>OZ021727.1:75217446-77617446 GCA_963978545.1 Linyphia triangularis | reverse complement strand
TCTATGTAAAGGATATTTTAGTAAGCTATGACAGAGAATTAATTCTATGTAAAGAATATATTAGTAAGCTATAGGTGGGAACTCTACGTAAAGGATATATTAGTAAGCTATGAGAGGGGATTCTATGTAAAGCAGCGTTCGCCACAATTTTTAGAGGCGGACTGTATATGACTTATGTTGAACCTTTCGAGCCGAATACTCCAAAATATGTTTCTTTAATTATCATCTATTTAACAATATACAGAATTGCTGAAAATTTGAATTTTTTTTATCTCAATAATTTGATCTCACATTTGATATTTAATTCTTTTTTTTTTTTTTTTTTTTTTTTTTGGTAAATAATTAAAAAAAAATAGTAATAGTCTTCATTATTAGTAAATCAAAGGCAAAAAATGAATCTCTTCTTGTTTCAACGTGACCATGCGACTTGACCTAACTTTTGATTAAAGTATTTAAACTGCATACAGTTAACTCCATTTTAATCGATATCAATTGTGAGACGATGACGGTCGAAGTTTATTTTATGATAAAGTTGATATCTTTCAGAGTTTTTATTGCAGTCTATTTCAATAAAATGTCCAAATGAGATTCATATAAGTTATTCCTGTATTTATTATTGATGAAAATCACCTTCTTCATATAGTTTCTTCGGGCACGTAGTGGAAAACTCCGTTCTACATAGTCAACACATATTACTTCAAAAAATTATAATTATGTAAAAAAAAAGTCCATACCTTGAAATTTAATATTTTTTTTTTTTTTTTTTTTTTAATCTTCTGCGGTGCCGGCAGGCCGCGTAGGGGCTAACGCTTATTGTAAAAGATATATTTGTACTCTAGAGGAGGGAACTCTATCTAAAGGATATATTACTACTCTATGAGGAGGGAATTCTAAGTAAAGAATATATTAGTACTCCATGAGAAAGGAGTACAGGATATATTATTACTCTAAAAGAGGGAGCTCTATATAAACGATATATTAGTACTCTATGAGAGGGAACTCAATGTAAGGGATATATTAGTACTCTATGAGAGGGGAGTCTATGTACAGGATATATTACTACTCTAGACGAGGGAACTCTCTATATTAGTATTCTATAAGAGAGGACTCTATGTAAAGAATATATTAGTACTCCATGAGAGAGGAGTACAGGATATATTATTACTCTAAAAGAGGGAGCTCTATATAAACGATATATTAGCACTCTATGAGAGGGAACTCAATATAAAGGATATATTAGTACTCTATGAGAGGGGAGTCTATGTACAGGATATATTACTACTCTAGACGAGGGAACTCTCTATATTAGTATTCTATAAGAGAGGACTCTATGTAAAGAATATATTAGTACTCCATGAGAGAGGAGTACAGGATATATTATTACTCTAAAAGAGGGAGCTCTATATAAACGATATATTAGTACTCTATGAGAGGGAACTCAATGTAAAGGATATATTAGTACTCTATGAGAGAGGAGTCTATGTATAGGATATATTACTACTCTAGACGAGGGAACTCTCTATATTAGAACTTTATGTAAAGAATATATTAGTACTCTATAAGAGGGAACTCTATGTAGGGAATGCGTCAACTCGATATTTCTGTTTTAAAGATATACACTGTCAAAACAATTAAAGGATAATTAGTTTTTCTCTTAATAACTTCTCACTGGAGCAGCACAAACACATGAAATTCACATCAAAGAGGCATCTTTGTGTAACATAACGATAAGTAAAACAACCCTGTCTCAAATTGAAATGCAAAGTGTACAATGGGAGCATATGCAAAAGATTGGAGTACCATTAGTGTACAGATGCATCCACATTAAAAATCACGCAACTGAAGGAGTTGAGCTTTAGTGTGAAATATGATCTCTCCTGCCATCAATGTTTAATAGGCACTGTATTATCATACTTAACATGAGTTTCTTGATGAATTCTAAAGGCTAAATTGCTCGGTCCACCTTTTGAACTGTTTGCAAATGATGGAAAGTTTACAATACATGAAATCCACCCACAATGGATATTGTAGAAACGTCCCACACATGACTGATGAAATTTGAATTAGACGAGTGATCTGGCGTACGTATAGGGACGATATTAATGTTTTTTAATCGTTTATCCAAAGCTAAAGTGGGATAAAATACGCCATAAGTATCAATAAATACATTTTAGAAACCGATATTTCACTATTAAAGACTTTTCTAGACGAAGTTAAGGTAATTACAGTAAAAAAATCGAATTTAACTATCTTTCTTGATCTTGGGAAGCTTAATAAACAATCCAAATTTCTGTATCCAAGAACGAAACTTCAGATACTTGTTACTGAAAATAATATTTTCACTCTCGTGAGTAATACTGGATGTCAGAAGGATCTGTAGAAAGTTGGGAAAATGATATTACGTGATAAATGCCAATTCAAGATAACGATTTGGTAGGAAAAGAGTTTTGATCTTTCGATGCAATAAGTTAAATTACTTTATTAAGCTTGGTGCCGCAAAAGATGGCTAAATTCGATTTTTTTACCATAATTACGTTATTATGATCTAAACAAATCTTTAATGGTGAAATATCGGTTTCTAAATCATGTTTATTGATATTTCTGACATATTTTATCCCACTTTTGCTTGAGATAGACTATTGAAAAATATCAATATCGCCCCTATAAGTAAGCCAGATCATTCCTCTTATCCAAATTTCATCAAGCCTGTGTGGGACGCTTCTATCATATCCATTGTTTAAAGATTTAATGCATTGGGAACTTTCCATCCCTTGCAAACAGTTCTATAGGTGGGATGAACAATTTAGCTCCTAGAATTCATCAAGAAACTCATGTTAAATATGATAATACAGTGCCTATTAAACATTGATGGCAGGGGAGATCATATTTCATACTAAAGCTCAACTCCTTAAGTTGCGTGATTTTTAATGTGGATGCATCTGTAGAACTGCACACTAATGATACTCCATTCTTTTGCATATACTCCCATTGTACAGTTTGCATTTCAATTTGCGACTGGGTTGTTTTACTTATAGTTATGTTACACAAAGATGCCTCTTTGGTGTGAATTTCATGTATTTTTGCTACTCCACTGAGAAGGTATTAGGCGAAAAATTGATTATCCTTTAATTTTTTTCACCAGTGTAGTTCTCCTTTAACATTTCCCTTCTTTATTTGTTGATTAATGAAACTTAACTGTTAAAACAGTTCCATTTGGATACTCTATGATGGATGTACGGAATACAAGTTATCATCAGACCGGCCAGCTGTACTAGAGCCGTGCCATGTTCTGTTTTTCAAGTCAAGTTCCATTATATCTCTCAGCAATCGAATACAATATTTAACTCTAATAAACTTCTAATAAAGTAATTCCTCTATGAAACCTTAAATGCACCGATCCCTTAGATACCTAAATAATAACTAGGGGTGTGGAACAACGCACAACTTTCAATTACACTATATAACATTGGTCATTGCAGTAAAATTTGATATTGTGTTACTTATCATTTTCTTATTTTCTCTCATTTGAGTAAAAACAGTCAGTTTGGCAATATCTTTGGCAACAATTTTTACACGAAAAAAAAAATTGTGACATTATTCGACAGACATTACATTGTCCTTGCTTGTGCGTGAAACGTAAAAAAATCCATCGTTGATAGCAGATACTCAAGGGCTTTTCACGCTTTTATCGCATTTTCATGGGAAGTTCGGAGGCGGGAATGTTTTGAACACCTTCAGATGCAATACCACCGTGATTTTGATCAAAATCGTTAGAGCCGTTTTTTAGCAATTACTGCAAAACATGATTTTTTCATTGGCATAAACCTTATGCGCATTCTCGATTTTGACGAAAACCTTAATGATAGGTACTTGTGCCACCACCAACCCTCACACCAAATTTGAACATCGTAGGTCAATTTGTTCGGGAGTTATGTCAATCACAGACACACTTTTTTTCTAGATCACTTTTTTGAAATCAGGATGTTCCAAACCGTGGAGAAATGAAAAAAAAAATTACCGAATGCCATACTTTTATTACCCTACGTATACATATGGGTAATTGAAAGTAAAAATGAATAGAAATAAGAGATAACTAAACTTTTTTGCAAATAATGCTTCAAAACAAATATTATAACTTTATTGAATCGTTTTTTTTTTTCCTTGGACAAAAATTTGATTTGCAGTCTTTCTCAGACTACAAAACTAACTTTCGAATAAAACATATAATGCCATGCTTCCGCTTGTTGCTTAAAATTGGAACTGTTTTTTTTCACATTGTTCCTCAATAGTATATATATATACACTATTTTACCGTTACATATATATATATATATATATATATATATATATATATATATATATATATATATATATATATATATATATATATATATATATATATATATATATATATATATATAAGAGTGTCCACACTATTTTACCGTTACATATATATATATATAGATATATATATATATATATAACGGAACCTTTTATGTAAGGACCGTTATAAGAAAACAATCCTGGATGAGTTGCACACAAGTTTATTTCCAGAGACAGGGAAGGAGATGGGATGACGTTTTGGCTAGCTCCAAGAGTTGATTATATCAAAAGGCGTGGCAAACCTATGTACGGAGCATTTATAGGTTTAGTAGAGACGCTCGATTAGTCAAGGCGTCTCCAGCTAACACTGGAAAATGCTAGAGAATTGTAAATAGGAAATTGAAGATTCCATTCAGAATACATTACAGCATCCCCTCTCTCCCCCCTCAAGACGGCCGAGGTTCCGCCAAGAAGAGGAAAATTTCAAAAAATTTTGAATGTTGTCTTAAACTAGCCAAAAATTACCAACTTGCTCTTTATACATGGGTACAAGGAATATTACATTTAATTTTTTTTTTTTTTTTCTTCTTTTTTTTTTCAAAACATAGTTACAACACACAATGCAGAAATATTTGTTCGAAAAATGTTTCCTTGGCACAAGGATCATGACAGGAACAGACTTAAAATACAATATTACACTCAAAATAAAGATTACAGTACACTTAGAATTTTTTTAAATATTGTAAAATAAATTCCACAGTCAGAGTGAAGAGTACCTAACTTTTAAACTTGTATTTAATATATTACACTATTTGTTAATGAATCTACTATCACTGTATATCATAAAATTAGTACTAATCCAATTTTATAAGAACAAGGTTCTTTTGTTTTACGACAAAAATTCATGGACTTCCGTGGTATCTTATGAAAATTTTCCTTACCAAGCCAGATTAAACCTTTTTATGTTACAGTTTAGATTCTTCTAAAGATACAACAATTAATACTTATTCTTTCTTCTTAATCACTCATATAAAACTAAATTTTTTATTTTTATTAAGGAATCTACTCTCACTGTATATCATAAAATTAGTACTAATCCAATTTTATAAGAACAAGATTCTTTTGTTTTACGACAAAAATTCATGGACTTCCATGGTAACTTATGAAAACTTTCCTTACTAAGCCAGATTAAACTTTTTATGTTACAGTTTAGATTCTTCTAAAGATACAACAATTAATACTTATTCTTTCTTCTTAATCACTCATATAAAACTAAATTTTTTATTTTTATTAAGGAATCTACTCTCACTGTATATCATAAAATTAGTACTAATCCAATTTTATAAAAACAAGGTTCTTTTGTTTTTCGACAAAAATTCATGGACTTCCATGGTAACTTATGAAAACTTTCCTTACTAAGCCAGATTAAACTTTTTATGTTGCAGTTTAGATTCTTCTAAAGATACAACAATTAATACTTATTCTTTCTTCTTAATCACTCATATAAAACTAAATTTTTTATTTTTATTAAGGAATCTACTCTCACTGTATATCATAAAATTAGTACTAATCCAATTTTATAAAAACAAGGTTCTTTTGTTTTACGACAAAAATTCATGGACTTCCATGGTAACTTATGAAAACTTTCCTTACTAAGCCAGATTAAACTTTTTATGTTACAGTTTAGATTCTTCTAAAGATACAACAATTAATACTTATTCTTTCTTCTTAATCACTCATATAAAACTAAATTTTTTATTTTTATTAAGGAATCTACTCTCACTGTATATCATAAAATTAGTACTAATCCAATTTTATAAAAACAAGGTTCTTTTGTTTTACGACAAAAATTCATGGACTTCCATGGTAACTTATGAAAACTTTCCTTGCTAAGCCAGATTAAACTTTTTTCTTTTTAGATTCTTCTAAAGATACAACAATTAATACTTATTCTTTCTTCTTAATCACTCATATAAAACTAAATTTTTTATTTTTATTAAGGAATCTACTCTCACTGTATATCATAAAATTAGTACTAATCCAATTTTATAAAAACAAGGTTCTTTTGTTTTACGACAAAAATTCATGGACTTCCATGGTAACTTATGAAAACTTTCCTTACTAAGCCAGATTAAACTTTTTATGTTACAGTTTAGATTCTTCTAAAGATACAACAATTAATACTTATTCTTTCTTCTTAATCACTCATATAAAACTAAATTTTTTATTTTTATTAAGGAATCTACTCTCACTGTATATCATAAAATTAGTACTAATCCAATTTTATAAGAACAAGATTCTTTTGTTTTACGACAAAAATTCATGGACTTCCATGGTAACTTATGAAAACTTTCCTTACTAAGCCAGATTAAACTTTTTATGTTACAGTTTAGATTCTTCTAAAGATACAACAATTAATACTTATTCTTTCTTCTTAATCACTCATATAAAACTAAATTTTTTATTTTTATTAAGGAATCTACTCTCACTGTATATCATAAAATTAGTACTAATCCAATTTTATAAAAACAAGGTTCTTTTGTTTTTCGACAAAAATTCATGGACTTCCATGGTAACTTATGAAAACTTTCCTTACTAAGCCAGATTAAACTTTTTATGTTGCAGTTTAGATTCTTCTAAAGATACTACAATTAATACTTATTCTTTCTTCTTAATCACTCATATAAAACTAAATTTTTTATTTTTATTAAGGAATCTACTCTCACTGTATATCATAAAATTAGTACTAATCCAATTTTATAAAAACAAGGTTCTTTTGTTTTACGACAAAAATTCATGGACTTCCATGGTAACTTATGAAAACTTTCCTTACTAATCCAGATTAAACTTTTTATGTTACAGTTTAGATTCTTCTAAAGATACAACAATTAATACTTATTCTTTCTTCTTAATCACTCATATAAAACTAAATTTTTTATTTTTATTAAGGAATCTACTCTCACTGTATATCATAAAATTAGTACTAATCCAATTTTATAAAAACAAGGTTCTTTTGTTTTACGACAAAAATTCATGGACTTCCATGGTAACTTATGAAAACTTTCCTTACTAAGCCAGATTAAACTTTTTTCTTTTTAGATTCTTCTAAAGATACAACAATTAATACTTATTCTTTCTTCTTAATCACTCATATAAAACTAAATTTTTTATTTTTATTAAGGAATCTACTCTCACTGTATATCATAAAATTAGTACTAATCCAATTTTATAAAAACAAGGTTCTTTTGTTTTACGACAAAAATTCATGGACTTCCATGGTAACTTATGAAAACTTTCCTTACTAAGCCAGATTAAACTTTTTATGTTACAGTTTAGATTCTTCTAAAGATACAACAATTAATACTTATTCTTTCTTCTTAATCACTCATATAAAACTAAATTTTTTATTTTTATTAAGGAATCTACTCTCACTGTATATCATAAAATTAGTACTAATCCAATTTTATAAAAACAAGGTTCTTTTGTTTTACGACAAAAATTCATGGACTTCCATGGTAACTTATGAAAACTTTCCTTACTAAGCCAGATTAAACTTTTTATGTTACAGTTTAGATTCTTCTAAAGATACAACAATTAATACTTATTCTTTCTTCTTAATCACTCATATAAAACTAAATTTTTTATTTTTATTAAGGAATCTACTCTCACTGTATATCATAAAATTAGTACTAATCCAATTTTATAAAAACAAGGTTCTTTTGTTTTACGACAAAAATTCATGGACTTCCATGGTAACTTATGAAAACTTTCCTTACTAAGCCAGATTAAACTTTTTTCTTTTTAGATTCTTCTAAAGATACAACAATTAATACTTATTCTTTCTTCTTAATCACTCATATAAAACTAAATTTTTTATTTTTATTAAGGAATCTACTCTCACTGTATATCATAAAATTAGTACTAATCCAATTTTATAAAAACAAGGTTCTTTTGTTTTACGACAAAAATTCATGGACTTCCATGGTAACTTATGAAAACTTTCCTTACTAAGCCAGATTAAACTTTTTATGTTACAGTTTAGATTCTTCTAAAGATACAACAATTAATACTTATTCTTTCTTCTTAATCACTCATATAAAACTAAATTTTTTATTTTTATTAAGGAATCTACTCTCACTGTATATCATAAAATTAGTACTAATCCAATTTTATAAGAACAAGGTTCTTTTGTTTTACGACAAAAATTCATGGACTTCCGTGGTATCTTATGAAAATTTTCCTTACCAAGCCAGATTAAACCTTTTTATGTTACAGTTTAGATTCTTCTAAAGATACAACAATTAATACTTATTCTTTCTTCTTAATCACTCATATAAAACTAAATTTTTTATTTTTATTAAGGAATCTACTCTCACTGTATATCATAAAATTAGTACTAATCCAATTTTATAAGAACAAGATTCTTTTGTTTTACGACAAAAATTCATGGACTTCCATGGTAACTTATGAAAACTTTCCTTACTAAGCCAGATTAAACTTTTTATGTTACAGTTTAGATTCTTCTAAAGATACAACAATTAATACTTATTCTTTCTTCTTAATCACTCATATAAAACTAAATTTTTTATTTTTATTAAGGAATCTACTCTCACTGTATATCATAAAATTAGTACTAATCCAATTTTATAAAAACAAGGTTCTTTTGTTTTTCGACAAAAATTCATGGACTTAAATGGTAACTTATGAAAACTTTCCTTACTAAGCCAGATTAAACTTTTTATGTTGCAGTTTAGATTCTTCTAAAGATACAACAATTAATACTTATTCTTTCTTCTTAATCACTCATATAAAACTAAATTTTTTATTTTTATTAAGGAATCTACTCTCACTGTATATCATAAAATTAGTACTAATCCAATTTTATAAAAACAAGGTTCTTTTGTTTTACGACAAAAATTCATGGACTTCCATGGTAACTTATGAAAACTTTCCTTACTAAGCCAGATTAAACTTTTTATGTTACAGTTTAGATTCTTCTAAAGATACAACAATTAATACTTATTCTTTCTTCTTAATCACTCATATAAAACTAAATTTTTTATTTTTATTAAGGAATCTACTCTCACTGTATATCATAAAATTAGTACTAATCCAATTTTATAAAAACAAGGTTCTTTTGTTTTACGACAAAAATTCATGGACTTCCATGGTAACTTATGAAAACTTTCCTTACTAAGCCAGATTAAACTTTTTTCTTTTTAGATTCTTCTAAAGATACAACAATTAATACTTATTCTTTCTTCTTAATCACTCATATAAAACTAAATTTTTTATTTTTATTAAGGAATCTACTCTCACTGTATATCATAAAATTAGTACTAATCCAATTTTATAAAAACAAGGTTCTTTTGTTTTACGACAAAAATTCATGGACTTCCATGGTAACTTATGAAAACTTTCCTTACTAAGCCAGATTAAACTTTTTATGTTACAGTTTAGATTCTTCTAAAGATACAACAATTAATACTTATTCTTTCTTCTTAATCACTCATATAAAACTAAATTTTTTATTTTTATTAAGGAATCTACTCTCACTGTATATCATAAAATTAGTACTAATCCAATTTTATAAAAACAAGGTTCTTTTGTTTTACGACAAAAATTCATGGACTTCCATGGTAACTTATGAAAACTTTCCTTACTAAGCCAGATTAAACTTTTTATGTTACAGTTTAGATTCTTCTAAAGATACAACAATTAATACTTATTCTTTCTTCTTAATCACTCATATAAAACTAAATTTTTTATTTTTATTAAGGAATCTACTCTCACTGTATATCATAAAATTAGTACTAATCCAATTTTATAAAAACAAGGTTCTTTTGTTTTACGACAAAAATTCATGGACTTCCATGGTAACTTATGAAAACTTTCTTTACTAAGCCAGATTAAACTTTTTTCTTTTTAGATTCTTCTAAAGATACAACAATTAATACTTATTCTTTCTTCTTAATCACTCATATAAAACTAAATTTTTTATTTTTATTAAGGAATCTACTCTCACTGTATATCATAAAATTAGTACTAATCCAATTTTATAAAAACAAGGTTTTTTTTGTTTTACGACAAAAATTCATGGACTTCCATGGTAACTTATGAAAACTTTCCTTACTAAGACAGATTAAACTTTTTATGTTACAGTTTAGATTCTTCTAAAGATACAAAAATTAATACTTATTCTTTGTTCTTAATCATTCATATAATACTAAATTTTGTCCTTTTATTAATGAATCTACTCTCACTTTATATCATAAAAATAGTACTAATCCAGCCAAATAAGGACAAGGTTCTTTTGTTTTACGACAAAGTTCATGGACTTCCGTTTTAACTTATGAAAACTTTCCTTACTAAGCCAGATTAAACCTTTTATGTTAAAGTTTGGATTTTTCTAACGATACTACAATTAATAATTATTCTTTCTTCTTAATCACTCATATAATGCTAAATTTTTTCTTTTTCATATTTCTTCTAATACTAGTATCTCCAATAAATTAAATAAAGACAGATAACATTTAATAAAAACAATATCTTCTCTCATTCTGACGAATAAAATCTTGAATAATACAACCTTTCATTGTACTAATAAAAACTGCGGAAATATTAATAAAATAATACAATAATACTGCATGTCAACCTCGTCCTGAAAAGCCTTTACCGAATTTTCTGGAAACATTCCTTCCATATAACTGACATTATTACTGTGTGTTGTAGGTATTTCATCCATATTCTTATTTGTTAATACTTGTTGGCTATTTCTCTCGGATAATTGCTTTCCAGTACGCATTAACATAATAGGATATCCTCATACAGTCAATAACTTATTTCTTAACAATACCGTTATCAAACTTACTTAATTTCATTAATACTAAAATATTTTTCTAGACACCTTTATCAAAAATCTTTAAAATTCATAACTAACTTGAAGTCAAATATTAAAAGCACTTCAACATAGATTTTACTACAATTAAACAAAATAGATGTTTTTCCTTGAACATACCCATATGATACTCTTATTCCCTTTCAGTAAACGTTCTTGGTTAATCCCCCCCGTAGCAAAAAACTCACAATTCCGAAAACAGATAAACATTTTTGGCAGAAAATCTTGTGCTCTCCCTTAAGAATGACGACATTCACGAGCATATAGAAAAATCCAAGTGTTTAGTAATAATTCAAAAAGAACCAAGTTATTTTTTGGTAATAATCGGATCCTAAGGATGATGGATCGGAGGGAAATTTACTTCTACAGCGAAGTAGCAACTAATATTGACGGACATTCCTGATATTGAAAAAAAAAAAATTTTAAAAAAAGAACAAAATGCATGTTTATTTTTCAAGTGATAATAAAATATTTACATAACTTCCACAAAAAAAACCTACTTTTCTTCTAAAAGAATGACGACATTTTCGATTATATAAAAAAATATTCCTGTTTAAAAAAAAAAAATGCAAGTTGTTTTTTTGGTGATAATAGGATCTGCATAGTGAAACAACTTCTACAGAGAAGGTGTTGCTTCTTTTTTACAGATGACGCACATTACTAATTATGAAAAACAATACATGTGAGGGCAACAAGAATGCATGTTTATTAGGGTGGTCCAATATATTGAAGGTCTTTTTTTTTTTTTTAGTCCTACCCTCTCATTTTGTTCCAAAGTTGTAAAAAATAAATCAGACCAAATTTGAGAAAATTTCAATGATGTTAATAGGTAGTTCAATGCAGATAATGTTCACACCATTGTCGCATAGGGAGGTTGTTTAGCAAACTAAACATTTGTGCAAACTAAACACAAATGAGATTGTAGTTGTAGTTAAAATTAATAGGAAATTAAAATGCAAGTTTTGTTCAAACAAATATTTTATGAAATATATTTTTAACTGTAACTTTTTCAACTGGGCCAAATACCTCATGAGGGGTAAAACAGCAAAAAGAGCTTCAGATAGAATGAAAGTTTATGATTGCAAGGCTTCAAAAAGAGCTAAGGCTGAAGATTCTCTAATAAACACCAAAGACAATTGGCTAGTTTTTTTTTAAAGCAACTTTGGGTATTCCTTTATCAATATTTTTATAGTGCAATAGAGATTTTATCAAATTAAAAACGTATGGTGCATTTTGAGGTAAAGAAGCTGTCATCCAAGCCTTTAGGTATACTTGTACAGCGAAAATACGTATCCTTTGCTAATGGTAAGGTGACAACTAAACATCCATCTATTAAGAGTACAGTATTTTTGATATCCATCAGAGCATGGTGCATTGCTGCAGGTGCCATAAAAATGATTCCTCAAGATGGGGTTTTACATAGAAATATTAAAATCAGTTTGAGAAATTCTCGGTAATCATCTCTGGACTGGGTTTCATCCAATAATTTTCATCAAATCTAATTTTATTGGTCTTTATACGAACTACTTGAGTCAAAATGTCCCTATTATTGATTGTCTTATATTTTTCTTTATCAATGAGCTCCCAATAGGCCTGGAATCTTTTTAAGAGAGGTAACTTTGGTCCTAAACTTATTAAAATCTATATCATTTGGCCACTCCAAAATATAGTGTCGATAAGTCAAATAATATAGTTTCTTGTTTATTTTTTGTTCAGTAAGAGAGAGGTACCATTCCTTTGGCCAATATTAACACTTGTTGTGTTAAAACATACTTTGTCTGTGAAAGCTAAGCTCCAATCCTGTGACGCTGCATAAACTACACTTAGCTTTTAGCTTGACTTTTTCCCGTGGCTAATGGCAATTTTTACATTGTTAGTAGTTGAAGAACTCTTTCCAAATACGATAACATGAACTTTTTCTTTTCTAGTTAAGTCTTGTAACAGTTTACTGCCTTGTAAATTTAGAACCTTGTTCCTAAAATTCAGTTTTGATCTGCTCAAACGTATTAGGTCGGTGTTTCATTTCTTCTCGATGAATGGAATGTCAGTATGAGTAAAATCATGCTCATCGCAACCCAAACTCATTTTGGAATCAACAATCAAGTGTATCATTGCCTGAAAAAATTATGATTAAGTCTATCAAAGAAGTTAATGGAAGAAACAATCCAGCAAAGCGTTATGACATTAAGTTCAAAACATTTACGGAAATGAAATTTGAGGACTTTTTGACAGAACAGTCAGCTTTGTTATTGAAATTAACTAGCCAACCAGATACATGTCTTCAAGTACATCCAGAAATCTGGGATGTTCAGGAAGGTTATAGTAAAGTTTTAAAAATTGTACAAACCATTGAAGTCAATGATAAGGCTGAAAGAAGTGTAGAATTTTTAGAGTCCATAGGGAAAATAACACACAATGAGAACCAACTACGATTCTTGCTACACGTGATGGAAGAACGTTGCCTAACTCATCCTGACTGCAAAAAACAGACTTTAGCAGCCACTGGCACATACGCTGCTATTTAAATATAATTTTTGTATTAGTATTATTGTTGTTATTATTATTATTATATTGTTTTACTAGCTGAATACCCGTGCTTCGCTACGAAATTTTAATATGTGTAATATTTTAGCTAGCTATGAAGCCTCGCGTTCCATCCGGAAATCCATCATTGGTGTATAGGTCTCAGTTTTTGGCGGTTCGCTCAGAGGAAGGCTCATCACTACGCAAAATCGAGCTCGCTTCGTTCGCTGAAAAATTCACACACACATAATTACAGGCTTACTTTACTCGTTGAAAGGTTCATTACTATGCAAGAATAGGCTCGCTTCTCTCGCTGAAAGGTTCATTGTTGTGTAAGCATAAGCCCGCTTCACTCACTAAAATCTATAATTGCTAAGTAAAGCCTTAATATTAGAAGCCTCTCCCCTGTCGAGACACACACAAAAATTACCCGTTAATACAATAATACAACACCCCTTTAAGATTATTTTAACATGTGTTTATGGAAAGTAAAATTAGAAGGCCGAAACTACTTTTGATGAAACTTTTAGAGCTCTAGGCCTATTAGAAGTCGCTTTTTGTGAAAATATTAATTAAAAAAATTAATCAAAAATCAAATTAAAATTTTAACATTCTTTTTGTCAATAGTCCAATTAGAATGCCAAAACTACTTTTGTTGAAAATTTCAGAACTGTAGCCTAAGAAGAAATCGTTTTGTAAAATGTTTGTTAATTAATTAAAAAAGAACTAAGTAAAAATTTAAAAGTCTGTTTTTCAAAAATCCAATTAGAAGACCAAAACAACTTACCTTGAAAATTTCAGAGCTGTAGCCCTATTAGAAAACGTTCTGTAAAATATTTATTAATTAAAAAAAATAATTAAAAAAGAACTAAATAACAAATTTGAAATTATGTTTTTTAAAAGTCCAATTAGAAGGCTAAAACTACTTATGTTGAAAATTTCAGAGCTGTGGTATCTATTTGAAGTCACTTTGTAAAAAAAAAATTAAACTATTAATTAAAAAAGAACTAATTAAAATTTTAACATTCTGTTTGACATACATAAAATTAAATGGCCAAAACTTCTTGTGTTGAAAATTTCAGAGCTCTACTCCAATTTTAAGTATGTTTCTATAGATCCACAGACAGACAAATAGACAGACACACAACTTGTTTTATTATTATAGATAATTATTTTTATCTCGCAAAATGCCAGAAATTTCTACAAAATAAAATTTAATATTTTCCTGAATTTTGTTACCTTCTGCAGTATAAAAAACCAAAACACAAAACTTTCGAGTTGTTGAGTTACTTCTATATATTAAAATTATGAGCTCAAACTTTATAATATTTATTTTTTATATAAAAGCAACAAATTAAGCGAGTAGCACCATTAAAAATCTTATTTATTCATTATCCATTTAATTCATCACTATTAAATTACTTATTTCAATATCATACATTATTTTAAAAGATATACTTTTATGATATTGCACTAAAATGAAGAAAGTAAATTTTTAATAATTCTGTATAGTTATTTATGAAACTAGGGGTGTGAAACATCGCGCAACTTTCTATTACACTATAATACTGACGTGGATTTGTGTCATTTACCGTTTTTATATTTTCATCATTCATTTAGAAAAAAATAGCCAATTTGGCGATATACTTTTCAATAATTCTTAAATTATTCATTTTTATAAGTGATACTGAGATGAGAAGAAAAACTATCGTTGATGAGATATGCTCAATGAAAGAGAACTCTGTGTTAAAAGCATTCGTTTTTCAACTTCTTAAGCCATTAAAGCATTTTTACGGGAATTTCAGAGGTGGGGATGTTTAGAACACCTTAAGAGGCATTATCACAACGATTTTGGTCAAAATCGTTCGAGCCGTATTTTTACAATAAATGAAAAACATTATTTTTTTAATGGCAGCTACTTTTATGCGTATGAGCGATTTTGACGAAAACCTTAATGGTAGGTTCCATGGCCTCTCCTAACACTCATCCCAAAGTTGAACATTGTAGGTCAATTTGTTCTGTAGTCATGCTGACCACAGACACACATACAGACATTTTCTCTAGATCACTTTTTTTAAATCAGGATGTTCCAAAACGTAGAGAAATGCAAAAGAAACGTGGTTTTTTTTCGTTTTTTTCTTTCTTAGATCGAATGCTCTACTTTCATTACCCTATGTATACATATGGGAGTAAAAATATGTCTTTCAGCAATCACTAAAATTCAGCTCTAATAATTTTGATTAAAATCGATGTGGTAAAGCCTTTTAAAGTCTTCTAATCATCCCTCCTCCGAAACTCCTGTCTAAATGCTATAAAAGTGAAAACAGTTTTAACTAGGGGTGTGGAACATCGCACAACATTCAATTACTCTAAAATACTGATGTGGATTTGTGTCATTTACCGTTTGTATTTTTTCATCCTCCACTTAGAATAAATAGCCAGTTTGGCAATATTTTTTGCAATAATTCTTGTGTAAAAAAATAATATTAATGATAATAATAATAGTTATAATTCGCCAAAATGGTGATTTTGGCGATATACTTTTCGATAGTCCTTATATTATTCTTTATTATAAGCAAAACTGAGAGGAGAAGAAAAACGATCGTTGATGCGGTGTGCTCAAGGAAAGAGAACTCTGTGTTGAAGGCATTCGTTTTTCAACTTTTTACGCCATTAAAACATTTTTACGAGAATTTCGGAGATGGGGATGTTTAGAACACCTTAAGAGGCATTACCGCAGCGATTTTGAACAAAATTGTTAGAGCCGTTTTTTAGCAATTACTGAAAAACATGATTTTTTTCAATGGCAGCTACCTTACGCGTATGCGCGATTTTGACGAAAACCTTAATGGTATGTCCCATGGCCACCCCTAACACTCATCTCAAATTTTAACATCGTATGTCAATTTGTTCGGGAGTTATGCTGACCCCAGACACACACACACACAGACATCAGGATGTTCCAAAACGTGGAGAAATGCAAAACAAAAGTCATTTTTTTTTTTTTTTTTTTTTGACCGAATGCTATACTTTTATTACCCTATGTACATATACGTATGTGTAATTGAAAGTAAAAAGAACTTATACTAGTTACCTCATCATTAAAAAATTACTTATCCCAATATTATCATTATACTTATTTGATTCTCATTTGGAGAAGAGGGTTGGATAGCGTCAATATGCTTACGAATGTTGTGTTTATCTTCTATTTTTATAGGATTTTTTTTCTTTTGAACTTTACAAAATATTCTTTTTGAGCAATATTTTATATTGGAAAAATACATTTTTACAGATTTTTGGAGCGGGGGCGAAATTATACCTTTTGCCCCCGCTGTTGACTAAGCATGGGGGCGATCGAACCCTTTGCCCCCGTGTAGTTGGCACCTATGCATATAGATTGAACATGTTAGAATAAAAGTAAAAATATATGAAACTAAATCTTTTTCAGATTCAGAATCCAATAGACATTAATGTGAACCCACATTCAGGGGTGTTGTGGAGCGGGAACCCATGGGAACGGCGATCCTTTACCTTTTATGAAGGAGGAACGGCGTTCCCTCAACTGAATTTTTTTTTCTTTTCTTTACGTGACACTTAACGGAAAGTCAAGTAAGAAAATTAAAAAGTTCTTTTGTGAGAACTATGCCTTCGTTTTCGATCCACAACTTCAGAGCTGAGCCATCGATATAGATGATTTGGGGAGGCAAGTTCAAGTATTTACAAAACACTTGAAAGAGGCGCGGCAACCCGCACATGGCCATTCCATGAACAATCCGATTGATGAATTAGACTCCCCCTCCCCTCTCCCAGTCTTTCAATGTTTTAATGCTACTTCATTAGAATTGAACTGACGTATGTATTTTTCACGTGCATGTAGTTTGTTTTGAAATTACTAAAGTAGTATTAATAAAGGTATTTATTCTTTGTTGTCATTTTTACTTCCCCCCCCCCCCCCCCGCATCTTCACAGAAAGAAGGAAAAAAAACGTTTGTAACGACGCGACATAGCGTTCCCACACCTTTTTATTTTACACTACACCTCTGCCCACATTATCTCCCCAACCACTGATTCCCTTCTTCAGGTAACTCGAAAGATACCGGAATAGCTCATTGTTCTTAATGCTGACATATAAGTGCTATTTACCAAAATTCAAACTGTTCGATATTTTTTCTAGGTATTATTTTCTAAGCATTTCAATAATAGTTTGAATACAAAATTGCATGAATAATTGCATATTTAAAATCCTCAACTTCGATTGCGAACTTTAGTCATGTATGAAACACTCACTCAACTTTCACTCCAAATTTTGTTGATTAGATTCTGTTATTGTTACACCTACAACGCAAAATGGCCACTGTTTCAAACCGACACTTCCAGTGACATTCCAGAAAATATTGCACAAAAGAGCCTTGAGTAAAAAAAAAAAAGTCAGACGATCGCTAACATTTAACTATCTAACATCTTTCGGCAATGCCTTTTTGAGCTATTATTTCCCAACTCCAAGAAGATTCGTCAGCCCTATACGTGCGATGATTAATTAACGAATCGGACGGAAATGGCATCAGCTAAAAACAATAACAAATTTTCTCCTTATCGATGTGCAGACACTTTTGACATGCGTCGGCGTTATGCGTGTCATTGGCAGACAGAAGCAGAACAGCAACGATCGAAGGAACGGTCAATTTTGGGACTATCAATTAGAAGATAGACAAGTGTTTACAAACTTTCTCTTAACATGTGTAAATGATTCTTTAGGCCCTTTTGCATCAGCGATTTATCGCAGTAGAATGTCAGCTATAGAATGTAGCTTATAGTTCTCAATCACACACTCAAAGTTTGCAATTTTTTTTTTTTTTTTTTTTTTTTTTAATTTTAAGCTTATACGAGCGTCACAATTATGGAATGAAAGTTTTATGTCTAACTCCTTAAAGTTTTGTTTTACCTATTGAAACTTGTTACTCATGTAATGTTCATATACCAAAAAGGATCAATATGTTTCAAAACTGGAAACTTATGTAGCCAACCAAAATTCAAATTGGTTTAAAAGTTTAGAAGCTATACAACTGTCACTTCAATTAACGAACTGGAAACTTATGTAGCCAACCAAAATTCAAATTGGTTTAAACGTTTAGAAGCTATACAACTGTCACTTCAATTAACGAATAATAAATTAAAAATTATAATTTGCAGACATTTATCTTTTTTTAACATTGTTATCAAAGTTATTTCCCCTGAAATTGTTGCTTTAAATTACGGACGCTATATTTTATAGTGGAATTCTAGAAAAGGTTTGTTTGTTCATCAATCTAATTAACAAGTCATGTGTACCTCACCTAATTAGTTTTTAAGAAAACTTTATGTGAATAATATCCAGATTTTAATCGAAATATCATAATCAGCTTGTAATAGATCCTATATAATCTCTCTAAAAATAATGAACTCGTGAAAGAATTCTTTGATAATTCAATTTTATTTTGCTCTCTACGTTGTGCCTGACATACGTATGTTTTTTAAGGGAAGTTATTTCGATATTTGTGTTTCAAAATCGATTCCAGGTTTAATGAATGTTTTGTTTTGCGTTCTCTAATGGCCACACACATGTAATAGTCTGTTATTCATTACAAAATAGACACTTTGGAATGACAAGTTTGATAGCTCTGTTGGATCGACAAACATTTTCCGGAAATGGAACAAACTTTGTTGGTACGTGCATATAAACCTCTGTGGCGTGTAAATTAAATAAACGTTTCTTTTGACAGAACGAAAACATATCGCCTTATCAATGAATCCATTTACTATTCCAAGAAAAATACAAACGTTGGGCTAAAAAATCTATAATTAAGAAATGAAAAACTATTGTAAACAGTCAATGAAGCAATCATAGGAAGCAATAAAGTCTGTATTTTTTGTTACATTTAAATCGTGTTAGTCAACTTTTGTATACTTGTCTGTATATTTGATACCTGATAATATTTCTTAAACTAGGGGTGTGGAACATCGCACAACTTTCAATTACAGGCCCGGTATGGCGACAATATTTTTTGCGATAATTCTTGTATGGGTCTTTAAAAAATAAAAAAAAATCGCCAAAATTGTGATTTTGGCATTGTACTTTCGATAATCCTTATATTATCCTTTATTAAAAGTGAAAATGAGGGGAGAAGAAAAAACGATCGTTGATGCGGGTATGCTCAAGGAAAGAGAACTCTGTGTTGAAGGCATTCGTTTTTGAACTTTTTACGCCATTAAAAGCATTTTTACGTGAATTTCGGTGGTGGGGATGTTTAGAACACCTTAAGAGGCATTAGCAAAGCGATTGTTATAAAAATCGTTGGAACCGTTTTTAGCAATCATTGAAAAACATGATTTTTTCAATGACAGCTACTTTCTTTATGCCCGTGCATACCTTTTGCCGAAAACCTAAATGGTAGGTCACGTGGCCACCAGCAACCCGCTTACCAAATTTGAACATCGTAGGTCAGTTTGTTCGGGAGTTATGCTGACCACAGACACACATACAGACAGACATTTTTTCTAGATCACTTTTTTGAAATCGGGGTGTTAAAAAACAAGGAGAAATGCAAAAAAAAAAAAAAAAAAAAAAATCGAATTTTTTTTTTTGACCGAATGCTATACTTTCATTACTCTATGTATAATACATATGGGTAATTGAAAGTAAAAAAAGGTTGTCAAATCCATGATAGGTAGGAAAATAGATCGGTCTAGTTTCAATCTTATTATGATATCAACTGCTTTTCGAAGTTCATCGGGTAACCTCGCGTTAACTCCAAAGTATCAAAGGACAGATATATACTCCATTTTTATATTGGTAATTTACTGTGTATTGAAATTTTAAAAAAATGTATCAATAAAAATGCAGAAAATTATCGTTAAATTATTTAAAAGTTTTACAAACTATTACTCTTGATAAATTATTTTAATAGGAGGTGAGGTACGTTTAATGCAACATATGAATTAATTTGTTATATTGAACGACAAGTTATGCAAAAAAACTAAGCAACTTAAATTTGATTTTCATAGCAAATTGTATTTAATATTATTTTTTCACAGTTAACTTAGGATACTGTTTGTGCAAGAAATCTTAATTTAAGTTAAGATTATAGGATTGAAATTTTGGGGGAATGAACATTTTAGAAAAATAAGGAGAGGGGGATGGAATAATGAAACATGCCAAAAGTTTTTAACCAGTATCTTTAATTTTGATTCACAACTGCTTTTTTTTTTTTATTTAAAAAAAAATTCTTAACTTATAAAACAGCCAAACTATTGAAACCAGAAATACAATGTTGATTGAATATTTGCTTAAAACGTTAAGTTTTGAAAGAGAGAACATATTTTATTTGATCGTTCAAAAGAAGTCAGATAACAATAATTAAACATACAATTTTTAGCTGTAGTTTTCACTTCACAAAAATTAAAGCTGTGTATCTCAGTAAAATTATCTTCCTTCACAATAAACCGTGTTTGTGAATGGCTATTTATATTTTAGAGTTTCAAAAAAGACGGTACAAACTTTCAGAGATTTGGGGTAGTGCTCACTAAAATGATTTTAATCAATCCATGGATAGCCTAAAATTATACGCATAGACGTCAAAAGTTGCAAGATGATGAAACCGAGAATACCAGGAGAAACAAACAAAAAGAACATATAACTTGAAAAAGCAACTTTTATAAAACAGATGTACAATAATTACCCCAAAGAATGACGGGCACCTGTAATTCACCGAGCAAGGGGAGATTTGCTTACGTCTCCTGATAACTCACATCAGACTCACATCAGAAATGATGTTTTAATGTTTTCTGAGTGGGCCATTCGAAATGCGCAAGAGCTTTTGTGTTCCATTTTACACCGTGCAATCCATCATAAAAAATTGCTTGTTGTTGTGCGTACTATCACTCTTAAAGCTGTTCCCACATTTTTTAAACACTCGTATATTAAAATATTAATCCAGTTTTTTTTTTTATTTGTTTATTATCTACTAGAGCTTATGAAGTCGTTAACTATCAATCAAAAACTTTAGTGCCCAGATCAAGGAAGAAGAGCACAGCTTCGAAATATTCAATAAATTCAAATGCAGGCGCTTGCGTCCCCAACAAATCTTTTAAATAAAAAAAAATATTGTATGGTATCCGTTCTTAATAAATAGAAAATGAACGAGACGCTTCATTATTTTTCTCTAACTTTAATTTATACGCATACCTTCATTTTATGGTAGGGATGGGTCTTAGTAGGCAACATATTTTCTCCGTTACCATTACCATAATGGAAGAAATAATTACTAAATATGAACGTAACATGCTACTAAATTTTAGTTCTTCTATGACCTATTCCTGATTTCTATGATTCCTATATCCTCGCATAGCAAATTTTCAGTGCAGTTAAGCTTTGATACAGCTCTGGAGCCATGGAAACTTCAATACAATCAACTAATAAATTAACGTGGCGACGCATTTCTATATGATGGAATTAGAACATTTATGAAAATGACTTTTTAAATACCATAACTGGAGAAAAATTTCGCGTAAAAGAGGGAAATGTGACTTCTAACAAACATTCTAGATTCAGTTATTTTTGTTTGTTTGTTTGTTTGCTTGTTTGTTTGTTTGTTTGTTTGTTTGTTTGTTTGTTTGTTTGTTTGTTTGTTTGTTTGTTTGTTTGTTTGTTTGTTTGTTTGTTTGTTTGTTTGTTTGTTTGTTTGTTTGTTTGTTTGTTTGTTTGTTTGTTTGTTTGTTTGTTTGTTTGTTTGTTTGTTTGTTTGTTTGTTTGTTTGTTTGTTTGTTTGTTTGTTTGTTTGTTTGTTTGTTTGTTTGTTTGTTTGTTTACACTGTCAAACAGAAAGACCAATTCTATTTATATGACTGGATAAGAACACGTGAAAACAGGAAAGCAAACAAAATAGCACAAAAAGATTAAAACATTAATGACAATTACGAAAGTAAGGACATAATATCACATTTTAGCTTTAAAAAAGTATCAAAGAAAATATCACAATGAGGGAGCAACTTAGTTTACTAAGTCCATAAATTGATTAATTGGTTGGTTCTTATAATAATTTTTTCTACAAAAAGGTTTACTGAAGACAATTTTATTTCGAGTAACATGTTTTGGAGCATATAAATTAAGTAGTTGTAGTATTGTAAGACAATCAATGCTATTATTTAATAAACTGTAGAAGAATTTAAATACAGATATAGATCCACGACATTCGAGTGTGCAGTTTGGTAAGATTGATGTATATAAATGTCCTTAGATTTGAAAAAAATAAAACGTACAAACTTATTTTAGATTTTTTCGATGGTTATAATTAACGATTTGGTTGATAGATTCCATTTAACACAATTATAGTTGCTGTTGTTCATTACTTTAACGATGGTTAAAAGTATCTATTATGTTTCTTTTAAGCACCAGCCTGGGGGCCAAGGCATCATGGTTCGTAACGAGTCGGGTGCCTACCACGCCTTGCTCCATTCCTATGTCCAGCAGACCACAACCCACGGTATTAAGAAGATCAGCAGCAGCCCCCACAGAGGAAGAAAGGCCTTCTGGGTGGCAGTGTTCCTCGCCTCGTTTTCCGCCTGCATCTACCACTGCAGCTATCTCGTCATGACATACCTTTCCAACCCCAAAGTCACTATCACGCAGGAGAAAGATGCAGATGTGGTGGAGTTTCCCTCGCTCACCGTATGCAACCTCAACGTCATCAAGAAGGTATGATACTCTCTAGTGTTTTTTTTTTTTTTTTTTTTATTTGGAATGATTCGTGAGTAAACCCTGTGCTCAAACTAGTACCAGAAAACACTTGATACATGATGCAAACATGTGGGTGGTATCATTCGCTTCGTACAAATGCGTAGAAAATGAAATTCGATGGAGGGTATCCACTGATCTCTACTACAACTTCTGGATTGCTTATTAGCGGTTTCTGCTCTACAAGCAGATGATGTCATTTGAATACTTCCCCCATAATGCTTTGAAATAGGTTGCCCATAGTTGCAAACAAATTTGAACTAGTTTTGGGAGAAGTTGCTAGTGTAGATCTCTATGGTGATTACTAAGCCTTCTTCAACTTCAAGTCAGTAAATTAGCATGCGCTATCCAGAAGTTGTAGTAGAGATCAGTGAGGGGGTATCTGGCATCTCAGTTTGAGTGGCGCTACAGTTGGAAATCCAAAATGGCCACCCCCTTACCACCTAACCTTTGATCGACTCAACTATGCAAGAATGATTTCACTGTTCTTGATGGATATGGAAAGACTTAATAAAAATAATACAAGTATATGGCAAGAATTACAGCAAGGAAAATAGGTTGTTAATGAAAACAATTTGCGCTTTAGGAGCCGATGAAGTTCTGGAGAACCAGAACAGAAGACTTAAAGTATAAGATGGACTTACAGGCATCACTCTAAACGAGAATGCTTGAACAAGATTCCTTCTGGCAAATCCGGGGGTCCCACAAGAATTGCTGCAGCAGCCGAAGCAATGATTAAAAATGCCATCCCCAATGCAAAGTGTCATGATGTGAATTTCATGTGTCTATGCTGCTTCACTGAGAAGTCATTAGGGAAAAACTGAATATAGTTTGATTTTGCAGATCAGTGTACAAAGTGTACTTCTAAGTAAGAAAGAAATTCTCCCCTCCATCACAATCTGAATCCTAAACATCCTCAATAAAATGGATGGAATAGGTAGTGATCAATTGACCTATCCAAACTTAAACAGATCAGTATACTTGTTTAAGTATTTAATACTATGGAGAATTTCTGAGACTGTCGTTAACCCTATAGGACAAGATTACATCGAACCCTGTATCCAGGTAAGGTATCAGTCTTGAAATCCGGTCATGTCTACTTCTAATAACAGTTACATGTTCTTACCGAAATGGCTTTCACTTTCAGGATGACCTTACAGCAAGCCTTATTTCACCTTCTTTGACTCCAAGGTTGGATACTTCGGAAGGGAGGCATAAAAGTAGTAATAGGGAGGGTTGCAATCTGGAATACTAGAGTCTGGGAATAGGCAGATCGTACAATCCCTTTTGGTATTGTAGAATACAGCTATTTCGGCCCATAAAGATCGCAAAGGAATAAAAGCTTTACTACCAATACAAGGAAAGTTTATGGGCAATCTATTTTAAAATACTGCCCTTCCTTTATCCAATATCCATTCTATCTTTAATACAAAGTGTACTTCTAATACATCTCTCTTAATACATTGTTTTTTGCAGGGTTACGCTCACTCTTACTTCGAGTTAGCGTCTGTGCGGAACAATCCTAGGAAGAGTGGAAATTCATCTTCCTCGAACACATCCGGGAAAGCGGGAGGCAATTCCACCTTCTGCTACCAGTCCGAGAACGAATTGCTGAAACAGAGTGGGGTGGACTTGAGCGATACGTGGCTCAACCTGGGGGTGACAAAAGACAACCTATCCGACTACGGCCACAAGTATGCAGAGCTAGTGATACAGTGCACCTACAATAGCAAGGATTGCTCGGATAACACGTGAGTTTCTTAAGTTACATCTTGGTATAAAATTCCTGCATTGATCTCAAGATGTTTTCTATAAATATATATAAAAAAAATGCTTAAAAAAGGGACTTGAAATATAAGGGAGTAAGGAATTGTATAACACAGTTACAAAGTATAACGAAGTCCGTTTGGCTATTTTTATCTTTTGTAAAAAATTTCCTTAATAGAGTTCTGAAGATGACAGTTAGCTCTGGAACTGCCTTTCTATTTTGTACTGTTGTATGATCCGCATTTTGTTCTGTGCATACTTCCTTCCCTGTTTGTTTTATACGATTCTCTTTGACTTCAGTCTGATTTGTAGAGAAAATTACGTTTCACCTTGGACACAAAATGATGGCATTTTTGCCTCCCATTATACACACATTGCGACTTTCACCACCTCTATCCTCCCAGCGAGACAACTTGAATTGTAGTGACTTTTTCGCAGTCTGAGGGGTCCGGAATTACAGCATTTGATTTCAAGTAAATTGCTCGTATTTTTCACCTGCAGTTATAATGAAACCTTCCACTTTGAAAACACCACATGGTAGACTTTTGTATTAGGTGGTGCTCTGCTAAATGGTGATCACAAACAACAGCATTATTTTGCATTTTATATTTATTTTGTCCACCATATATTTTTTTTTTTTTTTTTTTACTTAAATGCGTTTAAGACAGTCATTTCTGGACAAAAAATATTGACGTTGGAACGAAGATCCCTGTTGTTCGGTTGGACTTAAGTGAAATGAGTGTTGCTACGTAACAAGTTGGGTTCTCGCTTTTAATATTCTTCTTCTAAGAGTCTTATCGATAAATCAGCTGAATTAATCAAGCAGTTTTATCGTTCTTAGACTATCTAATTTGTTCATTCAAATATATAATCTTATCGGTATTTCGTCTGTGCTTTTTACGGGACAATATATTCGCCTTTTTTCCTCAAAGTTCTAAATAAGCAAGGTTTGATTTAAACTTGTTCTCACCCTAGGTTTTAAACATTAACGCACAATGCAACACAGCTTTTTTTTTACAACATAATTAATAATTAAAAAAAAAAACTATGAAAATTAAAGAAACATACGCCCACGATGACATTAACATTGCGTTTGTGATCAATGCTAATAGTGACGTCACTAATCCATGAGCAGGATATCTTTAATAGAAAACATCTCGAGATAACAAAATTGTAATTTATAAATGTATTGCTTTCACAATAGTGAATAGTGCTATACCTATTAAGTAGACTAAATATATGTGCTTTAACATTACAATTTCATTTTCCAGAACATCTTTCTTTGTAGAGAAAACAAACGTAACGTCTCCTATTTTTGGATTATGCCACACCCTTTCGATTAAGAACAGACAAACAAGGAAACCATCAACAATTAAGAAAGGAGGGACTACTCAAGGTACGAACCACGCTATCCAATAATTAAAATGATTAAATTTGTATCGAGATTAAATCTAATACAAATATCTCAAACCCCGTTAAAGCGAAATCGCTTAACATGAAATCCCGTTTAACGCGAAGTAAAAAAAAAGCTCCCCGTACTTAGTGTTAATTTATTCGTTTAACAAGAAATTCGGTTAACGGAAACAATTTGAGCGTTAACGGGGTTTGACTGTATATTAACCCTTAAGATGACAAGTTTCCATAAAAGATCCGTAAATTTGAACTATTACTGAACGCCCCGGCACCCATATTTTGGTTCACATGACATCATTACAGAGCCTCACATTGGCAAGCTAATCACCCTTTCTGGTTTCACTTCGGTTTCATATTCTATAATTTACATGACAAAGCAATAAAATTAAATTTGAATTTGTAAATCTTAGACAACTGTAAGAAAAATTGGAAATATATTCCTCGCATTGTAGTAAATTCTATTCAATAATACTTTTATTATTGAAATAATAAAATTATTAGGGAAAATACAATAATTGATACAAATTGAAATATATTAGATATTAGTTGTGTTATACCATAGATTTCACTGAAACTGTTACAAATATAGGTACCCAAAGGTAACAAATGATGATCCAAAAATGATTATTTCTCGCAAGTGATACATATTATAAAATGGCAGTAAAAGATGACATAGCAAAACGAAAATGTTTTTTCTTACTTGGCTGAACGTTTTGAACCTTCCCCCCCCCCCCCTCCAAAAGAGAAGAAGAAATTCTATTCGGTTGGGAAACGTGATTCACCCCACAAATCACACACCGATGTCTCTATCTTTTGTAGAAATCTGAATGCTAAAAAGGAAAAATTAGTAATTAGTATAATTGTTAATAAATCTCTAAATTTACAACTAATGGCAATTGACATTTAACTTAAATTTCTATATGTGCTATTACGTGCTATCCAATATTTTTAAATCAATCAATAGTCCGGGTGTAAATGTAGTCCCGAAGGCTCCTTCATGATGCAAACATGTGGGGGTATCTTTAACTTTGTTTGAATGTGCAGAAACTGAAATCCGATGGTGTGTATCTCACTTCCTGGTATGAGGGTCGCTACAGTCGAAAATCCAAAATGGCTGCTTCCTTATAACCTAATGTATGTTTTTGCCATATAATGCCTTTCCAGTTTATTTTCTGACTATATTACTCTTAGGAAATTTGTAGGAATTAAAATTTCCTTTCCAACAGTATTTAACACATCTATGTAAGGTAAAAGCTCAAAGTTCAAGATGGCCGCTGCAGCGTTATTTTAAGTACTTAGTTCAAAATAATGGTTTCTCAGTGCGCTTTACACACTTGTTGGGCGTTAGCAAACTTTTTGGAAATAAGATACCTTTCTGACACTACAAAGTGAATCTATGTTTTTAACTAACGATCTAAAATTCAAGATGGACGCCATGCTTGAGGGTCTCTTTGGGTTCCTAATAATAGTATCCATGTTATAATGTACGATAAATTAGTATCGCAGCTGGTTAATGTATACACATTGGACAGAAAAATAAAGTCTTGACACCTTTCACAAGATACCGTAGTGACTCCGGTAAACTACGACAATTCAAACTTGTTATAATTTATTTTTTTTAAGTTGTTTTTCAAATTGAACTTGAACGTTTTATTTACTGGATTTGAGATTGTGAAAAGCGCCGCGTCTCCTTCTTACACAAGCCCCTCTCAAAACCCTTCCCCCTTGGAAGAAACACTATCCGCTATCTGTATTCCCCCTCTTACGAGTACTCCATGCAAATAAATCTTTTAAAATATATTACCGCTTTATTTTTACAATACTTTAAGCTACCAGTCTGCGTGCCAGTTCAGATCACCAGTCACTAGATGCCGGTGACTAGCACCGCATAAAAGCTTCATCCCAATCAATGGAAAAGCCCGTTTTTCATGTGCTCCAGTAGATCAGTAGCAGCTGTATTAGGTAGGTTTGCCGATTTAGCCAATCACCTATGCTTTTAAGTGACTAATGATGTGGGGAGTTCTGCTCACTCAAGATCTACAGTAGTATTCCAGCTGCTGGCACTGAATAAAAAGCAAAGCTGGCATTCCAATCCACATATCGGCTGGCGTTCCATCCACTGGCAACTTATAAATGAACGGGGGTTTTTTTGGAGCATTTTTTACTTTCAATCACACATATGTATACAAAGGGTAGTGAAAGTATAGTATTCGGTGCATTTCTCTACGTTTTAGAACATCCCGATTTCAAAAAAGTTATCTAGAAAAAATGTCTGTCTGTTGTCAGCATAACTCCCGAACAAATTGACCTACGATGTTCAAATTTGGTGTGAAAGTTGGTGATGGTTCAGGGACCTACCATTAGTGTTTTCGTCGAAATCGCGCATGCGCATAAGGTAGCTGCCGTTGAAAAAAAATCATGTTTTTCAGTAATTGGTAATCGGTAAAAAACTCTAACGATTTTGTCCAAAATCGCTGTAGTAATGCCTCTAAAAGTATTCTAAACATCCCAACCTCCGAAATTCCCGTAAAAATGCTGTAACGTGACAAAAAGTTGAAAAACGTATGCCTTTAACACAAAGTTCTCTTTCCTTGAGTATACCTCATCAACGATCGTTTTTTCTTCTCTCATCAGTTTCACTTACAAGAAAGAATAATATAAGAATTATCGAAAAATATATCGTCAAAATCATTATTTTGGCGGAATATTTTTTTCCCCCCATTTCATTTCATTTTTTTTTTTTCCCTAAAAAAAAAAAAAAAAAAAAAAAAAAAAAAGACCCCATAACGCAAAAAATATCGCCAAACTGGCCATTTTCCGTTGATAATTGAATGAGGAAAATATAAAAAAGATAAATGACACAAATCCACGTCAGTATCATAGTGTAATTGAAAGTTGCAAGATGTTTCACATCCCTAGTTTTAAAAGTGTACTATTTCTTATCGACAATAATTAAAGAAATAAACCACACAACAAACTTTTGGGACTGTCTATGTGAGGCGCATAACATCAGAACCAGCTCCATCCACATTTTTTCCAAAATGATTGAGCATTTTCAAAGTTCTCGCTACACTCTATCACACTGCCAAGTGATTAGGTTCAAAATCAGCTCCTTCAATGTGAAAGTTACTTTCAAAGAAATCCATTCAAATTTCCTTGCTTGAAAAGTAATCTGTACTCTTTTTTTTTTCATTTGTATTTGAATTTTTTTCATTGAATAAAACTTATAATTTTTTGTTCATTTTATAGTAACTGTGTCTTACGAAGGTTTCATGGGAAATTTACAACAATTAATTACTGCATTGCAAAAGGTTGTTATCACACGTTTTGCTTCAAAACCAGCTCTATCCAAAATTTAAATTTCTACCAGCCAAAAATTTAAAATTTGAAGTTTTAAAATTAACCTTGAAATAATCAAGGACTTTGGTTCTTTCAATACATTCTTTAAAAAATACCGAAAAAATTGATCGGCATAGCAATGTATCCGCATAGCAGAACGTTTTTTAAAAAATGGAATTGACATTTGAAGCTAAACCCTAATTTATAAACACTGTTCATGCAGTGAAATTAGTAATAGTAGGGGAGCCCAAGAGGCTAAATGGGGATTTACTCGAGTGTCGTGGGGACCATTTGGATTGTGAAGGTTAGATGCTAAAAAGAAAAAAAGGTTATATGATGTTCCCTTTCACTGATAGTGGCAGTGGAGAGCATGAACAAATTTTTAAAATGAAAAAAAAAAAAAAATAGTCACAAAGAAATACTTGGGCGCTTCAGATATTAATAGTGTATGCGCTTCACGTTTTTGTGATAACGGTGGAATATTAATCTGCCGGTTTGCATGGTGGGGGTGGCCTTACGAAGGGGTTGAAAATGGGTAAGGGGGGATTATTCGAGCGCGTCAGATATTCAGAAGAGATGTTAAGTAAATCCTAAAGGAGGTCCTATTCAAAAGACTGACGATTTGGTCACGACCAAAATTCATGGCCAATTTACACGTATGGTGGGGGTACTTAACCGGGTGCAAGATTTCCCGCGTTATGTTATTCTGCCGCGTTTGAGTAAATCCCCGCTTGGATTAACCTATTACCTACTATAATATCAGATGTTTGTTTTGTGATATATCTTTGAAGCTAATAAAAAAAAAATCTCCTCTCTTTGTAGGCATCCGTCTGACATTGAACATTGAGAGATCAGAATACTGGGATTTGATTTCTTCGGAATATGGTGTGCGACTACTGGTTCATCCTCAAGGCACTTATCCCACCCTTCAGAGGGGCGGGATAATTGCTAGTCCTGGAAGGAGTGTCCATATAGGAGTTAAACGAGTTCGTATATTTCATAATTTTTCCATTTGGCTTAAAACCTTTAATTTCGATGAGAATTGTATATGCAATGGCGTAATAGAGTCGGTTTTAAGCTCCAGTTTTTTTTTTTTTTTTTTTTTTTTTTTTTTTTCGAAATTTCTATTTCAACGAAGAGTTACATTTTAATTCACATTGTAAGTAAATAAATAATACTGAGCTGGACATGTCTCAAAATATGGATTGCTCTTGTTTCAACAGTCGTATCTTTTCAAGGTTACAAGGTCAGTTATGGCGAGCATATAAACAACTTGCATGTTGTTAAATTGCTGGGAAGTGTTATGTTATGAAAGCGCTCACGATGAATAGTCGTCTAAAAAATATTTATTAATCAATTACAGCAGTACAAAAAAAATAGAAATACTTTTTTATAGTATTTTCTGTTTTCCCAGAAGAATATAAATGCATTGGCGTTCCACCTTCATTCTATTAAGAATACTTTTTTCAGTTTTTATTTATGGACTTTGCTTGAATAGTAACTAAACTCCTCTAAAGTGTGCAAGAGCAAAATTTAAACCGAATCTAAGAAATGGAATCACTTAAACTGACGAAACCAAATATTTATCCAAGTGGTCATTTTCTTTCTATCATTAGGCTAATAATAATCAAAAGCAATATGTAGTTCGTCAACATACTATACGCCTTTTTTTTTAAATTTGAAATCCCTAACCTCTCTTTGAGAAATAAACTAGGTAGTTTTTTCATCCAAAAAATATAAGTTATTCGTTGCAGAAAAATAGTTCGTTTTGTAATTAATTAACAGCAGAGCATGAAATATATTGTAATTTACAAGATGTTTTATTGGTTTAATTTGTTTCCAAAATGAACCCCAATAGCACATCAACGATGGTCAAAATTGCTTGACATTAATAAATCCTGATGTGGAACGTTGCAAACCGACCGTTGTAACAGGTATTGGCCATTCCGCCCAGTATTGAAAGTTTTGAAATGTTGATGCACAGTTTTAAAATTAAAATATTTTATTCGTAGGAAAAAATAAAATGTCGCTTTTACGGAATGCTAATAAACCAACTTACCGTCATCCAATCGTGCTGAAATAGCATTTAGTCGATCTCTTTCCTGTTGCCTAAATTGTTTTATTAAATAAATAATTAAATAGTTTTAATCAGAATAAATAAAAGATATCTGGATGTGAGTGCATAAATTCACATTCATTTTCAATGAATAAACGTAATTTGTCGCGCATTTTACTGGTAGAGAAGTTTTTAGTATTTAAAATTAGATGCCAACACCAAGAACACGCTGACAACAGAAACGGCGCTTTGTTAATGAACATAAAAATTAGCAATGCAAGTAAAGGATTTATATTAAAAAGTTTGTTTTTATGGATTATATAATTTTACATCAAAGTGGCTTGAACTCGGACTAAATTTTTTGTAATTATACTTTCGCCACACCTTTTTACAAGGGTTAAAAGAGAGAATGTAAATTTTGTGCACATCCTTTTACATCAGGGAGGGGGGCACAAGATTTAAATTCCTAATTAATTACCCAGGAAAATCACACAATTCTTTTTTGTACAATTACTACTCCTTACCTTATTTCGAGAACGAATATCTAAAGATTGGTTGGTTGGTTGTATTCAGATTATCTGGCGCCGTCAGCAACACGAGGGCTATAATCCGCCGAAACATTCGTCATTAGACAAGCCAACATACATTTACAAACACCCATGCCTAACACGGGACTCGAACCCGCAACCTCGCGGTCTAGAAGCCAGCACGCTAACCACTATACCGTCTGGTCGGCGAATATCTGAAGAAGTAAACCCCACAAAGACCTTTTAGGGACATCTTGTTTATTTAACAGATACCACTTTTTACAAAATTGACGAAATTCATTTCAGAAAGTCACAACACTTCTGCCAGGACGAGAAGGCTTATGCACAAAATCTTTCATGCATTCCAACATCGCACAGCGCCTGCGAGATCTAGATATAGACTTTGATCTGACAAGCTTGAAGTACACTTATGAGGTAAGAAAACATGCACTGAGAGGCGACTGCAATTTTTGGACCCATTGAACATCCTTCTGAATTTTTTATAAAAATTGGAGAAAAGAGAATAGATTACGAATCCCCTTTCCTGCCGTGGCAAAAATGGCCGAAACTTGTCAAAAATTGACTTTTAATAAGTTGAACTAAATCCAATTGCCAAATGCGCCATAACTTGCCAAATAATGAAGAAAAACAAATTATTTGGTAACCCTCACTCTCTAATTTTCAATTAAGAAGATTGCAGACGATTCGGATGTGTGGCTATGGCTTACTTGCATCTTTCACAAATGAGCCAAATTGGCAAGAAACATTACGTCACTGATGACGTAACTGATGTCGCCAATTTGCCTTACTTTTAAAAGATACAAGTTTTCCGAGACAGAGATCAGAAATCGTTTTTTCGCTTTTTCTCACTGAAAATCAAAATGCAGTGGGTTACCAGACGAAAAAGTGTGTTCTCTTTTTGGCAAGTTATGACATATTTGGCAATCGGATTGTAGTTCAACTCATTCTAAGTCGATTTTTGACCAGTTTCGGCCATTTTTGCCACGGCAGACAAGCGGATTCGTAATCTACTCACTTTTCTCCAATTTCTATAAAAAATTCAGAATGATGTTCAATGAGGTCCAAACATTGCAGTCGCCTCTCGGACTATGATGCTACGTACAGTACGCACAAAAAAAATCCAAACGATGGCTATATCTTCCGTTCTAATTGTCGTAGAATATTACAGTTTGCACCAAAATGTTTTGTTGACAATTTTCTACATGCCGGATGCAAAATCTTTTTCTTAGGAGGCTGTATACTAAGTAAATTTAACTCTATCTTTGAAAATTTCAAAACGAACCCCTATATTTTATGTTTTCATTCGATTTAGAATACTTCGTTTGCCCCAATTACCAAATTTCATTTCATTATGTTGAGATACACGTCACTTATGAGCGAAAATGTTTTGGTTGATCTTGAGGGAAAATCTCTTAAGCAATAGAAGAAGCAAACGTTTTGCCAGCTTCAAGACGTAATCTATTACACGGTCCCTTAAAGTGAACTTCTATACATTTTTCCTAAAATATTGAGAACCAAAAGTCAAAATGGAATAAAAAAATTTTGGAAGAATTTCCAACCATGATAATTCTAAAGGAAGCAAAAAAAAAATACTTGTTTCTATTTTTTAAAAAATTGAAAACTTGTTTTATTAATTAATAACTAATTATTAAAAAAACTGTTTAATACAAAAGTTGCCTGTTATTTATGTTTGGCCTTTAATAAACTATCGTTTGAAACAAAAATTGCTAAAATATACTAATTATTTAAGAATTTAAGGCTAAAAAAAACGAATTTTCTTTTTAACGTTAATATGCCATTTTTTTTTATATCAATTAAATTGCTAACCCACTCATCGAAAAAATTTCAAATTTGGTATTCAGACGGAATTTTTTTTTTTTTTTTTTTTTTTTTTTTTTTTTTCATTATCATTATTCTAAATCTATATATGATATAATATTATGGGATTACCACTAAACTTTGTAAAATTTGGTTTAGTTTTAATATGTACCCCTCATTATAAAAAAGATATATACATACAATTAATAAAGACCTTCCCCGATTTACAACGGTACTTTACTTTTGTTATTTCATCAATTAGAATACAAGATATAGCCATCGTTCGTATTTTTTTTATGTTTTTTTTTGCGTACTGTACAAGGATTCTGAAAGTGCTATTTACTTGCACTTGACAAGGCCATGCGGCCTTCTAATGCAGTGTCAGCGACTGGTTGATAAAAGCATAAAGACGCCAAAAATTTAGGGGGCTAGTAAATGGACGATACTAAAAATATAATATTCACTTTTAAATAAGATTATTCTATTTTTATTTATTTATTTTTTGTCTTCTATAGACACTACTGCACATTACATGAGCCTGTTATTTTGTTTTAGGTGAAAAATTCTGTACGATTCTGGGACATCTACTCTGAACAAAATATGTACAGGCTATGTTCAGTATATGTTCAGGTTATTTAGATTTTTAACTTGGGTGAAATTAATAAAAATGGTAAATTTTTGGTAGAGGAGCCGAAGTTTTTGCTCTAGAAATTTCCAAAAATTCCTCCTCGAACAATTTTCGCCATCTTAAAATGAAGGGGACATTTTGAATCTTTCTTTTATGACCATTACTAATGAAAATGTTGACGTATAAACATGGTTTTGCTTAACATACTGGTATATTTTATTACTCCTAATTGTAGAAAAAAAAAACTACGAAAATAAAACAATTGAAATTCTGCATGATTGGAAAGCAATAATTTTGGAGAGTTGGGCTCGAAGCAAAACGCCAAGTTCATTATTAGTAACTAAAAACAAACAAAAAAATGGCATATTTTTTCCAGTTTTCTCAATAAATTTGTCTTAAATTATAATAAGACAGCTTCTTGCGATTGTTCGTCATAACTAATTCAATGCTCATAAAAAGATACAAAAAAAAAATTCCCCAAGGTTAATTTCTTTACAAAAACTCGAAACAAAAATTCAAAATTGCGCTTTTATTTTTTTTTTTTTATTTTTTTTCTTTCCAAGAGATGGAGGAAATTGCCCAAAGTAGAATTTCGAAACATTCTGTCTTCCCTCCTGGAATATCTCCTCAACAGCTCCTCCAAATTTATAAAATTATTTAATTTTGTTCAGATTTCTTCCAGAATACTTATAATTATTCTATGCCTAATCTCTCATTCTCTGCCTTTGCAAGAACTACAGAGATCTACACTGAGTGTACAAATTACTAAGACCACCACTTCATTGCAATGTTGAACCACTTTTCGCCTTTAACACTTCATGAATTCTTCTTGGCATGAATTCTATGAGATGTTAGTAGGTAGTATAAGGAATTTGATACCATAACCGATGAGCTGCACTTTCCAATTCCTTACGATTTGATGGTAATAGATCCAGCTGTCTGGTTCCATTACCATCAAATAACCAAATCTTGTCAAAAATGCCAGGTGACGAAAAATGCTGGTCAACGAAGCAAGAATAATTCTCCGTCATGCTCTTTGATCCATCTGAAGACAATACCAGTTGTATGACAAGGATCCTTGTCCAGCTGGAAGAATCAATTCCCGATAGGGTATACCATAACAGGACGTACTTGATCCGTGATAACACTTAAACACTCTTGGGCATTCAGGCGCTGTTTGACAGGAATTGAAGAATCCATATAATGCTAAGAAAACATCCCCAAAGCCATAATCTTGCCTCCACCACCTTGAAGTGTGGGACCATGCTTTCCTGCTGTTTTCGCCATATTCTCACCCTGTCATCTGCATGGTGTAATTGAAAACGCGATCCATCCGACCACATGACACTTTTACAGTCATCTACTGCCCAATCTGAACAATTCGTTCAGAGACGTTTGCAGCTGCTCCTTAATTAAGCTCCTTTTGATTGGCAACAGTCAGTAGCTAGGTCCCCATCGAACATCATTCTGAATTTTTTTTGTAGAATGTGAAGAAAAGATAATAGTTTACGAATCCACTGATCTGCAGTGGTAAAAATAGCCGAAACTTGTCAAAAATCGACTTTGAATAAGTTGAACTAAATTCGATTGCCAAATGTGCCATAACTTGCAAATAATTATCATTATTTTTTATTTGGTAACCCATCGCTCTTTAATTTTCAATTAAAGAAGGTTGCAAACGATTCAGATCTCTGGCGACGGTTTACTTGCATCTTTTATGAGTGAGTCAAAGTTGGCAAGAAATATTATATCACTGATGACGTAACTGATATCGCCAATGTGGCTTACTTTAAAAAAAAAATGCAAGTTTTCCGAGCTAAAGATCGGAAATCGTTTGCACCGTTCCTCATTGAAAATTAAAATGAGGTGGGTTGCTAGACGAAAAAATGTGTTCAATTTTTGGCAAGCTATGACATATTTGGCAGTTAGTTAAACTCACACAAAGTCGATTTTTGACCAGTTTCGCCAATTTTGCCACAGCAGACTAGTGGATTCATAATCTACTATTTTTTCTCCACTAAAAAAAATTTAGAATGCTGTTCGATTTCGACGTGGTACCTAAATTTGCAGTCGCATCTCAGTCTATCTTACAAGTCTCCTTTCAGATCGAGTATTTAGTTGCCTGTGATAACCTCAAGCCTGAAGTTGAGACCCGGTTTTCTGCTTGGTTGTCCCACTCTCTGTAAACATTAATTACTACTGCCCTCGAGCACTTCACGAGTGCAGCCGTTTTGCTGATTCTGATTCCGACGCCTACAATCACCCCAATTAAAATGCAGTTAGATAACGTTTTTTGCTCATATATTAGCAAGCAACACAGTACAATTGATTGATGGTTCAGAGATCTTATATCATAAATGAATTCTGTAGTGCTTGCCTGAGGGGTTGGCCATTACTACTTCATCTTAGGTAGTTCCCAGTGGGGAATTAGAAAAGAAAAAGATAATAAGGTGCTGAGCGCTTGCCAGAGCAAAACACAAGAAGCGGAGGGGGGAAGCAGGCTAAGCAAATGCTCGCACTAAAGTAGAGTACATGGAACACATAAGAGGATATTGATGGTTCAGTTGTCCTGCATTCCCTTTTATATAGCTATCTCGCACTCTAGTGGCAAATACTGTGACGCAATAGCCCATTACATAAAACTGTCAGATGGTCGTAATAAAGTGGCGGCTCAGTGTATATAAGGTAAATATTTGACTGTCAACAGCTAACATGTTCTATCACGTGAAGGGAATTACTGCGGAAAATCAAAGCCCCTTTAAAAATAGTACAAAATAATAACATGGCGTAATTTATGCATGTCCCCAGATACAAATATAGAGCAATTTTTTCTCAAAAGACCTGAAGTCCTTTTTTCCATGACATTCTGAATCGTCCGATCCCGACTCAGAATGTCATGGACTACCAGTTGTCCAATTATTGCTGTGCCCACCTGACGGCTGTGAGCTTAGCGCTCTGGCCTTGCATGCAAAAGGTTCCGTTTTTTAATCATGGGGTTATACAGGTATTTTTATTGCGGTTCGGAATAAACGTTAAGATGCAGGTCCCGACCGGATTAACCGTTGTTGAGCGGTGTTTAGCGTATAAACTAACGAATTATTGCTGTAATGAAGTTATTAAACAGTGTAGGTCGCTCAACACTTGCACAAATCCAGTGTGACATTTTTCAGATGTCATTTTAAATAAAAACTTACAAAGATCTTCCATTGTGCTGAATGTATTAAACAAAGACTTACTAATAATTCCGATGTACCCATGTTATTTAATAAACTTACAGATTATTTGCCTTACTTCAATTGAAAAATCCTTCTGCCTTTCAGCATTGCAACACTCTGTGTCAGAACACACTGCTGTTCGACCAATGCAAATGTCTGGACGAGCAGCCTAGAGTGGTGTCTGGGAAGAAGACCAGGTGGAAGTTCTGCAATCCATGCAACAAAACAGAAGGTATGCATGTTATCTACTTTGTCTACTCTCTCAAAGCCAGCCTCGTGGCTTGGAAGCAGAATGAATTAATACCTAGCATTCCAGAGTGAAAAGTCACGTTGTTCACCCATCTTATCTTCTGGTAGTGAAGACACTTTCGATGGCTAACGGATACAAAATCAATCTTTACAAACTTATATAACTTGTCATGTTTTAACCCTTTGCACTCGAGAGGTAACACTCACTCACCACATGATTGGATGCCGCAACTCGAGAGGTGACTCTCGCTCACCATTAGGTTTGATGCAGAAATTCGATGCAAGGCTATGACTGTGTTTAATTTCTTGGAAGCGAATCGGCAAATACGAACCGAGCCTAAAATGCTTGAAAACGTCCCGAGTTGCTGGTTCCTGCGCGCGAAAAAGGCCTCGAGTGCAAAGGGTTAATTCTGACATAAGCAGGAAAAAGTTCCCAGGTAATGCTCCAGGAAAAGTTCTCAGGTACCAGTGGTTTTGGACAATGTCGGAAACCTTGGTTCTGGGAAGAATAACCTGTCCATGCCAAATCTCGAACATCGTTTCAAAATACACGATTTAGTTAAAAAATAAACTTGTCAAAACCATCACAAACATATTTTTTACCCCTCTGTCCCTTTCTTATAACTTTATAATTCAATTTTAAAACTCTTCCCATCAACATTTCCAAAACTTCCAGTATAATTTACCCAGTACTGGACCAGATTAGCCAAGATCCCTAGAAACAGCCAGTCTACAAAGGTCTACATCGGGATTGGCCAGTGTCCAGCCGAAATTGGCCAGTGGATTTGTGATTTAAATTAATTCTATTGAATATAACTATAGTATTAATTTAGTTTGTATCGGAGATTCTCCTGAGCAAAAGATGCACAAAGTCTACACTGCACACGAATTAAATTTCTGCCTTAAGATATTATGATAAATATAGGGTAAAAAAATTCAACCTATCGAATACCTGGACAGAGATAGATATCTATGAAATCCATTTAGAATATCTTTTTCCGTGGGCTAAATTACACCGAATATTCGATGTGTAGCATCCGGTAAATCTAATATCCCTCACATTCTTAGTTAAAACGTAATAGAAATGGCTATGGTATGTCCTTATTTTTTAAATCCTTTGTATTAACATCGCTTCTTTTGTATGTGCTTATGACGGGAAAAATCTTCGAATGGCTAATTAACCCACTTGAAGCCCTCCAATCAAGTAGAAACTTCGCAGATTGATTCGTTGTCGATGACAATGCATTCTATCAAGTTATGGGGCTGTTACTAAAAAGCCGCTTTTACGCACTTTTCTATGTCCTTAATTCAAAACCAGGTTGCAAGCCATATTCAAGAATGAAAAATTTGGCAATAGAACAAAAGTTAGTCAATAGTACGAAATCGATGTTTTCTTTGTAGTAGTTGTCAAACACTAAAAACTCGATCTGAGCATAAAATCACTTAACTATAAGTTGCAGTTGTTGGCAAGGAATATAAAGCATTTATTGTAAAAACTTTATTTTTACGGATTAGTTTTCCTTATGGGTTAATTATGGTTTACATGGAGTTGGTAAAACTTTGGTTAATATTTCCATCTAAAAAAATACTATCTAGTTCCCGCTGAAACTTTCCAGCACTAATAATCGGTATCCGTTATCTAGCTATTGAATTATTTTCTTCCTTTATTATTGAAATTTTAGAAAACAAAATTTGAGGGTACCTCAAATACATATACAAAATTATTAGCAATCCTTACTCTGTTGGTAGACGCCTTGAAACTTAGTGCCATTTTTAATATTTCCCATTATTTCCATTGACGATAGACCATGTCAGTAATACCATAAATTTAATTGCGCAAGAAGTTCCACTCAGAATATGTCGTGAGGATCTCTTACTAACATGTTAATGACCCTACTCTACGGAAAATGTTTATTTGGAAGAGGTGGCTACGTTTCCATCCCAACATCCTTGTCATCAAGATATTAAAGTTGATTAGTTTATGAACGCACAAATTAGATATTGAAAACTAAATATATTTTTAAAGAGAATATATTGTTGGCGTGGATGGGTTCAACAGACTTGGAAGTCAAAGCAGATTAAAACTTGAAGAAATTTATTCCGATATAACTCTTCGCAGATTCTTTTACAACTCCAGAACTTCCCGTTCTAATAGACTCAATACAGCTCTTTGCACAACAATGGAGCACAAACAGCAGTTAAATACTTGATACACAACTGCTAAAATCGCCGCAAAAGACAATGCAATACAGTTCACTTTTGGAACTACTCTGAATGCTCGTTGAGAGACAACCAACTAACTAACTAGCTCACCCGATGAGGACCAAAATTAGTCGCCAAAACTGTCGCCCACTTGGCTATATCTCGCCAATCGAGCGAGATTGCCATTAACCATAATGTTAAATGGCCTTCTCCTTGTAAAACTCGTTTTCCAGCATTATCCCTGTAAAACTCGTTTTCCAGCATTAAGAAACGCATTGCACGAAAGCAAAGTAAAAAAAAAACTCTTGTACTGTCTTATGCGAAATGTACATAAATTTGTCTTTTTACGTAATTAATACAACGAAATATTTACACATATACAGAAATTCATAACAATATATTCACATTCCGGCTTCTGCTCGTTAACGCTAGTCATCCCATGAAGGTTGCTATGCAACACTCATTGGTTCGCTTTGCGAACCAGGCTCGCCTCTTACGCAAAAAGAATAAACGTCTTCAGAATATATCCTAGTATTAAAAAAAGAGGGCAAACGAGAAGTCGATGGGGCCGATGAAATTGTTCGCGTTAACCGAATTTCGTGTTAAACGAATAAATTAACGTTAAGTTTTAAGTACGGAGAACTGCTTTTACTTCGCGTTAAACGGGGTTTCATGTTAAACCATTTCGCTGTAACAGCAGGAGCGTACTGGCCATAGGGTTGACCGGTCTTTACAAAATGGGCCGGTGCGGTACAGAAGCTTTCTCTCACTCTCTCTCTCTCTTTTTTTTCCCCCTTAGTTCAGTTTTTTTCATATAATTAATTGTTCTCTTTAACACTTTTTTTAAAAAACCAATGCATTAAAAAACCAGTCACTTCCATGGGAGCTACTAACTACTGTTGAACTATCACTTAAGTTTCAAAAATATAGTTTGTATATTAAAAAAATGGCTCAAATTTTCACATTACTTTAGTTTTCAGTATTACTTTAATTTTATAGATTATGCGTTGAATTTAGAAAATAGATGCAATAAGATTTGTATATTATCTCGTATTATGACTTTTTTTTTTTTTTTTTTTATAGCTTTTATGGTTAAATATATCAATGGTTTATGTTAACCAAGTTCTCGCAAATTAGGTATATGTAGTAGATACCGAAAAAATTTGATTTAATAAGCTAATTATCAAAACAATTAAATTATTAAGATTAATAAATGCATGAAACTTATCTTACGTTCTCCTTTCTTTTTAAACCTAAAAATATAAACAGGGGATTACTGTGGTCATAGAGATAGAGTTGTTGAATGCAATCACCTTGCCAGTCAGAGTCTAAAAAATAGGCCTGTCCGGCACGGATTTTTTTTTTTTTTTTTTTTTTTTTTTTTAATTTTTAACGTTTTATTTTTTGTCCTTTCAATTTAAATATTTACGCTCCTTGACGTTTTTTAAAAAGCTCAATTCATCCGAATTCCAGCCACTCCCACCACTTAATTATTTAAATTTTTAAATATAAGTATTTAAAAAATAAAATATATCAATTAATAATACTTTAAATATTCAAAATAATTGTACAATTTATTATTAGAATTTTATTAACAAAAATTATCAAAATTTGATTAATGAGTATATTAAAAATTTAAGACGCCATAAATTTAATATCACAGGACCGACTTCATGTCCCATTACGTCCCTGCTCATAACAATGCTGAGGTATATGTTGTAGCCAAAAATACATTAGATCAATGGAGAATAGGAAGGGATCTCTAATGGAAAATTTGCCATCCCAGCGATTTAAATTCGAACAAGGTTTTCTCAATACACGATTTGATCCAAGTGGGGCGATTTTCATATAAAAGTTAACAAATGCCAAGGATACCACAGGGAACATGTGCCTTTTTTGTGCAACTAGCAACCATGGCAATTGAAATATGAGATGGACATTAGAGCTGAACAATTCGTAGCAGCTCTGAAAGCAAGCTTATCAAAGCATATCAAGTCCTAACAACGGACAAGCGACCAGATTGCATTTTTCTCGGCTATTTTGTCATTACAATTTTACATTTTAAATAGGAAGTCACTAAAATTTCAAAGGTTGGTATCCACCTTTTTAAAAAGTCAAACCACCATTTTTTTCCCCCTCACTCATCACTAAACAAGACTTTAATTGTTTTTAACATTACTTTTCGATTAAACACAAAAAAAAAATTTTTAAAAATAGTTCAATTTGTGAGAGTTGGTTTGAGAGCGTGAACATTCCAATGGCTTTTTAGTTTCAAAGTATCAAAAAGTGTGAAAAAAAGCAAATCTGTATAAAAACTGCTTTGTCTCTCGGAATGACTACCTAGTTAGTTGCTTATTAACATTTATTTTTTTTTACCCCATTGTGATATTTCACATGACTTCTAATTTTTATATAGGAACCTCTTCCCATTTGAATACTCATCCCTATCTCCGAAAAAATCGTTTATGACCCACCAATAAGTCGTGATTCACAGTCTGGGAAACGTTGTTTTAATAAGTAATATTTCTTAATTTTGTGAACCGGGCCTTTCTTTTATTTTAAAACTAACACTTCCATGAAATGCAGGAAAACTTTCGTTAAGCACACGCAAAACTCGTAAGTCATGTTTTTATAAGTTCGTAAGAAACAGCGCATATTAATTATTTCTCTAAAGAATATATTTTTATTGAATTAATTTCCACGTTCACCCGGGAGGTATAGTTCGTGGACGCATTACCCCTTTAAGGCTGGTTCCCCAGGAGGTATATTTCCTTTAATACTTTTATGTTTTATTCCCAAAGCCACAAGTCGATAAATCATATGAAAGTATTAAGATATCATCGTCTCTAAGTTACGAGTGATAATCGGAAAGTCATAATTGTGAAGTCGTAGTCAGGAAGTCATAGTAGGAAAGTCTTATTCAGGAAGTCATAGATCGGTAAAGTCACAAATCGTTTGCATTTGTCCTTCTTGGCCGGTGAAACAGCAAAGAATGCTCTTGGAAATATAGCATTTGAAGCGTGTCCACCTCCTGATGTATTTTCGGTCCCCAATGACTGGGCTGGTTGCACAGGAGATGAATAAAGCCACTTCCTCTGGTCTTCCTTCCAGCATCCCGGCGTATGTGATCCCTCTGACTGCATTCCGTTCTGCAAGAACATCAACTTCTTCTTCCTCCTCCTGAATTGTTGCAAGTGATGGATGGTACTCGCTCTTTGTTGCTCCTTCCATTGGAAACTCCATTTTGTAAATCATATCGAAACTGCAACGTTTTATATTAGAAATAGCAGTTATTTCAAGACAAATCGCAATAAACGTCAAATTATCAATTTTTATTTGTCTGATCTGAATCAAAGCTCCGTTAAAATTAAGTATCGTACATTTCATTGTTACTACTCTGTTTGGAGTGGTATTATTGAAAAGAAGCATAGGGACTTGTAGGGGGAAAGCATTGTTAGCCCCCACCTACAATACTTCAATAAAATATGCTATTTTTGCGAATATCTGCTCTCTAGGTAAATTGCAATAGGTTTTCATTTCATTCAGGGTAAATTTTACTTCGTATAGATTAATTTCTTCGGGTTATTGGTTAAAAAATAAAGCAGTATTCATAAAATTATGATATAAAGCTCAATCTAGGCCTAAAATGTTTCAAAAGCAAGCAATGCTGGTCCACTTCTTATAACTAAATACATTAAATACATTATCTATTACTATAACTAAATACATTATCAGAAATTTTACTCACGCATACCTATACAGCATTCATTGGGTCAGTTAAGGACTAAAAATGGAAAACGACCTAAGTACCAAAAATATCAAAAATCTTTTTTTACGGAAAAATTTCCCAAATAGCATGCTAAACAAAGTAGAGAACCCCCAAAGTGCGAACTCCAGTAGCAATAGTTCAAATTCAGTCTGAAGTATGCACATAAGCATTGCCTTAAGTACAAGATGCGATCATTTATCAACTCTCCTGAAAAATTTAATTAATAAAATTTTCCATTTCTAGTCCAAAATTATGCTTACTATTTTACCAGGTTCCTTGTGAATGCCTTTATCAAACAATTGTACATTAGTTTCATCAACTAGATGGTCACACATAACATATACTATCAGTAAAAGGTCCAGTAAAAAGTTGCCTCATGAACATTGACAATGATGTCCTATTAATAGGAAACATGGTCACACCTTATAATGTAAATTCCCGATAAATGAGAAATTGCAATTTGGGATATCATGCCTGTTCTCACCAATGTCTGTTCTCGTAGGGATCTTTAATTTGATGCATGTTTTGCACATATCTTTATTATTTATGTATTATATCCTTGATAAATCAAGTTTTAATATAAATTCTTTATATGCAATGCCAACTTTTATGTGAAGTTTCAACTTATTGATTTTGAGCTCAGACCGACTTTTCATATTGTTTAACCACGACCAAGAAAACCATCAATTCCCTGCCATTGACTAACTCTTTCCCCCCCCCCCCCCCAAAAAAAAACTTGATAGACTCGTTGCCGATGGCAATGCATTCTATCTGCCAAGTTTCAGTTCGATTGGATTAACGCACGTGAGTTAATTAGTCCTCCGCAGCATCAATAGAAAAGTGTGAAAAAGTGACCTTTTTCTGATATTACCCAAAACTTCATAAGTTCATGGTCTGTGACAATGCATTCTGTCTGCAAAGTTTCAGCTCAATTGGGTGACAGCCCCGCCAAAGATTTGCCTACCATAAACACTTACACAAACACATGCACACACAAACAAAATCGATGTTAATATAAAGGATTTAAAAATGATAATATCTATAAAAAATATCGGCACTTTCTATCCAGATTATTAATTACTCTTAGCTACGCTTAAAACGGACTTCACCAACCTTGGAATTCTTGGGTCCTTTACTTCTACGAGGTTGTCTTTCTACTTTGGAGGGTTATTACTTTCACTGAATAAAAGTATTTTAATATGTAGACTGACTCACAAATTTGTCTGCACTAGATGAAGAATATTGAATAATGAAGCAATTAAATAGTTTTAGGATAAATATTCTAAAATTCAATATTATAACCAATAAAACTAAAAGAGAAATTTTTTTCAAAGCCAAATTAATCTTCTTTTTCTCGTGAGCTCTTTCGATGTGTACGTTGTTTTAAACTTCCAAAACGTCTCTATTGAACCGACACTTCACTTGCACTTCAACAGAGTTTTCAAAGGTAATTTGGAGAATTTTAAATTCAAAAAGTAATGAAAAACTTTATGCTGCTATTTGTTATCATTGGGCCTGAAAAGGAATTTTCGCTTCAAAAATATTTATTAATAGCAAATAAAATATTTAAAAAATATTTAACCAATTAAGAGAACAACAAGATCTTCTAATAATAATCCCTTCAATATAATTTTTAAATTTTCCAAATGCAGTTTTGGAAAAATAAAAATCTAACATAAAATTAAAACAAAATTATAATACGTAGAAATTTTTTTTAAAAATTGAAATTTAACAAAAGAAATGATTCCTTAATTCAAAATTTTATAAATCTTGACTATAAAAATTTATTCTTTGGAAAACTCAGGTTCATCATTGATATTATAGAATTCTAACTCCACGAAACTCTTTTCTATTTTTATTTTTTAATAGAGACAGTATACTTTTTGAATTACAATGACCAATAATTGTTCAGAATAGTTTTTTTTTTTTTTTTTTTTTTTTTTTTTTTAAGTATTTTCACCTTTAACATACAATAAAAAAATCTGCTTTTTCTTAAACATTATATTAATATTTAAACTAACACTCTATATTAATTAAAGCATGTTACAACAATGCAATATGTAAATTTTTCCCAATACACACCAATATTTTATGAATAAAATAGTTGGAAAATTATTTCTCCAAAGTCAAGTCCTCAATTCCTCAAGCTAATTCGGCTCTTTTGTACAATATAGAGAAGAATAAGCTAAATTTTGCTAATGAGGCCTAAAATGAAACGGATAACTTTAACTTACATAATACTGTCAAATAATCATAATATTTAAATAGAGAAAAAAAAATTAAATTTACAAGAACTTACTAAGACGAACAAACTATTTTTGAAAACAATTTTGTTAGTTCGGTCCAATAAACCTCATAATTCGTTTTTCCTTTGAATTTTACCACCTTTAATCCACTCTATTTTTAATTTGCAGGAGCCCATGAAAAGAGGGGGGGGGTGCAATTCAACCCTTTTAACCCACTGACGGTCATGGGAATGGGCAAAATTCTACAGTTTTTTTCCCTGCAATATTTTTTTTTTTTTTAATTATATTTCTAATTCAAATACATAATTTTTTTTTTAATTATTTTTTTATTTATTTTGTTTTAGATAGGTTATAAGCTATCATCCTAATGAAAATATTTAAAAAATACTGTATTTTAAATTTTATTTATAAATTTTAAAATGTTGTGTATTGCTGGAAAAACTGGGAATCAAATGACGTAATACGTGCATTACCTCCAGTGAGTTCCTCCCTACAGTCGCACATGAGAAGTGAGCTCTTAATACAACCATAACACTGGTACAGCAACTGCATTGCCACACATAAATAAAAAGCTTAAAACTTTAAAACTGGTTAAAAATTTATTGCCCTAAATTCTTTTTTTATAAAGATAAGATGCTACGTGTGAGAGGAAAAATTGAGATGTTTAAACTGCAATACCAAACATATTCGATTATAGAAAGATTTCAATTCTGACTATTAGAAAGCTTTTACGTGGCCAAATGGAACGTGACTCAGAGTACATTTAACTTCACATCATTGTGAGCTATAAAACAGCAAAAATTTAAGAAATGTAAAGATAAAGTTTGTGCTCAATGAACAATTCCCTCATTTTTTAAAAACGAGCGAAATTATTTTCTACTTATGTAGAATTGCTTTCTGATTCCAAATATTAAAACAAAAATTCTTTTGAAAAAAATTAGTTATTGAAATATTAAGAAAAGAAAATGTCCGAAAACCTCATTTGATTGCAGTCCGATAAAAACACTACATTTTTAGTGTGACGTCAAAACTTCCTTCCATTTCTATGGCTATCGTGAGGTTTCTGCCAAGGTGGGAGTTTTTTTTTTAGACAATTTCCCATATCCCGTGTAGGTTGGCCCGATTTTCAAACTGATTTCCGCTGTTGCGTTTCAAGCCAAGTTCGGAACAAGTGACGTCACATTAGCTTGGAGCCGAATGTGTCGTTTTCCCGCACAAAAAAAACAGCGATTTTAAGGGTGCAAATTAAAAAAAAAAGTGAGAGGGAAATTTTTGTGTTTACGGCCTTTTCGAAAATATTTTGAAGTGAATAAAAAAAATGCGGGAATTGTCCATTCAGACTTCATTGGCGATGTCCGCTGCCATTGTCCAGCAATTGTGGACCACTAATGTCCCCCAAACTAACCCCCCCCCCCTCTCCCTCTTTCTCGATTGCACGAGTCGGCTTTCACCTGCTTGTAACAAATTTATAACTGTACTGTTATTATACCCCTACTAATATAGTTTGCTTTTTGGTTATTTGAATTTATATAACCTTAAGTTATCAAATAATCAACATGCAAATAACGCGGATGTTCAAATAGAGCAGAAAAAATATATTGCAAAATTTGAGTATCGAAACTTTGAAATTATGAAAATTAAAACTTAAAAATTTTTAATTTAAACTTTTTTTAAAAAAAACTTTAATTAAAAAAATTTTAAGCTTACTATTAATATAATTTTTAAACTTTTTACTTTTAATAACTTCTATAAAGTTCGATCCTTATATGTGAAAAAAAAATTCTCTGCAATATATCAACAAATATATTTTTAATATAAATATTTTTAATATTCTGTACCATTGTTGCAGCCAAGTGCCGCAGTGAGGTCCTTCGAAGTTTCACTGATATTGGCAATGTCTGTGACGATATTTGCAAACCCTCTTGCGAGTAAGTAGAATGACCTAAAAAAATCATAATTTAGCACAATGGAGTGTCTATGCACGTTATATTTTTAACATTTGAGCTGTGACACTATGTTATATATCTTGGTGAAATTATTTTTAGTATTTTGACAAGGGCATTCACACAATTATGGAGAAGTAATGGTTCTTTTCCATCAATATATGCAACAAAACTTTAAACAATATGAAACAGTGTCTTTATATTCTGTTTTGCCGTTGTACACTATCTCCATTTTGCCTAATCCTACAGGCGAGTCTTATTCTTTACTTTCTATTGCAACTTTTAAAATGAGTATACCTTTTAGAAATCCTTGTATGAGATAAACTTTGAAAGAACACGAAAAGCGAAGGTAACGCAATCATCGAAAAAATCCTAATGTCATTTCACCTCTTGGTTACAGACTTTAACCTTAAAAAATGCTTACGGGATTAAATTAATGCGTATGAAAATTAATTACTAAAATGAGATATACAGGCACGTTTTTTTACAGTATAATCATGTTCTAACTTTTCAGCTCTGTCCGTTATGATATATCCCTGTCCAAAGCCGACTGGCCCAACCTCAACCACCAGCAATTCGTGATGAACCGTTCCTTCGAGCAGTGGAGCAACATCCCGGAAGCAATGGGTCTCCTGCTAGACTTCCCTTATGACGAAGATGGCATCAACACCACAGATTTCGTAAACGATACATTTTTTAGGTTACTCTCGTACTTTACTGTCCTCTTTTAACGCGAACTCTCTCTCACTAAAAAAAAATATACTAAAAAGGGGGGGAAAATGCCTACTACGTTTTGATATATACAGGATGTTTGCAAAAGAATATCCTAACTTTGAAAACCTGATACCTCCTGTAGCCATTACCGCTGATGGTCGGACTTTCATCTCTTTCGATGACATGGTGTGGTGAGTGGCCTACCTTCTGCTTCTTACCAAAGTCACTAACACGCCACAACTCAGCCTAAATGTCCTTTGACGATCGTCCAGGTGCTTGGATGATCATACATGTATCATCTGTTCCCGACGATTTCTCGTCAAAATTCGATAAAAATACAATAAAGTTTCAAGTAGATAAAACATTAGGATTGGTTGGTTATATTCAGATTATCTGGCACCGTCAGCAACACGAGGGCTATAATGCGCCGAAACATTCGTCATTAGACAAGCCAACATACATTTATAAACACCCATGCCTAACACGGAACTCGAACCCGCAACCTCGCGATCTAGAAGCTAGCACGCTAACCACTATACCGTTTGGTCGGCTAAAACATTAGGAAGTCTGTCAAAAGTGAATTGCAAGATTTGGTACACCATCAAACAGAGTGTCTTACAAGAAAGCGTAAAATAAATAACGAAAGCAGGCAATACAGCACTGCAAAATCACCTTGATTTTATTCCTAACCCTCCCCTCTCCCTACCCCCCCCCCTCCCCATGCGAAAATATCTAGATTTATTACAGTTACATTATAGAACCCACTACAATTACAAAACACGAAATTATTAGAAGTAACTAATACTTTCTATCATAGGTCTTGATGGATTTAATCAAATGGCCCTGATTTAAAATGCAGATTCTTGAAGTTTTAAGTATAGTTTAAAGTTTTCCAATATTCTACTCTGTTGTCCTAACAAATGTGAGGTCTTAACTATGATCCACTTCACACGCAAACGGAAATGTAAAGGGTTCAATTACGGTTTTCCAACTAGCCTTTGACATTTATATCATCACAAAAGATAATAACTTTGGGGAAGTTCCCAGCATCAATAGAATTTCATCGTTTTGTCTTCCAGTTATTTCATTCTAGGGTCATTCTCTCCAAAAACGCAATATTTTAGAAGCGGGAGAGAACAAATTATTGATTTCATTAAAGGCTTAGAAAAAAATTTCTCCCATAGAACTTATTCATTAGAATCCAATTAAGACATTCGCAGAGATCGTCTGGTAATAGATCGGACATATAGTTATTCCATGGGTTGAGGACCACGGACAGGACGTCCATGGAAATGATTTTCTTGTTATTGTTTTGTTCCGAAATGAACTTTAGGTTTACAAAGATAAGATTACTAAACTGATATCTATACAACTTACTTTATCAAATAAATAATTAATAATAAATATTTAATTAGTCTTAACTACACTCACTTCCAAAAGTTAAGCACGGAGCGATAAAATGCCAAAAAATTGTTAAGTACTGCTTTGATTGTTACGAAATAATGAAAATAAGTAGCTCTATGTTTATTCATTAAACCAAACAAAAAAATTACAAATGGAGATGATAAAAAAAAAATCATAAATTATAAGATGACGTCATATTTGCGTCACTAATAAAATGATGTTTAAATTCAAAACAAACAGAAAAAACGACATTAATAGGGTATGTGAGAACCCCTAACCTACATACAAAGTGTACATTGAGTGATCATGCTTGTTACGAGGTGATCAACCCCCGCAAAGTCCAGTAATCGCCATTCCTCAAGAAGGGCACTTTGTAAAGTGGCTTCTTAGTGACTGGATGTGGGGAACGTATACATACAACCCCACCGAGGGCATCCCAAAGATTTTCAATTGGATTAAGGTCCGGTGAATAAGCCGGCCACTCCATTTGCGCAATACCCTCACTCTCCAGAAAGCGTCAACAATGGAAGCTCTACGGGGACGCGCATTATCGTCCATTAAAACGAATGAAGAACCAACTGCTGCAGTGTACAGTCTCACAACGGGATCTAAGTCTTTATCTCGATACCATACAGCCGTCACAAAACCTCTCCTGAAGATGTGCAGGTCGGTGCGATATCCCAATGAAATCTCTGCCCATGCCTTGATGCTTCCACCGCGGAATGCGTGATGTTCTGGAGCCAATTGCGCTTGTTTTTTTCCCTCCAGACCCTATAACGCTTATCATCGGGTTGTAGGGCAAATGTGAACTCATCTCTAAACACAACATTGCCCCTATCAGACACAGTCCGATTCACATGCTGGCGACACCACTTTAATCGTGCACATTTGGATTGGACTGATAAAGAAACACAAACTCGTGGTACCTGAGCGTACAGACCATTCACCTGTAGCCTTCGACGAACAGGCCGACCAAACGGTATAGTGGTTAGCGTGCTAGCTTCTAAACCGCGAGGTTGCGGGTTCGAGTCCCGCGTTAGGAATGGGTGTTTGTAAATGTATGTTGGCTTGTCTAATGACGAATGTTTCGGTGCATTATAGCCCTCGTGTTGCTGACGGCGCCAGATAGTCTGAAAACAACCAACCTTCGAAGAACAGTAGTGGCAGATATCTTTCTACAAATAACAGCTGCAACCATAGACGTCACATGCGTCGAGGGTGATCTTCGATTCCGCTTGGCTACAACAGCAATAGGTCGTAACCCTTGGACGACCGGCTACAGGTCTTCGGACAACTGTTTGGCTGGTTTGGAATTATTTCCGTAATCCTAAAATGACGTAATGATGAACGCCATAAAAAAAAGCAACATCTGTGATAGAATATCTTGCTTCAATGCGTCTGACAGCTCGCCAGCGCTCAGAATCCTCCATACGTCTTCTGAAAGCCATAGAAACATGTCTAGCTTGAAAACAAATCGTACGATTATTCTAAGCACCTTTAATCAGCACTTACATGCAACTTCTGTAACCCTTCACAATTCCGGCTTTTTATATGACTGCCTGTTATGCATATTTCTCGGCGCAAAACCATGATTGACTGTTACCTAACATATTTGCATACTACCTTCTACCTTTGTAGCAAATTTCAGCTTTGTTAATTCATATTGGCTTACTGAAATTAACATTTTCCTCTCCGTGCTTAACTTTTGTGAGTGTAATTTTATCTTGACCACAGACATGACTGTATGATCTTTACCGCACATATTTGCACTTATTTCACTTGTAAATAATAAAATATGATTCTTGTATTGAAAAATAGAATACACAATGTGTATTGGAACCAAAATGGTTACATTAGACTTCTTTCTAATATCTCTTGTTGTGTCACTTGGTGGACTAATAAACAACTAAAAACTGCTGTCCACGGACTTGACCCGTCAGTCTTGCGACAAGAGGTATTGCATCAATTGTAATGAGATAACTACTCATAAAAATTTTGTACCCAAGCATAACATTGTTTAAAATACCTTATAGCTAAAAATATATAAATGTAGACATTAAGGAAATATGAAGTGAAATTAAAATACTGATAAAGCAAGCAGCGCTGAGGTTGCGACTGTTTACGGACATGGTAAATCATGTCAATGGAGGTATTTTTTTAATATAGAAAATATTTTTAAATTTATATTGCTTGTTCTGAGAAGTTTTGGTTTCATTAAAATATATTCCATGGTTAGTAGAAATATACGACTTATCTAATAGTAAAAAAAAAAAATTGTAACAAGCTTTGTGAGTTTTACAGAGAAAGACCCTCTAGTGATTTTACAAAGAAAATTATTATTAAATTATTATTTTTATAAAGACTAACTATACTAGTTTGTTTAATTATTAATTTAGGGTTTGGTCGTTTAAAATAGCATGTGCCTATTTAAAATCGTAATTGTTTGCCAACTTTTAATAAAATGAAGAAAAAAATGTTGTTACCCATTTCCAGTCCCCCCCCCCCCCCTTTCCCTTCGAAATATACTACCGGAAACGTTTTGTTGCACATTAAACCAAATTTTACAAACATCAACGAAACTATTTAAAACAAGTTTAACAAACAATTACACGTTATATTGACGTAATAATTATCAAGCAGAACTAGAGAAAAAATCGTATAACTAGTGCAAACATCTTTATTTTTTTTTTTTTTTTTTTTCCCCATAAAAACGTTTGATTTATAAGCTTTTTACACTTAAACTTTTTTTTTATATATATTCTCCTAAAAATGGACAATTCGGTGACCACCTGACAATAAAGGTCATACGACACATCAAAGACAAAAGATCTGCAGTTGCAATGTCAAAAAAAAAAAAAATCCAGAAAAAAAAGGGGGGACTTTTACTGTGCCATAACGCGCCTTTTCGCCAATTAAGCAAAACTTTGTTCCACCGCTTCCTTTTGATCTATATTTATATACTTTATTCCCAAAATTAAATAACAGGCTAATTGTTCCCTTCGTATACTACTAAAGGGCGTGATATTTCCATTCTTGACAAAATCTTGACACGGCGCATTTATGCCCCGTATCCTTCACATCACAATAATCCCTGTCGTAATTCAGACTGGGACAATAATGACGTGTCTTTGCAGGGAGAATTTACTTCGAGTTCACTTATTTGTGGAAGAAATGATCTACATGTCCATCGAGGAAAGTTACAGTTACACGGTGAGTTAGTTCCCTTTATCTACTGATCCTTCATCTAACGCAGCGTTAGCCACTACGCTACAGATTTGGCCCGCGACCGACTTTTTATGCGGCCCGCCGGCTCCACAGAAGATTTTAAAAAATCAAATTTCATGGTACGGCCTTTTTTCAACATGATTGTAATTTATCCGAAATAGAATGTGCTAACTATGCAGAATATAATTCGCCACTGCATGCCTGAAGAAACTATACGAAAAAGCTTTCAGCAAGGTGGTTTTCATCAAGAATAAATACAGGAATAACTTAATTGAACCTCATTTGAACAATTTATAAAGATTGACTTCAATAAATACTGCGGCAGACTTCAACTCTATTATAAAATAAATCGCCATCGCCTCACAATTGATTTGACTAAAACAGAGTAATCTGGTAGAACAGTTTAAATACTTTGATTAAAAGTTAAGTCAAGTCACTTTTGAACAGAATATTCACTTCTTTTTTAGACTTTAATTTACTAAAAATGAAAATTATTATTTTTTAATTACTTAAAACAAAGAACCAAATATCAATTGCAATTTTATTAAGATAAAAAAAAAAAAATTCAGTGTAATAATAATTAAAGATACGTATATTGGTTTAACCGGCCCGCGAAAAGCTCCAAAGTTAAAAGTTAGTTGTGGAAGCTGTTCTAACGTTTCAAGAGATTGTGCTTTTCTATTCTCAATATACTACGCCTGCATGAACTGAAAAGTAATTCTCCGTTAGAATTTGCTGTCTTAAAACATTGCGACGCAAAGTTTAGACCAAAAAAATTCATACGGATATAAGTTAGTTCTGCATATTTTAAGATATAAATTTTTAACAAACAAAATTCATATTTTCTCAAAAGTTTAAACAAAATTGAAATAATATTAAAATAAACATGATTTAAAATCTCATTGTGCATCAATTTTTGTTAATTAGTTCATAATTACGAATTTCCATCAAGGAAACAAAATCTTGTATGGTTTGGGACTCGATTTCGTAGCATACATTCTCAATTAGATCTCTTTATAGAAGACTATTGTCTAACATTGTTGTAAACTTGGCAATGCATGATGCTCCAAAAAGTTAAGTTCTGGGATACACACTGAACAATCAAGAACTTTTATATTCTGAAAATTAAACCAGGCTTTTGTATTGTTTGCAGATTGAAATGAATTATAATCTTTCTGAAATTCCAACTGAGAACCATCAAGAAGCTCAGCAAATGGCAGCAGGTTATCCTGCATTGTTTTAGTATAATGCTGAGATGTTTGGAAACCTCTGACAAAGTGCAGAGAAACTTGTAAAAGGCTGTCCAAACCATCATCCAGCCACCACCTAGTTTGTGATTTTAAAAAAATGTCGAGGTTCTTTGCGCAAGTCATGCAAATACGATGCCCAGCCGTCTGGGCCCATCCCAAGTCCTCTTTTTTTCGTCACTAAATATCAATTATTGCTATTTCTGTCCATATGACATAAGATTTCAAGCCCACAACATTCTTGGTGACTTATGATGTGGCGTTGATTTATTTTTCATTTTGCAATGAACCATTATTCATATCACCAAAATTTGTTTTCGAATCGTATCCTTTGATACTGAAAATCTTGATGACCTTTTTTTGGCATCATTGTAATTGTGTGCACGAGCACGACACGAGGTCCTGTTGAAAAGTAAAGATATTGATAGAACAAGACGATTTTTGCAGTATGTAGAGCTGAAGGTAGTGCGAAAGTTATTGAAAAATAAGGTATAGAACAAGACGATTAATGTAGTATGTAGAGCTGAAGGTAGTGCGAAAGTTATTGAAAAATAAGGAATAGAACAAGACGATTTTTGTAGTATGTAGAGCTGAAGGTAGTGCGAAAGTTATTGAAAAATAAAGAATAAAACAAGATGATTTTTGTAGTATGTAGAGCTGAAGGTAGTGCGAAAGTTATTGAAAAATAAGGAATAAAACAAGACGATTTTTGTAGTATGTAGAGCTGAAGGTAATGCGAAAGTTATTGAAAAATAAGGAATAGAACAAGAAGATTTTAGTAGTTTCGTACAGCTGAAGGTAGTGCGAAAGTTATTGAAAAATAAGGAATACCTTGAATTCATACTTACGTAGCATTTACTTAATAAAAGCCTAACACTTTGAGCTTCCTGAACGTTATTTGTTGGGCACTAGTTTATGAAATATATTAATTGTGGAAAAATAAAAGCTTAACCATCTATAATAATAAAACAAGCTATATGTGTATCTGTCTGTGTATCTGTGGATTTATAGAAAGCTACTTAAAATAAAAATAGAACTCGGAAATTTTCAACGTAAGTAGTTTTGCTTTCTAATTGTACCTATGACAAACAGAGTGTTAACATTTTAATTAATTCTTTTTTAATTAATTTTGTTAATATTTTATTTTTTTTACAAAGTGTTTTCAAATAGAGATACAGCTCTGAAATTTGCAGCATAAGTAGTTTTAGTCTTCTAATTGGACTTTTGAAAAACAGAATGTTAACATTTTATTTAGTTGTTTTTTAATTAATTTTCACAATTAATTATCACATTTTTTTACAAAACAACTTCTAATAGGGATACAGCTCTGAAATTTTCAACATAAGTAATGTTTGACATTTAATTTACTTTTTGAAAATAGAAAGTTCAAATTTTGATAATTTTTTTTTTTTTTTTTTTTTTTTTTTTTAATATTTTTTTTTTTTAATTAAGAAATATTTTACAAAACGATTTCTAATAGGGCAATGGCTCTGAAATTTTCAACATAAGTAGTCTTGGCCTTCTAATTGGACTATTGACAAAAAAAATTCGCAATTTTTATTAGCTCTTTTTTAATAAATTTTTTAATTAATTATTAAATATTTTACAAAACGATATCTAATAGGGCTACAGTTCTGAAATTTTCAACATAAGTAGTTTTGGCCTTCTAATTGTACTTTTGACAAAAAGAATGTTAACATTTAAAAAAAAAATTATATTTTTTTTTTTAATTAATTTACAAATATTTTGCGAAACGATTTCTAATAGGGCTACAGTTCTGAAATTTTCAACATAAGTAGTTTTAGCCTTCTAATTGAACTTTTGACAAAAAGAATGTTAAAGTTTTAATTTGTTTTGAATTAATTTTTTTATTAATATTTTCACAAAAAGCGACTTCTAAGAGGTCTAGAGCTCTGAAATTTTCAACATAAGTAGTTTTGGCCTTCTAATTTTACTTTCCACGAACACGTGTAAAAATATTCTCAAAGGAATGTTGTATTATTGTATTGGGGGTGGGGGGACAAGGTGAAAAGGTGTTTTTTTTTTTTTTTTTTTTTTTTTTTTGGACAGGGAAGGGGCTTTTAATATTAAGGATTTACGCAGCAATTAGTTTTTAGTGAGCTTATGCAGCAATGAACCTTGAGCAAAGCACCTAAAGCTGGGACCTATATCCCAATGACGGATCTCCGCAATGCGGGGACACGCAGCTATCTAAGAAATTGCACATAGTAAAATTTCGTTGCGAAGCATTTGTATTCAGCTAGTTATAAATAACCAATCCTTTGAACACAATGTATGTCCTCCATTCAGTAATCGGAAACTGCCAATGGCTGTAGCAAGAAAGAAATTGTAGCAGTTTTTACACTTCGATTTCGAAATTAGAGAATGAAGATGTAGTGTATTTTGCATCTTTTTTTTTTTAATATATACTATGCCATTCCTCTTTCCTGCAGTTGCCCAAACTCCTCGCCGATCTCGGGGGCTGCCTGGGCCTCTACCTCGGAGTCTCTGTCATCTCCATCATCGAGTTCGTGGACTTGTGCGGCAGTTGGACCCTCTTATGCATGCTCGGAGGTGGTATCAGTAGCACCACCTCCTCTGTTCGCAGAACGACCGGCTCCAGGAGACAGAGGCGGCGGAACAGGCGGCTGGACGAGAACGGAGGGTCATCCGCCTACTCTAACTCCGTGTTCAAGCCCTCGGTCGGATATTTTAGGAGAAAGGGAAACTTGAGGAACATCAGGAGGGAGGAGGAAGAGGCGTGGAGGTGAGTTATAAGCAGGAATTGGCAACAAGGCATAATCCGTTTCCGTGTAGGTAATTGCCACTCCCGATATGTTTTGAACTTACACTACCTAAAGCGTTGAGGAAAAATTCATTTTGATTTGCCTGTCTATATTTTATTCTCCCATATTTTACTTTTTTGTTGCTCAATTCCATAACACCCAATACTTTGTGGCGGCCTTGTGTACAAATAACGGATAAAACTCCTAGACACCAGATATATCTCTTTTGACTAGTGGTAAATACGTCTGTCTACTGATCTATGAGTCCCTGGTTCGACTCAATGTTAGCGCACATCGTCTACGTTGATGATTACCGGACGACTGAATAATGCTGCCATCTATCGGCATCTCCTGAAAAAAATGCACGACTTCCACACCTTCATCTCGGCATCTTTGGCGACTCACTGACAAACAGGAAGAAACATCCGGCGACACACTGCCGCACGCTCAAGCAACTCAATCATTCGTCCCTTCGCGACTCACAGAGAAGGGGCTATGTGGTGGTCTCGTGTAAAAATAACAGATACAACTCCTAGACACCAGAAATCTCTTTTGTCTAGTGGTTAACACGGGTGTCTACTGATCTGGGAGTCCCTGGTTCGACTCCTCGTTAGTGCACATCGCTACAACTTCGTTCCATTGTTATTGTTTGCTGTATTATTAGTTCCTACAGTGTCTTTCAGAAAGGACTATGAACTCTGACATAATTGCGGAAAGAGTGAGAGACAGGAAAGAGACGAGTGGTATTAATTCTATATACAATATATAAGTATGGAATTTTAAATACATCTGTTAGAATGATGGGAGTAAATTTGATGACGACTGTATATGGTTTACCGATGAGACTCATTTTCATTTGGATAGATTTGTCAATAAATAAAATTGCTGAATATGGGGATGCTGAAAACCCATCTGGGTGTCTTGCAAAACCTCAACATTCTGCACTTCCGTTTGGGCTGCATAATCCAGTAAAGGAATCATATGGACCTGTAAAACGAGGGAAACTATTTACTCTTTCCTCTGTATTCGGATTTTGCAACAATTTGTCACCACAATTCAAAAGAGTAACTAATTTTGCAAAACTGTGTAATTAAAATTCCATACCTATCGGTCCAATATACCCCTTGTCTCTCATATCTGTCTCTTACTGTTTCTCAGTTATATTATTTCAAATTTAGGGAGACCTTTATGAAAGACCCCTTTATAAGTAAACATTACAAGGACACGTGAATTTATTAATAAGTAACCAAAAAAATTATAGGTTATATAATTATAGTTTTTAGTAATAATATTTTTTTATGAAACCTTTATGAAAGACCCTTTTATAAGTAAACATTACAAGGACAAATGAATTTATTAATAAGTAACAAAAAAATTATTAGTTATAATTATAGTTTTTAGTAATAATATTTTAAATAATAGTGCAAGTCACAAAAAGGATTTTATCTTGTCAAAGCTTGATAACAAGTTAACTGTTGGTTAAAGTAGTTTTGTGATAGGGACTGAGAGGCGACTGCAATTTTGGTACCCCGTTGAACATCATTCTGAATTTTTTTATAGAAATTGGAAAAAAGTGAGTAGATTACGAATCTCCTGGTCTGACGTGGCAAAAATGGCCGAAACTGGTCAAAAATTGACTTTTAATAAATTGAACTAAATCCAATTGCAAAATGCACCATAACTTGCCAAATAATGAGCATTTTTTTTTTTATTTGGTAACCCTCACTCTTTAATTTTCAATTAAGAAAGTTGCAAACGATTTGGATGTGTGGCTATGGCTTACTTGCATCTTTCACAAATGAGCCAAATTGGCAGTAAACATTACGTCACTGATGACATAAGTGATGTCGCCAATTTGGCTTACTTTTAAAAGATACAAGTTTTCCGAACCAGAGATCAGAAATCGTTTGAGCTTTTTCTCATTGAAAATCACAATGCAGTGAGTTGCCAGACGAAAAAGTTTGTTCTCTTTTTGGCAAGTTATAACACATTTGGCAATCGGATTTTAGTTCAACTCATTCCAAGTTGATTTTTGATAAGTTTCAGCCATTTTTGCCACGGCAGACCAATATGGATTCGTAATCTACTCACTTTTCTCCAATTTCTAAAAAAAATTCAGAATGATGTTCGATTTTGTCCAAAAATTGCAGTTACCTCTCGGACTATGAGTCACGTCTTAAAAATATTGCTAATTGCTAAAAATGGATTAAAATGGCGATGAAAAAAACAGTGCTAAAGTTCCTTTCTAAAAGAAATTTAATGTGAAATAATTAAACCTGTCTGTTCGGGATCAATTTTCTTATCCAAAACTGGAAACTGACGCATACTTATGTCACCAAGTTCGCCAACATGGCAAGATTTTAAAACTATTTATCACTAAAAATATCCCCTAACTTACCCAAGTTGCGATTCTAATTCAAATGACAGCAGAGAAAAGCAAACGAAAAATTTTACAATCCTATTTCAGATTCCAAGGAAATAACCCATATTATAGTATAACTGAAAGTTATGCAATATTCCACACACCTCGAGTTTGAATTTATTCGAAAAATTTCATAGTGTTTTATTCAAATAATGAAAATACGTTACATAGAAACTTACAATATACAAAATGCATTTTTAATGGAACGTTCTTCTTCTTACAGGACTTCTGCTTTCACACCGAGGGATCCTCCATATTATAATGAAGATATTCCAAGAAAAGATGTCATTCGCCGTTTCTAACTCTTATTAGATTCTCGTTATGAAAAACTAAAAGTGCATGAAAATTTCTAACTGGATCAAAGATACTATTTTAAAATGCGGGGAGAAATTGAGAAGAACAACTCAAACATTTTTATTTAATTTTCAAATTCCACTCAACTGGGATTTATTTCAAGATGTTTGTGTTTCTTGTTTCATTTAAATTTACACAAAACACAACGTTGGGTTGTTACTAGTGACAACTAAAAATAATTTTCAATTGTAAGAGAATACATTGTCTAAGTCGCTTTTCTGACTTTAAAATAGTTTTGTGATTAAAACAGATAATTTATTTAAAAAAAAATAGTCACTAGTATGACAGATTACCAAAATGCTTTAAGAAATACCGTAAAATGGGGTGAATAGGAACAACGGGGTGAATCGGAACGAAACTTCATGAAATTATAAAGAAATTATTATTTTACACAAATAAAGCAGTTTTATTAATTATATATTTTTTTTTTTATTTGGCTAACATTTTTGGAATATTGGAACATGTTTTGTGGGGTTTTAAACACTGTCCTTTTTTTATAAAAAAAATTCTGAAACAGCGTCATATAATCCAATGAGTTTTAACTTCTCCAAAACTTATCCCGTAATTAATAACATGTACCATCTATAGACTTAACTAATATATTTTTAGATAAGAATAAACATCCGCAACTGCATGCCATACTTAATTTAACTATGTTTTAAAAACTTTTTATTTTACGAATTTTTATGTTTTGTCTTGTCTCGATTTTGAGATTTGCGGGGTGAATCGGAACACCTGAAAGGTGATATTAAAGGGCTGTTTTTGGCAAGATTGTGTTCCACACAAGATTCAAAGGCTGAAGAAGAGTCTAATTATTCCCTTCAAGACAGTAATCCAAATTACATGCTTTAATAAATGTCAGAAGAGGAGCCTAGTTTCCGCATGGCAGAAAACCCGATTGTTCCAGTGGTTTTTCTCTAAATGACTTTGTTATCTTTAAGTTATATGGAGAAATGTATGAAGATTCTATGCAAGCAAAGTTTTACACCCACAAGATTATTGCTATATAAGTGTGTTTCACAAAAAGCCACCATGAACGAAGAAATTTTCTGAGACAAATGAGGATGCTTTTCTCCTTTCTCAAGATATTTTAAGGAATTTGTAGTCATACACCACGCAAACATAAAGTATATTAAAAAATATTATTAATTTTAAAGACTATTTGGATGAGTTATAGGAGAAGAGTTGATACGCTTTCAAATATATGATTTGTTTTGACTATAATTGACAAAAACAAATTTTATCCGTCATATTAAATGATTTTTTATAATAATTTTGTGATCCTATTTACCACAATGTATTATTACTAGTTTTTTGTCACTCTGTAAACATTTAAATAAGATCAGACATAAATTGTAACGAGTGTTCCGATTCACCCCTTTCTGCGGGGTGAATCGGAACACCATGAAAAAATTCAAAATAAATTAATGTCCTAGTTTTTTAAACATTTTTTAGGTTGATCCTCAAAGAAGAAGGCAAGACCCAAGTTTTAATGTCAAAAATATGTTCCTTAACGTTATTACAACCGATTTTTACTTTGAAAGTTGAAAAGCGTTCCGATTCACCCCATTTTACGGTATCAAAAGTAAAATGCACAAATAGAAAACAATACTTAACCACTTTTGATTTGGGAATTATATTCTACATTAAACCTTGTCATCCAAATAATATTATAGTCAAGTTCCTGTCAATTCAATTCCAAATCCGACCTTCTAACAATTTTTGTAATTGTTATATTCATAAATAAAAGGGAAGAAAACGGTCCAATTCTATGTTCGAATCTGTTCTTTTCGAAATGGCTAAAACGCACTAAATCAGCAGATTTTGGCTTTTATTATTGGGTTACAAAATGCTACACATACTTCTTTCTAACTAATTTAGAAAGTCAAATAGAATATCGCTGTGAAGTGCTTTGAGATTTCAGTATCGTAGGTAAGTATTTAAAGAACTTTTGATATCAAGGTTAAACAATTAAACCTTTGATCTGAAAGTCTCAAAACATCAAAAAATTATATTTAATTTTTGTAAATTCCAAAAAATTATTTTAACAATTTTTCACAACATGTGTGAGTCTCGTGTTTGGTTTATATTTCTATATGAAAATTCAATATTCAAAAAATACACTAACAAATTTTCTTGGAAATGATGTACACAAAACAAGATATTTTCGGCCTTAAAGGCATTTAATTGTGTAACTAAACATCGCAAAGTAATCCTACATAAAAATTTACCGATGTTGCGGAAAACTGTTAAAGTAACTTAATTCTTGAAAAAATAAATATAAAATACATTTTTTCCCCCCAAGATATTGAAGGTCTAAGCTCAAATTGTTTGATATCGGTATTAAAAATTGTCAAAAAAAAACCTTGCATGTGCTATATCATATGATAGCCCAAATTAAGCACTTTCAAACATTGAATATTAATCTCTACAAAGTGGAAAGAAATCCATGGCTCATTTTGTAAGGTAAGCAATAGCAAAATCTGCACACAAAAATGTCAGTTTTTGCATAAGTGTAGCCAAAAATCAAATAAGTTCCAGGCATATTTATATTTTTTTTTCTAGTCCCTAAGAAATGAAACAAAATTTCATTAAATCTGAGAAAGCGAGATCGAAAATCCACTTTTTTGTGTGATTTGATAAGGAATGATCCATCAATTAAATAATATATATATTTTTTGGGTAATGATTCTTACGATTTAACTGCTTTTAATACAAACTTTATACCAAAAAACTAAGAATCTCATAACACCACTGCTAAAATTCAGTTACGAACTGTAAAATAAAAATAATTGTTCTTCAAAATTATATTAAACTAATGCAATAAGAAATAGTGGTAGTTATTGATTATTCGCATTGCTTAGTCAATGATATGCAAGTAGCAAAAACCTTTTTAAACCTGATTGAGGAACGATAACTTATTAAAGAAAAGACCGAGTTTGAAAAGAGCTTCAAAAGTGATATAGAGGTTGGGATTTTTGTGTAAGATAGATTCTGCTGGGAAAGAAACTTTCATTGCACAAAAATTCCTTACATTTACAAGACCAGTAAGATTGTGTGGCAAATGAATTGGTATTTGTTTAGCCTGGACCTAGCAAAAAGAAACAAAAAAATAAACATTGCAAAAATGCAAACTTAAAATATTTTGTGTTGGAAGTTTGCCCTGGGGAAAGTTATATTACAGGTATAATTGAAGGTAAGATAAATTCGTGAATCATTCAAATTGTTTAATGTTGAAAGTTAATGTTGGCTGGATTCAAGTTTGCTAGTTGAACTTTATTTGTAATTATTTTATATAATAAAATACCTACTTATACTCAATTGTATTCAATTAAGAATATAGCAATAATACGCCTTCCTACAAATATATTTTTAAAAAATAATCTTTGTCATTGCAGTAAAGTTATATTGTAACTAACTCATTCAATTTTTAACAAGACTATTTGGCACCTCAAAGTTGAGTCAATCAACCTCACAGTTGTACAAATCAACCTCAAAGCTGAGTCAAACAACCTCAAAGTTGAGTCAAACAACCTCAAAGTTGAGACAAACGACCTCAAAGTTGAGACAAACAACCTCAAAGTTGAGTCAATCAACAGCATTTCTTTTAAGAAAGCAGAGTTGAATTGAAATACTTCTATTAGAGAGAAAAATCTTAAACACAAAATCACAGAATATAAAATAGAAATATAGTTTAAATAATAAAAGAATACCACATAAACAGATGAAAGTCTTAAGGAAAATTTATTTTAATGAACTAATTATTTCACAGGTTTCATTTGCCATAAACCATCATTCAAATAGTGGATATTTTCTACTCCAATTCCTTTATTCACTTTTGCTCTAAAACAGAATTTCAAAGAATTTAAAAATTAATAACACATAAAATAAACTACAACTCCATAATATAGACAATATTTAAGTAATTGGCAAACAAATTTAAATAGCATTAATCACTATAAAAATAGCTTTTTAATAACAACTTGGATATGATTTTGAAAAAAGCTATTTATAACAAAACATATTTAATAACTTGCATCAAACTGACATGAAGTTAGTGACATTTATTCTTACACTATAGCATGCATATTTCACACTTTAAAAGGAAGTCCTAGCAAGGATCAGGCCGACCAAAAGGTATAGTGGTTAGCGTGCTAGCTTCAGACCGCGAGGTTGCGGGTTCGAGTCCCGCGTAAGGCATGGGTGTTTGTAAATGTATGTTGGCTTGTCAAATGACGAATGTTTCGGCACATTATAGCCCTCGTGTTGCTGACAGTGCCAGATAATCTGAAAACAACCAACCAACCTAGTAAGGATCATACCCATTACTCACTATGTTACTATCCTCTACCCCAGTGCATTAAGAAACTACTTTAAAAAAACTTGACATTTGGTGAGTAGGTGTAGGAAATAAATTGTTTTCGTTTAATGTCTATCTATTATAAATGAAAATTAAAATAGCAAAACACAAAACCAGGTGGAGCCCCTACATGTGTAGCAACGTAAGGTTTTCAAATATAAGTTAAAATATATTGGACGCTATTTTTGAGTTTTTAATTTATATCATTTCATTAGGTGATAATTTTCGTACCTTCTCAACAAATTTCAAGGTTTTATACAAAATAGTTTATAAATGATGCACTGGGATAGAAGATTATAACATAGTGAGTATACAGAATAATCCTTACTAGGACAACGTAACTTAAACAATTTTAAAAGTTGGTCAATGGTATCATGCTTTACATTTGGCAAATTGTCTGGAAGGAAATTGCCATAAACATATGCAGATCTAGAGTGCAGGTGGGAGTCGACATCGCCTCCAACAACCACAAAGATTTAAGAAAGAGAAGGATGAAACGAAAAAATAGAATGTGGCGAAAAGTAAAATATATTGCAGTTATGATATGTCTAATAGCTATAAAGAAAGTGAGCACACTTAATATTTTACAATTCCAAAAAAACAATTAAGTAGTTTTAATTATCAGTGAATATTTTTGATGCAGCGAACACTAAATTTAAGAAATAATTTTTAGAAATCAAATAATCTGGTGAAAAATTATTAATATAGTATTAGGAAAGAAGAAAATTGATAGTTCAGCAACACTGGCAAAAAATCTGAATGAATCGACATTTCTATGCGCAAGAGCTACAATCCTCTTAATTCTATGAATGTTAAATACCATAGAGGGTTATGTACTCTATAGCCTCTGTATAATTATTCAAGTATCACACATTCCTCTAAACGTCCAGCCCAGTATTTGTGTCTGATCATAGAGCTGAATTCTTAATGTTAAAGAAAAACTTATAAAGTAGAATGACTTTTCAATCTCAAAGTCCCCTTAACTGTGTGTCTAAGGTTAGAATTTAATTTATAGCAATATTTCTGATAGAAAAAAAAGCTGCATAATCATAAGCATTCCCAAAACAAAAAAAATTAAAACTTTAAATTATGATGTCTTTTCCAAGCAAATATAATATATTACAATGAAAACAAGCCAAACTACAAGACTCTGTAAAAATAGACTGTAGGCTTTCCTCAGAAAAATTGACTGTCCCTTAATTACTGGTGTTATTTCAAAATAGCAAGGTACATAAGGTTATACTCAAAACTGGATGGCCAATTTCTTAAAGTTTGGATACCAATATCTGTACAGTAGAACTGACCTGAAAAAGCCCTAAATTACCAAAAAATACAGTTAGACTGTGTTGCGAAATGAAACTGACAATTTCTCAATACTCCCATTGGAAAAACAAAACTCTCCTACTTTGGAAGCTGTAACCAAGTTTAGTATTCAAGAACTAAAAATTGAATACTAAACCTTAAATTGCACTTTGAGATTTATTTTTAATAATGTTTCTTGGATCATTGTGTTTGCATGTCAAAGAGTAATTCAAACTAAAGTTGTCATAAGATCAATGCAAAAACTTACATGTCATCTGTAGATATAGATGTTAATCCTACTGCAATAGCATGTTCTTTTCCTTCCGCCATTATAGCCTGATTCAAAGTTAAGAAAATAAGTACATAGTAAAAAATATGGAAGAAATGCTTCAAGCACTTAAGATGGACACAGGCTAGTTACGTGGATTGTTGAAAAAGTTGGCATTTGATTGTAAAACTCGTACAACTAACATGTTAACAAATTTAACCACTAACCTTTACTTTAAAAAAATAATGATACAAGTTTATTAAAAAATATAACAGTTAAAAAATCTCTTCAATATGTATCTGTAAGGTATGAGAGTTCTTACAATAATGTAGAAAGAGAAAGTTTCACTTGATTATCAGAAAAAAATTGCAGTATAATATAGCACTTTATCCCAAAATACAACTTTTTATAAACAAAATTTTACAATGTCACATTTTCACCATTTAACAAAACCAAAACCTTGATATGTCTCTGCTGACTAAATGAAGTAATAAATGTTTTATTTCACACCAAATATTAACTTTGTTCAAAAATCTAATTTTAGCCATACCCACAGACTTAACACACTCTTAACAAATATCAAACTTATGTTGCAGGCAAGCAATTGGCTCAAGATTAGAAGAAAATTTAACAATATTTTAAAAGAATAAAAAGCATTTAATTCTGCATGAGAGTTCATGCATATACTTTGCATTTCTATGAAACTACTCCCTCTCTTAAAAATAACACTTTGGAAGTAGCAGTGAAATGCCACAACAGCTATGTGAAATGATAAGTAAACAAGAATGTTTTAACATATTTCTCTTTTTTTTCCAGAAGTTGAAAGCTATTTGTGATACAATACTTTTTAAATGCAACCAGGTTATGGGGATATGTTTTAAACTTGAGGACCCTAAACATTACATTTTAAATGTTCATCCGTGCATCTCATTATAGATTCTTGTTTGTCAATCTATAGTGAAATTTATCAGTGAAAACTTACATGGGAACTAGCAAATAAACTCTCTAATAGTTATTAGAACCTATACTTTATTTCTTCATAATCTTTTAAAAAACAATTTGTCATTTTACGCAATTTGACATTAATGTTACAGGATTCGAAATCGGTTATTTATAGTCAAACCCTGTTAACGTGAAATCGCTTAACATAAAATCCTGTTTAATGCAAAGTAAAAGCAGTTCACAGTACTTAAAACTTAACATTAATTTATTCGTTTAACATGGAATTTGATTAATGCAAACGATTTTAATGGCCCCATCAACTTCGCGTCAACGGAGTTTGACTGTAATTAGCTTGAATATTGAACTAAATTTATTTCTTAAAGTTTAGGATTTTTTTTATGAACCAATCAAGCAAATTTCATTTCAGTTGTTTTTGCTTTATTCAAGATTAAGGGAATATTGAAGAAATTCTGTGTTTTTGATATAAAATACTGAAAATAATTTTTTAAAAAATACTCTGTATTTGGTAACAAAAAAAGAGCAAAAGATGCAATCATTTATTGGATCAATTTTTTTTTTTTTTTTTTTTTTTTTTTAAACTACTAAGGATACCACGACTGTGTTTTGTGGGACTTGTGTCATTTTTGCGCCAGGTGAAGTAAGTCCAGGACACATGATGTTAGCCCCACTCAGAACAAATCGTATTGCACCTCTGTCAACTTGCTCCCATGGACAAATAAAAGGATCTGAAAACATAAGAAATACAGTAAAAGATTTCAAAATCTATTTTCAGCAAGCTGAACAAAGTAAATAATAGATTTTTAAAAATATAGTACAGGCTTAAAAAAGATCTTTATAAAGTAAATATATAGAGTTTTTAACAGGCATAAAAGTGGACTCCTTGGAAAAAAGTCTTAAAAACTTGAAAAATAACACTCTCAAAACCCTCAGATCCCAATTCATTTAGAGTAAAAAAATGTTTAAAAAAACTAAAATACTAATTAAATACACAAAGGTTTTGTTTGAAATATATTGTCAGGATTATTTCGATTAAGAGCAATTAACCATCAAAAAGTCCCTAAGAAGTGCAAAAATACACCATTTTGTAGGAAATATTAAACACTACATTGCTGTAAAAAATGTTGTTAAAGAAACTAAAAAAATAATTAAATGCAAAAAAAATGTTGTCTGAAATATACTATCAGGAAAATGTCAATCAACAGCAATCATTCAATTAAAAGTCCATAAAAAGTGTAAAAATGCATCTAAAAGTTCCCAAGAAATACAATATGCAAAAGTTCCTAAGCAGTGCAAAATGCAAAAGTCCCTAAGAAGTGCAACACACAATTTTGTAGGAAATATAAAATGCAAAAAAATATGTTAAAAAACTACAAAGAAAAGTATTGTGAATATGCATAATTAACAAAGAACGTAATCCTCTTAAAGAAAATTGACAGTGCCCTTCGGCATCAGATTGCTCGTAGCTGGCATGGAAAGTCAAATCCATCAAGAGAATATCTATTATTGCTAGCTAAACTGAACAAATAACCCTACATTTTTTTTCTTTTCTTGTATCAATAACATAAGATTATTACAAAATACTTTCCAAAACATTGGAATGAAGCCTTTTAGCTTAAATAACTAGTTTCAATGACTTTTAAGGACCATCCGATCAACTTTTAATAATTTTGAAAATGAATTTTTTTTTTTTAATTTTAATCAAAAAAACCTATAAATCAACATAAACATATAGCATGCTCATGTGAAAATCTTACACATGCTGTAGATCTTGATTTAGGTGACATTGACTAATTATAAGCAGCTGATTCACTACTATTAGACCAGCTTCTATACAAACAGAAATGTGATGAGTATGAAAATATTTCAGATTGGGTTTAAACATTCTGATGGAATAAACAAAAACTAAAAATTTTTAAAAATCCTAAAAAATTGTAAAGACAAAGAAGTTTACAAGCGCTTTCTATAGGCTTTAAAACCATTAAACGCAAATATTTAATACCTAAATATTTGAAAACGGTACAAAATCTACTAATTTAGTTTTTATTAACAGTTACATTAAAATCTGATTACTGATCCCATGAAAGAATTTTACGTGCAATCAACAGAAAAAAAATATGGGTAAATGGATTTGGATAAATTTTAATAACTAGTTGTGATAGAATACAAGTAGTTCTATATTATGTTATGAGTGGATTATAAGAATGATAAACAAAAAATTATTCATAATAAATGATTTATAAATTTTTAAAAATATTGATATATACAAAAGATATATAATTTTTAACCATAAAATTTATTCATTCATCAAAAATGTACAAAGCGGTAAGTCAATGAGCTCCTTTTAGATAATTCTCTGATGTACACAAGGGACATTTTTGCTTTTTTTTTCAACTCATAAACAAATTAGAATTGCAAAATTATCATGAAGCTACTAGTTATGTTTTTGTTTTATATAATATTAGTTAGTGACAAAGTTAAAAAAAAATAACTGTTTTAACTAAATCCAATATAAATTTATAAACCACTGATGCCCAGGACACAGACATGTCTTGTGCATCAGTGGCTTATAAATGCCTCGAGCGTCCACCCCGGAGAATTCCCATTTTTTTTTCCCAAAAAAGTTAGTCATGCAAAAATTAATTGAAAGAAAGAAAAATAAAAAAAGGTTTATGCATGATATAATCTTGCACATTTTTTTTACATGCGAGATGTGTACAAAAATGTTCTTAGTTGCTAATAAGTTTCAAAAGTTTTTGAACACTACAACTGTCTGAAATCTTGATAGACACACTGGAAAAAAGATTGAGTTATAATTTAAGTGCATATATCTTCAGTGTGAAGATAAAGACTCATTACTAACAGAAAAACCTGTTTTGCTATTTTTTAATTGATTTATTTTAATAATAAATTAAACTAAAACAGTTGCCATGACTTAAAATACAGTTGATAACAAAATATTAAACCTTGTGCTATTACATAAAAGATAGTTTTTGCTTTAAAAGTATATTAAAAATGCTTCAGTATTGTTGAGAAATATGAAGCTTTTAGATTTTTTAAACAGGATGCTATATATATATATATTCAATTCATGTATAATAAAATTTATCGTCGGTTAAAGTATTTCTACCTTCTGCTGAAAACTCTTTTGCAAAAATAAAACTTTCTATTGAACTTTGAGATGGATTATTTAACACTCTGTACACATACTATATTTATGGATTTCTTTAAAAGTGTTAACTCAAAGTGGTTAGTATCAAAACTATTGTGAATAATCTGGATAAAATCTGACAATCAAACAATAAAGAAGTCAGTCAATAGATTATGGTTTTTATACATACATTTATGCAGGAGCCTAAGTGATGGAAAGTAGGGTCCTTCTCTCTGTCTAAAGAAAAGTAAATCTCCGTTACCACCAACAATGATTTCTATATGATCATGACTGAAAAAAAGAAGAAGAAAGTTAAAAACATCAGCAGCAATGAGCTTGTATTCTTAGAATATTGCTGGGTTAAGATTTACTGTACGATCCCACTTGCAGACTTTTCAAAATAATCGCCAAATCGATAATGACGTCATGAAGCTGTGTCACCAAATCTAAAATGGCGTCAAAACATGCGATGTTGCCAAACACAAACAATCACTAGGGTTATCAGAAAACCTTGGCAATGGGTTGCCGCATTCGGCGCCAAATCGCCAACTTTCAAAAAGTTGCTAAGGGTATGGTAAGGGGGGACGGTACAGTAAATCTTAACCTATTGCTGAAAGGTTAGAACCTAAATTTGAACAAAGTAGTGCATGAACTTTTTTAAGCAAACTTGAACAATATTTCAAATACTACTTTTAGTGGGCGGTTTAGTTGCGGGTCAAATTTAAATCAACTCTTCCAACCAGTTCTTCTGTAATTCAATTTTAATGCTTTAGAGGAGTAGACAGATATTGAGCTAATTGTATAAGTTTTTTTTTTATATTTTTTTTTTTTTATATATATAATTTTCTGGCTCCTTTCAAGCTAAGGTACTATAAATTAGAATATACTATTGATACAAACTAGCATGATAAAGAATAAGAAACCTTTTAATTAAATAATTAGTACAATATATTTGCTAGTGCTATAACTTAAACTTGGAACAGGCAAAACTTGGAGCTTAAAAAGGAAATTATACAAAAGATAAGACAATTATGTTTTCTGAAGAAAAAGTTATTCAACAACCAAAGTAAACAATTGGTCCACAACGATTTTTAATGATAAAAATTTTAAATTGTACTTAAAAATAAGCTCAGGCAATGAAATATTAATAATATCAATACGATAAGTTCTTGAAATTTTTAAGTTTGTATTCGAGAAAATTTCATTCTCTCAAAAAGACTAAATTCAAGGTACGAGTACAAAAAAAAAATTCCTCTCTTGATTTTCAAAAAAAAAAAAAACTATAGCGATTTTGAAATCTTACCACCCAACAAAAATTCTGGCTTCCAATTTTATTTTTTCGCATTTAAGATTAAACAGTCTTCTATTTACAAACAAAGACAAAATTTTACAATTACATAAACAGTCATGCTAAACAAGATTTCTATGTTTTGTTGTTCATAAGTCTATTTCTATGTTTTGCGATTCATGATTCAACAATAACTAGGGGTGTGGAACATTGCACAACTTTCAATTACATTATAACACTAATATTTAATTTGTGTCATTTACCGTTTCTATATTTTCATCATTCATTTAGAAAAAATGGACAGTGTGGCGATATTATATATTTTTTGCGAGGATTTAAATATGGAACTTTAAAAAAAAAAAAAAAAACTTTGCAAAATTGATGATTTTGGCAATAAATTTTTTTATAATTCTTATATTATCCTTTCTTATAAGTGAAACTGAGGAGAGAAGGAGAAACGATCGTTGATGAGGTATGCTCAAGGAAAGAGAACTCTGTGTTGAAGGCATTTATTTTTCAACTTTTTAAGCCATTAAAGCATTTTTACGGAAATTTCAGAGGTGGGGATGTTTAGAGCACATTAAGAGGCATTACCACAGCAATTTTTATCAAAATCGTTAGAACCTTTTTTTAGCAATCATTGAAAAACATGATTTTTTCAATGGCATGTACCTTATGCGCATGTACGATTTTGACAAAAACCTTAATGGTAGGTCTCATAGTCACCACTAAGCACACACCAAATTTGAACATTGTAGGTCAATTTGTTTGGAAGTTGTGCTGACCACGTACACACAAGCAGACATTTTTTCTTGGCAACTTCTTTGAAATCAAGATGTTCCAAAACGTGGAAAAATGCACAAAAAAAAAAACCAGAATTTTTTTTTTACCGAATGCTATACTTTCACTCCTTTATGTATACATATTTGTAATTGAAAGTAAAAATTCAGATACAAAAATACTCTCAGCTTATTTACAGCTTCAATGACAGAAGAAGTGAAAATCGTTATATGAAAGACACATCCAAAGTTTTAATCCAAATTAAAGTATAATTTATGTCAATAATATAAAGTACAATACAGTTATAGCGACTCCGTTCTCTAGGACAATTGTAATTGCCAAAGAGACCGATAAAAGATAAAAAAACTCATGATGACAATAGCAATGTTACAAGCACTATATGACATTTTGACAGCTGGATTCGTATTTGATTTCAACATTTTGTCTCAGAGTAAAAATTAAAAAATTTAAAGCTTCATAACAATTCACAAGGACATTGACAGTGTTGACTTCTGTTTAGATTAATATGTTTTTTTATATTCAGCTATAATAAAACATTTATATTAACCAAAAAGAGTCATTAAAGATTTAAAATTAAGCTATCAATAAAGAGAAAATAAGAAGCACTATTATGGCATTGTACCTGGTTACAAATGCACTATAGAATTTGTTGACTTCTTTGGTTTAATTTAAAAGAGCAATATCAATAAATATTAATCTCACTCCCTAGAAAACAGTTTTGTGTGTGTGTGTGTGCGTGCGTGCGCTTCAAACAAATTTATCAAAAATCCTTCATGTCCCTTTAGTGCATTGTACCTATGTATGTAATATGCATAATATAGCCTATAAAATTAAAATACTGTTACGAATTTTTCCACTGAGGCAATGATGGCACAGTTTTCACGGTTTAAAAATATTTATTCTCTCTTCAGAAAACTCACAAAATTTATTCACAGGCAACAGTTTAATTACTCTCAAGCTTCAACACAAGCTTCAACAAAAATAACTTCAAATTCAGCGATTATACAAGCTCACTCCAATAGGTAAACAAAGCGATTAGCTTTCAACGAAGTCCGAAGTCAATCTGAAAACTTTCCCGTTCTCCAGTCTTTTATATACAAGCGCGTGAGACATTCGCGAAATTTCCAGCCAATTCATCGGAAAAGACATATCTCGAAACTTCTCGATTGCTTTAGGTGTTGCCACCTTTTTCTAACCTGTATAATCGCTATTAATAAATAAAATAAGATAAAAATAAATTACAATAGAATTTTAAAATAATACGTCACTATTTACAATATATATAGACAATTTGTGCAACAATACGATATATTTTAAGTCTATTTACATCATATTTTAAGGCTACTTACCATTTCACAACTCTAAGGCTATCCTTTTTAGGAAGAACTTGATTCATGTAGTCATCTAAGTATGGAAATTGGTCCAAAAGTTTTGTTCGTATGCCCTTCTGTACAGATGACTTCAACTGTGTGACACCCGACACATGTTCTTTTTCATCGAACCTTTAAAATTTCATTAGAATAAATTAATATGTAACTATATACATTTTGGAAAATGATATACCAAGGTCACAGATAAGAAAGTAATAATTCAGTGGTGGCCCAGGATCAAAAATGCTAATTCAGCCGCAGAGTCCGATAAAATGGACGTACGCGAGTACGATGTACGCAGGAAATCGTCAGATCCTGCAGGAAATTAAAATCAAATGTTGTTGTTTTTTTTAAATTGAGAAATTCCAGTTAGACAGGGCGGGAAAGGGGATCATTGACCATTGACTCCCATAACGCCGGGAGGGGAGAGGTTGGGGGGTGGGGATGCTATTCTCCAAATAGTTCACCACCTGTTACTTCTATATGCAGGGTGGCCACAAAATTCAGGAAAAAAGTTCCCTGATTTCCCTGACAGATTTTTAAAAAAATCCCTGATTTTAGGGCAAACTTTTTTCCAAATTTCAACAATTTTCCTAGGTTTTCCAAATGTCTAGACACCCTGATCTCTAAAAAGATAATATGCAATTTTTTAAAAAATAGTTTTGCTGGTAAAAAAAAAGTTTAAATTATTTCGTAACGTTAAAACTTTTAGTGGCTTACCACTACCAATCTCAATGTAAATAGCGCCAAAATATGGATGAACGTGCCTTAAACAATAAAAAATTTCCCTGATTTTCACGAAATTTTAAAAAGTTCCCTGACATTTCCCTGAATTTTTTCCAGAATCAGAAAGCTCCCTGACATTTCCCTGATTTTTTCCAGAATCAGAAAGCTTCCTGACATTTCCCTGATTTCCAGGTTTTTCCGGTTCTGTGGCCACTCTGTATATAGGAAGGAGAAATTCCAGTTAGGCTGGACAGGGAAGGGAGAAGTGTTGCCATAAGGGGGAAAGGGGGTTTCATTTCCTGATTTTGGAATCTGAACCTATTGAAACCTGTAATTACACTGAGAGTTTATTTCCTTCATTCTTTTTAATTTGAAAGAATTCTCGGATACTCCATTGTAATTTAAAAGAAGCTACATTTTTCTTTAAAATGATAAGGAGCTATCCAAGCAAAACAATGAAGATAAAATACCGTATTTGCAAGAAATGTTAGAGCAAAACTATTCCCAGCATTTAAATCGAGAGCACAAAAATGAAAATAGCTATGAAAGGAGGCATGCTGGTCAAGCATCAGTGTTTGCTATCGTTTCACAAGCTTAACCTTTAAGCCAACCCAGTACCAATGACCCTAATATTGCAACTGGAAATGTGCCATTGGAGACCGATGTTTCTCCTGCAGAGTGGTGCTTCCAAAATCAATGCCAAGAAGATTTTGAAATAAACAACTTTTAATTCTCAATAGTACGTAACATTTAATTTTCTTCAGCAGTATAATTTAAAGCCCGCAGACTCGCAGGAAATTTTTGGCAATAGCATTTGTGTACGCAGGAAGAAAATATTTTTCTGGAGCCCTGTTCAGCCGGAAACATGCGTTCCCCCACACCACACACATTTCATAATCATTCACATTTTACTTACTCTTTAATCTTAATAATCTTTAATACTCAAACTCAAATCAAAGTTTCCTTTCAATTTTTATAAAATGAATAAGATAAGAAAGAAAACACTTTTTTTTTTTTTTAAATCAATCCTCCTTTCTTTTAAACTTGTGAATCAGTCAATGATGTCATCATAAAATGGTGTTTTCTTTGGTAACACACTCACCCCACCCACGCAGATTCTCATATGCTGAGCCAATCAGCTCATCAAATTCTCAAGGACAGCCGAAGTTAGAAATAATACTTGATCGGCTGCACCGCTATTACTTTGCGAAGAGGGAAGGTTTCTATTGCTTTCCACTGGTTACCATGGCTGCCCCAAACACGGCTGCTGTGTTCGAAGTAAGATCACTTTGATTGGGAGCAGGTTTTTTCTCGTGAATTATTCAGGCAAGAAGATTGCTGTTTAACAGATTTTGTTCACTTACCATAGAACTGGATCTTCATTTTAGAAAATTGCAAAATAAATAATTTTAGTTTTGAACTAATAAATATGGATGCAGCCCGGCTGTACTAGCTGTAGTGCATGAGAAACCACTGTAATAATTGTAAATTGCTTCAATGTTGCAGCACGTTTGATGACCTTAGTGGTTACAGATGCACAATAGAGACTCGACAATTGTTTATGGCTTTCATTGCAATAAAATTAAAAAACTGAACACTATTAATGGTTGCCATAGAATAGTGTTAAAGAGTAATATTAAAGAGATGTAATTTGGAAATATTTATCTTTAAACTAAAGTTACTGAATATCTCCCCAAGTCACTATAGTGCATCTGTACACTTAGAAAAAATGCTGGTTGATATTTTGTTTTGAAAGTGTTTTCTCAACATTTTTAGAAAAAAAGTGGTTATTCCTTTTTTCAAGTACCACAGCCAAATTGGAAAATTTGGCAACATCTGATGGCGATTTGACAACATATCCTCTATTCGCGTAGCTTCAGAGATTTTTACAGGATTTTAACTTTCTTTTAGAAACAAATGCGTGTTTTTATTTCTTTAAGGAATGGGGGATACATATTCAATTTTAACTTGGTCCGATCCAGAGGTGTATTAGGACATAAAATCGGCCAGGTAATTTTAGATTTATGCTGGCCTAAATTTTCAAAATAATCATTAATCAAATTTTAAAAATTATTGTTAATGATAAAATAATTTCAATTAATTAAATAACTAATTTTAATTATTAAACAGTTTTATTGATTAATATATTATATTATTTAAATATTTGTAATTATAAATTCATTATAATAATAAAAAGTAATTAGTTTAATTAAATCAAATTTTCTCTGTCTACTATTTATGCCTACTTTGAGTAAACTTGGTTTCCACAAACCATTGATAGTCGGTTGCAAAAACTAAAACAAAAAAATCTAAATTGCAAAATATAAAATGTCCAGGTATATAACTTGGAATGTTTATTAGAAAATGACATTCAAAGTAATAAAATATATCACCAAACAAACATCTAGACATCGTAGCATCAAGACAGAAAGTTATGAAATGTATTGTTTGCCGCCAGTGGCCGTGTTTAATTTCTTTGGGGTACTTACTTGTACACAATAGGAACTACATTGGAATTATTGGGAGAAATACCCATAGCCAATCAGTTCTTTTTCAGGCTAGAGTAATTTTGAAATAATCTCATTTGATATGCTAAGCTACTTTATACCCATTGCACTGAATTGAGATTAATTCTATTAAAAATTCTAGCCTGCCAAGTACTAATTGCCTACAGAGATCCCTCCCTATAATCTCAATTATGTTCATTATGTACAAGTACCCCAAAGAAATTAAACGTGGATGATTGGCAGAAAACATTAGATTTCATAACTTTTTCTGGCTGATCAGTTTACTTGATGTTTTTTAAAACATCTAGTTGTTTTTTGAGAGACATGAATTCTTAATGCTGTGTTTGTTATGTTTTAAATAATCAAGTTACGATCGATAGATGTTTTAGTGTGAATAGACCTATCATATTTACATACGACTCTTTGTACTGAGAGCGACAATAAATATCATGATGCAAAGTTGAAGTTATTTACAAGTATACCTTTTCAATAGAAGATTTTGATTGTTTTAACCCTGATGTCAGCCCCACAGTCAGGCATATCCTGGTGCCACCATTGGTCTAGCTATAATAAGAGCTGAGCTGTGAGGGGACGGAAACTTCCCAAAACTAGCCTAAACTCAGTCAGCTTAATATACACTTGCACATCTGAAATTTCAGAGCAATGGGGCATTGCTAGACTTATCCTTAAAAGTTTTGAAATGAGTAAAAAGTTGTAATACCATACTATATGGAAATATATAAATCTTAGACCATATATTTTCCTAATACAACATGATCTGTAAAATTAATGTTTAAGAAAAAAGTCGAAATACATTGGAATTTTAAAAGGATTGGACATGGGAAGGGGGAGGGGGGGGTCGTTAATTGTAGGCAATTATTTATATTGAAATAAATACTACCGTACCGGACGGGCCCATATTTAGATATACTGGCCGGCCGGGTGATTGCACCGGACAACCCTACGTTCCTGGTCCGTTACCAGAAAAACTCGTCATTTTAGAGGGTAGGAACATTTTGGAAATCGCGCAATCCATAACTAGAATTTCGCAGTGGCAAAAAAAAAAAAAAAAAAACTTCTTTTAACGACCTCAAGACGACCAAAAAATTTTTAAACCTAGCCATAAGGATGAAGAATATAAAGCGAAATTATTCCAAAATGTAAAACTTACTTCTTAAACATTTTTAAAAAATTAGTTTTTAATACTTTCTCAACTATCGAAGATTTAAATTCGCAAGAGACAAACTCGATCCACTATAGTAACTTATGTTTATAAACATTGGTTTCGTTTGAGCAACAGCGTTGCCAGATTTTAAACTAGAAAAATACTAGTCTGGTATAAAAAATACTACAAGAAAAATTTAAATACCCAAAAAAATACTACGTACAAATACTTTGATTGTTTGAATTTTATCACTCATATTTATTGTTCATTATCAGGGCCAGACTATGTCCTCTCAAAAATTCGCAATATTTTGATTTTGAGAGAAGATAACATAATTCAAAAACTCAGCAACAAGAGAGAGGTATGAGATGGGGAGGTTGGCTGTTTCCAGATTACCTGGCGCCGTCAGCAACACGAGGGCTATAATGGAGATGGAAAAGAGAACTGAAAATAGATGCAAGTTACTGATATAGATTGATCCAGAATTAAAAGTTAATTTTCTTTAGTTGAATGGGAATTCTTCCTGGGCTTAAAGGTTGGCTATTTCCTAAACAATGGGGCGTGTAAAGTGGCGGGGGCCGGTAAAGTGCCGATACTTTTTTGCTCACTTTTTCTCATAAAGCTTTATGGTATAGCGATGTAAATTAGTAAGAAAATAAATGCCCAAACTAAGAATATTTAGCTTGTTTATATCATAAGTTATGTAAAATATTGTAAATTTGCATAAATATACGGGCATATATAAAAGAAACATATATAAAAAAACTTATTAAAAAAATATCCCAGGCTTCAATTTATGATTACCACCACAATCAGGTGAAGCTTTTGCGGACCGAAGAACAATTTTTAGCCCTGCAAACCAGTCCAACAATACTTCAGTACATACAATAATAAAGAATAATCAGAAAAAAATGGATTTTTTCGCATGTTTGATGTTTGCTATGCATGAATGCTATGTTTTAGAATAATATTTGTACGTCCTGATCACGAATCCAATGTCCGGGAAAATAGCTGAAACTATTCAAATATGACTTTGAATGAGTTGAACAAAATCTTATGGCCAAATGTGTCCATAACTTTGTAAATAATAAAAATTAGTACCCTTCGTGTTGTTAAATTAGTATAGCTATACCCCTTACTAAAAAAAAAGGTATTTTTAAGGTTTAAACTAGGTATTCTAGGTTTTATTAGGTATTTTTGAGGTTTTAACTAAAAATACCTCATGGAAAAATACCTAACTCAAGGTATTTTAAGGTATTATTTTTAGAAACCTAAAGAAACCTGCGAAGCTTCAGGTATTTTTAAGGTTTTGGAAAGGTTTGTGATAAAAACCTCCAGATTCTAAAGGTTTTACTAAGGTATTCAGGTGAATACCTTTTAATACCATGACTAAGGAAGGTATTTTAAGGTTTTTTCTGTAAAACCTAAAGAAACCTGTGAAGCTTTAGGTATTTTTAAGGTTTTGCAAGATTTGTGATAAAAACGTCCAGATTCTAGAGGTTTTACTAAAGTATTCAGGTGAATACCTTTTAATACCATGACTAAAGGAATGTATTTTAAGGTTTTTCTTTAAAACCTAGAGAAACCTATGAAGCTTATAATGTATTTTTCAGGTTTTTCATGGTTTCTGATAACCTCCAGATTTTAAACGTTTTACTAAGGTATTCAAGTGAATAAGTGAATACCTTTTAATAACATTCCCAGATAGCATTTTATCCTTTTAAAACCCTTGTCTAAACCTCTCAAGCGAAAAGGGAGTAAGGTTCAGATGACAAGGGAGTAACCATCATAAAACCTTGAAGAAAGGGTCCTAGTCTCCAGACGTCAAGCTTTTGGTAACCATTTCATGACCCCCCTTGCCACAAGGCTTTCGCCGTAAAGGGTATGTAAACCTTTTCGGGATGAGCTTGCCACAAGGTTTTCGCCGTAAAGGGTGTGTAAACCTTTTCGTGATAAGCCTGCCACACGGTTTTTGCCGTAAGGGTTGCATAAGCCTTTTCATAATAGGCTTGCCAAAAGGTTTTCACTGTAAAGGGTGTGTAAACCTTTTCACTCTGAGGTTCCCACCCTGTAGATATAGGAAAAGTTGCAAAAACTTTCCTTTATAAAGTATCATTTATCTTTTGTGTTCAAAAAGAAACACTTAACCCGGCAGGACGCGCCCGGGGTCCATATGGACCCCACGTGATTTTAAAAAGGAATTTCTATTATATGTTCGACCTTGACCAGCCCTGCTTTTCAGTAGTCTACTTTTCCACGACCTTCAACCTCTACCAAGTGTCCAAAATTCCTTAGGGTCATTATTTCTTCTTTAACAAAAGGGTTGTCACGTTTGGGGTATGTCTGGACCCCGCGCGACTTCCCGCGTTAGCCGAATTAGCTGCATTCATCCGCTGCTACTTTCAGTGTACGGACATTATTTCTTGGCTTCGCCATGCCGACTCCATACGAAAAAGAGATGGAAAGACTGAGAACACTTTTGAATGAAGTTGAAAGTGATGAAGACCCTATTTCTGATGAAGAAGATTGTTCTGATCATGAGAATTTGAGTAATCATGATTCAGAATCAGAACTGGATTTGGATACCGACGTAGAAGAGGATATTTCCAACAAAAAGGATTTTCTTGGAAAAGATAAATGTACATTGTGGAAGAAAGAAAAATTTAAAACTGACGTTCGAACGCGTGCACACAACATCATTTCGCGACTACCAGGACCAAGATTGGCTGCAAAAAATGTGACAACACCAAATAAAGCTTGGGAAATTTTTATAGACCATGAAATTATGGATGAAATAATTATTTGTACAAATATTTACATTAAAAGAATATCATCGAAATTTTCCAGAACGAGAGATGCCAAAGAAACTGACGAATTTGAAATACGAGCGTTGTTTAGACTGTTATATTTGTGTGGTTTGCACAAATCGTCTAACCTGAACGTCCGTGACCCATGGGCTACAATGGTACAGGAATTGAAATTTTTTCTGCCACTATGTCGTACAAACGATTTTTATTTATTTTAAGATGCCTGAGGTTTGACAACATCATCACAAGGGAAGAAAGACAAAAAGAAGACAAGCTTGCTGCTATCAGAAATATTTTTCAAATTTTCATAAAGAAATGTAAAGACTCTTACTGTGTTGGGGAATATGTCACCATTGACGAAAAACTTTTAGCTTTTTGGGGACGTTGCGGATTTCGTCAATATATACCAATCAAGTGTATATATTCAAATAATTAGTAGTATTAAAAATTTCGAAAATTCATAAATATTAGTTTTATAATCATGCTGGACTTTAAATATTATGCAAAAATTAGCATTAACTGATTTACGTACGTGGGGTCCATTTGGACCCCGCGCGCTTGTCCTTGTTCGTATCTTAGGCGCGAGTTCTCCCGGGTTAATTGGGAGAGTTCCAATATTGTCGGAAAATGCTTTAAATTTAGTGGCTAATGAAAAATTAATATTTATTCTATAGGAATTTAATTACAATTTGCCTTTAATGGTATCAATCATAACCCAATTTATTGATAAATTTTAATTTATTTGCTAGGTAGAACTTACTAGAATAATAAACATAATTTACTTTTTTTTGTAAAGAATTTAAAAAAAAATAAAATTCAAAATTCAATAAAAAATTATGTATATATTATTAAAAAAATGCATTGAGATCTTAGTAGGTTGCGTTAGACAATTTAAATTGCATTAAAATTTGTTTTAAAGGGTTAATCCAAGCTACTTATAGTTTTATTATTAGAAACATATACAACTAAAAATGCATTTTTACTGATAATTCTTTTTTAGATAATTCTTTATTTTGAAGTAAACAAACACAAATGAGTTGCTTTTTCATTTTATACAAAGAATATAATTTAAACATGATTTTAAATATATACTACAAATATTTCTTCATTTATTTGCTGCATCTGACAAGAAGTTTCTGGAAGATTCTTGAGGAAAACTAAAGGGAATCCCATTCATTTCTATCTGAAAAAAATAAACAAATTTAAAATCTATAATAATAAAACAAGCTGTGTGTCTGTCTGTTTGTGGATCTGTTATAGAAACCTACTTAAAATTGGAGTAGAGCTCTGAAATTTTCAACACAAGAAGTTTTGACCTTCTAATTTATGAATGTCAAACAGAATGTAAAATTTTAATTAGTTCTTTTTTAATTAATATTTTAACTAACTTTTATTTTACAAAGTGACTTCAAATAGAGATACAGCTCTGAAATTTTCAACATAAGTAATTTTGGCCTTCTTATTGAACTATTGAAAAAAAGAATTTTAAATTTGTTGTTAGTTTTTTCTTTAATTAATTAATAAATATTTTACAAAACGGTTTCTAATAGAGCTACAGCTCTGAAATTTTCAACATAAGTAGATTTAGCCTTCTAATTGGACTTTTAAAAAACGGAATTTTAAATTTTTATTTAGTTCTTTTTAATTAATTAATAACTATTCTACAAAATGATATCCAATATTGCTACAGCTCTGAAATTTTCAACATAAGTAGTTTTGTCTTTTATTTGGCCTTTTTTTGAAAAACAGAGTTTCAAATTTTTATTTAGTTCTTTTTTAATTATTATTTTTTTTTTTTTTAATTTATTAATATATATTTAACAAAACGATATCTAATAGAGCTGCAGCTCTGAAATTTTCAACATAGGTAGTTGTGCCCTCCTAATTGGACGTTTGAAAAACATAATTTTACATTTTTATTTAGTTCTTTTTTAATTAATTAAAAAATATTTTACAAAACGATTTCTATTTGGGCTACAGTTCTGAAATTTTCAATACAAGTAGTTTTGGCATTCTAATTGGACTATTGACAAACAGAATGTTAAAATTTTAATTTGATTTTCGATTGATTCTTTGAATTTTTTTTTTTTTTTTTTTTTTTAACAAAAAGCGACTTCTAATAGGCCTAGAGCTTTGAAAGTTTCAACATAAATAGTTTTGGCTTTCTAATTTTGCTTTCCACAAATACGTGTTAAAATAATCTTAACCCCCTGAAACATACAGCGCCCGAGAACTATTTGTTCTGCAGAGGTTTCTCGGGCGGTTTCGGGCGTTTTGGGATCTTCGAGGTTTTGGGGGGTCTGGTCAGCTTCCTCACCTCCTGTGGTGTTGATTTATAGGGGGCAGTTCACTCCTGTCAACTCCGAGAAGCAGAGTCTTGTGGCGAATTTTTTTTTTCTTTCTTTTGCATGGGACATTTAGTAGAAACTCTTTCAGCGCGGGAACTTTTACTAGAGAATTGCCAAGTTTTACAAAATAATTTGCGTTTTGGTTAGCAAAACTTTAAATACATATGAAATAAACCATGCTATTGATATTGTTAAATAAAATTATAATATTTAGCTAAACTTCTTGAAGAAATTAATTATTTCGTCAAGACAGATCCCTCTATAAATTGTTTTAGTCGCATACAGCTGCGAACTCAAATATTTGTGAATTTTTGACTCATTTTCAAATGACGTTATTCTTTTTTTTTTTCGCGAGACATAATTATATAACCCATGAAAACAAAGTTTTAAATATTAATCCTTTATATACATCGCCAATTTTTATATTCATTAACACAGCGCCGATTCTGTTAACAGCGTGTGCTTGGTGCTTGTATCTAATTTTAAATATCAAACACATTTATATCAGCAAAATGTGTTGCAAACTACGTTTCAAAATGTATTTATTAGAAATGAACGTGCATTTATGCATTCACATCCAAACATCTTTTTTTTTTATTTTGATTAAAACAATTTTATTATTTATTTATTTAAAAAAAAATTTGGCAATATCAAAGAGTTTCAACAATGATCGGCTTACTGCTATTTTAGCGCGATTGGATGAAGGCAAGTTAGTTTATTAGTATTCCGTATAAGCAACTTTTTAGTGACAATAACAGACCCAAAATGTGAAAGAATGTATTGCCATCGACATCGAATCTATCTACCAACTTTCAGCCCGCTTGGATGACGGCAAGGTGGGTTAATTAAGCATCCGCAGACTTGCACTCTATCGACACTCACACAAAATCGAAGTTAATTTAAAGAATTCAAAATACATCCTTTATTGAAACTTTAATGCCTCTAATACGTACGTTATTGAAATATTCGATTTTTCTTAGATGCTATTTTATAATTTTAGGTGAAATGAAAGTACTCCCCTCGCTCGATAAAAATTTAACATTCCCTGTTTCACCACGATTAATAATTTGGTATTGAAGATCAGAACAAATAAAGGATTCTACTTACGTAGGATTGCTTAGCCATATGAAGTCCGTGGCGTATACAGGGAGGAGGCTGATAGGGCTACAGCTCCCTGAAAATTGAGAAAAATTATATTTCCAAGTGTAATGTAACAATTTTTGTAAATAGTTAATACTTAATATCCTCATTTAACTAACTTTTCGAGTCAGTCATTTTTTCAAAATAACTATAACAACGAGAAATGAACACAAAAATACAAGCACATCTATTTCATTTCAAACTCTTCCGATTTTACATTTCTTTCTCATTTCTATATGCTGGGGTCATGACGTCCTTCAGATGGTCAGAGCAGAGAAAACTTACTGGTTCCCTGAAAGAGCATGCGTAGACACAAAGACTTCTCCTTCCTGATACCAATAATACAAATCTGCCATAGAAAATCTGGTAAAATTTTATGAAAGAGGTTTTCTTGGTTTTCAAAACATCATCGAAGCAGATTAGGAAATATGGAAAACAAAATACAGGGTTACTAGAAAAGAATCATTCATTTTCAAAACCCGACTTATTCAAAAGTATTATACTTACAAATATGATTGGTACAAGAAAACAACCGCAAAATATTTAAGTTTTATGCTCCAGGTGGTGCTCAAGTTTACCCGATTTATTCAAAAGTATAATACTTTTGAATAAATCTTGTTTTGAAAATGAATGATTCTTTTGTAGTAACCCTGTAGAAAGGTTTTCTTGATGCTTTCGCAGAATGTTCTGTAGACATATTTCCGAATATACGTCACTTATTAAAAAAAAAAATGTATTTTACCAGTTTCAATTGAAACTTCTGAGCTTTCAACTTTGTGATCATTAACATCATATTAAGAAATTCTATGAGCAAAACAAGGTTGAACAGACTGGCACTTTTTGTCAATTCACAACAACATAAAAATTTGGTTTCAGTAGCCAATGAAATTGCCTTGTTTAGGGGATTTAGAATACACCAATAAACAGTGTTTACATTATAACATAACAATATTTAACATTTAATAAATTTCACTGTATACACCAGCGTTGATTTTTTAACATGTTACTTCTTGCGTTGTTTGTATTATGTGTTTACATTGATTTTATTTATAACATTCATGCTTACGTCTTTTTAATAACACATGCTTAAGTTGTGTTTTAGAAACGGCACTAATGCTTATTAAATGTTCTTTTCGTTATAATGTAGAATTGTAAGATTATTTGTTTTTCAATACCTTAACAGAATAGTTGTGAAACACTGCAGTTTTAAATTTCCTTTCATAATGTTAAAAAGTGAGTAATTTTAATTTATAACTAGTTTTATTATTTTTTAATATTAGCTGCCCAACCCTCTTTCCTATTATGATCAAATGTTCAGTTTTTTAAGGCGTTACATGAATATGGCAAGAGCAGACAAAAGTCTTTTTTTTCTTTCAGAAAACCAAAGAAAAAAACTAAATAGTGAGTAACTATAATACTACTAAAAAAGTGTAGTAGAAGTACTGATCCTCCAATTCTAAAATGTGACTGCAAAAAATTAATAATCAAATGAAATAATAAAATAAAATTTTAAAGATTGAGACTGCTCTACAAGAAAATAGCCTATAAACACACTAAAAAAAATGGTGACTAAATAAAAATAAACATTAGAAAAATTATAATTTCACCCATAATACTAAAAAAACATGAAAAAGTAATAAAATAAACAACAGAAAATAATGAAGTAGTTCTTGAAGAGCTGGTCAACAAGGTTACCAGGAAAGCGACTAGCAGAAGAATTCATTGTTTTTAACACTACGCACATTTGATTAAAAATTACAAAAGTAAAAAAAAAAAAAGCTTACCTCAAACTTCAGGAGATAGCTTTGAGTTGGGTTTCAGCATTTTGTAGTCAGATCTTTTGAGTTGTGGAACGCAAATTTTCTGAGAAATATTGGAAAATGTATTTTAAACAGAGTTTGAAAGGGACATTGGGCATTTGGCGATTAGAAAATTCGCCAAAATTAAAAACACAGTAACTAAAATAAAATTTAAATAAAAACAAAGAAGGGCTTGTCAAGAAGAACCCGCGATATCTTGTTTTACTAAAACATTTTAAAATTTATTGGATCCATACAACAAAACAAAAAGACAAAAGGTACCGAATTTTTTTTTTAACTTCAGATGGAGAAAAGCACCTCCTCTATTTCTAACCCCCGCCCCGCAAACCAAGAAGCACTTGGGCTCGGTGTATCTGTCAATACCATTCAACAGCGTTATAGCCTTGGGAAATTGGTTAATTGGCCACACATGCTGCATGTCTGCTCTTTGACAAAAGACCAGACATGCCTTGGGGATGCACCGGAGTGTCCTTAAAGTGGGCTTGCAATATACGATTGATAAGAATGTATGAGTTCAGAGTAACATTTAATTTTAGTATGTGTGTCAAGATTTAGAATTTATACATTTAAAATTGAATTTTTTTAAAACTAATTTCAAAAGCTAGCTATCGATACCAATAAAAGTAATTTGTTTAAAGATTTATTTATTTAAAGTTTAAATAATTATTTTTCAAAATACCAAGTTTACATTCTCAAAAGCATTTGTTATTTGGGTAAATGGTATTTATATTATTCATTGATTTAAAAAGGAAATGGCCGACCAAACGGTATAGTGTTTAGAGTGCAAGCTTATAGACCGCGAGGCTGCTTGTTTGAGTCCCGTGTTAGGCATGGGTGTTGGTAAATCTATGTTGGCTTGTCTAATGACGAATGTTTCGGCGCATTATAGCCCTCGTGTTGCTGAAGGCGTCAGATAATCTGAAAACAACCAAGCAATAAGGAAATGATAAATTCATTACTTATGTAAGAACGTATCACCAGAAATTAATGCATATCTAAAATGATTATTAATTCATTGTGTTTGTAATTTATGTAGAAATTTTTTAATATTTGAGAACTACCTGGTTCAATTTGCAGGCAACGTTTTGTAAAATGTTAGGCCCTTATGATATTATTTTACCCTTTTGATTATTTTACCCTTAAGTAATACTATTGGGGGGGGGGGAAAGAAAGAAAAAAAAATCTTTTTTTTTTATACTGCTTTTTTTAAAAATGTCCGTAAAATTGTTAAAATGGTAAATACGTAATTGTTTTGAAATCCAATACATTGATTTGTTTGAAAATTTTGCCTTGAGATAAAAATTATCTAATAATCATTAGTTAATTAATAAGTTTTTCTAAAATATCAGAAAATTCTGTAAAATTGTAGTACTCGATTAATCGACAGCAAACTTTTATAATTGAAATTTTATTTTAAAATTTAAAACTTAAAAAAAAAAAATCTTTATATTGTTTTTGTACTATCCTTTCTAGTTTGTCTAGAAAATACGATATTTTAGTATGCTGATTTATAAGTTTATATGTATTTCTTGGCCTATTATGTTGAATATGCAATAACCTCGAATACCATGAAATGAATTTAATTGAGACCTTAAACTGTTTAAATAAAGGTCACATAATCTAAAATGCTGTTTTCGAAAGTTTCCAAAATGTCTGTTCGTTGCTTTTCTTTCTTACAAAAACTATCAGTTGGAAATATTTTCTAGCGTATGGGAGTTTGCCTCTTCATTTTTCTACCTAAATAAGCCAATAAAATAGCTTTCGAAAAATGTAACCTCTTACTAGGAATAAATAAATGGAAGCCGATATGCATTTCACAAGATGTTTTAACAAACTATTTTCTTAAAAATCAGTACACATAAGGACATTTTAACTTTTATTGAAACGAAAAAATTAATTAATAATTTATTTTAATTCTTGTATTTTAATGTTTAGAAATGAATATTATTGAGATAATTTTTTTTTAGAGGCTGTATTACAGTATTTTATAAAGCCAAAACATATCATGAGAGCACCCAATTAACGCTGGTGTACTATTTCTATTACCAAAACCTTTTTTACATTTACCAGGGTTCGGCAGACGTTTCTGTGCAAAGAGCCAAACATTCAATAATCATCAGAATCGCAGTACATAAGAAAGTACATTTAAAGAGCGGAAATACGAGTTTTTAACAACGAACATTTTTATAGTATAAAAATCATGGCAGATGAGACCAGGCCTGTAGCCAGAGTGGGGCAAGACCTGGAAAAATCTTCGCCTGTCCTGGAAAATTTTATCCCAATCATTTGTAAACCTTTATATCTATGATTGAATAGAAACGAACATTTTGCTGTTGTTGATACCTTTGGTTGTAGCACAGCAACTTGCGAATCTACCTTTTCCACTTTGACGGCCATAAATTGTCCCTAAAGACTAAAGAATGTCAATGGGCCACGAAAGGATGGCAAATCTAGTGTTTTGGGCATTTGAAGTAGAGATAAGAGTTTTGAAATTGTTTAATATGGTGTACAGATAGGAAATTGCTATTATACTAACATTTATCATTTTATTTTAGATTTTTTTGTTACGCTATGTATTTTAAAAAGTTTCAAAATGTTTAATATAAGACCAAGAATAGAAAAATGAATTTCTATTATTTTATATTATAATTAATAAAATATGCAAATAAATAGAAAAAGGGTTTTTATATTATAATAGTATCTGATAAATTTTTCAGAGTATTGAAAATGATAGGAGAAAATAAAGGAAAATGCAATTCTATTAGTAATGTGTGTATATATATATATATATATATATATATATATATATATATATATATATATATATATATATATATATATATATATATATTAAAGATATAGTTTTTATATAAAAATGTAAATAACTTTTTATTGCTGAAAGAATTTCTTAAATGAAAAGTTTGTTAAAGAGTTATGTAGCTGTTCCACAAGACCAATGATAGAAAAATGTAATTTGCTTAACAATATATATTTTTAAATAGAAATGTAAGAACAGAACTTCGAAAAAACTTTTTATGTTAAAAAAACTTTTTATGTTAAAAAAAACTTTTTATGTAAAAGTAACTTTTACTAATTTTTATATTTGTAATTATTTTTAAAGTAGATATTCTTAAGTTGAAATGTGTGAAAAATTAAGAGATGGACAAGCATAGAATATTTTAAAGGAATAGAATTGTATTAAATATACTTTAAAAAATTTTTAATTGAAAGTTTTGCTTTTATCAAAAAAATTTCTGGTGTAGAATCTTTAAAAGAATTAATAAAAATAAAATTACATAAAAAATACATTAACAATGTTTCTTTTTTTAAATATTTTTTTGTATATGTACTTCACAAAGTGCTCTGATAAATACTCTTTTACGAATTGTAAAAATTGTGTAAATTTGTAATAATTGTAAAAATTTCAATTGTAAAAATTAATTGAAAACCAATTAAATAATTTATATTTCTGCCCCTCCTGGGAAAATTTTTGCCCGTCCTACAAGCTTTGGCTGGCTACGGGCCTGAATGAGACAAGTCAGCTGTCCAAATTTGGTGTTAATTAACGCATACGATTTAGTTCATTCTTTTTTAAATTCTCGATTTTTCACATCAATTTTTTTCTTCGTTTTGGATGAAATCGAACTCGGGGTTTTTCCAATCAAGTGTATAAAAAGCAAAGGTCGTTTTAGCAACACGCGCATGTGTAAAATTTTACAGCAAAATTTGCCGTCTACCTCAGTCGGAGACAAGAGAACAACGAACGTCAACAAAAGCTCGATGCAATTGGAATTGTGACGCATCATGGGCGCACTCATATAGCGCATTCTGATTGCTCTGTATTTTGACTGGGAAGGTGCCAGGGGGCCGCTAACTTTAAGTTGGTATTTGAGAACAGTGCTATCAGTTCATCTTACTCCTCTAATTTATCTTTGTTTTTTCTCGTTTTCTCTATATTTCTGGTTTGAGAATACGCAGCAAGTTTAGTATTTGTTTACCCAAACAATGAAAAAATGTATAATAATTTATTGCTTCATCTTATTCTTAGGTTAAATGTCCTGAATGCATGTGGTTATAATAACTGTGGAGATATTATCTTTTTAGTATCGACGCTAATATGTGTATATGGGCGAGGGAGGGTAATTGGGCCCGAGTTACATTTGCATAGGGGCCGAAAATCCTGTCGGCTGCCCTGTCTGTATTTAAGGGAATGTTGGTGAAACACGGCTAAATTTCATTTCATTATGTTAAACTTACAGCACATAAGGAACATTTCTGTACCTCAGAAGTAAACTATCATAAAATGCGGGATCCCATAAATTCAATTTAGTGTTTAACATTGCACTCCTGGTAGTTTATCTTAAGTACAGATTTATAAATTTAGTATCGTAAAAACGTGTTACGAGGTAAAAATTACGCTCAGAGTGAATTATGGAATTAAGCTATTGTTTATAACAAAGCATGTACTATTTAAAAAATTCTACTCCAACGCAATTCAATAACTTTTCGCCACAAAAATAGCTGATTTTTTTTCGGCCCATAAAACTTTTCGAAGAAACAAAAAAGTTACTTGTCTATGAAAAAGTTATTAATGTTTTCTAGGCTGCGTTACTATGTGTCAACAACTAATTAAGCCTATTTCTTTAAGAATTTGATAAAACGTTCCAACGCTTCCGTTTTAATAATATTATTGCAGATTGATAAAAAATTAATTAATTATAATTATAAAACAACGTACGTACCGGTTTTTACAGCGGGAATTAAAGATGAAAGTATTTCATCTTCCGTGTCCGTCAAGCTCTTGGTCAACCTCTTTAACCAACATTCGAATGCCAAACTCAAAACCGGTTGCAAGATACGTTTAGTCACACACGTTTTACGGGGGAGATCTTATCTGATCTGCGGCAAGGGGAGAGGAAAGACTGCAGCCTTTGGAATTCGACCCTTTACCTACCATTTCGAAAAGGGGGGGTTGCTGATGTCCTGGAATTCGACCCTTTACATATCCTTTTCGAAAGGTGTTACTTTCCAAGCTTTTTACGGCTGCCCTTTTCAAACCCTTTTATTAGAGGGGAAAGACTGCAGCCTTTGGAATTCGACCCTTTACCTACCCTTTCGAAAAGGGGGGGTTGCTGATGCCCTGGAATTCGACCCTTTACATATCCTTTTCGAAAGGTGTTACTTTCCAAGCTTAGAACTGCAAGTCTAATGACAAGCATATGACAAGGTTTTCGTAAGCTTGCATGCTATCTGGGTTACTAAAGGAATAATAATAATAATAATAAATAATAATAATAAATAATAATAATAAATAATAATACTAAATAATAATAATAAATGATAAATAATAATAAATAATAATAAATAATAATAATAAATAATAATAATAAATAATAATAATAAATAATAATAATAAATAATAATAATAAATAATAATAATAAATAATAATAATAAATAATAATAATAAATAATAATAATAAATAATAATAAATAATAATAAATAAATAAATAATAAATAAATAATAATAATAAATAATAATAAATAATAATAATAAATAATAATAAATAATAATAATAAATAATAACAATTAATAATAAATAATAATAAATTAAAAAAAAAAAAACTTTTAATTTCACACAAAATGCATATTGTTTTAAATTAGAACAGTAAATTGTAAAATGCATTCCGCATTTAATTTTTTTTTTTTTTTTTTTTTTTTTAAAGTACATGATAAATTATAATTTGAAAAATGATTTAATTTTTTTTGCATGAGGAATGAAATAAAAGCAAAATCAGTATTCAAGTGCATAAGAAAAAAAATCAAAACACTTAAATTAATTGGTTTAATTTTTAGAAACCTAAAAACACCTGTGAAGCTATTAAGTATTTTTAAGGTTTCGCGAGGTTTCTGATAAAAACCTCCAACGTTTAAGGATTTGCAAGATACTTTAGGGGATGACGTAAGGATTTTGATTGGTCACTTGCTATCACTATCCAATCAAAACACGAGTGTCCTCTGCCTTCATCCTGTTACAGACCAGACGTGTTATGAAATATAAAATGGCGTAACCTAATACGAACATGACCACGTTGTTGTCATAATTATATGAAGCAACTTTCCATTACCCTGATACAAAGTAAGAAAAGTTTTGTAATTCGAAAATGTGTACTGTTGTATAAAATTTGCAGTGTACTGGTTGTTTCGATTTTTGTTATTCATTTGATATACTTCATTGAAATGTAGTGTGTAGATTGAACGTAATGCAGATGAATGCTTTTTGTAAAATTCAAAAAGTTGTGTATTTCAAAAAGTAATTTAAATGAAATTTGTTGTTAAACATTATGATATTTATCTGAAATGGAGTAGTTTAAATTCTGGTGATTGATGATTTAATTAGTTGCAAATTTTAAATTCCAACAATTTTTGCAGGTTTGCATTGTATTTTTTTTTTTTTTTTTTTTTTTTGAGTTAAGTGTTTTTAATCCCTTTGACATCTTGTCCCTTCCTTGTTCAGTATCAACCATACAATGCTGTTTCAAGTATAGTTGTTATAAGTTTAGCATTAAAAACATGTATTTTATTTTGGAAAATTATGCTTTTGATGTACAATAAGGAATTTTAAATATATTTTTAGGCACTCTGTAATGATGAATTAAAGATTGTTGAGCCCCTCTTAAAGGAACGAACATCCTGACAGAATAGATTTTGTCCATCATCGATGTTGTCTTCAACAACAATGGTTGGTAAGGAAAGTTCAGAAAAGGATTGAGAAGAACTTAGAGTGGGGGGCCTAAAATACTCACCACTTCCTAATGACAGGGACGATTTAGTGCTCCAGAAATACACTGTATTACAGCCGAGTCTGTTTCACAGGTAAAATTCTTTCAAATTGAAATTTAACATTTTCAGAATTAAATTAGTCGATGTATCACAAACGTGCCTCCCCTTTTCCCAAAATGAAAAATGCGCCCCCTCTCTCTGAAAAAAAAATAGCATTTTTAATTTTGGCTGAAAGAGAAAAGCTATACAATTTGTGGTTTCCCTCTCATAATTCCTATGCTAACTTCGTCCTCAGGTCAACACCTCAGTTGCAGAATTAAACAGAACAGAAATTATAAATTTGTTCGGAATGGGGGCATAATTTACATTTTAAGAATTCAAAGAAAAACGTGTGTCAATATATGGAGCTTGAGTTTCTTTTTTTAGCAAGGTTACAAATCAATTGTCCTGTTTGTACATATTCAGGGTTCCCACGATCATTGAAAGTGCTTAATATTTTTGAACTTGTTTTCAAGGCCTTGAAAGTACTTGAAAATGCTTAGAGGTGCTTAAAAGCCCTTGAAAATGCTTAGAGGTCCTTAAAAGTCTTTAATTTTTGCAGCTGTTGTGCCAACCGCAAATTTTATAAAAACACTACTCAGACTTGCTATATCCCCGTCTGACCACCACTTATCCGCACTGTATCAGAATTCTGTGACGTATTTTATTACCCATTCGCCAACTTGTACATTTTCTGGTAGAATATATTTTATTACAAATTTATTTGTACACATGATGCCTAAAAACAAATTTTCAAAGATCCTTAAAAACATTATTTAGGTCATTAAAAGTCATTGATTTTCTTTCTGTGATTTGAGTGGGAACCCTGATATTGCAGTCAATTATTGTTTGCCCAAATGTTTATTTTTAAGAATGCAAAAATTAACTATTCTAGTTGCACCACTATTTGTAAAATAGCGGTGGAACTTAAGAGAGGAGGCAGCCTCTCCCCCTATAAAATTTTCAAAGGTAAGGCACAAAAGGGAAATTTCGATAATTAATCACTTATAATTCATTTTTTTAATCAAAAAATAGTTTAATTCGGTGTTTATTATGGAGTTATTTAGATGCTTGATGACACTTGAAATATTTTAGTGGCACTTTATACGTTCCCATATGCACGATTTCTCCTCAGGGACTCATATTAACATATTTAGGGGCCAAAAACTCAATTGTAGAGAATCATTTATTACTATAGTTGTCAAATGATATTTAAGTGTTCAGTCACTGCACTTGACGGGGCCTTAAAACTTCAAAATTGTGCCTATAATCATCAACATTGGAATAAATTTTGTAAGGCCCCTACATGTAAAGATGTTTAACTTGAAAATTTTGAATTTATGTGAAGTTTTTTTTTGTATTACATTTTATAAATACTTTGCACTAATCTATTAATTAATCCTATTTAATTATTGAAATGATGAAGCACTTAAAGCCCACACACAATTCAAAGAACTGCTTATGACCCCTGGAAATATTTAAGTATAATAACTTATTACAAATCCAAATTGAAAAACTAGCTTTAAATTTAAAAAAAAAATGTATGTCGAGTATGGTGAAGGTGCCAATTGTTTTTTCGTCCCTGTCTTAGCAGTTTTATACAGAGAAATACCATTTTCTCTCCAAATTTTAAATTCATTTATTCATTTTTTAACTTTTTTTTGGAAACCTTACAACTATAATCGGAAAAGAGGTTGTTGAATTAAGACTTTCGTATTACACATGACTTTGCAGTAAATTAAAAAAGGATATCACTACTATCACATTAATATACAAAATAAAAAAAGGGGTCCCGGTAGCCTAATGAATTATGACTTCGAGTTTGTGATGGAAGACTCGCAAGTTCGGTCTGGCCTCACCGAATAACGGTGTGTATATTAATGAGGGCTAGTGAACATAAATCCATTGTAACCTCTACACTCTATTGCTGTTGTGTTGGGATTAAGGTGAGAAGTGCTCACTCAGATATTTACTTCATTATTTGATCAGAGGTCATTATAGCAGAAATAGGTGACCGGAATAGATTTCCCAAATATTCAAACAAAAATATAAATATATATGATACAATTGTCAAATTAAAGGTATTATCGTTGTTCTACAACTTGCAAGAATTTAATTATAAATATTATATAACGAATACACCCTGAGCCTGATGCAAATACTCGTAAGAAATATGCTAATAAATCGTTCAACTGAGGAAGGACTATTTATAAAAAAATTGTGATTGTGGTAGACATACATTTGTTCTTTTTGTATTCCTTTTGTAATATTTTTTGTTACCTCGCAAATTCTGAAAACTGGATATCTGCTCTCTGACTGACAAAAAAATGTATATTAATAAATAAACATTCTATGTGGAACACTTCAAAATAACAATGAAAATCATTGCTATTTAACTCATGCCCTGTATCTGTACTTGTCTCTGGAGAAATCGGTGATGCAATTGCCCAGGCCACAGGAGACAAGTTTGGAATGTTTTATGTGCAGAAAAAATGGCAGCAAAGAAATTATCTGTTGATTATACTTGATTTCTTAAATTTAAATTTATTTGTATTCTGTTTTGCTTCTACTAAAATTATTGTTACATTATTGTGACATACCTAGTTTTATCATTGTACATTGTTGTCTCTGTATTATTCCGATTGTCTGTGGACCCAGACGAATGGTCCTTTTCAGGGCCAAAGTCTGACAACTCTCCTTGACTTACAGACTATTTAATGCTTGTTTTAAAAGAAAATCTCCCTGCCCATTTATTTTTCAAGATATTTTGAATCTGTGATAATTTCATATCTTTTTGAATGTTTTAGTTTTTCATGAGTACCTACTTGCTTGTTCTAAAAAATGTTTGGAGCAATTTAAATACCCTATTCCTATGCATTCATTTTAAGTATTTAGAGGATATAGAACTATTCCTTCCTCTCATTATTTTTAGGGATTTATTTGGACTTCACTCTCCAATTTTGTTATATTACTACCTGCATGAACTCCCATTGTCAGGGACAAGGTTGCAACCCCCTCCCCCCATCGTTACATAAAACAATTTAATGTACCTTTTCCCCTGTTTATTCACATATCCAAAAATATTTATATATCCCGGACCCCCAATTCTCCATCGATATCACCCCTCCAAAATTAATTTCCCCATCAATACAGTCATTCCAAAATCCAATTTTCCTTTAATACTGCTATTCCAAAATCTATTTCCCTATCAATACCCTCCCTCCAAAATTCATTTTTCCTTCAATACTGCTATTCTAAAATATATTTCCCTATCATTACCCTCCCTCCAAAATGTATTTCCCCATCAATACCACCATTCCAAAATTTATTTTTCCTTCAATACTGCTATTCCAAAATATATTTCCCTATCTTTACCCTCCCTCCAAAATTTATTTCCCTATCAATACCACCATTCCCAAATCTATCTGTGTAAGAAAACCATTGCATCTTATAATGCAGTGTTCCCAGGTGGTCACCATCCAAAGGACTGACCACTCACGATGATGCTTGACTTCGGTGATAGAACAAGAACCGGTGTGTTCTTCTCGGTATGAAACCATACAAACACAATTAAAGCTGAAGACCTCTCGGTACCTCAATGGTGGCACTCTCCAAGATTTGAAAACTATATTATAAGATGCAATGGTTTTCTTACACAGATAGATTTGGGAATGGTGGTATTGATGGGGAAATAAATTTTGGAGGGAGGGTAATGATAGGGAAATATATTTTGGAATAGCAGTATTGAAGGAAAAATAAATTTTGGAATGGTGGTATTGATGGGGAAATAAATTTTGGAAGGAGGGTAATGATAGGGAAATATATTTTGGCATACCAATATTAAAGGCAAAATGAATTTTGGAATGGTGGTATTGATAAGGAAATAAATTTTAGAATAGCAGTATTGAAGGAAAAATGAATTTTGTTGGGAGAGTATTGATAGGGAAATAGATTTTGCAATAGCAGTATTAAAGGAAAAATGGATTTTGGAATGACTGTATTGATGGGGAAATTAATTTTGGAGGGGTGATATCGATGGGGAATTGGTTGTCCTGGATATATAAATATTTTTAGATATGTGAATAAACAGGGAAAAAGGTACATTAAATTGTTTTATGTAACGACGGGGGGAGGGGGAAGGGGTTGCAACCTTGTCCCTGACATATAAATTTTCACACCGGAAATTGTATTATTATACTTAACCAATTATGAAGTGAAATGTAAAAGACACATATTTTTTTAAGAACTTTTGCTAGCTTCTCTTCATGGTGAGAAATTAATCTTTCTTTATGAATTCTTAGATAGGTTGGAATATTGGAAGAGTGTGACAGGGTTTTTGATTTTGAAAAAAAAATTATGATTTTATCGTTTGTTTCTGATTTTGAAACAAATCACATATGCCCTGCTAAAAATTTCAAACTATTATTATGAGGATTTAAAATTGTTATTCGTATTAAATAGAAATTTCAAATTGACGCTTTTATCTGGACAAGCGTAGTTGATTGTTTTCCCATCAAATATTTCTTTCGTGCAGGTCTTGGAGAAAATTGAGAATTCGTTCACATTATGTGTTTGATAATGCAAAAAAAGTCAATGTTTCAAGAACTGATCCCACTAATATCGAGGAACTACTTCCTCACTTAACTTATGTTACAAAATATTGCACACATTCTATAAAAAAAATTAAATATTCAGAAGGTAAAATAAACACTTGAGTATATTTTAACATCCAGAAATGGAAATGTAAGAATATACATATAGATGCAATCATGATTTTCAATGGGTATTCAAGTTTTCAGAGTAATCTTTTAAATGTGTTCAGGGTTGTTTAAAAAATATAAAATTAAAGGTTAATATTCAAAATTAATTCTGATTATCGCTTATTTCTTTGTATTTTCTCAAATGAATTGTTAAATTAGTACCCTTCGTGTTGTTAAATTAGTAGCTATACTCTTCATAATTTGATTTACTACTTGTGTTAATATATGGGGAGCTGTTAAACAAATACGGACTTGACGCCTAATTAGTTTCTTATAGGAATCAAAATAAGCATTATTTTGTACTACTTTTAGAGCCGCTTTGAAATGAAAATATTTCGGAGGCAAATAAAGACGGGTTGAATTTTGTAGCCTCCGAATAACTTGTTCTTTTGAATATGTATTGTATGCCTCATTTTATAGCAATTTTATATTTTTAGGGCTTTTTAACAAGTATCATCTGAAGTTTCTTGGGGTGACCGGTACTGTAAACCATGTCTATTCTTATGCAAGATACAGGTGGAAGATCCAGACAGGACAGCCTCAATCTGGAAATTCTTGCAAATTTACTCCGTAAACAAAGTTGCAGAGAAAAGAATAAAAATGTTAAAAAAATTTTAAAACAAACAGGCTCAAGACCCAACAGCGTTGGTTGAGTAAAAAATACATATCCTAAAAATGATTATCCTAATGTAAAATAATGTTAAGTACATATTAATAGAAATTATTTGTATGATAATTGTGTCAAAGTTATTGGTTCTCTTTTATACACAGTAAAATAAAATGTAATACTTTTCCTAGGTTTTATTAGATTTCTAAAAATTCCTTTTGAGGTCTATTAAAATATGTTTTTAAAAAATATTGTGGAAGTTTTGTCAAAAAAAACTTCTACATATTTTAAAATTATTTGTGGTTTACCTTTTAGGTTTATTTTAATGTACTTCATTGACAGATGTTCGAGGAAACTGTTTAGGTAAATACCTTATTAAAAGGTATTCTAGAAAAAACCATCCAGGTTTATATAGAATACCTCCTTAAAAAGTATTAGTAGTTAGAAAAGGACAGTCCGGGGCCATGGCGGAGCAGGTATGGTATGGGGGCGTGACCGGATATGACGTCACAGGAAGTGATATCACCGAAAGTCACGTGACCGGAAGTGGAGTTGAGTTGTTCCCCTCCTGCTGCTGTTTTAGTTTCGGTTTCGTTATAAGCTGTTTATGTATGACGTCACAGCGGGTATGACGTCATAATTTGTTTTATATCAAAGTTTTTGAGCGGTGGCAACACTTTTTAGTTTTTTTTGTTTCCAGTTAACTGGAGTTGAGTTGTTCTAGGGCTGCTTCTTAACGAATAAGTTAGAGTTATAGATATTTTTTCTAGTGACGTCACAGTGAGTATGACGTTATAACTTGTTTTATACCAAAGTTTTAAGCGGTGGCAACACTTTTTAGTTTCGATTTACCTTTCAGGTGGAGTTGAGTTGTTTTAGGGCTGCTTCTAAACGAATAACTTAGAGTGATAGGCTGTTTTACCAGTGACGTGACAGTGTTAATGTAGTGGGGATGACGTCACGATTTGCTTTATATCAAAGTTTAAGGAATGGCAACATCTTGTATCCTGATATAGCTAAGTCTCCTTTGATTGGTTGAAATAAAAGCTCACTTCTGATTGGTTAGAATATGTCACGTGATTTCAAATGCTCTTCTCATTGACTATACAGTTTAGTAAGACAGTTTTCTACTAAGTTTAATGTAATTGCGGCGCCATCTAGTGGTAGGAAGGAATATAAATTACATAGTTTATAACTTTTCATGCTTAACCATTAAAAACTTCAAATACATGCAAAGATAATATACTAACACAAATGCGTAAAGTTTCGGATTGAGTGGATTTTTTTTTTCTATAAGTGCTTAACACATTTAAACTAATGTTGAGAGATATAATCGCAAGACACTTTTAAGGAATCAGGTTTAATCAATGTTAGACACATAAAGTCTCATTATTTTCTCAATAACAGTATGAAATGTAAATATAAATTAAAATTTATGAGAAAAAAAAAATTTAAACTTTGATATCTTAACGTGAAAATTTCTTTTACAGAGCTTAGCATGTCATTAAAAAGTTTTTTTCTTTTATTGTCATAGTTTTTGAGGGATTGAATACACAACAAAAGAACTTAGACTAGAATTAATTTTCAATATTCAGCAACTGAAACCCATTATGGAAGTTAAAGCAATGATTTTACAATTATTTTTAGGTTGAGTTAGTCTGACCCTGTTGAAGGAATTAGTAGTTGTAGTGTGTTCACACGTGAGTTTGCAATACAATATTAGTAATATACATTTCCAAAAAACGAAATATTTATCACTTTGAATAGAAAAATGACGATTTTTTTTTTATTTATGTAAGTATTATTCTCAATTTTGTAAATTTTAAATATATTATCCATATTTTATTGAAGAATTTATATATATTTTTTTTTTTCTTCTTCTTTCAGAATGGTTTAGGAAAAACATTTCATTTTAGTCAGAACAATGTTTTCAAAGAGATGGAAATACGCAACTTTTCGATATATCAACCTTCAAATACTTGAAATTGATTCTATTTGTTACAACCGGTTGTAATTTAAAGCTATACTGTACTATGCGAGCGATATTATATATCTTAGTTATCTATGTTAAAATTTATATTACCATTAAACTTGTTAGAAATTAATATGTCTATGTTAGTTATATTAATCAAGATAGTTTTTATTGTACAATGATACTTACTTAAGTTGATGAACGGCAACACAGAACTAGCTGCTAATGCTGAATAGATATGTGATAACTGATTTTGGATACTCTAATGTTTAAATAAGAGAAAAAACGTAACATACTTGAACATCTTACAACTAAGAATTCAAAAGTGAACATGAAAATTTACTTTACGAATAAATATCATGTCTTTAAAATGTGTACGAATATCACTAAATAAGAGAAAAAAAGTAACTTACTTAAAATTTCTAAGATAAATATTTAACCTTTACGCGAAAATTCCCTTCATGTATAAAAATCACGACTTTAAAATATAACATGCAAGAGAAAAGTAACGTACTTAAACTTTCTACGACAAATAACTTTAACATTAACGTAAAATTTTACTTTACACATAAAAATCCCGATATTAAAATATGTAGAAATATCGCTAAATAAAAGAAGAAAAAAAAGTAACACACTTAAACTTTGTACGACAAATAACTTTGACATTAACGTAAAAAATGTTCTTCACATATAAAAATCACGACTTTAAATTTGAAATGTAGGATGAAAGTATAACATACCTATAATTTCTACGACAAAGAATTCAAACATTGCCGTTCATGTATTTAAAATGTATAATGACAACTCTAACTTTTAGAAAAAAGAAACACTAAAAATTTACAAGGCAAAGAATTTAAAATTGAACGTTAAAATTAACTTTACATGTACTATCATACTCTTATATCAACGATAAATAAGATAAAAAAAGAAACTCTTAAAAATTTATAAGGCAAAGAATTCAAATAATACGCGAAAATTTACCTCACATATAAAAATTATGTCTTTCAAATGTGTAAGAATAACGCTAAATTAGAGAAAAAGAAATATTAAAAATTTATAAGGTAAGGAATTGAAACAATACGCGAAAATTTATTTCACACATAACATTTTTATCTTTAAAATGTGTAAGAATAATGCTAAATTAGAGAAGAAAAAAAGAAATAACATACTTAAACTTTCTTCGACAACAATTTAAACAATACGCGAAAATTTCATACACAATTATTTTCTTAGGTTAATGTTAAATAATGGGAAATTTAACAGAATAAAAATTTCAAAGATAAAGAATTTTAACCTTTACACGAAAATTTACTTCACATATAAATATCATGTCTTTAAACTTTAACGTGACAACTTCTCATATACAATTAAACTCTTAGGTTAATGTTAAATAAAAGAAAAAGTAACATACTCAAAAATTTCTAAGATAAGCATAACGTAAAAATTTCATATCATGTGTTTAAAATGTAACATATAAGAGAAAAAAAATAACATACTTGAACTTTCTATAGCAAAGAATTTAAGCGTTAACGTAAAAATTTACTTTACATATAAAATTCACGTCTTTAAACGGGATGATAAGCATGTGACGGTAATTAGCCAATCAGGTTAGCGGTAGGTGATACGCCACTTGCCGGCATTTTTAGACCGGAGGATGAGTCACGCTAAAACTTGTTCAAACAGGTCGGGAGACTTGTACAGCAAGAACAACAGCATCGACGCGCAAGCAGCGGGTGATGCTGCGGTGTGTCAGCAGGTCTTCGAGATTATCATTTTCCTACTTTGCCTTTTTCATAATGAAATGTTTGTGAAAACTTGGAATGAATGAAGTGGATTTCAAAGACACATTAGTAAGTGAAGGTAGAATTCGCATGGACTTTCTTCCAAAAAGTATGATTCACTTGGAGAATTTAAGATCATTTCTACTTGAAAACTTTTCTATTGTCTAAAACATTGAATATTGTTCAAACTCAGTGAGATTATATGCTACAATACGGGTAAAACTTAACAAAATTGTTACATAGAAGAAAAATAGTAAGAGATTTAAAATAAATACTAGTTATAGATACTCCAAGGAAAAAAATTCACCTCTACTTTTCAATCGGAAAATCAATGCAAGTTGGAAATTTATGTTACTTCAAGAAAGACTTAGACAATTTACTTTGTAATAATATACGTTAAGGTGTCGTATTAACTCGTGCAATACATGCTGACTAAGGTTTATTTTACTTATCTAAGAAAGGTGAATTGGGGGAAAATATTAAATAAATTGTAGATATTAAATACATTGTAGATATGCATTTAAGTTTTGAAAATCACCTGCAAGACTTTTAAAACATCTTAAGATAAATTGAAAGAAACTTGCGAATTATATGTAAACTATATAACTTTTTACACTCTGAAAGGAAATCACAAGTAATTTAGTTAACTTTTTTCATGGTAACACTCATATTCAACGACATGTTTTTAAAATTTAACCTTCTTTACATGATAATAGTTATAAATTTTTTCAATCTCAGATGCGATATACTATTATTTCTAACATATATGTTACGAATTGTGTAAAGTTTTTAAAACTGTATATGCAAATCACCAATCAGAAACATAAAAATCTAACATCAATCAAACAAACTAAAATAATAATAAGATATTTTCCTTAGTGGAAATAGTTAACTACTCATGTGATGGAATATACTTAGAAAATTTAAATACTGAAAAAAGTTTGCTAGGCAAACTTAAAGAATATTTTTTTTTTCTTGTGAAAAACTAGCATAAATTTGGAAAATGTAGAGTTTGTTACTACGTAAAATTGAACATCCTCTGGACAAACTAAATTATACGTGAATTTTTTTTTTTTATTATTATTTGAGAGGTGCTGACAATATATTATTAATATAGAGATTTTTAACTTCCATCCATAATTTCTAAATAACTTATACATAAATTTCAGAAAAACTGAAAAGGAATGTGTTTTACAAGAGGCTTATTTTGTAAGATGAATATTCAATATTAATATAACTGAGCAAAGTTCATTCCGGAAAAAACATGTAAAAGATACTTATATTTTGAAAATAGTTTGAAATATCCTTTTAAATTTATGAATGCTCGATTTCGAAAGACACAAATAAAACTGATATTACACATGATAATTAACACATGCATAACATTAGTCAAACAAAGTGGAATTTTTATTGCTTGTGACCGATAACTTTTAAGTGAAGTAAAATAACTTACATAGGAAATTTGTGCAAACTTTTTCAACTTTTAAACCAAGTATCATGTAAAATTATAAATTACGATAGGAAATAGCACACTTCAGAATCGGAACAAGTCTTCTAGTTAAGCTAAATTTATTTCTCAAGGAATTGAAAGCATACCAGAAAAGTCCTTATCATTTCGCATCTTTTCTCATGTTGCAAGAAGACATACTTTGTAAAAGATCGTCTTAGCACTTAACAAAAATCAGTAAAAATAAATATATTTTCCATGGCAAAGATAAAACTTCACAACTTAATTACTTAAATTTAGCTAAGTTGCATATGGTTTATTCACATAACTTGCATATGCTTCGAATGTTGAAATATATTTGTCAGTTGAAATCAAACTCATCGAAAATAAATGCTATCTACATTTTCAAGTCGGAAATTACTATTAAATAAACTTTACATGTAAGACATTATCATGTTAAAAAGAAAAATCTACAAAAATGTAAATGATAATTTTACTGTTGGTACATAAATGATGAATAATTTATGATTTTATTCTAGGCAAACGTTTTATTGTCTAACAGAGAACTTAAACTTTAGCAGAAAAACGAAAAAATACAATTTTTATATCCTATCATGCTTGTTGAAAATTGAATTTATTAGCTGTTGTAATAGATTTTTATTGTCCAAATTTCTATAGTTCTTCTCAGTGCAATAATATTAAGTTCATGTGTAATGAGTAGGTTTTTTTTTTGTTGAATCTTATAAATTTAATGAAATTATTATGACCTAAGAGATTGAGTGAACTGAATAAATCAATGACGTAAATTTAAACAGTGACTTGAACTGATACATACTATAACTGTAAAGAAGTATGACAAAGTGATAGATGAAGTGAAAATAGAAGTTGAGTGAAATGTGTTGAAAAAAGTTGAAGACGACAAGAAATTCATAAATGAGAATTATCATTGACTTATATTAACTTTGTTTTTCTTGCTTATGACAAGAAAATACACTCTTTTTTATTAAGAACCAACTTGATATCTTATCATAGAATGACAATGATGAAATATCTATACATTAAAAAAAAATACCAAACTTAGACATAGCAAATTTCTTGAAATTCATGTATAATGTGAGAAGTTTTACTGGAAATATAGAAAATACTACATTGAAAGATGTGAATTTTTCGAAGTACTTTATCAGAAGAAAAGAAAAAAAATGCGCTGAGGTCCGCTACAAAAATTTTTAGGAGAAAGTTTAAACAAAATTTAAAATCAAACATGCTTTTAAGTGGGAACACATATATTAAAACTATAGCACATTTAACAATTTATATTATGTCATCTCAGTTGGTATCAAACTGAATAATATGAAAAACAACCACAAACTGAATAAACATGAAAATTATCAATATATGTGGAAAAGTTTCCTTTTTTCACATATAAAAAAAAAAAATAACACATTGACATACGTTAAGATCACGAAACATGCGTAATCATATACCGATAAGAGCAACCAATGTTGCGGGGAGATATTCACGTGATGGACAATATCCCATGAATAAATTGAGTGATTTAATTTCTAATGCTAATTCCAATAGTATTCCACGTAATTTCAACTTTATATGTTACACTATAGATATATTTATTTTTCAAATATATTGACTTTCGAAAAATCATCCTTCAATATAAGAATGATCATAGTAAGAATAAAAGAAAAGATACTAAGCATTGATTTAAAGTGTATTTATTTCAACTTAGCAACAAATCATATGCGTGAAACGAAAATTGCTTCGAACCAAAGTATAACTATCCAATTTCATTGATTCCTACAAGGAAATTTTTCTCATCTAGTAATTGAATTTTTTTTTTCTCGTACACATTATAAGTGTTGTCCAATCAGGTGTAGAATAGCTGAAGATATCCGACCTCTTTCTAAATATTAATAAGTCACTATTGAAAAACTTATAAAAATTTCAATTTACACTTAAAGTTTTTTTTTTTTTTAGATATATATATATATTTCAAAGAATTTTTTCAAATCAATATGTATATTTAAATACTGAAACTTATTCACTTCAATAAATGTATGTTTAAGTTATAAAACTTGTCGTATGTATTGAAAAATTGTAACTTTTCGTCTTCGTATAAATCGATAACTTATACACTAGTTCTTCATCAATTAATCTTCTAAGTAAATCTTTCAAAGGTAAAAACATACCTATAACTTTGCATTTGAAACATGTACAATTTAACTTGTTACAAATGCAAAGTTATAGGTATGTTTTTACCTTTGAAAGATTTACTTAGAAGATTAATTGATGAAGAACTAGTGTATAAGTTATCGATTTATACGAAGACGAAAAGTTACAATTTTTCAATACATACGACAAGTTTTATAACTTAAACATACATTTATTGAAGTGAATAAGTTTCAGTATTTAAATATACATATTGATTTGAAAAAATTCTTTGAAATATATATATATATCTAAAAAAAAAAAAAAAACTTTAAGTGTAAATTGAAATTTTTATAAGTTTTTCAACAGTGACTTATTAATATTTAGAAAGAGGTCGGATATCTTCAGCTATTCTACACCTGATTGGACAACACTTATAATGTGTACGAGAAAAAAAAAATTCAATTACTAGATGAGATACTTGGTTTAAAAGTTGAAAAAGTTTGCACAAATTTCCTATGTAAGTTATTTTACTTCACTTAAAAGTTATCGGTCACAAGCAATAAAAATTCCACTTTGTTTGACTAATGTTATGCATGTGTTAATTATCATGTGTAATATCAGTTTTATTTGTGTCTTTCGAAATCGAGCATTCATAAATTTAAAAGGATATTTCAAACTATTTTCAAAATATAAGTATCTTTTACATGTTTTTTCCGGAATGAACTTTGCTCAGTTATATTAATATTGAATATTCATCTTACAAAATAAGCCTCTTGTAAAACACATTCCTTTTCAGTTTTTCTGAAATTTATGTATAAGTTATTTAGAAATTATGGATGGAAGTTAAAAATCTCTATATTAATAATATATTGTCAGCACCTCTCAAATAATAATAAAAAAAAAAAAATTCACGTATAATTTAGTTTGTCCAGAGGATGTTCAATTTTACGTAGTAACAAACTCTACATTTTCCAAATTTATGCTAGTTTTTCACAAGAAAAAAAAAATATTCTTTAAGTTTGCCTAGCAAACTTTTTTCAGTATTTAAATTTTCTAAGTATATTCCATCACATGAGTAGTTAACTATTTCCACTAAGGAAAATATCTTATTATTATTTTAGTTTGATTGATTGATGTTAGATTTTTATGTTTCTGATTGGTGATTTGCATATACAGTTTTAAAAACTTTACACAATTCGTAACATATATGTTAGAAATAATAGTATATCGCATCTGAGATTGAAAAAATTTATAACTATTATCATGTAAAGAAGGTTAAATTTTAAAAACATGTCGTTGAATATGAGTGTTACCATGAAAAAAGTTAACTAAATTACTTGTGATTTCCTTTCAGAGTGTAAAAAGTTATATAGTTTACATATAATTCGCAAGTTTCTTTCAATTTATCTTAAGATGTTTTAAAAGTCTTGCAGGTGATTTTCAAAACTTAAATGCATATCTACAATGTATTTAATATCTACAATTTATTTAATATTTCCCCCCAATTCACCTTTCTTAGATAAGTAAAATAAACCTTAGTCAGCATGTATTGCACGAGTTAATACGACACCTTAACGTATATTATTACAAAGTAAATTGTCTAAGTCTTTCTTGAAGTAACATAAATTTCCAACTTGCATTGATTTTCCGATTGAAAAGTAGAGGTGAATTTTTTTCCTTGGAGTATCTATAACTAGTATTTATTTTAAATCTCTTACTATTTTTCTTCTATGTAACAATTTTGTTAAGTTTTACCCGTATTGTAGCATATAATCTCACTGAGTTTGAACAATATTCAATGTTTTAGACAATAGAAAAGTTTTCAAGTAGAAATGATCTTAAATTCTCCAAGTGAATCATACTTTTTGGAAGAAAGTCCATGCGAATTCTACCTTCACTTACTAATGTGTCTTTGAAATCCACTTCATTCATTCCAAGTTTTCACAAACATTTCATTATGAAAAAGGCAAAGTAGGAAAATGATAATCTCGAAGACCTGCTGACACACCGCAGCATCACCCGCTGCTTGCGCGTCGATGCTGTTGTTCTTGCTGTACAAGTCTCCCGACCTGTTTGAACAAGTTTTAGCGTGACTCATCCTCCGGTCTAAAAATGCCGGCAAGTGGCGTATCACCTACCGCTAACCTGATTGGCTAATTACCGTCACATGCTTATCATCCCGTTTAAAGACGTGAATTTTATATGTAAAGTAAATTTTTACGTTAACGCTTAAATTCTTTGCTATAGAAAGTTCAAGTATGTTATTTTTTTTCTCTTATATGTTACATTTTAAACACATGATATGAAATTTTTACGTTATGCTTATCTTAGAAATTTTTGAGTATGTTACTTTTTCTTTTATTTAACATTAACCTAAGAGTTTAATTGTATATGAGAAGTTGTCACGTTAAAGTTTAAAGACATGATATTTATATGTGAAGTAAATTTTCGTGTAAAGGTTAAAATTCTTTATCTTTGAAATTTTTATTCTGTTAAATTTCCCATTATTTAACATTAACCTAAGAAAATAATTGTGTATGAAATTTTCGCGTATTGTTTAAATTGTTGTCGAAGAAAGTTTAAGTATGTTATTTCTTTTTTTCTTCTCTAATTTAGCATTATTCTTACACATTTTAAAGATAAAAATGTTATGTGTGAAATAAATTTTCGCGTATTGTTTCAATTCCTTACCTTATAAATTTTTAATATTTCTTTTTCTCTAATTTAGCGTTATTCTTACACATTTGAAAGACATAATTTTTATATGTGAGGTAAATTTTCGCGTATTATTTGAATTCTTTGCCTTATAAATTTTTAAGAGTTTCTTTTTTTATCTTATTTATCGTTGATATAAGAGTATGATAGTACATGTAAAGTTAATTTTAACGTTCAATTTTAAATTCTTTGCCTTGTAAATTTTTAGTGTTTCTTTTTTCTAAAAGTTAGAGTTGTCATTATACATTTTAAATACATGAACGGCAATGTTTGAATTCTTTGTCGTAGAAATTATAGGTATGTTATACTTTCATCCTACATTTCAAATTTAAAGTCGTGATTTTTATATGTGAAGAACATTTTTTACGTTAATGTCAAAGTTATTTGTCGTACAAAGTTTAAGTGTGTTACTTTTTTTTCTTCTTTTATTTAGCGATATTTCTACATATTTTAATATCGGGATTTTTATGTGTAAAGTAAAATTTTACGTTAATGTTAAAGTTATTTGTCGTAGAAAGTTTAAGTACGTTACTTTTCTCTTGCATGTTATATTTTAAAGTCGTGATTTTTATACATGAAGGGAATTTTCGCGTAAAGGTTAAATATTTATCTTAGAAATTTTAAGTAAGTTACTTTTTTTCTCTTATTTAGCGATATTTTTACACATTTTAAAGTGATTTTTATGTGTAAAGTAAGTTTTTTTTCGTTAATTTTAAAGTTATTTGTCGTAAAGAGTTTAAGTATGTTACTTTTTTCTCTTATTTAGTGATATTCGTACACATTTTAAAGACATGATATTTATTCGTAAAGTAAATTTTCATGTTCACTTTTGAATTCTTAGTTGTAAGATGTTCAAGTATGTTACGTTTTCTCTCTTATTTAAACATTAGAGTATCCAAAATCAGTTATCACATATCTATTCAGCATTAGCAGCTAGTTCTGTGTTGCCGTTCATCAACTTAAGTAAGTATCATTGTACAATAAAAACTATCTTGATTAATATAACTAACATAGACATATTAATTTCTAACAAGTTTAATGGTAATATAAATTTTAACATAGATAACTAAGATATATAATATCGCTCGCATAGTACAGTATAGCTTTAAATTACAACCGGTTGTAACAAATAGAATCAATTTCAAAGTATTTGAAGGTTGATATATCGAAAAGTTGCGTATTTCCATCTCTTTGAAAACATTGTTCTGACTAAAATGAAATGTTTTTCCTAAACCATTCTGAAAGAAGAAGAAAAAAAAAAAATATATAAATTCTTCAATAAAATATGGATAATATATTTAAAATTTACAAAATTGAGAATAATACTTACATAAATAAAAAAAAAATCGTCATTTTTCTATTCAAAGTGATAAATATTTCGTTTTTTGGAAATGTATATTACTAATATTGTATTGCAAACTCACGTGTGAACACACTACAACTACTAATTCCTTCAACAGGGTCAGACTAACTCAACCTAAAAATAATTGTAAAATCATTGCTTTAACTTCCATAATGGGTTTCAGTTGCTGAATATTGAAAATTAATTCTAGTCTAAGTTCTTTTGTTGTGTATTCAATCCCTCAAAAACTATGACAATAAAAGAAAAAAACTTTTTAATGACATGTTAAGCTCTGTAAAAGAAATTTTCACGTTAAGATATCAAAGTTTAAATTTTTTTTTTCTCATAAATTTTAATTTATATTTACATTTCATACTGTTATTGAGAAAATAATGAGACTTTATGTGTCTAACATTGATTAAACCTGATTCCTTAAAAGTGTCTTGCGATTATATCTCTCAACATTAGTTTAAATGTGTTAAGCACTTATAGAAAAAAAAAATCCACTCAATCCGAAACTTTACGCATTTGTGTTAGTATATTATCTTTGCATGTATTTGAAGTTTTTAATGGTTAAGCATGAAAAGTTATAAACTATGTAATTTATATTCCTTCCTACCACTAGATGGCGCCGCAATTACATTAAACTTAGTAGAAAACTGTCTTACTAAACTGTATAGTCAATGAGAAGAGCATTTGAAATCACGTGACATATTCTAACCAATCAGAAGTGAGCTTTTATTTCAACCAATCAAAGGAGACTTAGCTATATCAGGATACAAGATGTTGCCATTCCTTAAACTTTGATATAAAGCAAATCGTGACGTCATCCCCACTACATTAACACTGTCACGTCACTGGTAAAACAGCCTATCACTCTAAGTTATTCACTTAAAAGTAGCCCTAGAACAACTCAACTCCATCCCGCCTAAAACTTAGCATATTCCTACTGCTGCCATCGTCTTAAAAGTAAATTTTGTAAAATCATAAATGACGTCATACCCACTGTGACGTCACTAGTCAAAAATATCTATAACTCTAAGTTATTCGTTTAGAAGCAGCCCTAAAACAACTCAACTCCACCTGAAAGGTAAATCGAAACTAAAAAGTGTTGCCACCGCTTAAAACTTTGGTATAAAACAAGTTATAACGTCATACTCACTGTGACGTCACTAGAAAAAATATCTATAACTCTAACTTATTCGTTAAGAAGCAGCCCTAGAACAACTCAACTCCAGTTAACTGGAAACAAAAAAACTAAAAAGTGTTGCCACCGCTCAAAAACTTTGATATAAAACAAATTATGACGTCATACCCGCTGTGACGTCATACATAAACAGCTTATAACGAAACCGAAACTAAAACAGCAGCAGGAGGGGAACAACTCAACTCCACTTCCGGTCACGTGACTTTCGGTGATATCACTTCCTGTGACGTCATATCCGGTCACGCCCACTTCCGGTAACGTCATATCCGGTCACGCCCCCATACCATACCTGCTCCGCCATGGCCCCGGACTGTCCTTTTCTAACTACTAGTATTCTAAAAAACCGTTTAGGTTTTTATAAAATACCTTATTAAAAGGTATTCTATTGAAACTGTTAAGGTTTTTAAAAAATACCTTGTTGAAAGGTATTCTAGGAAACCATTTAGGTTTATATAAAATACCTTGTTGAGAGGTATTCTAGGAAAGCGTTTAGGTTTATAAAAAATACCTTGTTGGAAGGTATTCTAGGAAACCGTTTAGGTTTATATAAAATACCTTGTTGAAAGGTATTCTAGGAAACCGTTTAGGTTTATATAAAATACCTTGTTGGTAAGGTATTCTAGGAAACCGTTTAGATATATATAAAATACCTTGTTGAAAGGTATTCTAGGAAACTGTTTAGGTTTACATAAAATACCTTGTTGAAAGGTATTCTAAGAAACCGTTTAGGTTTATATAAAATATCTTGGGACAGGTATTATGGAAAACCTGTTTAAGGTTTTAATCTGCACCATTTAGTAGGTAAAAATACTTAAAAAATACCTCTAAAAAGAAACCTCGTAAATACCTTAAAAATATCTCGAAAAAAAAACCTTGAAAATACCTTAAAATTACCTAATAAATACCTCGGAAAAAAAACCCTTAAAAATACCTTAGGATTTTAGTAAGGGGTAGTTCGTCTATGAAGCATTCGAATTTGTGTATACTCTGGATTGGATCAGTATTGGTGGAGGTGTTGTTTATGGGTCTGGTTTGTGTTCTGGTTTGTCTAGGTTTAGGAGGATGAGGATGTTTGAAACATCCAGTCCAGTTGCCGTGTGTTCTTCGAGACAATTGCAGCATTTTGCAGGAGTCTTCTTAGATTTGGTGCAGTCTCTAGTGGTTTTCGACGCACTTAACACATTTTGGTTACCTAATATGGCAACTAGAGGTTGGAAACATCGATCAAAATAAATATCGATACTATATCGTAGCAAAGAAAAAAATATCGATAAATCGATACATGATTTTTTTTGTAATTTGATTTTCAATTTTGACAGAAACAAAGTTTTTCGAGGATTTCTACTTTTCATGATTGCTTTTTTGTAAGGTGACTACTTTTTCAACTGAAATGGATCTATTACAATATATATATATATATATTGTTGCGTGGACGGGTTCGAGAGATTTGAAGCCAAAGCAGATCAAAACTTGCAGAAATTTATTCCAATATAATTCTTCACAGATTTTCTTACAGCTCCAGAACTTCTCGTTCTAGTAGACACAATACAGCTCTTTTCACAACAATAGAGCACAAAACAGCAGTTAGAAACTTGACAACACAACTGCTAAATCGCCACAAAAGACAATGCAATACAGTTCGCCTTAGAACTACTCGGAATGTTCACTGAGACTCAGTAATTCCAGTCAACTAATGGATTCAGCTAACAACTAACTCAGTGATTCAAAATTAACTAACTCCCCCGCTCGCTTGACCGGCTTATATAGGAATCAAACCTTCTTGAAATTTCTAGAGGTAGATATTTGGAAAACTTTCCAGATCGTAGTCGAAAAGTCCTATACATGTACATGGGGACCGAAAATGTCACCAAATGGTGGCCAAGTTTGGCGATATTTGGCGATTTCTCGCCAAATTTGGAGACAAAAATTAGTCGCCAACTTGGCTCTATCTCACCAATTTGGCGAGATTGCCATTACCATTATGTTAAATGCCCTGCTCCTTGTAACACTCGCTTCCCAGCTTTACCTCTGTAAAACCCGTTATCAAGCATCAAGACCCATATTGCCGGGAAGCCAACTTAACGATGAACTATTGCACTGCCTTATGCGAAATGTACATAAATTTTACTATTTACAAAATTAACACTACGAATATACAAAAATTCGCAACAGTATATTTTCGCTTAATTGGTGCAGTGATTTTAAGAAAAATTTAGATAATTTCCAATAGCTTTTAAGTGTATGTCAAAATATTGAATATTGGTGACATTTTAACTGTCTCTCAGCCAAGTTCAAACTTTAGCTTTGAAGTTTTTGAAAACGGAATAAAGAAAATCGAAAAAACACATGGAACTACAAAACGATCATCAAAAAACTAAAAATGCTTGAAAATATCGATGGCTTTTATCGATATTTTTTTAGAAATATCGATAAAAATATCGTCGTATCGATATATCACTGACCTCTAATAGCAACTGGACTGGGCGGGATTGAAAGCTTGGCACCTATGGCATTGTATGACCCCACCTATATTAAACTCCAACTTAATTTGACATCACTAGACGATAGATCTTCACCGTGCTCATAGGCAGTTAATCAATTTTAGCGGAGTGAAGACATTATTCTCGCCAAACCTTATAGATTTTTGTTCTCTACAAGGTTGTGGTTTGGTGAACATTATGCTTTCAAGCCGCCAAAATGGATTAAATACCTATGAGCACTGAGACGATCTACCATCTAGTGATGTCAAGTTAAGTTGAAGTTTAGTATACACCATGATAGGATTTCACACTGATTTTAAGATTCAAAATATCCTTCAAATTATGTATTTCTCTGCTGGCTGCAGTTTTCGGGAGGGTGATAAGGTAGAGGCATTTTGATGACTTCTCCCTATCTCCTTCTGGTTAATTGGTTTACATTAATAGGGGAGAATCCCTTATCAATGATTGCATTGGTGAGATCCTCCAGGTCAATTTAGTTTTGTAAGATCTTATTACAACTTTAATGAGTTTGTCAGTATCGAGTTGGAAAGAGTGATAATAAAAATACCCATTTTTTCAAAAATAGACTTGCTAATTCTATGTTGGGCGTTACTTTTGGGTTTGATGGTAATGGAGTATTGGCCTACCTGGTTTGAAGAATCCATATTGTACCTCAACTCCACTCTCCCATCAACCTAGAGGAAATCAATGAAATAGTTCGTAAGCTCAAACCCAAGAAGGCTTCTGGTTATGATAGAATAACAAATCAAACGCTGAAAAACCTTTTGAATAATATCCTCCAGTCCCTAGATAACATCATCAACACCAGTCTTGGCAGATGCTACTCCCCCAACATCTGGGAGAATGCACTCGTCATCGTCATCCATAAGCCGGGCAAAGATCCTGTCAGGACATACAGCTACAGACCTATTACCTTATTACGTAATACGGTCAAAATCTACGAAAAAATCATCTATAGTAGATTAGAAAATCTCATCTTCATCATATACCACCAGAACAATTCGGATTCATGGCAGGGCGCTCAACTACTTTGCAAGACAAAAAAAAAGAAAGCTCGGCAGTCCTCATGCTCGACGTCGCGAAAGTTCTCGATCGAGTCTATCAAAAAGGACTCATCTAGAAACGTATTGATTTACAAATCCCAGACGACTACATAAAACTCATCTGGACATATCTGAAAGACAGAACCTCCAGGTTGAAATTCGGCAGAGAAATCTCCACGCCAAGAGACATCGAGGCCGGTGTTCCCCAGGGCAGTATTCTCGGATTCATCGTCTACCTGTTATACACTGCAGATTTCCCTACTTTTTCACAAGACCGTAACTGTCTCACGGCGTTCTACGAGGATGTTACTGCCATCATAACCAAATCACTGTGCTCGCAGAACGCTGTGAGAAAATTTCAAGACAAAATCCCCAAGATAGAGGACTGGTGAGAGAAGTGAAAGGCAGCAAATCTCCAATCCTGCTAATTAAAGGAAAGCAGCAAAGCAAATTAGACAATGAGGAGGTCGTCTTTTTCAATGAGTTAATCCCCATCCCATCGTCAAAAAAGCCAAATACCTTGGAGTAAAAATCAATCATAGACTCAATTGGAAGGACCACCTCAAAGCCACTATCAGAAAAGCAGCTGCAACATGCTCTAAACTTCGGCCGTTGATTAGGAGAAGATCCAACCTTCCACTTCACTTCAAGCGACGACTCTATATCAGCACCATTCGTCCCATCCTCACTTACGCATCCCCAGCATGGTCTACCATCACAAGTAGGGATATCAAAAAATTGCAGACATTCCAAAACAAGACACTCAGATACATCGTGAATGCTGCCCCGTTCATCAGGAATAAACTCATTCACAGAGACCTACAAATTAAACCCCTGGAACACTACCTTCTTCAAGAGCCACCAGTGGAAACTCCGTCATTTCCGACGTCCTGGAGTATGAGATCATCGCTGGTGACTAGAGAAACAGACCATTTGCCACCCTTGCCCTGTCGGATGCCATCCTCCCCAAGAAGTTTCAGAGATAACAAGAACTGATCGCACTCCCAGACTTCCACCTTTAAATTCTATTCACATCTACACTGTAAATACTCTTTGTACTCATCGTAATCAAATCTTAAGTTAACCTGTCTATATCGCTCACATGTATAATCCCTATTGTAACTGTTCTCACAGCGACTGCTTTTGTTTAAGATTTTATTTGTTTGTATTCGTCAATTGTATTTACTCTATCATATTCGATTCAGATGTAAAACCCAACCATATGTACATTTTCTTTAGATGAAAGGGTAAAGCACCTTCTGGCCGGCACCCTGAAATAAACAATTATTTAAGTTAAGTAGTATCATTCATTTTCAACGATTTATTCGAACACCATGGTTTTGTTTTTGATAGCTGCGGAGATGCCCAAAAAACGAAAAGTCGTTCAGCTCTTCCTTTCAATCTCTTACCTCTCTGCAATGCTGACGTCTCCGATGCTACCAATGACGGTGCTCTCTGCCTGTGGATGACTCTCTCAAATATGACAGAGGTAATAAACAACCAGCTATTGTTTTCTAAGTCGTTCTCGATCTCCCTCAGACTGAAATTCCATGCGAAGTTGAAAATCATGCCAACATTCTGGAAATTTTGATGCGCAAATGATGTACAAATAGAATAAAAAAGGAAAGAATGAAGAGCACGTGTATAGATCAGGATTCCTAGAAACGGATTTTTTTGGTACATAGTAGAAAAATATTCCCCCTTCCAAAGTGGATGACAAGATTACAGGCGATTTGAAAATTGCGTGCGTTTTCGGCGATGATTTGAGAATTCTATGTGTTTTCTGGTAATGAAGATGAATCCTGGTTTCCTCGCCAGTAAGAGTTATACCGTGGGGACGAGTATATTTTTCGAGACATTTTTTTTCGAAAACGGAAGATTTCTTTTCTTTGGCGGAATTTTCGGAAAGGAAAAATTTACAGTGGAAGAAAAACAAATTGAAATTCGCCGGAAAAAAAAATTACAAAAAAGCGAAAATCCGCAAAAAATCGGAAGAATCTCATCCCTGTAATTGTAATGCAAATCATGCCAGTTCGGACAATGCAATTCATGCCACGCAGTTCCGAGGCCCCAGATAGTCTTATACTCCTTATCCACTGAGTAAAGTAGGCCACTGAGCTGTGAAATAGGCACGTAACCTCTTGACATACAATGACGTCTCCGAGACGTCAAGAACTGTCTTCGGTGAACATCGGGTAGTATATTATTAGATTATCTGTTTCGGTCGTGCATCGATGCTGTTTTGTTTAGACTGTTGAAGATGCTTTCCTCCTTTCAACAATACCGTTTAAAAAAGAGTAAGAAAGTACTGGTCAAGAAGGCAGACGTGGTTCCTACTCCCATTCCCACACCTCTCAAATTGATGAGAATTTCCCAGTTAATTCCTCGTCCCCTTTTAGTCAACAATTCGACCAGGCCTTCATATGTAAATGTTGTTTGTCAAGTCTCCTCAAATTGCATGGTCAACCAGGTGATAGGCACTGAAGATTCGACATCCTCTTCTGCTTCCAAGGACGATGCAACCCTGACTAATGATTATCTTCCTCTCCTTCAACCATGAATGAATGCTGAAGTCCAGACTGATCCCCTTGATCAGTTATAACAATTTGCCCAGGGCTGTAGTCAGTGTCTTTAGAGGAAAGGTTGGGAGTTGCATTAAATGTTGATAAAAAATGTTTAGAATTTTCGTACGAGATTAGTTTTCAAAGCAGGCGTGTTTTTAAGGTTTCCAGAAGGCGGATGGCAGATAGTGAGAGCTGGTATTTTGTAAGATGCTTTGGAGCAGAGTTATCAATCACTGATATTGCTCTTTTTTTGGCGTTTATCATTCCATCAGTTTTCGATTATGGAAACAATTCCTTATTAGCCAAACTGTTGTCCAAAGACCTGAAGTCCTGTAAACAGTAGTAGTCATATCGCTTGTTACACCATGGTCAGTAAAGGGAAGAAGACGCAGTGGGCTGAGAAATGGCTCATCCTTTTAGATCTGTGGAAAATAGGGATCATAATACGATCCCTATTTTCCACGGTCATCCAATTGCACTTCATCCCAACTTCGCCTCTGCCCAATCCAAATTAGGCTATAAATTTCGATCTGACCCCTTGACCCTGTGCTGCCAATTCTTGAGCAAAATCGCTCCAGAAAGTCTAGTCACCTCTCGTAAAAATTGCCATTACATCTGGGGTAGGTCCTTACTTCCTCCAATACGTATAAAAAATGTGACATGTTTCAATAACCACAAAAAACTGCCAGTTTTCAAAAAATTGAATGTTAAACGACTTTTCAGCAAAACAGTTATATAATTGAACAATTATATCATTTTTTAATTAAATTTACTGATATAAATTTTAAGCAACATTTAAAGTGCTTTGAAAAGAATATTGCTTCAATTTGAAAACTTAAACTAACACGAGTTTGGCTACAATTTAAAATTGTCAATAACTAAAATTTCAGAAAAGATTTTCACCTCTGGATAAATACCTGGGTTGCTTCGGGGTTTTTTGAGGAAAATCGGGGAATTTTCGAGGTACTTAATTTTTTTAGGAACATTAAAGCAAATGCGACCCCTGAACAAGGCACACAATCGGCCCCAGAATATCAAGCATTCCGAAGAGGAAGCATCATAATGTGGGCAGGGATTTTGCACCAACCTGCACATCTATAGAAGAGGTTTTGTGGCGGGTGTCCAGTCCTAGAACCCACTGCAAGTTTGTACGATGCAGCAGTTGGTCCTTCTTTCATTTTAATTGATGATAATACATGTCGATGACTATCTGGAGAGTGAGACGATTGTGTGTATGGTTTGGCCGGCATACTCGCCCAACTTTTAATCCCATTGAACATCTTTGGGATGCACTCGACCATGCTGTATCTGTTCATTTCTCACCCCTAGGTACTCTTAAGAGTATTGGACTTTGGGGTGGTTAATCATCTCAAGGAAAGCATGGTCACACACAGCAAACTTTGTATGAGGATAAGGGGTGATCATATACCCTATTAATGCCTGTTTTGGATTTAAACTCATTTTGTTGTTAATGACTCCATCTTTTAATTTATGAAAATTCAACATTATTTTCGTCTTTGTATTTGATATTTTGTTTCATGCATAAACCTACTTGTATGCCACATTTCGTGTCAATCAAAGCTGTATTTGTTGTTTTTTCATATTTTACCTTTCGTTCTTACATTTTAGCAGCGAGTGTACATCTGAACAATGTTGCTATGAACTATGATGTTGATTATCAGGGTATGTTAAAGACCATCCATTTTATTGAACTGCTGTGTTTTTGGAATTTGAGTGGTAGTCTTGAAATACTTTATATTGAATGCCATTAATTGTATTGTATTGTTTAATTTTTAGAGGTATAATTTAAAATAAACTGACATTTTGGTTTGGTAATTTACTTTGTTAACTTTAGTTGACTGTTCTTTTTATTTTAATTATCGAGTTAAAAAAATTAAGGTAGATTAAATGGTGTCCAATGTTAAGTGCTGTTATAAGTTAAAAAGCTCTAAATCCAGAAGAAGAAATCAAACTCATAAACACTTTTTCTTTCATCCTTTATAATTGATTTTTTTTTTTTTTTTTAATTGTTTTATAGGTTTATATGACTTTAAACTTGAGCCATTCAATGAAATAAAAAGATTATTTTCTTAGAATTTATCAGAAAATGTTAAAATAGGCATGTGAATTTTTTGGATATAGAGCCTTTTAACTAACGATGGCTGAAATGCATTGCAGTAAATGATTGAAAATTTATGTGTGGGTAATCTTTTATACACATTTTATTAAACTTATTTATAAGTATACATAAAGCTTAGAAATATGACAAATACAATCTGCATTATAAAATATATATCCTTGCATATGAATGAATCCCTCGTCAGTGTCTTTTTTAAAAATGAAACCCTGAAAAGATAGTTAATAGGGTTATTACCATGGGGGAAAAAATCTGCAAAGAGAAAAAAAATGACAAAAATAAAATTAATACCTGAAAAAAAAGTAAACCAGGATGGCCACAAAGTTCAGGGGAAAAAAATCCCTGATTTCCCTGACGGATTTCTAAAAAATTCCCTGATTTTAGGACAAACTTTTTTTTTCAAATTTCCTCAATTTTTTTTAAGTTTTATTTAAATTTTAGTTGACTGTTCTTTTTATTTTAATAATCGAGTTAAAAAAAATTAAGGTAGATTAAATGGTGTCTAATATTAAGTGCTGTTATAAGTTAAAAAGCTCTAAATCCAGAAGAAGAAAAAATCAAACACATAAACACTTTTTCTTTCATCCTTTGAAATCCTGATAAAATAGAACATGTATTCTAAAGAGATAATATGCAAATTTTTTAAAAATAGTTTTGCTGGTAATGAAAAGTTTTTATTATTCCGTAACATTAAACTTCTAATGGCTTACCTCTGGGTAAATAGCGCCAAAATATAGATGAACGTACCTTAAACGATAAAAAATTTCCCCAATTTTAGTGAAATTTTAAAAAGTCCCCTGATATTTCACTGATTTTTTCTAGAATCAGAAAGCTCCCTGACATTTCCAGGTTTTCCCGGTTCTGTGGCCACTCTGTAAACTGTTATTAATAGTTGTTAAAAAGTAAAAACTTGAAATGAAAAAAATTTACTTTGAACTGAAATCAGCACATTTTTCTATAAATTTCGCTTTAAATTAATAAATTTGTCAAGGGGAATATAAATATAATAAAAATAACTATAAGGTAAAAACAAGTTTAATCTATTTTGAAGAATAGGTGATTTTGAGGGTTCCGTTCAGCTCGGAGGATATTTGGATGCTGTTTATAATTTGTTATTTTACAATAAAATAATCTCTTTTGTGATAGGAACCCATACTTAAATTGTTTGTCAATAAATTTTTCAAAACGTATTTGAAGTTGGATTGCATCATAGATCTCGAGTGAGTTAAATAGAAGAAGCAGGATTCGAACTTGATCTGCCTGAACAGTAGTACAGTACGCTGCCATTTAACCAGTTGATCATTTGAAAAAAGGATAAAATAACTTTTAGACCATAGCCACATTTATGATTACCTAAATATGTAATATTTACATTTATTTCTTTAAATCTAAAATATTTTGCTATTTAAAACTAATTTTCTCTAAATTATTCATAAAAATATATTTTTTGATTTTTCAAATTCCTCTTTTTAAAAGTTTTTTTTTTTATTAAAGGGGAGGATGACAGGTATTTTCCAACACTTAATTAGATATTTTTTCAAAATAACAAAATAAACACGTACATTTTTTTAAATACTTTAATATGTAATTTTCATTCACCAAACATAGCATTATTATAGAAAGGCATTTTTGACTTCAGAAACAAATATTCCATTGCTACCGTAAATAAATAATTAAAAAAACAAAAAGGTTAATTTATAGTTACCTGATAAAAAGTGACCACCATACGTCTGTTTACCTTCTCATTTTGCTGAAATAAATGACTAAAATAAATAGACATTTGAAGCTGTGTAAATTACAAGGGAATGTAACAAATTAACACTTTTTATGGCCTATCTTATCTTTATATATTTATTGAAGAAGTAGTAATCACAAAAGACATAATCATACTTAAATTTTCAATTTGTTGATTGTTTAATAATTTTTGAAAATGCAATTTTTTTTTAATAAATTTGAATTGTGTTGGAATAGCAATTCACACTCAAAGAATCAAGGAACAAAGTAATTTTGTAACCGAAAGAAATATTAATAAAATAACAATTTTTCAAACAGGGTTTGAATTAATTTCTAGAAATAGAAAATACATAGTATTTAACCCTGCAGAAGGCACATGAGGTAGGACATACCCACCCCTCAGAAAAAGTGAAATAATCCAAAATTTTGTCATAAGAATGTACTGAGTTTGGCACTATCTTTGACCTTCAGGACCAGTTTGAAGTCACACCTGTTTTTAGAAAGGGTGGTATAAGAAATTTCTGATTGGTCGGGATCTGTCATACCCCACGAGCCTCCCAGTGAGAGACTTTCTCTAGCCGAGTGCCCAATGCTCACACATATTTAGTATATTAACATCCTAAGTAACTGCGACTGCAATATTATTAATTTTTTTTTTGTATCCTTTAATTATATCACAAAACTGGCAAAAAAAGTGAGTTCGTATGTATAAGAGATGGAAAGTTGACGGAATTTATTGGAAGCAGTTGAGCACATTACAGAATTTTTTAGTAAACGTAACACTAAAGAAAATTATATTAATGAAGTCATTTAGTTAAAGTGAGGAGAAGTACATAGGCAAAGACTGCAAAACCTTTTGGAGTAAGAACAAATTTCTTCAAAATGCGAGAGTCCACTCACATAACATCATTACACATTGTCCCAGACTTATCAAGGAAGCTAGGAACGTAACTGATCCATTAAACAGTTGGAAGGAGTTTTTTAGTAACACAATAATAACAATGGTTGCAGTAGCGAACATATTTATAACAAAATTGACAGTAAATTACAATGAATATTTGAAAGTATGACATTTATTTAATTCGTAATATAAAAACTAAAATTTACTCTAAACTTATTTATAAAGTTACTACTTACTTTTCTGTTTATAAAATTTGTTTTTTGCAGTTTTGAAATAAAAAAATTGTTATCAAAGCCTTAAATAATGAATTTGAAGATGTGGGGTATCAGGGTTCCCACTAAAGTCACAGAATGAAAATCAATGACTTTTCAATGATTTTTAAAGACCTTTGAAAATTTGTTTTCAGGCATCATGTCTATATATAAATTTTTAATAAAGTAAATTCTACCATAAAAGTTACAAGTTAGTGGTTGCATAATACAAATATGTCGGAAAATTCCGATGTGGTGCAGATAAGTGGCTGTCACGCGGGGATAGCAAGTCCGAGTTGTGTTTTCATAAATTTTGCAGTTGGCCACACAACATCTGCAAAAATTAATGACCTCTAAGCATTTTCAAGGCCTTGAAAACAAGTTCAAAAATATTAAGCACTTTTAATGACTTTCAATGACCGTGGGAACCCTGGGTATGAGATACCCCAAACGCCTACTAGTGCAACTTTTCACTGCGAGCCTTCCGCCGGGTTAAGGACTTTTGAATCAATTTTTATCAAATGAATTAAAGGAAAGCCTTATTTTATTTATTTAATTTAAAATATCAACACAATTTTTTAAATAACTAAAACACTTGTGATTTATTCTTACGTACTTCTAAAAAATGCATCAATACTATAAAAGTTATTCTTAGTCTAGATAAAATGAACAGGGTTCCCACTCTTATTAAAGAAAAAAATTCAAGGACTTTCAAGGACCATTTTAAGAAAATTCAAGGACCTTTTTAGAAAAATTTAAGGACCATAATTTTAAATACATCAGAAATAAAACTACAAAACGGAGATTATCGGTGGTCAGGGGTGTAGTGGAGTGGGAACATGAGGCAACGGCGATACTTTACCTTTATAGAAGGCGGAATAACATTCCCTCATCTAAAAATGTTTTAATTTGTATTTTTTTTCTCTTTACGTAATACTGAGCTCAAAGCCAAGTAAGCAAACAAAAAGTCATTTCGTGGGAACTTGCTTTCGTCTGGGATCCACAACTTCAGAGCTGAGCAGGCAAGTTCTAGTTTTTGTAAAACACTTGAAAGAGGTGAGGCAACCCACACATGGCCATTTCTCTTTCATTAGAAATGAACTGACATATATGTTTAAATCTAGCTACGATTCATTCAATAGCAATTATCCTAATCAACGAATGATCTGTATTTGAGGAAGAATTCCAGATGTCAAATTTGTATGGTTCGTCGTATATACAGTCTAAAACTTCCATACACAAATTCACGCCAAATATCTACATTTTTACAGAACAAAACTGTGACCTAGCACATTCAGTTCTTTGCGCCCTTTCCTTGAAGAATATTTTGCCTCTAATTTTAACGGGAACGCTAACTGATTTATCAACAAAAGTTATGTAACTTTTTATTTTTTTATTTTTATATCACGGATTTAATAAATTATTTGTAAACCTCTTAACGTACCTAAGAAATGAATTCGTTCAAGAGGAAAAAACAAATGACAATAAAAGATGGGGTTTATTACAATCCAAAAAAGTAGAGCAAACCTGCGGTTCTGACGGAATAAACTGGTAAGTGCTAAAAATCCAGATAGGTAAGAGCAGAATGCTGATATTTTGTATTAGCCTTTAAGGTGTTTTGAGATAACGGAATTATGTATTTATATTTTGTTAGATATTGGGAAATATTTATTTTATTCCCAGATTTTGGGAAAATCAAACTGATAACTTGTTTGAACATGAAAAAATGTGTTCAAAATAGTATTGATTTTTAAATCCTTTATATTAACTTCGCTTTTGAATGTTTGTGAATTTGAATATGTTTAGTTCAACACATAAAATGTTGCTTGAACGTACAGTAAAGAGACTGGCTTCAAGCGCTCCGCTACATTGTTGTGACAGAACTGAACAGTTGTTAACTTTGTTTCACTTTAACTTGGCAGTACTGACAATGCTACATTAGCCGAATTGCAGCCCTTCACAACCCAGGGTTGCAAAGGAGTTCCAAGGCTTGCGCTAAGAGCAGAGGACTACTTAAAAAAGTAATACGTAGCAAAAATCAGTAATTTTAATAACATGTATTTTATTAAATTCTTACGAAAATAATTTTATTACAATTTTTTATAAAAAAAAAAGTTGAATCCGTGGGTTCCTTAATAAAAGCTGACTTAAAATAATGATGATTAGTGCAGAAAATGCTACGATTTTAATAATTTGCACCCATACCATATAGAGCACTCTTACCATTTTTGGAGTGTTTTCTATACCCATTTTCATTGTAAGGGGCACCAAAACTCATTCTTGCACACATAGCATTTTACTCCTAGGCTGGTCCTTTATATTTGATTTTTCTTAATATAAAAGTGCTAATGGTTTTGCAAATGGGTATAATACATTGAAATTGGGCTGCGAAGAAGTAGGAAAATAATTCAGATGTACTTTAAAATGTAAAATTAAATTTCTTTTCGGTTTGAGAAAGAGAAAGTTTTACACTTACAGTTATTTCAGAATTTATTCCAAAAATGTAGCAGCAGTTCTTAAAAAAAAAAAAAAAAAAAAAATCACACAGGGACGGCAATAAGGAGAGGAAATTTCCTCGATCTTTTTTAAAATCTAGTGATTTTGATGGCAATATCATATATATTTTGCAATTTACTTTCTCCTCCTTTGCAGTTTGTCCTCTCTCTCCTCGATTTATACCCATTTTTGACTATTATTGTCACCTAACCGTCACCACTGTCGAGATGACAAAATCGAACTGGATCAGATAAAAAAAACAGGAATGTCCCAAACAAATCTGGCAAGTAATGAGTCTACATTGAAATATCCCACTTAAAATTACGAAATGATTGAGATGGTACACAAATTAATATTTTATCAAGAAATTTTAAATCGACTGATGAATTTGAATTTTCCAATTATTTTATTAAGTATGGAGCAAATTTGGAAAAGGAAAGGAAGGATCTATCAAGAAAGATAAACTTCTCTACATTTTCTTTTTGAGAAGGAGAAAAGCCATAGACAAGGTGTCCACAGAAAAGTTATTTTAAAATTCCCTGATATTTCCCTGATTATTCCCTGTAACACCCAATTTTTTCCCTGATTATAAATTATCGACAAAATATATATAAATAATAAACTTTCAAGTAAAAGAACATTCAAATTCACCATCATAAAGAAAATTATGATGCATGTACTGTTTATCTTTACACATTTATGACACAAATACCAAATTGCTTCATTTATTGTAGTGTATGTACTGTGCGTGTGCAATTATACTTTAAAATCACACTTTTTTTTTTCCATTACAATCTAATCTCAAGAAAAGAGGACTCTAGTATTAAATTTCAGATTTAATAAGCTGTTTTCTTAAGTAAAATTTTAAAAATAAAGACAAATCATGTCAAAATGGATCAAACACACACACACATTTAACAAATACTCTGTATATTATATTAACTATTTCTGTTTTCTGAATACTTGAAATTGTAATCAAATTTTAAAAATCACTAATTACTTTAAAATATTTTCATAAAGTAAAATTTTTATATTTTATGAATTATATATCAATTTGTGTATTTAAAAAAAAAAAAAAAAAAAAAAAAAAAAAAAAGAACTGTCTTCAAATGTCGTTGGATTGGGGGAGTTACACCATTTTCATTGGCTTTTTAGTTTGCATAATTTCGTTATCCAAATTGTTCAATTTCATTATTTGCATTATTTGAAATGTTCTTTTTTGTTTAAGATCAGCTGTAGCCTCTGTTTAAGTACAATACTCAAGCAAAATTTTTACAAAATAAACACATTTTCCCCAGACAATTAATTTTAAACAATTATACATAAAAAAAAATTGCTTTAACTTTAAACTATTACTTGCATCTATAGTTAAAATGTAAAATTGTTTTTCAAGTTAAAATAAACAATTTTACATTCAATAGTAGTTAAAATTACAATTTTAAATAAGGATACATAATAAAAACTGGGATGATTTGGATTAATTTCTTGTGCAAAATTAAATTAAAATTCTAATCATTCATCATTAATTCAAACCAAACAGTGAAAACGATCCTCACATACACACTAATAACGTACATAGCGGCTTTCACATCAGCGGAAGTCTAGTCGAAGGACACCAAAACGACGTCGCGAATCTCGCCGATAGCATCAGTTAAAACGGCTTAAATCTAAGTGAAAATTACAACTACTTCAACTTAAATATCGGTGATAGCGGCCGCCGTACGGGCGCAAGTCTCGGCAATTATATTAAACCAACAATCGGCAAAAATGCCCGTACCGGTGCAGGCAAAATGCCCGGTAAGAAGGTTCCGTGAATGTCAGACTTGTAAGTCCAATAAAATTGTAATGCAGATTTGTATCGATCTCAGGAATGATCGAAATTTCAATTAAAAGAAAAAGTCAAAATTCGCGTTTTAGCTGAACTGTACTATGTCCGACAGATGCAAACCTCTGCAATAACGTCATTAACTATTATTTTGGAGTAAAACTCGACGAAAATGAGTATCACACAGTAACGTAATAACGCTCGCCATAATTACAGGAATCAGCGTAACGTTTTGCAAAATGGCTGTAACATACCACTGTAAATAATTCCGATAGAGTCTAACATTACAGAAAAGTAGGGGGGGGGGGGGGGATAATAATTCCATCGGTGGTTTGGGGAAGACTGAACGCATGCAGGTTCCATGATTGTCAGGAAATTTTAATCTCCGAGATCAATGAGAAAATTGTGGGAAAACTTTGATAGGTGAAAAAATAAGAAATATTCACGAAAGCGGAAAGATCGGCGGAAGCAATCGCATCCTTGTATTAAGGCAACAATTAAGGTTTATTAAGGCAAATCACAAGCGTAAATCTCGGCGATATAGACAACTATTGAGGCGCAAACCTTGGAATAGTGATTAATAGGGACTAAAATGAACATCACAAGAACTCGGTGATAGCTCCCTTCTTAGCAGCGAAAATCTCGGCAATAACAAGCTTAACATCAGAGTAACGCTCGGCGAAACTAACCACCACACACCAGCATAAACAACAGCGATAGATGCTGGCAATCAGCAAGAAAAGTGGTCATTACATCACAAGTTTGGGGAAGTCTGAAAGTATGTAGGTTCCTTGGTTGTCAGACAAGCAAGTAAACCCAATAAAATTGTAATGCAGTTTTGAATCCGTCTCGGGAATGATGGAAATTTCAACAACAAAAATGCTGAAATCCGTGTTTCAGCAGAACTGTACCATGGCTGACAGGTGCAATCTCTGAAATAGCGTCAGGGACACATCACGAAAATGAGCAGCATACAAGAACGTGTTTCTTGCCCTCTATAATCACGAAAATATCGTTCATTTTACAATCGTAACGTTCAGAAAAATGACCATCAAACACCAACGTAAACAATGCTGATAGACTACTATAATATAAGAGAAAAATGAGGAAGAAATGTTTGAAATGAAATGAGGAAGAAGTGGAAGAAAGAATGAAATTCCATCGGCGATTTGAGGCAAATCTGAACGCAAGCAGGTTCAGTGATAGTCAGGAAATTTTAATGCGAAAAGTTACGTGGTCGGTCTTGCGGTCCGAATTTTTGACGTTTTCTTTTTTTAAACTTTTTCTAATTTTTTTTCAAATTGATTTTTGGTAGCAGTGTATCTTTAAATGTCAAAATTAAAAGTTTCATTTTAATTTCGGAAAATTCCCTTAAACTTTTTGACAAAATCCCTGATAATTCCCTGATTTTTCCCGAAATACCGAATTCCCTGACTTTTCCCGATATTCCCGGTTTTCCCGATCTGTGTGCATAGAACTTTTAATCAACAATCACAATCTATTTCATTCATTTTGAAAACAGATTTTGAGGAGCTACAGAATCTGGGAATTTATCCGAACCCATTGCATGTAAGGCATCTCTGACATTTCGGAAAAAAAATGAAAAAATTTGTGTCAATAATATGTTTGAAAATATGTTATAATCCTTATAAAGTGTTAAACAATCTTTTAAAATGGGTTGTGCAAAGCAAATTATTTTAAATCCATATAACTTAATAGTTTAAAAAAATTATTTGTATAAAAGAATAAGTCGAAATACACAATTATTATTATTTTTTTTTAATTTTTGTAGGTGCTCGTGAGCTATTTTGAGATTGTTAAAGTAATATTAACAAAACTATTTAAAGTTGTCATTTTCACTCTCCCCCCCCCCCACACACAGAAAAAGATATATACGTTTGTAACGATGCAACATAGCATTCCCACAACTTTTTATTTTACACTACACCACTGTTGTTGGTCACTTAAAAATTCAAGGACTTTCAACGACCTTATCCTTTTTCAAGAACTTTCAAGGACCAAATTTCATCAAAAAAAATTCAAGGACTTTCAAGGACCGTGGGAACCCTGAATGAAGCATAAAAATAAGTCAAAGATTATCCATCTAACATTAACCATCTTCATTTGCCAATAAGTATGTTTATGAAATTTACAAAATTTGTATTATAATAAAGTTCACATTAAGCCTTACCAATTTAACTTGGGCTCTTTAAAACTTTTGGTTGTCCTTGTTGATCTGGATGGTCTACCTCCTGCTTGATCTAAAAATAAGCAAAATAAGATACATCAAATCAGAATATCAAAGCTCCATATCGTAAAAAAGTAGCTATCGTCTGTTTGGGGATATAAGCTTATGCAAGTTCAGGGTTCTCAATGAAATCCCAGAATGAAAATCAATGACTTCTCAAAGACCTAAATAATATTTTTAAGGACTAGAAAACAAGTTAAAAAATATTAAGCACTTTTAATGACTGTGGGAACCCTGAAGTTAATGGTAAAAGTATAAATAATAAGCAATTAGTTGCGTGCATGCTTAAATATTTTTTCACTATACTTGTTTTACAAGATAGGTTACACGATTACATTGATTCTCAGCTTATATCTGGTTGGAAGAAATGGCATTTCCTTTGGGACTTGCTGAGGTTAGGTTGGATTTGCTTAACAGATTTATTAGCACATTGGAAAACTACGAATAGCACAATCACTTCTCCAAATTCAAAAATCTTAAATGGTAACTATCCAAAAATGTATAGAGAAAAAAAAAAGGATAATACCACCAATTAAATTTCAAGTCATTCATAAATAAAGATTCATGCAAAAACTGTAAATATACCTTTAGATTCCGCATTATAGAGGCTGACAATGCTTCCACTACCATTCCTTCGCCGGTCAGACGCTGGTTCCAATGCTACGGCAGGATCAACTTCAGTAAGGCGTGCAGTCTTACTTTGTATCGAATCTTGTTCTGCTTCAACTGAAGTGGGAACATTTAATTTAACCTGTGACTCAACAGAGCTGGATTGTTTTGTATGTGATTTTTTAGCTGGAATATTGTCAGTTTTAGCTTGAGTAGCTTTCTTTTTAGGTGCCTGCTTTGTTGGTTTAGATGGAATAAAGTCATTGTTCGATAAGTTGTCTAGTTGAATATTTTCAAATTCTGCTTTATCAAACAATGAAGCAGTATTTTTTATATTATTCGAAGATGGCACGGGGGCTACTTCATCCAATGGAGTTTTGTTTTTTATGCTTTGTGTGGATACTAACTTTTTGTGGGGTTTTTCTCTATGCTTATTTTCATTTTTATTATAACTTTTTGTAGTGATTTCCTTTTTTTTGTTACTTAAAAAGGGATCAGTTGTTTCTGCACTACATAACACATCTTGCGGTATTATATCTTGAGAACTTTTTTTTAGTATGGTTTCAGTATGTTTCATCTTTTTAGCTACCAGCTCTTGAGTACAACCTTTAGACGTTTTCTTGATTGTACCCAGAGATGAAACAGTGGTTTCTGTTCTGGGAAAGGTAGTTTTCGTTAGATCGTCTTCACATTCATTATACCTCAATTCCGTCCCTGTTTTAGAATCTTTGACAGGTTTTTTGTTCTCATTCAAAGTTGGAGGAGTTTCTGTATCAGAAAGTATATCTTTCTTTGTTCTTGGGGGATCAATTTTTTTAAATACGTTTTCGTCTTGTCGAGCTTTCTTTGTTCCAGATACCTGCTTTGAACCCTCTGGATTTCTTTTTTGGACCTTGGCCCCTATCAAATTTTTAAGGTTGTACACCTTCGTATTTTCCTCCAAAGACGTTCGAAGGGTTTCTTCATCAGAAAGTGCATCCTTCGCATTTTTACTTTGTGGTGGCTCTGAACTTTTCTTCATATTCTCATCACGTTGAGCTTGCCTCTTCTCTTCAGATACTGGCTTTGATGTCTGCAGATTTCTTTTTTGGACCTTGGCGCCCATCAAACTGTTAGGGTTATACACTTCTGTCTCCTCATCTAAAGCTGTACGAAGGGTTTCTTCATCAGAAAATGTACCCTTCGCAGTTTTACTCTGAGGAGGTTCTGAACTTTTCTTCACATTCTCATCACGTTGAGCTTGCCTCTTCTCTTCAGATACTGGCTTTGATGTCTGCAGATTTCTTTTTTGGACCTTGGCGCCCATCAAACTGTTAGGGTTATACACTTCTGTCTTCTCATCTAAAGCTGTATGAAGGGTTTCTTCATCAGAAAATGTACCCTTCGCAGTTTTACTCTGAGGAGGTTCTGAACTTTTCTTCACATTCTCATCACGTTGAGCTTGCCTCTTCTCTTCAGATACCGGCTTTGATCTCTCCAGATTTCTTTTTTGGACCTTGGCGCCTATCAAATTGTTAGGGTTATACATCTCTGTCTTCTCATCCAAAGCTGTATGAAGGGTTTCTTCATCAGAAAGTGCATTTTTTGTATTTATACTCTTTGGTGGTTCTGAACTTTTCTTCATATTCTCATCATGTTGAGCTTCCCTCTTCTCTTCAGATACCGGCTTTGATCTCACCAGATTTCTTTTTTGGACCTTGGCGCCTTTCAAATTTTTAAGGTTGTACACATCTGTCTTCTCACCCAAATACGCCTGAAGGATTTTTTCATCAGAGACTGTATCCTTTGCATTTTGAGTTTGTGGTGGTTCTAAACCTATCTTTGCATTCTCATCATGTTCAGCTTGCTTCTTCAGTTCAGATACTTGCTTTGGACTGTCCAGATTTCTTTGCTGGCTCTTGGCACCTATCAAATCTTTTAGGTTGTACACCTCAGTCATTTCCCCAAAAGGCAAATGACAAACTTCTTCATCAAAAGGTATATTTTTTACTTTTGCCATTTGTGCAGGCTCTACACTTTTCTTCAAGTTGTCATCTCGTCGAACTTTCTTCCTCACTTCAGATACCTGCTTTGGATCGTCTAGATTTCTTTTTTGGACTTTAGTATCTACCATTTCTTTACAGTTATATACCTTGGCCACCCCAAGATCCAAAGAAGAAACCTCATCGTTCAAATCTGCAGTTTTCGGAAGGTTCTCCTGTGAAAATACATCCATGTGCAATTCTTCAAAGAAATCTGAGGGATCTAAAGTGCTTTTCTTTTTACTTCTACGTTCGGAGATTCCGGAAAATGTTCGCTTGGCTTTCCCCTTTTCTCCACTCAATTTCGATGATCTGGACGAAGATGTCCCTTGCACATCTTTACTGCCCAAATCCAACTCAGCCATCACTTCATTTTTATCAAGTGATGACTGGTCTGGAATACCATTAATAGCAGATTGTACAGCTAAAGCATCATTTTTGGGTAATAAGCTTTCTTTTTTGCTAATTTCTGCCAATGATGACTTTTTACATTGCCGGGAAGGAGTTTTACGAACTTCATTGGAAAAATTGGAGAAGATACAATCACCCTTTAAATTTACCAACTGCCTAATCTTAGTGCTTTCATCATTATTCATTTCGATCACGAAAGAATCTGGCGATGTTTCTAAGGACACTGGTTTTGAATCCAGTTTATTAGACTCCGAAGTGCTCCTTAGTTTTTTCAGACACAAATCAGTCTTTTCATTGCAGGACTCTAAGCTAACTTTTTCCGAAATATGTTGTGGGGTCTTTTCAGAACGAGGCTTCTTGTTTGCACTTTCTTTCTTTCCTTTGACATGTTCAGCTAAATGGTTTCTCTTAGTTTTTTTTCCTTCTTTTTTATGTTTCTTGTTATTGCTAGGGCTTTCAGAATCAGATGTTGAAAATTCAAAAACATCACTATTCTTTTTACTGTCAGAAGAAGTCCTGTTTGTTTTGCAAACAGGCACTTCAGATTCTGAAGCAGCTTCCTTCGAAGAATTTGTGAAAACAAAAACTCTTTTATTGGGCACTAAACTTTTTCGAGTTTCAAAGAAATTGAGTACCTTTCGACCTGGAGCAACGTTCTCTTCGATTGGTTCCTTAAAAACTTCTTCGAAATATTTATTATAGTATTTGCTACTACTGTTGCTGGAAGATGGAGAAAGGGTTGTATCTGATGGCAGAGAATCATCCATGTCTGACAAAAAATTCACTTCAGAAGGTTTTGTAGACAATGGCTCAGTGGAAGAAGACATTGCGTCACTTTTTGAATGTGATCCTTTTGACTTGGCATTAGAAAATCTTCCACTTTTTTTGTGCATCACTGACTTTCGTTTAGAAATGCTGGAAGGTCTACTTTTGGTCCCCCTTACAGAAGAAACAACACACTCAATTTCGGAAGATTTTTTTGACTTTCTATGACTAACAATTTCGTCATCTTTAGATTTGGCTTTATCTTCTAAATCTGAAGTTTGTTTCTGTTCCACAGGAGGAGTGAGTTTGGATGTGCTATGCAATGGTGATGCTGTTTTTGACTTGGATTCAAGAGGTTTGGGAAAACAAGCATCATCCAAAGGTTTTCCAACTGCAGGAATATCAGGCAAATCTTTATTAAGTGCTGCGTTTTTCGCATAAGATGGATTAGCCTTTTCAACCACAGGTTGAGGTGGTTTTAATATGGGTACAACTTTTGTCAACTCCATATCTTCAGCCACAAAGGCTGGAAGTGTAACAGGTTCTTTATTTTTAAGGGTGGGCCCCCCTACAACAGTTTCCTCACTCCAGATCTTCTGAGTGGGAATGATTTCTGTAAGTTCCATATCTTCACAAAGCAGAATGGTCTTATTGGGAAACTCGTTTGCTGAAGGTAGATCAGACACATTTAAGTTAAGGGTAGGTGTAGGCAGTTCTTGAATTGGTGGAACTGGTTTAGGTGGTACAAGGTATGTCTCCCTCCTGTCATTCTTTACTTTATCCTCTGAGACATTTATTGTGAAGGTGCCTCTTCTATCAGCTGCACTTGGGAATACATTTGGTACATTACTCTGTTTTGGAACCACAAATGTATCTCTGCGATTGGTAGTTTTATTGGGCAACTGGGGAGTGGGTAATATGTTTTCGTCTTGTGCTTCAATATACTGTGTGGCAAGCACTTTTGGAATTTTCGAAACAAAGGTGTTAGTCGTGGAATTTCCAAGGAGCAATGTATTGAGGGGTTGAAGTGGTTTTCTTGAAGACTCCTTATAGTTCTGTAAAAACGACTCCAATTTTCCAGTTTTTTTAGGTCTTATAAGTTCAAGTTGTGGCGTTGATGGCGATTCAACAGAAATGGAGGCATTGCAAACCTCTGCATGATTTTCGTCACTTATATTTTCTTGTGATTTATCCAAGTCACCTACAAAAAGTAAAATTAAATGAAAAAAAGTAAAATTGAATAATTTATAAGTTTATAGTTGATAAAAGACATGTGTTATATGAATAAGAGGCTATGCTCAGACATGCTATAAATTTACAACAAAGAAAGTATGTCTCTAACAAGACAGTGAGGTAAAAAAGAACAAATAACCCTACAATCTTTAATTTTGGTGAAGGTGGACCTCTCGTTCTAAAAAGAATTTTTTTTTTTTTTAAAGTAAGAATTAAAATAATCCACTACTATTTATTTTTGCAAAATTACTTTCATATGACAATTGAAAAGTCTTTGCATTTAAAAAACATTATCACATAAAACTGGGCATTTAGTAAATTTTCTAAAAATATGAAATTGTTCGATTAAACATCAAATAAAAACTCAAAACAATTTTTTGATACTTTTCTTTTATCAAAATGGAAATGAAAGTTGGGTGAATTGATAAAAGATTTAAAAAAAAAAAATAATAATAATCACGAATTATTAAAATTATTTGAAAAATTACTATATATTTCCTTGTTGATGGTTATCAAGCATTAAAGTAAGTAACCACGATAACTTTTTAAATCATAGGTGTTGACAGGATTATTTGCCAAGGGAGGCGGTATAAGGTGGATGAAGTTTTTAGTCAAAATTGTATTTAAGTAGCCTGTGATTTCTTATCACCGATTCACCCATATTTAAAACCCAAATTTTCTTTAGTCTTTATAAATAAAATGCTGCTTTGTGGCATGGCTATCGGAGAAATCCTTTCCGATCCATTTTTCATAGTTTTTGTTTTTTGCAAAACCAAATAACGTTGAATGAGTAGCCCATACTAAACGTGATTGGCAGCCCTGAGCGTGATGTTGGAATTCTGCGGTTTTAGAATGGAAAATCAGAAATTCAAGGACTTTCGAGACCTTTTTGAAAATAATCCAATTTTTTCAGGCTAATCAAGGCTTTGAAAAATATAAATAAATAAATGTCTTTTCAGCTTTTCTAGGACGCGTAGACACCCGGCTCCTGCACAATGCAGGACCCAAGAAAGATTTTGGTTATTTAACATTACAAAATTGCCATGCAGATACACTTAACCAACCTTTTAATATGGAATCCACTCTTGCAAGCGAACTTCGGAGGTTGCCTAACACAAATTTATCCTTCTTGACGGGAGTGCATGTATGTTGGTCTGCTTCAGTGCTGTTTTCAGACGATTCCTCTGCTGTGGTTATGTCAGATTCGAGAATCGATCTAGAAGCAGACTCTTCAATGGTACTTGTTTCAGGTAAGGCTACCCTCATTCGCACATCACTAGATCTATTGAAGAAGAGATAATATTGCATGCATCAATCAAGTATTACAAGTTATATCATGAATTGCTTAGAAATAGATTTTTGTAAGTGAAGTAAACGTTACTTGGAAAAATAAAGTAATATTGCCTCTTTTACATTTGTATATTTTTGTTTAAAAACATATTTTTAAAATACTTTTCTATTTAAACTAATTCCTAAAAAGGCAAACAAAAAATTGAGTTAATTTTGGTTAGTTATTAAAAGAATTAATTGTTAATTAAAAGTTAATTAAGTAAGTTAATTAAAAGAATAATTGTTTTTCCAAAAGGTTAGCATAAAGTATTTGGTTTCAAAGCTGATAATTTGCAATAGGAAAACTTAAAAAGTGGAGTGCATAACCACGAAAAGAGAACAGGAAAGAACTATTTGCCTCTCCTAAATCATTCACAGAGAGAAGAGGCAGTATTTCTTGTTCTCGGTGGGAAACGGCTTAATGCTGTAACCTTAAAAATGGTGATAGTGTACAGGAATCCATTTATGAATTTGGGACAATAACGATAACTTAACATTGATACATTGGGGTGGATAGGAAACGTTTTTTTAAGGAAATTTTGAAATATAGAAAAAACATAATGATCTTCAATACATAATGTTATAATTAAATAGATAAATGAAGAAAAAAAGAAAGATAAGTATCAATTTAGTGAATTTGACACTCCAATAGTTTCTTCAGCATTGGTAAGGAGAAATAATGTCATGGTTTGATGAGGCTATGCGTTGTCTTCTTTTATGTAATGAGGAACTTGCTTCTTATTCATGGAAAAACATGTTATGTGCATGTGCAAATATTTCCTTCATCGTGATTACTTTTATAAATAAACATGAATAGCACATTATTAATCTGTCACACTCATATAGCTACAAAACAATCTAGTTTTTAGGAATAGCTTGAAACAGGAAAATCTATTAATAACATAGTACACATTTTTTAAATTTATAAATAAAAATATTTTTTATGCAAAGTCACCTTTATAAGATTTCAAAGTATTTCTCGCATTGATAATAACCGTCCTTTTGAAATCAATATCTTCACACCTTCTTGTATCATCAAGTTTCCCACTCATATCACAGAATGAAAATCAATGACTTTTAAGGACCTAATTAATGTTTTTAAGGACCAATGAAAATTTGTTTTCAGGCATCATGTCTGTATTTAAATTTTTTATAAAGTATATTCCATCAAAAAAGTTACAAGTTGGTGGATGCGTAATACAAATATGTTAGAAAATTCCTATAAGGTGCAAATAAGTGGCGGTCACGAGGGAATAGCAAGTCCGAGTTCTATTTTTATGAATTTTGCAGTTGGACAATATCTGTAAAAATTAAGGACTTTTAACAGGGATGTGATTGACCAAAAGGCAAAAAAGAGGAAATCTTAAAATTGGGCCCAAAAAACGTGCAAAGGATAAATATGCGAAAATAATAAAGACGATGTAAAAAAAAATTATCAAAACAACAGTACACCCCCATGACATATTTATTTTTAAATACTTGTAAAAGGAAGCATTATTTTTTTTAGAGAACATCTCTTTGATGGTCAAAGGACCTTTGCAACATTTTTTATCAACATCATTAGTTTCTTGTTTTTTTGTCGGTCTTTCATTTGTGACACTTAAGCGATGTTTTCCAATTTGTTTATAAATATTTACAACAGTCACATAGGAAGCAGCTTCACTTTGGGCAGAATTATCTGATTGATTATTAATTAACTTAGAATTAATTTTTTTAATATGGATGTTTCGCTGCAATTTAGCAGATAGTTTCTTGGCAGCTTCCTTACTATCACGTTTGAGATTTGCTGATGGTCAGAAGTATTTTTGTTAAAAATTTCTGATCTGTAGTTTTTTGATGCAGAATTCATGTTTCTGCAAAGATTTCTGTCCACCTCGTCTTTTAGATAGTCCTGCTTTTTAAACAATTGAACCGCAGACTTTTTTTGAGCGGGATAAACTTGCCAGGGAAGAGAAAATATCTTTTTCCGCCCGCGATCTCTTCCGCGGAAACTTTAGAAAATGCTGATTTATGTTAAAATTTTCGAAAAAAGGCGAAAGTTGAGGCAAAAATTAAAAAACCGCGGATTTCCGCGGTTCCGCGGAAGAATCACATCCCTGCTTTTAAGGACCTCTAAGCATTTTCAAGCACTTTCAAGGCCTTGAAAACAGGTTCAAAAATATTAAGCACTTTTAATGACTTTCAATGACCGTGGGAACCCTGATCATTACTCTGGTTTAGCAATTTTTACTTTCTTGAAAAATGTATTAAGATCATAATAATACATGTACAATTCCTCTAACCCAATCCCTTTTACCATGTCTCTGAAAGATTTTCTGATGCAAGATGTCATGTGGTTCACTTGACACAGACATCCACTAAAGCAACAGCACAACTGTCTAGTTAGAAGACTAAATTAAGTTCTACAGTAAAAAACAGGTCTTAATATATTCTTCCTCCCAGAAATCTTTAAGTTTCCATTAGCAAGAATGTGCTATGTTCTTCAATTTAGGGATACAGTAATTCATCAATCAAATAAAATGCATCTTTGTTGGGTTTAAATGTAATAAATTTTTTCCAAACAATTTTGTAATTTTCTTTGTTCTAAGAATACCAAAAAGATTAGTGTTTGTAGTTAGCTTACAGCACAGGATAAAAGAAACAATACACAAGAAAGAACCTAATGAACTGGCTTGGAGTGTGAGTTTATTATTTTTATTCCTCACATTTTAGGCATATCTATGTTTTTACTGGAAGAAAAACAAAGAATCATCTCATAATGTAATTAATATATATATATATATAAACTTCATTTCTCAGATGAGTTACTTAGCCAAGCCTCCTCCACTAAGCGGTCAAATCGGTTACACTATTTCATTAAATGCAACATAATGTGTTTTTTTAAATTACAAATTTGAAAGTTTATTTCTCCATTAAAATGCAGTATTAAAGTTTCCCCCACCTTAATTCTTAGGATAAGAAAATTTGTTCTTGTTTTATGAATCAAAAACTGATAGGGAAGTTGAAGCGACCTGATCATTTCCTCCCTTTATACACAACTTAACAAAGTATAAAATATTGTTCTTACTCTGCATTTTTCAGTATGTTGAAAGATCCAACATCAAGAAGCGTTGCAACTTCATCGACATCAGTCACTAGTTTCTGAAGGTTTGTCACCATTTCTCTTAGCTTCATACGAGCATGCTTCAAAGAGAAATAAAATAGAATAAGATATCCATTATTATATATAGGCAAAAAATATTTCAAGACTATCCAACACCAATTCAAATGTTTTTGTCAAAAAGTATATTTCTAAAATTAATACATCTGATTTTTTTAAAATATTGAACTACTTAAGGACCAATGAATTGAAAAGCCAATATTTATCATCTTGTAAATTATTTAGTTGATCTGGATGAGCTCCCTAATCCAATCGTTGTCAATTTAAAGAAGTCAGTCCATTCTTGTTAACTCCATTGGTCTCTCAACCCCCCCATTTCAGAAGACATTTAGTAGAATATTCCAGAATACGAGCACTTTTATTACAGAAGTCTGGTTTCTTAAAAGAATTTACACATTGATTTACAACACTTTAAATACAGGGTAACCACAAAAGAATAATTCATTTTCAAAACACAATTTATTCCAAAGTATTATACTTACAAATATGATTGATAAATGAAAATAACCACAAACTATTCAAGTTTTATGCCAACTCTACAAATGTTCCATGTGTGCCACCCTGGTCACACAACACACGTCCAGGCTGTATTTCAATTCATTCCACACATTTTGTAACATGATCGCGTCAATCAATGCAACACTGATACGTTTCTTCAGCTCTTCTATCGTTTTTGGTAGTGGGGTACATAAACAATGTCCTTAATGTGTCCCCAAGGGAAGAAGTCACATGGCATCGTTTGATTAGCCGTGTTGGTGCTAATGACCTCGCTTTCTTACCCTAGCCTCCCAGGTCGCCAGATTTAACGCTGTGTGACTTCTTCCTTTGGGGACACATTAAGGACATTGTATATAAATCCCCACTACTAAAAACCCTAGAAGAGCTGAAGAAACGGATCAGTGATGCATTAATGAACATTGACGCGATCATGCTACAAAATGTGTGGAATGAATTAGAGTACCGCCTGGACGTGTGAAAAAGGGGGTTCACATAGAACATTTGTAGAGTTAGCATAAAACTTGAATAGTTTGTGATTATTTCCATGCATCAATTATATTTGTAAGTATAATACTTTTAAATAAATCGGATATCGAAAATGAATGATTATTTTGTAGTAACCCTGTATAATAAATGGAGAAAATGCATTATGCATTTTTGTTTAATATTATTAACAAATTTAAAATCAATTAATCAAACTATCAATTGTTTTTAATGAATACATGAAAATATTTATGAACTTATGACTCATTTTTAAATGTCGTGACTTCTATATAAGAAATTATCTTAAGAAGATTTTTGACACTTAGAGGAATTTTCGATAAGCTAAATTACGATCATTGCGTTTATGACGCCACAGTTATGCGATTTTAGAACTTCACTGGAATAGAAATCCGATTAGAAATTCACTGTACTTCCATGACTTATGACCATTTTTTTGTGTGCTCCAAATCATGACTTTCCATGACAAAATTGACCCAATGACCAAATTCATAACTTTCCATGACATTTCTATATGCGCGGAAACCCTAAACATATTTTTTAAAAATTCAAGGTTTTAAAACACTTGAAAATGAATGTTTCTTTTCAAGCATTTTTCAAGGTTTTTTAAAAACACAAAACAATGTCAAAAGTACAAATAAGTCAGGTGATTTGTTTTATTAGAGCAAAATATATAGGCTTTTTTGTAATTCTGTTAAATCTAGAATGATTGGTACACAAATATGTTTGGTTTTCATGGCACAAGTACTTTACAAACCCATGTTCTTTCACATGTAGAGTGCAAGCTCTACTTTTAAGTGATAGGTTTGGTGTTTGCAACTACGATGAAATGTCACCTGCGATGTTTTTTAAAATGAACTAATCCATATTTATGCTTTAAAAAATTAGAGAAACACTTCCACCAGGTAACATTTCAATCGGAGAGAGACCACAATAATTTTTGTGTCTACTCAATTTCAAAAACAGAGTTCGCTCTTTCGTAAGTGTAACTTCTGTGGATTAATTTTCATTGCATACGAGTCACGAGTTCAACCTACACAATTATAATAAAATTCATATTTGAGAGCCTGTTTGGAAATTGTTTCCATTAAGTAGGTTAATATATTATATTTTCATATTGTTACTATATCTAATTTATAACTGTTAGGAAACGTACGGGGGGGGGGGGGGGGGTAAGTAAACTATAAACTTACGGTCTTGTGCGGATTCCCTATTATACTTCACGATAAATTTTTCCTGGTGTCTTTTCAAAGTTTTTACGACGTATCAACAAATCGAATCAGATCACTTCACTAACTTTGTAAGTTTGAGACTTGATTTAAAGTTGATCCGAGTTGTTAATTTAGATATTGACTATATAAGTAAACTATAAACTTACGGTCTTGTGCGGATTCCCTATTATACTTCACGATAAATTTTTCCTGGTGTCTTTTCAAAGTTTTTACGACGTATCAACAAATCGAATCAGATCACTTCACTAACTTTGTAAGTTTGAGACTTGATTTAAAGTTGATCCGAGTTGTTAGTTTAGATATTGAAACTGATATGGTAGAGTGATCTAATAATATGTTATGCTAATTTTGTTGACCGGTCATGTGACCAAATTCAAGTATACATATATACTGTGCGGATTGAGCACTAATCGCTCTTAACTTGAAGTTCGAGTTCACCACGAGTGATTGTTCTTCAGTCATGCACTTAGTGGCTCGATTCTTTTTTGTGTAAACTATAAACTTACGGTCTTGTGCGGATTCCCTATTATACTTCACGATAAATTTTTCCTGGTGTCTTTTCAAAGTTTTTACGACGTATCAACAAATCGAATCAGATCACTTCACTAACTTTGTAAGTTTGAGACTTGATTTAAAGTTGATCCGAGTTGTTAGTTTAGATATTGACTATATAAGTAAACTATAAACTTACGGTCTTGTGCGGATTCCCTATTATACTTCACGATAAATTTTTCCTGGTGTCTTTTCAAAGTTTTTACGACGTATCAACAAATCGAATCAGATCACTTCACTAACTTTGTAAGTTTGAGACTTGATTTAAAGTTGATCCGAGTTGTTAGTTTAGATATTGAAACTGATATGGTAGAGTGATCTAATAATATGTTATGCTAATTTTGTTGACCGGTCATGTGACCAAATTCAAGTATACATATATACTGTGCGGATTGAGCACTAATCGCTCTTAACTTGAAGTTCGAGTTCACCACGAGTGATTGTTCTTCAGTCATGCACTTAGTGGCTCGATTCTTTTTTGTGTGCAGGTCACACAGTTGTGATACAATGATTTTTTAATTTTGAGCTTTTTCATTTATGTAAATAAATTTTAATATTTTTTTTTAAACCGTATTCATGTCCTTTTCTCAAGAGTTGTTCTACTGTGATTTAAACTTTTTAACAGGAACCTGTGCTTGCGTAGCAATAATTCCTTTTGCAAATGAAGTGAGACTGGGTTAGCGCAACAATAAACTTTTTAGCGAGCAAAACGCTGCAGCAAGGATCAATACATATTGATAGGTCTCAGCAACACACTGTCAAACCGCTATCTTTGTTATATTTTGTAACTTGATAAGGTTTATACTCTAAGAGTACACCTTAATAGCTACTCAACTTCAACTCAAGCAAAGTGAATTTTATGAGTGACATAATACCTTTTTCACAGCTTTTTTTTCCACTAAAGTTAAACTGATTTTTTGTGTGTTACTCATCGATATAGATAAACAACTGGATAGACTGCTTAACGCTGGGAAAATGAAGTCGTTGCCAGGTACAGTTGGTAGGATAAAAAATATAGATTACCGAGGATGTTGTGGTGACATTCCCCACTAATTACCAACGCTTCTTTTAGGTTGTTTTATAAATATTAAATTATTCCCTTACAAACTAGTATAAATTTATACTTAATATAACTGGTGCTATTTAATTCACTAAGGTATGCAAGTCTAGTAAAATCAATTCTACTTTAAATGGTTTGCGATAATTTGTGAAAATAACGCTTAGCCATGGGATTGGGAAATAATTGCTTTTTTTACCTATATTTTCCCCGTAACTGTCCTTTTTAGTTGGTTATTTTCCCCCGAGCAGTCCCGTGTATGGGGCTGTTTCCGAGAAAAAAGAGGGGAGTTTGAATTTCTCTGTTGGCGCCGTTGCACGTGGACGCTCCTGATTGGAGGAACAGGTTTGTGCGGGACTGGAGAGCGTCTTCAATTGGCATTCTGCCTGGACTTTTCGTAGTCGAAGGTTGTGTTTTTCGGTGAGTAAGGATACACGAGTGACGCGGAGATCTAAAGAAAAAAATGGCGAAGCAGCCGCCATGTTGCAACTCTGGAGGGATGCCGAAAGGTGGCCGCCCGCCGAATAGTCAAGACTAGTGAATATTCTCCTCGTCTGTCCTCCTCTTGGAACATAATTCTGCAGGATAACCTATATATATACTCGATTTCTTCAAGAACATTCCAAGTCCAGCCTTACTTCTTTTCCTCTAGGAGTGCTACATACTTAATATATATACTCGGTTCCAGCAAGAACATTCTAAGTCCATCCTTACTTCTTTTCCTCTCGGAGCGCTACATACTTAATCTATTCTCGGTTCCAGCAAGAACATTCACGTTCCGGTTGGTGCTACTTAATATCCAATATATATACTCGATTTCTTCAAGGACATTCTAAGTACAGCCTGTTCCGGTTCCTGCCTGTGCCTGATCCCCGGTTCCGGTTAGTCCGTCTTCAATGACAGTCCGTTCCGGTTCCTGCTAGCTCGACTTCAATATTCAGGCCGTTCCGGCTCCTGCTACACACCTTCAAATTCGTGCCCGTCCTCAGTTCCTGCCAGCATCAATATCGTTCCCTCTCTGGGATCCACCGCTGCTCTGACTGTCCTTCCGGCCACCGTTTTTGCCGTTAGTGCCGATCAACTTCACCCGATACATCTCAACGTTAATTCTCCAAGAACTTTTAAGTGCCTCTCACCATAGTCTGTTTCCAGACGCCACTCATCCTGTTGATTCTTGATATTGCCTCACCATCATCTGTAGACGGAATATGTCTACCCCAGGTTTTCTTACATTTATGTTTATGTGATTGATTATCCTTTTTTATATCTTAAATTTTTGGGAAGTTCTCATCTCACCTAAGCCTAACCTTAGTAGGGGAATATTAATTTTGAGACGGATCCTTTAATAGGATTACAAATAGAGTAGTCATTGCCTTTTCCGCTGCTCAAGTGTTGTTTCCCCCCTTTTAACTGTTATAAACCAATGTTAAATAACCAATTAGCTATTTTTAAGAATTGATTCAAGTGTTATTCTACATAAATAATTTAATTGTAAGCTGGATAACTGTAATCTATATGTATTTTTCACTTTAATAATATAAACTGGTTGCTCACGTAACTCATAGTAGTGGTGTTGATTTCTTTCATTCTTTTGGAGGTATCTTGAGAAACCATACGAGATTTTCAGATAGAGTAAAAATATACACAACGCATGTACTTTTAGAGTATAAAGTTTTATTTAATTTTAACAAGTTTAAAAGCAACGCAACAAGGATTGAAAATAAAATTTTGGATTGTGCACAGCAGAAATGTTAATAGTAAACCTTAATTAGTAATAATGTGCAAAAAGATAACTACTCTACCCCTTTACAAGGTTTTTCGCATTCCCACCCAACTATAAAAGTGAACTGTAATTAGTTAATCATTCCACCAGCGTCATCAAACACTGCCGCGTATTTCTCCTTTCATTGACATCGGAGCAGTCTATCCAGTTATTTATCTACATCGATGGTATTACTATGTGCTTTAAAAACTGACTTTAAGAAAATGAGTAGACAAAATGATATTTCTGACAGTGCTGCATTGATTTTCAGACTATCTGATAGCAGTTTTAGGTGTTTCTCTCATTAAAATCTCATTGGATTTTCTTTGTAGTTCTGTATATATAGTTACAACACAAAATGATTTCAAAAAGGTATAAACCCACCTATCAGTAGAACTCTTTCACTAATTAATTATACATTTGTTAATAATTAAATGTTACAATATAAAAAGAGAATACATAAATTTATACGATTTAATGTAAAAATTTTTAAAAACAGCTTAGTATATATTAAAGCAGAATAGAATAAGCCTTCACTATATAATCATTGAGAGTTTTCTTAATAAAGCACAAAGTTCCTCCTAGGCGTTTTTCAGAGGGCGGCGCACCCTGCTTGCCGTTTCTTTAAAGAGAGTGCACTTCTTGCCTTTTTTAATTGAAAATAGCCAGGGTTCCCACTCTTATTGAAGAAAAAAATTCAAGGACTTTCAAGGACCTTTTTAAGAAAATTCAAGGACCTTTTTAGAAAAATTTAAGGACTATAATTTTAAATACTACATCAGATGTAAAATTACAAAACGGAGATTATCGGAGGTCAGGGATGTAGTGGAGTGGAAACACGAGGAAACGGCGATCTTTTACATTTATAGAAGGCGGAATAACGTTCCATCATCTAAAAAAAAATTTTATTTTTTTCTTTTTACGTGATACTGAACTCAAAGCCAAGTAAGCAAACAAAAAAGTCATTTCGTGGGAACTTGCTTTCGTATGGGATCCACAACTTCAGAGCTGAGCAGGCAAATTCTAGTTTTTGTAAAACACTTGAAAGAGGCGCGGCAACTCACACATGGCCATTTCTCCTTGATTAAAAATGAACTGACATATATGTTTACATCTAGCTATGATTCATTCAATAGCAATTATCCTCTTCAACGAATAATCTGTATTTGTGGAGGAATTCCAGACGTCAAATTTGTATGGTTCGTCGTATATACAATCTAAAACTTCCATACACAAATTCATGCCAATTATCTACATTTTTAAAGAACAAAACTGTGACCTAGCACATTCAGTTCTTTGCGCCCTTTCCTTGAAGAATATTTCACCTCCTCTAATTTTAACGGGAACGCTAACCGATTTATCAACAAAAGTTATGTAACTTTTTTTTTTTTTTTTTTTTAATTTTTATATCACGGACGGATTTAATAAATTATTTGTAAACCATTCAACGTACCTAAGAAATGAATTCGTTCAAGAGGAAAAAACAAATGACAATAAAAGATGGGTTTTTTTCATAATCCAAAAAAGTTGAGCAAACCTGCGGTTCTGACGGAAAAAACTGGTTAGTGCTAAATATCCAGATAGGTAAGAGCAGAATGTTGATATTTTGTATTAGCTTTTAAGGTGTTTTGAGATCACGGAATTATGCATTTATATTTTGTCAGATATAAGGAAATATTTATTTTATTCCCAGTTATTGGAAAAATCAAACATAACTTGTTTGAACATGAAAAAATATGTTCAAAATAGTATTGATTTTTAAATCCTTTATATTAACTTTGCTTTTGAATGTTTGTGAATTTGAATATGTTTAGTTCAACACATAAAATGTTGCTTGAATGTACATTTAAGAGACTGGCTTCAAGCGCTCCGCTACGTTGTTGTGACAGAACTGAACAGTTGTTAACTTTGTTTCACTTTAACTTGGCAGTACTGATAATGCTACATTAGCCAAATTGCAGCCTTTCACAATCCAAAGTTGAAAAGGGGTTCCAAGGCTTGCACTAAGAGCGGAGGACTACTAAAAAAAGTAATACGTAGCAAAAATTAGTAATTTTAATAACACGTATTTTATTCAATTCTTACGAAAATAATTTTATTAAATTTTTTATATTTTATAAAAAAAAATTGAGTCCGTGGGTTCATTAATAAAAGCTGACTTAAAATAATGTTATTTAGTGCAGAAAACGCTACGATTTTAATAGTTTGCATCCATACCATATAGAGCACCCTTACCATTTTTAAAGTGTTTTCTATACCCATTTTCATTGTAAGGGGCGCCAAAACTCATTCTTGCACACATAGCATTTTACTCCAAGGCTGGTCCTGTATATTTGATTTTCCTTAATATAAAAGTGCTAATGGTTTTGCAAATGGGTATAATACATCGAAATTGGGCTGCGAATAAGTAGGAAAGCAATTCAGATGTACTACTTTAAAATGCAAAATTAAATTGCTTTTCGGTTTGAGAATGGGAAAGTTTTACATTTACAGTTAATGCAGAATTTATTCCAAAAATGTAGCAGCAGTTCTTAAAAAAAAAAAATCATACAGTGGCAGCAATAAGGGGTATTATTATAGTAATATTAACAAAACTATTTAAAGTTGTCATTTTCACTCCCCCCATCCCACACACACAGAGAGAAAAAATATATACATTTGTAACGACGCAACATAGCATTCCCACACTTTTTTATTTTACACTACACCACTGTCATTGATCACTTAAAAATTCAAGGACTTTCAAGAACCTTATCCTTTTTTCAAGGACTTTCAAGGACCAAATTTCATCAAAAAAAATTCAAGGACTTTCCAGGACTTTCAAGGACCGTGGGAACCCTGATAGCACCTTCTTGGCATTTTCAGAAAAAATGCCATCCCGCACCAATTTGAAAAAAATTGTTATGTAATAAATGGATCACCCCTACTGAAATCGCCTATCGTCACGCATGCACATTCAAATGCAAGAAGCAAATTCCACGAACTGAAATGATTGAATAGATGCTGATACAACGGGCGTCATTAGTCAATGGATTGTAGGGGGCCGGCTTAAATTTTCTGAGTGCTAGTTAATTAGTACAGATGGCAATTTCGTACATACTTTATTTAAGCGTATTTTGACGGATTTTTAATATGCCTTCTTCTTCAGAAAAAAGAAGGAATTTGAAAGTTTTGATTATGTTAGTTGAAGATGTATAACCATCAAATGCTTACACTAAGAAAGCATTTAAAAAAGATATTTCTGTTCAGACACGCAAAATAGCGATATCTTCTTATTAAATTTAGGGAAATGTTTTATTGCAATTTACCCGTTCCCAATTTGTTTTTAAATGGCCGTTTTATATTTAAAATATCACAGGAATGCATTAAAAATCCTGGATCGGATTACATCCAGTTTTTTTTTTTTTTTTTTTTTTTTTTTTTTTTTTTTTTTTTAAACTTGTATTACAGACTTAATAGTAGCGGCCTTTATGGCAAAAAATCGTCTTTTTGAGGCAGAATTTGATCCGATTTGGAAAATAAAAAAGAGACATAAATTTTAGAACATAATCTAAATTCTTTGGTCAAAATACTTTACATCAAATCCCATAAAGAATATTTTTAAAATTGGAGAAACACTATTTCCTGTCTGGCAATGGTAAAGCCTAAAAAATCGAGTTGAAAATTGATTCATTCAAATTTTAGAAAATTTGAGGGGGGGGGGGGGTGTAGTTTATGGTTGTTTTCAGATTGTCTGGCGCAGTTAGCAACACAAGGGCTATAATGCGCAGAAACATTCGTCATTAGACAAGCCAACATACATTTACAAACACCCATGCCTAACACAGGACTCGAACCCGCAACCTCGCTGTCTAGAAGCTAGCACGCTAACCACTATACCGTTTGGTCGGCAATCGTAGGTTGTGAAAAGTTCTTAACATTCATTATATCGAAATTCCTCATTCATATATAAATTTTAAAATATTACAAATGGATATTTATATAAAAATGAATGTTTGTTGATAAAAATTGTACTGTGTAGATTTTTTTTTTTTTTTAATTTTTCAGTCTCATTCCAGCAGAATTAGGAAATTTTACCAGTATTTTGATATTGTTTGAGTTACTAAGTTTTTGATTCGGGGCCTTGTAGTATTATTAATTTTTTTAAAAACTTTATTGGGGTGGAAAAGTGAAACAATACAGAAATTATGGTAGAAAACGGAATTCAAATTTCTGCAATTTACCATAAAAGTGCCTTTGGAAACAGGAGTTGCCCATTTTTTGGAAAATAGCACCCTGCCCTTTTTCATTTCTAGGATGAACTCTGTAAGCATATACAGGAATATTCACACAATTATGAATCATTACAAATTGAAAAAAAATTTAATGCCGTCTCTTACCACCACTTGAGTTGTAGTGCGAGCATAATCTTCAATTTTATTTTGTTGATTTGCAGCTCTGTATTTTGCATCTTGTAGTGTTAGAGCAAGTTGCTTGTTATTTTTTAATAGTTCCTTTATGCGCCGTTTGTAGGAAGCTAAAATGTTTGGGGAAAAAGACATCAAGATCAGTTACAGGTTTTAAATATTATATTCATACAGCTTTTAAAAAGTAAAAAATAAGTGGTTTTTAAGGACCTCAAAAATTTAACAATAAACAAGAATTTCATTTATAACATTATCGTCATCAATTTGTATAATTGCAAAATAGGAACTTCATTTTTCTTCTTCATACATTTTATTAGATTTAACAGGGAAATGTGTTCAGAAGATTCAGCTCTTTCAGATTCACACATAAATTCATATTGGATGACTTTTTTGGATGCGACACACGGAAGGGACGATATTAAAAAATTTGCCAAAAAAAAAGCAAGTGGAAGGAATGATTCACCTATTTTAAAAGGTACAATGAAATTTCTCACACTTTATAATTACAAATAAAATATTTGGGAAGAAATTAATAAATATGTGCCACAACTTGTTCTCAAAACAAAGTAGTACTCTAGTATTCTTCAAATTTCAATCAAGATTTCAAGATCGAGAAAATGCCATCCACACAAACTGCACATAATATTTACTAATTTAAAAGGTGCATGAAAGTATAAAATCTGCTTATTTTGTTACTTGTAAAAGTACTCAGATTTGACATAATAAAAATTTTATTCAACTTAGAGTAATGCAATCTTATGTACAATAATTATAATTTATTAACTATATTTCCAGTAAATTCAAATCATTGTAATTAAGAAAACAATGCAAACTGTGCCATTAAACAGGTTTTCCTGATTATATACTTTATAAGAAAAGAAATGTTTTTACATCAAAGAGCGATACTTAGCACTTGGAACTCAATCAATATTTGTTTTGATTGTTTGACGTACAAGTGCAAAACCCCAAAACATTGAGGTGACCACGTGACTTCAATCACCAATCAAAGAAAGACAGAGCCGTTTGCAACCAATAACAGCTAAAGTGTACCCCTGTCGCCCAGCACTTGTGTGAACTAATCTACGAGGAAAGGGGAGCAAATCTTTTGCACAGACATGAGAAAAAGTACACTTTTCAAGGGAAAAACTGATCCAGATCGGGAAAAATGTGGATCCTCGAAACAGGGACAAAAAGGCGAAAAAAGAGACATTTAACATAAAAAAGTGGAAATTGTTAATATTTTCATTGTGCTGCTGAAGATGCAGACTTTTGCATATTATTTGTTATTTCTAACTCAGGCACATGGATGTATGCTTTTAGTGTAATTATACATACATATTAGCACACAATTAAAAAAAGGAGACAAATAAAATAAAATTACAAAACAGTTAAGATACAACCATATATATTTATTAACATAATGCAGGAGTTAGTTATCTGTGATGAACAATATTCTGAATTTAGTTATCTGTGATGAACAATATCCTGAATTCAGTTAAGAGTGAAATTATGCGGTTTACAATTGAAAATGAGAAATTCAATGACTTTCCAGATTATTTTTTTGTGGAAATAATTCAAATTTTCGAGGCATTGGGGAAAAAAAATACAATGAAATTGATGACCTTTCCGTGCTGTATTTGCACCCATCACACTTTAGCAGTAGAGAAAACTTCCTTTTAGACTTTGCCTAAAGACATTAAATATTAGTAGATAGAGCAGCTAAAAGTCACTTAAAAAATTTTGCATCTTTTGAAAGCATATTAAGAACTTGTACTTGAATATTCGAATCGTCTCGGACACAAGTATCAGCTGAGTGGTGAGTGCAAAAATTGCTTAAAGCTAGGCAGTACAAAAGAATAATAAAAATGAACACACTGCAAACAAAACTACGAAAGGACAAATGAATCATTACCATACCTGCCAACATTGGCATTTTCAAATTAGTACAATTTTTACGGAACAAATATTTGCATTCCTATGACTCATGGAAAGTCAAATAGCGACAATATTTATGAATGTAATATAGAAATAATAGAAATTCTATTACAAATGCAAAAAAAAAAAAAAAAAAAATTAAAAATTGCATAGTATTAAATTGCTCTCAAATATAACAAATTGTTACATTTTAGCACAAAATGGAAATTATAAAATAAAAAAACTTACTTGGATTTAAAAATAAATCAAATTTAAACTTTACAATGAAATCTCTCATGAGGTTTAAGATTTAGTCTACATTACACCTAAATAAAACATGCTTTATGACACAAAAACTCTAGTGAAACATACAATGAGTTGGTGGTATTCAAAGTGTTTAATCACACGCACAAATATCAGTTATGCAGGCTTTCAAATTCGTATTATTACATTTGATGTTGTCACTGTGCTTTTTAGAATTGATATGAACTTCGACATCAGTAAATCCTCCATGAGAAATCTTAATATCAGATGCATAGATAGAGCAGAATGCAAAATTTGTTTCTTTGTTTGAATTTCTGATGATTAGAAGTAAACCGCTTGGTTTGAAGTAAACTCCAAAAAAACTTGATATTTTCTAGAATTTTACACCAGGATTGTTTAACTTGGATATTTTAAAATAAATAATTCAGACTAACAAAGAAGCTGAAAACCGAAAGTGCTTTAATCTCTAAAGTCCGAGAAAACGAAACAGTCGTTCGGTGAGTGCCGCCAAAACAATTGAAAACGGCGGCGTCGCGATTTAGTGCGCAGCGTTAGAGTACGGTCCAAAAGAAGAAAGAATAAAAAAAAACTAAAGCACTTTCAGTTTTCTACTTTATTATCTCTAAAGTTCGAGACAACGAAACAGTTGCTTGGTTCGCCAAATCCCGTCGGCAACACAGATGAAAACAATGAATTTCCGGCGCCGCGCTTAAGTACTTTTATTATATACGCGCAACATTATTGTACGGTCCAAACAGAAGGAAGAACCAAAATCTAAAGCATTTTTGGTTTTCAGATTCTTTGTTAATCCCTTAAGTCTGAGGCAAAGCAATAGTTGTTTGGTTCTCCAGGTCCCGTTGGCAACACAAATGAAAACAGTGCATCCCCGGCGCCGTATTTAGTGCTATTATTTACGCGCAAATCCAGTACTATTATTTACGTTTTGGAGTCCAGTCCAAAAGAAGGTAGAATTAAAAAACTAAAGCACTTTCGGTTTTCTGCTTCTTTATTAATCTGTAAAGCCCGAAAAATCGAAGCAGTGGTTTGGTTTGCCAAATCTAGTCGGCAACAGAAAAGAAAACAATGCATCCTCGCCAACGCGCTTTAGTGCTGAACATATGCGCAATCTTGGAGTGTGAATAAATATTTTGACGGACGCGGCAGCTTTGGAAAATCGTTTCGATTTCGTTGGTGACTTAAAAAAATATTTATAATAAATTATTATTAAAAACGAGATAACAAAAAAAAAAAAAAAAAAAAAAAAAAAAAAACCGGTTTTAGGGAAAAAACGAAAAGTACCGTGAAATCCGTACGATTTTTTTAGCTGTTCGTACACCCGTACAAAATAGTAAAAATCCGTACATTGTACGGATGATTCGTACAAGTTGGCAGGTATGCATTACCATAATACTTCCAGCTTTTCATTATTAAAAAATGCTGTTTAAAAACAACTAAAATAAGATAAAAAATCCTGATATATTCTATTTCCTTGTACAGAATTTTAAAAATATCTAAATTTGAAGCAAGTGAAGGGATTTTTTTTTATTTTCTTGAAAATCTTTTATTAAAAACATCTTGTTCTCAAGATTGTCTAAAAAAAATCTCTTTTTTTTTCAAAATCCATATCAGTGCAACATTTTTTTTTCTTGTCTTTTATTTATACTGTTTTGAAACTACAGATAGACTAAGCTTTTAAATCCCACGCATAATTTTTTTTTGATTAGGATACATTAACATACTCATTTATACTCCAGTTTGCTGATGCAATTCCTGGTCACCTGATCTTGGCCAATGATATTCTTTAGAATTTTAGAGATTTTTCATATATATTTCTTTCACTAAACATTACTAGTTATCACTTTAACCACGTATTAATCAAAGATAAGGTCAGCACATAACAGAAGCGAGAAGTTGCAACAAAGGAAGTTTTGATAATAATGTTTATGCATTGCCGTAAAAAAATTTACACATGAAACATCTCATGAGGAGATTAAAAATAACAAGGTAGAAACAGTTGAAATTGAGCAGTTAAAAAAAAGTCAACCATAGAAAATGCTTTGTAATATCCATGATGTACTCCGGGAACATCTGTATTATGCCGTATATTATGACAGTAACCCATTTTACATTGGGAAAATTACAAACATACTAAACGAGAAGAGGAATTGAATTTCTTGAACAAGACTCAAGTAACTTTCGTTGGCAAAAGCAAGACACGATAGAAATTATCAATATGAAATAGATATTCTATGTAAATCTAGTAATTTAACAGGGATTTGATCCCCTTATAGTAGACGCTTAATGTAATTAATATTACTTACAACTGTAATAAAAAAATCAGCCAAGAATTCAGGACTAGAAATAGAAAACGAATTTTTTTTAGGAGAGCCGAAAAATGAAAAACATTCCCTATACTTACCCTATATGTGACCAATAATTACCTCGAAGCCAGTGTAATTCTTGGTCACTTGATTAATGAAATTAAACAAAATGTAAATTGATTTCAGGTAAAGTGATTATTTCAATAAATCACACATACATACACAATTTAGTTACTTTGTCTAACATACTCTTGGAAATATACAGATCTTTTGGGGTATTTTTAACCAAAAATTCCCCTGTGTGACCCTACTTTACATAACACAGGGCTGCCACTGACTATAAGCCTTGAAAATAGTTGCTTTAGTAGCCTCAGATGTTAAAAATAGTAGACTTAGACGTTGAAAATAGTAGTCTTAGACGTTGAAAATAGTAGTCTTAGACGTTGAAAATAGTAACCTCGCTTTTCATAACTTAATAACGATTTCTTCTTTCAAAATGTTTAATATTTAAACTATTATACTATATCGAAAAGGACGTGTGAATTTAATTAAGCCCAGGTTTTGAGTTTTTTAAGCTACATTCAAAGCAATTATATACATTACTTCAAAATGTATGTTATTAGTAGTTATAAATTTAGCTACAATGTTGAAATTTTAGTCCTTCTGCATCGATTGAACTACACAGCGAAATCGATGTTCACACCGGCACAAATCATGGATATAATGTCTTATTACACCAACGGAAGCCTTGGCAAAAACACCCATTACAAGAATGCAAATCAGTTATAACATCAGCACCAAAACAGGGGTGCAAATATCGAAAATACAGCTGTTAAATCGTCAAATCAGCTTAATCTTTGGTGAAAATGACTATCACTACAATGTAAATATCGGTGATGGTGATTTTCATACCGACTCAAATCTCAGTCTTGGTGAAAATTATCATCACAAGAATGTAAATATTAGCGATAGTGTCCGTCATAATGGAGTAAATCTCGCAATGGTCTATTACATTAGCGTAATATGCGGCAAAATTATCCGTCACAAAAACATAAATCTCGATGATCGTCCATCATACAAACCCAAAAACCGGCAATAGAGGCCATTACATCGGCGTAATACTCAATGAAATTAACAATCACACACTAACATAAATATTGATGATAGAGACAAACAGTAGAGGAAGCAGCGATAAAAATAGTCATTCCACTGAAGATTTTGGAATTCTGAATGCAGGCAAGGGTCTGTGGCGAATAGAATTGTAAGCAAGTACACACATGCATCACCTTGAAATTTTAATGTGGATTTGCATTGATCTCAGGACATTTTGCCAAAAAAACTGAAATCAACACATAAGCAAACTATATTATGTGTGATTTTTAGTGTAGATTTCATGTACACTTATCTGTGTGTTTAGAAACAAAAGCTTGCTTTTCACAAGTCTTGCTTCCCTTTCATACACGATAAGTAACTTCCACTTCGAAGCATTGCTTACATTTAATGATGTGTACACTTAGCTCCTTTGATTGATCAAAGGTAGAATGATTGATCAAAGGATCATTTTAGTAGTCTCAAAATGTCATACACTTAGCTCCTTTGATTGATTTAGGAAATTAATAAGGGTTTTGTGTACTTAAATATTAATGCAATGACCTTGACAAAATTAGGCGACTTTTTTAACAGGAGAAGAAAGATGATTTACGATGACATTATCAGGCCATTTAAGTTGTGCCAAAGTAATGCTCCATTGGTTACGTGTAACCCTCAATTGCTAAATATAAATTTCAATTGATATTTTTAAGCCAATACAAGATTTCAATTAAAAAAGAACAGGTTAAGGAAGCTGTCCGTACCAATGGCGTTTTCTTTCGGTATTCAAGGCAAATTTCACAAATTCATTCTTGTCAAGTAAAGTAAATAAAAGCAAAATAATCTGATAATATAATAATGTATGTTGTTGTGCCCTGCACTGCGAAAGATAAAACATTGGAACCTAACAGTTAGGTGAAAATAATAATTGAGCGTGTGTGATTTACCAGGGAGATACTATCGTTGGACTAACGAGGTTACCACTAGATCCGTGAACATGAACTAAAATTAACACCTATTTCGGTAGAGTTCATGTTAATATCTTAAAGACTTTCGTAAAAAGAAAAACTTAGCAGAGTCACAGCGAGTCGTTGTGGATTTGAAATATTTATTTTTTATTTCATTCTTAAAAGAAACTAAGTGCGAAGTGCAAACTAAACATTCGAAAAGGATTCTTAAATAGCATATCGAGGTGCGGGATGATTAAGTGCGGGGTCGCCCTCCAAAGCAGCCAATGCCGAAACACCTGAAGTGGGCGTCATGCCTACGTCACTCAATTATCCTGCAGATGACTAAAAAAAGATCTGCAACTCATTGTTGAACATGAGATACAAAACAGTTCCCCCCCCCCCACAAAAATATCGCTATTTTTACAAAACTGCGTTAGTACCTTAGTGACAATTTTTTTCTGTCCTACTATCAGACAGTATCTATCTTTTTTAAAAAATAGTAGCCTCAGCCCAAAAATAGTTGAAGGTTTTGCTTAAAATAGTCGTTTTGGGCCCTTTTTTCACTAAAATAGTTGCCATAGTCGCCTGGTCACTAAAATAGTCGCTTTAGTAGCCTTTTTAGTCGCCAGTGGCAGCCCTGATAACACTGATCATTGTGCCTCTGAGATGTCAGTCTGACCAAAGGGGAAGGGGACTAACCAACTAATTACAAACAAAAATGCATTCAAAAACAGAAACTAAATAACCTGTTAGGAGAATGTCTTGCAGTGAAGTATGACTCTTTTGGAAATAGTGTGGTATGGCCTTTTTCCTTTTACTTCTGAGACTCCGACTTGTATTCATCTTGGCACTACAAATAAAAAAAAAAAAAAAAATTTAAGCAATAGAAAAAAGTGGATGTAATTGAAAATTGAAACAGATGTGGGTAGTATAGGCCATTTGACGATCATATAAATAGCTAAAATCAAAAATATCGAAAATAAAATAAAATTAAAGCTGAAGTGTAAATAATAAATTTAAGTAAAAATATAAATAATAAAATTCAGTCAATATTTAAACAACAAAATTAAAATATAATTTTAAACTAAAACCAGTTGCCAGAAACCAAATTTGTACACGAAAAAAATCATACTATATCTGAAGTTTCCGTTTCAAGTTAAGGCAATCTAAGATTATTTTAGTAGAATATTGACTAGCAGTAGAAACTCGTCAATAGTATTGCCTTAACCTTTATTTTGCATTTTATCGTTTTTTATTTTGTTGACTCAGCCTGGCATTAACTTAAAAAAGCAAATCAACCAAAGATTATTTAAAGATTAATATAATTGTTAACAACATTAATCCATTTGTAAAAAAAAATTTTTAGACACAGTGGGGAGGATTAACTCATTAAATATTCATCTGAGCACCCAAAATAAAACTCTCGAAAGGCCTTTCGTCAACATCAAATAATCTAGTTTTTATGTTCAAAATCCAATAACTGTTTTAAGTACAGATGCACTACGGGACCTGGCGATTCTTGAATTTTTGTTCTTTATATTACCTAAATCTTTTTTACTTGCGAACCCTTCAATTACTTTCTAAATAGTTTTATATCAACGATAAATAGGGTTCAGCTGCTTTACTTTAGCTCCAGTGTTATCAAGAATAATCGAGTCAATTGAGCATATATGTACACTAAATATATATAGTAACAAATACAAGAAAAAGAAACGAATATAGAAGCAAAAAAAGAGAAAATATACAGAAAAAACCAACAACCAAGTGAAAGAAACCCAGGATAAAGAGACTGATCACTTCATCAGAGGGCACCATCAGCTGCAATATCAAGACAATTGCTTTTTCTGTTATGGGACATACAACATTTGTCTAAAAAGTAAGCCCCATTTTGCCCCGAAAGCATTTTGAAATGGAAGGAAATTCAGAAAGAAAGAACAATAAATAAAATAAGAACAAAATAGAATTTTAGAACTTTTTTTTCTCTACATTCCTTTTTCTTATATTTATTACAGGGTTCCCACTCAAATCACAGAATGAAAATCAATGACTTTTCAATGACTTTTAAGGACCTAATTAATGTTTTTAAGGACCTTTAAAAATTTGTTTTCAGGCATCATGTCTGTATAAAAAAAATTTATAAAGTATATTCTACCAAAACAGTTACAAGTTGGCACATGTGTAATACAAATATGTCAGAAAATTCCGATATAGTGAGGATAAGTGGCGGACATGCGGGGATAGCAAGTCTGAGTTGCATTTTTGTAAATTTTGAAGTTGGTCAACATACACAGAAATTAAGGACTTTTAAGGACCTCTAAGCATTTTCAAGGACTTTTAAGCACCTCTAAGCATTTTCAAGGCCTTGAAAACAGGTTCAAAAATATTAAGCACTTTTAATGAGTTTCAATGACCATGGGAACCCTGTATTACTATTTGGTTTGTGCTTAAGTGGCAGCTTTAAGAGCCCTTGAGCATAATCTCAATATATATTTTTATGCTATTTTGTGTTGTTTTTGCTGTATTTGTATAGTATTGTAACTATTTCTCACTGTAATTATTTATATTATATATATCTACAATCAATTCGCGACTACTCAGTCTGATGAAATATGCCTTGAATAGAAAATAACTCCCGAGTGACTTCAGATAACTCGAAGAATTCGGCCAGTCCTTTGAACTTCGAGTTATTGCGAGTTGACTGAATATATATATACGTACACAATAATAAGTTGGAAGGTTTTAATATGCAAAACATTAGTATTTAATGCTGTCAATTTCAGGAGCCTTTCCCCTTTCAAGAAAAAAAAAAAATAACACAACTGTTCCCTGATAATCAGAAGATTAACATAACAAATATTTTTATTTTTAAACTTATGTGTGTACTCTTTACTTTTATAAACACTTAGGTTAACATTCAGCAAGAAGCAATACTTTCGATAAGATCTCATCATAATGAAGATTGTGCAACATTTTACTCCTAGGATTTGAAACATTATAACTATACACTTAAAAATGCTTAAATAAAATTTTAGCTTAGATTATACTTTTTTTTGGTACAATAAGGTTCCCTCTCAAATCACAGAATGAAAATCAACGACTTTTACAGGGTTCGTACGGATTTTTCGAAAACAAATTCAAGGACTTTTCAAACAAAAAAATAAGGACCTTAAATTTAAATTTAAAAAATAATAATAATAATGTTTGACAATGGAAATATAGCTTACAATTTTTGAAAAATATTGCATTTTATTTCTTACTCAAGATGTAGTTGGCACAAAAAGCTCATTAGAGTTTTAAGTTTTTAAGAAAATAAAAAATAAAAATTTGGCTGGAGCATTCAGTATCATTTAAATTCGAAGATGTTATTTTCATAAAAATTTTATCATTTTTTGTCAGTTACATCAAATATAACAACTTTAGTTACTGTACATTATACAACGATAATTTTATTGAATTGTGTTTCACAGGTCGGTGTTTCAGTTTCTGTACTTTTTTTAAAAACGCAAAACCTGTTACATCCAAGATGAGTAAATCACATCTAAATAATTTGTTAATCACTGATTAACTTAAATGCATCCAGTAACCACTGATCTGATCGGGTTGAAAGTGCATATTTGGTCAGATTAGTCTTTATAACGATAATTCTTTTAAGTTTCTAATCAAGCTTGACAGTAAGAGTTTGAGATGGATGAAGTATGCACTTATGTTCCATGACGTTACTTGAAAAACAATAATCCAATATATATCGCCTTTCTAAAAAGTAGGATATATGACCCTAATTACAACAAAAACTTTTCAACAAATACAATTGTTTAATAGTTAACACCTCATCATGTGATGTACAGCTTACCAATGCAAAAAAAAAAATTCCCTAGTGCCAATCTCATCATAGCAAGTCTAAGTTGTATTTTTATAAATTTTGCTATTGGGCACATAACATCCACAGTAAATTAAGGACTTTTAAGCACATCTAAGCATTTTCAAGGCCTTGAAAATATGTTAAAAAATATAAAGCACTTTTAATGACAGCGGAACTCTGTAAAACTTCTAAGTACGATACAGATTCAGTGGCAAGAATTGTTTACATAAAATCGTGCCAAATTACGTCAACCATAGGCAGTTCACTTGTCAATAAAAAAAATGGCAGGGGCTACCATTTGATGGCAAAAATCACCTTGGCACAGAATCTGTACCATACTAGGTATTTTAACCCATTTTTCTATCACTATTGTAAAAAAAGGGTTAAATTTCCAAGTATGGCATAGATTCAGCGCCAAGGTGATTTTTGCCAACAAATGGCACTCCTCACCATTTTTTTTAAAATAACTGACTATGGTTGCCATAATTCGGTGCGGTTTTAAGTAAACAATTCTTGCCGCAGAATCCGTACCATCCTTGAAGTTCTTCCGATAACAGGGTGGCCACAAAATTCAGGAAAAAAAGTTCCCTGATAATTCCCTGACAGATTTCTAAAAAATTCTCTGATTTAAGGACAAACTTTGTTTCAAATTTTCTTAGGTTTTCCAGATGTCTAGACACCCTGATCAAATAGAACATGTATGCTAAAGAGATAATAAGCAATTTTTTAAAAAATAGGTTGGCTGGTAATGAAAAGTTTAAATTATTCCGTAACATTAAACTTTTAATGGCTTACCACAACAAATCTTCATGCAAATAGCGCCAAAATATGGATAAACGTGCTTTAAACAATACAAAATTTCTCTGATTTTCATGAAATTTTAAAAAGTTCCCCCGACATTTCCCTAAATCAGAAAGCTGCCTGACATTTCCCTGGTTAGTTGGTTGTTTTCAGATTATCTGGCGCCGTCAGCAACACGAGGGCTATAATGCGCCGAAACATTCGGCATTAGACAAGCCAACATACATTTACAAACACCCATGCCTAACACGGGACTCGAACCCGCAACCTCGCAGTCTAGAAGCTAGCACGCTAACCACTATACCGTTTGGTCGGCCTGACATTTCCCTGATTTTCAGGTTCTGTAGCCACTCTGGAAAAGTGGAACTAACTGCCAAACCAGAGTAAATTGAACTGAAGTTTTCAAAGACAGCGGTATCTGAATTAGGTACAGATGAATTATAAGGACTCGGACCATTTATGTTTAATATAAAACTGTTTAGAGAAGAAACTTAAGGAGGTACCATTCAAAGCTATTTTACTTTTTAATAGAGCTCTGGAAAGTTATAAGTTACCAAAAATTACAATGTTCGGTCTATTCCTAGTTGACGTTAAAATATCGCCAAGCCGATTTGGCGCTGTTTTGTAGGCGATACAGTTCTAAATAAGGCAATCCCATTTTTTTTATTGACGCGCTTTGGCTTTAACCTTCCTATACTACAAATCATGGAGCTGGTTCGTTTCTCAATTTTTCATATTGGAATTCCGAATTGGCGACATTCTGGCTTTGTCGCCAACTTTTCAAAAGTGCGCCAACCCATAAACGTGAACTAGGAATTTACCCAATGTTCTGACAATGCAGACGTACAAAACGGAGTATATGGTTCAGGTATAATGAAGTCACCAATCGTTGAGACATTTACATGAAACCACGCTTATGTTTTAACAAAAAGAAATTATATACAAAAAACTCAAAATAATATTTTATTACTTTTTTCCTGCTTTAAAATCAATGTATAAATTAAATACTGAAAGATCACAAAGCAAAACACAGTATCGAAATATTTACGACAGTGTGTGTTTATGAATGTGGTCATAAAAACATATGTAAACTGATAATAGTAATTGAAAAGCAAAATTGAAACGATTAAGTACTTACAGTTTTATAGATGAAACTGAATAATAAATTATATCAAAAAAGTCATTCTTTTAAATAAACATTGTCAATTTTAATATCCGACTTCTCAAGTCAAAACACAAGATTTCAAATTGCCAAAATCCTAAACCTCTTTTTTGATTGGTTCGTTTGTTAACGGATTAGAATCATTGCCAGTAAAATGCGAAAATAATTCTTTTTAATAGAGGTTATTTATGTGATGTCATAATCAATTCCTTTGTAAACAAATACATAAAATTCGGTTTGTGATTAGCTAATAAAATTAGAAAACTCGAAATGATTTTTAAATTTATATTGTGAATTGTGATTGGTCATAAATACGGAGGAGTGTTGCCATTGAATTCAGCACTACTCGCAATAACCATGTGCTTAAGGTTTATCAAAACTTTTGTAATTATTAGATTAATCTATAAAATAAATATTTAATTAATATTTAACGCAGAAAAACATGATAATTTTTTTTTTTGTAAGAAATGAAATATAACCTTTAAACAGAAATCAAAACTATCTCAACCTGTTTCTATAGCAACGGTAAACGGTGTATGATGGGAAATTAGTATATTGCTTTGCTTTGTTGTTGTTGCTAACACGGAGTATATGGAGTGCAAATTATTTATCCTAAGAAATCATAAAAAGTTATATCAACAACATAAAAACTAAATTTTATGTAGCAGTTGTGTAGCTTTTAAAATTCAACATGCCTGTGAGTTTTCAAATAACAACTTTTATTTTTAACTTTACAAATATTATTAGCGCTATTTGATGTTTGGATTTTCACAATATTTTCGGGTTTTTTTACAAGCTTTTTAGGCAAGGTTTCGGTTGAAAACAAGCGAGGCAATTTGTATAAAGTTAAGGATATTGCGCTTTTACTTTTAATAAGTTGACCATTCGTTCTCTTTTACCTTGAACAGTCCACATTTTTCAGTCTTTCAAGCGAAAAGTGTAAAAGTCTATTCAACAATAGTTAGAGTAAATATTATTTTAAAATTAATTTTGCGTCATTGAAAGACTTTAAAATAATAATAAATGTTCAGAAAAAAATTAAACGTTTACTGCAATTTCTATATTATGCTAATCCACAATTGGAAATCACTAGAAACTCAAATTGAATGGAGGGTAGAAAATCTCTCTAACATGTGTTACTTCTCAAAAAAAGTATATATTTCCACAGAATGTGACCCTTTATTTTGCTTTGGAAAAAAAAATTATCATTTAACTTGCCAAAAAAATGTTTATGGGCATTAGTTATAAACTTTTATATCTTAGTTGATGTATAATGCATGATGTGTTTTGTTATTATTTCAATATTGTAATGTGTGGTATGCATGTATAGCAGAAAATCAATTTCCTGCAAACACAATCAAATTTAATCATTTTTTTACTGTTGTGTAGCATGTTGTTATCCCCCTCCTCTGTTCCCCAGGATTGAGACTTTGTCAGTCTAAAATTATAATGAATTTTTTATGTTTTGTTTTGTATCCCTTAATTGTTTAATGAAAACAATAATTCCTTTGACTTGCAACTGTCTCTCGATCTAATATTCAAATTTAAAATACGCTTTAATAACCTGGTTTTTCAAAAAGTAGTGATTTTAAAACTTCAAAAGTGTTATAGTGCTGGTGCGATAATTGAAATATCCACACTCTTTCTGTAATCCTTGCCATTTTTGTCTTTTTAGGATGTCATAAAATACCAATTTATATGTCCATTTAGTTTTGTACTTAAAACTTGGTTAGAAATTGAGTAAAATACAAAAAAAATTGCTTCTAGGGAGAAGCACCTGAGGCTGAAAACATTAAAGTCGTGGTGAGATGTCGACCTATGAATGAAAATGAAAAGGCTTCAAATTTCAAGAATATTGTAGAGGTAAGTTTTTCTACAAAAATTTCGAACATTTTTTTATATCAATAATCAATTTTAAATAATCAATAGAATAATTATTTAATTCCTTCTTGTTTTAGTTTTAGCTCTTAAAATAACCTAAATAAACAATTTTCAACATTTATGTTTTCTAAAACAGCTATAACTTTCTGAAATTTTATATTGAGGTGCCAGTGTTATCTAAATTCAGTTCTAGCAAGCCACTCGCTCCAAATTTAAAATGCCTGAACTGCCTTCAGGCTAGATAAAAGTCACTGCTTCTATTTCGTTGATCAGCTTGGCATGGGTCAATTGTAGCCTTTGCACCAGCAAACTCTAATAAACCAAACTATTTCTTTGATCCTGAACTGAGTTCATTTTCCTTTATCAAATGCATATAGTACTGTAAAGATGATTGAGATTAAAAATTGATGGAAACAAGAGAAAAAAAACTAAAATAGTTGATGACTACTACAGCACTATGAAAATAACAAATAAAAACTAGAGGTGTGGAACATCGTACAACTTTCAATTACACTCTAATACTGATGTCAATTTGTGTCATTTACCGTTTTTATATTTTCATTATTCATTTTGAAAAAATGGCCAGTTTAGCATTATTTTTTTCCATTATTCATGTATGAGGGGAAAAAAAATCCTCGCCAAATAGATGATTTTGGCGATATACTTTTTGATGATTCTTATCAAAAATATAAATACTGAGGAGAGGAGAAAAAATTATCGGTGATGAGGTATGCCCTAGGAAAGAGAACTCTGTGTTAAAGGCATTCGTTTTCAACTTTTTATGCCATTAAAGCATTTTTACAGGAACTTCGGAGGTGGGGATGCTTAGAACACCTTAAGAGGCATTACCACAGCAATTTTAGACGAAATCGTTTGAGCCGGTTTTTTTAGCAATTACTGAAAAACATGATTTTTTTCAATGCCAGCTACCTTATGCGCATGCACGATTTTGACGAAAACCTTAATGGCTGGTCCCTGAGCCATTACCAACCTGCACATCAAATTTGAACATCGTAGGTCAATTTTTTGGGGAGTTATGCTGACCACAGATACACACAGACAGACATTTTTTCTAGATAATTTTTTTTGAAATCAGGATGTTCCAAAACATGGAAAAAAAAATCCATTTTTTTTTTGACTGAATGCTATACTTTCATTACCCTATGTATACATATAGGTAATTGAAAGTAAAAAATCATATTTAAAACATTTTTCTGAAATATATTCTACAGGTAATTGATCAATATCTGACTTGCATATTATTCTACAAAGAAGTTTACTCAGAAACTGAAATCCTAGATTCTTGCTATTAAGGGATAGATGAGGGAATTCTCTAAATTGCAAGACAGTATTGCTATTTTTAATTTTTTTACATGTGGTTAGATTCCTAAACTTTGTTAACTTGAATTAAATTGTATTATTATTCTTTCAGGATTATATTATTCTTCCAGTAGGATTCCGTGAACTTTATCAATTCTTTTAACTTTGAATTATGCATCGTGTTTTTCCAGTTTGATTGGCTAATGCTGTGTCAACTTTACTTAATCTACTATGTAATCTTCAATGAGGAACTTTCATGGTTTTATTTTTATATAAAAGTAAAGAAAAAATCATGAAAAACAATACCATTCTTTAAAAAATTTTACCTCGGATAAATTGTTAAAAAAAAATATTTAGTTTTTCACTGAACCAGTCTAAAACCTGTTTTAGACAAGGGGGGAGTGAGTTTTTTCCTCGGATTTTCGACGTATTCTATGCGTTATGACGTCAATGTTTTTTATGCGTTTTTGGTCGCGTGACTTTTGCTTTGATTTCAAACTCGATTTTTGATTAATTGAAAGCATAAAGATAAAAAATAATTGCACTGCTCAAATATATTCATTGAATAACACTAAAAAATACAAAAAATATTCATTTTCCTTTCTTGTGCAAGTTTCTCATTGTGATATTTTGTATTATGTATTTTCCAATTCTGCATATTCAGTATTTTATGTTAATCTATTCTGTACCTACTGATGATGGTTTTTTTTTAATTCAGTTTCTTGAAGATATATTTATTAGGGTGTCTCGAATTCTTAGATTTAGACAAATTTTCGATTTTGAAAGTACCTGACCCCTCATAAGTTTCCTTTTATGGTTCTCTCCCATGTTTCAGGGGAATACAAATGTATACTCGGCATTATTAAAATCTTATTTTTCTATATAACTTTTCCCTTAAACTTTTATTATCTAAAACAAAAACATAACTATTAGATTCATTCTAATATTACAATTTTAGTCTGCTTACGAGTAAAACAAGAGCCAAAATGTCATGTGTGTGATCCAGATAATTGCCCAAACTTGTAATCAAGTGTCAGATATTAGAAACATGTCAAAGTTGAAAAGTTGGTTTCTTTTCCATTATCGGGGTCATGAAATGACATTTTTGAGGGTTGAGGCATTTTCAGATTCATTAAACTGTCTTCAACTAAAAAATCAAGTTTCTTGTCGAATTTTTTTTTAAAAAATGGAAATTTCGGAGTGTGAGGTATTTAAAAGTATTCTAAATAGGTGAATTAAATTTTTTTACTCCAGATTCAGTTAAAAAAAAGTTTTGAGGGGTCTGGCATTTTTAGATTTAAAATAAAAGCGTCTTGCACAACAAAATCTAGTTTTTTGATGAAAATTTAAAAAAGAAAAAAAAATGGAAATTTCGAAGTGAGTGTCAAATATTTAAAAATTGTCTGATTTCAAATTTTTTTATTCCTTATTCAGAGTCCTAAAAGGAGAGTTTGGAAGGGTCAAGAATTTTCAGTTTCAAAATTTTTTCTGAATCGAAGAATTCTAGACACCCTAATGTTTATGCATATAAGATATGTAATTAGTGTTTTTTTTACTTATGCAAATTGGGTATTTCCTAAAATTATTTTAGTTTCAATCTGCCAGAAAGAATCCACTTTTCTTTTTCTCTCAACATCTACATTGAAGTTCTATTCTCTTTCTCTCTTTTTTTCCAATCAAATTTTCAGTCTTTAATATTACAAAATTGAGTTTAATTTTATTTCTTATTTAGATAAAGCATGTTGAAGGCACTGTGACTCTCTGCAATCCTAATACCTCCGAATATGATCCTCCTAAAACATTTACCTTTGATACAGTATTTGGTACAGACTCTACTCAATTGGATGTTTATAATCTGGCAGCTCGTCCAATTATTGATAATGTGTTGGAAGGATACAATGGTAAATCTTTTTATTTATCTTATAACTATACATTATTAATATACTTATGGATAGTTCATAAACAGTTAAACTTTTATCTATAAATTGATTTAAAAAATATAAAATTAGTACTTTGAATGTATGAACCATAAAAATGGCATAAATATTGAAGCCAGTCACCATTTTGGTTTTGTTTGTGAATGTTCTTATTTTATTATTTACATTAGAATATTTATATATAACATAGCAACAATACGCAAGTATCTATAAATAAATTGAGATAATTATTGAAGACATTTTAACAAAAAAAAAAAAAAGTTTACACAAAAGCTGGTGATTATATGTTGCCATCCATGTTCATTAATATGGTTTGTAATTTTAAGTAATTTGGTAAATCATAAAGAGAAGTAAATTTGGTAAATAACTGATTCAGATAACATTGTATTTTGGGCCTTTTTTGTCATTTTATAATGAATGCAATTTACCTGATGAAACATAGTCTACTGTATTGAAAATAGGTTATATAAAATAATTTGCTGTGTGTGAAATGGCATATTTACAGTTGTTGTAAATTTTACCTAAAAAAAGACATATTCCCCAGGTACAATATTTGCTTATGGCCAGACTGGAACTGGCAAGACATTCACTATGGAAGGTAATCGTGATGTTCCTGAGCAGAAAGGAATCATACCAAACTCCTTTGCTCACATCTTTGGCCACATTGCAAAGGCAGAAGGTGACAAAAGGCAAGTTACGCTACCAAACCTCTTCTTTTTTTTTTATTATTATGGAGTGGTATTTTTCTGCTTTTCTACTCAAATGAATTTCTTTTTTTTCTCAAAACAATTTTACATACCTTAATAAAATTAGTCTGTTGTTTCTCTAAAACTTGCAAATCAATGTTAACCCCCTACCCAATGCCCGGTCAAACGTGGATTACATATATATGTAAACATAAAGATAATGCAATATTCAGTTCTAGAATAAATAAACAATTATAATTATTAAAAGTATATTTATTGATTTGGTGTTTTTTCTCCTGGTATGTTAGTTTTGCTTACATGATGTAATTATAAAGAGAATTTTAATTGTAAATTTATGTGGGACTTTTTTTTATGTGTTTAGATGTTCTGTTATACTATGTGTCCATTGTTGCTATGAAATCTGTTAAACTACAGCCTGAAGGCACTTATAAATTTTCTCTTTAATAATAACAGATAATTGAGTTGCAATGTTTGAAGCTATGTATTTTATAAAATGATATGCTTTAAAATGCTCTAAATGACAATATTTTTTTTTTTTTTTTTTTAATTATAAAACAGTATTTTTTACTTTTTTTGAACATCTATGTTAAATACACTATTAAGGTTGTAACTGGCCAAAAATAAAAGCATGGAGTACTTGCATGAACAATTTAAAAATATAAGTAATGTGTCGTATGATTTTATTTTTGATAATTTTCATTAACATTTTCTTATACTATATCCAAAAGTAGTCGAAGAGAAACAAATTATTTTTTACTTCTTAGTGCATTCGTATAAAAGTTTTTTTTTTTTTTTTTATTATTATTATTATTATTTAATTTGTAATTTGTTTAAAAAAAAGTTGCATATTTTTCTCAAAAGTATTAATTTAAAAAATATGCATTATTTTTTTTTCTCTCTCTCTTAAAAGCTGCTATATATGAGAAGCATTGCTTTTTGATTAGAATTATTTTAAACCCTTTTCAGATTTCTTGTCCGAGCTACCTATCTTGAGATATATAACGAAGAAGTCCGTGATCTCTTAGGAAAAGACCAGACTGCTCATTTAGAGGTAATTTGTGTTTCTTTGAAAAGGAATTATTTTTTGTTGTATAATTTTAAATCATGAAAGTATCATAATGATAGATAAAGGGTGTTGCATGTAGATGCCACAGATTTTGATAACCCTGCACGTAATTTATAATTTTTTTTAAAAAAGTATGATTAACTTATATATTTTCTGCAAATAAAGTCTTAATAATGTGCACAAAATCTAAATGAAATGCTATTACTTTTCACCAATAAAACTAATTAATACATTATCTGCAGAGAAATTATATATTATCCCTATATCCTATGATTCAAAAATCAAAGTTTTCTCCATGATGCAATTTATACCACTGAAATACATTATTTTGATAAATATCATAGATCTGTCTAGAAGAAATTTAAGTACATTTACTAAGTGGGATACTTTTTTACAAAAATCTGTGTTTAAAAAACTAATCAAAAATGGATTTAAAAAATTATACTTGATTATAGTTTCCTATTTTATAGAGTTGCATGCTTTCATACATAAAAGTTTTTTTCCTTGACACATTCTACTTGTTTTCTTTTAGAACTTTCTGTATGAAATAAACTCTACTTTTATATTATATATATTGCATTTTTTTTTTTAATTTTTATGATTTTTAAATAAATATTTACAAATATATTTGTTTGTTAATTGTAGATCTGTTGCATAATATGATAAATGTAGCTGATAATGTTTCTTCCCCTGTGAAAAATTTCACCGCATGCCACTGAAAGAATATATATATTTTTTTTTTAAATCTCCTCTTCATTGATTTGCTTTTTGAAAAAAAACAAAGAAAAAAAAACGTTTTGTATACAGTAATATAAATAATTTCTACAAACTATTATTTATTATGCCTTAAAGTACAGTTGTTCTTGTATATCAAATGTATAAGTTTTGTTTTTAAAAATAGTTTTGTCACTGATAGCATAATTTCTTATTAATTATTTCTTAATTGGACCGGCTCTTAGCATTTCTGGATTATAATGCTTTCCCTTATTTAATATAATATGTCCTTCTTTATAGAATATATTGCTTGAAGAAAATGTTATGTTTTATAAAAACTGCCCAAATTGCATGTTCTGAAGAGAAAATTTTTACAGCTTGATACTTGAAATTTTACAATCTTTTATTTTTTTTATAGAATATGTTTAAAAAAGAATATATTTTGTACAAATTATACAAATTGCCAATTCTAAAAAAGATGACATTTCTTATACTTTTATCAGTGAAATTTTGCAATAAAAAAGTTAATGCCCTTTGTTCTTTTATTTAAAAGAAAAAATATAAGCACATATTTGTGCTTTTTACTTGAACCTTATTTATCAGGAGAAAGCTGTTTTGCAATATATACTGTTATTATTCAAATTCAAAACACTTTTTTTCAGTATTATAAAGCATTGGAAGTGGTGTTTTGAAATTATTTTATAGTTTTTTCACTCTATATATACTTAACACTTTGCTGTCCGCATGTCTTGTAAAAATTTCTTCACTTGTTGCCGGCAGCACTAATTAAGATTACTTCGCTTGTTGTTCGCCCTATTTTCAAGACATTTCAAAGATATACCTAGGTAAATAAATGTAAAATTTGTTTGTTTTATATATTTCTTTATTTACATTTTCTTTGGTACTTAGTATATTTCTTTTAGATGATACGAAACAAAACAATCTCGAAGATGTAACGCAACTCCACATGACTTGCACATTAAATTTGTTGTTCTTTTTTTGTTTTTGGAACATACATGGCAGTTTCTTTGTTTTCATTTACTAGTTTCGAAAATGAGTATTAGTTAGTGTTGCTTTAGCTGACCCGAAAGTCTGTCGATCGCATCATAATGGGATGCATGCGATGCAGTAGCGACCTCCGAGTTTTGCTTAAGAGAAGATACATGATCTTGTATCCATGATTCAGACACTTTCAATAAGAAATCATGAAATCGGAGACTCTTATGTTCTGTATTGAAATGTTTACATGTCCTAAATGCATTAAATAATACTCAATTAAACAAGTACATGCAAACCTTTTTTGGTCATTTTATAGTTTTTCTGTATATTGGGTAGTACCTCAGATATGCCCGATCCCCCCCCCCTCTGCCCGATCCACTCCCTTCATGTATTCATTATACTCTAATACACTTTCGGGTTTTTTTATTGTGCAATTGGTTTTTCTGCATTTTCTTTGGGGTTTTGGGTGTTTCTCAAAGTGGCACTGTGTATCGTAGAGACCATTCGACTCATTTTGGTTTTCGAAGCTCTCCATAATTATACGAGTACTTCACATTTTCATTGATGGCAAGCTTCAAACACATTGAGTTTTACTCATTTTAATTTTTCTGGTAATCCTTTATGTAGACATATCGTTCCTCAAACTTGAATTTTCTTTCTTAGTAAATTCTCTGCAATTTTTTCACTGTTGTAGTAATTGTCCATGTGTAAGTAATGCCACTTTCCATAAGAACGTGTGAATAGTTCCATCACTATTTTTGCTAAAGGCTGTTCTCCACCAGAATATATTTTGAATGAGGAAATATATCCTGTATTAGAATCACAAAGCATCTGATTGAGTTTGCCATATTTAATAATTTTCGACGGATTGTAAACTTTAAAATTTAATCGTCCACACCATGGTATCATTCCTTCATCAATTAAGATATTTTGTCTAAGATTAAAAATTTTCTTCAAACTTTTTGGAAAAATAATCAATTACGGGTTGCACTTTAAAAAGATGGTTGGCATTATCCGGTTTAGGTCGGAAAAATGTAAATATGATAATATTCGTCTAAATCTGTTACGGGACATCGTTTTCGGAAATATCGAACTTTTTTTTTAACGAATTCGTTGACGAATAATCATCCATCTTTGCTTTTTTTACAATTCCCATAAGGATAGCAAGCACACACCATTTTCCAAGTTCGGCTGCCGTAACGCCAAAAATTTTGACACTTTTTTTTTTATCTAGTTTCCTTCTATTGCAATTTTTATTGTAGTATTTGTTCGTTTCTCTGCTAATATATTCAAATAAATTGTTTCCAATAAATAACTCTACGATATCTTCAACCCTCTGTATATCTTCGAGAAATATATTTGGACCCGGAGACCCTTCAAATTCATTATTTGTCTTCGTTAAATCTAAGTCTGACCACTGTACACTGTCTTCTTCATCTGAATCAGTTGGCAACTGTACTGTATGTCGAATTCTTCTTGTAAGTATTTCACTATCTTCCAAAGATTCTGCTTCACTATTATTTTTTGAAGATGCAGTACCTTCTTCCCAATCGGCATAGTCGATTGGAACCTCAGACAAGTCGTCAGCGCATTCATCGTAAATAATCGTATCTTCTTTTTCGTCTGTCATGATGAAAAGGCACAAATTCATATTAAAACAAGAAACTTTATGACATGTGTTACTTATTATTACTTTAACAAAACACTAACAGAACAGACGAGGGGCATGTTTACCAACAAAACAACTCTGAAAGGATAAAAACCGGTTCCTAGACATTCTGAGTTGGCAGAAAGCTGGCTTGTAAAGCATAGGATTCAATGGGAACTTGTGACTGTATTGCAATGAATCTAAATAATCAAGTTTTAATCGAGTAATTCATTAAGCTGACGTTCTAAATGGGTTTTAGACATTCCGAACAATATTTTGGCGTATTTAAAATTGTAGTTTTTATTTATAAATGGCTCTTAATGATCAAATTTTGATGAAATCGTGGTGAAAAGAGCTGATTTTGAGGTGATTTGGGTTGGTTCGGGATGACTGGACAGTAGGCTTGGGCGATGTATCGATACATCGTCCAACCGGTGTGAAATCATCAAAACCGGTGTGAAATCAACATCGTCAAACCGGTTTCACTTTATTCCATCACGATCTTCTTTGACGAGAGCGCCATACTTGCCTAGCACTTCAAGGACGAAGAACCATTGCCACGATTCATGCACGGTATTTCTAAAATACTATAGAAACGTACTGAAACCGTCGATACTGCGCCGTTTGATATACTATACTTCACCACATCGCAGTTAATCCTCCCTGCATATGCGCGGTGTATCTAAGACTGTATAGAAACGTAGTGTAACAGCTACACCGCGCCGTTGCAGACGATTTCCATTTGCTTTTGCTGGGGCGATACTCGGCATCGTGATAATCGTATCCACCTTCGGTATGTGTGATGTTTCTATTTTAGGTCTCGCGTTTATTTCCTATTTCGTTTTTACAGCTGAGTATTGAAATTGCTTGGTGGTTTTCAGGCGCCAGTAATCTAGTAATATTGGAGATTCGATGAAAGAAGTATTCCTTTTATTGTTTGAACATTTTTTTTTTGTTCTCGTAACTCTTATAAAACGTTTTGATTTTTATTTAATTTGTCATGAGATATGAGACCTTGATATTCTATTTTTGGAATTCAATTGAGTATTTCCTAAAATTTATATGTTTCATTTTTGATTTTTTTTTTTTCATTTTTTCTCTAACTTGGAAGAAATAAAATATAACATTTTTGTATTTTTTAAATCTTTTACATCAGGATTACTTCAGGATTTTTTTTTATCTAACAACCTTGAGAGCTTTGCTTTATTTATTAACTCGAGGGTATTGCGGTATTCTAGCGCGGTAATTTCAGTCTAGTTCCTACCTAGTTAAGATAATCAGGTTATTTATTACTATGATGGTTTGTTATATCTGCCGAAGTCAATATGAACCAGCGCATGGACTGATCACAGCTGTTTCTTTAGTTTAATTGCTTAAACACTTGTAAACGATTTTTTTCCCATTTACGTTGAAGGATTTTCTCTTCTGATTCGTAAGTAAATAAATGTTTTATAATTTATTTTTTTCAGTTTGTTCAATTTGAATAAAGTTTATTTCCATAAGATTAATTACTCAATCCACCATTGCTTCTTAAAAATACTGAAATGCATATTTTTTTGGCACAAAATAAAGATTATTAGAATTTTAAATGTTATGCATTAATTTTATTTTTATTGTTTAATAGTTATATTGTATATAGTAAGTAATAAAATATTCATTATAAAGTATGTTTTTAATTTAATAATTAAGAATATCCAATAACTAAAGTAACATGTGCACCGCCAGGAAGTGCACTTGTCCTCCCTCCCCCCCCCCCCCCATCTCCTTCCTTCCCTGGATAATAACAAAGTAAAATTTCATTAAGTTAGAGAAATTAAAAAATCCGGATTAAACCAAAAAAATAAAAATTAACGACTTACACCCCCTTGGGTGCTTTATGTATCCCCCTGAAAGTAATTCGGTCGCTGCTCATGTTATTTAAAATAAACTTCTATACATGAATTCAATAAAATTTTACAAAGCTAAGCAAGCATAACTTTCGGCTACATAGCGTGTTATGAAAACGTTGTTTTATAGTATTTTGTAAAAATAAATATAGTTAACATCGTGATGTATCATGACATCGTGATGTTAGCTTCCCGATATATCGCGATGCAGAAATGTTAACATCGCCCAGGCCTACTGGACAGTACCATGCACTTGCTACCTATACGGTGTCGCTGGACGACATTGACACAAATAATGGCAAAATAATAAAAATGTGTATGAAGAATATACATGTAGAGGAATAAACTAAAGAGTTCAGGGGAAAAAAGTTTAATCTAGGAGAAACAATTTCAAGAAAAACACTAATGAAAGCTTATCATCTCATAGAAAAGTTCTGTTAATGCTTTTCTTATGGATGATATATGCTTGTGACTTTATATGCGTTAATGTTGTTTTGCGCAGAAAATGATTGCAAACCATCAAAGTTTACTTCCTGGACGACAATATGGCATTAACAATTCAATTTCATTAAGACAAACAGTTGTTTTCTTAAGACTAAACTTTATTTTCCCAGGCACACTTCAACTATTAGCTACCATATCAAAACATTTTTAAAAAATTCTATTATAAAAATATTTTATCTGCATCAATTTTAAATATTCTAGTGGGTTAAGTTTAAAGAAGAACAAAAATAAAGATTTGTGGTGAATATATAAAAATTGCAAAGCAGAAGTAAAATTTACTATCTGTTTGCATATGGAAGAAAGGTTAAAGAATCAGGATTTAAAGTGCAAGTTTCTTTGCTTGTGGGTTTTGCTTTTCAGATGTGTATTAGCCTTGAAAAATTACAACCCTGTTAGGCAATATGTTAATGGGCACTTTTAATTCTTTTTGTATTATGATCCTCATGTAAAAATCATAGTGCGAATAATTTAAATGAGTTATGTATATTTTATAATGTTACACAACAAAAACAATTAAATTTAGGATTTAAATTGGTAATTATACAGAAACCTTTGAGGCATTTTTTATATTGTACTTCATTCCAGGTTAAAGAAAGACCTGATATAGGAGTTTATGTAAGAAATCTCACTGGTGTAGTAGTGAAAAATGCTGATGACCTTGATCGCATTATGACTTTGGGAAGCAAAAACCGTAAATATACTTTCTCGATTTTCTACTTTTGAAAGTAATATTATCTTCTTGAATGATTACTCTATGAAAATAGTATTTATGGACGTTTTTGTATTTTTTTTTTTTATATAAAAGTTTGCTGTTTGAGTGCAAAGCATGTATTTTTCAGTATTAAAGGTAATTAAATGCAGTACAGTAAAAATTATTTGCAATAAAAATTACTAATTAATTTTGATAAGTAATATTTTTATCTTTGAATTAATGAAGTATCTTTGCATATCCTTTTTTAAAAAGTTGATGTTAGTTAACAAAACTATAATTTTTTATTCATATTTATTGCAGTTGAACTGTTTTACTGGAAAATTCTAGTTTATAGTTTTTAACTCACTATTTTTATTGTTTATGCAATTGTTTAGATTTAGAGATTTCTTTATGTATAAATTTATAATAACGAAATTTGAGGCTGATAAAAAAAAAAGTATTTCTAATATTTACACTAAGATGGCTAAAAAAAATTGTAATGCTAAATTGAAATCTTTTTATGCTTTAATTATTTTTCGATATGTTCTAATTTATTTCTTTGAACCTCAGATATTTTGTTACACAAAAGGTTTTATCCCTGTAAACTATTCATAGTTATTTGTGAATTTTTGTTCCACCTGTCAGTTTTGCAATGACTTTTCATAATCTCTACTAACAGACAGATATCCAATTGATTCTATAAGCTCTTAATTTTAGGATAAAGAATACTTTAGATAGAAATTACCTAAGTACCCATTTTGCCACACAAAACCTATCTCCACATAACAGGTAACACCATGATACAAAATTTTACCACATATTAGTTGACATGTTCAAATAAAACTTTTACCTGCCTAAACACATTATTAAAATGCCTATTAGTAAAAACTTAATCAAGTATCTAGTAGTGATCTATCGATAAAGAATTACTGTCAACTTTATAACTACATTGACATTGTTTATTTCATTTTAGTTTAAGTATGAAGAAAAACAAGACATTATATTATAAATATTCATATTTTTTTATGGATGAAGATGCTTCTGATTTTTCATTAAAATGTAAAATATTTATTTTTTACAAGGTATTTTTTGTTCAATATTTACTTGCTCGGCTGAGCATATAAGAAGAAAAATATATACCCAATCTAAATTTTTACATGCCAAGCAGTATAATTTTCAAGTCCTATTTAGTATCAGTTTCTTCCATTGACAGGTGTGGTTGGCGCTACGAACATGAATTTACATAGTTCTCGTTCCCATGCTATATTTAGCATCACTGTTGAAAGTTGTGAAGAGGGTTTTGATGGAAAAGAACACATTAGGGCAGGAAAACTGCATCTTGTTGATTTAGCAGTAAGATATACACTTGTTTTATTGTAGAAATTTGTTTCTAATTAAATAAATAATGAATGAAAATAATAATTTTAACATATAAAATATCTGTATTTTATTTGAAGCTCTATTCAGGACAATTCTATTATATATAGGCCAGATTTGGGAAAAAAAAATATTAAATGTAATAATTTCACAAATGTTGCAAAAGTACAACAATATTTTGTTTAATCATGATAAACCTTTTCAAATACTATTATTTATTAAAACTTTCAAGGCTGCAGGTGTTTTTTTTTTTGTTTTTTTTAAAGTAGTTTAGTTACAAGTTAGCTCTTTCTGAATTTTTTTTAAACATTTATTTCTATTATTGTTCCTGGATGATATAACATTATTTTTTAATATTAAGAAACTACAAAGACAGCATTCTTTTACATTACTCTCTTTTCACTTAACATTTAAAACTTTGATCGATATCAAAATTGAAACTTTTCATTTGAAATAATTTTATGTTTAATCTAAAATTACATTTTTTAAACATCCCAATTAAAATTCCGCCTTTTAATAATCACATTTGTTTTAGGGGTCTGAACGACAAAGCAAGACTGGTTCGAGTGGCCAACGTCTGGTTGAGGCAACAAAGATCAACCTGTCTCTTTCTACACTGGGAAATGTCATTTCAGCACTAGTGGATGGTAAAAGTACTCACATACCTTATAGAAATTCCAAGCTAACACGATTGTTACAAGATTCTTTGGGTGGAAACTCTAAAACTTTGATGGTAGGTTTCCTTAGGTTTCTTCAATGCCAATTCCAATAATATTTAACTTTTCAATATTCTCGTAATTAATCTAAATGTAATATCCTCGTAATTTAGTCCTCGTCCTCGTTTAGAAACAACCATGCAATTTTTCTGTATAGAAATTCATTAAAAGTCTATGTTTAGGAAAGTAAAAATACAAGAAAACAAAGATTTCATTTTTTACTAAATCTATTCCACAGAAAATATTCTAAAGCAGAGGGTAATATTGAGTCTAAGGATTTGGTATTATTGTTTTTAACTCTAAGTCTCAACTGTTTTAGTCTTTATTCTTGTAGATTTGAAAAAATTACATTCAAATATATTTATCCAAAAAGTAAGAAAAATATTACTTGGTTTAATTGTATTTTTATCTAAACATTTGAGACATTCTTTTAAAACATTTTTATTTCTTTGGTTTAAATAATTTATAAATGTAATAAAAAATATAATTTGCTTTTTTTTACAATATAAATAAGTATGAAAACTTAAATTAAGTGAAATCATATACATAAAATTGCTTGGATCATTGATGTTAAACTTCATATTTAACCTTACTTTTATAATTGAAGAATTAATAATCCAAAACTTTGCACACCAATCTGACAGCTGCTTTAGCAAGCTTCTGTTAGGTGTTGTTTAAAAGTTGTAGCACATGTAAAAATACATATATTTGGTTTTTCCAGCTCTATTTAGAACTATTCTATAACTTTGCCTTTTATAAAAATACACATATGAAATTGTGTATCAATCTCCAAAAATTATTTTTAATAAAAATACAGCTATGAATTAATGCAATTCATCTTGATTTGGTGATCAAAATTGGCTTTTTAAAATAAGGAAAATCTTAATCTCATAAATTAATTTATTTACTTGAAATCTAATTAAACCTAATTCAAATTTATTCTAGTGTGCAAATATTGGACCAGCAGGATATAATTATGATGAAAGCCTAAGCACGCTGAGGTATGCTAACAGAGCTAAGAACATCAAGAATAAAGCTCGCATCAACGAAGATCCCAAAGACACAATGCTTAAAAAATTCAAGGATGAAATTGAAGATTTGAAAAAGCAATTAGAGGATGGTAAATTTTATCAATGAATATTTTCTTATATTATAGGGAATGTAAATTTAAGAAAAATGCATAATTTGAATTTGGATGACATTTTGTAATTTTTAGAACTGAAGTAAATTTATGGAAAGATCACTACTATAAAAAAAAAAATCCTGTAATCGTATGATTAAAATATCTATTTGCAATCAATATGAAGCAATATTGATAGGACTAAAAGTCTAAATACAGCCACTAGGCAACTTGGTCAGATCATGTTCCATTAAAGTTTATAACATACAAAATTTAAGAAGAAATATTTGTAACTCCATATTTAACTAATATAATAGTATACACAATGTATATCTGGTGGACTGCACAAGCTTATATCCTTGCTAAATAACAGCCAAATTCTAAAATACTGGTAGATGCCATGTGTTCTTGGACATAGCTAAATGGTGCCAACCATTTCAGAAAGCGTCTGACAGCATTGCAAAGTGTCTGAATTTTGGGCTTTAATATCTTTTTTAAATGGATAATTTTCTCATTTTTATTTGTTATTTAGGAAGTGAAGGTGGCACTGAATCTGGTGAAGACCTTTCTGAGAAAGGTGAAGAAGAAACTAAAACAAAAGTTCACAAGAAAAAAAGTATTTTTAATATACATTTCTCACTGTAAAATCGATATTTAATTTAAATCTATCTTGTGTCTAATTATATCTGATTATCTTGATTTATGTTAATTAATAACTACATAATAAAGCTAGTCATATTATTAAATCTTCCTTTAGTTTTTGTTTACTCACAAAGAAACTAAAATGATATTGGTCTCTTTTTAATAAAATTTCTCATTATTTTAAATTGATTGAAAAAAATGAAAATTCTTTATTTGGAAATTGAACCATTTTACAACTGTGCTAGCATGAAAGGTGTTTTTACTGAATATGAGTGCTAAACCAACATTATTATTATTATTATTTTGCATTACGTGAAGAACATGTTTGTTTTTCAAATTTATTTAGTCTTTTTTAATGAAATATTAATTAATATTATTGGCATTTTCCATGACATAAATTTTCCTCTGTGGATTTCATTTAAGATTACAGCAATGTAATAAAAATTACATTGAATTTATGTGAAGAATATTCAATAAGAGACGTAATACTGTTTGTTGTTAAACTTATATTCATAATAAACATTTGTAGAAATAGCAATTTTTATTTCTGCATCATATTCAATGAGTTTTTTACATAATAAATATATGTTTCAATAAGTAGACATATTTCAAATTATAATGTTGTAGCAGTGATAATTTTAATCCAACTCATAATAACTCTAATTTTAAAGAAAAAATTAGTATTAAGATATAGGATGATAAATTTATACATTCTAATATTTATTGTACAGTTTTTATGTGTATTTTAAATCAAATATATGTTGAGGAAAATAAAAAAATATATCTCGGGCAGATAACCATTGGAAGAGATTTTACTAAAAATATTTTTAATTAAACTACTTTACTAAAATTTATAATTTTGATTGCAAGAGTGTTATTTTGTGATCGAAAGTAATATGTAATTATATTTAAAACAAAATTTTCTATTTATTTTCCCATAGCATTTTCAGAAGAGGAGGTGAAGAAAATGCAGGAACAAATCGAATTGGATCGTAAGAAGCTGGCTGAACGTAAAGACATCTTAGAAGAAGAACGACAAAGGATCAGTAGCGAATTAGAGAAAAGGCAGCATGATTTGGCAGGTATAAGGTATGTGTTTTACTGTAAAATTATTTTTTATTTCTTAGCAGTTAAGATATTGTTAGTTTGAATCTCAAAAATTACAATGCTTTTCACAAACTGTGTCATTAGCTTGATTTTACAATATTAATAAAATAAGTTTAAATTATATTAATAAGACTAAAGTTTGGCAGTTTTGTCATTTTTATCTTAATAACTCTGGTACAAATCTTTTATCTAATAAAGTGATAAAATGTGAAGAAGCAAAGTTTCTGTTATCAGTTAAAATATTTAAATTCACTAATGAAGTCTTTACTTAACATAAATTATGTCTATGGATTATTTGTACTCGGGTGTACTTTGTGCAACAAAGTAAACTGAGGAACAGGGACTGAGAAAACAATGTGAAAATACAATTCTAACAAAATTGTATATTTTTGCAATATTTTCTTAGTTTCCAGTATGTTATGCATGTAACTATTCCATTTTTTGTGAGTTACAAACTTCATCCATCCTTGATAATCTATGATCAGAAATCAACATTTTACATTTAATTACATAATATGTAATGAAACTCTAGCATTGGGGTTAATAAATCAATGAACTTTTTTTTGTGTGGATTTCCCAAATTTTTCAATCCAAAAACATAGTTTGGAAATTAGTCGATATGTTTTAGAAAAATTGCTCTTTTTTTAAGATTTCGTTACCTCTTTGTTGTCTATAATTCACTTGTATCACTTATCTTTGTACCAGAACTGATCATGACACACTGCTCCAAAAACTCCAAGGACTTGAAAAACAAATCATAATAGGAGGAGAAAATCTTTTGGAGAAAGCACAGGAACAGGAGAAACTCCTCGAAGAAAGTTCCAAAGAACTCGAAGAAAGGAAAAAGAAAGAAATTGAACTCAAGAAAGCTTTGGAAGAAAAAGAAGTAAGAACATTAAAGTCACTTTTAAATCAATTTATCTATTAATTCATAGTTTGAAGCTTTTTAATGCGAAGCTACAATATTTATAGGACGTTCAACTGGAAAATAAACCCATGTAGCTAGTTCATATAATCATATAATATAATAAAATAACATTAACTTCTTGTGTCTACCTTGTTTCAAACCACTACTTACAATGTACAAACTTTTTTTTTTCATGGTACAATTTTGTAACAAAATAAGTTACAAGTAATTATAACTAACTATTTTATAACTATTCTAACTATTTTATAACTATTCTAACTATTTTATAACTATTCTATCTAACTATTATAACTTAACTATTTTTCATAAAATATAACCAAATCTCTGTTTATGTTTTTATACAAAAACTTTTTTAATTGAGGTAATTAAGCATCCATGACAGGGTTTATGCCCCCCTCTCTTCTCCCTATCCATGCCAGTTCATTGGGACTGAATAAGTAGCACCCTATTTTCATTAATGTTGGTGAGCAAAAAGGGTTTCCTTGTTTAAAAAACTTTTGCTTCAGCTACTTGTACATCAGAATGTCACAGAAAAGTTAAAAAATGTATAAGTCAAGACACAATTTTTATAGTAAAATGCAATGGGATTCAAAGTAGACTCTATGGTTTCAAAATGAATTTTCAACAATAAATAAATGGCATGGGTTTTTAAATTTTATTACAATTGGTAGCTGATTTTTAATAACTTTCAATTAACCAAGAATGTTTTTGAATAGTTATAGAACATAATTTCCTTGCAGCGTCTTGACTACCCAAATAAAATGGTTTTTGGACAAAATTGTTGCTGGATGTGATCACGTTTTTATGTGATACATATCTTAGATTCATTCTTAACTGTGTTTTAAGATTGAGAAGATTGAAAAAAAAAAATGACCTACAAATATGTATAATTTCTTAAGCATATGTAACACAGAATAAATAAAAACTTAAAAAAATTAAAAGTTATACACTTATTTAACCCAAGATAACTAAATTTAAATCTGTGTTTACTCTATAACTAATCATTCGACTCGTAGACTATGAATTAAAAACAAGTATATTTTTGTATTTACTTTATTTTAAACAAATTAGTGCATCTTAAGAGAAGCATTATAATATTTTAATTGTTTAATGGAAATATATAATGTAAAAATTAATGTTTCGATTAATTTTTGTACGGTGAGAAAGAGTCACTGCTATGGGAACAACTGTAATCCAGTAAACTGGAAGTCTATCAGTATTAGACGAATGTTTAGTTATTTTATGGTTTAAAAAATACCTTCCTGTGAGCATTTCAATTAATTTTCTACTATCGAAAAGAGTCACTGCTATGGGAACAACTCAGGGATGAGTTTCTTCCGCCATATGGCGGAATTCCGCTTTTTTAATTTTTTAGAAAAAAAAGAATTCCGCTTTTTCAAAGAAAGTTCCGCTTTTCTAATTCCTGAAAAAAATCCGTGTTTTCCCGCTTTTTCTATCCCACGGAAAAATAACTTTTTTCTATGGCTTAACCGCGAAGCAGCTTCACTTCCGAAAGATCGGGAAACCTATCGCTCAGGGGTCGCATCACATTCCTGCCTTATTTCTGCTCCAAGTACAAAAATACACTGAAATGCATTTTTTTTAGTCAGATTGGCGTTCAAACTCGCATTTTGTACATTTCCAACTGCTTCGAAATTTGATCCTTTTGTGTCATTTTTTTCTTTGCTCAAAATGTAAATTCCTTCTTACGATTTCACGCGATTAACGTATACTAATAATGCGCTTGCTTCGAAGTCTGACATCCACGGAACTATCGTTTATTTACGTTAGTATGTGTTGTTCGTTTTCATTAAGCGTTATGCTGATGTAATGTCCGCTACTGCCGAGATTTGTGTGGCTAAGACGTGGGTTATCGCTGTGATTTAGGTTGCTGTGGTGACCATTTTCCTGAAGTATTACGCCGATATAACAGCGTTATTGCTGAGAATTGTTCCGGTATCTTCGGCGCTAACGCTGATATTTACGTTTATGTGATGAGCATTTTCGTTGAGTGCTACCCTGTTATAAAATCTGAGATTTGCACCGATGTTAACGAAAGAATGTTGATATTACCGTGATGAATTGCGCTATCGCCGAGATTTTGTGATGGTAATTTTCGTCGAGTGTTACGCCCATACAATAGCGTTATTGTTGAGAATTGCTCCGGTATATTAGGTTCAAGCTTTGATATTTCAGTTGGCGTGAGAGTTGTTTTCGTGGAATGCCGTACTTTGATAACATCCGATATTACCAAAATTGCACTAGTATTACCAAGAAAATGTTGATATTACCGAAATTTGTGCAGATATCGTGGACACTATCGCCAATACGCACGTTGTTGCAATTTTCATTTCGGCTGATATTTAGATTTTCGCCGGTATTGCAAGCGCTATTGCTTTCGTTAGAGTGATGGTCATTTTCGCCGAGGTTTACTCTAATACAATACCGGCTATTACCGAGATTTTCAACACCGTTTTATAGCCATTCGCCTAGACTTCCGTAAATGCGATAGCCGCTATATCCGTGATTAGTGCCTCTTTAAGGATCGATTTCGCCGTTTCATGTGAATCTATACTGAAATTTTTATATCATTTTGTATAAAAATTATATAAAAAAATTCTGAAAATTAGTCCCAATTAAAATATTTTTAAAGAAGCTGTGTTGAAAGTTATTTTAACTGCATTTGTATGTAAAATTGTTTGTGGCTTTTTATTATATTGAACATGCTGAAAGGTAGGAATAAAAATTTAAATGTAAAGATTTTAGTACTTAAAATGTAGCTTAAAAATTAAGAAAACTAGGTTTAATTATATTCGGCCTGTTTGTCAATATGGTATAGTTGCTTAAAGTTGTTTGACTTGAAAATTTGAAGTTTTGCCAGATTCCATCGCTTTTAAAGGATTTTTTTTTTTTTTTTTGAAGCTGTACTGTGCCTGATGACAGCCAAAAGTGTAACCCTACACCTAGGTGCCTCTATTTTGAACCAATTTTCTCACGGACAGACAGAAAAAGTGCAGTGTTATAAACGCACATGGAAAACCACAATTTTTTTAAGTATAGCTTAAAATGTGTTTTACGCATAAAACGTTTGGAGTTTTGTTTTTAGCTTTTTGATTTTTTACCAAACTCATCCTTGGAACAACTGTAATCCAGTAAACTGGAAGTCTATCAGTATTAGACGAATGTTTAGTTATTTTATGGTTTAAAAAATACCTTCCTGTGAGCATTTCAATTAATTTTCTACTATCAAATTTTTGAAATGAATACTAGATAACAGAACCCAGTGACAAATTCTTGTCAACAGTGGCAGTCAGTTTACATTTATCTTTAAAAGTCGACATTGTTTTTCTCAACTAAAATCTTCCTTCACTTCATAATCTAGTCTGAGCGATTGAATATTGAGGAGAAGTACTCCAGCCTTCAGGAGGAAGCAGCTGGCAAGACTAAGAAACTGAAGAAGGTGTGGCAGCTGCTGTTGGGTGCCAAGAACGAGCTCAATGACCTAAGGCAGGAACACCAAAGAGAGAGTGAGGCACTTCTGGAAAGCGTAAGGCAGCTGGATCGGGAGCTCAGCCTCAACAAGCTGCTCATCGACATGTTCGTGCCACCGGAGCATCAGGAGGTATTGTCTATTTTTGTTCTTCAATCATGTCATAAAGATATGAATAATAATAAAAAAATTCTTTTTAAGTTATGGTTGGTTGTTTTGTACACTCAACTTATTTTTGAGCTCAATAATGTCTAATCAGACCAGGACCTACAGTTTAACATAGGTTTCGAACCAGGATGCACATCCATGCCTAACCGAGTTTTGGAACCCAGCACCTTTGGTGTGCAAGGCCAGATCGCTAACTACAGTCATCAGGTAGGCTTCAAGTTATGAAGCCTTAAAAGTTACAAAATTATTAAGAGTAGCATTGAGAAATAAATTTTTTTTCTCGCTTCCAATTGCAAAATCATTTGAAATGAACATATGGTTTAGAAAGTTACATTAAAAAGTTGCTTTTTTTTGTAAAACTACACATAGATACATGCTTAAAAAATTATAATGGTGGTCTGCTAAGGAAATGAACTTTCAAGAACCAAAGTCATGCTTTAACATTTAATCAATCTTGAATTAATAGTCTTATCAAATACAGAAAAATTCGGTGATGGTCACTTAAAAACTACCTTCTGCTGAAACAAAATGCATTTTATTATTGAATACGTTTCCTACATCTACCTATTTCGTCCTCCTGTATGACTCCCTAAGAGGCGTGAACTGTTGAGTTTATCTAAAAAAAAAAAAATCAAAAATCTTGAGCATTAGCAATTGCTTTTGCCTGATGATAAACCCTACAGTTCCCACTTCCCACACCGTTGAAAATATCTAGAATTGGTTTTCTTTGTAGCATTCTCAACACTTTAAAGAATATTCTTTACTAAAAAGATATTTTGTATATTAGAAAGTAAAGAATCTTGAGAATTGAGAACGATAGAATATATAATTTTATCTAACTGATATGTTATTGAACCTATCTCTTTAAATTAATGAACTTTCTTGAAATATCTGTGTGCTCTGAATGTGAAAATAGGACTAAAACTACATGCTTTAGTTTGAAACTAGGGGGCTTCGCCCCCTGCTAGCTAACGCTCGCCAACCCCCAAACGCCTCGCTGCGCTCGGATTGAGCGAATTTGTAGTTAAAACATCTGGCTGCCCTCGAATAGGTTTGCCAGCCATAAAAAATTTAACCAAATTTTTATAAATTTAATGTAAAGCCTAATAAAGAAAACACCCAAATTGCAAGTTTCATAATAGAAAGTTAAATATACTATCCGCCAACATTCTGACTTAAAACTTCATTAGCTATGCCCTTACATTGAAGTCCCAATATCTTATATTTATTCTGATAAAAAAACAACGCGAGCTACACTCACCAACCCCTGAATGCCTCGCTTGGGTTGGTTTTTCTGGATAGAAATACTTCAAAATAATAATTACTCTAATACAAAAATGCTTCAGAAAAACAGAAAAAATCAACTTTGAAGCGAAGAGTTTAAAAAGAGCTTTAAAATTAGCAACGGGTTTGTTGTTTACATACGTAAGGATGTTGCCATTCATATATTCAAAATCATTGAGGCTTTGTAGTAGCTTAATGATGAAAAATATTGAAATTTAACTAAATAATAAAGTGTTAATAAATTATTTTGGCACGTTTTGGCAAATCTACAGCTTATTTCCTTTAAAATGACACCTTGATCATTGAAATTGGTTGGGCAGTTTAGGCGGACGGACTAACCCCAAAAAACGTATTGCCTATTAAATATATAGATAAATCCTAAATTGATATTAAAGAAACAATAATTAACTTTATTTAAAAAAATGTATTCAAAATTTATTACTAACATTATCAAGATTAAAAAAGATAAAATGTTTACTAACTGTAAAAAAAAGTTCAATGTGAAAATACTTAACCATTCTCATGAATTAAGAATCACATAAATAGTCATGTATGGCATACAGAGTCTTGTATGCACCGAGACCTAATGAAATATCATGTCTTCCTATTTAATAGGTAATCGAAGGAGCAGTCCACTGGAATGAAGACATTGGTGAATTCCAACTCAAGTGTGTGGCGTACACAGGAAACAATATGAGAAAACAGGTTCCTGCAGTTGAGAAAGAGAAGAAGAAAGAGGTAAATATTTGATAGCTGATTCTGTGCGTGTATAATTCACACAGAAACATTAAAAATCTGGTGGTGTGAAATGGGTAGGATTTGTGTTATAATTAAAAATTATGATAGTTAATAATGAATGTTTCATCATTATTTTTATTGTATATTGGCATTGTGTTCTTTCTCCGTAATGTAAGTGTTTGCCATTGGCCTTCCATAGCGAAATTTTGGATTAAATTCTACTTTTCATGTTATTGATAATTATTGCATTTTGATTTTTTTTTCTGATTTTAAGATCCACAATTTAATAACCTTGTCAAGTATAATATGAATAGCTTTCTTCAACATGCTAAATGTAAGCATTGAAGTGGGATTTTCCCCTTTTATGTTTCGTATTTAGGATAACAGTCCCGAAAATTTGCATGTTAAGAATTTTTGTGTGAACATGAAGAGCTAGTTTCTAAATTTTTGGGACACTAATTTTTTTAATTTTATTTTACATAAACTTTTAAACTGATTTTTTGTAAAGAAATTATGTCTTGAATTGTTCTAAACTACTTATTACAATTTAATAGCTGTGAATGCTTGCGGAAAATTGCATAATGATAAATTCCATTTGCAAAAAAGCATAGTATCTAAACTTTTAGTTCTGGATGTAATGCAACCGAATATGCTTCGATTCAGAATTATAAAATTGTTTTAAAACTAAATTACCAGTAATTTAAATGTTTTATAAATACATACCTAGTGCTTGAAATTATAACTTTTAAATTAAAAATTTCAACAAACAAAAACAATTTGCTATCTTATAAACATATTTTGTACTTACTTTTTCTCAACTTTTATTGAAATTAAGTTAGTTATATTATATCTACTTTATTGATAAAAGAAACTAAAATAATATATAAAAATTGTTATATTGCTTTCAAAACTCAAAGCTTGGCCAAAATGTAAAAAAATACAGTAATTTTTTTAAAACAAATGTACTGTAAAATTACTAAAATGTGCACATCTGGCTTTGGTCAATATGACCAAACAAAAACAGTTTGCAGTTCTATAAACTTTATTTTCTTTTTTTTCACTTTTATTAAAATTAACTAGTTATTGTATATTTACTGTATTCATAAAAGAACCTAAAATAATCTATAAAAAAATGTTTTATTAGTTTCACACTCAAGGCTTGGCCAAAACATAAAAAATACAGTAATTTTTTAGGAACAATCATAATGTAGAATTACTAAAATGCACATATCTGGCATCGATCAATATGAGCCTGTAATTTTCATACTTCAGAAATAATCTGAGTTCATTGTACTATCACTATTTTAAATACAAATCAAGAATTTTCTAATATCTAGAAATAAAATTTTTGGATCATGTATTGGTAATCTTTTTCAGGCTGATAATTTCGATCTTTCTCACCTTTATTTGTCCTATAATACTGAGAGTGTTACCAGAATTCCCACTCGTCTGAAATCTTCAAGAGGAAAGTCTGCCCGATCACATTCTTCTAGACCAAGGTCTGCCAGGAAGTAGTTGTACAAAAAATATCTAGTCATTTTATTTTTATTCATTTGCTTCTAGAAATATTTATTACCATTATCACTACACACTTTATTGTCTGCATGCTGTAAAAGGTACTACAATTGCTGAAGCCTCAATAAAGTTTGTTTAGCATCTTGGTTTGGTTCCCTTATTAATCCCTGTATGTATGTCTACAATAATATATGTTACAGAATTTATTTTCTGATAATGTTTAATATCAACTAAAATTTCTATATATTTAAATGTTGCAATAATACTTGTCTTAGATCGACAAGTGTTTCAGCGCAAAACTTTGTGTACGAAAAATAATTACTTCTGAAATCTTACCTTGAATAATTACTTTGAAATATTTTAATATATTTACAATACTTCATTTAAATTAATAATTTTGTTAAAATGCATTAAAATTGGATATTTCATAATGTAATTTTATAAATATAATAATTAAATATAAATATTTGTAAATTTATAAATACCTAATGAGGAAGCATTTACACTAGAACACTGTTCCATGTTAAGTGTGCAACATTTATAGAGCAAATTCTGTGAGTATATTGCTATAGCAGGGTTCCCATGGTCATTGAAAGTCATTAAATGTGCTTAATATTTTTTAACTTGTTTTCAAGACCTTGAAAAAATGCTTAGAGGTGCTTAAAAGTCCTTGAAAATGCTTAGGGGTCCTTATAAGTCCTTAATTTTTGCAGATGTTGTGTGACCAACTGCAAAATTTATAAAAATGCAACTTGGACTTGTTATTCCCGCCTGACTGCCAATTATTTGCAACATATCGAAATTCTCCTAACATGTTTGTATTGGGCATCCACCAACTTGTAACTTTTTTGGTACAATATACTTTATTAAAAATTTATATAAAGACATGATACCTAAAAACAAATTTTAAACGGTCCTTAAAAATATTATTTTGGTGCTTAAAAGTCATTGATTTTCATTCTGTGATTTGAGTGAGAATTCTGTATAGTTTGTAATACTTTAATTTCAATAACACTGCTGCTGATAATAATTAAGTAATCAATATATATTTACCTTGTAATTTTATGAAATAAAGATTTTGAGATATCACAGTATATTTAATTGTTTTTCCTAATTTCACTACGCGACTAAAAAATACATTTAAATTGCATTTTAATGTAATGCCATACACCTGTGATGTAAGAAGTCAAAATAATTAGGTTTAATATTTAATTAGCAATTTAATAATTAATTAGTAATAATAATAATTATATTTACTTACCTATTTAATTTCCAGTTAAAAATTCTAGGTCAATTTTTTGTTGTCTTACGTGAATGGCCCTAGAGGTCTTAATTTACGGAATATATTAATAATATCCTTACAGATTCATAAATTACTGTACGGTTAGTAATTTTTTTGTAAAGTATGTTTATACACGTTATAAAGTAAGTTCATATACTTAAATAATTATATAAATTATCTCGATTCAATATTTTGACATTAGTCATCAATCTAAGAATATATAAAATAATAATATTCTATGTGCATAGACTTACTTTACTATATATTTATTTTATTGTTTTGGTTTAGATTTATTTTATTATACACCAAATTCATACATAGATGTTTGAAATGTAAATTCAATCTGAACCATGATATAAATATAATACATGAGTACAAACACTTCAAACTAATCGAATGTATTGGATTTTAAAAAATAAATCTACTTCAATCTCCATGTCATGCAACATAAAAATAATTGCTTTCATCAATAATCACAATTAAATAACACAAATTGAAGGTTTAATGTCATTTTCAAATATAATTATCAGTGTCTAACTTTATAATCAGTATCTAATGTTTTAAATCAAGGATACATGGAATAAAACTTAAGGAAACATAAAAAAATTTAAAAAGCTTTAAAAAATATTCACAAAAAGTTAATTCATACTCAAAGATAGTAATGAAAAATCAACATATTTGCAAAAATATATCAAAAACTAAATAATACTAGTGGAATACTTGAATGTAATATGACCTGAGCAATTCCTCAACCATCTTTTTTTCTGCATGATTTCTGGATCCATTTCTAAGTAAATTTAAATCCCATTTCCCACATTCACTCGCCTCATTAAAACGATCATCTTAATAAAATAGGCTTAGATCTGTATGCAGTTTACCATATATCTCGTCTAAATACATCTTATCAAATTGCACAGTTATATACTATACCATGAAATAACTTCATCAATCACCAAATAAGAACACATATTAATACTATTGCAAAGCCAAAAGCATTTTGAGCCAATGCATATCCTGCATTTTACTCTCGAAAATCATTCATTAGATCATAACCTCTTCCATGAAGTAAAAGTTCCAGCCAGCTGGATGTGTATGATAAACAATTGAACAAAGAAGTACTTAAAATACGTACTTATTTCACAGACTTTTAACTCCATGACCTCTTATACCCATATTAATATATTGAAAAACATTCAATGAAACTTGTTAACATTCAATACTAACACATACATAGAATTCTACAATTTCTCTGCTTGCAATAGCAGAAGGAAAACATTGAGACACATTTCAAATGAGAAAATAGACATTCAACAAGGACCACATAACTATATAAATTACTCCCAATCATGTCGAAATATTTCTTTTAAACTTGACAAAATTTTTATTGCATACATCTAATTTTAAAAACAATGCAATGGGAGACAATTACAATTAAAAAATTAACACTCGTGAAAAAAATTATAAAACTTTATCACATGAATTGCTTTCTTATCTGTGCTATCTGATTACATGTTATCTGATTACTGATTTATTGTTATTGGGAGTCGCTTGAAAATTGATAATTTTGTTCCTATATTGTCAAAGAGAACGTTGTTTCTGAGCTTTCTTATTTGGGCCAAAACAGCTGGCCAGGTGAAATACGTTCAGGTTTTGGCAAACACAAGATCAGTTCCCTGTGCAGACGATTCTGTTTGCCATTTTCAAAAACTTTGTTTGCTTATCGATATTTTCTGGAAAATTGAAGGACGATGAGCTCCCGAAGATTTAATACCATTGATGAACTTCGCCAAAGTCATTCTGGTAAGCTGATCAGAATGCAAGCTTGGCTTCAGCAACATGAACATTATGGTGTCACAATCGAGATCTCGACTAATAATTCCACACGTTACAAATCTTACGCTTATTAAAATCAGTGGTCTACCTATACAAAAGTGGAAACCAAATACAAATCTCATCAACTGGTAAAGACATCAGAGATCAACTACGTACAAACGCAGGCGGCAAAACAGAAAATGTAAACCCTTTGTGGAAATTTTAATAAATTTTTTTTCGAAGTAGTTTTAATGTATTGATTTTTGCATAATTTTTTTATTAATAACTCATAAATCTTTATTTATGCATTGTGATATAAATTAGTGAAAAAACGACCACATAAATTAAGAGTATTTAGCTTTTTTATGTATGGTAAATTATGAAAAATATTGTGAATTTGTATTTTATAATTAAAAAATCCCAAGCTACAGTTCTAGTCACCTCCATGATCAACAAGCGTGAGTACAGTGAAAAAACTTTTAGCATTACAACCCTGGTCTAGAAGCCCAGAAATCAAGATTTCTGTTTCTTTTGACATTGATAAAGGTTGGTGAAAAAGAATTGGCAATAATGATATAAGATTCTTTATTTTCATTTCTAAAATTTTGTTGTTGTCTTGTATATTTTGTATATTTTTGTATATTTTTATTTCTAATAAACGTTTTTAATTACCTTTTTTTTTTTTTTTTTTTTTTATCTACTACACCAATAATGTAATAAATAAAGGCAATGCCCATTCACCAGTCATTGTCCATTATTAAAGTAAATATTGTTAGCCGAAAAAGCCTTTATCCTTTTACTAAACCAAATAAAATTTTGAACATAGAACAATAATATTCAGGGACCTGTCAGCAAACTTAAGACCCTATACTTATACTCAAAATCCTAATAGATTCAAAATGATTTATTGGTCTATAATTCTTCATGATTCAATTTTGACCACCAAAAGCCCACTCTGCAGGTCCTGTACAAATATAGCCATCGTTGTGGGGGAAAAAAGGCTCCGTATAAAAAGTAAAAATGCATATTTGAGCATTGCAACTTTTACCAAACTACATAAAATTTATAGCATCAAATAATCACAGAGAGCAATTTATAAATTTGAGAGCCCTATGCAACTTTTTCTTTTTTTATCACAATAGTTGCTAATCAGCTATATATACAAAACTTGATAACTTAACTTTAAAAAGTAAAAAAAAATTAAATAAGGTAAAAAATATACTAAAACAGAGCTAGTTAATCTTTAAAGGTACAAATCCTCGAGTACTGAGTGGAAAATCCAATTTAAACCCTTCAAAATAACCCGACATACTAAGCAGTCAGTTTTTAATCCACAAGAGCATGCCCTGGTGTGTTGCTATGGGAATATATTTTACGATCAATAAAATTTTAGGTTGAATTTGGATATTTACCAATAATGCAACACTAATTTAACCCTAAGGTAAGCGCAATCAAAAAATCACTTTGGAATGCACAATTGTCCTGAGAGATCTTTCATGTATTTTACAGTGGAAACATATTTTTTATTTGTTTTTCTTTAAAGAATTCCAAAACACTTGAATTGAGGAAGTATCAAACATGTCTTTATTTCTAAGGTAGGAAAAGATGGGCTTCACTACTCGGCTGCCACTAGCATCTTACAGGCAGGAGGGAATAAGTGGTAGGTAGGGGGACCTCTCAGGGCGCGCATTTTGGAGCGTTAATTTTACAATAAATAACATACAACTTAATATAATTCTACATTTTACACAACTTCTGTTACAGATGGGGTTTTATCAACATCATGAATAAATACCCTGTCACGAATCTCTGCCTGATTATATAAGATTAAAACCAGAGGATTAATGAGGAATGTAAAATGCACCAATAAATTGTAGCAAATCGCGATTGGATAAATGGGCCAAGATCATTTCAACTGCATCACGATTAAGAGATGCTCTAAATCTTTTACATCCTGGTGTGTATTTTCTGATAACAGTATAAACTTCCGAATCCATAGCAACTTTAATCAGCCACTCTCGCTGGATACCATCCAACATAACGTAATGATATTTAGGATACCTTTCGCCAAAGAGTTCATTTATTACTGCATTTAAAATACGATCCAAATCTTGATCTTGGTCGGCCACAACCTGATTAATCTTCAGTTTCCTTGCTATGACATCATACAATGAGATACCCAGACAAAGCACAACATTCTGCATCAAAACCAGTTCTCGCTGGCAACGCTTTCTGTATCTCGAAAGCTGTCCTTGAGTACGGCAGCTAGTAATGTTCTTTACATTTGCTTTAATATCCACATCCTCACCACCAGTCTTGAATAAAGTGTGCAGAATCAATACCTTCATGCTATCCAAAGCCCCATATCCATCGCAAGCTTTGGCAGCATAGTACATTGGCTTTCTCATCCAGCTGTCGCGAGCACAGCAATCAGCTCCATACTTAATCAGTAGATTGACTATGGCTGCAGATGAGCGTTGTCTCCAAGCCATAAAGTGCAGAGGGGTTTTTCTCTCATTGTTTGTAGCATTTGCTAATGCTCCATTCTTCAGCAATAGACTTAGTGTTTTTTCATGCGCCTGCCCAGCTGCCATATGCAACGGAGTATTCCCTACACGATCGGTTGCTCCCACAACTGCACCAAGTTCCAGCATTAACTTCACTACCTCAGGATCATCCGGGACATTGACAGCATGCAGAAGGCTTTCACCTACATAGTTCCGACGATTGATGTCAGCTCCAAAATGTACCAGCTCTTTTACAACGTCTAGGGCACATTCCTGGACAGCAATACCGAGGGGAGTTTTGTCCATTTTGTTGGGCCTGTCAACATTACTCCTGTCCATATGCTTCAAGAGGGCTAGGATTATATCCATCCCGAGATGATGAGCAATAGCTATGTGTAAAGGGGTGTTCCAGCCGTGATTTATCAAGTTCGGATTGGCTCCTCTTTGAAGAAGTTCGATGACCACCTCGAGTTTTACAATTGGATTGAGGACGGCGACATGTAGTGGTGTATCACCGTCGCAGTTCGCCTTGTTGATCTGGGGACTGGAGCGTTCCAGCAAGGGCATGATATCTGCTAATTTTATATCAGGGTAGAGATGAAGCATACAGTGGAGGGGGGTCTCTCGGCGACCGTTTGTTCCACTGAGAATATCTGCTTGCATAATACGACATTGATTGAGAGCACTATCGGCCATTTGTAATTGAGCACGAGGCTCCTGATTCTCACTCATTGTTTTTTTTAACTAAAAAGTTTTTTCAACTTCTTTTGTTTTACTTATTCGATTTTAAAGTTTGAGAGAATCATTAGGTTCCTTGAAGATCATATGAAAAGGAATTGCAGTAGTAGCTCTCTTCGGTATTTTTCTACTCGATCCAGAAGCCAAGGGAGAGATCCAGATCCAAGATCCAAACATAGTTTTAGTATCTTGATTTTTGTTTTATATTAATTAGAGTTGTTGCCAGAAACATATCACCACTTATAGAAGGTGAGATGACGTCATAATCAGTTTCTGCTTATATGTAAAATTAAACCTATATTGTGATTGGCTAATGGTATGTGAAAATTCTTATTTGAATTGGTGAATTGTGATCATTGTGATTGGTAACAACACGTCACATGTGTTGCCATTCAATGCAATTTTAATCATAATGCTCATACGGTCAATAAAATTATAGATGTGACGTCATAACTAACTACTACCTGCTATTACGGCACCTATGCTACTTGTGATTTGTATTTGAAATTTTTGCTTGTAAATTATTCTTTCTTTTTACCAATAAATATAATAATTCTGAAAATATCCTCTGATTTATCGGAAAAGTTTCGTTGAAAAAAATATTTCCATTGAAAGTGTCTTTAATTATCTTTTGTATCAATAAATTAAGATGAATATGTCAAATGAATATGTAATAGCTCCATTCAACAATATCAATGAATTCGTCAAGATTTTAATAAGTTCTTTATTGTAACTTTACTGTGTTCTGAAAGTTTACATTTTGGAATATTTAAAAAAATCCAGAATTTTTTTCAAATAGCGTTTTAAGTTATTAAAGTTAAGTAATTTAAGTTATTAAAAAATTTGTGGTATACTATGTTACATTTTTAAAAATATTAAGAAGAGTTAAAATCTGTAAAATACGAGTCTCTTATATTTTGACGATTAATGTTTTAATATTTTTTTATAATTCAAACAAGAACAATTTAAAGCAGGAATAGTTTTTAAAGTTTAAAATTTTCCAAAATTTGATGATATCAAACTTACAAGTTGAAAGGATACTTACTATACAGGTGGTTTTTAAAATAATGGAAACACCTGTGAATATGAGGGACATTTAAGAATGCGCTTCGTAAGCATTTAAATATTATCCTACTAGCAGCAAGGTGTTTTTTTTTTTGTTTTTTTTAATATAAAAAAATATATATATCACGGTGCGTGTATGAGGCAGCTTTATTGAAGTTGAATTTTTTTTCCTGCAATGCGTCTCTTAATGCTTGAAAATGAGTTTTACAGGGATAATGCTGGAAAACGAGTTTTACAAGGAGGAAGGCCAATTATGGTTAATATCAGTCTCGCCAAGTTGGCGACGGTTTTGGCGACCATTTGGCGACACTTGCTGTCACCATGTACTTGTATAGGGCTTTTCGACTGCGATCTGGAAAATTCTCCAAATTTCTATCTCTAGAACATTCGCGAAGGAATAGCTTTCCTATATATGTCCGATAGAGAGGGTGATCGAGTTAGTTAGTTGTCTGTCAGCGAGCATTCAGAGTAGTTCCGAAAGTGAACTGTATTGCATTGTCTTGTGCGACGATTTTAGCAGTTGTGTATCTAGTTTTTAACTGCTGTTTGTGCTCTCCATTGTTGTAGAAAGAGCTGTATTAAGTCTATTAGAAAGGGAAGTTCTGGAGTTGTAAGAGAATCTGCGAAGAGTTATATCGGAATAAATTTCTTCAAGCTTTAATCTGCTTTGGTTTCAAGTCTTTCAAACCCATTCACGCAACATTATTAGTTAACATAAATTATTTTGTTTGGTGGTGATCAAACGTAAATGTTCCGTCGGGTAAAGGAGAGATAGAAACACGCCACTGAAAAATGTGGGATTTGCATAGATAGTATGGGGAGTTCTGGTGATTATTCAGGAATAATAAATTGTTTGTCCAACTTGAATTAAAATGGTCCATTCGGGACACTAAACATAAACAATCAAGTTGAATTTCCTAGAATTGAAGTACTAAGTGTGCGAATTTCTTTTTTTTTTAATTCTTTATATTAACTTCAATTTAAAGGGTGTGTGGTGGGAGAATCTGCTGATTGCCAATCAACCCTCTTTCCGTCATCCAATCGAACTGAAACATCACTGGTGGATTCGCTATCGAAGGGGGTGAATTCTGTTAAGTTTTGGGGGCTGTCACTGCAAGATTTGCTTATACACACAAGCTTATTAATCCACTTGCCATCATCCAATCGAGGTGATATTTGACAAATAGATTCGTTGTTGATGATAATGCCTTCTATCGTTTTAAGGGCTGTCACTAAAAGACAACTTTTACAAGTGCTACTTCAATTGCTGTTTTCGAGGACTAATTAACACATTTGTTATCTAACCGAGCTGAAATTTGACAGATAGATTCGTTGTCGATGATAATGCATTCTATCAAGTTTTGGAGCCAAAAAGAAATATTGCATCAGATAAAATCGGTGATTTTCTTCGTAGAGGTCTATGTAAAGTCGATATGAACTTAAATTCACTTAAGTGCACACAAAAGTTAGCAATGTATATAAAGGATTTACTATAAAACATTTATTTTTATAAGCTATATTTCTTTTTTTAATTCTAGTTTTCACACGAGATAATTGTTATATTAGTCTGGCTAACTTCTTTTCCGCTTCTTTATAATGCTTATTGATAGATATTTTGACTGATGAACGAAAAAAGTTAGAAACACAAAAGTAAAAACCATAAGAGCATGCCTTTCAAAAATTACTTTTTATAACAACGAGCAAAAAATGAAACTTTTCATTTGATTAGAAATCCTAGCGAAAAGTAGCATTTTTTATCGCACGCCTCGTGTTGAAATTTTAAATAGTTTTGGTATCGAAATGAGATATTTCCAGAAGAGGTTCATTGACTGAGGTTACCAACATTGATATTAAAAACATTTTTGTTAGTGATTTAAAAAATATTGTATACAACATGAGCGAAAATACTTGTTCAAACTTGGTAAGTTATTACTTCCAATTACCCATATGTGTACATAGGGTAATAAAAGTATAGCATTCGGTAAATTTTTTAATTTTTTGCCTTTCTTCACGTTTTGGAACATCCTGATTTCCAAAAAGTGAGCTAGAAAAAATGTCTGTGTGTATGTATGCGTGTCTATGTGTCTGTGGTTAGCATAACTCCAGAACAAATTGACCTACGATGTTCAAATTTGAGATCAGGGTTAGTGGTGGCCATGGGACCTACCATTAAGGTTTTCGTCAAAATCGCGAATGCGCATAAGGTAGCTGCCATTGAAAAAATCATGTTTTTCAATTATTGCCAAAAAACAGCTCCAATGATTTTTATGAAAATCGCTGTGGTAATGCATCTTAAGATGTTCTAAACATCCCCACCTCCGAAATTCCCGTAAAAATGTTTGAGTGGGGAAAAAGTTGAAAAACGAATGCCTTTAACACAGAGCTCTCTTGCCTTGAGCACACCTCATCAAGGCCCATACAAGAAATATCGCAAAAAATACCGCCAAACTGACCATTTCCTCTAAATTAATGAGGAAAATTGATTAAAATATAAAAACGGTAAATTACACAAATCCACGTCAGTGTTATAGTGTTATTAAAAGTTGTGCGATGTTCCACACCCCTTGTTTGACTTGTGCTATCACTAATAGACGTAGAGCAATAAAATTTTCAACGTAAGTAATTTTGCCTTTATAATTGAACTCTTGAAAAACGTTAATGTTCGAATTTTACTTACTTTTTTTTAATTAATAAAAAGTTTTTTACAAAGCGACTTCTAATAAGGGGTAAAGCTCTGAAATTTTTAACATAAGTAGTTTCAGCCTTCTAATGGATCTTTTGACAAGCAAAATGTTAAAATTTTAATTGTTTTTTTTATTAAATTTAAATTTTCTTACAAAGCGACTTCTAATAGAAATAGAGTTCTGAAATGTTCAAAGTAAGTAGTTTTGGCCTTCTAATTTTGCTTTTCACAATCATATTGTCAAATTATTTTCAAGGGGAAGTAGCAATGAATTACTGTGCGAGCAATGCGAGCTTGTGCTTTTTTAGCAGTGAACCATCCAGCAAGCGAAGCAATTAGCCCTTTGGCCATTGGGACCTGTCGTTAAGGTTCTCGTCAAAATAGCGTATGTTCATAAGGCCATTGAAAAATTTATGTTTTTTTAGTAATTTCCAAAAAACTCTTCTAACTATTTTGATCAATACTATTGTGCCTTTTAAGGTGCTCTAAACATTCCCACCTCCGAAATTTCCGTAGAAAGGCAATAAAGACGTACAAAGTCGACGTGGGTTTCCTTTGATATCCTTGATAATATCCTTTGATATCTTCTATTAAGAACAAAGACGTTTCTTTTTTGTTTCACTTACCCGAATGTAGTAGTTATCGCCAAAAATATCGCCAAGCGGGGAATTTTTTTTTTACTTTCAATTATACCCATATGTATACATAAGGTAATGAAAGTATAGCGATCGGTCAAAAATCATTTTACCACGTTTTGGAACATCCTGATCTAGTAAAAATGTCTGTCCGTGTGTGCGTATGTGTGTATACTGCATATGATAACGTATGTGGTCAGCATAACTCCCGAACAAATTGACCTACGATATTCAAATTTGGTGTGCTAGTTGGTGGTAGCCATCATGTGACCTACCATTAGAGTTTTCGTTAAAAAAAAATGTTTTATAGAAAGTAGTTTCTAAATGAACTGGGCAGGAAAATTGTAACATAGCTTTTACAGAGGAATGATCATTACTAATGATCTATTACTACTAATTACTTACCTCTTAATGAAAATACGAAAACGGTAAATTACACCAAGTATTAGAATATAGTTAACCAGTATTATAGCGTAATTGAAAATCACACGATGTTCCACACCACTAGTTTAAATTACAAACCACATAACAAAGAAAAGTTCAAAAGTTTTCAAAGAAAAGTTTTTTTTGCTGGCAGAAAGCAATCGTTCGTTACGCTACCGTCCATGACAAGGAAGCTATTTAGGATTATCAAAATATTTTACATTTATTGAAATAAATTTAAACTTGTTTAAAATATTTAAGGCAATCTCAAATGGCTATCATCTATAATAATAAAACAAGCTGTGTGTCTGTCTGTGGCTCTGTGGATCTATAGGAACCTACTTAAAATTGGAGTAGATCTCTGAAATTTTCAGCATAAGTAGTTTTGGCCTTCCAATTGTATACATGTCAAACAGATTGTTAAAATTTTAATTAGTTCTTCTTTAATTAATTTTTGTAATTTTTTTTTTATAAAGTGACTTTGAACAGAGATACAGCTCTGAAATTTTCAGTATAAGTAGTTTTAGCCTTCTAATTGAACTTTTGACAAACAGAATTTAAAATTTTTATTTTGTTCTTTTTTAATTAATTTTTTTAATTAATATATATTTTACAAAAAGATTTCTTATAGGGCAACAGCTCCGAAATTTTCAACATAATTAATTTTGACTTTCTACTTCGACTTTTGAAAAATAGAATTTCAAATTTTTATTTTGTACTTTTGAATTAATTTTTTTAATTAATTAATAAACATTTTACAAAACGACTACTAATAGGGCTACAGCTCTGAAATTTTCAACATAAGTAGTTTTGGCCTTCTAATTGGACTTTTGAAAAATAGAATTTAAATTTTTTATTTAGTTTCTTAATAATTAATTTTTTTAATTAATTAATTAATATTTTACAAAACGATTTTTAATAGGGCTACAGCTTTAAAATTTTTAACAGAAGTAGTTTTCCCCTTCTAACTGGACTTAAGAAAAACAGAATTTTAAATTTTTGTTTACTTCTTTCTTAATTAATTTTTTTAATTAATTAATATATATTTTACAAAACGATTTCAAATAGGGCTACAGCTTTGAAATTTTCAACGTAAGTAGTAGTAGCCTTCTAATTGGATTTTTGAAAAACTGAATTAAATTTTTTTTTTTAATTAATTAACAAATATTTTACAAAACGATTTGTAATTTGGCTACTGTTCTTAAATTTTCAACACAAGTAGTTTTGGCCTTCTAAATGGACTGACAAAAAGAATGTTAAAATTTTAATTTGTTTTTTAATACATTTTTTAAATTATTTTTTTACAAAAAACGACTTCTAATAGGCCTAGAGCTCTGAAAGTTTCAACATAAATAGTTTTGACCTAATTTTGCTTTCAAACAACACTTTCTATTTTTGCTTTCCACAAACACGTTTAAAATAATTTTAAAGGGGTATTGTTTTAACGGGGAATTATTTTTTCTCGACAAGGGAAAGGCTTCCAATATTAAGGCTTTACGCAGCAATTAGATTTTAGTGAAGCTTGATTATGCTTACGCAGCAATGAACCTTTCAGCGAGCGAAGCGACCCTATGCTTGCAAAGCAATGAACCGTTCTACGAGTGAAGTAAGCCTGTATTTATGTGTAAATGAACTTTTCAGCGAACGAAGAGAGCTCGATTTTGCGTATCGATGAACCTACAGGCGAGCAAAGCGCCAGAAACTGGGACCTATACACAAATTTCCGCAAAGCGATGCCTCACAGAAAATAATGTACATGTTAAAATTTCGTAGCTAATCACGGGTATTCAGCTAGTTGTCTATAAAATAAGCTGAAAGTCAGCTTCACCAGAAGATGCTGGATGCTGGTTTAAGTTAATTGGACTGCGGTTCAAGCAGATCGGTGACCAGTGATACAAGCGGAATCAATTCTCATTCGAGATCAGTATGACATCATCTAGGTTTTAAAATTTCAGTTAACTACTTTTCCTAATTGAATTGTTTAAGAGGAATTCTTAGTAATCATTTCCTATATTCGCTATGTTACAATTTTCTAGCCCAATACATTTAGAAACTACTTTGTATAAAATCTTGAAGTTTGGTGAGTTAGGTGCGAAAGTGATCACTTAATGAAATGACATAAATTAAAAACTCGAAAATAGAATCTACACTCACTTCCAAAAGCTAAGCACGGAGAGGAAAATGTTAATTTCCGTAAACCAATCTGAATTAAAGAATGTGAAATTTGTTCTTTTTTGCTTTTGCGCTTTTTTGCAAAGGTAGAAGGAAGTAAGAAAATATGTTAAGTAACAGCCAATAACGGTTTCTCGTCGAAAAAAATATGCAAAACAGACAGTCGTATAAGAAGCCGGCATTGTGAAGGGTTAGAGAAGTTGCATGTAAGTGCTGATGAAAGGTGTTTAGAACATTCGTACAATTTTTTAAAAAGCTAGACGTGTTTCTATGGCTTCCAGAAGATGAATGGAAGATTCTGAGCGCTGGCAGACTGTCGGACGCATTTAAGTAGGGCAGTCTATCACAGATGTTGATCTTTTCTTTGGCGTTCATCATTCCGTCATTATGGAAACAATTCCAAACCAGCCAAACAGTTGTCCGAAGACCTGAAGCCGGTCGGCCAAGTGTTACGATTCCCGCGGAAGATCGATATAATGCTGTTGTAGCCAAGCGGAATCGAAGATTGTCCTCCACAAGCGTGACATTTATGGTTGCAGCGGATATTGGTAAGACGATATATGCCATTACTGTTCATCGAAGGCTACACATGAATGTTCTGTACGCCCGGGTACCACGAGTTTGTGTTCCTTTATCCATCCGATTTGGACTGTGTCTGATTGGGGCAACGTTATGTTCACAGATTAGAGGTCCAAAATATCGATCAAAATAAATATAGATACTATATCGTTGCATAGAAAAAAATATCGATATATCAATACATGATTTTTTTTTTTTTTAATTTGATTTTCAATTTTGCCAGAAACAAAGTTTTTCGGGGCAAATTTCTACTTTTCATGTTTGCTTTTTTGTAAGGTGAGTACTTTTTCAACTGAAATGGATCTATTACAAAAAAAAAAAAAAAAAAAAAAAAAAATTATATTTTCGCTTAATTGGTGCAGAGATTTTAAGAAGAATTTATATAATTTTCAATAGCTTTTAAGTGTAGAGCTAAATATTGAATCCCCCAAAAAAACACTTTTGAAAAGTAGAAGAACCACCAACCTCAAAAACACAAAAAACTTTCTTGCAATAAAAAAATCATAAACATGATGAAAATTTCAGCCACAAATACAATGATATAAAAAAGGGCCAACCTCTGATTAGAACTCTCGGTTGTGACTCGCTTAAGAATGTCTGCTTACGTAGTTTATTTTTAAAATTTAAGTTCCGCTCCCATAAAAATTTACGCTGCTTGAGGTTGGCGCCCGTCATAGGAATATTAACAATGCTTGCGTTTAAAGTAATTTATGGCAGATTACACGAATATTCGAGTTCATGATTTCATTTGGATAGGTAGGAAATACAAAGTGATGTAAATCTTCATGTTCATGTAACTTTCAAAATAGTATAGAGAAACTGTGCTCAAACGCTTGCATTTGAATATATTTATTAAGAATTTTTTAAGTAGGAATGTAGGTTTTAAGTTTGTTATTGTTTATTGTTATTTTTATTTATATATTTGTTAAGTTTGTTTATTGTAGTTTTAAGTAGGAAACACTGAAGTGTTTGTGGTAAGCTTTTGTTTGGTTGATACATACATTTTGGAAAGTTTTTATTGTCTGGGGGCTTTAAGGGTGAGTAATTAAGACGGGCGCCAACCTCAAGCAGAGTAAATTTTTATGGGAGCGGAACTTAAATTTTAAAAATAAACTACGTAAGCAGACATTCTTAAGCGAGTCACAACCGAGAGTTCTAATGAGAGGTTGGCCCTTTTTTATATCATTGTATTTGTGGCTGAAAATTTTCATCATGTTTATGATTTTTTTTATTGCAAGAAAGTTTTTTGTGTTTTTGAGGTTGGTGGTTCTTCTACTTTTCAAAAATGTTTTTTTTGGGGGATATCAGAACTTTTTTTTGAACACTGGCGACTTCTATTTTTTGAATTTGTCCGTTTAATCGTTTTTCTTTTTATCACCTATGGTACACCTGGTACCAGGAATATTCATAATTCTTCAAACTGAGTTCGACGATACCTTACATGCAATAATTATCTTTAAAATTGATAAAATGGAAGTGGTACCGATAGCATACCTGGTACTTTAAACATTCATAATTCTTCAAAACAAAAGTCCAACATCTCATATTTATCTTGGAATTTGATAAACTGAAAGTGGTACTACCTATGCTATACCTGGTACCTTAAACATTCATAATTTTTCAAGACAAGCCCAACGACACCCAACATGCCATATTTATCTTCAAAATTGATAAACCAGAAGTATAGTACCACCTATGGTACACCTGGTACCATGAATATTCATAATTCTTCAAGTTGAGTTCAATGATATCTTACATGCTAAAATCTACTTGAAAATTTACAAATTGGTTGAATGCGGATGGCAGTAACCATCAAAATCGACCACGAACGAGTAATAGAAACTTGTGTATGGCAACTCAACCCCCAAAACTTAATGAAATACGTTGCCATCGACAAAGAGCCTGTCTGCCAAGTTTCAACTCGTTTGGTTAGTTTGTATGCACAACGACCTATTTTAAGGCATAATAACGACTAATCAGTCCGGGACCCACAGCTTAACGTGGATTCCGAATCACAACGAACATCCACACCTAAACCAGGAATCAAATCCGGCACCTTTAACATACAAGGCCAGAGCGTTCATACCATTGAAAATTTATTCTAATAAATTGTTCAAATAAATATTACAAGTTTTTTACAGTCTAAATATTGCAATATAAATTATTTTTATTATACCAAGCATTATTTTGGTTCACATATAATAACCCATTGATATCTGACAAAATTTAAAATATTTTCTTAACAACAATTTTAAAATTCACTATGAAATTACAATTTTGAGGATATATGATTCTACGATTTCATTCTACAACAGAAATTTATTCTCAACACATCTTTAAAAACGAATGACATTTGTGCAAATTCCATTAGCCAATCGCAATGCGTGGTTCATTTAGTCCTCTGTAATGAATTGACTGTGACGTCAGCTCACATAACCTCCACATTTATACTTTGTATTTAGCCCATAGTATCTTGCAACAAAATGTGATTGTTTTCATTTTTCAATGGAGATTTCCCGAAATTAAAATGTTTTTGAAAGTTAACTCTCTCTATATTATCATACAGTTCAAATAACACATGCAACTTGAAGAACAAATATTTCTCTTTAAGTCTGTCTCTTCACAAATTAAATTATTTCAATTTTAAAGATGTTATAAGCCATATAATTATAGTCTAATTCGTTCTGCCTATACTTTATCATTAAGTTCATTCTCACTTAAGCCTAACATGTCGGAAAAACTAACTTCGAAATTATAGCAAACCTGTTTGGCAACTTTTGGCATATATTTCTGAACCACAATTACAAGCTGATCGCCTTTATCTGTCGCTAAATTATGAAATGAAAAAAGTGTTTTTAAATTAATTAAAAATAGAAAGAAATATTTAATGAAGTTCAAACCAGCGTAGGATTTTAAGTTGAAACATTCCGCATCCTATAATTCAATCCGTTTGAAGATCTATAGCTTAGTTAGAGCTGGACGTTTGTCTAAATTTTTACATCAAAATCGGGCTAGAACTCGTTTTTTTATTTCCATTTTGGAAATTTCAATATTTTTTTTCTTCGTTGTCTTTAATCCTGTACTCAATTTTTTTTTTCTTTGAAAGATATCACCTAGACGAATCTATGGTATTTTTTGTATAATTATGTGAAGTTTCGTAAGCGAGCTAGAAAATAGTCAATTTCGGCTTTTTCGCTGGAAGTTGTGCAGAGAATAGATACTTACTGTCATTTCTGCCTTTTTAAGGTTGGCGGAGAAACGACCGTTTTGTCTGATATTGGTGACATTTTAACTGTCTCTCGGCCAAGTTCAAACTTTAGTTTTGAAGTTTTTGAAAAGATGATAAAAAAAATAAAAAAAAAAATCGGAAAAAAAAAATCGGAACAAAACGATCATCAAAAAACTAAAAAGGTTTGAAAATATCGATATATCGGTGATTTTTATCGATATTTTTAATATCGATATTTTTTTTTAAAATATCGATTGGTTGTTTTCAGATTATCTGGCGCCGTCAGCAACACGAGGGCTATAATGAGCCGAAACTTTCGTCATTAGACAAGCCAACATACATTTACAAACACCCATGCCTAACACGGGACTCGAACCCTCAACCTCGCGGTCTAGAAGCTAGCACGCTAACCACTATACCGTTTGATCGGCTTAGAAATATCGATAAAAATATCGTCGTATCGATATATAGCCGATCTCTATCACAGATGAGTCCATATTTCATATTTACCCTACAACCCGATGATAAGTGTGTAAGGGTCCTGAGGAAAGAAGGCACACATAATTTACCCCAGAACATCACACATTTCACGATGGAAGCATCATGAGTCTGGGCAGGGATTTCACTGGGACATCGCACCGACCTGCACATCTTCAGGCGAGGTTCTGTGACGGCTGTACGGTATCGAGATGAAGTCTTAGACCCTATTGTGAAACTATACGCTGCAGCAGTTGGTCCTTCTTTCGATTTAATGGACGATAATGAGCGTCCTCATAGAGCTGCCATAGTTGACGCTTTCTGTAGAGTGAGGGTATTGAGCGTATGGAGTGGCCGGCTTACTCACCGGACCTTATTCCAATTGAAAATCTTTGTGAATTCAATTACCTGATAATTACCGGCATTATTCTAACAAAGTTCAATTTACCTGACTACAATTCATGATGTATTCATGCATACAATAAGAATGATGATATAAAATTATTTTCATTAAATAGTTTTTCCATATTTGCAAACAAAAAAATTGTTGGCAACTGGAAAGAAATTCAATGATTGTCGAACATTTCGTCACCGATAAAAAGTTCGTCAACTGTTGTCGGGGTAATACATAAGTGCCAAACTTTTTTTTTAACAGGCACAAGTTATGTTGCATAAATGTAGCTTAAAAATTCTTATAAATTGTATAATATAAAAATTTAGCACGTCGGATAAAAAGAAAAGTCAAAATTTTTAAGTCAAAATTAGAGAATTAGTCCGAAAACCTATTTTCTCTGTTACAAAACAACAATAAATTATTTTCGTGCGGTCCGGTGACTTTTTTATTTCCTCAAAAGGGAATTTCCTCCGTCTTTTGGTGGGAGCAATTGAGGCGTAAAATCATATCGTCTGCTCCAGAGAAAGAGATCGGGCATGCGCCTTCTCGGGATGCATCTTCGATCGTTCCAGTGCGGTCTCTATGGCGACGGAACACCGCTATCTGTCATGGCCGCGACGGACTAAATCCAAGGACGAATATTTTGGACACAGGAATTTCTTTCGCGCTGAAAATTCAACAGCTCCACTGCTAGAACCACGAAAAAAGAAAGAAAGAATTTTCGAAAATTCTTATATTCTAAGGTTGGTTATCTTATTGTGGCAGCTGTTATCCTTCTCAATCTCACCACTACCCTAGAAAAAGGAAAACACGTGAAGTGTTTCGTCCTCTGCATGTTCTGAAGACTGCGGAACTGTTCTTTTGTGTTCGACTTGTACCCTTTCATTCGATTTTGTAAAAATCGTTTCCGGGGAAGAACTTCGGAAGTGATTCGATTCTTGACTGTCCAGCATGGTGCAATAGAGACTGGTACTGGTACCGGAAGTCACGTGAACGTACCGGAAAGAAGCATTTTTTTTATCGGCGAAATTGAAAGGGTAATTATTCCTTCATGTTATCGGAGTGTTGTGTTTTCAGATGTGATAGTTTTAGTTATTCTGAAAGTTTTTACCACCCATTATTTTTTAAATGTTTTATGTTTTTTAGCTATAAATACTCTGCGATTTGAAATCGAACCTAGATTATTATTAATGTAAATATGACTTTTCATAAATCAGTGCGATATTTTCTGCATATTTTATACGTATTTGTTAATTAATGATAACAAATTTGAAGGAAAACAAGCTAATTTGTTGAAGGGGGTTTTTTATGTCTAATTTCAAAATGAAACAAAATATATGGGTTAATTTCCAAAGAAACATTCTTACTAGTTAAACTACGGTTGAATATTTAGTTAATTTGATTTTTACGCAATAAAAAGTTCGATTTTGCATTGTAAATTAAGTTTTGTATGGTACATATTGTATAAATTACAAAATATACTAATTACGATTTTAGGTTAATTCCAGTATACTTACATGCATATCAAATTTTTTTTGTATACTCTTTTAGATCGTTGAGAATATAGTTGTGTTAGAATTTATTTTTATTGTGTAAAACCCATAGGGATATCTGTAACTCGAACAACTTTACAAATTAAAATCATCAAGGGCAAACAAATTCTAAAAAAGAGGGAGAAGGGGGAGGGGGGAATGGGTCGAGTACGAATGTTCACACCGCGAATATTCCGTACCTGATCATTGTTCACGCAAGTACTCGAAAACGATTTTTTTTTCCAAGGTAATACTACATCCGCAGGTATTCATGAAAAAGCTATTATGGTTGACTATCCTTTCAGCACCAGTAGTATTTAAATCTAGACTAATTTATCAATGATTATTCTAAATAGAAATTATTGAATAATGTCTAACAGTTATTGAAACTGATACTTTATTTGTTCCCCAATATTTTTTTCAAAAATTTATTTAAAGTTTTACGAAAGGAGATTGGAAACCAGCTGTTTAAGATTATTTAGAATATTAAGCGTTTAAATTTATTTCTTTGAACCTCAGATTTTTGGATGAACTAAAGTAACTTTCCTTCAAAATATATACAGTCATCAACTTTTTTTTTTTTTTTTTTTTTTTTTTTTTAATTTCCACTGGAAGTTTAAAAATTAGAATAGAGAGAGAGAGAGAGAGGGGGGGAGGGGAGAGAAATTTCTCACTATCCAATTATTCAATAGTTAAAAAAATAACACACGAATTAGAAATTTTCTTTAAAGAAACTGTACTCTATTGTGGTCTTTTAAGTGTAGCTCTCATTTACCATACACACAACGTAAAAGATCAAGGAAGAATGACCTACCAGAGGCATTATGATTTTCTTTAATTTTTTTTTCTATTGCTCGTAGACACTTCGTTATAATTTTGTTTGAAGGGGGATTTATCTTGCTAAGAAATTATATGTCTTCTATTTTCTAAAATATTAATTATACAAATAAAAACTAAATTGCAAACCTCTAAAATAGGACAGAGGCAGTTGATCCAAGTAACATGCATCTGAGTATGGCGAAAATTATAAATATGAACTTTTAAACTTTAATAAGAACTTTAAAACAAAAATCCTAATATTTTCTCATCAGTGTTTTGAACAATAGCTTGACTCTGAAATGAGTAAAAAAAAAAAAATTTTAATCTACTTATGGTACCCAATGAACATAACAATTTCTGAATAAACAAAGCCACTGGTTAAATTATTTAAAAACATGTCCATAAAAATCTGTTCTTATCATTAAATATAACAGTACATTTTCCGAGTAAAACAAAAACACATTATCAAATTGAAAGCAAACTTTGATTAAAATTAAACGTAATTAAATTCAAAATTCAAAATTTTTTAAATGAAAAAAAGAAACGAAAACTTGGCAGTGGCTTACAACCACTCTAAGAATAAATTACCTGGAAAAAATATCATTTACGTCAACCTCTTTCTGATCCATGTGGTTATACATAAATTTTGAAATGTTCAATCCTATCTTTTGCATATAATAGACATTGAATGTAACAGCGTCAGCTTTTTCTGTTGTTATTATTGCTACATAACTTTTATTGATATTTCTCCAGCTTCCTTTACGACTGTAAAATCTCCAGTATTCAGCTTCTTACAGTTCACTTGTGCTTCCACTGGTCGAAGCAGCGCTTCCTCTTTTCCCTCATTAAAATACTGTTAAGAATTTTCTCCGAGGAATGATGACACTGCGAAATAAAAGCTAACATTTATTGTTCGTTCAGAGACTCATATAATTTCTTTAAAGAACAATGAACTCGTTATCAAGCTTTAACAACAGCTTCAGTGCATACAACTTCACATTCACATCGATAATTCATGCACCGCAAAAGTAAACAAGCTTTTAGCTTCTTTCAAAATAACGCTCAAAATCCAACTGACTCATATTGCGAATTGGCGATGTTTTTATATTAGCTGGCGAAGTTTAACCGAAAAATGAAGTGCAAACGATTTTGCAATCAGAACACGCAGCTCGATCGCGAAACCTCCCAGCTAGACCGCATGCATCCAACCCCTTCCTTTAACCAGTATTATAATTTTAACCATTTTTCACTGTTATAGCACAATCGTTTTTAACCTCAATATTTTAAAGAATCTTAATTTTTAGAACACGTACTACTGTTTGGTGTAGCATGGCTCTAGTGAAGCCCTTGCGCCATAAAACCCCAATCAACCAACCATCCAACCCAGCCAGTATTATCGCTGCCGACAAACAAACCAATTAAAAAAGTAGAACTTCAAAAAACTATTTATATATAAACTATAACTTATAAACTATAACTATTTACAATAAAATTGCGTAACAATACTGCAAGAACACACTGTCAAACTCGTCGTAGAATTAATTCTCTCGATGGAATTCACCCATTTCCATGTCCTGAAGATTCTTTAAATCGTTGTTTTCTATGCTTTTAAGTTTTTATTTCTCAGGGGATTTTTTTTGGGGGTGCGGGGAGGGGGGGGGGGAGCTCTTTTTGCTCTTTTTCTTTGTCATAATCTTACTAGGTGCGGATAGAAAATGCTTCGTATTCCGACAACAAAAATAAAAAGGGACAAAATATGGATTCAGCATGAGCTATTAACGTTGTATGGGTGGAGTATTAATCAATTATGGAGGTAATTTGGAAAGGACCACTTTTTATACTTTTTATGTAAAAAATAATTAAAGTAATACAATAGTAACAAAAGGCGCTAATGACTAAACGAACAGGTTTTGTATAGTGTTGACTCCATTGTGATGTGAAATTCCGATGAAGATTCTTTAATGATTGGAAATTAAGGTTGGGCAAGTGTGACGTCACGGTCACCAGTTGCGTAATTTAAATTAATCCAGCAATATTTTGACATGAATGTATTTTGAACATTGTTTTTTTTATGCATATAATTTTTCGTTTCGCGTTTTTTGTTTGCAGTTTTTTTCACCTCAAAGATGTATTGAACTGGACTGGGAATTTAAAATCAATGTTAAAAATTTCAATCTCTGCTATTTTTTTTTTAGTTTAATTGAATGTTGTCTTATTTTAAAACTAAACTTGAAAACATTGTGCAAAAATTCTTCGTGATTTTTTTTTTTTTAAACAAATGTCATTAGCTGCATCATGTGCACTAGGCGTATTTTGTTGACTATATTTTGCGATGTATTATCGCTAGTATAAGTTAAAAAGATACAAAATTTATCTTCCAAATGCTTGCTTCTTTTAAAAGTGATTCAAGTTGGGAATTAATAGAATCTCATCAGTGATGTAAATAGAATAACTGCCAACTTGACCTAAGAAGTTCTTTTAACTTCTTCAAATCTTTCATAAGAAGCATGTATTTGCCGTCAGAGGAGTAAATTCGTCATTTACTTTTCTCATTGAAAAATAAGGAGAGGGAGTAAGGAGAAAAGGAAGGACGTTTGGCAAATTATCACGGTACTTATTAAAATTAAGAACATTTTACATGAATTTTTTTACGTTTCACATTATTATATATAATTATTAAACCAATCAACTGTAGCAGGGTAAATTCGGTAAATTATTTTAGGTAATTATTAAATCACTCTACTGTAGCAGGGTAAAGTCTATACATTATTTTAGGTAATTATTAAAACAATCAACTGTAACAAGGTTAAGTCTGTACATTATTTTAGGTAATTATTAAACCAATCAACTGTAGCAGGGTAAAGTCTGTACATTATTTTAGGTAATTATTAAACCAACCAACTGTAGCAGGTTAAAGCCTGTACATTATTTTAGGTAATTATTAAACCAAACTAGAGCAGGGGAAAGTCAAATGAACAATCAATGAAGTAAGTAACTGTCATCGACGTGACAATATTAGCGATTTAGCATAAAGTTGATATTCTTTAATTTTGGAAATACTTCTATTATTTGAATTAAATCTAAGGATTAAGGTACTCGAACATTATATTTATCAAATATTTATCGTTAAAATGAACACATAATATGTCGTAGCGAAGCACGGGTATTCAGCTTGTCGCGAAATAAAAGAAAGATTTTTCGATAAAGAAATGTCAAAACATCATAAATCTAAGAAAGAAATTCCATTCCCCAGTCACTCACTAGGGCAGGGGAAAGTCAAATGAAAAATCAATGAAGTAAGTAACTGTCATCGACGAGACAATATTAGAGGTAAAGTTAATATTCTTTAATTTTAGAAACACTTCTATCATTTCAATTAAGTCTAAGGATTAAGGAACTCGAACATAATATTAATCAATTATTTATCGTTAAAATGAACACATAATAATATGTCGTAGCGAAGCACTGGTATTCAGCTTGTCGTGAAAAAAAAAAAAAAAAAAAAGATTTTTTGATAAAGAAGTGTCAAAACATCATAAATCTAAAAAAAGAAATTCCATTCCCCAGTCACTCACTTAGATTTTATCTTTTGTTTCTTTTACAGGTATTTTCCTTCTACAATTTTGGCGTAATCTGGAATTGTATATTCAGCTTCCTCCACTGGTGAAATCGGATAACATTTCCTCATTCAAAGCTCCAAGACGGATATTTTTCAAAACCGGAAATAATGTAAGAAAACGATCGAACATATATTTGCTCAAGAATACTAACGGAAGTTACAATTTAAGAGGAATTTACTCTAATGCCTAACAGAACCAGAAGGAATTATAGGTTAAGTATCTAACACCTGGAAAACGAACAAGAATTATCATTCCTTTTTCTTTTAGAAAGATAAGATAACCCAAAACTCAACATCGACTATCAATTAATCGGTTTTGTGGGACTATGGTGGAGTTTGGATAAGTAGACACTCTATTTCTTCTGGATTCCTTTTTGTAGCCGGATAGCATGGAGCCGGACTGAGATGGACATCGGCGTTCGGTTTCTGTGCAGTCCTTTTGCAACGGCCTTCACGGTCGGAGCCTTATTCGCTTTCTGCGTCGCTCTTTTGAAGCAGAGGTACCGACCGAAAAAGAGGAGGGATTCCGCTCCCGAATCGACGTCCAGGGATCCGGAACCCGAATTCCGGGATTCGTCAGGACTTGTCAAGTACAACAGCGTAGGCTCGCTGTGCAACAATAGCAAAACACTGGATGACCTTAGCGCCAACCCTCTACCTACCATCTCAAACTTCGTAGCCTTTGATGGTGGTAGGTCTGTACCGTCTTTAGGACTTTTACCGAACGTTGCCAAGCTCAGGCCTTTCACGTTCAGTGACGATTTGATCAATTTGGAGAGGAAGTACGCGAGACTGAACGATGCTTTTGGAACAGACACTCATGCAGCGAAGAGTCATAGTTGTTCCTTGCCGAATTTTCGAAGGTTGGTGACTAGGTCATCGAAGCCATGCTTTGCCGGAAGTGTGTATCCATATTTCCAACCGTTTGAGAGGCACCGCAGTCAGTTTCGAGATTTTTACCGCTCGAAATCTTTTCAAGGGCAGCGCAGATCTGTTTCTTTGGAATATCCCGAAGTACCTGCTGTGTACGACCCGAGGGAGACATGCCGACTTATTTCAAAAGCAGCCAAGACGGTTCTTCAGAACGATTTCAAATCGATTGATGATTATGCATTGCGGAAAAGAAAAGGCCTTGCAGGTTTTCTTATGGACAAGGAGATCAATAGGAAACTGTCGCAAAAGTTCTCGAAAGTTTCCGATGTGAGACACAAGTTTGTAGAGTTTCCATCGACAAACGTAGCCCTTCTGGAGTATTTGTGCTCAAACAGAGAATGTAGATTCGTCGAGAAAAGCTTAAATGATCGAGAAACTAGTGTAACATACAAAAATTCGGTTGAGTTTTTATCCTATAAACCAGGTCATAGCGATGAATATTTATCTTTTAAACCAAATGCACTTGAATGCAAGAATACTAAGAAGAGAAGTCGATGTTTAAAATCAGATCCTCTTGATGAAGAAAATAGTGAAGAGAATCAAGAAAACTCCGATCTTTCGAGAATAGATAAAAATGTAGTAGAAAATTCTGAAAATCAGCCGGTTGATTCAAAAGTCATTGACACTACTAAAATAGTTTCAAAATCGGTCATTATAAATAAAACGAAAGTTCTAGAATCTTCTTATAATTTGACAAATACGGTTTTGGAATCATATGTGCAAGTTATCAAATGCGCTAAACAATTGGTGGAACTTTCCGAGAGTGATTTTTCAGACCATTTGGGTTTGGAAAAGGATATTAAATTTCCAGAATCTCCATGTAAGAGCATAAAAGTTGTAAACAGCAACATTTTCCTGGAATCCCCTACGGAAACGAATTTTGAAAACTCATTTTCAAGTAAAAAAGTTGTCCAACAGACACAAATTCAAGAAAAATTATTTTCAGAAAAATCTTCAGAGATTGATTATCTTTGTACCGAAAAAAAAGTTTCCAGCCCGACTCAAAACTCAAAAGATTTAAAATCTTCTAAGTCTATAAAATTATGTTCCAGCGTGGAAGATATCAACAACGACCCTGCTTCAACCGAGTTCCCCTCGAAAAATTCGTCAACTCTTGAAAATTCGAACTCCAGAATAGCGAAATGTCTTCCTTCCACGCGTTCTAAGAACGAAACCTCTCAAAAAGAACCGGTGCCACCTGCTCTGCGTAACTGTCACGCCCACGGAGTGGACACTCCGGGAAAGCCAATAAATAACACCAAAATGAATACAAACTTTTCGAAAGAAAACTTGGTAAAAGTCCAAAAACCGCCATCAGACGATAACGCCGCAAAGGTGCAACCGCGCAAAAAAGAAATACTGCTGTCTTTCTCGCTCGGCGGTCCGAGTGTTTGCGAGAGAACAACAGCAGCGCTCTTCGGGGGTGAAGAGGATCGTGACGTCAGACGGGGGGAGTCGGGAGGAGTAGCAGACGATTCTGCAGCTCGGCAAATGGACCGAGGGACGCGAGACCGATCGGTCGACGTTCGGGATAACTCAAGCGCTCGGGCGCGTGTGCTCGAATCGAGCGTTTCGAGCGAAACCCGCGTGGATGGGGTGATTGTTAGCAGCGTTAGCGTCAATGGATCTGACGTATGGACCGAAGTTGTGGATACTTGTCGCAGTAATGGCGTGGATATGTCGGTCAGGACAGTGATCAGCACCGACCATTCTTCAGAGCAAACTTATAAGCCCGCCAAGGATAGGGCGAAGAGTTCGCCGGGGTTATATGGTTCGGAAGTGACTTCTCCGGGACATACAAGTGGGACGGATAAATCCAAGGACCATTACATGGTAAAAGTTCATTCTTAATTTTCAAATTGGGTTAGTTGAAATGTATTGAAAAAAGTGAATAATGTGATGTTATGTTACTAAGTAAAGAAATAAGTTTTTCAGTTAAAAAATAACTTTTAATATTTAATTATTTACTAAGTATTATTTTTAACTGTTAAATTTTTTTTATTTAATTAATTATTATTATTTAATTAAAAGTAACTTTAAATATATATTAATAAAATATTTAAAATTGATTCTTAATTGATTGTTCATTTGACTTTCTACTGCTCTCTCTGTTTTCTGAGATTTTGTTGCATAAATCGACCATTTTTAGACAAAGGTAGTTTTTTAAAAATATATAGACGTAGAGGTGTAATTTTATTGATTCAGGCTTTGGTTTTCAGTGACGCTGCATGATTTCAGAAACGCAAAATGTTTGTAATAAAAAAAGGTAACTTTAGAATATAGTAAAAAGTATTTAAAGAATATGATAAAAATAAATTATTACTTGTAAAATATAAAACATTACAAAATTAAGTTTCCCGTTCGATCTCTGAGAGTACATCTTTTCTCAATTCCATGGTGAAAGAAACAAAATCAAAGATTGAATTGCAATATTTCTCTACAGAGAAATAAAAGACTATTAAATTATCTTTGTATTTATTCATAAAAGGTATTTATATTTTCTCTCTAAAATTTGTGAAGTAAGAATGAAGAAGTACTCCCAGGATTCAAATTATTGTCTGTTTAAATAATAATTTAAAAATAAAATAACCAACATTTATTTTGGAATAACACAGTGTTAGATTTAAAGGTATCGAATAAAATCACTGATTAAATAAATAGGCATTAAATTACTAGCTTTTCTAAATTTACGTTTCACTGAAGCGACGTATGATTCGTATCTCATTACTTAGTTATGCGATATCATACGTATAACTATGACTTATATTATTTACCAGATTAAATTAATAGGAGATGAGATGTAATAAAAGACAGTAATACTTTAACTATTACTTTAAAATAGTACTTTTTAGACGAACATAAAACTAATGACCACTTTGTTAAATTTCGATTCTGAGGCAGTTAGTCTTTGATATGGTTACCTTAAAAATTTAAAGGATTTCCTTATCTTACATTAAAAAAAAAAAAAAAAAAAAAAAAAAAAAAATTCTTTTGATTTGTTTACCTTTGGAAACCACTTCTTCGCTACGAATTTAATTTTTCTTACGATAAAAATCTAAATTTATTTTAAATTAACCAAAGAGTGTCGAACTTAATTGATAATTAAAATTCAATATTTTTTTTTTTAATTTCATAATAAATATACCTAACATATTGGTATAAATCCGCTGCTCAATTCTAATAACTTGGCATTCTAGTTCCATTCGTTGCTATGGCGACGCCGGAATTCTTTCTTATTAATTCTTTTTACTGGAAATGTTGTTCGTTGTGTTCAATTGTTGTGAGGAAAAAATGGATTGGTATCAACTTAAGTGTATATATGGTAAATGAGTATAGATTATTATTAGGAATACCATTTGAGCAACTTCAAAATCCTAATTTATTGCACTTGGAATAGTTCCATGGAAATGGTATTAAATTATTATTAATTTTTTTCTGGCAATACCTGTTGGAAAGATATTAAAAAATATCTTCGAGTTTTTACGGTATTACCTTTTTTAATTAATGTACTATAGGTATTCATTGAATATACACATATGTTATTGAATTAATTTTTCTGTTAGATGAATAAATGTACGAACATAATTTTTTCTAATATACCGTTAAAAATTTTACTATAGTTTTTCGTATAAGAGAAAAAATATGGGAAGGGTCAGCAAAAGGATATTTTTTTTCTTATTAAAATTTTTAAACCGAAATAATGTTCAATTCAAACAGAATTTTAATGTTCATTAGGTAAGACTAAAAATTTTTGGGCTATTAATAAAATTGTTAACAAAAATTAAAGAGCTGCAGAGAAAATCATAAACATAACAGGAATATTTTTTTAACTAATACACTTGCTTTGAACTTCACACTAACTTTCAACAGTGTAAAAAAAATATTGTATTTTTAACTTTTAATTAAATTTATATTTTCATTAAAATAAAAGTTAACAAATAAACAAACGTAAGTTTCAACATAAATTTAATGCTATTTTAGAACTTATCTTTATAATTTTTACTCTATACATTTAATTATAGGTTTCTTTCATAGCACAAATATTATTTTTCTAGTTTGTCCCTCTGAGCGTCCAGAGGGAATGGGCGAAATTTTAAAGTTGTTTTCCCAGCAATAATTTTTAAATTATATTCCTAATTCAAATATAGATTTTTTTTTTTTTTAAATTTTTTTTTAAAGGGGTGTTAAACTATTATCCTTATAAAAACAATTACAGATTTTATGTATAAATTTAAAAATGTTGTGTATTGGTGGAAAAACTGCTGATCAAAGGACGTATATATTCGCCCATGACCCTCAGAGAGTTAATTTTCATTACGAAGTACACATTATAAATTAAATAATAACTTTAGTCTACTAATTGGTCGAATACTAATCTACTAATCTTCGAAGAGCTTATTATCCCACTTGCCGTCATCTCATCAAGATAAAACTTAGCAAATGGACTCAGTGTCGATGGCAATGGAAACTATAAAGTTTTAGAAGTTTCCATTAAAAGGCCTCTTTTACAAACATTTCAATTGGCATTTTGGAAGACAAATTAAAACCACTTGCCGTCGTTCAATTGAGCTGAAATGTATCAAATGGACTCGTTATCAATGACAATGCATTCTATTACATTTTTGGGGAAAAAAATATTAGTCAATGGTTTTCTTTGTAGTGGTCAAACATTATGAAAACTAGATTTGAGCTCAAAATTGCTTCAAGCCGACCAAACGGTATAGTGGTTAGCGTGCTAGCTTCTAGACCGCGAGGTTGCGGGTTCGAGTCCCGTGTAAGGCATGCATAAATACCGATCTCAACCGTAAATGTTCCATAATCAAAGCAGATTGGCTAATCCCAACTTTAGGGTTATATAGCTTTGCTACCTTCGGCGATCTTAGTTTTAATCTTACGATTACGAGCACGACACTAACTTGTAAATAAAATTCCACCATTTCAAATTTTATTTTTACTAGATTAAAAACAATGAATGTGGCTTCCACTAGCTATGTTGCCTTTGCAGAAATCAATATTTTAAAGTTAAAAAATATCAGTAACACTACTGAGAAGAAGTAGGGACACATACTAAATTAAAATTTAACAATATTAATTAAATACTTTTAAGAAATCAAATGCAATTTTATTAATTATAATGTACTCTTTCACAGTTCTTAATTCATACACAAAGATTATATAGTTTTAAATCATAAAAAAAATAATTGATAACTAAAATAATAGAAAATGTAAATATTTTAAAGAGGTACTTACGATTTAAAGAATTTGTTGTATTAATTATAAAATAATGTACCATTATATGTTCTAAAAAATTATTTTAATCTAATGAAATATGGATTCAAAGTCACAGGACATCAAAAGGCCAATTCATTTGGAAATGACCCAAATCTGATATAAATACAATATGATATACATATATAAAATTATCATTTAGGAATTATAATTTTTATACGTAAAGAAAAACCCCAAAATTGAAAAATTACGTTATATTTAAAGAATTTGTAAGTTCAATAACATAAAAATTGAAGTGCTTTTATATTTGCTGTAAATAAACAACCTATTTATATACAATAATCGAAAAGAAATTTAAAAATTACGGTTGAATAATGTAGTTTTTAATTAAATTCTAAAAAGTTCTAAAATTACTAATTTTTCTCATTCTAAGTTCTAAATCAAAAATAAAGTCGTACCAATATAGGTATATATAAAAGTATAAGTTGTCAACAAATTAAAATACGTATAAATAATTACAAAAAGTATATTAAAAAATGTTCAACTGATTTAAATACTACCTTTGGAATTCTGCAATACATTCATAAATATCGTCATGCAACACAACAATTGCATTGTTTGGGTTGGGATATGAATTGTGGTTGGGATCCGTAGCACTAAAAAATCTTTTACAGCTGATTCTATCACAATCACGCCAAACTGGCGCTAAACGGAATAAACTAGGACTGTAAAACGGTGTTTAGCGCCAAACACGCCAAATCTCCCAGCCACAATTGAATAGACGGTTGGGATCGGTATTTATGCGTGAGGCATGGGTGTTAGTATGTTGTATGTAAATGTATGTTGGCTTGTCAAATGACGAATGTTTCGGCGCATTATAGCCCTCGTGTTGCTGACGGCTCCAGATAATCTGAAAACAAAGTAAAGATAAAATTGCTTAAATAAGTTCCATTTCTTATGACAAAACAAAATTTAAAATGTGTATAAGCGATTCCAATTTTCTTTTAAATAAGTTTTACCTTACATATAAGTTGGAATTTTACATATAAGTTTGCAACTTATAAATAAAATTCCAGAATAAATATTAAAAATCTTAGATTAAATATTAAAAACAGGATAAATATTAAAAATCTTAGATTAAATATTAAAAACAGGATAAATATTAAAAGCAGGATAAATATTAAAAGCAGGATAAATATTAAAAACCTTGTTTCCATGGGTTAATTTTTTTTTATTCCATAATCTCATGACACATGACACCACTACCACAGAACAAAAGGAGAAAAACACACACGATTAGGGACAAAATAAAATCTTCTCTCTTTCATCTTTCCACTTTCTTATTTGTGCTTTTTAATTACCATAATCACAATTTTTTTTAACCTAAAAATGTAGCTGGGATATGTTTTTCTGCGTAAAAGAAAAGGTATAAAATTAATTTCTTTTTCTTGCTAAAACTGTGGTTGAATGAAATTTCAAACATAATTAGTTTACATCGAAATGGGCATTTCTCAAATTTTCAGTCCTGTTTATTATAAATTTTTTTTTTTTTTTTTTTTTTTTTTTTTTTTTTTTAGAAATTTTGTGTATGGTAAGTTTTTTTATTAATTAATTTAATACCCAAGGGTGATTGTAAGTAATACTGTATTGTTATGTTGCTTTGATCAGAAATAATTTTTAATAATAATCTTTAAAGAAGTTTTGAGTTTTATTTATTATAGTTATGCGTTTTTTTTTTTTTTTTTTTTTTTTTTTTTTTTTCAAAATTTGTTTAATCAATTGGAAGTACATTTACGTAATACATTATTTTACTAGTAGAAACTACTAAGGATATTTTTCTCGATTTTATTAAAGATTCATATCGTATCAAGTGCAACATAACATGGTACAAAAGTTGTCTGTAGAATTTAAAATTTCTAAGTATTATGTTCATTAAACAAGTCTTTTAAATTGTATTTTATGTAAATATGTTAATTTCAAATGTTGCTGTATTTTTATGCATATAAAATACAACTATTTGGAAAAAAAAAAAAAAAAAAAAAAAAAAACGGCTAAGAAATAAATAATTTCAATTAGTTCAGCAAGATTAAGAAAAATTTGCCATTATTTCGCGGTTTCAGTACAAATCTGACAAAAGGAAAAAAATCATTTCCGAAGAGTTGGGGTTAATTTATCGTTTGCTTGTAATCTCTTATAGAACATAAGAACTTTTTCTCTCTTTCACTACCGAACTTCAACCATAAATGTAGTTTGAGGCTCCAAAAAGCGATGGAATCGAAATATCTTGTCAGAAAATGAAGTTTTAAAGGTTTCAGTTTTTGCGAATTTGTAAGCATTTTTGTAAAACAAATTAAATTATTTTCAGCTAATGTTCTGGATTTTTTTTAATTTGCATTCACAAGAAAATAAATGCCAAAGAAGGAAACCTTTTCATTATAAAAGTGTGATTAATTGTCTTAAAGGTCTTTTTATATATATGTAAATAGGATTTCGTGGAGAGTCCTTCTTTAAAACAAATTTTTTTTCGAGGTTAATAAACACAAACTGCATCCAAACATCTAATTTTTAAGTATAATTTTTTTAAAAAATTATTTCTTCTTTTTTTAGCATGGAATGGCCCATATTCTAAGCCCCTCCCGCCCTCATCAGTTACCCCAACATCAAACTTCGACGCCATTGGAGCAGCCCTATCGCCCCAACTTTGAAGAGTTCATGGCAAATGTGGACAGCGGGCTGGACGAAACCGCTAAAGAACTACGAGAAATCGAGGGGCGTCCCTTAGTTTTGGAAGAATCATCGCCGCCCCGCGTCAGCCGACTGCTAGGGCTGCTCAGTAGGGACGAGGAGAGAAGGGCGAGGGCGCAACTCATAAGCGAGCGAATGCGCCCCGGTGACAACGCATCGATCGAAGGAGAGTGGGACCGCATCCTACAAGATGTCCTGGCGAGCGTCTCCGAATTGGAGAACTTTGGCGAGAAAGGTCTTGGCGATGGGGGTGACATCACCAAGAGAATTGGCGAGGAGAACGGCGCTAAGAGATTTGGCGAGAAGAGTGACGTCACCAAGGATGCTGGGGAGGAGGAGGAGGAAGATGATCTTCGGCAGACTTCTTCCACAGCGGAGATGGAAGAGGGAGCGGTTCCTAACAAGGGGGAGACCCCGACTAAAGTCAAGAGTTTGCGATTCAAGCTCGATCCGGATATATTTGACGTCCCGTCAGATGACAGCTTCTACGATGATGAGGACGAAGACGATTTGCGTCGGCCGGGATGGCGAAGACAACAAACCAAATACAGGGCGTTTCATACTTTAGAGTTAGGAGACGAGCCAGTGCAGCTGGTGTCTGTGCATGCAAGTGTGGTGCCCGCTGGCCAGAAGATGGTGGCACGACCAGTTGGGATTGACCTGAGGGTGCGATTGACCGAAGAGAGGGGCAAGAGGGCGCATGTCGGGACGTCGCCCCTGCAGCAGGCAAAGAGGAGATCTCCAGTATCGGATAGTCGAGTAGGGTGGTGCCAAGAACTGTCTCCTGTTACCGAGAATGTTGACTGGAGGGAGACGTTTACGGGGGTGAATAAAGAGAACAATAATTCCGAGGTGAAGCCCGTTCCGAATGGCATACTGAAGACCCCGTCTCCAAAAGCGGAGGTGGTGGTAAAAGATTCTTCCAATCCTTTTAAAGAAGATCTCACAAATGGAAATGGTGTTCACGTGGAAAAGCAGACGAAGACGAACGGGATGACCCCTTGGAACCCTCCCCAAAAGAAGTTTTCCCTCCCCCGAAAGAAATTCGAACCCGATCCCGAAGCGGTGGATCGTATCACCGGATACAAAGTGGCTCTATCCAAGCCCCCTTTGCCACCACCTGTGTTTCAGAAGATGACCACTCCTCCATCGATGCGGAACAGAGCGGAGATTGCCCGCAAACAATATCTGGACAACAAGGCTGCTCTTTCTGCTGCCTCGAAAGCGGACGGAAGTCGGAAATTTCAGCAGTTCCTCGCCCAAGCACAGAGCGACCGCGCCCGGATAGTGACCAGTGTCCCAGATCTCGGGGCTATCGAAAGGGCAGTTCACGAGAAGTGGTCGAAGGAAAGGGGCTCAGCTTCTCCAAGGGCGAGTCCGGCAAGAGAAGATGATCAGAAGTTGGCCGAAACACCATCTTCCAGAGGCAGCACTCCAGATGACGCGTGGTCAAGTTATGTCCAGACATGCAGGAAACACTTGGGAAGACGCAGTCAAAGTATGACCTACTTAGAGACGGATGTGGACCTTGTCCCTGTGGAAGACGAAGACAAGTGGAGAAGCACAAGCGCCCTGGACCAACCCGATGACCACCAAGTCCCTGTTGAGGACTCTGACCTTGAGCAGAGTCGGGAGGACCTGGACGATTCCGGACGCGCCAAGTCTGAACACGAATTGCGTATTCAGAAATCCCTGCAGAGCTTGCCTCTTCCGGACTGGTACAAACGATCAGACAAACCCAAAACTGGATTTTTGTTAAAAGCATCTGAAAAAGAAAAGCGCGGCTGGGCAGCGGCCAAGTCACTGGCTTCCTCCACATCGAGCCTGGCATCTTGTGGGATCAAAAGACCTGTCCATTCGCTGAGATCTTCTCGAGAGAACATTCCGTGGTCACGGGGATCTGCCTCCCCCGATGGCCCAGCCCTGTCCTTGGCCTTAGCTAAAGCTTTTCGAGAACCATACCTCGGGTGGCGGGCGAGGACTTCAACTACCTCTAGTGGCGTGTCCAGTTCACCTCCGTCATCCTGGTGTGCCGCCACGACTGACGAGGAAGCGAACGGAATCTCTTTTGACGGTGAAGATGCATTCGGACGAACCTCGTCTGAAGACCCTCCCTCTCGGGACGACACTGGCGCTGATGCCGTCACAGTCTCAATGGACACAGGTGACATGGTGAAACTGCCAGGCGGCGAGGACACATGTGATGACATCAACAACATGTCGATGGACACTTGCGAGATCTTTGATGCGGGATTTGTGCCAGAGGACCCTTCCATCGTCCCTGGTGAGTCATCCCCGTTGGCGGACACAGGGGATGACATCGACAACCTCTCAACTGATACTGCAACGGAGGACAAGAGGAAGAATCTTTCCATGGACATTACTTCAGAAGACAACAGGAAAAACATGACCACGGATACTACAACGGAAGACAAAAGAAGAAACATTTCCACGGATACTGCAACCGAAGATAAACGAAAAAATATCTCCACGGATACTTCATCAGAGGACAAGAGGAAAAAGGACCCTAAGTCGAAGAGGTATTCCTACAGCCAGAGTATTTATAACAGTGAGTGGGACGATGATGAGGAATCGCGGGGAGATCGCAAGGGTCGCAATGGGGTCGAGCGCGACCCAAGTCCGACCTCCCCCGACTCCAAAGTGATCTGGATTGAGTCGTCTTTTGTGGGGTCAAGGACTACGACATCCATTGTTGTTCTGCCGGAAGGAAGAGAGAGCAAGGTGGAGGGGGATTGCATTGAGAGACCTGCTTCAAGATAGCGAGGTAAGTCCGAAAAATATTTATTATTAGTATATAAACAGTCGCTTTCACATTTTAACATTTATGCTTCATATGTATCCATAATACGTGTTTTGAATATAATCAGTCTCTTCCATATTTTAACATTTATGTTTCCTATGTATCCACGTGTCTTGAATATAACCAGTCTCTTTCACATTTTAACATTCATGTTTCATATGTATCCATTATACGTGTCTTGTTTATGGTCAAAATATTATATGATGAAATGTAGAAATGTATTTCAATAGCTTGGATTAAAAAATGCAGATTATGTATAAAAAAAGTATTTTTTTAATTTTTTTTTTAATATTGATTGAAGAATATTTCGATGATTTTATAAATAGTAATAAATTTTCGTGTTATAAAGTTTTTTTTTTTTTTTATTACAAACTAATAGTCGGTGCTATGTTCTTATTTGTGCTTATTTCGCGAGCGAAAACTTCAAAATATGAATAAAATATGTTTTTAAGATAATTTTTTTAAATATAATTTGATTTAATTATAAAGCTTTATGTTAGGCTTGGAGAGTAAAATGAATTAAAAATGTAACAGATTTTTGTGTTTCTGTATAGAGCTAAAATAGTACGTGTTTTTCAAAAATATTGTCTTTTGTGATTATCTTTTAAAAGAATTATTGTACAGTTTGGAAAATATTGATGAATATAGCGAATTATATAACTTATTATATTGAAAATATATTGAAAACATAACTTATTTTTTTTAATCCTACTTATTTTAAATACTAATTTATAATTTAATTTCCAATTATTAAGTAGGGGTAGGGATCATCATATATTTGTTTGTAGTTCTATGAGAATTCCCTAAACTAAAATTTATAAAATTTCCAAAATTCTTTTTGAATGTTTTCCTCAAATAAAAGTTTTTGGGCTTCTAAAAAAGTCCACCCCCAAAAAAGCTTCAAATTCTTGAAGTGAAACATTTCTTCAAATTCTTAATTAGAAACGTACCTTGCGTTACATCTTAACTAATTTAGATTTTTCTTTTACACAAACACTTGAATTACAAAGGTAATTTTTTTTTTTGTGAGCTTTCTTAACCGTCGCATCGCATCTCAACAGAGTAAACAAACCCATTTGTTTATTGTTTATCCCACTCGGTGAAAGTATCTCTTTTCCTGAGCGGGTTAACGAGGAAGATAATTCCTCTTTTCTTTCCCCTCTCTTAGCCTTCTCAGCACGGATCAAAATAAATTTGATGGTCATTCATAAAACCATGATTAAGATGCGCTCTGGATAGCTGGAGTACAGCCAGAGGACGATGCGTCTTTTTCCATCCTCCAATGCGCATTTTTATTTTAACCTTCAACAACAATGTTTGTATCTTCCTTTGAAGCTCCTTTACTTTTGGATAAAGCTATCAATTACAAGACTCGTTTAGCATTCGGCGTCGACTGCAGCTGCCACCTTTATTATATTGCATTTTTTTTTCTTCACAACCCAGGCTGCGTAACTTGTTGGGAAGTATACAGCTCACGTTGAATGCTGTTCCATTTGTGTCTATTAGAAGCCGGTTTGTTTTGTACGTTCAGCGATCTATTTTTGTTCACAATAACGACTAATCAACACGAACCTCAGTTTAACTTGTAATTCGAAACGCAACTCATTCAAGTCTATCCCATGATTCAAACCCATCGTCTTTGACATGCTAGGTCAGATAGCCCAGCCATCGATATAGATAAACAACTGGATAGACTGTTCCATTGTCAATGCAAAGAGAAAAACACGCCGGGGATTGCGAAGCTGGTGGGAAGATTAACCAATCACAGTTCGCTTTTATAGTTGGATGGGAATGCAAAAAACCTTGTAAAGTGTTAGAGTATGTATATTTTTGCACATTGTTACTAATTAAGGTCTACTATTGACATTTCTGCTGTGTACAACCCAAAATTTTACTTTCAATCCTCGGCAATCCGTATTTTTTATCCCACCAATCGCATCTGGCAACGGCTTCATTTTCCAACCGTTAAGCAGTCTATCCAGTTGTTTATTTATATCGATGAGCCCAGCCAGCAGGTGGGCTTATCAGAAGCCAGATTTTTACTTATAGTTAATATGTTCATCTGGCATGCAAAAGGTTTTAGGATCGAGTCCCACCTGTCCCTCTGTCATCTCTGATTTCAAAGCGCGGTGAGTGAGACAGGTAGTCGGTTATCGGGCTGGGGTTTTTCGCGTTTTATCGCCCCGCAGATGTGTGGTTTCGGGTTTTATTTGCCCCAGATGTGAGGTATTTCCCATTGCAACATCCCGGAATGTATTCTCTCCTTGACACTCAGACTACTCTGAACAGTCCAGGTCCTGCTCTAACGAGGAATTGTAGTCAGGGAAATTTTACCTCAATTCTGTTACGACCATTAACTCATTTCTTGTTCGCTTCTCTGTGTATGCTATCTTGAAATATGCTGGGGTGAAAATCTCCCGCTTTTACGTGGATATCCGCTCTTTTTTTTTCCTCTCCGCTTTTTCAACAATTTTATTATTTTTAGTGGACTCTACATGGCTTTATCTGACAAAACTTGTCTACTACCCCCCCCCCCCCCCATTCTGGCAGCACAACTGTTCTGTACACACATTAGTACACAATTATATTCTTATACAGCTAGTTTTTTAGTTCGAAATAACGCTGTTTATATTTTCCCCTTTTTTACATTTTGACTATTTCCCCCCCTTAATGTCACAAAACAGAATTACTAAAATTTTCTTGTGGTGTTGATTTTTAAGATCACCTCCCGACGACTTGACAAATAGGTCATTTTTCAGTTGCTTTTCTATTTTTATAATCCGTTAAATGGTTTTTGAAATATCTATTAATGCTATCGTGCTGGTTTAGCGCCGATACTTAGTTGGTTTGTTTAAATTACGTTTCTTACAGCCGGCATGTTTTGTTTACTTTTTCACATCGAAATTAGGCTCAATTTTCCATAGTTTCACTTAACTTTTTCTGAAGAGGAAACAGAATAAACTTTGAATCTCTTCCATTTGTGGTCTGATGCCAAATACATTGCTGAATACTTTCGAAACTATCTGGAATAATTTTCACATATCGAATTAAATAAAAGTTTATTTAAAAATTATCCGCCATTTTCATTTAAAAGGAGGAAGGTAGCTATAGTTTAATTAATTAAACTGTTTGGCTAGTAAAGTAAACAAAGAAAAACCTATTGAGTACTAAATCCCTTAAATCTAAGAGGGATATTCGGTTCGATAATACTTACTTTAAACAGAAAAACACTAAAAACTATCTATGTGATATTAGTTATGTTTAGATTCACTAAATATTTCATAATTTAGTATAAAAAGCAGACATTACCGTTTCTGCAATATAATTTTTTATGTTTTTTTATATTTGATATTAAGTTTCCAAATAGCTTAAAATTGATTTGAAAAATTCAGAAAAGAAAAAAAAAAGAAAAAAAAAATATTTACCTATTACAAATAGACATCTTTTCCCCCTCCCCCCTCTCAAAATTTAATTATAATATTTTCTATTTTTTTTTTTTTTTTTTCACGTTTGACATTAACTTTTCAAATTGCATGAAATCCACTTTAAAACTGTGGAAAAATTTGAATACAATGGCGACACGGAATTTCGATTTGCTGCGAACCGTTTTTTCTATCAATTGTATATACTCTATCAGCTAAAGCTTCTGGCAAGCGGAGATATTCTATTAAGGAAAAGTTCGTTTATTTTAAAAAGAATAATGGAAGTTACACAGTTTTCTTTTTCAAAACTATTTGAGTTATGGTAATCCCTAATCTCAATCAACCAAACTTCTTCATATATTTGACTTCGTTTCCTGCTAAAAATAAAACGAAACGCTCATTAAAAAAGTCCAAGATCCATTCTGAAAACCACTGGTTCGTATAATGGAATTTTATATACATCCCTTTACGGGTGAATCTTCCAGCGTTCTGGATTAAAAACCTCAATTGTTTTTTATTACTTTTCAATCAATCAAATTAAGCCTTTATTTTGCTTTCGTCAAATTTTTCCATAGTATGAACTACATCCTTTTTATTTGGAGCCGTAGTCCATTTGTGTAATTTGAGAGTAATGACATGACTTTTTTAGGAAATTCCGTATTTAATTTATTTTTAGATATATTTTTTTTTCTTTCTAAATTATTTTTTTTAATGAAATTTTGTTATTTTCATATTTTTCTTTTATATCAACTATATCCGTTTTATTTGGATTTCTTCTCGATTTGTATAATATGAGTTGTAATGTTTTTTTTTTTTTTTTTTTTAAGTGATTCAGTATTTAAAATTTTTATGGGAATTTTTACTTCATGGAGAGATCACCTTTTTCTTGTTCTATTTGAAGCTATTTCCTCTTGTTTCAAATTAAATTCCAATCTTAATCAAGTGTAACATAATTCCAAGTCTAAGGGAAGAATTAAAATCAAAATACCACGAAGTACTTATAATAATCAACTTTGTTTGATTTTAAATTTTAAAACCGTCCACTTCGGATTTGTTCATCACTTTTTTCATTACAGTCACATTTACTAATGTAGTGAAATAACTAGGGTGTGGGACATCGCACAACTTTTAGTTACACTATAGTAATGGTCATTTCATTTATATTTGCCACGAAATGGTGTGATTACTGTTTTCGTATTTCCACCGCAATAATTTTTACATGGGCCACAAAAAAAAGCCAAAATGGCGAAATTGGCGATGTTATTCAAAAAACAGTACATTAGCCTTTCTTGGGCGTGAAACAATGGAAAATCGGAGGAGGGGATATTTAAAACACTTTAAGAGGAATTACCGCAGATTTTTTAATCAATGTAGTTACAGGCGTTTTATAGCAATTGCTGAAAACGAAGATTTTTTTAAGGATTTTACATGATTTCAACCTCATGCGCATGCGCGATTTTGACGAAAACCTTAATGGTAGGTCCCATGGCCAACACTAACCCATTACACAATAACTATAAATTACAACTATATCGACTCATAAGATTTGCAAAACTTTGGCTCATTTTTTGAAAAACGACAATGGTCAGTGACGTGGACACCAGCACGATTATTTGCTAGTAGATAGAGAGTTGGGGAGGGGGCGAAAAGTGATTAAAATTTTTAATCTTTTGATTTTTCAAAAGTAGGTTAAGATTTTCCAAATGCAGAGTTAATTGTAAGTAATAAATTAATTTTCTGTCCTAACAAATAATTTAATATCTTTATTACACGGCTTATGACTTCTTTTCCTGTCAACTTTACCTTTCCTCCCATCCAGGGACTTATAGGCCATAAGGCCGTCCGATGCAATCATCGGACCGGTCAGCGTCTGTAAAAAATGGGACGCTTCAGTAAAGAAGTTTTTTTTTTTTTTTTTTTAAATTTTTTTTAAAGTTAAATATATTAATGGTTTATGGAAGCCGTGTTCACTCAAAGAAGGCATATAAATAGCAGAGACAGAGAAAATTTAATTTTTTATTAAACTAATTACTGCATCGACATGGATTTAAAAACAATATACGTTTTTAATATAAATTCTGTAAATGTATTGTCAATTTTTATATTCGTTACATACCTCCGATTCTGTAAACAGCGTGTTCTAGGTGTTTGCAACTAGTTTTAAGTATCAAAAACATTTCTTTTAGGAAAATCTGTGGCAAACTACGTTTCAAAATTTATTAATATAAAAATGAACTTGAATTTATGCACTCACATCCAAATATTATTTATTTATTCTGATTGAAGTAATTTTATTATTTATTAAAAACAATTTGGCAACAGGAAAGAGTTTCTTCGATGGTCGGTTAGATGCTATTTTAGCGCGATTGGGTCACGACAAGTTGGTTTATCGGTATTCCGTAAAAGCGACCTTTTAGTGACAGTTACAGCTCCAAAATTTGATAGAAGGCATTGTTATCGACATCAAATCTATCTGCCAAGTTTCAGAACGATTGGATGACGGCAATAGGGTTAATTAGGGCTCCGCAGATTGGCCTGCCATCGATACATAAAATAGAAGTTAATATAAAGGATTTAAGAACTAAGAGTCACTAATTGAAACACCTTGGCAGAAGAAGAGATCAGAATGGAAGAAGAGAAGAAGTTATTGAAATTATTATTAAATATAAATATTTCAATTATAAACTAAATTAATTATTGAAATTATTATTAAGTATAAATATTTAAATAATAAACTATATTTATCATTAATTTATATTTATTATTAAAACTATTTAATCATTACAAATAATTAATTATTGGAATTATTTTATCATTAATTTATATTTATTCTTAAAACTATTTAATCATTACAAATAATTAATTATTGGAATTATTTTATCATGAATAATTATTATTCAAATTAGATTGATGATCATATTGAAAATTTGGACCCGCATAAATCAAAAATCACTGGCCAATTTTATGTCGCAGTTAAGGCTTCTGCCCTCATCTAATTAAAAAAAATCCAAAAGTTGGGGTGCAAATGGTCTTTGGTTCCTTTTGTTAACTCGGCCATCCAATTTTAAAAGCAACATCCAATGAACATATCCGAGCGTTTAGTGTTGGGCAATCTTTCAGTCAGAATATGCTCCTGCAATTATATATGCTTCAATGCGTTCTTTTCAGCACTAGCGGACGCAAATAAAATATCGTTGCCACTTTCTATTTCGTAATTCTTTTCTGGTTGGAGTCAATTGTGCGTGGAGGGAAGGCAACAAGTGTGTTGAAGGTAGGCAAAGGGTCAATTGTCATTTTTATTTTAACCTTTTGATCTTGGTTGACTGCTGAGAAGATACGTTATGGTAAGCTTTGTAATACGATAATAAGAATTGTTGCAGTGATTCTGAAAATGCGTTGTCGGCAGTTTTGTACTAATTTAATGTACTCTTTTGTTTTAATATAAAGCAAGAATTATTCGAATATTTTAAATGTTCTGTTTACGTTCCGAGTCATTGAAATATGTTATTACTACTTTACTTCCTTTTTTATTATAATTCTTGTTTGTATAACGTTGCTTTTTTTTTAATTTCCAATTTTGATATATTAAAATATTTTCAATCACATATCGAATATTTCGTTCATGTACTAGGTTATAAGAAAAAGATATTGAGATTGTCCCCTTTTTATTTATTTATGTGCGCGTAAAAATTGAATATTCCCTTGGAATAGAATACCTTCTTGTATTATAAAGTTAGAATGATTTAAATATTGACGTATGTTTAATTCTTTGGACCAAATTCATTTATTACTAAATTAAAATCAAAATAATTTTCCTGAAGATCATGGTATTCTATATTTTAAATTGTAATTTTTTTAAACGTAAAATTGTTAATATACAAGGAGGGGGGGGGGGGGGAGAGAGAACTGTTAATTTTCATAAATTTATCTAGATTTTTGCTAAAAAAAACTTTTTTAAGATGCTCTACATGTATTTAGTTTTTAAATTCTCTTATCAGCATACATAACTTATAAGTGTTTTTAATCGTGAAATGAGTAGTTTAAATTTCTTAATTTAATTTTTTTAACATCCTTTTTGCCTTATTTTCACTTTTATCTGTCTGTCTGTATGAAAACAAATAAATTGCGCTACTTTCACGTGCTCGTGCGATATGCCAAATGGAAGGTCTGTCGGGACTAGTTCTCCGTACCGAAATTCAACCAGAAAAAAACGGAAATAGCAACCGGAAGTCAGTTTATAATTCGTTTAGCCTATAAATACTACAGATATGTGTCATATATCAGTTTGAATGTTTCGTTTAGATTTGTAGGATTGCCACCGGAAGTTCTTTAAAGAATTAAGAAGGAGAGTGCTTTGATTGTAACTCTATAGGAAATTAATATTTTGTCTCCAACTAAAGAAATCGGATTAAAATTCGAGGATATGTTTACTTGCCAATTTTATCGCCAAATACACAACCCTAATAGCCATATTTTTATTTATAAAAATAGTTAAAATTAGGAGAGTTTTTATTATCATGTACCGTCTACCTAAACATGGGATATTTATACAAATATAAAAATGATGGCCAACTACTGACTCAAAGCCCAGCTAGGTTTGACTAGATTAACTCTTTTAAATTCTACATCAAGTGTTAGTCCTTATGATATAACAAAACTGAAGCACGTGTAGAAGAATCCTTTTAGTATCCAGTGATTTTTTTTAATCGACCTCATCCTTTGAAAAACATAATAAAATATTTAGAAGCTTAATTTCGCGGTATTTGTTTTAAATATCCATAAGTAAATGAAATAAACTTTTATAGGCAAGAAGTGTAAATTTTTAAAAAGTTTTAGACAGTTTTGCGAAGTTGAGATAGTAACACTTTTTGTAGACTAACGGGATTTTTCTTGGTTTCATTAAAAGTAACTATACAGCAACTTTCTTAGGTTTGTTTCGTCTAGCTAGACATTGCGCAGTGAAGAATAGATGTGCGAAAGTTTAAAAACTGGCAGGTAGTAGTGAATGTCGTTTAAGTACATGTATGTTAGCTATCAAGATTGAAAGATGTTTTAAGATGTAATTTTGACATTTGAATACACAAAAGGGTTGAGTTTGATGTATGGGATAAGGTAAGGTAAAGTCAAGCTGTTTATAAGAATCTTCGTTGATTTTAATGTTAAGATTGGAATTTCTGATTATGTAAGGTTTTATTACGTTTTTTGGTGATTCACAGGGAATTTCAATTTTCATTGCGAATCCGAATTGAGATGAAAATATCCGATATATGAATATATCCGAATTGAGATGAAAATCAGTGGGTGGGGGAAGGGGATAATTTTTTTTTAAATAAAAATTAAAAAAAAAAAAAATGCGCATTTGACCATAACATATCTAAAGCAATTTGTGATTCGCGTCAAATCTAGCGATTTTTATTTGAAGTTCCGTTTAGCTTGAATATACTGGTGCAATTAAAGTTCAATTTTTCAAAAAGTTGTAAAAAAACACTGTTCAGAATTATCTGAAATTTGATTTGTATCTGTATGTACTTGAATAAGATGGAAACGGTATGTCTAAGAAAAAAAACTATTTTGAACTTTTTTTTTTTTTTTTTTTTTACCTTATGCCATACCATTGCTTTTTAAAAGTCATAATTTAGCATAAGAAAAAATTCCATGCTTTTTGAATGCTCAACTTTAATTGTAATCACCTCAGGATAATTTTAATTAAAGTTTAACTTTCAGAAAGTAGTAAAAAAAAAAAAAAAAATTATCAGAAGGACTTACAATTTTACTAAATATACTCATAAAGGGTCAAACAAAAAAAGAAAAAAAATTCTAAATATTTTTTTCTTATGCCGTAAAGTTTCTCACTTCTTAGAGTATATAAAGGTCAAATTTCAGGTCATTCGGACCAGTTTTTTACAGCTTTTTTTTAAAGTTGAACTTCAAATGTGGATACCCTGTACTTTGATTTCTCACAAAAAAAAAAGAAGAAAATAATAATAATAATAATAATAATAATACTAGTAATAATAATAATAAATAAATAAATAAATAAATAAATAAATAAATAAATAAATAAATAAATAAATAAATAAATAAATAACACTTTGCAATTAAAAAAGATGAATGGCTCATATTTGCGTTCATCAAATAAGTTTTTCGTTTTAGTTTTTAAGTGAACCAGCAGATTGTCTTGATGTTTTTTTTTAAATGGAGGCTTTGATGAATCACGCCGATTTAAGCTAATCTTTTCCTGTTTGCAAACACTGAAGAGTAACGTTACGGTCTAATTAAAATTGACGTGTAACTTTATTCTAAAACTTCATCAAGATCTGTAATTTTTTTTTTCATTCCCAAATGTTTTTTGTGCTTAAGTTGAAAACCTTATTATAAAGTTTTGTGACTTTGGTGAACCATCAGATTAATTTAATTGGGTATTACCATTTTTGTTAAGTTGAAATCCGTTAATTTTATAATTTTTTTTTTTTTAGTTTCGTTAAACCAATCAGACAGTATCAAAATATTTTATTTCTCCAATTCTTTCTTTTTATATTCTCCTCTAAACGTTAGAAAAAGAACTGTCCACCATGTTTATTAAAACTATTCTTCAAAATAAATTCTAAGAACTATAATCTGAATTAGAAATTTTTAAATTCAGCTTCTCCAACTACCTATCTTCCATGCTTTTTAACATCAAACAATCTGCTTCCAATAAGGTAAAGTTTTTCTCAAATAATAAGTTTTAAAATGAAGCCCTTTTTTTTTCTAAATTTTTCATTCTATTTCGACAAAAGAAAATTTTAAAATTTCAAGAGACGAAAGAATGTAATTTTCATGGATCTTATGCAGAACGACATTAGAAGTGGGATTGCATTGAATGGCAACACTTGTTTCATGCTTGTGACCAATCACAACACACTTTTAAAAACATGTTCTTTTTTATTTAATCATTTTCAAAACATGCTGAAAAATACAATGATCCGATTCGGAATTACGCATTGTTTTTAAATCGTTCTTGTTGGAACTTTAAAAAAAAATTATAAACATTTCATTGATAAAATATAAAACTTGTATTTTACAAATTTTAAATATTTTCTTGCGTAGAATGTGAAAAATTGTAATATAATATTCCAAACACGAACAATAAAAAATTAATATAGTCCCCATGACGTCAGGTAGAAGTTGACCTGTGACGTCATCCACGTCATATGCATATAATCCTCATTATCATAAATAATAATGATTAGTTAATAGATCTTATATATGTCTATGTCATAGTTGACTGTTATTCTTAAGAGAAAATTAAGTGTGCAATTGGCTTTTGGAAAAAAAAAACCAAAAAAAAAAACCATTCGAATTTATTTTTAGAGGCAAATTGAGGCTGCAAGTAAAGACATCAAAGTCACCTATTGAGTCTCAACAATCAGTTGTTCTGTTTGTATTTAGAATAACTCTCATTGAATAAAGTTATGTTTGCAAATTAAATTGATCCAGCAATATTTGAGCATTTAAAAACTTGTAGTCTTATAATGATTAGTTTCATTTTATCGTAGATGCATTTTTAACATTATTTTTTTTCTGTAATCACTTATAAATACTCGCATGTTTCTGTATTAATTTAAATTACGAATTAACTGTACTCGATGAGAATGAGTCAAAAAATACATAGAACCTATTATAGCAACGGATTGTTAAGACACAATTTGACGTCATAACTTTCAGCCTCTGTTATGATTGGACAAAGGCATACCCTTATGATGACATACGATGGAATCTTACTCAAAATACTGCCCTGAATAATGTTGTTGGAAACACATTACAAAATAACTATGAATATTTGAAATTTAATTTCTATTTATAACACGGATTGAAATAAATAGAACACAAAAAAAGTTGTAGGGTGTTTTTATTTTGGAACTGTTGATTTGGTATGCGAAATAATGCAAAAAAAAAAAAAAAAAAAAAAAAAAAAAATCAATAAATGTTGTTTCGTATTAGCATTTGAAGAATTATTTCGGCCGGAAAATAAATAATTAAAAGACGTAAGCAGGATACAGCAGTGTCTAGCTCTTAAGGAAATAATAATAATAATAATAAAAAAAAAAAGTCAAAGTAAACTCGCTTATTACCATAGTTACATGGTTCATTACGTCAATACTTCCGTCAACAACTGTCTTTCGATCCTGGATTGGAATGTCTCTCAATCAATGGCGCGCATGCAACATTTCAAAGTCGTTTCTACGTAACACAAGCCAATTTTCCCTTCCTCCCTTTTTACTCAGCAAATCAACAGATTGCTGTAACTTTTGAATTTGTCTTTGGTTTCGTAAAAAATATGATGTGATTGTTATTAGATTTGCCGTTGAATCTTGCTCTTTATAACACGAAAGTAGCAATTTTGGTAATAATCCAGGGATATTTTCAATTGTGGAATTATCTGGGAAATTTAAAAAATGTATATAAAATCAGAGATATTTTTGTTAATTTTTGATCACCAAATCTGCGATTTATATTGTTATAACTTTTGATGCTTTAAATTTCTGTTTTAATGAACTTTGATATTATTAGGGAAATTTTCAAAATGCATCGAAAATTAGGGAAATATTTTGATTTTTGATTAACAAAATAGCAATATAAGTTGTTATAACTTTTGTAGACTTCAAATTTAATTTTAATAAGTTAAAACGGAACCCTAATCTTATAAGTAAAATTTTCAAAAAGTAATGAAAATCAGGAAAATTTTCTAAGGTTAATAAAAATCTGGGAAATCTGGATAATTAAAATTAGGGGAACGTTAAAATTTGAGATCACCAAATCTGCAAATTATATTGCTATAACTTTTGATGATTTAAAATTTTTGTTTTGTGGTTTAAACAGGATATAACAGAACCGTACCTATACCAAACAGAATAAAATATTACAGAAGAATAATATTATCAAGGAAATTTTGAAAATATTATGAAAATCGGGAGGAAAATAACATCTGAAATTTCTATTGTAATTAAATTGATTTACTTCAAATTTCTGTTTTATGGGTTACAGAATCGTAATTTTATCAGGAAGATTTTCAAAATTGAACGAAAATCATGGAAAATGTCACATTTTTATTTAACAAATCTGCAATTTATATTATTATACCTTTTGTTATTTCTGTTTTATTGATAATGAACCGTAATCAGGAATATGGTAGGAATTTATAAGCCTGAACTTAAACAATATATCTTTTTTCTTCTGCTAAGAAATGTACTTTTACAGTTTATATAGACTGTTTGTACAATAAATCTCTTTCATACATTGCCAGTTTTTATCAGGGTTCCCACGGTCATTGAAAATCATTATAAGTGCTTAATATTTTTGAACTTGTTTTTAAAGCCTTGAAAATGCTTAAAGGTGCTTAAAAGTCCTTGAATATACTTAGAGGTCCTTAAAAGTCCTTAATTTTTGCAGATGTTGTGTACCCAACTGCAAAATTTATAAAATACAACTCAGACTTGCTATCCCCGCGTGACCGCCAATTATCTGCACCGTTTCGGAATTCTCTGTCATATTTGTATTACGCATCCACCAACTTCACGATGGCCACAGAACCTGGAAACCAGGGAAATGTCAGATAATTTTTTTAAATTTCATGAAAATCAGGGAAAATTTGTATTGTTTAAGGCACGTTCATTCGTATTTTGGCGCTATTTATCCGGAGATTTGTGGTGATAATCGTTAGAAATTTAATGTTATGAAATAGTTTAAACTTTTCATTACCAGAAAAACTATTTAAAAAAAATAAATTATTTGCATATTATCTCTTTAGCATACATGTTCTATTTGATCAGGGTGGTCTAAACATCTGGAGGACCCAAGAAAATTGAGGAAATTTGAAAAAAATTTGCCGCAAAACCGGGGAATTTCTTAGAAATCTGTCAAGGAAATCAAAGAATTATCAGACAACTTTTTTTCCTGAATTTTGTGGCCACCATGAACTTGTAACTTTTTGGTAGAATATACTTAATTAAAAATTCATTTGTAGACATGATGTTTGAAAACAAATTTTCAAAGGTCCTTAAAAACATTATTTAGGTCCTTAAAAGTCATTGATTTTCATTCTGTGATTTTAATGAGAACCCTGTTTATGTGCATTTGCATTGAACTTTTTCCTTTCGTTTTTTCGTGAACATATATAGACCCTTTTAGACCCACTTTGAATTTTATTTTGTCATAAAATATGGAACTTATTTTAGAAATTTTGAGCTCAGATCTAGTTTTCATCAGTGCTAGAAGTGTGGGTAGACGCGAGCTGACGCGTCACCCCACTTTTCAAGAAAATACCCATGTCTCCCCTCACTTCTAAATCCACTGAAATCCATCCCCCCACTTTTAAAAACACTCAATCCGCCTAAAAACTACTCATGAAAATAAAATTAACTACCTTTAAATGTAGTGGCCCTGAGAAAAAGTTTCTTTTTTTCACATTTGACAATTTAAACTTATTTATGGTATATATATAAATCATATTATTATAAAAATGTATTATACTGCTTTGTATAAAGATATAAGTATTTTTTATTAACAAATACTATTACACTTGGTTATTTTTTTAACTTTGGAGGAATTTTCTTTTAAGTTAAATTTCTATTCTTGTTTCATGTGAAGACAAGATATTGTTTAAAACAACATTTTAGAGTTTTCTATGAATTTAATTTCATGAAAGTATGCACATTTATAAGCACAACTTAAATCTAAATAAACAGTTATATATATAACGTTGAATTATTACTTCACTTCATCTCTTACTTCCAAGCAAAAAATATAAGTCGCAAAATAATTCATTAAAATAACAATAAATTTTGGACCCTTGTTCAATGTTAGTGTTAGGAAGTTTAAATTATTTCCTTACTATTTAATATTTTTATTATATGTTACGAAATTATAAAATTTATCGTTGAAGATGGGGAGGGGGAATAGGGGGGGGGGGGGGGTATACTTGTCAACAACTTTTGAGCTTCCCCTCACTTTTTTTCACCACTTCTACCACTGGTTTTCATAGTGTTTAACCATTGCGAAGAAAACATCCATTCTGTGCCATTAACTAACTCCCCCCTCTTCCCCCCCCGTAACAAAAAACTTAATAGAATATATTGGCATGGACAACAAGTTTATCTGCCAAGTTTCAGCTCGAATAGCAATTAGCCCTCCTAAAATGTTGCCAGGCCACAAACAAACAGAATCGATGCTAATATAAGTGATTTAAACAATAGCTATTTTCAGTGGCGGCCAAAAATTGCCGATAGGAACAAAGTGCTAACTTCAAAATGCTGGCGACATCGTCCCTAAAACACTAAAAACTAATAAACTTACCGACCGCTTTTATTGCCTACCTTTTAGAATTTCGAACACGAATACAACGCTTCCTGAAAAGGTTAAGGTTAAGGACTCTTCTGAACCTTGTGTGTAACGTGCGACTTTTAATGAAAGTCGACGTGTAGGAACTCTTCAACTAGCGCTAGTTAGCTTGTACAATTTGTGCATTGTATAACGTAGAACCTGTTAATTATGTGTGTTTTCACTGGCGAGTTGTTAAAGCACAAACTTATGCTATTTTCTAGTCTTCTGTAAGACGGTTTACTTTTGACCTTTGATGTCTTGATGTAAATATCTCGTTGATATAACAGTAACAAGTTATGTATTATAATTTCATTTTGAACTCAAGTTATTGAGGCTTGGTATATCGTTAATTACTAAAATAGTTCTAATTAGCATGTGTTTTCCGAGTTTTTGTAACTGAACATCAATCGAACATTTACACAAAGATATCAAAGTAGGTATATTTTTTTTAAACAGAACGTTTATATTTACTTTTGAAGAAATGGTTGTGATTTTTCCCGTGTTGACTGCTTAAAAAAATGCATTGTTTATTTGTTATGATATTGTTATCAGCGTTTACAATACTGTGGTTTAAGGGCCATAATTTGATGGTCATTAAAATATTTAAGTTTTAAATCTGTGGACGTTTTCTCGCATAGAAAATCGAAAATCATTAAAATATCAAAAATGAAAAATATAGAAAGAATATAATATGGTAAAAATCAGCAAAAATAGAACCATTCCAAGAGAGATGACAGTGTAGTTTTAGAAAATTATTATGGTACCGATTATTTTTCAAACTTTGTTTTAAAAAGTTTAATAAGGCAACATAAAATGTGCCAGCATAGTTATAACTGCACAGTAAAATTATATTACTCGTAAGGGACTTATGATAATGCTTGTAAGGTTTGTGTCATTCCAAAAGTGGGTCATTTTTTTTATTGAAAGTGGGTCGGGGAAGTGTAATTCAACCTTTGATTTTCTGAGAAGTTCTTGGTTGTATCATATTGATTAATTCAACCCATCAATTAGGAATTCCAGAATTACAATGACGCAACATTGGCTAAAGTTCTTTTGCACACTGCGCAACAACTCTGCTGCGTAAATTACTCATATTTTCGTGCATAAGTAAGACAGTATCAGGACTTACCGAACAAAAACACCAGATACGCGAAATCAGACTTAATTAGGACTTAATAATTGTTTTTCTTTGTAAGAAATTTTCGATTGAGTGAGAATAAATAGGGGCAGGTGCTTCCGTGTTGATGTGAAATTAAATTTCCCTCCAAGTCGTGTAGCTCGTGAGGCATGTTTTTTACTTCTGTGGCTCACGGATAAGTTTGACAGGTATTTGTCTTCTTTTGGAATTCCCCTTATTCTATTCCATAGAAAAAAGGCCGTATTTTGTTCGTGTTAGAAACTTAAACATATTGACATTTTGTTCCTTTTGTCTGTTACCGAAACAGTGGTTTATTCGAGTATTGTACAGTGCTTGATTTATTCGAATTTTGTTGTAATTCACAGTTTTCACATTTATGTATAAAATGGAGAAGTTAAGGAAGTTAAAGCTAGAATTTCAAGTTAAAATTATTTCTATAAATACATTATTTAATATTGATATCATCATACATTCTTATTCTGTAAAATTTTTGTCCTACATGTGCTTAAAATAAAGTAGTATGTTATCTGCAAGCATTTCAAAATTCGAATTTAATTTTAAATTTTAAGTCCTAAGTGGAAAAACCGTTTTGATAAAAAAAGAAAAAAAAAAAAAACCCCTCTCATACTCATTTTAAAAACCTTATCCTTATCCAAAGGGAATCTATTTCACGTGTTTTATATTTGTACATCGCTAGGTAAAAGAACCGATGCACAAAATTGACAGATTAAATTTGCTTCAGTGTAATTACAGTTTTAACTAGAGGTCGACGATATATCGATATTTAAAAAAAAAAAATATCGATAGTAAAAATACCGACACAAGTCACCGATATATTGATATTTTCAAACATTTTAAGTTTTTTGATGATCGTTTTGTAGTTCCATGTGTTTTTTCGATTTTCTTTATTCCCTTTTCAAAAACTACAAAATTAAAGTTTGGACTTGGCTGAGAGGCAGTTAAAATGGCACCCTAACCAAAAAGAAAACATAATGTAATGGAAAGATAAGATCAAATATTAATAGTCATTAACATAGCGCCATTTCTGTTTCCAACGTGTGCCTGGAATTTGCATTTAATTTTAAATATTAAAAACATCTCTATCAGCAAAATGTGCGGTAAACTACTTTTCAAAATTTCTTCTTTAAAAATAAATGTGAATTCATGCATTGACATCCAAATGTATTTTATTTATTCTGATTGATAATATAATTTACTTATAAAAACAATTTTTATAACTTATTAAAACAATTTCGGCATGAATTCATGAAAAGTAGAAATTTATCCCGAAAAACTTCGTTTCTGGCAAAATTAAAAGTCAAATAAAAAAAAAATCTCTTACCGATTTATCGATATTTTTTTCCTTCTATGCAACGATATAGTATCGATATTTATTTTGATCGATTTTTCCGACCTTAGTTATAACATTACATGAAGGAGAATGGGCATTCTCGTGAATCAACTGAAGCAGCATGACATTGGTTATATTTCCTTTGAAAACTCATTATTTTGAATGACTTCGTTTACGAGGAGTATAACTTTTCCGATAAGGTTCAGCGCGTAAAGTTAACTTCCAAACAAATACACTATTCCATATAGTGGAGAAAACTCGAACTGAGCATGTTTTTGTTCAAATATCATTTCTTCATACTCTCAGTAGTATTTATGCAATATTTTATGTCATTTGTAGAGTGTCCTGATGATTCTTGAACAAAAGAACTTTAAGTATGAACATAGCTGTTTAGCTTACAGTTCCCTTCTATCAGTGATGGTAACATTAAACACGAATGCAAATGTTTCGTATTCTGATTGAGATTCAAAAAGAACTCGATTATGTTTTTTATTTTCTATCTGGGAAGTTTCCTATCTTGTTTTTATTAATGCAGTTGAAACGTGCGAGGCTTTAAAAAAGATTCAATAAAATAAAAAATCAGCAAGAGATTTTACGTTAACAATTTTCATTTATGAGAAGTCTAATAATTACAGAGTGGTCACAGAATGTGGAAATTATGGAAATCAGGGAAATGTCAAGGAGCTTTCTGATTCTGGAAAAAACAGGGAAATGTAAGGGAATTTTTTAAAATTTCATGGACATTTGCTGTCATCGTTTTGAAGGTACGTTTCACCGTTCATCCTTGTTTTGGTGCCATTTACCCAGAGAACTATGTTTGGTAATCGTTAGAAATTTCATGTTGCCGAATACTTTAAATTTTTCATTCCCGACAAAATGGTTAAAAAAATCGGCTATATGTTCTATTTCAATTATTGTCTATACATCTGAAAAGTTGGGAAATTTAAAAAAAAAAATTGCCGTAAAATCAAATAATTTTTAGAAATCTATCAGGGAACATTTTTTCCTGCATTTTGTTGTCACTCTAAAATAGGACTTGTTCATCTTGAGCGTCAACTTTTCATGAAATATGAAGTTCACTGGTCACGAAATCCCACGCAAATCCATTTTTTCTTTTTCTTAAAACATAACTTCTAAAGTTCCTACTTTTAACTGAAGAGCAGCTTCGGTCACTTAAACTCCGATTTAACTCCCTCCACTTAAACTCACTGTAAACTCCCGATTTATAACATCCCAGGAAGAGACGAAGTCCCATAAAATGCCTCAACTTTACCAAACCTCAAGCACGCGCGGAAGCGAATATATTCTGTCCGTCCAAGCTCCTTGAGAACGTAATATCGATTACGAAACCACGCTAGTCACACGACGCAATGCCGTAGCTACCTCTGTTTTTAATCTGATGCATTATTCATCTGACAATTATTTACTGTTTCGACCGGCCTCAAAGTCATGAGATGCACCCCGGCAGCAGCACAATGTCACTCTGCAGTTATTGTTTGGCAACTTTTTGGGAATTATGTTGTTTTTTTATGGAAGAATCGGGAATTTTCCTGGATGGCGCCGTTTTTATTATTTTGATGGTGTGGGAGTGTAGATGTTGGTTTTAAAATGACAGTTTTTGCTGTGGGATTCTTTTAATATAGTTTTAGATTGAGGTTGTTTTATTTGGCAAATGCATTAACAGATTGTGATTTCTGTGTGGTATCATTAATTTACCAATATTGAAATGTTGTTCTCATTCTTTCTTTTGATGTGCGAGATCGTCAGTTCGTGTTATTTCCTACTTACTAAAAAATTAATGCAACGTGAAACATAACTGAAATAAGTGCCAATTTATTTTAAATTTTGAAGATTGTTATCAATATTTCGCTTAAACGCATTTTCGATTGAGCTTTTTTTTTCTTTTCTTTTAAAGACTATGTTTACTAAACATCTAATAAATGGAAATTCCTTAAAAAAATTTTAAAATGAGCGAAATTAGTTTATATTTATGAAGAAATTTCTTATTCCAAATATTTAAACAAAAGTTCTTTAAAATATTAGTTATTTAAATATTAAGAAAAGAAAATACCCCAAAACCGATCCAAAACCAGTCCAATCAAAACACTCAACAAAATCTGTGACGTCAAGAGATTCTTCCTTTTCTATAGTTATCGTGAGGTTTCTGCAAAATAGTTGGCGTTAATTTGGTAGACATTTGCCATATCCCGTACAGGTTGGCGCAATTTGCGAGAAACTTCCAAAACTGGTTTCAGCTGCTTCATTTCAAGCCAAGGTGTTTGGTATCTCTTGACGTCACATTCAATTCAAGCCGAATGAATGTTTTTGTCTCGCCAACGTATAACAGGCGAAATTTGTTTGCAAATTAAAAAAAAAAAAAAAAAAAAAAAAAAAAAAGCAAGAAAAAGCGCATTGAGCAGAAATTTTTGTGTTTATGGTCTTTCCGAAACATTTAGAATTGAATCTATTTATATATTGTTGCGGGAATTGTTCATTGCTGAAGGTGATTAAGTTCCTTCGGTATCCAGATACGTCATATATATTCGCCACTTCTCTGTAATATAATTTTCTCTTCTTTAGTTTATAATTTTTTAAAAATGTTTATTAAATACCCAGCTTTAAAATTACCGCCTTTTAGTTACATAACGGTTGTGAAAACAAGATACAAATTTTAATGGGTAATAGAATCATATTGGAACTTTTTGAGCAAGTAAATAAACATAAGTCCCGACTGGATTCAAGAGCCAGAATTTAAACTGAAAACTCTGTTGATAATAGACGAAATAGGTCACACATCAGTAATTTAATGCCATTTGTAAAACTGACACGTTGGCCACTATCGACTGTTTTCCATATCCTGTGTCCCTTGTCACCATTTAGAGCCTGCCACAATTGCAACTGAACTCAACACCAGCCAATGAACCTGATGATGGTCAATTGAAACCGAGCACTCCGCCCACCGAAACGAAACATTAATCAGAACAAGGTCCAAAGGGAACTAAATTTACGACTGCATGAAAATCTATTGACATAACCGAACTGTCAAACTTACTAAAAGAAGCACTTTGCTTCAAATTTATTACACTTGGGAGCATGTAACAATCGCACCTTTGCTTTAAAAGTGACATTAAATAAAAAAATATAAAAAAAAATTTCATCGTGAGTTTTAAGTGTGTACCGAATCACAAACTGCATGTACTTTTGAAGCTGGTTGAACGGTACAATATTGCTTTAAAGTTGAATTCAAGTTAAACTTTTTTTTTTGTGTCGTTCTTCAAGCTTCAAGTCTATGTAATCTGTAATTCTGAACACACTTTAACTTAAAAATGAAAATTTTTGAATTGTGTCACTTCTGAAGCAAAGGTGTGACATGCAAAAAAAAAAAAAAAAAAAAAAATTGTTGATTTTTAATGGTCTGGCTATGCCTGCATATTTTTATTTCATTAGCTGTGTATTCAATCTCAAACATTCTGGAACACTCGAATTCGTGAAACATCCTCGAATAGAGGATGAGGATGAGGAGGGCAAATGGGCCATGTGACCAGTTTTATGATTTTTGTAGGAGGGATCTACTTGTATGTATAGTGCTACAAGAGTTCGAAAAAAAAATTGTATGTTGGAGTTTTTGTAGGTTATTCAATTAGAAAAGAACCTATTTTAAACAAAACTACCCAGATTTTTATTTACAGTAATCAATCATGTCCAGAAGTTAAGCGTAATTTCTATGGATGGTGAATCACAGCTAAGTAATGCTTATTGGACATTTCGTATACTTTAATTGGTATTCAGATTAGGCTGCTTTTATAAGACTATCTCTTGCAAATTTTGAATATTTATGGTCAAAGTATAACGCACAATCCCTTAAAAAAAATAACTAACCTCAATAATTGTATAAATATGTTAACAGATAAAAAGAAATCCCTGAATTTTAGTCCTGGTCTAAAGTAGTCTTTGTTATTCACTGTTTGAGGATAGCACTTTGCTTAAAAAAGATTTTAACTGTTTTAATCTGATCACAAGTCCTACATCCACCTCTCCGTGTTTCTAATTTGCCTTGACGACTTTAAAACGCCTGGGTGCCTGAAGACCTCCTGAAGAACAATATCCGCCATTCATTCCAGAATCAGAAGAAGGCTAGTAGGTATGGGAAATAAAAATGGCTACGTTCTACATCGGGTATCTGGTTGCGAAGTTCACTGCTATTGTACCTGACAGACCTTGCTGACAGTGTCCGATGTAAATTTAGAAGGAAGGTCCCTGGTGAGGTGCCAATTCTTTCCATAGGGGAAGCCTTTGTTTCACCAAGGAATGACAACCGGAAAAACACGAGGATTGAGCCGTGAACTTCTGAGTGATTTGGAGGTTCTGCTTCCTTGTTTGAGATCTTCAATCTGGGTGGATGAGAACTTTTTTTTTTTAATTTAGATTTTATTCGGATAGTACTGCCTCTTTTATCTTGAGCTGTTGTTTGTAGTCTTCCTTCAGAATAGATTTCTTTTGTTGATAAAGAATTAAAATAATAATAATAATAATTGTTAATTAGTCTATGGATTAAGTAAAAAGTTCGTCCGTGATCTGAAAACACGTCTTGGACTAAAACATGAACCCTTGATCTTTTTTTAATGTCATCTATTAACACTTTTATTTTTCGTTAAATCCACGAAAATACCTTTGAAATAGATTTGTAGTCTAGAATATTGTAGTTGAAACAATTATGGGACTTTTCCTAAATACTTGTTGCTTATAGTTTCCAATTCAAAATAGTTTTCTTTTGTTATTATCGAATTGCAAACTGAGAAAGTTCCTTATTTTACCTGAACACTTTAGCTTATTTAAAATCTTACCGCATGTCTTTATTTTTATTTGAAGAATCCTAAAAGTATCACATTACACTAGCTTCTTTAGTTGTTTAGTTTTTATCTGAAATGTTATTTATAGTTTGGAAGTTTCCCTTCGAAATGGATTTGTTTTCTTGATATTGAATTATAAAAAAATACATTGGTATTTTCCTACATACGAGGACTGAAAAATTGCTTATGTTTTGATATCTTTAGTGTCTTAATTTTTGGGTGAAATGCTTATTTTGTTTAAAGTCTACCTTCATCACTTTTCTTCTAAATAAAACTGTGTGTAAATGTGCTCAGTCTACGTTCTAAATAAATCTGTTTTCTTTATATTGAATTAAAAAAAAACGTGACCATTTATCGAAATTCGTAGACTGCAAAATGTCTTGGTCTTTAACTTGAACTGTTTATCTTGTTTAGTCTACTAGATCGAATTGAAAAGTTTTATTGATATTTATTGAAAAACGTTGTTCTTTTATCTGGATTTCGTGAGGTGAAGTTCTATTCTCTCTTGCCAGATATATTTAATGAAAGTGAATTATATTTATAGATTTTTTGAAGCTCCTATCTTGCTTAAAGTCAGTCTCTCATCGGAATCAACTTTTTATTGATTATAAAATAGTTTATTTCATATATCTTCTTTGAACATACCGTGATTAAGTAAATATTGTTCTGCGTTTGATACTTTACAAAAAGTTGTATGATTTTTTTTATGAGAACTGCATTTTATCTGGAGTTGTAATTTATTGACTATAGTGTCTTGTCGGAAAGATGATATCTTCTTGATATTAATATAAAATACTCTTGGGCTTTTTTATATGACAGCGCTACTTTACAGTCACTATCAAAGTGACTTGCATGAAATCTTCCATGAGTATATTTTACTCACATTATTGAAGCGGACTATTTTTTCCACCTATAGAGCTGTATTTTCTTATCTTCTTTAATATCTTCCGTGTAAATGTTCTTTTATTAGAAGAAACAGTCGTGGTCTTTTAGTTGAAATAGGGAATGCCCAATGACTTAAAACAGGGTTGCCATGCACCTGGAAAACAGGCAAAACCTGGAATTGCCAGGGAAAATGATATTGTTAAAAAAGGTCGGTAAAAACTAACAAATGTGATATTTTCTAGAAAAGTCAAGAAATTTCTTTCAGAATCAAGTTTTCTTCCAAGAAGTTTACTAATTTGTTTCAGAACGCAGGTGCGTTTTGAAAATTCGATATTTCATATGATATTTTCTTGTAACAACGTGTAAAAAGCACCCACCGAATGTATATTGACTAAAAAACGGGTGAAAATCTTTCGCTTTTACGCCGATTTTCGCTTATTTTTTCTGAGAATTTTCACTTTTCTACAATTTGATTATTTTTTATGGACTTAGTAGGGCTTTATAAGAATAAAATTGCCTAAAACCCTTAGAAATTTTTTCAAGCTGCGCTACTGATCTGTACACACATTAATGCACAGATATATTCTTATTCAGCTATTTTTGCAGTTTAAAATAACGGTGCATTTATAGTTTTCTCTTTTTTTTATATTTGGACTGTTTTCACCGCTGGGAAAAATAAAGGGAGATATCCATCCTTTTACGATCTAATCAATTTATCTTCGTGTGCATGTATGTACACAAGTGTTTGCTGACACAAATCGCAAACATTTTACGTTTTTTGCCAAAATTTTTATTAATTGAAAAAAATGTACATTAAAATATCGAGAAAAAAAAAGGGGGGGGGGGGAAAAAAAAAATTATGTATAATCCTTCTCTAAAATTAAAATTTTAACTGCAATTGTAGGCAAAAATTTGTGTTTACTTCGGCTTGAAATGAAACCTGGAAATTTAAAAAAATTGCCTGGAAAACCTGGAAAAGTCAGGGAAATTTGTTTTACATTTTGAGTGGCAACCCTGTTAAAAGTTTTCGTGACAATTTCTTAGATTGAAATCTTCCAGCATTGATGATGAAGATTTTTTTCTTCTGATTGATTCAAAATAATTTGAGCTTTTATCTGAAGACGGAGCTAGAGCTAGTTTATTGTTAAAAGTAAGTTTTCGTATCGTTGATAAAAGGAACCCCGACTTTTCATAACTGAACGAACGACGGTCTTTTTTCTTATTTGAAGTGAACTTATTTCTTCGGAGTGAAGGAGATTTTGTTCAAATAAATTCCAAAGGCTTTTCTCTTCCGTTTGTAACTTTAAATCTAAATTTACATTTTACAGCTACGTGCAGTTAGAAAATATTTTGAGTTTCGTATAATTTATAGAATTATCATTATAACCATATTAATCTGCCATTGTAGACCATACCATCTATAATAAGTTCTTAAAGTTTGTAACATTTGCATAAAATTATTATTAAATATCCCGGATATACATATGGAACACTAATAAATGAATCTATCAAAGGCATGAAAATGCTAATGAAATTAACCTTTGAAAAAAAAAAAGAAAAAAGGGCAAATGGTTGATTTCTTGGTGTAATTGTTGGTCATTGACCTCTTAATCATGACTATAGCGATTATAACAAAGCAATTTGAAATGAAATACCATTACACATGCCACTCAATTTGGTTTATAATGGTTTTTATCTCTTTTTGTGCCATTAAACTGCAATGCTTTTTATTGTTTGCTCTTTAAGTAAGCAAGCCTCTGTAAAAGAAATCCAGCTTTTTTCGGTGCCTTTTTAATGTGTAGTTTATAATAAATTCCAGGGTAAGGATATGGCTTTTAGACCTTTGATGCACTGAATTGTTTTTTTCTCCCTGAACATAAAAACTTCCATTTTGGAACTTTCGCTCTATCTGATCAACTCATCATTTCATTTTTTAAGATGATTATACATGTGACGTCACAGGTAAATTGCTATTTGAGGGCACGACGAACATGTGCCTTTATTTATGTTCGCATTTGGAAAATTATGTTACAATTTTTCACATTCTAAGCAAGTGTGCTTATAATTATAATTTGTAAAATATGAGTCTGATATCTTGGCAATTAAACTTTTAAGACATTTTTTAAAGTTCAAATAATAACAATTTAGAACAAGAACGATTAAAAAAAAATGAAAAAAAAATACGTACCTCAAAATCAGATTCTGCCATATTTTGAAAATAAGTAAATGAAACAAATAACATATTTTTAAAGGTGCGTTGTGATTGGTCGCAAACTGTTGCCACTTAATAGAACCTCACTCCAAATCCCCCTCTGCATAAAATCCATAAATTTGAATTACAAAGTGCAATAAAAAATTAAAAATCCTATCGTGATATTTTACCTCGTTAATAAAATTTGCAATAGTTATAATATTTTACTTATGAGACACAAAAATGTTTAATTATAACAGAGATTATGCGTGGCGACATCAGAGTCGATATCTTTTAGCGCAAAAAATTAAACAGGCATTGTCGTGATTAGCGAATGAAAAGTAAAAATTCGAAATTGTTTCTAAAGGTTTGTGGTGATTGGTCACAAACATGTCATAAGTGTTACCATTCGTTGCATCCCCATTCCTTAAAAAGCTGTGCATAAAGTCAATAATGAAGATTCTAAAAATGAAACTGATAGTTGGAAAAAAAATTGCTTGTTAAATGAGAATAAGAACAAGAAATTAATTTATTTTTCAGATTTTCATTCGTGTAACATCACAGTTTTACTTTTTGCAATGCATTTCCTCTACAATCGGTAAACAATTATAAATTAAACAATAAGCTATTCCGAAAATCAGAATGATTTATTTGGAAACGAACAGGCATTACGCTTGAAAAGCACATTGTTATAGAAGTTGACAGTTGAATAAGAATATATATGCAATAGTTTTTTATTATTATTGCATTCTATAAAATAAATAATGTACGTAAAGTGAAATTTAACACAATGACAATATCATTCAGTTTTAAAAAGAATTTAATATTTTTACCAAAAAATTAAGTTGTGAAATTTTTCTCACAAATAAATTTAAATTGTTGAGCAAAATGGAATGCTTCCTGGAATTTTCGCTTTCTTCATGCAACAGAAGTTGTTTAAAATCTGTGCAGTATAAATCGACCCCCCCCCCCCCTCCCAAGATAAGACAGAAATCCTAAATAAAAATTCCAGATCACATTTTTATTAGTAATTCTTTGATAATCTATATTGATAAAAGAAAGAGAATAAAATTTTTCAGGTTATGGAACAAAATGCATTTTTTCCCCCCATTTTTATTGACAAGTATTATTTGTTAATCTTTCAACTTTGTAAACAAAATTGTTGAAGAGAGAAGAGTCGTCTGTTTTTAAATTAATGCATTCTATAAAATAAAAGGTGAACGTTGGTTTATTCCATTTCTGTAACAACCTTAAAAATAAGTGGGTATTAATATGACTTAAACACGAAGGATATTTTTTACGAGAACAGGAAGAAGGGAATCGTAAAGTAATTGCGTCAATTAATTACGCATAATTCGTTTCTCGCTTATTTGCATTGTCATCCATGTCTTTCGATCGAATACGTCGAAGAAATGGCGGGAAAAACAGCAATAAGGAAGTGCCTTGTCCTATTCTGATATTGATGTCTTTCTGACGTTTTTAAAGCTGAACTTGACCTTAGTGCTGATTGCTGATTCCCTATGTATTCACATCACGCTATCTTGGGATGAATTCTTAATTTTATGGTGGCTCAGCTGGTTCTTATTTGAGTTATTGTTCTACTAGGGAAATGCGAATAGATTATTACGGTTTCGCATTGACGACTGATACACAAAGATGCTGCTGCTTAATGGTTAAAATTTTCCATTCGCTATACAAGTAGGTGAATGAGCAATTTTATATGTTTCAGATTCAGGTTTCAACAATTGCACAATTGGGAATATGTAGATTAGGTTTTGTCCTTTACGGATTTTCATCTGATTGTGTAACATCGTTTGCTAGTTAAAGTTATTAAAGTTCATACCAATCTCTTTATTTTTCTAGTAATTTAGAGATATTTTTTATTGTTAGATTCAGACTTATTAGTTAGTTTGTCTTGAAGAGGAATTGTCTCTTAAAACTTGTAATTGTTGAAAGGAAGTTCAAGATTCCGCGGATTTCTGGTATACTTGTGCTCTTACCTGTTATTAAAAGTACAGCGTTTTTGTACATCTTGTTGTATTGTTGACATTTTATCGTTTGGTGATTTAATTTAATTTAATTTAGTCCTGTTATCGCTTTGTGATGATATTTCTTGGTATAAATCTTTCATATGCAACGAGTGTAAAATCATTATGTGTGTTGTTATTGCAATTCAAAATCGTAACAAAAAGGTAACGAAAAGAATTTGGGTCACGTAAATAAAGGAGAATTTAAAAAAAATTGAATCATTTCTTTAAAGTTTCGTAACACCACCTGTTACAGAAAATGCAATGCAGTAATGATCAATCATATGACGAAATTGAGAAAGAAATGCTTAAATGCAGCAACAACATAAACTCCATTAATTTACATGATCGATTCTTAACAGCTCTTGGAAGTTATTTTCGGTGGAAAGAAATAACCATAAAAACCAAGTTTTTACTATAAATCCTTTTTATGCATTGCCAACTTTTATGTGCAACTTATTGAGGCAATTTTGAGCTTATGTCGACTTTTCATGATGTTTGACTACTACGAAGAAAACAGTCAATGCGCGCCATTGACTAATTTCGCTCACAAAACTTGATAGAATGTTATGTCATCGACAACAAGTGCATTTCCCAAAGAGTCAGCTTGATTGGATGTCGGCAAGCGAATTAATTAGCTCTTCAAAAATTTTGTCTGATACAAACAAAGAAACAAAATCGAATTAAATTAGATAATTGAAAAGCATAAAAACTTGATCAAAATGTTTTGTGAACTTTCAGAAAGAAAACCTAAATGACGGGTCCATTGGCCACCACTAACCCATACGCAAAAGTTAAACATCGATCCTTTCGGTGGTTATCCTGCCGACAGATAGACATTTTTTAGACAATATTTTTTAATTCAGGCCGTTCCAAAACGTATAGATTAGAGGTCGGCGATATATCGATACGACGATATTTAAAAAAAAATATCGGCAGTAAAAATATCGATACAAGTCACCGATATATCGATATTTTCTAACATTTTGAGTTTTTTTGGTGATCGTTTGTAGTTCCATGTGTTTTTTCGATTTTCTTTATTCCCTTTACAAAAACTTCAAAACTAAGGTAAGCAATTTGGCTGAGAGACAGTTAAAATGGCACCCTAACAAAAAAGAAAACATGATGTAATAGAAAGATCAGACCATTTACTAGTAGTCATTAACATAGCCCCGTTTCTGTTGCCAACGTGTGCCTGGAATTTGCATCTTATTTTAAATATTAAAAACATCTCTATCAGCAAAATATACGGTAAACTACTTTTCAAAATTTCTTCTTTAGAATTTATGCATTGACATCCAAATGTATTTTATTTATTCTGATTGAAAATATAATTTATTTACTAACACAATTTTTATAATTTATTTATTAAAGCAATTTTTATAATTTTTTTATTAAAAAAAAATAAATTATAATTTATTTATCAAAACAATTTTTATAATTTATTTAATAAAAAAAAATTTATAGTTTATTTATTCGAACAATTTTTATAATTTATTTATTAAAACAATTTTGGCATGAATTCATGAAAAGTAGAAATTTGCCCCGAAAAACTCTGGAAAAAAATAATAATAATGTATCGATATATCGATATTTTATCGATATTTTTTTCTATGCAACGAGAGTGTCGATATTTATTTTGATCGATATTTCCGACCTCTAGTATAGACATGCGAAATTTTTTTCTTTTTCTTTTATCAAATGCAGTACTTTCATTACCCTATATTACATATAGGATAATTAAAAGTAAAAAATTAACGGTGAGAGTTAATTTATGAATGGGAATAGATCTTTATCAATTTCTTCATTGCTTTTGCATTGATGTATAAAAAAAACCTATCAAAACTACCGTGTGAAAGTATTTGCTGTGACAACTATTCTCTCGATTAACCATTCTTTACCCAGATCTGCTTATTGTGTCCAGAGGCGATTCAGAGCATGAAAAAGCAGCCCTTCACTTTGTGGCGGATGCCCGTCCTGTTGTGGTAATTGATACGTTTCCTCTTTAAGTTAGATCGTCAAACTGACTCACAAGAAGAGATAGAGTTAACACACACTACAAAAAACGGGGTCAGAAATTGCTATTCCCCTCAATGAAACTGTTGCCATAAGTTATTATTTTTTAATTTAAATTCAACTTATAGGTCATTAATGATTAATGAGCGTTGCTGATGAAATACCTGAAATCACCTGTATTTCCTTGTGTATGAACCTGTAAATATATCATTGATGCGTTTAACGCTTTCGCGCATCATTTGGCTTGCAAATAACGTGACTCTTTTGATTTTTTTGCTTTCAATTTCTGTTAAAATAGGATGATGAAAGTTTAAAAAATGACGTCTTTTTTTTTCCCCCCTTTTTATTTCTGCACATTTTGGAACGTGCTGAGTTCAAAAAGGTTGCCCAGAAAAAATGTCTGCGTGTCTGGTTTGTCACTGATCAGTATAACTCCTGAACGTACCTACGATGTTCAAGATTGGTATATGGTGGCTAGGGGACCTGTGATTATGGTTTTCGTTAAAATTGCGCATGCGCATAAGGTAGTTGCTATTGAAAAATCTGTGTTTTTTAATAATTGCCAAAAAACGATTTTAAAGATTTGGATTAAAATCGTTGTGCTAATAACTTTTAAGGACCTCTAAACGAAATATCCACAGAAATGCTATAGAGGCTTAAAAAAAAAAAAAAGGGGGGGGGGGGTAGATGAATGTCTTTAACATAGAGTTCTCTTCCCTTTAGCATCGCCCATCAACGACTGTTTTTTCTGTGTTGCACTTACAAGAAAAAGTAATGTAATATTAATTTTTTAAAGTTATGAAAATATGAAAACGAAAAAGGTTAATTATACCTATCCATAACAAATTTAAATGCAGTTAGCAGTATTAAGTGTAATTCGAAGTTGTGCGATATTCCACTCCCCTGGTTTCTTACAGAAATGTATGGAAGAATAATATGGAGTTGTGTATTAGTTTTTCTTATTAGAAAAAATTTATTTGATAATACTATAAATTGTGATCTGTTGTTTATAACTTGATGAAACAAGAACCAAACACAAAATACAATTGTTGTTATTTCACGAAAATCAGCCTTTGTTTGCAGAAGGTGATTTTTCTCGTATTCCATTTCTTATTTGAAGCATCGCATCGGTTGGGTCAATAACATTGCATATTATTTAGGAATAGAGTTTTTTTCTTAATTCATAATTTCTAAACTATCTGATCAATCACAGAGCATGCTTTTTACGTTCTTAGTTGAAAGAAATGTCTTTAAATCCTTTACGACTTTTTATTGATAAATAATATTGATAAATAAAGCTGCTGAAGTTGACATCTAAATCAATTTTGGACTCTACTTTTTCTTGGATTACTTTTCGCTTACATTTTATTCGGAAACTTTCAAATGCATTAAACTACAGAGAAAATCACAGTTTAACTAAAAAGTGTAAAATAAACAATATAATTAAAAACGTTGTAAGCTAACTGAAAATAAATCAATAAAAAGTGTAAAATAAACAGCATGATTAAAACGCTACAAATGTAACTAAAAATAAAATAATACATAAATTATAAGTAGCTAGTTAGTAAAAATGTTGAACAAACATTGTTTAAGTCAACTTTCATGTCATTAAAATATTTTTAATTTGTAGTGATATTTATTTTTTTATTTGAATTTATATTATCAACTGCCGAAACGATAATACTTTAGCATTTCTTCTACTCAATAAAAATGTCTTAAATTTGAGGTTTTTGCTTAAAGCGAAAGGGTTCTTTTTTTATGGGAAAAAGTTTTATCTTAAATCCATTCTCTTTGTTTTAAATTCAATTTTTTAAAATATAAAAAAACACATATATATAACTTTACTTGGGTTTATTCACTTCTTTAATTATAAATCAAAAGAAAAACTCACACTAGCTTGAATTGTTTTAAAAAATAGTATCAATTTCTTGTGTTTATATTTCAAATGTTACTAAAAAAAGTAAAATATTTCATTGTTTTTTTTAATGTTTTTGATGTTCAGTTACTTCTGAATCCTTGTTTGTGTGCACTGTACAGCTTAATTCAAATTTAGATTGTTTAAGTATTTTTTAACAAAGTAAAAATTAATAGAACAATCATGTATTTATTGTCGACAAATATATTCTGTCGTCCATGTATATTTTCTTAACTTGTTCCCCTGAAAGAAAGGTTTTTATAATTTTACTTTCATTCCAAAAAATGAATGCACATGTGGAACGGTAACTTACACTAGCCTATGGCAAATTTAAACGCCGTAATCAGTATTAAGTGTGATTAAAAGTTATACGATGTTCCTCATCCCAAGTTATATATTTATAACTATACTTTTCTACTTTTTTTTTAAACTCAATTACTTTCAATTTTACTAACTTTACTTCATCTACACTTTAGTAAGAGGGATAGGCCACCCGCAAAACTAAGCAGACACATTAACTTCCAACTTTCTCTAAATTGGCATGGACAACGCCAGACCGCATACTGATCCCCCCCCCCCTCTCTACCACTCCTGCAACATTTTCAGAGAACAAAATAAACCCAACTTTTTCTGAAGGTTAATTTTTTTTATTAAAAAAAAAAATACCTGCGCATTCAGACATTGAATTGAGGCACGACGACAGGTGTACCCGGCGTAACCTTGACAACACTGTAGGGCAGGTCTAGAGGAACAAAGGGCCCGCTTCATTGAGGAGAACTATCGTTTGGTAGAATTCCAACTAACGTATTTCAACCTCCTCCCCCCCCCCCCCTCATCGCCCTCACCGAGGGACATTAGTCCCCGTTGTTCTGTGTAGTTGTCGTTATATTTCGTCTTTGTTCCACTGTGACGTAATTTCTATTCGGAGAAGTGATTAACGAGTGAAGGATTTGTATTAAATCGGGATGACTTATACCTGTAATATAGGCGTGCGCTTTGATGCTTGGTAGTTTACAGGTGTGGATCCAGTGGGAAGCGATTAAGGCAACTTCAAGCAGCTTCAGAAATTATTAGAAAAATTCTTTCACAGGGGGTGAGAACATTATTGGATTTTGGAAAAATGACAGGGTAAATAAGAAAGAAATATAAGATGTTTTTATTATTATTTAAAAAAATATTGCGGCGAAGAGCATAGAAGTTGGGTATGAATACTTTAAAATCAGAAAATGTAAAAAAAAGTTCCAGCCTTGTTAATCAATGTATTAGTCGCTTGGGGCCGACCAAACGGTATAGTGGTTAGCATACTAGCTTCTTGACCACGAGGTTGCGGGTTCCGAGTCCCGTGTTAGGCATGGGTGTTTGTAAATGTATGTTGGCTTGTCTAATGACGAATGCCCTCGTGTTGCTGACGGTGCCAGATAATCTGAAAACAACCAACCAGCCAACCAATTAATCGCTTGGGAAATGAATTTGGCTATTTCGATCGACACTTTTTGGGTATAGGAGATGATATTACCTTGCCTAAGCTGCCTTTTCAAAATGATAATATATTTGTTTTAAATATAGTTAAACATTCCAACCTGAGCTTAGTTAGCAAATGGGGCACCAAAAACTATTTATATACACATTAACTACTTGTTACTTCAGCTAACTTTGTTGTTGAACTTAAATAATGAGTGGTTAAATTATAAGTGTTTTAAAGTAACTTTAAATTAAACAAGTTGACAATTGTAACATTATTTGTTAATAAAAATACTTATAGCTTTATAGAAAGTAGTATAATACATTTTTACTATAGTATATGATGTACGTACGAAGAATACTTTTTTTTTTACATTTCAAAACTTTAAAACATTTTTTTTCAATGTCACTACATCTAAAGGTTAATTTTGTTTTTCTTTAGTAGGTTTTAGATGGATTGAGTGTTTTTTAAAGTGGGGGGGGGGGGATTTCAGAAGTTTTAGAAGTGGGGGGACGCATGGATATTTTCTTGAAAAGTGGGGACACGCGTCACCCCGCGTCTACTCACACTTCTAGCACTGCTTACAGCACTGGTGTTTCCATTACGTCTTTATGAACGCTTCCCTATATTTTCAAAAACCGTATTCACTGCTGAAAGCAAAATAACAAGCTTTTACCTTTTACTTTCTCATACATCCACTATAAAGTCTCATGAGTTTTATCTCAATAAATATCAAAATAATTCTGCGCTCAAAAAGACATTATATGAGTTCTAAATATACTGATGTAAATTCATTGATAAAATACTTCTTGTCGTTGAAATAACGTAAAATGAAGGCCTGCCCTATTTCGTTTGGGGATTTTTCTAAGTATTATAATTCACTGCTCATAACTATTTCTTTTCAGTATAGTAATCATTTATTTAAACACTTTTAAACCTAACAAAAATACAACACTTAATTTACTACAATTGCATTTTAATCACTTGTCGAAAGACAGTACAGTTGAACCCCTCTTAACCAACCTCCTTTTAACCGGAACTCCGGCTTAACCGTCCGAATTTTTTTTTTAAAGTATGTGAAGCGTAAAAAATAGTATAAGTTATTAACTTTTCAAAAAATGAATACTTTTCCAGTAGTATTGTTACGGTATCGCACCTGCTTTTCAATTCAGTCATTCCATAAAACATTTTGGGGCATTCTGCATACAACTTTGTATCGGCATTTTAAATTCTTAGCAAAGTATCAATGCGGATGACGTGGACCAGAGACTGAGCGTTGACAAGATTTCCAGCAAGGAAATTAGTTGGATGATGACATCATCGATGACGTCACCCATGTGGTTCCAGAAGATGATGACATCGATGACATCTCATATCTCATGCGTACGGGTTTAAAAGTATTGGAAACGGCTCTATGTTACATGGAGCAGGCACATCGGCTTCCTTTGTTGATGAGATGCTTTTATAACTAGGGATGTAGAACATCGCACAACTTTCAATCACACGATATTACTGATGTGGATTTGTGTCATTTAACATTTTTATATTTTCGTCATTCGTTTAGAAAAAATGGCCAGGTTGGCGATATTTTTTTTGCGATAATCCTTATATGGGTCCTTTTTTTTTTTAGAAAAAAACAAACAAAAAACACTTCGATAAAATGGTGCTTTTCGATAATTCTTATATTATCCTTTCTTATAAGTGAAACTGAGAAGAGGAGAAAAAACGGTCGTTTATGAGCTATGTTCAAGCAAAGAGAACTCTATATTGAAGGCATTAGTTTTTCAACTTTTTACGCCATTAAAGCATTTTTACGGAAATTTCGGAGGTGGGGACGTTTAGAACAGCTTAAGAGGCATTTCCACAGCGATTTAATCGAAATCATTAGAGCCGTTTTTCAGAATTTATTGGAAAACATGATTTTTTCAATGGCTACCTTATGCGCATGCGCGATTTGGACGAAAACCTTAAGGGTAGGTCCCATGGCCGCCACTAATCCTCATACCAAATTTGAAGATCGTTGGTCAATTTGTTCGAGAGTTATGCTGACCACAGATACACATTTTTTCTAGATCACTTTTTTAGAATCAGGATGTTCCAAAACGTGGAAAAATGCAAATATATATATATATATATATATATATATATATATATATATATATATATATATATACCGAATACTATACTTTCATTACCATATGTATAGATATGGTTAATAAAGTAAAAAGTGACGAAACTAAGCTTAATGTTACTGAATCTAACGCTTTCAGCAGAAAAAGTCACTGATTTCTGTAAGATTACTCTTAGGGATATCTAATACATAGTATAGAATTTTTTTTAAATAGTAATTTTGGTGTATTCGTTAAATTTTTCATTTAATGGTTTGACAGCAAACATCCCTATCCATTTAACTTTCTGTTTTTTAAATACTCCGCTTTAACCGGATTTTTGTTTATCCGGCTTATCCTCGATCCTAATTAGGCATTTAGAAGGGAGTCTACTATATTATGAACCATTCATCACTGAATGATATTTTGACAAGTCAAATATACTACGGACTCAAATTTAAAGTCTTTATAACTCGGTTAATTTTTAAGATAGAGCGTTCATTTTTAATTACCGTGATTTGACTTCAGGTACAGTTTTGCATTCGACCTTCTTTTCCTAAAAGGATTGCAAAACATTTAATTAAATTACCTGTGAAAATCTTTTATACATTACCATTTACCTTACTATATTTTGAACATTTTTTATTCAGTTTACGTAACAAAAGAAATGAGCACCTTAACAATCTTGGTAGAACATCTTTTATAATAAATAATGACTTTATAACCTTTTATCTATCGCATTCTCCCTTATTTAGTAAAACATTTTTTTTTTTTGGTCACAATATCTGTAAATTGTAACATAATTTTTTTAATATTTTCTTTCAATGAAAAATGTAATTATGTTTTATATAAATTAGTTAATTCTAAGAGCAGACGTAAAGTGTTTTCCTCCCCCAATTGAGTTCTTGGCAATGATTTTTAAGTCTTCATATATTTTTTTTTTTTTAATTAATGTTGCAAGATAGAGAATTATGAAAAATTCTATAGTCTTAACTGAATTGATATTTTCGTTGACCATATCTGATTTTTAAATGATCGACTTAAATGAATATTGTATTCCATACTTTATAACTTAAAATAAAATATCTGTTTATTTATATGCAATAAAGAAACATTTCATCAACTGTGTAGGGCTCCCGATAGCCTAGACGGTAGAGTATCGAGCTCGTAACCGGAGGGTTGCGGGTTCTGTCCTCGGTCCGCCAAATATCGGTGTGTACCTAATGGGGGCTGGTGCACATTAAATCTGTCGTGGCCTCAATGTCCTCTCGTTGGTGTGGTGGGGTCGGAGAGAGGGGTTTACACTAGAAGATTTCGATCTCGTATTCTTCTAGATGCTCAAAATTACGAGACGTATTTGGCTGTGTTAAGCACTTTATAAGTGGCAGAAATAGACAGTCGGTGGTTTCAAAACAAAACAAAACAAATCATCAACTGTAAAGTCACAATGTTGGAAAAGACTGCTTAAACCATTTATCATAGTTTGTATATTTGGTATATCCTTCTAAAACAAAATCTGCTCCATGATCCATTTTTCATTTTGTTCATCATATACACTCATATTTTCTTTTATTTCAATAAAGCTTGTATTTAATTACCTAAATAACCCATAAAAACAGAGTTTTTAAAAAATCCTTTATATTCATTGTCAATTTTTTATTCCTTTACTCAGCGCCGATGTCAAAAACATTCCTACCAGAAAATGTGCGGCAAACTACGTTTCAAAATTTATTTATTAAAAATAAACGTAAATATATGGTCTGACATCCAAATATCGTTTATTTGTTCTGATTAAAGTAATTTTATTATTTATTTATTAAAATAAATTTTGGCTACAGGAAAGTGTTTCAACGATCAATCATATTTTAACGCTATTTTATTAGTATTCCGTAAAAGCGATCTTTTAGTGACAGTAGCAGCCCAAAAATTTGATAGAATGCATTGTCATCGACATCGAACCTATCTGCCACGTTTCAACAGGATTGGATGAAGACAAGGGGGTTAATTAGGCCTCCGCAGATTCCGTCCCCATCGACAAAATCGAAGTTAATATAAAGGATTTAAAAACATTCACTGTCGCAGTGTCAACTGTCGGCACTAGGGCGTATACGCAATTGCTGCCGGGTTGTCGTACGTTAAAGTGTGTACATCATTGCAGTAACACCCATAAACTACTTATATCTATTTATACGCGCCCTATTTAGTGCTAATGAGTTCAATTTTACTTAGTTAGTTTGATGCCTATAATTCAACAAATTAGATTATGATAGTCAACTTCACTAAAATTCCGCTTCTTAACAGATTTCTATTATGGTACATCTGGTGTAGGAACCAATTGTAAACAATTTTGATGACATTTAATGATTAAAGTATTCTTCTTTTAGGGCTGACCCATGTTATAACAAAAGTAATGCCATTGTAGTAATACCTCGTAACAATTTCAGTAACAATATGCGCAATTTGATGATATTTAATTTTTAAAGTATTATCTTCTTAAGTTTGACCCATGTGGTAACAAAAATCCTGCCATTGAAGCAACACCCAGTGACAATCATGCACAATTTTGTGACATTTAATGATAAAAACATCCTTATTCTTAAAGTTAACTTATGTGGTAACAAAAATCCTGCCAGTTTGAAGTTTATTATTGCAAAAAATATCGCCAAGTTTTCAAGTGTAGCGACCAATTTTGTAAGAAACTTGTCACCGAATATCTAAGTAAACTCAAGATTTGGTTGATTGTTTTCAGATTATCTGGCGCCGTCAGCAACACGAGGGCTATAATGCGCCGAAACGTTCATCATTAGACAAGCCAACATACACTTACAAACACCCATGCCTAACACGGGACTCGGAACCCGCAACCTCGCGGTCCAGAAGCTAGCACGCTAACCACTATACCGTTTGGTAGGCCTCAAGATTCGGAGCCCAAAATGTGAATTTACCATGTCAGTTCAGTTGTAAATTCTGTTTAAGTTTGGTGTAAGAATTCGCTTGAGCAAAAATAATTTTACATTTCGCACATGGTTACAAACTGATTTTAACTAGCTTGTGGAAAGTTGCTATTATAGATCTGTACAGTGATTGTTATTAAGTCAATAACCAAGCATGCACTCTCTAGAAGTTGTAGTTAGAGCTCAGCATAGGCGCCAACTTTTTACATTTACCAAGGGGATGAGACTCGAGGGGTTGTCGGTGGAGAGGGGGGGGGGGGGGAGATATGAGCCAAGATTCCCAAACACCACTTCTTTGATAATCTACCCACTAAATATATGGAACTTATATCCATACACGACACAATAATTTTTTCTCCAACTATTTATGACTGTATATCTAGCAAAGTTTATTTGTATAAAATTAGTTCAGAAACGTTTTATTGAAAAAGTAAGAACTCTAACTAATCCTTCATTATAAAATAATTTATTTAAATGTAATATTTTTTTTTTCAAAGATGTACTTTTAGGATATTGTACTAAAAGAAAGACAGCAAATTTTAAGAATTATTGATATTAATTAACGAAAAAAGAGCCTATGCCAGTAATATCATTATTATGAAATTACTTATTCCAATATCTACACTACTTTAAAAAATATATTTTAATGAAATCTCACAAAAATTATTACATCACATTTTAATAATTCTAAGTGATTTTTCAATATTTCTGAAATTTCATATTTTATATTCAATACTCTAGAAAAAATAAGCAAAAAATCGTAAATATTAAAAAGATTTAAATACATTTACTTGTAATTTTAAGTATATTGGAATAACACATGTTTACAGATTTTGAGAGGCGCGGGGGCGATCGACCCCTTTGCCCCCGCGTAGTTATTATGTAGTTATTACGTATGGAGTTTAGAGGTGGAAGTTAAAAAACGAAGGATTCCTGATAAGACATTATTATTATTAGAGATAAAATATCTGACTGTGTATTTGTACAAACTCCTCACTACATCTAAGATGAATGGTAAAATTCAACTTCTAGTTCTTATCATTTGGATTTTGAATTTCCCATTCGATGCACAGTTTGGTTTTACGAGTATTTTGATCTTTCACCATCAACTCTGAGGATCACTCAGCGGAATCTTTTTTAGGGTGCAACCACATCACCAAGCGATCGGAAAAGGGTGGTTCGGATCGATGCGGCGTCTTGCAGACGACATCCGATGGAAGAAAACAAGGAAAGAGAAAAAGAATTTCTGGAAGGGAGCTTTTTTTCTCTTCCAAACACTCAGGGTAGGCGGAAAAAGACGAGGAAAAAAAAGTTGATGCGAAAATCCGGTTAAGAGATCCCTTCTTATTTTCAAAGACAGAAATTCCTTTTTTAGGGTTTCCGGGATTGGTGATAGAGAAACATAATAAGATATCGACTCGGAATCCGCTGTCTTGCCACATGATATTTAGTCAGCAAGTCTGCGTTCTTCATTTGATCTCAGATATGATCGATGGGAGATACTACTGTAGTAAGCGAAATATATTTACCGAGTCATCTTTTGTTCAGCATATATCTTCTTGGATAAAATCTATAAAGGAAATGATAAAATTTGGAGTTACCTTTTTTCCTTTCCATTAAATTTGAATGGGTAGTCAAGGGACAAGTAGGGTCAAATTTGCTATGTTTTTATCTTAGTACCGCACTATTGTACTTCAGATATCGCTGATATACCAGCATATTGTCAAGTTAGTAGCTAATGGTTATTTAAGCTTATCTATAAATATAGTTTAGAAGGTAGCATTAGAATGGTATATGTTTATTATAAGAAGACCGATTAGAGCTGAGCACATTTTTAATTTATTTTGGCTTACTTGACACGAAAATGTCATTGTTATATTGAGTGCTGTTGTAAATAATAATTTTAAGTGTTGTGTGACGTTTGTTTTCATTTTTTACCTCAGCGCATTTTTACAGAAATTTCAATAATGGGAATGTTGATGGATGCCTGAAAAAGCAGTTGCTGAACGATTTTTAGCTGAATCGTTTGAGTCAGTTTTTTAGCCAATTGGTGAAAAAGCTTTTTTTTTTCAATCCATCTGCTAATGCGTAATTTTGATGAAGCCTTTATTGCCAAGTCTCATGAACACTACTGATTTGAACTACAAATGTAAACATCGTAGCACGATCCATTCTGGAGTTATGCTGACCACCATATATATACACATATAATTTTCCAAAAGCCATTTTTTGGACTCGGGACCTTCTAAAACGTATATTCCCCCCCCCCCCCCCCAAAAAAAAAAATCAACATCGATTTTATCAATATAAAATGTTGCTGTTGACATGTATTAGATATCCGGCTATTAAAAGTTAATTTTCTATTGACTTGTGACTGATTTTCATAGTAACTGCAACCCATCCAAGTATCGAAAGTGTTACTAAGAGAAGTGCTAGAAGTGTGGGTAGACCAGGGGTGACGCGTCCCTCCACTTTTCAAGAAAATACCCATCCGTTCCCCACTTCTAAAACCACTGAAATCCATCCCCCCACTTTTAATAGCATTCATTCCGTCTAAAAATTTCTAATGAAAAATAACATTAACCATTAAATGTAGTGACACTGAGAAAAAGTGATTTATTTACATTTTAAAACTTTAAAACTATTTATGGTATATATATCATACTATTATAAAATGTATTGTACTACTTTGTATAAAGATATAAGTATTTTTACTAACAACTACAGTTACACTTGGTCCACTTTTAACTTTGGAGGAACTTTCTTTTAAGTTAAATTTCTATTCTTGTTTCATTTAAAGACAAGCTATTTTTTTTAAAAAACTTTTTAGAATTCTTTATTAATTTAATTTCATGAAAGTATGTTCATTTATAAGTGTTATTTTAATCTAAATAAACAGTTATTTATATAATATTGAATTATTACTTTATCTCTTACTTCCAATAAAAAAAAAAAAATAAAAAAAAAAATAAAAAAAAAAATAAAAAAAAAAAAAAAAAAAAAAAAAAACTGGCCGAGTATTCATTAAAATAACTATACATTTTGAACCCTCGTTTATTGTTAATGTTGGGAAATATCAATTTTTCCTTTACTAGTTAATATTTTTATTATAAGCTACAAAATTATAAAATTTATCGTTGAAGATGGGAGAAGGAGGGGGGGGGGGGGCTTGTCACCAAATTTTATGCGTCCCCCACTTTTTTTCCCCACTTCTACCAGAGGACATCTAATATAACTGTCACAAATCTCAATAAAAGGACTATGGAAAAGAACGATTAAAGTTCGTTTTTCTCAATTTTCTAGAAAAGCTGATTTAAGGTTTCAAGTCTTAGGGCTTGTATCAGGGTCGAGGAAAATCGTTACTGAAAATCTCACGTATTGTGACATTTCTTTGACAGAGAACCCTGCATGGGTAAACTATGAATCTACTATAACCTTGCAGATGGCGGGAAATCCTCTATTTCAAAATAATTGGACTCTAATTGTTCTTTGCAGTAGCCCTTCAATTAACATCGATACTAGTAATAGTTCTTCTTTAAAATTTTCAAGAGTTTTAAAAACCTGAATACATTTAGTTATTTATGCGTTCCTCTTCTGGAATCGATTATTTTGAGCTCGATTCTTCTCTCTTGAGGTTCAGTAGCTTTCAAAGTTTGCTTCTAGTCGGAGAGGCGACTGCAATTTCTGGACCCCATCGAACATTATTCTGAATTTTTCATAGAAATTGGAGAAAAGTGAGTAGATTACGAATCCACCGGTCTGCCGTGGCAAAAAAGGCCGAAACTGATCAAAAATTTACTTGGAACGAGTTGAACTAAAATCCGATAGCCAAATATGTCATAACTTGCCAAAAAGAGAGCAAACTTTTTCTTCTGGCAACCCACTGCATTTTGATTTTCAATGAGAAAAAGCGCAAACGATTTCTGATCTCTGGCTCGGAAAACTTGTATCTTTAAAAAGTAAGTCAAATTGGCGGCATCAGTTACGTCATCAGTGACGTAATGTTCGCCAATTTGGCTCATTTGTGAATAATGCAAGTAAGCCATAGCCACACATCCGAATCGTTTGCAACCTTTTTAATTGAAAATTAAAGAGTGTGGGTCACCAAATAAAAAAATAAAAAAATGCTCATTATTTGGCAAGTTATAGCGCATTTGGCAATTGTATTTAGTTCAACTTATTAAAAGTCGATTTTTGACTAGTTTCAGCCATTTTTGCCACGGCAGACCAGTGGATTCGTAATCTACTCACTTTGCTCCAATTTCTATAAAAAATTCAGAATGATGTTCGATGGGGTCCAAAAATTGCAGTCGTCTCTCATTCTATAATAGTTCTATTTTACATTTTTCAAGAGTTTTAAAAAAATGAATACATTTAGTTATTTATGCGTTCCTTTTCTGGAATCGATTATTTTGAGATCGATTCTTCTCTCTTGAGGTTCAGCATCTTTCAAAGTTTGCTACCTAATGTAAAATCCGAAATCCATCCGCTTTGCATGCCTTGCTTACTATCCGCAGATCGATTTCACGCGTGTTTTTACGTACAATGCAGTCAACCGTACACCAGAAATCCAGAACAGAATATTCCAAGATAAAATTGCCGGTTTTGGTGTTGGAATTATTCTGAAAGTCATGGGAAAGATTTTTTTTTCTTTTGTAAAACTTGGGATTTCGATATTTTTGTGTTTTGCATAGAAAAGTTATAGTGAAGCTCTTACGCTATGAGAAATGAAATAACAAAAATGCATCCAATACGATATTTTCGACAAATCGTGTTTTATTTATATAAAAATTTGATTGCGGTGTTTATTGTAATAATAACAAACTTTACATGTTTTCGAATATGTGTAACTCCTCGAAACTTGCTATTACTCCAGAAATTTGGAGTTTATATCAAAATATTTTCCATGGATTTTATTTTCAGCTTTTGGAATCATAAACAAATAAGAATGCAATTTTCACTGTGCATCAGTTGCATTAACTTTATTTGTATAAGCTCGTATTTTATAAATGTTATACTTATGGAATAATTATTTATTCATTTCGTTATTGTTGCCACAAAAAATACCGGAATTGTATAATTGTGTTTTAGATTGAAAAAAAATATTGTTTACCGATTTGTTTATATTAGTTCCGACAGTGAAATTATCTTTAAAAAAAAAAAATCAAAGAAGGTTTTGCTTTTGATATGTGTAACGTAATTTTTTTGTGATATTTTTACTGGAGGAATTTAAACAATTTTGATATAGTTTTTTTGTAAACTTGAAAAGTATAAAAATATATTTGGCAGAGAACCCTGTTTTGCAAACTCAGAGCGTTTCATATTGAAACAAATTTTAATTAATATGTTCTCAATATCACCATCAACGACGCTTTGATAATTTCCATTTTTACGTTTCTGATAACTTCACAATTGCGTATTGCTGTTTCAAAAATATGCTTCAATACAAACTATATTATTTAAAATAAATCACGATTAAATAAATCCATAAAAATTTAGCGAGACAAGTCAACCATTTTCTTTACAAATTTATTCTTCTTTCTGTTACTTTTATCTGTGGGGCTAAAAAAAAATGAAATTATTTATTCAAGTATTACATTTGATCCCATTATATATAAAAATAATAGTCTGAGATAAAGCAGGTTTTAGTAATTTTGAAATGGTATCACCGTAAATTTTTTATAACTATCTGATAAACTATTGTGTGCTATTTCTAGAAAAAGCATTAGTAAGTAACACGAAACCGTTAGATTGAGTGATATTCTCTTTCAGTAAATATCCCGAGTGACTTTATTTAAAAATTTATCGTTACTCGAATGGTATTCAAAATAAGAATTCTCTCTCTTACAAATAAATAACTACCAACACGTTATAATTATTTTTTTTAACCAAAAGTATTCTCCCAAGATTTAAGATTTAACTAAGCAAGCGGAATTTTAATGAAGTGTGTGGTTAGCGTAATTATATGAAGAAATAACTATTTATATTTATTTTAGAATCGTATTTTTTTATTAATCACCTTAAACACTAAATTTTTAGAACAATATAAAACAAGATATTTATTCCATATTTTCAGTTATCAGCTATTTTCCTAATTTCTTAACGTTGGTATAATTTGAGACACTAACATTATATACGACGAAAAGGCAATAAAACAAAAACTATAGTGAATGCAAATTTATTGTATGCGTTTTAAATTTTGTTAAAAATATTACAATGAATTTTAAATAAGTTTCATTTCTTTTATTTTGATTGAATCTGCAAAATAGAATGGAATCTCTGCATGTGCGTCACAGTCAACTGCTTTAATCACAGAAAAATTAAATGAGCTTTGTGTTTTGCAAATGAAATGTCAGAGTTCGAATTTCTTTGTAAAGGCGTAGTCACGGAAGTGTCAGAAATGTTTCCAAAAAGTGAAACCCCTCTTGAAACAACTCCTTGTATAAGTTCTACATTTAAAATTATTTTATTTCTGAAACTCTAATGGCTATCTGACACCAATACAATAAAAATAATAACATCGTTCCTTAATTTTAGCAAACAAGAAATATTAGTACCATTATTGGACGGCCATCGGCGGATTTAAATGAAATATAAAACCCGTTTCGTGGAAATTTACATTACAACGTAATTCTACACTTTTCATCTGCAGATTTTCGGAAGCAAATTCACACTTGTGTACTAAAATAAACACGTTTAAACTGATGTCTTCTTTTCTTTGATGTACCCATCATCAAAGGCAAACACTACGACTCGATCCTGAATAACTACAGGGATTAACTTGCAAGTACCATCAAAATAGTCACTTCAAATTTTGAATCACAACCACGGCAACTCTTTCCTTTCTTTTCAATCTCAAACCCCGCTGCTTCATTCGAAATTGGCTTTCAATTTCAAAGACACCGGTTTTCGCGCCTATCAATTACAGTGCCAGGCATTCATTGTCGCGAGCGACAAAGAAATACTGAAGTACAATACACCGAGGGAGGATATAGGCGTGCACCAAATCCGTTGAAACAAAGCACAACAAAAGCCTCGCCGATGTTTCGATTAAGGCAATTTTTTTTTAAATTCTTAGCAAAATACAAGAGTCGACATAACTTTTAATGGGAAATGATTGTGATTCTCAATGGAGAAGATAAGGTGAATGACATGTTTTACAAAGAAATAGGCTTTCACATATGTTTGAGAGGGTTCGAATTGAATCCAGTTGCTGTTTATTTGCTTTGTTTAAAGTATTTTGTACGATTCACAAAAGCATTGCTGAGTGCTAGAAGTAGTTCACTGTCTGAGCTTTTGCAATTTCAATAGTTATTCAACTAAATATCTATTGGTAACGTTTAATTTTTTAATTCTGGAATATCGCGGTTGCAAATTCCCATATCAACATTGGTAAGGTGGCAATACCAGGTTTCTCCTCAGATTTTTTACGAATAATTTGTCTGTTATATGCCTGCATAGGCTGCTTCAGGTAGGTGCAAGGGAATACATTTGCACACCCTTGCATTCAATACCCCCCCCCCCCCCTCCCGGAGTTTGAAAATTAGATGTGAAGTGGGGAAAAGTGTTATGAATTATTGGGCAATACGGGGATGAAAGAGGCTTTAAAGTTTTCAATGAAACAAATCTATTAACTATTTTTAAATATATAACTATTGTTTAACGTTTCATTAGAACACCCAATTAAAAAAAATTAAGGTTTGAACAAAACGTAACCACCTAGCACCCCCCTTAAAAATAATTCTGCCGTGCCTATGAATGTCTGTTATATTAAGAGAGGATAATACAGGGTAATACGTGTTTCTACAAGATATTTCAGAATGTTCGTTTTCATAAATTAAAAATATAACCCATAATTTTTTTTTTTTAATATAAATCCTTTATATGCATTGCCAATTTTTATATTCATTAACATAGCGCTGATTCTGTTTGCATCTAATTTTGAATATTGAAAACATCTCTAGCAATCTCTCAAAGTTTATTTATTAAAAATGAATATGAATTTATGCATTCACGTCCAAATATCTCTTATTTATTCGGATTGAAATAATTTTGGCAACAGCAAACAATTATCGGTTAAATGGGATTTATTAGTATTTCAGAACGATTATAAAAGTGACCTTTTAGTGACAATGACAACCTCCAAAACTTGATAGAATGCATTATCATCGTCATCAACTCTATCTGCCAAGTTTCAACTCGATCAGATGACGGCAAGTGGGTTAATTAGGCTTCCGAAGATTTGCCCGGCAGCCACACACACAAAAAAAAACAAATTCGACGTTAATATAAAGGATTTAAAAAAGAAGAAGAAGACATAATACTAACAACGGTACATGATATTTATAAAAGTGATTTTAAAAGCAGGTTATCTGAAACTTAAAACTAATTGAGAATTAGTTAGTAGGCGATCGGCGTTAATTAAACCTCCTTACATACGGAGACAAAGCTACATTATCTTATCTGAAAGTATAATACTAAATTTATAAATCATGATTAAATTGCCTTCCTTTGATATCCATCTTCCATAACCTAAAGGATGTATAGATATTTTCATATAGACTGAGAGGCGACTGCAATTTTTGGACCCCATCGAACATCATTTTGAATTTTTTAAAGAAAAGTGAGTAGATTACGAATCCACTGGTCTGCCGTGGCAAAAATGGCCGAAACTGGTCAAAAATCGACTTTTAATAAGTTGAACAAAATCCAATTGCCAAATGCGCCATAACTTGCCAAATAATGAGCATTTTTTTTTATTTGGCAACCCTCACTCTTTAATTTTCAATTAAGAAGGTTGCAGACGATTCAGATATCTGGCGACGGTCTACTTGCATCTATTAAAAGGGAGCCAAGTTGGCAAAATATATCACGTCACTTATGACGTAACTGATGTCGCCAATATGGCCTACTTTTAAAAGATATAAGTTTTCCGAGCCAAAGATCAGAAATCGTTTGCCCTTTTTCTCATTGAAAATCAAAATGAAGTGGGTTACCAGACGAATAAGTTTGTTCTATTTCTGGCAAGTTATGACATATTTGGCAATCGGATTTTAGTTCATTCCAAGTCGATTATTTATCAGTTTCGGCCATTTTTGCCACGCAGACCAGTGGATTCCTAATCTACTCATTTTTCTCCGATTCCTATAAAAAATTCAGAATGATGTTCGATGGGGTCCAAAAATTGCAGTCGCCTCTCGGACTAATATAATTGAAACTGTAGTTTCTCTAAAAAGATTTTTAGCTTTTTCTTTTCCAAATAAATATGTGCTCTGTATCACTCTTACTCTGTTGAAAAATACGCGCTAAGCCCCTGGTACAACAAAAATCCCCAATTGACTCGAAGTTTTTTCTGCTTGACTGCTTCAAGAATTTTTATTTTTTATTTTTATCAATGAATGAGAAAAGCGTGCCATGAGCCATCTGTTCCCTTGAGGCTTATCTGACTGCAATGAGGCGTGCGGTGAGGCCCTGCCGTTGTGCTGCTGTCCAGCCAATTAGTCCATCGAGCAGATCTTTTATTCCCTCATCTATCTCAACTCCTCCGTTTTTCCCTGTTTCCCTCTTCAGCATCTTTGTTTGGAATGTAGCAATAATTTTACAAAGAGTCACGAGGTAAACAGTTTGGTTTAGTTTTTGGAGTGTTACCATCCTGATCTTGAATCCCGTTAGTATTTTTGTATGAAGGGATGGTTAAAGTTAAACAATCATTTTGTAATTCCTTGTAGTTTTTATATATATATATATATATATATATATATATATATATATATATATATATATATATATATATATATATATATATATATATATATATATATATATATATATATATATATATATATATATATATATATATATATATATATATATATATATATATATATAAATTAAAACTTATATGCAAATAATTGTATTAAAGTGATTTGAAGGTAATACAAAAAAAGGGAAAAGTTGTTGACTTCAATTTACAAGTAGATTTGAAACAAAAATTGTAAGTTCATTTCGAGTTATTCATTCGTACAAAATAAAGGCGCTGTTTGTAAATATTAAGGAAAATTCTTGCACATTGATATAAATCCAGACGTTTTCTACATTCTTATTACTTATATAACCTACCATAATGCAAAAAACTTCAATTATTCAAATTCAGGATGATGATCAAATTTACATTAATGATTAACAACAGCAAAAAAAAAAGCAATCTTTCCTCTCCTCAGTATTTGACAGTAATTCCCCCTCCAAACCGGAAAAAAAAGTTCTTTGAACGTTTCATTCATGTTTCCACTTCTAGACACCACACAATTCGAATTAATTTTTAATTTCTATCTTGGTGCAACGCTTACGCACAAACAACTCAACTTTTCGCCAAAAGCAAAACCACAAAGGGAACAACCGATATCAAAGCAAAAAGCCTCCTCCTCTGGAAGTCAATACATCCGCCGGCAGATGTTCTCTTTCTTGGATAAAAAGAACGTCCCTTTTCTTCAGTGAAAGAGGGTGTGAGACCCCCCCCCCCCTTCCTCTCATACCTACCCCTATAAATGAGACACGCGCGAACGAAGGTTGCCCTTCGTATATCTATTAAAAGCTCCTTGGATGCGTGGGTTGCTTCACCCCTCCCCTCTTAATTGTTGTGGTGTCGGTTGTTGCCATGGAAACGACTTCCGTAAGGGGATATCTCCATAATAAAGCAGAAAAGACTTATTAAGTGTGTATTAAAAAGCAATTGGTTTTCTCATGATTAATACAGGGGCGTCCATCCGAAAATTGTTGAACAATAAACATATTTTAGAGGAGAATATATAGGGCATTAATAATTTTTATCTTATATTTATGTTTCATTTTTTTTTTTAAGTATAATATTGTTATTATTTTAGTAGTGTTATAATTATTTTAACATTGTTATAACTATTTTAATATTGTTATTATTATTTTAATATTGTTCTTCTTATTATTACAATAGTATTGTTATTATTATTATTTGATGTTATTACAGTAATTATAATAATAGTAACAATTATTGTAATTTTTATTATTAAAGTGTTGTTATTATTTTTGATACTATAATTATAATACTGTTATCATTGTTGTTATTATTAGTAGTACATTTGTGGTTATAATTATTTTTTAGAAATATAGATAGAATATTAAATATAAAATACATGCATTATAAGGGCAAAGTGAATGTTTTTAAAAAAGAATTATTGCCAAACTTATTAGTAATTTTGAATGATTATCTCTCAAATTCATTAAAATTATATTTCATCTCCTTAAATGAATTGAACATTTCCCATATCTCTAACATCATTAGCAAAACTTCGATTTTACCAGCATAATACTTTATTTATTAAAAGGAATCATAGTAATGAAATTGAAATCTTGGTATTAACTCACAACGAAGGTAGGAAATATAATTTACCTCTCTGGATGAAATTAAACAAAATTTTAATCTATTGACTGTTACGGATTGGTTGCCTCTGCCGTGACTTCAATGACCAAAAATTTAAGCCAAGATCAGTCATAAATTTAGTTCAGAGGGGGGTTAAAACTTAAAATCATTTATAAAGATACTTCATTTCCATTGTATTTCCTTTTTTTTTTTTTATTTTTCTGAAGTGACAAAATAGATTACATCAACTTGAATTTAAAATAGGTTGTCAAATAGCTCATTCTTTTTAATTGCAGATAACATTTTAATTCGGAGATAGTAAAGAAACTTTAAATTAAAGTGATCATTTGTCCCCGTTTGCGTTTGCCGGGGACAGTGCCTTTATCTTCAGGTCCCCTCCCCCCCCTTCTCTCTTCGGCTGTGGTAGACCTTGCTCAAGAATTACATGTTTAAATTCCAAGCCAATATTTTAAGGCCATAAATAATGAAATGCTGTCTCTTCTTTAACATACCCTCCTGAGACCCAGCGTACATTTAAATACACATCGGATTTTGGGCGCATAATTTTTCTTTGCATGAAATAGCGGAATTCAGTCCTACAGCTGATGATAGTTCCAACGATTGTGACGAAGTAGAGCCTGTAAAGAAACGGCAAAAAAAAACAGTTCCTCTGCCAGTGGAGGCGTCACGAAAAGTTAGTGGGAAGCACATGCCAGCAATGGACTCTGAGACTTTTTCCTCACGTTGTCGGATGTCTGGATGTTCTGCGCGAACACAAAATTTTTGCACTAACTGTTAAGTATTTTTGTGTATCACGTCCTCACGAAATTCTTTTGCAGCCTTTCATGAATGAATTTCACATCTGAACAGATGACCAAACGGTATAGTGGTCAGCGTGCTAGCCTCTAGACCGAGAGGTTGCGCGTTCGAGTCCCGTGTTAGGCATGAGTGTTTGTAAATGTATGTTGGCTTGTCTAATGACGTTGGCGCATTATAGCCCTTGTGTTGCTGACGCGCCAGATAATCTGAAAACAACCAACCACATCTGAACAATTAAATTTCAGAATTTTTGCAAGCTTAAAGGAGATAGTTATTTTTTGTCTAAATGTACTTAAAGTGCCTGTATCAGTTCTGAACTTTAAAAGTACGTTACATAGACCCAAAAGAATAATATACATAAAAATTAGCTTTAAATCATGTTTCAAACAGTTGTGGGTCAAGAGGATATGAAGTAGTTAAACAATATCAATTCAGATTGTAAAAGTTCGACAATGTGTATACAGGGATGAAATTCTTCTGCTTTTTTGTAATTTTGGAGAAAATCCGTTTTTTGGGGTTTTTTTTCTTAAACTTTCGCTTTTTTTTCTCCCCCCCCCCCCCATTGAAAATTTTGCTTTTTTTTTTTTTTTTTTTTTTTTTTTTTTTTTTTCCCCAAAAATTCCGCCAAAGAAAGGAAATCTTCTGTTTTCGAAATAAAATTTTCGAAAAATATGCTTGACCCTTCTCGGCATATATATATTTTTGTGATTGATTGACAAGTTGTTTGTGGTTTTTATCACGGCCCTCTACTTTATCAGTCCGCTTGATAACTATGACATCAATAATACATTAAAAAGAGTGAGTACATGGAATTTTCTCTCACATTACTTTATCTGAAACGTACTGATTTAGTAATCAATGAAAATGGAATTTAATAAATTGAAAGAAAACTTCAGGATAGGACATTTTTCCTTTTGATGCTTTTTTTTTTATGATGTTTATATTTTTTAATTCGTTTGAGTTTCCGTTGTTCGGTCTCAGAGAGGTAGTTGGTACTCTGATTTGTCTCTAATTTCACCAAACGACTCAGGAAATTATATTGAATAAATTTTTTCGTTACAGAGGATTTTAACAAATTTTTGAATTTTTCTTTTGTTTGAAATAGAGATAGGATTCTTTCTGCGTTTATTAAAATAATATTTGAATAAAATAATTATTAAAATAACATCTGAATAAAAATAAGTCATACTTAAGTTATTTTATTCTTGATGTGTAGTTTCGAGAAAGTTTATTTTCGAAAGAAGTTTTTCCTTATTGCCCTGTGAGGTATGCCTTTAGAGAAAACAATATAACATTTCCATTAAAAAAGAAAAAAGAAGCGAGAATCGCGTATTTTTAACCTGAAAATAACTTGCTATGGTTTACTATACGATAACAAATAACAACAAACTGTCACTTTAAATTTGTTTACTACTAAAGAAGTTTATCTTATTACATCACAATACAGTAAAAAACCTCAAACCTATCTTGAAAGTATCGTAAGTTGCCAGTTTTAAGTTGGAAAATTTGGAAAATATAAATTTTGTCGCTTATAAAAAATATACTTGAAGTTCATGAAAAGGAATAGATAAAATGAAAGTAGTAGAACTAAACATATAAAATGAAAAAGTAAATCACAATTTATAAAAAACAAACAAAGGAAGGCTTGGACAGAAAGATCACAATGAATTCATAAACAACAACAAAAAAAAAAAAAAAAGGAGGAAAGTTCAAAACAAGTTAAAAGTAACTAAAATTCATCAACGTAAAATCCATTCAATTCAACATTTGACCAGCGAAGTATGCGATATCGTGGTTGGCTTCACTGCAGTAAAATGGCACTTGTGGAATAAACTGTTCTACAGTTGTGGAATAAACTGTTGTAACTTATATTTTCTTGTTAACTGGGAAATGTACTCGGGTAAAAAAAAAATTCATTCAATTTTCGCATAGTATATTCAGGGATGCCAGTTTTCCTCCTTTTGGAGGATTTCCTCCTTTTTGGTTTTTTATGAGACATTTTCCTCCTTTTTGTCCCTGTCTTGAGGATCCACATTTTTCTGATCTGAACCAGTTTTTCCTGCAAAAAGTATACTTTTCCTCATATCTAAACAAAATATTTTTCCTCTTGGCTCCCCTTTCCTCCCAGATTACTTCACTAACTCCTAATATTTGAAATGTAATCATTATATAGTATGAGAATTTCATTGTATCTTTAAAATTATTGAATTATCCTTCCTGCATACTCTTTTGTTGAATTTTTGTGTATTCCATCCGCGAGCTTTTTCAATGAATTTTTGAATTTCCTCCTTTTTGCTCTGTGATCACTCTCATCCCTGTATATTATAATACAGCGTTAGCCACTACGCGGGCCGGGTTTGGCCCGCGACAGATTTTCCTGCGGCCCGCCGGCACCGCAGAAGGTTTTTTTTTTTTTTTTTTTTTTTTTTTTTTTAAAGATCAAATTCTATGGTACGGACTTTTTTTATTTTACATAATTATAATTTGTCCGAGTATAAAACAGAGTTCTTCACTACGAGTCGCCGACCAAACGGTATAGTGGTTAGCGTGCTAGCTTCTAGACCGCGAAGTTGCGGGTTCGAGTCCCGTGTCAGGCATGGGTGTTTGTAAATGTATGTTGGCTTGTCTAATGACGAATGTTTCGGCGCATTATAGCCCTCGTGTTGCTGACGGCGCAAAATAATCTGAAAACAACCAACCTTCACTACGAGTCGAAGAAACTACATGAAGAAGCTTACAGCAAGATGGTTTTCACCAAGAATAAATACTGGAATAACTTAAATGAATCTCATTCGGACAATTTATTAAAATTGATTGCAACAATTAGTGCGACAGACATTGACTCTATTATAAAATAAACTGAACTATTTCGATCGCCATCGTCTCACAATTGATATCGACTAAAACGGAGTAAACTGGAAGTACAGTTTAAATACTTTTATTAAAAATTAGGTCAAGTCGCATTGTCACTTTGAAACAAAAGATTCACTTCTTTTTTAGACTTTGATTTACTAATAATGAAAACTACTTTTTTTTTTAATTGAAAAAGAAAATAATCTAATATCAATTGTAATTTTAATGAGATAAAAAAAATCAATATTTTTTTCTTCAGTTTTCAGAAATGCTGTATATTGTTAAATCGATAATAATTAAAAATACATATATTGGTGTATCCGGCCCTCGAAGAAGTAGAAGTAGTTAGGTAACTGGAAGTTCCGGCTCCTTAGGCGGTGATATGACGTCACTTCGGACTTCATAGTCGCGCGTGTTTCCGGCAACGTCGTAGCGCCACCTTATTAGCCAGAACTGTAAGTTTTGGTCTACTTTTTGTCCAAAATGAAAACAATTCAATAAATGTTTGAATATTTGTTATCTAATTGCAATTCTTGACGCAACATGCGAAAAAATGTATAAAAAAAATTAAATTTTATTTTCGAAACTCTTATTTTTTATACATAAGTTTCTCATGTTTTCTTCAGTAGCATATACAGTAGAGCTTAGAGTATCCGAATACTGATGAACTAAAACAACATAAGTTAACCGAAACTGTTCCATTCGGCAAATTCATAATTTGGATTATTTTTTTCTACACTTTGGTCGACTTTAATGTACTATTACTTTAAGTATGCTTATTTGTAAGATGTGTGATGTAAAATAAATATATAGTTTTGTGCTTAATATCCCTGTTTCTTTATTGCATATTGTTCCTATGACGCTAGTATTTATTTTTTTAGTAAGTGATCGATTATCCGAAAAATTAGTTATCCGAACATCCCCATCAGGTCCAACTGTTTCAGATCCACCTGGCGGAGGGGTGGCTAGCGGTCTGGCTTCGCTTGCCAAAGGTACCGGGTTATAATCCTAAGTAAGATGTGGTTCGAAATCCACATTAAACTGCACGTATCAGACTGATTAGCCGTTATTGTGCACAAAAACAAGTCATTGAGCTTATAAACAAACCTAATTGTTTCAGAAATCGATGCTTTACTGCATACACAATTTTACTAAAATCTGTTTGCTAATACATTTTCCAAATAACTCTAAACTCTCACACTTTAATTATAATATCCTCATATACTTTTTCTATTAATAAAAAAATGTCCTTCCAGCATAAACGAACCACTATTTTTGTTTCAAAAATGAAGAGCCAGGCACGGTTATGAGCACACTCTCAGATCAAATATTTATTTCCACCGTTGGCCGCGAATCAAGCATCTCTGTCCACCTGTCTCAGTAATGTCTTTCGGAGAAAACGCGCTCCATTCATTTTTATTTTCAGTCATCAGTAAGAGCACGAGTATTTATGTTCTTATCCCCCCCCCCCCCCTTAACATTCCATTTCTTTTTCGCGTCATTTCAAGGTGTCCTCCAAATTGTCGCATTCCTGCCGTTCTTTTACTCGCGTTGCGTCCATTGTGATGAATAGTCTTTTGATTGTTTTTATCGTTTGCACTTTGGAATTGTATCGCTTGTGGATAATCTCGCAGATTTAGTGTTGTTTTGTTACACGAGTATTGTACCAATAAAATTCGTGCTTTTAATATGTCATTCATTTTTTTGTTTTTTTACGTACGCGGATTTAGTCTTGATCCTCACTTGTTTACTTATTATTGCCAGTGTCATTGATTCTTAAAATTTTTATCCATTCCTTAAAAAAAAGAACGTCAAGGAATCAGGACCCTCAGCATACTTTAGCTGTAACAGTTTTGTAAGAAAATTTATTCCATGGTAGTGTAAACAATTTAAAAAAAGAGTTGGAATATGAAGTTAAAGTGTCGTTTTTACATGTTTCAAGATCTGATTCGGATATCAAAATAATTTCATCCCCCTAAAAAAAAAAGGGACGAAGTAAAATTCACCGGAAAAGAAAGCCGTGTGGAGTTTAATATTAAGATTTCAAATAATTAATTTTAATTAAAAATTAATACTTAATTTTTAAAGAAATTTCCAACAGGAAATACAACTAACTTTAATTTTTTAAAAATCCAGGTCAAAGAACTTTATTTAGAAAGAAAGAAAAAAAAAAAAAAAAAGGAAGAAAAAAAAAATCAAGGTTGGGGGGGGGGGGGGACCCTAAGTCACTTTGCCTACCTCCGTGTCTACTCTATAATCCGCTTGAAATAATGATTACTTGTGAAACCGTTGTAGTTTATCCTTTCGCGTTCTATTTGTATACAAAATATATATACATATAAACATACATACAAACATACATACATACAAAATATATATATATATATATATATATATATATATATATATATATATATATATATATATATATATATATATATATATATATATATATATATATATATATATATATATATATATATATATATATATATATATATATATATATATATATATATATATATATATATATATATATATATATATATATATAAACATAAGTAGACAATCGTGAAGTGTTGTGCCAAGAAATATTACAGTCCGAAAGAAACAAGATCGATTTTGCTCCAAACAATTGTTATTTCCCTTCGTTGCTTAGCAACAATTTTTAGGATTGATCGGGTAACAAATCACAAACTATCCCACAACTTGCGTACGGCTCCGTGAAAATTTCTCTACTTCTCCGCATAATTTTCCAGAATAAATCAGTTGCTTGCATTTTAACGAAGCAACTCCTTCGGTTCCAGGAAGAAAACAGTTTAAAAAATAATTCCCGTTTTCTTTATTATCCCGTACTCTGTTGGGACAAGTACTTGGCGAAGTGCCACGACATTTGCTGACGCCAAAATAGAAAGCGTCCATTGAAATACTCTCAGCTGTCCCTTAAAGTTTCTTCTCACTTTTAATTGGACGCTTTATTTGCTTTTCAGACAATTCTTATTAGTTGGCGACTTTTTTTTTTGGATGAAAAAATTAATCAGTCCGCTTACTGTAATTAGATGTTAGGGACGAAAAGGACTGAACTTAATTCAGTGTCTCGGAGATAATAAACTATGTTGACTTTTTTTGCGTTGGGGCGTGAAAAGGAGTTTAACGGAATCGTTATTTTGTCCATTGACGTATAGTTTCTACATCAATACATATGTAATGGCAAATCTTTTTTGAAATCGCCTTATACTTTAAATTTGTCCTTTCATTTCTGACCGTCCCTTACTGCCATTATACTCTATGTAAACATTAACTTAAGCGGTGCCGCTCTGTCGCTCCGCCGCTCGTTGCTTGTTGCTTACCGCTCGTATCATACCCGAGATCTTAGTGGGAGATTGCCAATAAAGAGTTTCGTCAATCGTCATTACATAATCACACATATTTGCAAAACGAAAAACTAAAACATATCAACATATTTAAATTATTATTTTGTGCTTACCGATGAAAAGTACTTTATTTTTTCAAATTTGCGCAGTTATTGCAATTGTAAACAACACAATAGTGATTTGGAAAATCGTCCAGCTAACAGCTTCAACTAAAGCCAGCTATGAAAATGCCTGATTTTACTAAATCGTCATTGGATATATGGAAATACATACTTTCCAACTAATGCAGGTGGCTTGGTTGGTTGTTTTCAGATTATCTGGCGCTGTCAGCAACACAAGGGCTATAATGCGCCGAAACATTCGTCATTAGACAAGCCAACATACATTTACAAACATCCATGCCTAACACGGGACTCGAACTCGCAACCTCGCGGTCTAGAATCTAGCACGCTAACCACAATACCGTTTGATCCGCCTAATGCAGGTGGCAGTTTCATAGTTGACTTTGGTTCTACTCAAAATATTCTAATTCAATATAATCAAATAATTCTATAATTTTCGTCGATACGTTGCTATGGGAACAGTCTATCCCAGTTCTCTCTGATATCGATGGATGATTTCTATGGATATTAAATTGTGAATGTTACTTTTACTTGTATCATGATCTAACCATACAAAATATAGAATTGCCATACCAAAACTCTATCTTAGAGACGTCTAAAGAACTTCGCAAAAACGTTGCGGAGTGTACAAAAGCAAATATTAACCTCATAGAGATAAGAGAGAGAACAATAACTATTAAAATAGCATATTTTTATGTTTTATTTCTTCAAAGAAAACCAGTAGTAGTGGAAACTCAGAAATAATAAAAAGAAATAGCACTTTTTCCCAGCTGAAGCAGTCTGTCTGAAATTCCAGTTTTTATGAGGTTTGGACAAGAATGGAAAAAGAAAACAGTCGTCTAAACAAAATCCAAGGACAAAGAATTGACTTTTCTGTTTTGATGGAAAAGTCGTCTGATAGGAGAAATTATAAACTTCTATTTTTTAAATGAATCGGATTTTAAATACATTTTTGATTTTTGTCCCAAGCTCTGTGTACGAAAATAATCTTGTAAAATATATAAGAATTTGTACAGTATCTTTGCTTTGAAGTGTATTTGTTCTAAGCCCAAAGTTTTGCGTTTGTGTATCTCTAAAAATTTTATTTTGATTTGATTCTTTATATAATTTGTTTATGTCTTAGCGCTAAAGTAAAAATACCAGGATTAGTTGAAATGTTTTAATGAAAGTAAATTAGTCATATTAGCTGTTTATTATGTTTGGGAGATGCCAAAAGATTTACGTTGAATAAATCCTTAATATTAACTTCGATTTTGTTTGTGGGCTGTTCTCCAATCGATCTGAGACTTGGGAGATAGATTTGGTATTGATTACAATGCATTCTATCAAGTTTTGGGGGGTGTCACTAAAAACCGCTTTCCAGTTTCATTCGGCTAATTCACCCACTTGCCACCATTTTATCAAGCTTAAACTTGGCAGTCTAGTTGGCAATGAGAATGGATTCTATTAAGTTTTGAAGGGCTATCTCTAAATGAGCACTTTTACACACGCTACGCTTCTCAAACAGCTTAGGTTGACAAATTAACCCACTTTCCGCCATCTATTCAATCTGAAATATGACAGATATATATTCGTTGTAGATAAGAATGCATTCTATCAAATTTTGCAGGCTGTCCTTAAAAGGCCGCTTTTATACATGCTTCTGTTGTCTTGAGTAGGTATAGTTAACCCATCCAATAGAGCTGAACACATAAACGGTAACAATGCTTAATAAATAATCTACATAAAGCTTTGTTATTAAGGGTTAATTTTTATTAACTTCAATTTTGTTTGTGTGTGGATGTTTTGTTCGTGGCGAGCAAATCTAATGTGGTGAAGATAAATTAAACCACTCGCCGTCATCGATCGATCTGAAACTCTGTAGAGAGATTTGTTTTGTTGTTGATGACCATGCATTTTATTAAATTTTGGTGGTTTTCACTAAAAGGCCGTTTTTACAAACGTTTCCGTTTCCCCCCGGGAGAATAATTAACCTACTTGCAGTAATCCAATCGAGTTGAAACTTGAAAGACAGATTCGTTGTTGATGATAATGCATTCTGTTGTTTTGGGGGAGATGTGTAAAAAGAGTGTCAATGACACGGAATTGATGGTTTTATTCGTAGTGGTCAAACACTATAAAAAGTCAATCTCAGCTCAAATTTACTTAAATAAGTTGAAATTACACATTAAAGTTCGCAATACATATAAAGGATTTATGTTAAATACTTTATTTTAATGAGTTAATTTTTTTAATCAATAATTTTGAAGTCTTAATCAAATACCTTTTCATATGAAACTATTTTAAAATTTTGATTTTAATGAAATAATATAAATTTGACTGTGATGAAAAAAAAAAAATTTTAGAAAATTTATTGTTTACCTTTTACAATGTTTCTATTGGTTGTTAGTTACAATGAAGTATTACTTAGTAGACATTTATATAAAATAAATTTAAATTAATTTTCAAATTTTTGGCAAAACCAAATAAATTAATTAACTTAAAAATTAAATGAATAAATAAAATAGTTGTGATAATACAAAAGTTATTTTAATTTTAGAGAACATAATACGTTATATGTACTTGTACAATTTGAAACAAATTCTTTTTGGAGTGTAATGAAGTTTTACCTCATCTAGTGATAAAAACCAAAACTGCCACGTATTTAATCTGCATATAATACAAGATGTGAAGGGGTAAGGTATTATTTCTCTGTTGCGGTTTAACTTTAAGAGCAAGATAAGCTTGAAAATCTAAAAAGCTGATACAATCTCTTCCAAGGTTAAGGATCAACTGCAAAACGAAGCCTTGTTCGCGGAAACCTTTTTTGTGTAACAACATTGAAGTTAACAAAAATTCCCATCCTGTCAACTGATGCAAACCACACCTATTTAATAATACATCGGAAACATATTGAAAAAACGATCCTTTTCCAAGATAGTGTTACAAAATCTATTCATGTATATCCCATTCTTTTAGTTTTTCTTCTTTGGTCACTTACCCCAACCCTTTCTCTCTATTGCAGAAGCACGACGGGAGTTCCCGGAACCAACCAGTCACACCCTCTATCGTCTGCTGGATGCTCAATATCGTCTGCAGTGGCCACGATGCCAGATCCGAAGGATGGCATTATCCGAGCGAGCCATCAAGGGCGTGGTCACCACCCTGAAAAAAAGAGCAAGCCCGTCTCCCAATCTCGCACCGTGCACGTGTGTAGAAATCACGCACACTTTCGTATCTTCTTTTTTGAAAACAGACCGCTTCATCACGCTTATTTATTATTGTTCGCCAAGCTGCAATGGGAAACAAAGTCGGCCATCTTGATTAGATAACAAATGGAACACTGATTTTTCCCCCTCGCTTCAATCTAATTCCATCTCAAGAACAAATTCGTGCTGAACTCCAAAACCATTCTTAAAGTGGCTTTGTGGATGATTCTCATACTGTGGAGATATTATTTTACGGAATACTGCGTATCGCAAGTTTTGCGATGAAGTAATGAAACCTAATTTAAAAATCTGTGAATCCATCTGAAAAGAAATGAAAAATTACTTATTCTTCAACCTAATTTAATCCAACGAACAAATTCGTGCTGAACTCGAAAAGTATTCTTAAATTCGTTTTTTGAATTATTTTCTTATTGTGAAGATCTTATTTTATAGTTAAATTACATAGATAAAAATAAAGTACTCGTAAAAATAAAAAAATCTGGAATACGCATCGTGAGTGATATTTTTACTGTGAGGATCTTATTTCATAGAAAACAGCTTTGATATTAATAACTTGGGCAAAATAGTTACGAAGCCTGAATGATAAACTTGATTGCCCCTTGAAAAATGATCTTATTCCAAATTTTAAAGCTCATTCTAATTTTATCCCTTTTATATCCATAAAAAAAAAAAGCGTGCCAACTTTAAGTTATTTTATACGTAGTGCAGGAGCGTTGCTTTGGAGTACTGGGCTACGAAGTTTGGAAGATAGGATGATTTTAAAAATCGAAATTCCATCATCATTTGATTGGGAATAACTAGAAATTCAACATATTTTTTCGATTTCCCATGTCATCTACGGAAGAAAATTCGACATTCTTGTTTCTAAATTATATTTCTGTTATCGTATGTTACATATTTAAGTAGTTCTATTTGCGCTATAATCGCAAGATTTATACAAGGAGGCTAAAAGTTCTAGTTACTCAATTCAAGTATGTGTAGCCTCAAACTCTTGTGTATCATCAAAAACTTCCGACATTCGAGAAGGCATAGAAGTTGGAGTACTTTGCAACCATATGTACTACAGTTGATATTGTTGAATTGCTTGTCAATTTTCGATTCGATCAATTTTCGTTCCACCTCATGCATCTTAGTGCTAAGGATAATCATCATGGAGTTAAGCCTAACTTGAGGGAAAGGCTAGTGTTACTTCTATTTGGAAAGCGTTATACAAGCTGTTTGGAGATAGAGAAGTGATAGCATCTTGTCATTGTTACGGTGTCAAGTGAGGAAGAACGTCAGCAAACTGCATTAAATAAAAAAAAAAGAGATTTTCTTTGTGTGCTAAACAAGCGGCCGGATGTCCGCCTGCCTGAAGTGTGTGATTCTTCTTTCTACGATCATTTCCTCAATAAATAGAAAATGTGCTATTTTTTTCTCTTGTCGTGTTGTGTTATTATAAGCAACTTTAGCATATTCCAATAGTTTAGAACTGATTATTTTCTATCTTTGATATGCCTAGACACAATAAAAACACTATGCTGCGTTTGCAGTTACAAAACCTGTTGTTCAACAATGTCTAACCTTAAAAGCGTTTGAAGAAAGAAAAAATGAATACCAATACCTTGTCAGTTTATTTTTTTGCTTCAGTGGACATATCTTGTTTCACCACTGTTTATAAACTTTCTCGTTCAGGTTGGTAGGATAAAAAAAATAAACCTTCTACCTTTATCTAAAAGTGCCCATCACGATACAAAGTAATTTAATTTGTTTTACTGCAACTTTCAATGCCGCATTGTTATTTAAACTCTTTTTACTAAGTGCAGTTAAATCTGTTGAACGATATCATCCAAAACTAATTACTTTTAGATTTTACTTTAAAAAACTAATGCCATTAAAATGTTTAACATTTATTTTCCTGCTTAGCTGTTGTTGAAAAAATATTTAAGAGCACTTAACATGGTATGTTTAAACTTAACCTTATTTAAGTGTAATGTTATAAAACAAACGAAATTGACTAAAAGTCTCAAAAGAACAACAATAGTGTGAATACATAGAATTCGTATATTACATTAAAGTGCAACAATTACATGACTTTAACAGTTTCTAAATGACTCCAATTTTGTGCTGTGTGGTGGTACAGCATATCATAGCTATGTAGCTTCCTGTATAAAAATACGATTTAAAAATTAGTGTTAGTTCACTGATAAACAGTAATTTCTTGATTACTCATAAGTAGCTTCTATTATGAACCTGATGAAGCCAACTGAATCACCGACATACTGTTCCATCTAATCAATGCTATGTAATAGATTGGCTATGGTAACTGTGATTTATCTCTGTGTTGATCGATTTCTTTCTAAATGATTATTATTGAGATGTCGCGTGATGGCAATTTAATGTAAAATGCGAAAACAATTTATCGATGCAGTTAGAAACTTGTAGTGTGGAATGAAAGTAGTTTTCAACTTTTGTCTTTCAACAGGCATGCAAATACGTTACAAAACACAAACATATAACTAGTGCAACAAAAGAAAGTTATGCGAAATTAGTTGTTTCTGTTTTTCAACTGATGAGTTATAAATTTCGTATTAAAGTAGCATATGTAAGTTAGGAAAAATACTGCAAGCTATTCCTGGGAAACCCTTTTTCTTAAATTTTTAAGAATTTAGGATATTTCTAGCGTATTAGTATAAATATTTTTTAAAAATTCAAAAATACAAATACATTTTTTGCTAACAAATTTATCTACAAATTGAAAATGATGATTTCTAACATTTATATGTAATAACATTTTCGTAATCAACAATACAAAGACATTAAGAACATTTCTTTTTTATGAATACACTGATCAGGGTTTTTTTTTTTTTTTTTTTTTTTTTTTTTTTAACTTATTCTGAAATACTTTTTACATGGTTTGCTTTAAATTCCTAAACGAATATTTCTTTTTTTTTATAAATAAATTGATGCTTGATTCTGATAATTGAAAACACAACTAATATGGATTTATATATATATTTTTTTTATTTGTAAGTGCCAAACGATTTATTATTTAAAACTATCTACAGTAATTTTTTGAACGTATAAAAAGACTAATATCTTTTTGGAAAAGTTTTATTTCAAATTTGTTGAAAAAAAAAGAGTATAATTTTTATTTCCGAATAGTTTTTGAGTTACTGTTAGAAATAAAGATTTGAATCTTAAAAAAAGTATTTCAAGTGTGTCTTTAATTTTATCATAGATATTTAACATTCACAATGTTTAGAAATCAGTATAAATACGCGTTAAAAATTTAAATTTAATCAAAAGTTAATGCTTTTTAATTCCTAAGAATAAAAAGTTGAATTTGTAAATTCCAACTGATTGAGATCTCTATAAAGTAAGTTTGTTTTATAAAGTGTTTTTCTAACATAGTTTAAGAATAATGACATAAATATGGATTAATAGATAAGCTATTCAATGTAAAAACTATGAATATTTTTTTTATCAATTGTGGTTATAGCTCTTGAAAAACAAAAGTTCACATTTATTTTGTATTAGTTACATAACTGGTGCTTTCGTTTGTAAATAGACAATGTTTTAGTGCGGCCTCATTTTTAAAACTAACATTTTTATATTATCTTAAAAATGAATATTAAAAACTTTAATTTATAAACTGACATTACTCATGTACAAAAGAAAAGAAATTTGTGTAATTAAAACAAATTAAACTCTCCCACAAAATAATCTAATAGAATTAAAATCAGGATAAAACCTATAATGAGGAATTATTACATTTATAACTAAATGCGTGGAAAATGGCAACAGATTGGTATTGAATTATCATAAAGAGGTAAGAACAAGCACTCTGATAGGTTTAGTTATAAGTATACCTGATAGTCCGAGAGGCGACTGCAATTTTTGGACCTCATCGAACATCATTCTGAATTTTTTATAGAAATTGGAGAAAAGTGAGTAGATTACGAATACACTGGTCTGCCGTGGCAAAGATGGCCGAAACTGATCAAAAATCGACTTGGAATGAGTTGAACTAAAATCCGATTGCCAAATATGTCATAACTTGCCAAAAAGAGAACAAACTTTTTGGTCTGACAACCCACGGCATTTTGATTTTCAATGAGAAAAAGCGCAAACGATTTCTGATCTCTGGCTCGGAAAACTTTTATCTTTTAAAAGTAAGCCAAATTAGTGACATTAGTTACGTCATCAGTGACGTAATGTTTATTGCCAACTTGGCTCCCTTTTAATAGATGCAAGTAGACCGTCGCCAGATATCTGAATCGTCTGCAACCTTCATAATTGAAAATTAAAGAGTGAGGATTACCAAATAAAAAAAAATCTCATTATTTGGCAAGTTATGGCGCATTTGGCAATTGGATTTAGTTCAACTCATTAAAAGTCGAATTTTGGCCAGTTTCGGCCATTTTTGCCACGGCAGACCAGTAGATTTCTAATCTACTCACTTTTCTCTAATTTCTATAAAAAATTCAAAATGATGTTCGATGAGGTCCAAAAATTGCAGTCGCCTCTCAGTCTATGATAAAGTAACCTGAATTATAATGAAATCTGTTGATACATTAAATAAATCATTAAAACTCTGTGGGTTAGTCATTTTTTGGATAGGACAGGAAGATAACTCATGATCTATTAACAGTGCTTTATATTTTTGAGCAACCGGGAGAAATATGAATCTAGTTGGTCCCTAAAAAATTCGGAAAAATAAAAGATATTTGGATGTGAGTGCATAAATTCACATTCATTTTTAATGAACACATTTTGAAAAGTATAGTTTACAGTATATTTTGCTGATAGAGATGTTTTTAATATTAATATTTCAGCACGATTTTATGACGGCAAGTTGGTTTATTAATACTCCGTAAAAGCAAACTTTTAGTGACAGTAAAGTATCTAAAATTTGATAGAATGCCGGGGAGGGATATCGACGAAACCATTTGCCAAGTTTGAGACCGATTGGATGACGGCAAGGGGGTTAATTAGGCCTCCGCAGATTTTCCCACCATCGACACAAACACACGTACAAAATCGAAGTTAATATAAAGGATTTAAAAAATAAATTTTATGTGTGGAAAAAAAAAAGGAGTAATTTTAGCAAAATCAGACACACTGATGATCCCTTTTAATTATGGCCACGCTCAGGGCCGTAGACAAGGGGGCGGACCCCCTCCCCCCACGAAATTGTGTAAAATCTTGTTTCACCACTTCCCCTTCTTTTTTTGTGTAACTTGTTATAAGTATTTACATGAAAAATTATTCAAGTCATCGATGTATATGAGTTTGAGTCTCTTGAATCTGAAAAAAATTATAAATGAAAAGATCTGCTTTACATTGATCCACTTTGTAGAACTTAAATTCAAATCATATTTTCGAATAATATTAAAAGATTATAGACCTTTAATTAATTTGAAGGAAAAAGAAAAATTAACCCTATGACTGTTAAGGCAAAAATTTCAAAATTTTCGATTTTTATATTTTAGTGGGAAAATATAGCCTGAAATTCTAACTTTCAGTACATACCTTACTTTTGCTGATCCGAGAAGAATTAAGAATATTATTTGAGTTTTTGTAAGCGCGCATATCAGAAATCGTCTGTTTTTCATTTTCTTAAATTGCATTTTTCTCTTCATGTGTATTTTAAGATTTTTAGGGTATTCGATTTGTTCCTTGCGAATCAAAAGTTAATTTTTTTTTTAATTTGGTGATATTGTTTACTATACTATTTTGAACACAATTGTGCATGGATTTTGGAATCTGGTATTTTTTTATTGTTTTACAGCAATTTTCGTAATGCTTCTAGTTAAAAAGTTTAAATTTTTTGCCGTTGTACCAAAGTTTTACTTTTAAATAATTAACCAATGAGTCAAATTCAAAATCCATGCACAATTATGTCAAAATATATTCGATTAGCTTGTAAAAAAAATTTGAGACAGATTGCAGAGAAATTGAATCGCAAGGAGCATTTTTAAAATTACGGAAAAAAAGCTAAATTTTTAAATAAAAACTTAATTTCTAGAAAAAAAATCAATATAAATTTTTGAAATTTTGGGTTGTGTTTCATCTAATTGCTATTGAACTGTACAAAAAATTTAATGAATTTCGGACAAAAATTGAAGAAATTTTATTTTTGACTTAACAGTCCCCTTAGAGGACTCTAGAGTCTCTCAAGCCATGGCAAAATCCTCAAAAAGCACTATCTTCTGCTTCCACCAGCAAAGGAAGGTGTAAGGAATCATCTCTCGACAAACTCACAAGAAGTCGGTTATTGTCAACCCACGTGCTCAGTCACGGATAAATGAGGCAGCGCGTAAATATAGAAACGGCGTTCCTCAAAAAAAAGTGAGGAGGGTTGAGGATCGGCGAGTTATTTCCATCCTCATGAGCGCCAAGATTCCTTCTCGACGATGGCGGAACGAAACACCCTTTTTGTGTACACATCGGGCAGTTTTTTTCTCCTGGCTTCCAGGGTGGTTTTTCGCGGAAATTTTTGCTCGTTTGGGAAGAATATGATTCATTGACCCGGTTTCTTGGATTGTTGTTGTTGTAGGAGACTGAATCATTGGTGGCTTCTGTTTCGTGCATTTGAAGGATGATGGATGAGCGCTTGAAAAGTGATTTCGTTTTTTATTTCGCTCAGGGAAAGGGTAGTTTTGGATGTAAGACAGCAGGACATAACTGATCGAAGAATGTTAGATGCAAGATCAAAACAGTGCACCATTGACCAGAATTCTTGTCTGAACCAATTTTCAAAATGATTATCGATGGTTATGCAAATTATGGTTTTGTACATTCACGTTAGTAAATTATGGTTTTGTAAGTACCGTTAAATGGGGTGAATAGGAACAACGGGGTGAATCGGAACGAAACTTCATGAAATTATAAAGAAATTATTATTTTACACAAATAAAGCAGTTCTAATAATTATATATTTTTCTTTATTTGGCTAACATTTTTGGAATCTTGGAACATGTTTTGTGGAGTTTTCAACACCGTCCTTTTTTTATAAAAAAATTCTGAAACAGCGTCATATAATCCAATGAGTTTTAACCTCTCCAAAACTTATCCCGTAATTAATAACATGTACCATCTATAGACGTGACTAATATATTTTTAGATAAAAATAAACATCCACAACTGCATGCCATACTTAATTTAACTTGATTTTAAAAACTTTTTATTTTACGAATTTCTATGTTTTGTCTCGTCTCGATTTTGAGATTTGCGGGGGGAATCGGAACACTTGAAAAGTGATATTAAAGGGCTATTTTTGGCAAGATTATGTTCCACACAAGATTCAAAGGCTGAAGAAGAGTCTAATTATTCCCTTCAAGACAGTAATCAAGATTACATGTTTGAATAAATGTCAGAAGAGGAGCCTAGTTTCCGCATGGCAGAAAACCCGATTGTTCCAGTGGTTTTTCTCTAAATAACTTTTTTATTTTTAAGTTATATGGAGAAATGTATGAAGATTCTATGTGAGAAAAGTTTTGCACCCACAAGATTATTGCTATATAAGTGTGTTTTACAAAAAGAGCTAATGAACGAAGAGATTTTCTGAGGCAAATGAGGATGCTTTTCTCCTTTCTCAAGATATTTTAAGGAATTTGCAGTCATACACAACCCAAACATAAAGTATATTAAAAAATTTTATTAATTTTAAAGACTATTTGGATGAGTTATAGAAGAAGAGTTGATACGCTTTCAAATATATGAATTGTTTTAACTATAATTGACAAACACAAATTTTATCCGTCATATTAAATGATTTTTTTATAATAATTTTGTGTTCCGATTCATCAAAATGCATTATTACTTGTTTTTTGTCACCCTGTAAACTTTTAAATAAGATCAGACATAAATTGTAACGAGTGTTCCGATTCACCCCTTTCTGCGGGGTGAATCGGAACACCATGAAAAAATTCAAAATAAATTAATGTCCTAGTTTTTTTTAACATTTTTTGGGTTGATCCTCAAAGAAGAAGGCAAGACCCAAGTTTCAATGTCAAAAATATGTTCCCTAACGTTCTTATTACAACCAATTTTTACTTTGAAAGTTGAAAAGTGTTCCGATTCACCCCATTTTACGGTACTCGTTATATTCAGTGGCGGCTCGTGCACTACAACCAGTGCAGCCTGGCTGCATCTAAATTTATTAGTTTAAAACTAAAATTATTTATTTTACAATTTTCTATAATGACGATCCAATTTCTACGGTAAGTGTAATTTTTTGCAAGATAATGGTATAATCTGAAGGAAAGAGAGTGAAATTAATTTTTTTGAAGTACTATTTTATTCTAAAAAAAAAATTTGAATATTTTAAACCATTATCTAAAAAATTTTGTTTTGGGCACGTGAAACTTCATTTAAACTGTGATAATTGAAGTTTGATATATTTTTGAAAAATGATTTGATAATTCAAATCTGCATCAACTATTAGATGTTTTGAACCTCAGTCAAATTGATTAGAAAAGAAAATGATAGATTTTTAAATGCAAAAGTTTTTAGAAAAATTGCCATTTTTTCTACTTTCAATGCTAAATTAAGAATGATATTACGAACAATTTCCAACCATAATTTCTTTTCTTGGCCCCATAAAACTCGAGTAATCACTGTTAAAAAATATGCTAATTATAACGAGTTAAATAATAATTAGTTAATTAATTTTTGAATATTTTTTTTTCTCCAACTAAACGTTATTACTAATTATAATCTTTTAAGTGAAAAAAAAAAAAAAAGATTTTTAAAAGAATAATTTAGAAGAAAAAAAAGTTCAAGTGTGGAATGTGTGTATGTGGTGTGGGTTGTTGCATGATGGTTGTTGGGAAGTTGCATATTTCTGGCTGGCAGTAACATTTTTGACCACGGGCCGCCCCTGGTTATATTAAGGAATAACTGAGGAGCACCAATCTAATGTTAAGTACACAAAATTGCTTTAAATTTTTCATCTCTCTTGAACAAAACTTACTTAAAATGAATTTTCTAAGCATCGCTATACTGCTCCTCATTATAAATAAAATGATTATCCTTTATACTACCTTCCTCGTTCGACTCACGATGATAAACAGAATGCTCAAATAGATTGCTTGAGGTCTTGGGATCGAACCTTGCCTATCACTCTGCAGTTTTTGTTTTTGTAAGTGAGAAAACATGGCAGCGATTTTGACAGTCCCCCGTTGATTCCCGGACAGCCTGGAGAGTGTTTTACGGCTTCCGTTCAACAAATTTCCTGTGGCAGCGGCGGCTCGGGCACTACAGCCAGTACAGCCGAGCTGCATCTAAATTTATTAGTTCAAAACTAAAATGATTTATTTTACAATTTTCTAAAATGAAAATCTATTTCTACGGTAAGTGAAAAAAAATCCGATAAACGGCAATCTTCTTGCATGAATAATTCACGAGTAAAAACCCGCTTCTAATCAAAATGATCTTCCTCCGAACACAGCAGCCGTGTTTACTGAAACGTGTTTCGGGCAGGTATGTTGCCATGGTAACCAATGGAAAGCATTAGAAGCCTTCCCTCTACGTAATGTAATAGCGGTGCTGCCGATCAAGTATTATTTGTAACTTCGGCTGCCCTTTGAGAATTCGATGAGCTGATTGGCTCAGCATATGGGAATCTGAGTGGGTGGGGTGAGTGATGTTACCAAAAATAACGCCATTTTATGACGACATCATTGACTGATTCGCAAGTTTAAAAGAAAGAAGGATTGATTTTGTTTAAAAAAAATAAGTGTTTTCTTTCTCATCTTATTCATGTTATAAAAATTTAAAGGAAACTTTGATTTGAGTCTGAGTATTAAAGATTATTAAGATTAAAGACGTAGCGTTCATGAATGATTGTGAAAAGTGTGTGTGTGTGGGGGGGGGGGGACGTGTTTTCAGCTGCACTAGCATTTTCGATCACGGGCCGCCACCTGTGACAGTTCGACAGTTTTCCTATTTTTTCACTAGTCTACTCCTTGATCTAACGATATTCTGGCAGAGTCCTGTCCCCTTCCAGTTTTCGTGCGCCAGAAAATCTTATACGAAATCGATTTTACAAAAAGGGATGAACTGGATATTAGGAAAAGATGAACATTTTGTTTCAGCCTAAAGGTTGTAAGTAACAAACAAAATACTCTACTTTCAGGAATCGAGAGTTATCAAATGCTTTTTCTACCTGTATGAAAGATATTTAGTTTTCTATTCACTTGGTCAGAAAGTAATGTAACTTCATGTGGTTCTTAAATTCCTTTTGAAAGTCTTTTCTTTCAGTGTTTCGACTAAACATTGGTAACTTTGCTTTATAAACGCTTAAAGTTTACATGCAAGTAACTTCTGACTGGGTGGAATAAAATTCAATTGAATATAGCTCAATATCTATTGGGAAATAGATCTGAAATGAGGTAGAACTCATTTCAAGGGGACGCTCTTGTAAGAAGCGTCAACATGAGGCCAGCAGAATTATTTTCAAGGGTGATGTAGATGGCCCTCATGGGGATGCAAGGTGGTTAATTTTTTGTTTTAACCTTGATTTTTCAAATGGATGTTTTAATAAAATGTTAATTGTTAGACATCAAAATATTAATTAAATTCCAAATTATATTTTTAAATGTCTATTAATTATTAATGCATGTCATATTGGTTGTTCATTCTCTGCTGTCATTCATGCACAGCGTGATGAATGAAATCTGCTGTCATTCATGCACTGCGAGATGAATGAAATTCTTCTCATTATGTTTGGAATAAAGCAATCCTCATCAGTGCGTAGCTTGTTAACATGAAAGAGTTGCTAATCGGAGTAACTGTTCCAAATGAAATTCTAGTCGAAAACAGAACAATTTTTTTCTGAATTTATTTCATTCTGTTGATTTCTTATCCCTCATATAATTTAAAAAAAAAAAAAAAAAATTGCAACCAAATTCAGAATTTCTATTTAAAGAAAGTGAAGATTGGAATTTTGAGGGGTGATATCAGTACAATTTTAGCATTAACTTTCATTTTTAGCAGATATGATTGAAATATATGTTTTATATTCAGGGAGAAAAGAACACATGTAGTGCAATAATAGTGATAAATTTCAAAGCCTGTTTAAGTAACGGTAATTTATTTTGTCTTTAGAAAAAAAATATAAAAAAAATTATAACTTTCTTGATTTTCCAATTATAAAATTTTGCTTCTAAAACGAAAGTTTCTACTGACACGTGACAACCTCCCCACCCCTTCTGTAGTAACAAGATATCTTGAACTTTTAAGAAATATATAAATATGACTTAAAAATCAACAATATATTTAAATGCCCTTTTATGAATTTCATCCAGTGAACGTAACAAAGGATAATGTTATAACCAGATATTTTTAATTGCTACAATGTTAATGTTTAGCTAAGACAATATCTCAAAGTACCAGGGTTGTAGTGGAGCTGGTACGGCATACCGGCACTTTTTTGAACTAATTAATAATAATTTATAAATCTTAATGCACGTATTGTGATATAAGTTAGTGAGGGAAAAAAATACGTAAATCAAAAGTATTTAGCTTTTTTTACATGGTACATTATATAAAATATTGTGAATTCGCATTTTATAATTAAAAAATCCCAGCTACAGTTGGGATTATCACCACAATTAAGAAGCTTGTGTACCCGTAAAGTTTTTGTAGCACTACAACCCTGCAGAGTACAGTATGCTTATTGACTTTCTATGCCACTTTCTTAGCAAGTTAGTCTCAATTATTTTAATAACAATTATATTAATCGCTTAAGTGATACATGCCTAATCAATCCATTAAGGTTGGATTACTGCGTAGAATTATCCAACCTTAATCGAAAGGTGAAAGGGGGTGCAATTGCAGCCCAGTTGATTTTGAAAATTAAAAATAGTGTGAAGAAAAGTGGTATGATTCACTGGAAATATAAGTATGATGTAGGTTTTTAAATATTCAATGGATAAGAAATTCAACTGTTAATTGAAATTTCATTAAAATAGCCAATTAAAAAATCAAGGTTAAAGCCAAAATAAGTTATCCGCCTTGCAACCCAATAATAATTGTTCTGCCGGCACTCATGGACATCGATATCTTAGGAAATACACAAAGATAAAATCTATGATCCCACAAAATGGAACTATTTGGAGAAAATATATATCATATAATTTGTCAGCTTTTAAGAACGCTGCTATATAAACTGATAGAGTTTTGAAACATCCCATACAAAACAAAACTTGGAAAGAAATTAGGTAGACAACCAAAGTGCTATTAATCTTACTTTTGACTAACAATGATTATGAAACTCGATTGCAGAATTAGTGTCTTAACCTGAAATCAGTTTGTTCAATATTTAGGTAACCATTTCCTTAATTAAAAGGATTCGTACATCCTGATAAGAAAGCTGACGTTCCACTACAATTCAACAAAACTTAATATAGGAAGATCTTAAACTACTTTATTTTGTTCTCCAATTAGCTTCTCACGATACAGCCTCATTAAAGTTAAAAAATAAAAATCGATATTCTTGGCATCACGAAATTGTCATCGCAATCTTATTTTAAGTCGAAACAATTGACCGATTTTTAGTGTTTTATTATTACTTTTAAACCTATACAATTTGACATTGGATATCGTTTGGCCAACGAACTTTACAACAAAGATTGGCAACGGTAATTAATGTGTTCTTGGTCTGTTTGAATAGAATTCTTACATCAACATTGAACCAGAGCGGAAACGCTATTCCTGATGCGACGTTCAATGAATTACAATGACGTTTTAATCCCGGAAATGTTCATTATTTGGCATTGACCTTGAAATAAGAAGTTAAATTTATATCATCTTCTCTTTAACAGTGAACAGTTCTTATAAATTATTGTGTAGTGCCTCCAGTGTAATACTGTAGAACAGTGATATATCTCCATTATTAAATAGATATCGTATTATATATTTCCATACAAATATATCTCTATTTAAAAAAAAAAAATAGTGACTATCAATCAATCAATCAATAAAAAATGTCTCCTACGTGATCATCCGTGGATGCCGGATATGCAAATTGTTCTGACGATAAAATAATCCCCAAAACACCTCGTTTATTAATCCATAATTTTTGACTTTTAAAAATTTAGCAGAATATATTGTTATGACAGGAATTAAAGTATACGTTAATATTATTGGTAACTACTCAATCAAATTAAATTTATCTTTGTTAAATTGTAGAGTTTTACATTAAGGTTCCTAATTGACCTGCTTGTACATCGAAAAGATGCTTTAAAAGAAATTATTAATACATCAGTAAGTATCAATGAAAACTATTAATTTTTTGCTTTTAAAAAATTGGAACAATAAATTGTTATGACAAGAATTGCTATATAGGATAATATTTTTGGTAGCAAAAGCCAATTAAATTTATCTCTGTTAAAATGTGGAATTTTGCATTAACGTTCCTATTTGACCTCATCGAACATCAAAAAGATGTTTTAAATGAAAATTTTTAGCCAGCAAGAAAACCATTAATTTTGAGTTTTAAAAATGTAGAAGTATTAATTGATAGATAAGAATTACAATACAGGTTACTATTATAGGCAACCACTCATTTAAATTATATTTACTTTTGTTAAATTGCAGAATTTTACATTTACGATCCTTGTTAACCTGCCAGAACTTTGAAAAGATGTTTTAAATAAAATTTTCTGCTCAACTAGTGAATAAGCACAAATCAAGAAAACTATAATTTTTTACTTTTAAAATTTTAGAACAAGTGCAATATTTTTAACTGTTAAAAAAGTTAGCTTGATTTTTTGTGTGTATCAACTTCCGACTTGTGAGTTTTAAATGTAAAAAATAAAGAATACAATCTTAACACTTTTTTATCTGACCATATTACACTAACCATCTTAACCATGTAATGTGTTTCCTAAGACATGCAAAAAATTGAAATTCTTCCAAATTAAGATTTTATAAAGAAAGGATGAATTCTTATTCTTTCTGATATTAGTCATCAGACCAAAAGTAATTCTTATCGTGTTTTTCAAATAACCTCCAAATTATTTCACTTTAAAAATTATTTCAATCCCCTAAGTAGAATTACTCCTCCTAAATCACCAATCAAGATGAATGTTAAAAGCACAAAGCACTAAGCTCTTAAATAAGTTAAACGGTTCAAAGTAAAATGCAACCAAGAAAAAGGAGTTAATTTTTTTCAGTGTCAAAAATGTCTTATTTCTGTTCTTGGATTAAGGAAAATTACTATTTCCATGCTTTTCAAAGAATCTAATATTACCTTTACAGAAAATTCAATAATCTTCCATGACTATCAACAAAGAAGTGGGGATTTCTCTTGCTGATATTTCTTACTTCATCCAGATGTACTAGCACGATGAATGTTAAAAACATTAATCTTCCAAACAAATAAAATTTTACTTAAAAAAAAAAAAAAGAAAAAAAAGAACTTAACAAAAGGTAGTCTATCTCAATTTTGGGAATGAGAAAAATTCTTTTCTGTGTTTTTCACTCTTAGGAATACAAGAAATTCCTCCCATATCTTTTTTAAAAACCTTAAAATCCTTTATCCAGGATTCAACATTCCTCCATGGTTATCAGCAGAGTTCGAGCAATTCTTCTTCCATATTTCACAAAGCAGAGGGGAACGTTAAAAACAGCAATCTCACCCTTTCTCTAGCTGTTCTTGATTCAACGTTCCTCAAAGGTGATTCCTCTTTCATGTATATTTTACCAATTACAAAAAATGTTAAAAAGTTAATCTCCTTAAGAAGTAAAATTTTATCAAGAAAATAAATAAAAGGGAAGGAATTCGCAAAAGGTTTTTTTATTTCAGTCTTAGGAATACAAGAAATTCTTCCCATATTTTTCAAAAAACCTTAAAATCCTTTATACAGGATTCAACATTCCTTGATGGTTATCGGCTGAGTTAGAACAATTCCTCCTCCATATTTCACAAAGCAGAGGGGAACAGCGGCGTAGACAGGGAGGCCCCCCCCCCCCCACCGAAATGATTAAGAGTGAAAAAAATTTATTCGATTTTTTAAGTATCATGATTGTATATTATTTTTATTTATCAAGTTTTATTCGTTCTTCCTGTAACTCTAACTGCCGTCTTTTAAAAACTTAACGATATTTATTTCAAACTTATGAAGAACTTCTAATGGGGGAGCTGTTCTTTTCCGACCGTTCTCAATGGCGGCCTAACCCTCTCCCTCCTTGACCTTGTTGAATTAAAACCATCAAGCAGATCAGGTTCGAAGTTTCGTAGTTATGGATAACTATTAATAAAGAATTCCACAGTATTACGACGAACACATTAATTTTGACAAACATCAACCAATCTTTCGAATACGAACAGATATTATTATTTTTAGAATTACAGATATTCTTTTTAAAACTACACCCGAGTCTCCATGGCAACTCTCGCTTTACAATTCGTAATCGTTGCTACTCACTTGTATAAGAACATAGTAAGTAATTAATAAGTAATTTTAAAATATTGAAAAAATATATTCGAAATTTTTATTGCAATAATATTTTAATACTTTGATAATCTATCTGATAGAAAAGTGCACAAAGAAATACCGTTTAGACAAGCATTTGCACGAGTTAACTTATTGCCAACAAACCAATGTGTAAAATGAGTTTGTATGTCGAATTGATATTTTGAAATGGGAATTTTTAAATTATAGTTTTACATATAGTAATAACAGAATAAGTTTTTTAAAAAAATCAGTCATTATCCTGTTGTTTTCAACTCTTTATCATCATTATTTCCATAAAACAAGAACTTTATGAATAAAACAAGATTTTTATAAATGAAACTATTGTGTCCTATAACTTTTAAAGAAAGGATTAAAATAAAATATTATTTGGTGTAATTCAGCTTTGTCTAACCCACGAAACAACTGAATTTTATTAACACTAAGAGTACAAACCAAATTGCTTACATGTGTGTTAATTATAGTGTCTGATTTGAAGCCCCGATTGTTATTTTTAATTGGACACTAATTGTTTTTTTCCTTCCCTTTTTTTTGTTCCCCCCCCCCCCTTCTTTTTTTTTTGCCCTTCTCTAAGCTAAAGTGGACTTATACAAGAATTCTTTAAAAAAAAATTTTTAGGTTAAAAAAGCCATGTTGTTAAATTGGCTAGTGAGAAAATACAGAGATATGCAAATTCTTATGGATTGTCCTGAATTTTTAAGGATTTGTTTCTGAATTTTAGAAATATTTTGTGTTATTAGCAGGTTGAATCGTTATAGTGTCATTTGGTATTCTATTTATTAGCATTTTAATTTAATGTGTAAAGAAAAATAACCATTTCTGAATATTACTAAAAGTTGAAGAGGGATACTTGTGATTATTAAGGAGATCACATGTCTACAAACTGAAGTTGGCACCTCAGAAATTACTAAGTATACAAACCCAAATTATTCATTTATCATGATTTACAATTTTTGTTTCGGCCCCCCCCGAAAAAAAATCCTGGCTACGCCACTGGAGGGGAACGTTAAAAACAGCTATCTCACCCTTTCTCTATTTGCTCTTGATTCAACGTTCCTCAAAGGTGATTCCTCCTCCATGTATATTTTACCAATTACGAAGAATGTTAAAAAGTTAATCTCCGTAAGAAGTAAAATGTTATCAAGAAAATAAATAAAAGGGAAGGAATTCGCAAAAGGTTTTTTTATTTCATTCTTAGGAATACAAGAAATTCTTTCCATATTTTTCAAAAAATCTTAAAATCCTTTATCCAGGATTCAACATTCCTTCATGGTTATCATCTGAGTTGGAGCAATTCCTCCTCCATATTTCACAAAGCAGAGGGGAACGTTAAAAACAGCAATCTCACCCTTTCTCTAGCTTCTCTTGATTGTTAAGAAATCTACGAAGGCGTCAAGAACCGATAAGAAAGAACCCACACTCCAAAGAAAAGGCGAGGAAATATTTTAGCAAAAAGGTACTCTTCAAATGCCCGTTTTATCTGTCAGCGTATCGGCGGGACCTTGGCAAGTAATAGATTATGAAAAAGGAAAAGGAAAAAAAAAAGTTGAAGCATCGTGGTTTTGCGCCTCAATTCTCTAAAAGCTTTTTGGAATGGCACTTCCGGAGGGAGATAGATCACGATCGTTTTGTGTGTGTTTAAAGAAGATCGTGAGAGGCCGCTGAAATGAAGTGAAATGTGTTTTAATTAGCTCTTACCATTCAATAGGTTTCCTGTAAGAAGCGGAAAAGCTCATTTTAGCTCCAACATTATGTTAATGTTGAGAACGAAGCTTATACAAAGACTATCTGGCTATCTGTTCGAGGTCAACTTCCCTAACAAAACTACAAATGCTACAGATACGTGCGATATGTCAAATGTAAGATCTTGTCTAAATGAGTAAAATACCAAAATTCAACAGAAAAGTTACTACCGGATGTACCATAAATGCCAACCAGAAGTCAGTTTGCTATTTATCAAGCCTTTACTATAAGTGTTATAGGTTTTTGTGATATAATTTTCAAGATAGCATTATGTAATGTGATATAATTATCGACTATAAAAATAAAGACTTACTATAGAAGCACTCTTTCTGTCGGACTTAAAACACTTCCGGTTAGAGTTCCTGATTGAAGTTACTTATATGGAGACCTTCAAGTTGCTATATTACACATGTCTGTAATTATTAATAATTTAGGCATAACGAATGACAAATTGGCTTCCTATGTTGCAGTTCCGATCGAAAATTTAGTTACTTTAGATTAGAAATTAGTCCCGACGAGACCTATCATTATCATTTGCATTTCGCACGTATCGAAACATCTGCATCTTTGTCTGGGAATGTTGGTCTAAAATGGACAGGCACAGTAAAACCGGAAAAGCCTTTGTAAAACCTTCTCAATGTAATAGTGTAATGTAGAACCTGATATTTTAAGTTAATATTTAAGTGTGTGAAACCGAAGGCAGCATTTAGATTTCATTGTGGGTGAGTTAAAAATATATTTACTAAATGGTATCTCTAAACTGTCTCACGAGTAAACAAATCGATCTGATTATTTATATATATTTCTTTTATAAAAAAAAATTTAAATTAGATATTTTAGAAGTCATTAGTTTTTGACAAAAAAATAAAATTATAAATTTGTAGTTTTTGGCATTTGATTTCGTTAGAAGACAAGTTGAAGTATTTTTAGAGTATTCAATTTTTTATTAGCACCACACTAAAAATAAAAATAATCGTCAAATTTTTTGTATTATTTTATGACTAATAAATAATGCAAAAAACGACACCTTCTCATATATACACGCCCACGATTTCTTTTACTGTAAAGATAATATAGATTATTGCTTTAAATGCAAGGAGCGAATCGCTACCAACAATACATAATCACTCATTGATTATGTTACAATTGTTATGCAAAAATACAATTTCCTTATTATTTGCATAACAGATCCTTATCACCCGATATAGAAACCGCAGTAATTATTCCTCTTTAGAACGAAAGTATAAACTCTCATCTATGGAGTTGAAGAGAGATCTTAAATCAAGATGGTGACCAAACACTAATAGTCTTCGCCTCAAACCAAAATCTTCTCGTCTTAACAATTGTCTCGCCAAGACGATCAATTTTGGCGATTAGAACTTCATTCTCAAGCCTTTGGGAGCTTACGGTCAAACCTGTTAATGAGTTTAAAAGATCTGGGACTTTTTGTGTCATGACAAGAAGTCTTTTGTCTTGCCTGATCCGCTCTTCCTGATAGAGAAGAGTTGTTTCATTATAGGTTCTTCCTCTGTAATAACCACCTTTTCTCAACTCGTCGATTCTTTTCAACCACAGATAGATCTCAATGAAAGATTTCGGTTTTGCGCCGTGACATGCTAATTGAACATTTTGCATGTTGTTAATGCATTCTCTTGGGACCATGTCTTGATTTTGGTGGGAGGGATAAAGACATTTGATACAGATTCGTTTAGGTGAAAGAAATTGAGATAAGCAGTTTCAGTTTGATATGGTATCTTGAAATTAATGTAAATAGGCATCCATATTAAGTTATTGATCAGTTAATATGCAGAGTGTCGATTGAAAGTTTGCGGGAGAGACTACGGAATGCAATGTATTTTCACATCTTGACTTTTCCGGAATATCAGTTGAATGTCTTGGTTATTCCCTAAGAAACACAGCTTAGAATAATTCTTAAATTAGAATACATCACAGGTTTTAGGAAATTCTTGGCATATACATTAGTAAGAGGGCTCGCGAGCCTTTATATATTTAAAATTCAAAAGTATCATATATTCAAATTTTAAAAATATTATATATTTCTAGTATCATATATTTCAAAAGTATCATATATTCAAATTTTAAAAATATTATATATTTCTAGTATCATATATTTCAAAAATATCATACATTTCTAGTATCATATATTTCAAAAGTATCATATATTCAAATTTCAAAAGTATCATATATTTCTAGTATCATATATTTCAAAAGTATCACATATTTCTAACAGTTGGCTAAAAGAAATTTGTAGTAAGTTACACAAGGTGTAATAATATAGATTGTTTTGATTTTTCTGCATGATCTGTTAAACAAATATTTTTAAGGCATACATTTCAGATAAAGTTATTTTATAGTACAATTATAACTAAACTAATCAAACTGAATTTAAGAGTATAAAAAGTATTTATTAGTTCCCTTTTATAACAAGTTAATTAGATTTTGTCTTTTTCTTTGAAAATTGGATAAATTTTATTTTTCTATTGAGTATGATGGTAAGGATTTTGATTTTTTTTTGTCCTTTCTTGTGAGTTTTAGAAGCTTTAAATCAAATTTATTTTTAATCAGTTATAAATATTCTTAACATCTCATAAAAATGCAAAAAATCTAAGAGCTACTAAAAAAGTGTACATAAACGCACGTTAGTATTCGAATACTTAAAACGTCTTAGAACGATATTTCTCTATACAACTACATTTATCAAAAACAAAATGAATTTCAATTTAGAATTAACAATCATTTTAAATTTCATCATTTTGTCCGCAATTACTTTCCGCCACTACAAACTTCCCTAACCCTCCACTAACATCAAAACACCCTCTAATCTAATCTAGATATGACGTCTTCCGATGCGAACAAAAACGATGGACGGGTATGCGAACAAAAATGAGTCTGCCTTATCGCAGTCGGATAACATTACAAGCAAAGACTGCTAATGCTCCACTTTAAGCAATTCCTCACTCATTACACCAACCACTTAAAGCTTTCAAACCGGCACCCTTTGATAGCATTCTGCCGAATTGTGGACAGAAAATTGACTTTGGAAGGGACACCCACTTTTCTGACCGCTTGCGTAGTCATCTCTGTTTATCAGCATTCGTGTAGTTGGCATTGCTTTTGGATAGATGTGGTAAAAACGCTTTTGACCAAGTTGAACGGTTTATATTGCCTCCGTACTTTAAATGGTCTCAGTATCCAATTTGTTTTTATTATTATTAAAATGAGTATTTTTGCATTATATGATTCGTTATCAAAATATGATCTTTTTATGTCATTAAAATGCCCAAAATTTAATAGGGGAGACCAGTGTACCTATAGGGCCGCCTTTTTTCAATGCACAAAAAATGAGCCACTGAGCCATTTAAAAATGTGAAACTGATATGCACACATTGTTCTAGTAATTACTTCCCTTTGGGATTAATATAAATACTTAAAATAATAGATTGTGTCAAATAGAAGGTTTTTAAAGCAATTTCACAAATGGCCCTAGGTACAAGATCTTGTTGAACCTAGGGCCAGTCGCTGATGTACCTAAGGTTATTCTCTTTAAGTGAGGTTTCAGTCCATAATGAATAGAAAGCAAACATACACAGATGAATTTTATCAAAGAAACAATATCAAGAAATTATCAGTCATTGGTTTATCATATAATAACTATAATAAATTGCAATGTGTCAAATTATTAGTGAATTGCAAGTACTTTCATAACTTGAAAAACTGATTTAAAAAAAAAATGAGCTGCATGCATTATCGCTTTAAGCACCAACAGATTTTGGTTTTGGCAATTTTGAACACAATAAGCAACTATGTGGCCCTAGGTACACGACTTGGTAATTTCATACAAAATGTCTTCTACTAAAAATGCACATGGAGAAAGGACTTATTTAAACATCTAATTTAGTACATGTTACAAACAAAATTATTTACTAGAATTCAAAGAAAAGTATTTAACTTAACTTTGTAAAACAATAAAAGACATGAGCTGCAAAATGTTACTGCAGACCATATAAAAACGTTTTTCACTAATAACTTGTCACAGCTTTCTCCTCTAAGATTTCAAAATGGCTGCCAAAAGAGCAATTGAGTGTTGCCACTCCCCCATGTGAATAAAAAAACTTTGAATTAAACATTATTCAATCAAAGTGGGGTGGTCCTAGGTACATGGTGGTCCTAGATACACAAGTCTTCCCTGCTGTTAAAATTAATTAATTGATACTTATAGAAATATTTCGTAAGACGAAACCAAAACTGTAAAAAAATATTTGAAAAATTTGGTTATTGAGCATTTTCAGCTAGGAGCTAGGATTAATGCTTGTATGGATTATTTATTATACAGGTTAGTTCCTAAAGTCCTTTTCAGCCCTTTAAATTTAAAACAATGTCTCGTATAACCAGGGAAGTAATGTATAGCTATAATAAAGTGAGTGCTAAATATTTTGAGCTAGATTACAGCGCCCTTAGCGGCGATTGATAGAAGTTACAAAAATAACTAAAAACTAAAAGAGATCGACAAAAAAGGCCATTTAGACAATTGTTCACAATAATGTGACCAAATCACAGAAAAAGGTTTTTGAAACTATCTGTAAAATTGGAGGAGATATTCGTGGTTAAAAATTATTTGCAACTTCAAAAAGCGCTCGTCCTGAAATTGAGACTCGTTTTCTCCGGTGTTATCATCCAGCTGTGTGGTAACACAAGGGAACACGTTTCTCAATTCTGGACGGCCCCTTGTTCATGTAGCAAATGGTTCATAATTTCAACCACTAATATCTCCGCCAATTTTACAGATAACTTCGCGAATTATTTTTTCTGTGGTTTTGTCATATTATTGAGAACATTTTTCTAGCTGTCGATCATTTTAGCTTATTAGTTATTTTTGTAACTTCCATAAATCACTGCTAGGGGTGCTGTTAGCTATATCAAAATATTAAGCATAGTCGCTTTATTATAGGTATACGTTACTTCCCTGGTTATATGAGACGTTTCAGATTTAAAGGGCTAAAAAGGACTTTAGGAATCCCACTGTGTAGCATTTTTATCAGGGCTCTGAATGTGTTTTTTAATTTGTTATTTCCATTTTGAGCGCTATAAAGTAAAAGAGTTCTTAAATTCCTACTATTCGGAAAATGTTGTAATAATCCCTCACGGAATTATATTCCTCTTCCTGTCTTAGAGCAATATCTTTCCAGCTGCGCTGCTAAATGGTTGCAATAACAGTACAGCATCTTGTGATGTTCTTGAATTTTCTTCTTACATCGTTTGTCCAACTGTACTGTTCCTGTTATCCTGCTTTCAATCATACATTGAAAGGAAATTCTCGAGAGATTACGCAGCTTCTTTATGTGCTTGCTCTGTGAATGGGTTTTTAAACAACGAGCATTTTTCGAATTTATATAGTATTGGGTTACCACATTCAATATCTGTTGATTCATACCGCTTTCGACTTATATATTTGGGCAAGCAGTATTTAAAAAAAAAAAAAATCTAAAATACTTTTTAAGAACGCTATTAAAATTATAACAGTCTAGGCTATTGAAATGTTTTTTACCTCCAATTTTAGTACACGAAATGTCAAATTTTTAAACATATCTGGTGACCAGGTTTTTTTTCTTATATCAAAAAAGATTTTTCTTTAATTAGCTAAGAACCGATGTAGTAGAATGAAGGATCATCTCATCATCATCATATTTGGCACGACAGCCCCAGGACAGCCTATTTCTCGACTTGATCTGCCAGTACTTCATTCCGATTACTTTTAAATCCGATTCAACATGATCGAGTCATCGCAGTTTTGACCTTCGTCTTTTCCTACTCGTAAAAGGCCTTACGACAAAAATCTTCATTATCGGATTACTTTCATCTATTTTAGTAATATGAGAAGCTCAGTTCATTCCTTTAATTTTAATCTTTTAGTGATATCGGACTCTTTAAAATACCTATAAATTTCCGAATTAAAACGTCTTCGCTATAGACCATTTTCTTTAACACCACCCAGAATACTTCTAAGAAAATTTCTCTCGAAAACTGCAATTTTGTGTTCCCCATTTTTTTTTGTTCAAGACCAAGTCCCCGAACCATACGTTAGGAAGAATGGAGGATACATATATTTATATGAAGTTTAGAAAATTTGCTAAACAGAGAGAAAGTTTTAGAAAAAAAGAGAAAGATTTCAGAATACCCTTGGACACTCCCCCCCCCCCCCTTTCCCCTTGAATACGTCCCTAATACTTATACTATTATTCTTGAAAAAAAAAAAAAATGAAAAAAAAAAAAATTAGCCAACATATCCATTAATAGGTGTGCATAGTAATACGTCTTTTCAACGTTTATGATTAGTTGAATGAAGTCTAATAAGTTTAGGAACACTGTAATACCTTACTGTTCCTTCAAATTTTTTTGAGGCGTATACAACAATACGCATTTCTTTTTAACAGGGGCGCACTGCGACATAAAATAGACTCGATGATTTTAGATGTATGCCAGCTCATATTTTCAATACAATATAATCATTAATCAAATTTAATAATGATTGTTTTCAGAAAATAATTCCATTAATTAATTAAATAATTTATATGAATAATTAAATAGATTTAACAATTAATACGTTTTATTATTAAGAACTTCTGTTCGGGACCGGTCCCATTTTTTTTAGAGTTTTAACAGATCCGGTAATTACACCGGAAAACCCAATAGACAGTATGCCCCTTCTTTTAAAAGAGAAAACCTTCCTGAGTGTAGTTCTAACTAACTCTGTTCCCCTCAACAATCAGAATTTCTTTTTGAGTCATGTCGATGTAATAAAGAGTAAATGGCCCAGAAAAAGACTTTGAAGGATACAATTTCTTTAAGGAAACTTTGCTCCTTCCGTATAATGACACACCGGAACCAATCAATATTGTTGCTGTGATTGAAGTGAAGTTGTGACGTGATTTGACTTCAAATCACACGCTTTATTGTGCATGAATTATCCTCCAGCTACTTGGGTCATGACACTTCGGTGACGATTGCTATTATGACCATTTTAATAGCATACATTCAAAATAAAACTTGATGGGTGAATAAATTTAACATCGCACTTGACCTTTTCCTTTTGTATTTCACTCATTTCACTTCCTTATTATATGGTCACACTCTATAAGATCAGATTCAAGAGATTAAATATATATATTTTAATTTAAAAGATAAAAATTATAGACAGTGGCTGTAAAAAAAGTAATTAGTATGCAGTCAACTATGAATTCTTTCAGGTTTGACTATCAACAAGTTAAAACTTCAAGGGATTCACAGAGATGATAGAGATAATATCAGGGAAATTCGCAATTCGGATTTAAATACATTGTATTCAAGTTTCTTTTCATTTCTGTAGAATTTTGAAGAATCATTTATTTTGAGCTGATATTTATTTAATCAATACCATTAATGAATTTTTTTTTTATTATAAAATTTTTATATTGGTTAGTTTTAGGTGTGATAGTTTCAAAAAATTAATTACTAATTGTTTAACTGTTCATTATTATAAAATCACTGGTGACCAGAAAAGGTTTACTCTAAGAACTATCAAGAGAGTTAAATCCCCCCCCCCTCTCTGTGACACTGTGTATATAAAATTGATTTATTTTGCATATTTTTTTAATAGAATTTTTCCAAGAATGGTTTATTTTGAACTTTTATTTAAATACGATTAATCTTTTTTTGTTGCGAAAATTTGCAAACTAATTAATTTCACGTATGAAAATTTGTAAACTTATTAATTTTATGTGTGATAATTTCTTTATTGTAAACGCACTGGTCATCAGGAGATATTTACTCTAGGAAATATCACGGAATTCAATTTTCCTTCCTTCAGTGACACTATGCATTTATAGAATTGATTTATTTTGGACATTTTTTGTAAGAAATATTATTGAGCAGTACATTTTAATAAAAGCAATAACTTTACTGTAACTATGCAACTTGGTGTTTTACTTTATTAAAAATAATTTTAAAACGCGTATTATGTCTAGAATCCTCCAAAATATTTCTTCTGATTCAAGTGTCGACAACATATTACTTTAAAATTCAAGCATTAACCTTCAGCCCCACGATAATATCACACTTTTCTTAGCAAGTCGTGTTTTTCAAACATGCAAGAACAAAGATAATCTACTCAGTTGGAAGAGTTAAAAGAGCACTTTTCGCGAGGTCAGATGACGAGATAGGGTGGGTTCGCATTTGGATTGTGATCCTTCCGGAAGTGAACAACAGATTCTTTGTTTCATTTTGAGCCCTATCGGGTTCCTTGCCGACATGTTAGGCTTAATGACTTCCAAAATGTGCGGCGAAATACTATTTAGGGATTATGAATACATTTACAACCAGAGCCTAGAGTTATCTTATAAACCTTCGTTATTACCTAATATATTCATAAATCAACGTTCACATTCTAGTAATAATATTTCTCGCTAAGCAACTAACTTCAAAAATCTCAAATCGAAAACGTCTCTTTGAGAACAGCGTAATCGCATTCTATCTATGAAATTAATTCCTGTATAATCACCAAATGAAACAGCAGAACCATATCACCTTAGTACCACGTTAGCAGTAGCTTTTTAAGTAATCTCTACACGCCGAATTCCATTTTATAAATAAATAAATAAATAAATAAATAAATAAATAAATAAATAAATAAATAAATAAATAAATAAATAAATAAATAAATAAATAAATAAATAAATAAATAAATAAATAAATAAATAAATAAATAAATAAATAAATAAATAAATAAATAAATAAATAAATAAATAAATAAATAAATAAATAAATAAATAAATAAATAAATAAATAAATAAATAAATAAATAAATAAATAAATAAATAAATAAATAAATAAATAAATAAATAAATAAATAAATAAATAAATAAATAAATAAATAAATAAATAAATAAATAAATAAATAAATAAATAAATAAATAAATAAATAAATAAATAAATAAATAAATAAATAAATAAATGATGACCAACTACAGGCACTAAGGCTATTTAAATTGATCTAATTTAAATTTTATGTTCAATGCCCCGTATAGATCCAGCTATATCTTATAAAACTGATGTTGACTCCGATACAATTTACGATGTTGTCGGCCGATTGTTGCACTTATTAATCACGCTATTGTAAAAGTAACGTTTCTTATTCTCCAAGTTAAAATGTGATAAAAAGACGTATTGAACCCTTAAAATCCTCATGTTGGATAAATTTACCTCTAGACCTTCTTTCTTCCAGTGCCTAGACAAAAAGATATAATTATATTAAGGTTCCTCATTGTACTCGATATATGTGACTTCTAAGAACAAAAGTTTTTAAATGAATAAAAATATGAAAGCGGTAAATTACGCCATTCCATGTGAAGTTTAAATACAGTGACTAGTGTTATAGTATAATTGAAAGTTGTGCTCCACATCCCTAGTTTTCATATCACAATTTCGTGATTTATCCGTACTTGGAAAGAAAAACAAGTGATGTCCATTTCTTTTCAAATAAGATATGCTCATGGTTGTGGATGGTCAAGTTTTTTTTTTTACCACATCAACCTTTTGAATTTTTAAAAGAATGTAGAAAAATATTAGTATTTTAAGAATATGCAGGCCTGACCAGAAAAAATTGACTGTAGCTATTCTCAAATCGACTTCAAAAGAGTTCAATTAAAATTGATTGCCAAATATGTCATAACTTGCCAAATGATGAGCATCCATTTTTGTCTGGTAAATCCATCGCTCTGAAATGTTCAATGAGGAAAATAACACGGTTTTACTCCTCTGATGGCTCCAAATACTTTCTTCTTTTGAAACTGAGAAGGTTAGCAATAAATACGTCATCAGTGACGTAAATAAATAATTAATAGTCTATCAAATTTGACTGAATTTTAAAAGTAGTACCTGATCTTAAGGAGTAAAATCGTCTGTCCCCTTCCGCATTGAAAATTAACTTGCTATAGATTTACCAGACAAAAAAGAATGTTCATAATTCATCAAGTTAAGATGTATTTCTATCGGCTCATTCCAAATTGATTTTCGAATAGTTTCGTTTTTTTTTTTTTTTTTTTTTTTTTTCTCCCTAGCACACCAGCATATTTTTACACTACAAACATTTATCTATACGTTCTATAAAAAAAAAATCTGAATGATTTTAAGGAGATACAAAAAGCCTCCTCATCTATTGAAAATCCATATTTTTTAAGTTATCAGTGGCAGAATAAATTATAAATCTTTCAAATTATTTAGTATATCTACAAATGCTGTTCATGTATTTTTTTTTTCAGGCTTGTTTCTTAAAAATGAATTTTTGAATCAGATAATAATTTCTGCTTAATCATATACTTTAACAAATTCTTTTGTGTTAAAGCGATTCTTGAAGTTTAACTTCCTTTATTCGATTTTGAAGGGATACGTTCCAAAACACAGGACTCCTCCCTTTCTTTTAATTCAATGAAAGTAATTGAAATTTATTTGAGGTGAAATTCAATGAAAGAAAATTAAAGCGTTTTTATACGCATTCAGTATGCGGACAAATAAACCTAGATTTCAATGCCTTAACTCCGTAATGACCACATCCCGCAAAACGAGATCAATTCGTCAATTGAAGATCGTCCTTGGGTTGGGATGCCTGCACAAGATATGTTAATCATCATCAATTTCCCGGGAGATGCTTGCACCACCCCTTTTTTTCCGAACAAAACGGTGCACCTCATACATTTATTCGATGACGTCGTTATATTGCCTGCACAATTGAAAGGCCACCGGACGATGGCGAGATCGAGAATTGGCTTTTTTCTTTATTTGCTCCATCCTCCCTCGTTAAAAAGCGGGGCCGGCCTTCGGGAATATTGTTTGGCGTCGCACCAAAACCGCATTGCGAAATAGACACGCTCTTTACAAATATCGTTTTAAAAATGACAAATAGAGCTTCCTCTTTACAAAACACTTAAAAATATGTTACGTAAAAAAAACACCTTATTTCTCGCTCTTTGGCCAAAAATATAATTATTTAAATTTAATTATACTACTAATACTACAACGAATAATAATAAATAATGGCGAAGATGATAATAATAAAATAAAATAATTCAATTAAAATAATATAAATCAATTAAAATAATAATACAATAAAAAAATAACGAACAAATAAAATAATAATCATAATAATAATATTGATGAGGATGCAGACGATAATGGTAATAAAATCTAAATGTATTACTTCTCAATTTGATTTGTACATTTAGAAACGGTAACCGAGAAAGTGATAATGATGACAAGAAGAATAAATAATAAAAATTATATATATATATATATATATATATATATATATATATATATATATATATATATATATATATATATATATATATATATATATATATATATATATATATATATATATATATATATATATATATATATATATATATATATAAACAAACAACAAATATAATAATAATAACGATGAGGATGCAGACGATAATGATAATAAAATCTAACTGTTTGCAGAACTATGTATTATTTCTTAATATGATTTGTACGTTTAGTAACGGTAACCGAGACGCGAAAGAATAGATTGTTGCACACTCGTTTTCTAGCGTGAAAAACTTTCGTGAAGTTCTTTTCAGTCAAAGCAGGACAGTCGCTTGTCGGTTGTCAAGTGCAATGTCTACATTTGAGCATAACGAAAATACAAAGTTTTTGTGTAACTTTGTGGAAAAATTGCAACGGAAACTTTAGAACCGAACTCACGCGTCAATCTGTTTAGCCGTTTCCAGATTTTATTGACAACTTTTTGGCAACTTTTTCTCTATCCAGAACCATTCGTATCAATCGATGTTCGTGTCAAGACGATTTTTTAAAGGATTCAAAATCGCAAACAATTAGACGAGTCCCCATTTACAACATATTTTTCAAGTTTGCACAAAAAATAATTTTTGCGTGTTGCTTAAAGGCATATACGCAACACTAGGCTTATTTAGAAAACCTTTTATACTGCTCTGATTGAAAAAGGAAAAAAAAAAAAAAAAAATCTGTAAGGTAACAAAATTTATTCCATTCATGTATAACTAACCACTATTTTCCTTCACGGTTACCGTTATTTAATACACAAACCGATTTCATAAATGAAATGTTATTCTAAGAAGTTTTTTTTATTATATCTCAAGTAATAATAATTATAATTGGGTTTGGCTAAAGAATTCATGTTTCATTATTCCGAATTAAGTTTCCCCTTTCTTTTGGAGAACCTTTCAGCTATTCCAAAAATGTAAATTTCAGTTTATCCAACATCGTTTGAAAGAGATAAATTTATTTTTGATAGCTCCAAGTTATTTTTAAAAGAATCATTAAAATAAAACTGAAGACAGATCTTCAGTAAAAAATAATTCCAGGTCTGATTTTCTTCGATTTGCGGTTTCAGATCGGTCTAATCTGGTAAAGGTTGGTTTTTTTTTGGAGGGGGGGGGGGGGGCGTAGAAATATCATAAGTAGCATGCATAACAAAACATCCAAAATCAATGCTCACAGTGGTAGCATTTTCTTTTAGTACAGGACTAAGAGTTGACTAAACCTTCACGGACATAAAAAGGAATATATATATATATATGACGATTTTTGTAAAAATTCCTTTACCAAAACTTTACGCGGTGGCTCAAAATATTTCAATCTCCTGGAACTTGATTATTTCTATCTTCTTGTTGTTCTGTAAAAATATCCTGGGACGTTTAAATACTCTTTGGATTAAAGCTTTTTCTAATTTGTGCGCGGCAACTCATTGGTGGGTCAGCAATAGTCCTTAAAAGTGCGAGATTTTCATATAGGAAAATTAGAAGTCTTAAAGAAATCGTGGGGAAGGGGGATGAGTAGAAAATGTTAATAAGCAGCTGCGTGGGTGGTCATTTCTTGAGACATGAAAGTTCCAGTAATAATTTTTTTAAACAGTTTTTGAAACTTCTCTTGAAAATTTAAAAATTTCCCTAGTATTGTATATGCTCTGAAATTAAAGATTAAGAGTAAACTAATTTTAAAAGTTTGAGATACCTAATTTTACTATTTTAATAATTTTTTGAAATAACATTTTGAATTTTTTTTTTTATGATATAAAGTAATGTTAAAAAATTAAAAATATCTGTTTAACAAAAGAGGGGGGGGGGGGGGTATGGAAAAGTGGGTCGTGGTTGATTAACTTTCTAAAAAGGGGTGGATCTCGACCTTTGAAAGATTGGGAGCCTCTTCTTTAAACAAATGAAAGTCACCTTGAAAGAAATTATTCACTTTCTAGAGAATATTTAATTCCATTCATTTCTCAGATGGTTTGAGGCCGACCCACTTGATCAGTGGGGCGAGACACTGTCATTATGAAAGGATGTCCCTCCACTTAATCAATGAGCGAGTGGACACGGTCTGATAGGAGGACGAAAGTGTGTGTGGACACTGGTGTCATCAACAACACAATAAAGGATTGACGCTAAATGGGTTGAGGGTCGCGAGTGAGCAAAACGCCTGCTGAATGCACAATGAAAAGTAACTTTTTGTGCTTTGTATGTTGCCGATGAGTTGTGTGAGGGTGCGTAGAGGTGATTTGAAATTAATTGTTTTCACCTTTGTGAATGTTGTGGCTTTATTAGCATAGCAGACTCCTCCTTAACTGGGATCGTGGATAATCCACAGGTGATTCTGAAATTAAAGGGAATTTGAGGAGGTAAAAAAACTTAAAAATAACAAATAGATAACAAAATTGAAATCTTACTCTTAGAATTTTACTAACAAAACTAATACATTTACCACTTCAAAAAAGTTCAAGGAAAAATATCTTTTCTTGGAGGGAAAAAAAAAAAAAAAACAAAAAAAAAAACACCACCACCACCTGTGTTTTCTAATTTTGCTTGTAACTTTTGTGATTAACACAGCCCATGGTGGTATTAAATCAGTCAAAATAAGTAGTTTGCCATGCTTAAAACCTAACCTAACAAACTGAGGATACACTGACTTTGCTTTTAGATAAAAAAAAAATTGACTGTTTGATAAAATTTAACTGCAAACTATATGGAAAAACATTACTGAACACGGAGGTTGCAAGAACAAAAAGAACTCACCAGATTTTTGAGGATTGGACGGCTTTTTCACATCACCAAACAAAATGCTTGACTTGAGCTTCACTTCAGCTCATGTAAAGAAAACTATACTGCTATCTAGTACAATTTTAATCGAGTTAAAGATATTCCATGTAGGTTACCTCATAGCACCCCAGGAACAACTTATGTGCTTAAAATGAAGTGGTAAAATAAATTAAAACTTATATTTCTATGTTATTAGTTAATTTTTTATATAATAAATAAATTTTAACCCAGAATTTTCCACAAATATATTATTAATCAGGTTTATTTCTTCAGTTAACCCTAAAAAAACAGGGGCGGGGACATTTCATGGAGGTTACATTTCCCATACTTTGGATTAAAAAAAATAAATTAATATGTAAAATAGAGACTGAAAACATTAAATGTAAACTTTTTTCTACATAAAACCAAATTCATTACTTAAGGGAATAAATATTAAGCCAGTAAAACTACAGAGACTGAAATTTCCCCTTAATTTCAGAATCGCCCATATTGAATTAGTTGGTCCTCCTAAAAAATTCTTAGGGTAAATGTATAGATGCATTTGAATTATAGAATTTTAAATGATTAATTCGTAATGTATATTCTTTATCCTAACATAAGTGTAGAGCTTATAGATGTGTTGCAATTTTCGCCATACTCCCAATCAGCTTAAATTTTCACTTCTGGAATAAAACCCAAGAGTTTTAATTTATTTATTGTATATTTCCCTACTTTTAATAGGAACCAATTAATTTGCAAAAAAAAAATTCAACTAATCTTCAATTATTTAAAATTAAAAGTAAACTAAATCATAATCAATAGAAATCAGGGATAAAGTGATCATTCAACTAAACAACCGCAGTCCAAGAAACTAAACAAACTTTTGAATTATTCTGACGGACAAATGCAATCTTATTTGAAAGTATATCTTACTTAATTTAAAACTCTTCAAAATTCACCCATTAATAATGAATATAATGATAAACTAAGTAAGAGATTACAGAAAGTTGAAAGAAGATAAAACTAAGAGTGTGGAACATCGCACCATTCCATTATAATACCGGTCACTTACATTTAAATTTGACATGAAATAGTGTTATTACCATTTTCATATTTTCATTCATTTGAAAAAACGGCCAGTTTGGCGATATACTTTTCGATATATCTTACATTATCCTTTCTTGTAAGCGAAACAAAAGGTGAAGAGAAAAGCGGTCGTTGATGAATGATGCTCAAGGGAAGAGAACTCTGTGCTAAAGACACTCGGTTTTCAACTTTTTACGCCTTTATAGCATTTTAGCGAGAATTTCTGAAGTGGGTATGTTTAGAACACCTTAAGAGGAATTACCATAGCGATTTCGATCAAAACCTTTAGACCCGTTTAATAGCAATGATTAAAAAAAAAAATTCACGTTTTTCATATTTTCATGTTTTGCACTTACACATCAATGTTGACGAAACCCTTAATGGCAGATCCCATGGCCCCAACTAACCTGACCGCCAAATTTCTACATCGTAGGTCATTTCGTGAGGGGGTAATGTTGACCACGTATACATAGACTGACATTTTTTCCAGACCACTTCTTTGAAATCAGGATGTTCCAAAACGAGTCAAAATGTCGTGGGGGGGGGGGGTATTTTTTTTAATGAAAGCAATACTCTCATTACCCTTTGTTAACATATGGATAATTGAGAGCAAAAAATCATTGACAAATATCATTTTCGTTACACGAGCTATTAATGGTGAAAACCGAATTATTAAACCTTGCATATAAATTATTAAACATAGGGAATTTCAGGACAGACGCATTCTCTCAGGAAAAGAATTATCAACCTGTTTCTATCCCATCGACCAAACATATCATTATTAGACAACAATACGATTAGAAGAAATTGCTTTACAAAATCTGAACTTTTACAAAGTACAACAAAAGTTATAAAAGGATTATTTTCAAAATTATTGAGTAAAATAACTGTTAGTTTTTATTATTAAGTTTGCAAAGGCTTATAAGCAAGCTTATAAGAACTTTTTAAGGGGTAGCAAAGCTGTCAGCTATAATCCTTTCAAATTTTGAAGGGAGGGAAAAAAAACTTGTTCATTTGATTGTCATATGCAAAAAATGCTATTGTCTGGAGGCTCGGGAGATCTCATCCCGGGCCTTCACATGCAAAACGAACGCTCTGCCACTGAGCTACACACCCGATTGTACGGAAATGCTAATTTTTATGGAGCAACTGAAAAACATTGACTACTTCTTTTGAATTTGTTTGTTTGTCTTGATAAAGTATTGACTACTTCTTTTGAATTTCTTTGTTTGTCTTTTTTATGCTACTACTAACAACAAGCCTTAAAGTCATAAGCTTTCTTCGAAATTTGTCCTCATAAAATCATATAGAAATTTGTCCTCATAAAATCAATGATTCCTAATGTATCGTTGAAATTTATTGCATTACCTATTATTGTTATTAGTATTATATTATTTCTATTATTATATTCATTCCTTAACTATTAACTTATTTCTCTCTTATTTTATTGTATTGTCTTTATCTATTATTTTATTATTATTATATTTGTCAGATTCACTTAAAAAAAACTAAATTATTATCAATATATTAATCGGAATTGTTTGCCCAATGCAAAATATACTCAAAATGGGTAAATAATAAATGTATACTCAAATTCAATAAATAATTCTTAAGCAACTTCTAACAGACGTAATATAAGACATTTTCTGAAATAACATATTTATTGTACATTACAGATCTTACCAATATTTTAATGGTTACAGAATAAAAAATATATTATAATTGTGAATACGTTTCAATCTCTATAATTTAAAGGTTACCTTTGTTACAATGCCAGAAAAATAGATACCATTTTTTATCATGAAAAATAATATCACAATCTGTAAATAATAATTTCTTAATGGTATAAACCGTAAACCCTCAATGTACTGCATTTACTAGTTTTAGTAATTAAATACAAAATCAATCAGTGATTTATCATGAATAGAGAAAACATAAGAGTTCAAAATCGAGAAACAACTTTAAACATATGTATTTCAAATCAGGAGCATAGGGTCGTCTGGTCGCTGGGTGGTTAGTGTCTGTAAAAAATATAGACCTGTCCGGTACATAAGTTTTTATTTTAGTTTTTAAATTTTTTTAAGTATAATTCTCTTTTAACGTTTTTTCAAAAGCCCAAAGCATTCAAATGCCAAAATTGATTTACCTAATGATTACCTCGAACTAAATTTACTTATCAAACATAAAATTGTGTTATGTTACGAAAATATTCTTATTGTTTTATAAAATATCATTATCCAAATTTTATTATTCTGCGAATCATAATTATTAAATATAAATATTTAATTAATAAAATAATAAAAAAATATTATATTATTAATAAAATATATTGTATTGTTAATTATTTAAATAAAATATATTGTATTGTTAATTATTTAAATAAAAAAATATTCTATTATTAATAAAATATGTTATATTGTTAATGATTCAATTAAAATATATTCTATTATTAATAAAATATATTCTATTATTAATAAAATATATTCTATTATTAATGAAATATATTCTATTATTAATAAAATATATTCTATTATTAATAAAATATATTATATTGTTAATTATTCAATTAAAATATATTCTATTATTAATAAAATATATTATATTGTTAATTATTCAATTAAAATATATTATATTGTTAATTATTCAATTAAAATATATTATATTGTTAATTATTCTATTAAAATATATTATATTATTAATAAAATATATTATATTGTTAATTATTCAATTAATTGATGAAATTATTTTATTAGTAACAATAATTTAAGTTTGATTAATGATTATGTTGAAAATTCGGGCCAGCATAAATTTAAAATCACCGGGTCGATTTTATGTCCCAGTAGATCTTTATTTGTTGTTGCAAATATAGTCATCATCCTTTTAAAGCACCAAGTCAAAACTGCTTTTACCAACTGCTAAAATCCAATTACTCACTAAGCGCGTGATACCAACTGACAGTAACCACATGTTTTAATTACCATTTATAAGAAGCCTCGCCCATGTTACATATTCCGAAATATGAGCACCAGGTATGGAAATGCAGCATCTTGCAGCCGGGTATTGTTCATGGAAAGGCAGGTGCGGAGAACAGATGTTCGAGAACACACACCCCTATATTCAAGGTGGGGAGTGTTTCCGGTTCCCTGGGAAACTCACCCCAACTACCAGAGAAACCCCTCAAGACTAGATTTGGTGGAAGATTTTTTTTTTGGGGGGGGTCTGTGTGTACCTTTTTTAACCCTTTATGTGGCACATTTATGAAAATAAAATGATAAACTGTTGGGATATTTCGTTAAGGAATGTCTTATTATAAGTTTTTTCTTTGCAGTGTTTTTACTTGTTCGGTGTCCCGTACCTCAAAAATGGAACAATTTTAGAATTAGTTTGTCTGTTTGTCCATCCGAAATCGTCTTTGAATTAGTGAGAAATAGCCCAGCAAAGCAACAATGCTGGTTATTATAGCTCGAGGTTGGCCAATCCCGATGAGGAACGTTGTAAATCGACCGTTGTTACGTTTATTGATAAACCTCGCCCGATGCTGGATAAAATATGCTGGAAGTTTTGAAATGTTGATGCACAATTTTAAAATTGAAATATTTTTTTATGAGAAAAAAAATTTATGGCTAAAAATTTTGTTTTGGGATGTTTTTGGCATATTTTTTTTTAATTGTATTTTGGAACACTGCTTGAGATTCGGCCTGGGTTAGCCAATCTTCCAGTTCCCCTGTTTCTGACTTTGGCCATTACTGTTGTGCTACTTGGGTAGTTGGATGATTGAAAAGAACTTTAGCCGTACCTAAACCGTCGATATAGATAAACAAGTGGATAGACTGTTCCATTGTCAATGCAAAGAGAAAAACGCGCCGGGGATTTGCTAAGCTGGTGGGATGATTTGCCAATCCCAGTTCACTTTTATAGTTGGATGGGAATGCAAAAAACTTTGTAAAGTGTTAGAGTATATATTTTTTTGCACATTATTACTAATTAAGATCTACTATTGACATTTCTGTGTGTACAACCCAACATTTTATTTTCAATCCTCTGCAATCCGTATTTTTTATCCCACCAATTGCATCTGGCAACGGCTTCATTTTCCCAGTGTTAAGCGGTCTATCCAATTGTTTATCTATATCGATGACCTAAACACATAAGCATTAGGAAATCATTATAAGTTTGGAATTTTTAAAAAAATAAACTCAAGTATGATCTCTTTTTTTTTTTTTTTTTAAATAAACGTTTGTTGAAGATTAAAGCTACAGTTAAGAGAATTTCGAAACAAATGTGACATATTATGAATTGTTTGAAGAATTCATCAAATTATTGTCAGAAAATACCTCCCACCCCCTCTCTCCTTTTTTTACTCCAAAACTTAGAAGCAGACAAATTTGAAAAAAACCAGGAAAGCGATGACTGCGAGTAGTCTAAAAAGAAATTATTTTTCTTCATCGAAAAATCTTAGATTAAAATTTTTTTTTAAACATTTAGTATTCAAACTACCTTAAATAGCAACTGGTTTCAAGTCAACTTTGAATGCGTAGTAAAAAACAATACTGAAAAACAAATAAAATGTCGTTTCCAATAACTGTCACTCGATAATTTAATTGTAAAGTAATCAATGTCAAAAGAACGCACCCTAGGAGGCTGACTCAACCTAAAAATAGCTTATTGGTGGATTTCCTGCGTATCTAAGGTCACATTAAAAAGTCGTGTGTGTTTCCCGCCATAGCGATCGGGTATGGATTACTCGGCGTGTGAATATTCTTGTATTTTATGACCCAATACTGAAGTCATAGTTAGAAAAGTGTTTTGCCACTTTGACCATGTCTTATTAAAAAAATCTTAATAAAATGGCAAGAAATCTGCTGATGTAAGCAAATACCCCCTCCTCCCTTACTTCAGCACAAGGTTATTATTAAAGAACACATTGCTAAGTACATAAGCACAACTATTTTCAACGTTTGTGCAAATACCAACTCGTCCTACTAAGCCTATAACATACAGATGGGTTCGCGCCTGAAGTTGACCATTTGGATTTTGAACGCCAAACACTTTAATTCTACACTAATATCAGTACACATTTGTACAGCAGGTAGAACACCTTCAAGTAATATATGACACTCAGCTAACGTTCATCAGATACGCGTGAACTTCTCAATAGGACTTGTGCATTAAATCGCCGTTGTATGAAGATGAATGATCTCATTTGAGGCCTAAGAGCTTACAATGCCGCCATCTTTTGATAAGGAGGCTTTGTTTGTTTCCATTATATCATTCATTGTTTCCATTATCCTTTCCATTTAGCCGTTAGTTGAATATACTGAGAATCTAATCTTCAGTTAGAGTGACAAGCATGAAAGCGGTCAATTGAATTAGATGTAACCTCAGGGAGTGGGAATTAACCTTTTTTTTCTTTCTTCGGAAGAGTTTGATTGTGTGTTGGAAAAATAAAATCCTCACAACAACCGTTTTGAATGGATGATTAATTTCCACTTGTCTGCTCATTATTTGGTGAACGTTGCATGAGAACTGAATTGGATAGATGAAGAAATACCAACATCAGAAGGCTTTTTCGATTCAGTTGATAGTTGAGGCTGCGAAACTGTTTATATATGTTGTATGATTAATTTAGAAGTCCATTAATTTTTCTTTTTTTAAACTGTTCGTTTTCTTGCTTTCCTTTTTGATTAGTTGAACTGCCCGTCGTTGCCTAATACTCGAAAGGGAATATTAAGGGGGTCCGGTGTTAAGTGTGTAGAAGTGTTTATTAAAATTTAAATTCTTATCTTTTAAATGATGCTTCATTTGTAGTTATATCTTATTTAGAAGTATTTTCAATAATTTCTTAAGGAAACACACAATAGGAAACACAAAACATGTTTTTAATCTTGAAAGCTGAATACCTCCAAATGTTGTTTTTTCATGTTTGGGAGCAGATAACATAAAATCTAATATAAAAGATTGAAATTTTTTATACATGTTACTTTAATGTATTTAAGTACTTAAACACAATGAATAAATATTTTACAATAATAATAAATAAATATAGTAGCATTTATATATATATTTTTAAATAATTCATCTAAAATTTTAGCAATATTTTTAAACATATTTTTAAAAAGTTCTAAATTTTAGAATTAAAAAAAAAAGAAGAATAAAACCCTTGTGTTAGACTATTTAAATGTATTCAAATATTATACTGGGAAAATTTCCGGAAGATAGAATAATTGCTTGTTAAACGAGGTGCCCCCAAAGCTGTTGAATTAAATCCGGCGTTTTCATGCTCTCCTATGGAAGTGCCGGACCATCTTTAAAGGAAATTTATCTTTAATATATTAAAAATATTTTTCCAAACGGGGCATGTTATTAGCTTTGATAAATAGCAAAATCATACTTGCTAAATACCTTACTTGGTTATAAAAAGTATGTAATCAACGCTGTGGATCTTCTATTACTATTGGTTGTCACCCCTTTCGAAAACCTATAGACACAAATAAACATTAAAATGTTTCTTTCTTTGGCTTTTAATTCTTTCTCATTTATTATATTGTTCTTTACATGCTAGCATTTGCGTGTGTCATTTCCACACTGCAAAATGTGTATATTTTGGTCCCTCTTACATGCATTTGCATTTTTAATAGATATTTTAGGTACACTTTATATTTTTGTATTATAGAAGGGTTTTTTGTTATTTTTTTGGATTGAATCATAGACTTTTTTTTTTAAATTTTACAACGACTTTATAATAGAGGTCGGAAATATCGATTAAAATAAATATCGATACTATATCGTTGCATAGAAAAAAATATCGATAAAATATAAATATATCGATACATGATTTTTTTTATTTGATTTTCAATTTTCCCAGAAACAAACTTTTTGGGGGCAAATTTCTACTTTTCATGATTGCTTTTTTGTAAGGAGACTATTTTTTCAACTAAAATGGATCTATAACAAATATATATATATATATATATATATATATATATATATATATATATATATATATATATATATATATATATATATATTCGCTTAATTGGTGCAGTGATTTTAAGAAAAATTGATATAATTTTCAATAGATTTTAAGTGTATGGAAAATATTGAATATTGGTGCCATTTTAACTGTCTCTCAGCCAAGTTCAAACTTTAGTTTTGAAGCTTTTGAAAATGGAATAAAGAAAATCGAAAAAACACATGGAACTATAAAACGATCATTAAAAAACTAAAAATTTTTTAAAATATCGATGTATCGGTGACTTTTATCGATACTTTTAATATCGATATTTTTTAGAAATATCGATAAAAATATCGTCGTATCGATATATCGCCGACCTCTACTTTATACTCTTCAATATATCCTTCATTTGAGTTTATCTTATTGGAGAGAAAATGGCCCCAATACTGGCAATATGCATTTTTCGAAAAATTGAATTTCGAATATGTTTAAATGAAGAAATATTGCAAAATTATTTTTTAACGACAAAGTTAACTTTCGAAATTTTATTAAAATTAGTCTGCGAAACAAACATTTACCATCAAGATATTTGGAATCAACCTTTCGTGTTCTGTGAATACTAATTATATAATTATCTTTAAGAAATAATATTATATTTATCATCGATTTCTTTGTACAACTTTATTTATATTTTGGACTAAATAAAAAAAAAGTTATGCCATAGAATTAAAGATATATTTTTCAACCATATTTTAAATTTACAGAGTCGCATATATTAGGAATAACAAGAAAAATAAAAAATCCTGAACCGGATATTCCGGTGAAAATCTTTCCGTTGAAACCAAATATACAAAGATTACATACTCAACTTTCTTACTTCAACGAAACCCTATAATTTCCCTTTTCTTTTAGGGAAAACAACAGAGTGTAAAAATTGCGGTGGTGTCGGTCCAACCGTCTGTTTAATCGTCATGGTCGAAATTGTACCTTTCATAAGTTTAAAACTACTGAACCGATTGTAATGAAACAGGAAATGTCAATTAGGAAATGTCAACAGGAAATGTCAAAATGGTCGCAAAGCTAACTAATTTGAATATATATATATTTTTTGTATTTTAAAAATTGCCAAAAAATCGTGAAATTTGACAAATTGACGATAATTTTTTTCCCCTTCCTACCATAGTTGCAGGTCTGTATCTAAGGGATGGGGTCTTATATGGCTCAAATACCTGAGGTTATTATATTTATATTTATGTTATACATTAAACTACTTACATTAACAACCATATTTCATACATTATTTGTCAGGGGCGTAGCCAAAAAATTATTTCGGGAGGAGATATGAAATTAAATGTTGTGTTGTGAAATTTAATTTTTAAATTAAATCTCGTATATACATGATTAATAATTATACGTGGGAATTTTTCATTGCGGCCTTTAAAACAAGTAAACATTTGCACGAATCCAATAATTTATTACGTATAAAAACTACGTAGTCAGTTAGGTTTGCATTGGAAATCAATAAGGAACACTTTCGGAAACAACAAGGATTTTTATACGAAACATAGGCCAGAACGTTGCTGTTTGTTTGCTAACATTAGCGAACGATTGCAAGTACATCATTGGCCTGGTGATAAAGCCTTTCAATAAAGACATAAAAATACCTCTTATAGCATGGAATATATGAATTAAATAACTAAAAAAATTGAAGCATTGCATACATACGAGCCTAGAACCGAACCTACGTTTGTATGCAAAAAAATATTTACTTTAATTTTTCAAGAGGTCACTAATGTTGAAAAGGAGCGTCTTAATTTGGGATTTTTAATCTCCTTCGTCAAATTACCATCGTTTCACTTGTAGCATTAAACTTCATGGGGCTAGTAAAATTATAGAAAATATCGAAGTGTTAAATTCATATTGGATCTATGATTGAATGAGATCAACTTATAATTTCGGGAGGGGATATATCCCCTTATCCCACCCCTGGCTATTCGCCTGTTATCTGTTGCATAGCTATTGGACGTGTGATTTAGAACTTCTTAATAAAAAACAATTGTAATTGATTGGTTGGTTTTCGTAAGTTCTTCTATTTTTGTGTAGATGGGTAAATATTTTTTTCAGTGTACCCCCCCCCCCATCTCGCCTAAATTGAAAGTCTAGTTATAGCCTTGTTGTCTTATACCAGAAGGTTCATAGAGTCTCCAGTCGTTAATCCCTGTTTCAATCATAACAGTAACTACAAGAATAGAAACCTAAGAACACACACACACACACACACACACACACACACACACACACACACACACACACACACACACACACACACACACACACACACACACACACACCAAAATCACATCAGTCCTTTTCGTGTGGTGATGAATAAACTTCGCGTGACACTGTGTATTGGCACGCATCGTGTATTTCGGTTGGCGACCGATCTACCATCATCGGTATTCACCATTCGTTCAGAGGTCATTTCACCAGCCAAAAGAACAAACGAAGAATTTCATACGCTTCATTTGACCAGCCGTTGTCCGGTCTATTCCGTAGAACAAGAGTTGTTCAGAATGATTGTTTGGTGTGGCTTTCTTTTTCTAATATTCCAAAAGTCTTTGTCAAGATCGAACCAAACAGTTAGCTCATTGAAGTAGAGATGGGACTGGTAATGAGTCCCACAATCCATCACGGGAGTAAATAATAACCAAAGTAATTTTTTTTTTTTTTAGCTGGCAACAGCGCAAGCAAGTTCCGAGTTTATCGCACCATCGATGATTTCAATTCGACTGCTTTATATAAATAGAAAGTAAGCGATAAATGTTTGATTTTGAGTTTCTGGTATCGTCGAATTCAACGTGTCAATATGTAATTATTAGTGGTAATTTTATATCAATATGTTATGTATTTGATGACAGATCAGTTCAGCAAATCCCAATTGAAATGTAAAATTTAAAAAAAAAAAAAAATGTAGTTTGTGAATAGTCAATTTATTGGAACTTGCCTAAATAGAACACTGTCATTCAGTGGCGGATCTAGGATTTTCCTGAGGGGGGGGGGCGCAACACCTGTGCCTTAGCCAGGATGAAATCGAATATTTAAAAAAAGTTTAAAAAAAAAAAAATCTATGCAGTGTTCTAGAAATATACTTCAAGATCATCTGTATCCATTGATTGACCCCACCCCCCTCCCCCTTTATCGTTATATTTCTGACTCGCTATCTTAGCATAAGGTGAAATGCCCAGGTTATACCAAAAATACTTTTCAATTTAAAAAACAAACAAAAAAACTTCCCCCTCCCACTCCTCAAAAAACACCTTTCTATGCTAGATATTTTTACGAACTCCTTTGTTTCTTCATGACAAATAAAACGTTTTTGCAAAGTTTCATGAACAGACAAATTTTTTACTTTTTAAAATAGTATTTTGCCTTTCCTTTGATTTTACATGTGTTTTCTTTTATAAAAAAGAACTATAACTTTTTTTAGATTAGTTATATCGTTTTGCTTATTTTCATTCGATTCAGCATAAAAAAAAGTACTCTAAAAACATGTGTCACATGCCTAGATTTCTCCAAAATTAATTTCTCAGCCACAAAACCCCCTGACCCCTCTCCCCAAACCCCCTTCTTTCCTAGATATTTTTATGGACTCATTTGAATATTCATTTTCATGACAAATATAAAACATTTTTGCCAAGTTTGATCAACGAACCAATTTTTTTGTTTTTCTTATGGTCTTAAGTACTATTTTACCAGTACTAATAAATATATTTGGTGCGATTTTATACATCCATATTTTTTTTTTACTTTCAATTACACGTATGGTATAAAAGTATTGAATTCGGGTAAAAAAAAAAAAAAATCGATTTTATTGCATTTCTACACGTTTTGGAACGTGATGAGTACAAATTTTTTTTTATGCCTGTTAGTTATCAGCATAACTCCAAAAACGGATTGACCTGCGATGTTCAATTTTTATGCACAGGTTATTGATGGCCATGGGACCTGGCATTACGGTTTACGTCAAAATTGCACATGTGCATTAAGTATCTGATATTGAAAAAATTACGTTTTTCAGCGATTACCAAAAAATGGTTTTAATGATTTTGATTAAAATCGCTATAAAAATGCCTTTAAAAATGCCTTAATGCCTAATCATTCCCACCTCCGTAGAAATGAGATAATGCGAACGCCCATCAACGACTGTTTCTGCTCTGTTGCACTTAAAAGAAAGGATAATGCGGTGTTTATTGAAAAATATATCACAATTTTCACAGTTTCAGAGGCGTTTTTTTAGAATAATTGTTAAACTGGGCATTTTTTTTAAATAATGAAAACCAAATAGGTAAATTATATCAATCCGTGACAAATTAAAAAAACATCGCATACTGAAATATTTTGTTCCAATTCTTCAATTATAACTGGAAGATAGAGATTGTAGGATTATCATTGTATTTAAAAAAATTTAAGAACTTCATTTTGAGTTCCAATATTATTTTATTTCCTTCACGAAACTTTTGAACAAGAATTAGAAGTTTCATAAAAAATATGTTTTGGAAGAATAGGCTTAGAATAAAATTAGAGTAATCTTAGCCTTCTCTAAAAGTATGTATATATATTATGCCGTAAGCGTTATAATTACTTATAAAGTGCAATATTTCTTGCATTACTTCTGCAATAACGAAAGAAGAAAAAGAAAATAAAAGCGGGGAAAAAAAAGAATTTGAAAGTATGTCCAGGTGAATATTTGTACAAAACTTTTCAAACTATCGTAAAAAACATACACATTTATTTTGTTAATTCATTCGTTTAATTTCGTACAGGCTTTGAAAGCGATATTATTTTTAAATAATTATTTGTGCTACTGTAGTGCTACTTTACGCAGATAATTCTTCTTACAAAATTGTTTATAAGTCTATTTTATGTAAAAAAAACAAACAATTGGCATACCTTTCCAGTGTGGTGCAAGAGAGGATTGTTAATCGAAATTCAAATATGACACTTATTTACAAGCCGAAGCAGAAATTAGAGCTGGAAATGCAGCTTATGCAGTTAATAAATAACCTTCCTCTTCCTTTCTTTCAAAAGTTTTAAGTTTAGCCTATTACCATGCCCAGTTGAATGGGGGTGGCCATTTCCGGGGGTAACCCAAATAGTCAACCTCTCATTATTCTTTTTACCCTGGTTGGCGTTGGACATTACGCATGTGAGTCGTCAAAATCTCTTCCTCCCATTCGACAGAAAAGGGATCGGGCATCAGGGGTTCAAGATATCTTCAAGGTCAAGAGGGTGGAGGTTTGAATACTTGTACAGTCTTTCAACATCCGTTTGAATGGGAAGAGAGAAGACTATAAATAGAACCTTGGTACAAAAATAAGCTCTTTTTTTTTGTGCATCTTTTTGGAAATTAGATGAAGGTTAAAATATAATTGTTGCGTGAACTTATTGAAAAAAACTTGGGAAAAAATATATATTTATTATTATTATTATTTATTTATTTCTGTAAATTGTAAAAAGAGACTCCACCTGAGGAGGGGGAGCTCGCCCCCAGCGCCAACTGGCTGGATCCGCCATTGCTGTGATTGGCTATTTGGAAACATTGTGATTGGCTATAAAATTTCAAAATTCGAATCCATTTTTAAAAAAATGCTGAGATTGTGCAAGCACGTCACAATAGTTGCCATTCGATGCAACCCCACTTTTAATACCGCTGGGCATAATGCATAAGGTCCATATTCCCGAAAATCAGACGATATAGACTGAGAGGCGACTGCAATTTTTGGACCCCATCGAACAATATTCTGAATTTTTTATAGAAATTGGAGAAAAGTGAGTAGATTACGAATTCACTGGTCTGCCGTGGCAAAAATGGCCGAAACTAGTCAAAAATCGACTCTTAATGAGTTGAACTAAATCCAATTGCCAAATGCGCCATAACTTGCCAAGTAATGAGCATTTTTTTTTATTTGGTAACCCTCACTCTTTAATTTTCAATTATGAAAGTTGCAGACGATTCAGATATCTGGCGACGGTCTACTTGCATCTATTAAAAGGGAGCCAAGTTGGCAATAAACATTACGTCACTGATGACGTAACTAATGTCGCCAATTTGGCTTACTTTTAAAAGATAAAAGTTTTCCGAGCCAGAGATCAAAAATCGTTTGCGCTTTTTCTCATTGAAAATCAAAATGCAGTGGGTTGCCAGACGAAAAAGTTTGTTCTCTTTTTGGCAAGTTATGACATATTTGGCAATCGGATTTTAGTTCAACTCATTCCGAGTCGATTTTCGATCAGTTTCGGGCATTTTTGCCAAGGCAGACCAGTGTATTCGTAATCTACTCACTTTTCTCCAATTTCTATAAAAAATTCAGAATGATGTTCGATGAGGTCTAAAAATTGCAGTCGCCTCTCGGACTAATAGCTGTTAACCCGGTATTTGCATAAAACCGTTCAACAACATCTTAGTAATTTTGCTTTTTATTATTTACAATTTATTTAAAGTAATCTCTTGATATTTTTTACATATTTTGACAATTGCCCCCCCCCTTCCCCTCTCAGTGTTCATATTAGTAACCTATGACAATTGACGACTCTGTCAAATATAGAGCTCTGTAGTTCCAATATGAATTTTTTGGTCGGCTTACATATTATTTAGTATACGAGTTACAATACGGCTATACTCTACCGAAACATATATCGTTGAAAATGTAGAATATTCTGGATCGTACATAACATGAAGCGTTATTATCTAGTCTTATAGGTGATATTTAAAATTTAAATTAGAGCAGCAATTTATTTTTACAACTCGAAAGGATTCCTTTAGAAAGAGAATGAAAAGGTTATTTAATTTAAACTGGATAATCTTAAGTAAATATAATAAATACGTCATAAGCGTGCGAATATCATTCGCAATGGAAATAAGGAATTGTTTTTGAGAACTATTTGATTTTTAAAAATTCCTATTTAAATCTAGAATAAACTTCGAATGGTCTTTAAACATCAAATTATTATTATTATTATTATTATTATTTTTTCCTTTCAAATAATTCATCTAAATTTCTAAATTGACGAATTTAGAAATTAAAAAAAAAAAAATAATAATAATCTTTTACGGTAACTGAAAAACCACATATTATTGCTGGATATGCAAGAGATAACTTAAAAATAACTTTTTCATACTGTTTTATGTTTGCAATACTAATTTTGATATGGAGCAGCTCCTCTTGGAAACTCCTCCAGGAAGGCATTCTATTACAGTCGGGTGTTTTGGGGCAAAATTGCCATTGCTTTTTAAATTCTTTACGATAACTTCGATTTTGTTTGTATTGAGAATATCTGCGGAGTGCTAATTAACCTATTTGCAGTCTTCCAATCGATCTGAAATTTGGAAAATCGATGACAATCCCTTTTATAAAGTTTTGAGGGATATTTGTCACTAAAAGTATCATTTTACACATTTTATTGCCGTTTCGGAGGACTAATTACAACATTTGCCTTAATCCATTTGAGCCGAAACTTGGCTGATGTACTTCTTGTCGATGGTAATGAATTCTATCAATATTGGGAGATGTCTATGAAAGGCTTCATTTACACACGTTTCTAGTGCCGTAAGTCATACCCAAAGAAATACTCAAGCATGCATAACAGCCAAAATAATTTGCAATTGCATATAAAACTTGGCAATGCATTTAATTGATCCGTATTAAAAATAACTTGGCTTTTGTGGGTTAATTTTTGTCTCTGGCGTCATAAAATGTCATTGGATTACATAACAAAACGATTAACAATATTTTCAAACATTATTTCCCGCAAAGCTTTACTTCTTGCCAAAGAAAATCTGAACACAAAAATTGCTTCAGCCATCAAGATCACGGTCGTCTGTTCTCTGAATGAGAAGAAAGGAGATTCAGGAGAAATCCGTGGGCGGATAGCTAAGAGAAGATGAGAACTGCGCATCTTCGTTCGAACAAAGAACGGATAGGAGGAACTCCTACGCAAAAATAAAGGCAAAAAGTTTGCGTCAGTCATTTTCTTCCAAGTTATCGTTTGTATACACGACGGAGTGCAAATTATCGTTTGCCAAAATGGATTTTTATTGAAACTGAGCTGATGAGGTGCGCTGCCATGACGTAGTTCCATTTTTCAAATGAAATCGTATTCCAACGAATGTCATTTCGTTTTTGACGTGTTCTGATGAGAGCTGCCAACTTTGGAAGGTGGTGTAATTAAAGTAATGAAAAGTTTTCGAAGGCGTAATTTGATGGTAAATTACCAGACAACATGGAGGATAGAGATGGTTGTAATGAGTTTGAAGCTGGAGGGGCTGCTTTTATGAATTTGAAAAAAAAAAAAAAAAAATACGAAATATAAGTAGAAGCTTAAGATCTGTTACGAAATTCAAACACTTATTGTAATGTTAATTTGTGCACTGTAAAATTCCTTTGGTTGCACGTTTGAATATGTCCCTGCTAGCATTAGAATAATTTCTTCAATTTATTGTATAATAATTTCAGCTTATTAAACCATAGCACTAGTGCAAAAATAAGTGTGTTAAATTTGTAAAATAAGTATGTTAATTTTGGAAAATAAGAATGTTAACTTTGGAAAATTAATTCTGTATAATTTGTCTAATTACATAATCTGCATAATCATTTATTTTATCACTAGTAGTACATGGTCGTCTGTGAAAATGTTGTAAAACTTTCAAATTAGCTTTGCGGAGGTTGCAATAGAAGAAAAAAAAAGTGACTGGAAACTCAAAGTTGATTATACATGGTAACAAAATACAATGCCAGTAAAAAAAAATTAATTTATATTGACAAAAATGTTGCATCGTTAGCGAGCTCGTGGATAAACATGTTGAGAAAAAAGCTACCGAATAACCTAACTCTAATACGATATTTATGTGAAACTAAAATGTAAAGTTCTCGTAGAGTTATTCGATTCGAAAAGATATAGGCACTTCACGTTGAATTTTAAAGTACTTCCGGCTGCAACTTCCTGTTGAATTCTATGTATTTTAACCTAATCGAGACTATCAAACTGATATGTGACACATAGCATTTATAGTTTAGGTGTAAGCAATTGCAAGTTGAGTTCCGGTCGTAGTTTTTTTTTTTCCTGTGCTCCCTTTCATAACTTTCGAAATTTAAACTAGTCTTGATGATATGCTTCTGACAAAAGGACAGAATTTTTCTTGAAGATTCTCTCTGTATTAGAGTAGATTAAAAGCAAAATAAAAAAATAAAAAAAAGTTTAAGAGTTAACTTACAAGTAATTTAACATATTTTACATTTCTTATATATATATATATATATATATATATATATATATATATACAAATAAAGATTTTTTTTCTCATTTGAAATGGTAGAATGTCCTTAATAGCATTTGAAAGTTTGGTATCATGGAAATTGAGACTTATGTACATTTACTACTGCCTCTATTATCCTTATATTTTAATATAATAACTGCGCGATTGTGCAACAAAACAGATACAAATTGGAAGATCAACAACAGACTCAAGATCCAACAGGGTTGGTAGAAACAAAAAACAAATGAAATAAATAAATAAACAAACAAATAAATAAATAAATAAATAAATAAATAAATAAATAAATAAATAAATAAATAAATAAATAAATAAATAAATAAATAAATAAATAAATAAATAAATAAATAAATAAATAAATAAATAAACAAATAAACAAACAAATAAACAAATAAATAAATAAATAAATAAATAAATATGCTCACATAACATAAAATTTTTAATTTTCAGAATAACATAATAGAAAATACAGAATTTACAGAATATATAATAGAAAATAATAGACAGAGTGTATAAAATTAATTTTATAAAGTCAACGCAATTATATAACATACAATGCAGAATGCAAAAATGATAGTTTACCTACTCATCCCGGAATAAATACAATACAATATACAAAGTTGAGAAATCGTTTGACTGACAAAGAATCATACTGGAAAAATACAATAGATAATTCAAAGTTTATAGAATTGATAAAGTTCGCAGTATCCTACTGGAATAATACAATACGAATATCACCCTCGAAATTTCATAAATAGGATTGGTAATTCATTCATGATTAATATTCAATCTGTGTGTGAACTATTATTATTAATCATCCTTTCTCAATGCGGATGCTGCAGATAGAGACGGGCGAGGCTTCCTTGTTGAACAGAACGAGCAAAATAAAACAGCGTCTATTTTGAGATGGGGCTAAGGTCAAAGGCGTCTTGAAATAAAAGAAAAAGTCCTTTGCTCTTTGACAATCCACTATTCTCATCGCAGGGTCTTTTCCCTCTTCCTTTTTTCAAGATCCTCCAAGTTGAAAGTTTTATTCGGTGTGTGTTAGGGTGAAGCCATTTTGCGTCCAAAGCTTGATTTTTTTTTTTTTTTAAAGATCTCCACAGAAGCTCAACCTATTGTTTTAAAAATGTATATTTTTGTAATTTTGTAAGAATGTATATTTAAATAATAATAATAAAAATGTAAAAAAATTGCCCTCAATCCATTCTCAATATCAAAGAAGAGCGTCTATTTGTAAATCAATGCCGTATCTAGACTTTCATTTCGGAGGGGGGGGGGATATTGAAGAAATATTTTTACCCATTTAGCACATATATCAATCAAAATTTTAACTTTTTTGAAGTCCTCTTCTCCCCTCCGTATCACGATCCAACCGTTTCTTCGACCGACCCCTCTTCTAAAAATAATTTTATCATCTCCTCTGTTACTCAAATTAAAAAAAAAATGCATTTATAAAATCTAGTTTTGAAGTGAACTTAAGGTAAAATAAAGTCTGATTTATTGCATATTAGATTTTATTAATGTGATTTTTTTGTTATTAAATGATCGTTTCAAATGAGTGAAACTAATTTTTTTAAACGTCAAATAATAATAATAATAATAATAATAAAAAAAAAAAAAAAAAAAAAAAAAAAAACCTATTAATTTTGTTGCCTACATAAGTGAAAATGTTACGCAATGAAAATTATTTAATTTTCCCGCCCTCCATGTCATAGTCCATCACGTTGAGGCAAGAGCTATCCCCATGTGACGTAATTTGTGTACGTCCCCCTACACGAAAATGGAAAAAGTTGTGAAAAACCAACCAGTCATTTCCCGTTACTTTTTAATTAAGAAGTTCGAAATTGCATTCCCAAGTAGTTTAATGTATAATATCGTAATTTAATGTATAATATATAATGGAAAATATTTAGGAGGGGAGGGGGCGGGTTTTTTAACCTTATAAACTCCTCTCCTAGATACGGCCCTAATGTAAGAGTATTTTTTATGTATAAGAAGCTACAGTTTTAATCACATCTTGATGAAATTTTGCATACTTGATATTTGAAACTAGAGGAGATACCTGGCTAATACTTGTATTAGTGAAAATCTCTTTCTCTCTCTGTTTTCACTCTTTAAGGGGTATGATAATAACATTCCCCGATTTTTACTATAAGTATGTTGACTAATCCAGATTATCGGTTTCATTCCCAATCAATTTAATTCTGGTTGTTGGATGCTGAATTTCTTTTTTTCTGTGAATTGGTGCTGAGCGATACAAGCCGGTCAAAATGAATCAGTTTATTGCAAGTTATAAGCATGCCTCTTCCCTTTCACCTCTTAACTCCCTAACCTCGATTTTACCACTTTGGTAACACAAAACATCGGAATGAAATTGTGTTCCCGATAATCTGGATTAGTCAAGATACCTATAGAGAAAAAAATCGATTTAGATTGATTCTGTACCTCAAATTATGATCCTCTTCCCTATATGCAAGGATTATACTAATTTTAGTCCAATTTTGCATTTCTCAAGGAAGAAAACACACTATTACACATCCACTGTCATAAAATTCGTTCTGTCATTGGAAAAAGAGCCAGGATTCAATATCTTCCCCTAGCCAGACGCAAAAGGTTTAAAAAAAGGAATTCTAAAAAGTGAAGTGACCTGTTAAGCACGATCATGATCGTCTGATACACATTCGTGGAACAAAAAAAAAAGAAGAAAAAAAGAACATGGCCGCCGTGTAAATGGCTATTTTTCTGGTAAATTGTAAGGGTCATCCGGCATAAAAGCAGTCGGGAAAACAAAAAGTACTCTCGCTATCGTGCGAGTCGTTGAACCGCGGAGAGAAGTTCGGATGCGGTTGAGCAGTTTTCTTCTGGACATCAACAAAGTTGTTCGATTATCGAATTCTCACCTTGTGTTCCATGGACTTCCTGCTGACGGGAACAATAACGACCGTGCGAAAGAATGCGAGGGCCCTTTCCGACTTCTTTGGTCGGCTACACTTTGGGAGTCGAAACATTCCAAAGTCTTAAGTCATTCCTTCATTTATACTGAAGTGCTAGAAAAATTGCTTCATTAGTTCAATACTTCTGGGTTTATCAGGAGTGGCTACTCGTTAAGCCAGAAGCGTACTGACCATAGGGTAGTCCGACCGGTCAGTGTCTGTAAAAAATGGGCCGGTCCGATACAAAAAATTTTAAAATTATTTTTCGATATAAATGTACGTTTTCATTAAAGTTCTTTTAAAAAGCCCAATAGATTCAAATCCCAATCATCCTCTCTACCAGATGATGCCTTTCTTTTGGTCGGGGTAGTAAGAGGTTCTAAGAAAAGTAGACGCGCTAAGATTTATATATATTAGCGTATTACTTCTTACTTATTCTATAATTTCTATGGTTCCTTTATGGTTAAATATTTATTTTCTGTTCGGATGTCATTTTCTAGTAAACTTACTAATAAAATTCTTGGACATTCTTTATTTTACAATTTATATATATAATTTTGTTTTTGCAACAAACAATCAATAGCTTATCGAAAGTATGTTCATTCAAAAGAGATATAAATACTAGAGACAGATAAAATTTTGTTTAAATAAGCAAAATTATTATAGCAATTAAATTTTTAAAATTCATAAATAAAATAATTAATTATTTAAATCAATTATTAAATACGAATATTAAAAAAAAAAAAAAAAAAAATATATATATATATATATATATATATATATATATATATATATATATATATATATATATATATATATATATATATATATATATATATATATATATATATATATATATATATATATATATATATATATATATATATATATATATGTTAATTATTAAAACTATTTAATTATTAAAAAATAATTACTTAATAATTGGAAATATTTTATTAAAATTTTATTAATGGTGATATTGAAAATTTGGACAGGCACAAATGTAAAATCACCGGGCCGATTTTATGACCCAGTACATCCCTGTGTTTAAGCCCATATTTTTATATTTGTTGATATATCCCGGAATCGAATTGGAATGACAGGAGTTGAACGGACTTTGCGTGAAATATTTTTGACAGTATACGCTTGTCACGTACTTCCAAGCCGGGGCGTACTGACCATTTGGTTGTCTGGTGGAATCACCGTGTCGGTCAGTGTTTATAAAAATTGGGCTGATCGATACGAAGTTTTTAAAAAAAAAATTTTTTTTTTCAATATAAATAGTTACTTTCCTTAACGTTTTCTTAAGAAGCCCAATGCATTCAAATTCCAATAATCTCCTCCCTCCCCCAGGTGAAGCCTTTTACTTTTTACTTATTTTATAGATTACTTATTACTTATTTTACAGATTACTTATGATTTATTTTATAGATTACTTATTACTTATTTTATAGATTACTTATTATTTATTTTAAACATTTGGTATAAATTTGGATATCGTTTTCTAATAATCCTACTCGTTAAATTCCTGGACATTCTTTATTTTACAATTTATATTTCTTTGTTTTTATTTTTACAACAAAATATCAATGGCTTATGGAAACTAAATTCAATCAAAGAAGATATAAATACTAGAGACAGAGAAAATTTTATTAAATTAAACCAATTAAATTATAGCAATTAAATTAAAAAAAAATTCTAATTAAATAATGAATAATCAAAATCAATCATTAAAAACGAATATTTAATTAATAAAATTTGTTAATTATTAAAATGGTTTAGTTATTAAAATGATTTAATTATTAAAATGATTTAATTATTAAAATGATTTAATTATTAAAATGATTTAATTATTAAAATGATTTAATTATTAAAAATATTTAATTATTAAAAATATTTAATTATTAAAAATATTTAATTATTAAAAATATTTAATTATTAAAAATATTTAATTATTAAAAATATTTCATTATTAAAAATATTTAATTATTAAAAATATTTAATTATTAAAAATATTTAATTATTAAAAATGAACTATTTAATTATTGGAATTATTTTACTAACATTTTATTATTGATGATATTGAATATTTGGGCTTGCACAAATCTAAAATCAGCGACTAATTTTATGATCCAGTACGCCTCTGTCCATGGTCATTTTATGGTCATCTACTGTCGTAATTACTTTCTATAATTCTTGTTGTTTATGGCATGGGGCCACAAGGGCACTTCATGACCCTTAAGGAGGATCAAAGGGGTCTCCTTGCACTCCCCTGGAGTTTAATACTTTGATACATAAAAAAAAATGTGTAGAAAAGAGGTAAAATTTACAGGAAAATAGAAACATAAAATGAGTTTTAATTTACTCATATTAACCAAAAAACTAACCTCTCATCAACGATTGTTTTTGACCTCTCCTCGATTTCGCTTATAAGAAAGGATAATATGAGAATTAACGGAAAGTATACCTTCAAAATCACCATTTTGGTGGAATTTTATTTTAAACACCAATATAAAAACTATCGAAAAAAAAAATAAAAAAATCTCCAAACTGGCCATTTTTTCTAAATCAATGATGAAAATATAAAATGGTAAGTACCACCAATCCACGTCAGTGTAATAGTGTAATTGAAAGTTGGGCGATGTTCCATTCTCCAAGTTATTGTAATAAAACGATTGAACGATTTAGTTAAATGTATAGAACGAAAACCATTTTTTGGCTCAAATTAGGGGGGTTTATGGGAGGTTTACTTTCCATTTAGAAGTAATATGATGATAAGTTCAATCCTCTTAAAGATAAAAAATACTCTTTATGTGAAGAGATAATATATCCTCATTCAAAGGCTTAACAACTAAGAAACGTAAGAAAAAAAAAAGAAAGAAGAAAAAAAAAAATAAGAAAAAAAAGAAAGAAAAAAAAAATATATTGATAGTTCCTAAGAAAAAAGTAATTTAACATGCAACTAGCAGCCAAAACCAAAACACGTGGCACGAATCTTCCTACCAGCTGCAAACCCTGATTGGTGGAAATAAACATCGCGGAAAGGTTACAATCTGGCTGCAATTTAACTCAGCCAAAATGTTTCTCGATGCCTCAACTTGGCTAAAAAAATATTTTTTGTGGTTTCAACTATGGTTACTAGAGTTGTTCTGTTTTGTTTATGTATGTTATCAGAAGCAGGTAGCCGGGAAAAAATTTAATGTTCAAGTAATTAGTTATTCAAGATTAAATTTAAGTCATTAGAAAAAAGATCAAACTTGCATGGGATTGTATTCTTTAAACCTATTCATATTATGAACAACTTTTTCAGAAGAACAAATTTAAAGCATTTGTTACGGATTTACCACTTTTTCAATGTGAAGTATAACTAATTTTGTTTAAGTGTTTGGTATTCTGCTATTATCCATACTAAAGGATATCACAGCTCAAAAAATACTTTTTAGATTACTCATATGCTCTGAAACTTGACATTTGCTAAATTTTAATTTGTTAAAGAGCTGGGATTTTAATTTTAAATATTTTAAAAATAGTTATTTTAAGTGTTCTTTTAATTCATTCAACATATATAATAGATTTGAGTTCAAAGAATTAATTTTTAATGAATAAAAATATATGGCTGCTCCATCTTTTAAATGATTTTGCATATACTTATACACATACTTTTTTTAATGGAAGTATATATTCCCAGGTGTGTTAAAATATTTATCAGAAATTAGTACATTTTAAATTTTAAAGAAATTATTTACCTAGCATGTAAATAAAGTGTGATTTCTTGCTTTTTTTATGTAATATGTGTGTTAGTAATATTAATAAAGATATGATAACTAATAAATGTTTACAAATAGTATGTTGATTTTTATTGCCCGAGATGTAACGTAGACACAATTTGGTTTCTTTAAATCAATTCTTCAAGTATGATGCATATCTAATTGTATTTTTTCAAAGTTATTTGGCTAACTTTTAAAAGACACCTGTATTCGACAAAGAAATTGTATGTACCCTTCCTCATGGAAAATTTAAAAGTGTAAGTTACCAAACAAAAGAATGCTTATTATTTGCCAAGTTAGGACATTTAGCCATTGAATTTAATTCAACTGATTCCCTAGCATAGAATGATGTTCGATGAGGTACCTAAATTAGCAGTTATCTGTCGGGCTATATAGCCATGCCAGAAAACTTGTATTCGCCATAGACCAAGGTTGTGTGCCTTCGCTTAATATCTAAATAACTCTGGTGTAGAATTTTCAGTCAGTGTAAAATAATTTTAAAAAATTTTCTTTTTACATTAGCAAACAAGATGCTGCAGTATAATCTATCCTTAGAATACCAGCTAGATGCCTAAAAACATCATTAAATAGTCTAAATTAACAAGCAGAAAAAAATGTCAGCTGGTGGTATAAAACAACTTTATTTTTTATACATGTTCTTAGCACCTCTCCACCCACAATCACCGCAGTCTAGGCAGCTGAATTAGATTTGTTACATTACCTCTTAGCTAACAATTGTTTACAATTTAGTCAGTGAAAAATGACTGAAAGTGTTTCTGTCTCTTAAACTATAATACTGTGCTGTACTCCAGCAGTTCTCAACCTTTTTTTCCTTGTGTACCCCTTGACCTATCATCACTGTTTTGTGTATCCCAACCTCGCCCTTATTATATATTTGTATTGTTTAATTATTAACATCTAAGAAGAAAGTTGGTTGTCCTATTCCTTTCAATAGGTACTGGTTCTGCAGATAAAATAATTACTAAAATAAATTTAAAATATTTAATTCCAACTTAAAAATTATTCAGATTCAATTACATAGGATTTGAATTTTTTTAAATGAAATATATTATTTCTCTCATGTGAAATCAATCTATCACTATCCATCATTAATATCTTTTTTTCCTGCATACCCCCCTCCCCTCGAGACCATTTCACTTATCTATGGGGTATACGTAGCAAAGGTCGAGAAACAGTCTTCTATTCAATGATTTAATATGGCCCATAAGGGACATTTATACGAGGATTGTAAAACCGCGAGTACGCTCTGACAGAATTAGACAGTTTTCTGTCCTGGAAAGTAAAACGGTTAGTAATTTGTAGTTGAAGATAGATGTTTGATTGAAATTTAATTCTGAATTGGTTGAGAAAGTGTGAAGAAGTGTTTGCGATTTAATTGTTGTATTGGTGTCGGACTCTGATGAAGCTGTGGGTGAATTAATTGCGTATTTGAATGAAGAATTAAAAGATATTTTAAATTGGCGCATCACCTCATGGGTATCGTAAAAGAGATATTCTCCGTATATACGAAATAATTATTCACGAATTTCCAATTGAAGATCCTCAAGAACAGAAAATGTTGTAGAATTACCGTTAACAATTTTAAGACGTAGTTACAACTTTTAGAGTCTCTTATTTAGGGATTATTTGACACAAAATTACCACCATCGATATTAAAAAATAAATACTTAAATGTGTAAAAATATTAATAATGTTTAAAAGAAGAAAATAACTTATTAGCTGTATATATATATTATTTAAAAAATGAATACAAAGAAAATAAGATTTCAAAAATAATTCATTTTATATATCTTTAAGTTATCTACAAAGACATAAATTTCATCAAACAAAAGTATTAACATTTATATGCTTGATAAATTAAAACTTGCCAGATTAAAAATGGATGGTCTAGAAAATACCATTTCTCTGAAAAACGTATCTGCAGAGTTGAATCAACTTAGTTTTTACTGCAAGGACGTAACCAAAGACTTTTCTCGGGAAAGAATTGGAAACTATAACTCGGTAAATCATAACAATTATGTTTGTTATTAATGTTAATTTGTCGATTGTTATTTGTTTGTTATTAATGTTAAACAGCCAAATATACTTAGTTACACATATTTTTTCAACATATGTTGAGGAATTTAAAAATATTTCAAATAAATTTAGCATTTTAAACACAATATCTTTTGGATTTAGTGTTCTAAAAGTAAACCTAGATATTTCGGGAGGGGATATATTCCCCCACCTGGGTAAGTGCCTGTTTTATTGTATATATAGTTCTTCAATTCTTTTTTTAGAAGCCGCAACTTTAAGATTTTCTTGCTTATATGTCGATTTTATGCTTTTTATTTTATTCCTTAAAAATGGAATATCGACTACAACAATATTCATTACAACTAAATCTTCATAAAGCTCCAAAAGTATTTTGTCTCTTTTAATTTTATTAGAATAATCCATGTGGCAAATATTCCAAAAAAGTTCACAATTCTGAAAAGCTTCGAGATATTTCGATTTATCATTGGAATTCCACCTCGGTTGCATCTATTGTTTTAACTCTGAACTCATTTTTAATAATGTTTTTGATACTTGCTCAGTCAATCCTTTGAAACAAAAGTGGGGCAGAAAAATAAAGAGGAAGAATTCTGGCTGTCGAAGGTCATGCGAGTCTCTTCACCGACAGAACTCATTCAAAAATCTTTTCTCTCATTTCATAAATGTTCAAACTTACTGTCTGTCACTTGGGAAAAATTTAAAACGGGAGAGATTTTTAGAACTCACATCCTTATGTAGAATCCCCTATACAGTTGTAGAGTCGAGAAAATCTCTAAACATTTTTACTCTGATGCTACAAACCGAAATTGGCCTGAATATCCAGCATTATTTGATGCCCTTTCAGGTCATACATCAACCTAAAATAAGTTTAAAATGGAAAATGATCAGTCAAGTGGACTTAATGCACAGCCGTCGTTGGAAAATTCTAAAATGATTAAAATTATCATCTTGTTTATCAAAGTTTTGTGGTTTAATATTTGGGTAAGCCCTAAAAATCAAATCAATTAAATGACATTTATTCTAAATCAACGAATTAAATAACACTCAACACTAATTTCAGTTTATATTTTATTGCTCCTTCAAAAGCACTAACTTAATACACTTTTAGCTTTACCCATTTCTAAATGCAGAATTTGTAAAATACAGTACAGTCAAACACCTTTAATGTTAAGTCGATGGGACCGCTGAAATTGTTTGTGCTAAACATATAAATTAACTAAGTTTTTAAGTACCGAGAACTGCTTTTACTTTGCATCAAACAGGATTTCATGTTAAGTTACTTCACAACGTTGGTTTGACTATATATATGAGGAACATTTCATAGGGGTTTTCATAAATTTGTGATAATTATACTGTAATTTTGTCAGTTTTAATCCCTTTCAGTCCTGAATTTATTTGGTTTATCTGTGATTATTTAACAAAAAAATTATCAAATAATATGTCTAGTGACAAAGAAATACACTTCACTTGTTTCACAATTTAGTTTCCAAGTGTATTTGAAGTTTTAAAAAATTTAAGATGGGAAATATCATGGAAAGTTAGAACTTTAGATAATGCATTTGGCATCTGTGGTACTGAAAAGATTGTGAAGTTTTAATAATCTTAAAATCGTTGAAATAACAATGGAAAACATTTAAAAAGTTTATTCTGCAGCAAAATATACAAGGCAAAACAGCATAAAAAACTTTATTGAAAGGCATAGCACAGGAAACACTTATTAAGGTCTTGGATGAAAAGAGGATGACGTATTGCATTCCCTGTTTTTGTATATTTTGACTAATAACCAAAAAACATTTGTAATTGATGACATTAATACAAAAATGATATGCCACCAAAAAACAAACATTATTTAGTGGTTTCCTGACTTCACAGAATAACTTACCTACTGCCAATTCACAGAAATCTCTCTTTGGCAGAAGCAGAGAACTATTGGAAAAAATACAAGATAATTTAGAACAAATCAAGAGAAAACAAAATTATTTACTAGTGTTTATATAATATACTACATTAAAAATATAAAGAAAATCAATGCAAATTTTAAAAGTAGCACATTAATTTTTAATACTAATATAATCGGTGTGGCAACTGGCAGAGGAAGGCAGTTACCCTCTAACTTTTTTAAGTTTAAGTGTTTTTGAAAGTAATATAACTAACACCCCCCAATCACCACCATTGAATTCAATCCCAGATCAACTATTTAATTTGAAACAGAGGATAAATAAGCATTAGTAACTAAAAATTAAAATTAGTAGATCTTAAAATTATTTGCACTTTAGGACTGATGTTCCCTTTGAATATTATTTAGCTAGGGATCCCTTTAGCTATATAAAAACAATTTGGAAGGCAATTATTTTGGTAGATTCTTTCACATAAAATACTTTACATTAATAGAATGGATTCTCAAGCCCCAGATGTAGAATATTTTTAAAAGAAACCACCAAAAAATTATTTGGTAGATACCTCTAATCATGAAACACTTACTGCATCTTATGTAATCATGAAAAGAATTCCAAACAAATTTTAAGTGCCAATTAAAAAAAATTCTAAATGATATCTTAATTACCATGGATTATTTTGAACACTACCATTATATTCATTATTATATTCTTCATTATATACCCAAGTTTAGACAAAATTCAAATATATCTGGCAACAGTTCAAAGTTAAACACAGAAGTTTAAAATGTAAACAAAGTTACAAAAATTGTGAAATCAGAGATTAATGATATTGGTGTGAGTTAAAAATTTCAGAAAAATATAGATAACATCTTCACATCTTTTTTAATTGAAAGGCAGAAGAGAAATTAGTATTCTATGCAAGTAATTATCAAATTTATGATGAAAGTTCAGGACTAATTTTGTTTAACTGGTAGCAGGTTAAACTTTACCTGGTCATTGTTGTCAAATTTACTATTTTCAGGCCAAACTGCTGACAGACATAAATAATAGTATATTTTAGAAAATGTTATAGCTTTCCGATGAACATGAGTACATTTAAGATACTAATATGAAAGATATTATTAATTAGGAAAGGCACTGTTTTGCAAAGGTGGTGGAAAAACCCACACCACTGCTTAGTCAACGTTCTTAAACACTTTTCTTTATTTTGTGAATGTTTAGTTGAGGCTGGTTTGTGCGCTCAACATCCCATACCTGTGCACAATAACGGTTAATCAGGCGTGGATCTGCAGTTTAAAGCGACTTTCAAATTACAAGTTTAGTTGAAGAAAATATATTTTAAAACTTTCCACTGAAACTTGGCTATAAGTAAATATTTATTCTTAACACTTCAGGTAGCCTTGTCATTCCTCCCAATATCCGCCAGCCGACCAAACGGTATAGTGGTGAGCGTGCTAACTCCTAGACCGCGAGGTTGCGTGTTCGAGTCCCGTGTTAGGCATGGATGTTGGCTTGTCTAATGACGAATGTTTCGGCGCATTATAGCCCTCGTGTTGCTGACGGCGCCATATAATCTGAAAACAACCAACCCAATATCCGCCTCCTATAACCTGCAAATTATAAGTAACTAGTCACTAATAAGCAGCAGAGATGATTCCAAGCACCAAAGGTTTTGAAGCCGCAAAAATTATTATTGGAAACAGTACAAAGTTCATTTAAGGCAAACTGTTGAAAATCCAGTGTTTAATTTGTATTGTGTATAATTGAGTGGCATCGTTTATTTTCATGTAATGTTTTATGCATATGGCAACACTTTCTTCTCCTTTTTTGAATAAAATATAAGCCAAAAGTAAGACGTAGTGTTCTTCTCTTTTTCTACCGTTTAAATCCTAAATTCAAACTAAGGACCACTTTATTTTGTTATTATTGTAACACAATAAAAAAAGGCTTCTTTGGAACAACGCTTAAAAATATAACATTGCTGGTATTCAAACTTCACACGAAATTTCTACCATTGAGAAATAGTGCTTATAAAAATATTCACACTTTCAGAAGATTTAAATGAATAAAAAAACCAATTAAATTACTAACGCTAAAAATACGACGATAGAATTAGCAGTACCTATCAGTCGTTACAAATGCAAATCTTTACTCCATGCTATCATTTTTCATCTTTAGAAGAAACTTCACATTGATAGCAAAAAACAGACTGTGCAGAGTTTTCTCCCTAACAAAATATGGTAAATGTTTATAAAATCTATTTAAATGATTTCGTAGAGTGGCCACAAAATTCAGGAAAAAAAAGTCCTCGGATTTCCCTGATATTTCTAAAAAATCCCCTATTTTACTGCTACTTGTAAACACACTGATCAAATGGAACATGTATGCCAGAGATAATATGCCAATTTTTTAAAAATAATTTTGACAGTAATGAAAAGTTTGAATTATTCTGAAACAGGACATTTCTAGCAATGACAATCACAATTTTCCAGGAAAATTGCACCAAAGCACGGATGAACAGGGAAACGTACCTTCAGTATAAAGAAAATGTCTCTGATTTTCGTGACATTTTAAAAACTCCCCGAGAAATCCACAATCAGAAAACTTCCCGACATTTCCCTGATTTCCAGGTCTGTGGTCACTGTTTCAAAGATGCCATCGAAGCAGAATTTGGAAGACAAAATTGAGTTCAATTCCTTGTGCATTTTGCTAATTTCAAATGCAACTGTTGAAAGAAGCTTTCTAACATTATGACCCTTAAAATAATATTTAACAAATTCTAGGAGCGAAAATTGGTTGGTTGTATTCAGATTATCTGGCACCGTCAGCAACATGAGGGCTATAATGCGCCGAAACATTCGTCATTAGACAAGCCAACATACATTTACAAACACCCATGCCTAACACGGGACTCACATGGCTCTAGATAAAATTTAAAAAAAAAAAGAAAGAAAAAATGGTTGGTTAGTACGCTGAACAACCTATTTTTATGCACAGTAACGGCTAATCAGCCTTGGACCTACAGCTTAACGTGGATTACAAACCACGACGAACATCCATGCTTAACGTGGATTACAAACCACGACGAACATCCATGCTTAACATGGATTACAAACCATGACGAACCCTGCACCTCTGACCAGAGCCAGTGCGCTAACCCCACAGCCATCAGATGGGCATTCATATTGTAAAAAAGTTATTAATTAGTAAATTGAGAATCTCTTAAAAAATAACCTAACAATTTACTTCTCAACTGTTAATACAAATTTTTAATTCAGATGCATATAGAAAAAAGTTAGCTACTATTTCACTTTCATCAACCGTTCAAAAAACAATAAGAATCAAATTACATGTAGAAGACACTGGTATATTACTTTGTATTTATTATTATTACACACTGCATTTTCTATTTCGATCATTTTGAAACTCGCAAGCTCTCATTTATGACTACCTAGATGTTTATTGAATGTAGATAAATGTTATTACTGATGTTCTGAAATATTAAACAACTATATTAGTACATAACTTGAGAAATGAACTAGTAGTTACAAGAACGTATCAAGGCTGCTCGGGTACCCAAGCGATAGTTTAAGATAATAATTATAACCAGCACAACAAAAACGCGCTTAATGCATTTTCTAGGTTATTAGTAGATAAACAGTTGAAATCATCAAAATAACTTATGTTTACCAATTACCTAAAAATAACACTGGATACGTGATTGTTATGTAACACATTTATAAGAAAATAATTAGTACATTAGTATTTTAAAAAGTACTACCTGGATAGAATTTTTTCCTCCTCGTGCGTAGCGGATACAATAAATAAAAATGGCGCCTCAGCTGGTTTGCATGCTGCAATGCTTTTTCGAAATTGGATTGCTACTTTTGGCGCTTTATGTTCATTATCTACGAATTATATTCGCCAAACATTCCTAGTAGAGATATTTAGCCAAATATGGACATTTTGTTGCCAAGGAAAGAATGATGTCATTTTTGACCAATGAACGTTTGCAGCTGGTAGGAAGATTCGTGCCTTCTAACCAAAACTAAGCAGACGAAATTAAAAGGGAAAAGATGAGTTGTTTTTATACTGGGTCTGTTTATTCCGTAAACTTTCCAACCATTATTTAGTAAACATTTTAGTAGCAAAGGTTTTGAAAATGAAAGATAAAGATGGTGATTTTTTGTGTAGAAAAATTAGATTTTATTTTACAGTATGTTTAAGATAGAAAAAAAGTACTTCTACTGCCAGAACTACGATATATGATAAACAATGGCGGCCTCCTGTAACGAAACAGAAAAGTAAACAACAATCGGCAAATTACATTTTGTTATTCAATTACTTTTTGTATTAAATATTAAAAATGAATTTATTTCACTTTAATATTAAATGTATTTCTGTATTAATATTTCTACATTTATTATGCTTTATTTCCACTGAGGTAAGAATGTTTATTCTGCATACTGTAATTGAATTTCAAATACAAAACTTGCAAACAAGCTATTCAATGCTTTTCATTTTATTATAACAGGGAGTTTCTATTTTTAGATATCTTCAGAGGAACAGATTTCTGATTTCTTCCAAAGTGGCCATACTAATAATTGGGCAGTTCTAGTCTGCACGTCTAGGTTTTGGTTTAATTACCGGCATGTTGCAAATGTGCTATCGATTTACCGTAGTGTTAAACGACTGGGGATTTCTGACAGGTATGCAGTCTACCAAATTGAAATATATATATTTATTCTCACATAAACCTTGTCCTTCATATTTTGCCATATACTTGTTATAGTTAATCATATACTTGTATTTTTGTAAGTTTTGACGTTTCTATGTTATCGATCTCAGTTAAAATATTATAGAGGGTTGTATATATGATAGAGAAACTCACATTAAAAAAAAAGTTTATTTAAAATTTATAAGTGTAAAAGTGAAAACTATCACTCATTACTAATTTTTTCCATGGTCACATAACTCTGAAATTGGAAACAAATATCATTGTCTAGCATGAAAAAAAAAGCTATTCCAAAGTCACTTAACCCTTTGCTATTAACTACTCCCCTAGCTATCAGCTACTCAGCAAGACTTTGTGGCAGAAATGTGCATTAATGAATCCTCATATTATTTAGTATAGTTTTGGAACCAAGTAACATATTCTAATCATATTGAACTTATGTGAAGTGGTTGGCATCGAGAAATACACATTTGCCAAAAAATCAATATTTTATTTTTCATAACTTTGTACTATATGATAAACTTTGAAACACTCCCAATACTGCATTGCAGACTGATTTATACACGTTTGACAATAATAAGTAGTTTGACTTCTTCCACCAGGTGTTTTCCTACTAGAACAAATAATACAATCCTGTTTTCTTTCTCCCACATCGGGAATATGTAGCTTATTATTTAGTCTGATGTCCGCCAAAGATGTGGATGGATGCATTCTTGGTTCCTGGAAATCGCATCTCAACTGATCTATAAGTGCTTTGGCAAACTTGTAATGTGTCATTGGTGTTTGATTATTTTTTTCTTGTTTATTTATATTTAGAAATATCACCATACAGTACAAAGCAGTTGGTATGCTCGCATACCATCCTTTCTTCTACAAACTCTTGCCGACTGAACGATATAGTGGTTAGCGTGCTAGCCTCTAGACCGCAAGGTTGCGGGTTCGAGTCCCGTGCAAGGCATGGGTGTATGTAAATGTATGTTAGCTTGTCAAATGACGAATGTTTCGGCACATTGTGACGCTTCCTTACTGGAAGGTCTGATTTTCAGAAACATAAAGAGCGAGATCAAATTTCAAACACATATTTATTTAGCACACCAAAATCAGTTGCATAAAAACATTTAAGTTAATACCAAAACAGTTGTATAAAGAAATATTCAAGTTAACACCAAAACAATTGCATAAAGAAATATTCAAGTTAACACCAAAACAGTTGCATAAAGAAATATTCAAGTTAACACCAAAACAGTTGCATAAAGAAATATTCACAAATAAAGAGACATTTCAGTTAACACCACAGAACAGTTGCATCACCAGCATACATTCGAGTTGGCGGCCAACAGCTGGTCGGGAACAATGTGCGGCAACAAAGCTCTATCACCAACGAGCATTGGGAGCATTGGAGTCGGCGGCAATCAGTTGGTCAGGAACAATGGGCGGCAACATAGCTCTATCACTACCGGAGGTACCGCTGAGTATTGCCTGAACTGAGACCAAATGAAACTTCACCTGCCTTAAATACCGACAGCTGACGTCGTTTACTCAGCTCACCTCATTTACTTTCTGCTACTCCCGTTCGGCACTCACCATACCTATATCGAACCTAGACCATACCTACACTCGAACCCTAACAACTTCCAACAAAAGGTGACAAGGTAATCATGAGTTCTAAAAATGAGGTTTGAACTAACCAGGTCCGTTAGAGCATTATAGCCCTTGTGTTGCTGACGGCGCCAGAAATCTGAAAACGACCAAATCTACAAACTCTTTCTCTTTACCCTAGCATTGCTCTTGTGTCAGTAAATTTCAATCTCCACAAACCAAACCATCTATAAACTCTCCTTATCGTTCCTTTCAAGTGGCGCAGAGAAGTGCTCGGACTGTCGTGAGCACATTTCTCAAGTTCTCTTTTGACACAAAATCCGCTGATATTTTTTTTATATATAATTAATTTTACCATATTTTGATTTGATTTATTATGCCATTTCAAGAGAAAACTTCAGGGAAACATGCATTTCTCAAAAATTTGTGCTAGAATAAGATAATTCCTTTAATCACGAATAAACTTTGATGTCTCTTAAGAGGGGACATCCGAGTGATATGCTAGAATTACGATGTCCCTTGAGAGGGGACATCAGAGTGCTAAGGGTTAACCACCTATAAGGCATTAAAAAGGCGTCAAATGTTTACTGTAATGTAACATCCCAATATTTTCTACTTCCCACACAACCAGGATACTGAAAGTCAGAACACATGTTCCTAAAGTTTAACGTTATGAAACAAAGCTATTGCAGTTTTAACTAAGTGCTTTAAGGGGTTGCAAAGGGGTCAAATGTTCTTTTAAGCTAAGATTTAGATTAATCATCTTTATAGGGTTTTAAATTTGGAATATCTTGGAAAGTCCTTTAAATCCAAGACGCCAGGAATTTTGAGCGCTAAGTAACTTATTTCTTACATGATTTAACAACTTTAAGAGGTTAAATGTTCAAAGTTTGAAATATCCTGCTTTTTCTAAATCTGGGATGCCACAAAAGTAGAGTGTTGCAATTTGGCTCAGGTGTTCTTTATAAGCTAATTAAGAATCACACAAGCATTTAGTATTAAATTTTATGGCTTTTTTGCTCCATGTGATAGCATTTAAAGCAAACTGTAATGTTTTTAGATAATGTATTGAGTTTTGTGTAAGTTTCAAACGATAAAATGTTATCTTCTTGCTGTGTTTCTTGGATGGTGCTAAAACATTAAGCTTCAAACAAAAATTCCTCATTTTCGACCAAATATATGTAAAACAATTTTCCTGTTTGAAGAACAGGCATTCAACTAATTTATATATATTTATGGTATCACTGCAAATATTTACAATTTCTACCAGGTATCTCGTCAAAGTGTGAATCATACCAGACAAGATTCTTAATAACGAAAAGTTTGTCTTGTTATATAGCCTTGAAATTAAGCATATGAAAAAGTATTTTGCATTTTTATCATGAAATCCAATTATATAAAAGATTTTCCTACTTTCTCACACAACTATCAACAACATGGCTAAGTTTCTGCAAAATAAATTTAGACTAACATACAAAAAACTGCTCTGCATTTTGTGTAAATAAAGGAAAAATTAACACATTTTGATTCTCTAACATATTAATTCTCTGACAATTCTATGTTATTGTAACATATAGATTTCTATTTTATGTAATATTTTTTTTTTTTATTATAATTGTAGCCACATTATTCTGATGGTTGCTGATGACATGGCATGCAATCCTCGTAATCCTAAAGCAGCCACAGTCTTCAACAATGCACATCATCATATTAATGTCTATGGAGATGATGTTGAAGTGGATTATAGAGGATATGATGTAGGTTTATTGATTATTAAAAATTTATTAAAGAATTTTTTTAATATTTTCAAAAGAATTATAAATTTTAATTGTTTTTGTTATTTGAGAACAAACACAACTTCTTGGACTTTTCCGACAGGAGTAAAAAAATATGATTTACAAATCCATTTTTTGATTTCACGCACTCGTAAATTTGCAAACAATTTGCTATAGAACAAACTAAGCTGGGCTGTGCTTTTTCTTTGGAGTAAATTTCATTGCAATATTTCAAGAATGAGGAACTTTCATGTTTTTTGGTTTTATTTTTTAATAAAAGTAGAGAAAAAATCCTGAAAAACAATGCCATTCTTTCAAAAATTTGAGCTCGGATAGATAGTTAAAAAAATATTTAGTTTTTCACTTTGCGATTTGGCGGGAAAAGTAACTTTTGCCTGAAACGTCAACACACAGATAATGAACCAGTCTAAAACCTGTTTTAGACGAGGAATGAGTAAAGGTTTCTCCTTCGTTTTGCGACTTTATCTCTGCGTAACCACGTCATGGTTTTTTTATGCGTTTTTAGTCATGTGACCTTGGTTTGATTTCGGCTAATTTCAAACTCGATTTTTGATTAATTGAAAGCATAAATATAAAAAATAATTGCACTGCTCAAATATATACATTGGATAACACTAGAAAATACAAAAAATATTCATTTTCCTCACTTGTGCAAGTTCCTCATTGATCCCAAAACTAGTGTTTCTTTTAGCTTCTTGATCTTGCCAGCCTATTAATTCTTCTAGATAAGATCCCATATGGTAAAAGATCATTCCCCATGGATCTTTTGTTGCCCCTGTTAGGTGATCCCCCCCCCCCCCTCATTTTCATTCAACATTTTACTTGTTATTAGTAGTTTTGCAGTTATATTTAGTTTGAACAACTTGTTTCCAAAAGCTTTTGTAACGGTATAATCCGAAGATTTCAATTATCTCTACTCAGATATGTCCTGGCTGTTTAAATTAAACAGGTTTGGTAATATGCTTCAACATTTAGATTAAATACAAAGAATTAGTTTTTTGTGTTCTATACTCTTTAATAGTCGTTGTAGAAACACTTATAGAATGGTTTTAGTTTGAGAAAAACTTTTTCTTCCTTCATTTAATGTGCCCTCTTTTTTTATAAAATGTTAGTTAAAAATAAGAGGATTTCAAAATTATACTTTATGTGAGGCTTGTAATGATATATCTAAATAAACACTGAAAAAATCTTGTCATTCCTACAATAAAATATAAATTTTTCTGTAAATGTCTTTTCATTTTATTGAACTATTCCTAAATATCTATCCTCTGTATTAAAAGAACCTGTATCTACACATCTTCTAGTACAGGTTTATTATATATTAGTGCATACTTGTCGTTTGTACCAAATTTATTTCTTTATCTTTATTATTTAAATCTGTGAAGTTTGACCCAAAGATTTCATTGACTCTTAGGTGACGGTAGAAAATTTTATTCGACTATTGACAGGAAGACTGGCCCCAAGTACTCCAAGATCCAAGCGTTTGCTGTCTGATGAACATAGTAATATATTGATATATATGACAGGTACTTTTCTTTTGTTATTATAAACTCAGTATTTTAACGTTTGTTATCAGAATTGGTCATTTTTTCTTAGGTCATTATTGTATATTCAATGCAATTTGAAGAGTATATTGTATAAAGTTCTTTTGTTCTGATGTTGTAGAATTTGCCCATGTGAAATCTTTTTTTTTTGCGCCATTTTCTCTTGATTGAATGTCTTTTCCTAAAATTAAGCTTCTCTTTACATGATAACTTCAACACCTTTATTCCTGTATCCTTTATTTTATTCTATCGTAATTTTATATGCTGCGGCAGGAAATACTACAGGGAAAAATTTAGCAAATAATTATCATATAGAAAACAAAAACCATTTGATAGACATGCCAAAAAAACAGACTCGAGTTTAGAATGTGTTGGAGAAAAACTAAAATGATTATAATTAGTTTGCATTATAGACGATAATAAAAAAAAAATTATTATTATTTTCTTGCCATTTGAACTAATAGTTATTATGCTTTTGTTCAATGTATTAAGTTTTAATATTTAAAAATTATCATAATGGCAATGTTTATGAAAACACAAGTATGGCAGTTAACTACAAGCCTAAGACCCATCTGTGTTGATCCAAATTAACTCTTCTTTATAATCCCTTAATGCAGTTCTAAATGTCTTTTGAAGCTGATTTTTCTAGCAGAGTTTACCATGTACTTTGGCAAATTTTATCAATTTTCAATTACCCTAATTTTATATATATTTTTTTCTTTTTGTTTTCTAAATTAAATTGTGACTTATATATTGTGTGTTGTTTATTATACTCTAAAGTTATGAAATCTAATTGCTTGTCTGGTGATCAGTGAATTTTTCTCATGATCGGAGGGTTGTGCTTTCGATTCTGTGATGGCCACCGTAGATCGGTGTGTACAGTACGTAAAAAAAAAATCTGAACGATGGCCATATCTTTGGTTCTAATTATTGTAGAATCTTGCGGTTTCCATCAATATGTTTTGTTTATGATTTTCTATATGTCTGATGCAAATTTTTTTTTCTTAGGAGGCTGTATACTAAGTAAATTTAACTCTATCTTTAAAAATTTCAATACGAACCCCTATTTTGTATGTTTTCATTCGATTTTGAATACTTCGTTTACCCTAGATACCAAATTTCAGTTCATTATGTTGAGAAACACGTCACTTATGAGCGAAAATATTTTGGAAGATCTTGAAGGTAAATTTCTTTATCACTGAGAAGAATCGAACGTTTTGCATGCTTCAACATGGCCCCTAAAAGTGAGCTTTTTTATATTTTTTCTAAAATATCGAGAACCAAAAGTCGAAATGGAATGAAAAAAAAAATTCTGGAGGAGTTTTTGACCATGATAATTCTAATGGAAGCAAAAAATGAGATGTTTCTATTTAAAAAATTTTAAAACTTGTTTTATTAATTAATAATTAATTATTAAAAAACTGTTTAATACAAAAGCTACTTGTTAATATATGTTTTGGCCTTAAACAAACTATCCTTTGAAATAAAAATTGCTAAAATATATGAACTACATAAGAATTTATGGTCAAAATTTTTTTTCTTCTTTTTAACATTAATAAATCATTTTTTTGGCATCATTTAAATTACTAAACCACTTATTAGAAAATAATGAAATTTGGTATTTAGACATTTTTTTGGATTTTAAATCTAAATATGGTATAATATTATGGGGTTGCAATGAACTTTTTAAAGTTTGGTTTAGTTTTAATATGTAGATGACTCCTCATGATAAAAAAAATTATATACAATTAATAAAGACCTTTCACAATTTACAACGGTACTTAACTTTTGTTATTTCATCAATTAGAATACAAGATATAGCCATCGTTCAGATTTTTTTTTTGCGTACTGTACCTAAAGGGGGCTGTTGCACATTAAATCTGTCGTGGTCTCAATGTCCTCTCGTTGGTGTGGTGGGGTTTAAGAGAGGGGTTTACACTAGAAGATATCGAATTTGAATTCTTCTAGATGCTCAAAATTACGAGACGTATTAGGTTGTGTTAAGCACTTAAATGTGGCAGAAATAGACAGTCGGAAGTTCCAAAAAAAAGAATATGAAATCTAATTGTTTGCTAAAATTATTTAAATTTTTATTAATTTTAAATATGTTTTGGCATTTACTTCTTATTTGAGGCCAGCAATATGTGTTATATTTAGCAGTTAATTTTATTTAAATAAAACAATGTGAAGTACTTGCCCCAAAGTTCATTTATAATTTCAACAAACACAATTGTTAATGCATAAGTTTATGCAATAAAGTAAATAAGACTTTTATTTAATTTTTGTTCTTCAAATGAAAGCAGCTTATCTGCAAAAAGCGATATTCATCTAATTTATTTTGTTTTCAGGTCATGGTGGTGAAGGATTCTTGAAGTTTCAGGATTCAGAGGAAATCACAAATGTTGAGTTGGCTGATGCATTTGAACAAATGTGGCAAAAGAGAAGGTGACATGAAGTCTGATAGTTAAGCTTGACTCTATAGAATATATTTTTAACTTGTGAGAACATGTGTATAGTCTTAATAGTTCTGAAAGCTAAAAAAACTAGGCAATATACTCCCTACCCTCACTCCTCCTTCTTATTGGGCAATAGCTAGGATTCACAGTTTTTGTAAACAAGACCATCTTCCAGAGGATGGCAGGAATTTAAACTATTCATAACACAGGGTTCCCCGGTTATTGAAAGTCATTAAAAGTGCTTAATATTTTTGAACTTGTTTTCATGGCCTTGAAAGTCCTTGAAAACGCTTAGAGGTGCTTAAAAGTCCTTGAAAATGCTTAGAGATGCTTAAAAGTCCTTGAAAATGCTTAGAGGTCCTTAAAAGTTCTTATTTTTTGCAGATGTTTGGCCAACTGCAAAATTTATGAAAACACAACTCGGACATGCTATCCCCGCGTGACCACCACTTATCTGCACCACATCGGAATTTTCTAACATATTTGTATTATGCAACCACCAACTTGTAACTTTTATGGTAGAATTTACTTTATTAAAAATTTATATATAGACATGATGCCTGAAAACAAATTTTCAAAGGTCCTTAAAAATATTAATTAGGTCCTTAAAAATCATTGAAAAGTCATTAATTTTCATTCTGTGATTTGAGTGGGAACCCTGTAACAGTTTTTTCTATAAAAAGTCATTACTTATGTGGATCAGGAAGGTGCACATGCTCTTATACCCTTTATAAAAGTTGTTTTCAAGCAAAACTAATTTTTTAATGAGATTTAAATTAAAGATTTGGAGACTATAATTACAGAGGTAAAAACAGATACATGGTTGATGAATAAAGATGACGGAAAAAGTAATTTTATTGCTGATACTGATTTTTTGTGTAGATATTGACTATAATTTACTCCAATAATAATGTATTGTTAATTTTTTTGACATGGAAATGAAGAATGCCATTATTTTTCAAATGTCATGTTAAAAATGCATAAAAAATACACATTTATTATATAGACCAGGGAGGGGGGAATGCCTGTGGTCATCCTGGCATAGATATTCAAACAGTTTATCATCAGTTTATTTAAGAATTCATAACTATCTTTAATAATAAATAGATCAACATTTTACTTCTAAACATCATTACTGTAAGAGTTGCCTTGGTTACTGATTTATTCACCCACTCAATGCCTCATTCTGTAACGTTGTAAGTTAAAATTTTGACTGATCATTGTTGAAACTCTTTCCTGTGGCCAAAATTGTTTAATCAGAATAAATAAAAAATATTTAGACCTGAATTTATTAATTCATTTTCATTTTTAATAAATAAAATTTGAAACATACTTTGCCACACATTTTGCTGTTAAGGATGTTTGTATTATTTAGAATTAGATGCAAACACCGAGCTCATGCTGACAACAGAATCAATGCTATGTTAATGAATGGGAGGATCATTGATTTGATTGGTGGTAACTCTCAAATCTATTATTGCTTCAATTCTGTTATCAGTGAAGTTTCAAATGATGCACTCAATTTCTCTGTTGAATTCACACGTAATGTAGTTTTTCCACTAGGTTCTTCATTAAAAACAATTTTTTGTCAATTTTTTTATCATTTCATATATACATTGATCAGAAATAATTTTCATTTGCATAACATTAATAGAAAAATTGAATTTTAATAAATATTTTGTGGTATATTAAATTAAATTGTTTATTATATTCATGATTGAATCGGTTGTTTGAGAAAACCCATAAGTCCCTCTTTTGTCGAAATCAGGTTTTTGGTAAAAATTTATTCTTCAGAAGTAGACACGTCTTCTAGAAGTGAAACCTAGCAAAAAAATTCATTCAACAGGGAGTTGGCCCGTATGAAAATTTTGGTTTATTCAAGAAAACCTATAAGTCAGTGACTTATGGAGTTTCTCGAATACACGCCAGCATCGTTAGCACCGAGCAGGTGCGCTTAGTTTTGCTTTCACTCTCAGCATGGGTTTTTCGGTGTATATTCATCATACGTGTTTTACTACCTTAGTTTGCTCTTGTTGCTTAGTAAGTCTTGATATTTGTTTATTTTATTATATAGTACAGTGTTTGGTAATGGATTCTAGTTATGAAGTAAATGGTAATCAAATACTAAAGTAAAGACTTAAACGGTTATAATCAAGAAAGCTAAAGTAAAGGATGAGAAAAACAGCTTTTAAAATTTTACAGTTCATGCATATTTCACACTCTTTCGAACATAAGAATGTTTTGATCGCCAAGCCGTTTATTGATGGGTTATACAGTCATACTTTTCGGTAAAACAACAAAAATCTGTCTCTATCACTCCTAATGAACCAGTACATCCCAGTAAGAAATCCCCATCAATAAGAAAAAAATTGAAGACATAACTAAACTGATGAAATACATCCCAGATAAAGAAAACATTCAAGAATTCTACAGATAGTTTTTACCAGTGGCCTGCGTCTGAGTCTGAGTTGCCAGAAAACTATGCTAATGAATAAATACAATTTCACCATTTATACCATTTTTATTTATTAAACTATATAATTTTATTTGTGCTTCACATTTAGTAAACTTTCCTACTTGTTTTAGATTACCTTTTTAAAGTGTAATAAGTGTACTTTTTATTTTATGAAGTTTAGAGTGCAATTACTTTTTGCCAAACGTATATGTATTTAACAAACCATAATTAATTATTTATCTTTTGAGACCTCCATTGAGCACAAAGGTTGTATTTAACTCCAAACAATATATTTTATTGAAATTAATAATATAGAATTTAGCCAGTTGGAGCAGAAAGTTTTTCTCGATCATAAGTTGCTCTCACCTGACTCATGGGGTTTCCCAAACAACCGATTCAATTTTTCAACTCTCATTTTATTCATAATACACTTTTTATTCATAATTCACAACTTAGTCTTTCCAGAGTACTTCTTAAAAGTTGCATTTAATAATTATTTTTTATTAATTGTTTTGTAAAATCCTTTTTAGCTATTTTGAAGTAAAATTAATTGTGTTCTAACATATCATTTGATTCAAAGGATTTAAAATCATATTAACGTATATATTACAGTTAAAATTCATATTAACATACATATTACAGCTGAAGTATAAATTGTTTATTTTTTATCTTAGGTACCGGAATGTATTCTTTATGATTGATACCTGTCAAGCTGAGTCAATGTTCTTACGGTTCTACTCACCAAATATATTGGCAGTGGCAAGTAGCAGAATAGGAGAAGATTCTTTATCTGTAAGTACAATTTGAATGTGTTTTGCTGAATGTAGCTTGCTAAGTAGCAAAAATTAAAGGGTCCTGAATGAAACAAATGCATGTTTTGCATAAAAGTATGTGCAAATATCAGTACATAAAGTCCATGTGATTACACAAATGTGTATTCATTTGATTAATGCATAGATGCATATTCTTTCGAGTATTCACACAAACAAAACCATATGATTATATTTTCACTACAAATTAACCGATTAAAGATGACTTTGAAATAGTTAAAAACGTTGACTTTTTGACTTTTTAAAGTATATTTTGAATTTTTCGGATTTTTTGAAAAATTATTTTTATGATGTTTGAAAAACACTAAGTGGAACCACAATCAAAATTTATTAGCAAAGAAAAAAACTAAAATGTCGATTGGCTAATTTTCTTACCAACCATCGTTAATGGGTTAAACAATGAAATGAATTTTAATATAATATACCTTATAATGTAATACTTTTAAAGTATAATATAGTACTAGTGGGTCTATATACTGCCTGCTTATTTAAAATTGCTTAGAGGAATTACTTTTCTTGGCAGTTTATCAAAGTTAGACATTGCATTTTCTCATTGTGAGGTGTAAAATACCTTAGGCAATCCTTAGCAAATCAGATATAAAATTCCTTAGGTTTTCTCAACATGTGTAATTGATGATAAAATGTAATTTTCTCTTTTCTTTAGTACATACACACATATTTGCTTTTATAGGTCTAATTTCTAATCAACAAATTTAAAGTGAGATTCTAAACAAAGCTCGGAAAGAAAAAAGATATATGCTCAAGTAGTTTTAAAAATACAGTAGAACCCCCTCTTGACCGTCCTCCATTTAACCAGATCTGTGACATAAACGGCTTAAATTTTAATTTCTGATTAAAAAAAAAAAAAAAATAGTATAAATTATAAACTTTTCCAAAGAAGGAATACTTTTTCTCTTGTGCTGTTGCAGTATTGCTCTAGCTTTTCAATTCAGTCATTCTAACAATCATTCAGAGCATTTTACTAACTGACAACTTTAGCCTTTAAAAATCTTAAGCATGTAAAGACATTGATGTGGAAGACATAGTGCAGTGGCTGGGGATTAACAAAGATATCCAGCAAAAGAATTTGTTGGATGACAAAATCAACGAAGCCATGACCGATGTGGTCTAAGATGATCGATGACCATGTCACATATCTCATATCGCATACGGATAGATTGAAAGCATTGAAAATAGCTCTCATGTGAAACAGAAGACATAGGCTTCCTCTGTTAATGTGATGTTGTAAAATTTTGCCAAACGAAGCTACAAATAATCAAATCTCTTACTTTAATTTCAAATTAATTTTGATGGTGTAAAATTGTTTTTCACTCGACAATTCCCGCTTTTTTTAAAAACAAATGAGATTAGTTTTTATTTATGAAGAATTTCTTTCTGATTGCAAATATTCAAACAAAAGTTCTTTTAAAAAATTAGTTATTTAAATATTAAGAAAAGGAAATGACTAAAAACTTTGTCCGACCAAAACGATCCACTGCAGCTGTGACTTCAAAACATCCTTCAGTTTCTATGGTTATTGTGAGGTTTCTGCCAAACAGTCGGCATTGGTTTGGTAGACAATTGCTATATCCTGTACCAGTTGGCTCGATTTGCGAGAAACTTGTAAAATTGTTTTTCGCTTCTGTGTTTCAAGCCAAGTTATTTCAGATGTAGTGTCGTCACTTTCGCTTAGAATTGAATGTGTCGTTTTTCCCGCCAAAACTAATAAGCGAACTTTGGTTGCAAATTAAAAAAAAGAAAAAGCACAGAGAGCAGACATTTTTGTGTTTATGTACATTTAGAATTGAATAAAAAAATTTGGGTATTGTCCATTGTGCAAAAAATAAGAATCCTTATCTAATTAACTTCCTGTTTTTTCCATTCTCTCAAAGTTTAACCAGATTTTTACTTAAGTGGCTTATCCTTGGTTCCTGTTAAGCTGGTTTCTCAGCTTTACTTTCCTCACTTCTGTCAGTTTTTTGCAAACATTAAACTCTTTGCTCTAAACATTGTGTGGAACATTTGAACACATACTTGTACATTTTATTGTCTCTTTCAAACAAAATAGGGCCAATTGTTTTTCTATATCCAACTTGTAAGTTTGTCTTTATTCCTGATATTCAGTCCCTGATATTATTTTACAAACCAAAAGTAGTGAAAATATTGCTTTTCATAAAGATCAGCTAACTTGGGAAAAGTTACTTATGGCTTAAAACTTCTTATGCATTTTGATTATGTTTTCTTGAAAAAAGACTTTTTCCATCATTCAAAACTTTACCCCCCCCCTTCCCCCACTACACCATCACTATTTTGGTACAGTCTAGTCCTCATGCCTGAAGATATTCAGTACAACCAACCAAGCACGATAATGTTTTTGTAAGAAAAGTCTTTAACTTATTCAACATCTGGTACAATATCTAATATAACTGTTTTTTAAATAAAATACAACCTAATATGAACCGAAGCAAATAAAGAATTATTAATTCTACCCAGTTAAAGTTTAATGAAATAATTATGTTAGGTGAATAGTGAATAGACTTATTCAACATCTGGTACAATATCTAATATAACTGTTTTTTGAATAAAATACAACCTTATATGAACCGAAGCAAATAAAGAATTATTAATTCCACCCAGTTAAAGTTTGATGAAATAGTTTCGTTAGGTGAATAGATCTTGTATTTTCGAAATGTTAAGTTTGATAATAAAGTGATTTCTGATTAAAACTGAGAAATGTACTTAAAGAATAGGTTTAAAAATTAAAGGTATTATATTAAATAGGTGGGTTTTAGAATTATGGCTAAATTTCTATTTATATATTTATGCAACTAGTTGCGAAAGTAATACTTTTTTAAATGAGGCAAAGTGCTTATTTGATGAGTGCATTTGCACAAGTCAAATATTTTTCCGAGTTAGAAAAAGTTATTTTGCAAAAGTTGCATACAATATTTTTTATAATAATGTGCAAATTTTTAATACATATTGTTGCGTTGTACGGGTTCGAAAGATTTGAAGCCAAAGCAGATCAAAACTTGCAGAAATTTATTCCAAAACAACTCTTCACAGTTCTCTTACAGTTCCAGAACTTCTCGTTCTAGTAGACACAATACAGCTCTTTTCACCTCAGTAGAGCACAAAACAGCAGTTAAAAACTTGACAACAACTGCTAAATCGCCGCAAAAGACAATGCAATACAGTTCGTTTTAGAACTAATCAGTATCCAGTCAACTAATTCAGTGACTCAAAATCCAAGAACTAACTCCATCACCCACTCCCTATGCTTTTATAGGGGAGGTGAACGTACGTGAACCTTCTTGAAACTCCTAGAAGTAGACATTTGGAGAACTTTCCAGATTGTAGTTGAAAGTCCTATTACATGTACATGGGATACATGTACCTATACATGTACTGAAAATGTCGCCAAGTTTGGCAACAAAAATTAGTCGCCAAAACCGTCGCCAACTTGGCTCTATCTCGCCAATTTGGCAAGATTTCCATTACCATAATGTTAAATGCCCTCCCCCTTGAAATTCGCTTCCCAGAGTTACCTTTGTAAAACTCGTTATCAAGCGATAACACCCATATTGTCGGGAAACCAACTTAAAGGCAAACTATTGCACTGCCTTATGCAAAATGTACATAAATTTTCCTATTTACAAAATTAACACGAATATTTACAAAATTAACACTACGAAATATTTACAAATATACAAAAATTCGTAACAATATGTTGGCAACTCCAGTCAATGAATCTCTTCTGGAAATGTCATTTCTATATTAAGACTATATAAAATTGGAGCACAACTCGTGTAGTAAAGTGCTTTTATCGCACTAGTGCGATTAAGTTACATACCGCATTCCTCGTGCTACTTGCACCACCATTTCTGATTAAAAACTGTTTAAATTTTTGTGCACGTTATAAAAAGTATATTTTTTAATTAACTACTTTGCAATTTCTGTGACAATGTCAGTTGTTTTGTATGCCAGATCCCCAGAATAGAAATCCAAATATTTTTACTTAATTACAAATTCATAAAGTATCAATATTAATTCTTTTCATGTATTTGTAGCTTTTTATATATATATAAAAAACTAATTTTGTATTTAATAAGTCAAGCCTATTCTTAATTTGTTTAGGTAAATGCTGTCAAACCCTGTTAACTAAAATCGCTTAACAAGAAATCCCTTTCAACATGAAGTAAAAGCAGGTCTCCATATTTAAAACTTAATGTTAATTTATTTGTTTAACATGAAATTCAGTTAACGTGAACTATTTCGGCGGCCCCATCGACTTCGTGTTAACAAGGTTTGACTGTATATTGCTTAACTAAGAGCAATTATTGTACATATGTTTTTATTTCTTCTGAAAGCAAAATCTAAAATTTAAAATTTTTGATTTATTGCTTTCATTTATATTTTAATTGCATTGTTATTCAATTTTTGTAGCATCATGGCGATCCTACAATTGGCGTATATGTTATTGACAGATATACTTACTATGCTTTGGATTTCTTAGAAAAAGTGCACAAAGGTAGCACTAAAACAATGGGACAATTTGTAAGTTTATATTTATATTTTTATTAAAAAATATATAGTTTTCTAAAATTATCTGATTATTATGTTATCAAGTCCACTGTAATTTAAAACCAGAAGTTCTAGAAATACCTTAAAGAAGTAAATTTTCAATTGTTTTAGTTTAAACAATAATTAAATGCTGCTGATATATGTCATGTATCAAATTAAAGGTCTCGATTAGTTTAGTTGGATTATATAAAATTTAATATGAAATTAGAACCAGAAGTGCTTCAAATTTGGACTAGAACAGAGAAAATCAGTGTGATTTGTGAATTAAAATAATATGAAGCGATAATTATTTTTTAATATTTAAATATGTTTTTGATTTTCAGTAAATAATTTTTAAGCAAAACATACCATGATATGATTTCTTAGAGAGCCCTCTAATAATAAAGTTGTCCCATTAAAATTGAATATTAGGTGTTATCTAAACGTTACTGCTTATCTATATGAACTTGTACATTTTATGTGAATCAGAGAGTTGTACTGGGAAATTGTTCATCTTCAGTTCACAATGAATAATGATTTTGTAAAGAAAAGCTTTTATTTCTACTCTGTCTTCGTTGCCATGGTTATATACAGCTTCAGTCCTCAAGCGCTGTTGTGTGGCTGCTATACATTAAATCCATTGAGGTTTCAATGTCTTTTTGTTGGAGTATGCAAAGAGATGCTAGCTCAGGTGTTAACCTATGTCATCTAACCTCTTCAAAATTTTGAAGAGTACCTTATAGACTTTACACTTGAAAACACCAAACCAACCAACTTATTTCTATTCGTATAACATTAACATGTAGCAGACTAATTCATTAGTTATGTACCCTGTTCCATAATGTGTGTTGAAACAATGTCTCCTTTTTTACAGCTCCAAGTATGCCCCAAACGAGTATGCATCTCTACAGTGACTTCCCGTAAAGACTTATTTCCAGTCAATCCAGATCAGGTACTCCTGACAGACTTTTTCGGGAGTGTGCGGAATGTCGAACTTACAAGGGACACTGTGGATCTTATGCCTGTTCCAAGTTATAATGATACCATTGAGTAAGAGAATTTTTTTTGTTGGTTACGCCTTTGCAAGATATTTAAAAGCCTTATGCTAAATTGCGTGTATAATTATTTAACTAACTAATCAGAATTCTCTCTCTAGGTTTTGAAAATAAAACAAATGCTGTACTAATTAAAACACTGATTAGATTTTATTTTGCAGGAAAAAACAGGGGACTGAACATAAATGGAGCTACATTGAACAATTTTCTGTTGACTGATCACAAGCTGTAAAGTTATTATCACTAGCTTAACAAATTGTTATTTAATCAATCCTACATCTTTTATATGTGTAATATATGGAGCTACTTACCAACCCTTTACTCAAATTAAAAACTTTTCATAGTACCCAGAAGTAACCAAAAATCTTATTAAAATTCATTTGTCCTTAATGGTACGTTTGAAAGACATTGAGTGTGTACAGATTCCAGGCTGGCAACAGGCTACCGTTTTTAACGTTTGCTGCCACTATATAAAATAAGATTTACTACAGGACCAAACTAGGAACTATATGAAGTAGACAGCTTTTCTGTTCCCCTTTGCTCTAGCTCAGATGGCAAATTTTAAAAACACGAGCTTCCAGCTAACCTTAATGAAAGGTAGGAAGCAAGAGTACCTGAATATCAGATTCCGATATTTATCACACAACAAATAGTTTTAGCGTCTTGTTAGTTCACATCCTTCCAGTATGTCATTTCCCATAGAGAGTCGCTCACAAGTTGTCAGCATTTCATAAAGCCAATATAATCATTTGCTAGTGCGCAATTGGTTACGAACGAGTTAAGCAATATATACAACAGCTTGATCATTTACGATGCCTATTTAATTTCTTAATTATTTGTTAGTCTCTCACTTGTGTTAAGCCAGTCTGTTGAGCTTTAAAAGGCTTGAATTGTAACTGCAATAAGATTAACTTACTATTTCCTGTAAGTCTTACATAGAATAAGGGAGATGCTGTTTAATCAAAGGCATATTTTGTTTTTTTTTATGTCATATAGCCAACATTGGTTTTTGTGTCATAAAAAATCAACAAACCAACCTTTTTTTATGTTGATTGGATTGAGCAATGCCATTTCCCAAGATATTGACCACATTAAAATAGGCTCGTAATTTGTATAAAAACTTAAGTCTTTATAGAAATTGGAAATGGATGAGTCTACTTTGTCAATCAGTTGGTTGGTTGTATTCAGATTATCTGGCGCCGTCAGCAACACGAGGGCTATAACTTTGTCAATCAGTGAGACAAGATATCAGCTTGAGGGTTGCAGTGCTAAAATACTTATCAATTTAATAATTAAAATTTTCGATATGTACATGAAAAATGAAGCATAAATTATTAGATTACACTTCTAATAAGTGCAGTATCAATTGGGGAAACCTGAATACTCCAGCAGTTATTGTGAGCCATACTGTACCTGAATTCAGTTTGGATTGCTAAATAATATTTCAGGAAATGTTTATTAAACAAAAAGATCATGTATATTTTTAAGGCATTTTGTACTTCAATGACTCAATTTGCATTTGTAATTGATTATGTGTATAAAGTTTGTAAATAAATACAGCAATTTTTTAAGATAATAAAACTTTATTTAAAATGCTAACTCTGTTTGCGTAAAACTTAATGAATATACGAGGAAAGAAAAATGAACAAGGGGGTGGGTTATTTGAACAAATGAAAAGGAAATGCACTTGTGAATTGTTAAAGGGAATGAGTGCACAGCAGTTTCACCTACAAAACAGATGGATTCCACACAGTCAAAAAATAAATACAACGGCTAATTGGTTGAAGTAGAAGACCAAGCACTAAAATTTTCGCCAGCCTGGCCTGCTAGTTCTAATAACCCCATACGAGCCTTAGCTTCCACAAGAAACACATTTTCTTGGGCCCTTGTGAATTCGTCTACCCTGCAAATAGGAAAAGGTATTTTGTTAGTCAAATGAAAATTATTTAGCTATGCCTTAGTGAAAAATGAACTAATTTAGATTGCGCTTAAGAGAATAACAAAATAAATTGAACATAAAATTTAGAGTTAAGTAAAATTTCTAAAATAAAAAACTTCATATTCGTTTAATCTTTAATGTTTTATCATTAAAAACCAACTCACTATTTGTTATATCATAAAACTTAAGGCAGTTCTTGAAATATTACTAATATCCAGGGTTCCCACTCTAATTGAAGAAAAAAATTCAAGGACTTTCAAGGACCTTTTTAAGAAAATTCAAGGACCTTTCTAGAAAAATTTAAGCACCATAATTTTAAATACTACATCAGATGTAAAATTACAAAACGGAGATTATCGGTGGTCAGGGGTGTAGTGGAGTGGAAACACGAGGCAAAGGCGATCCTTTACATTAATAGAAGGCGGAATGACGTTCCCTCATCTAATTCCCCCCCCCCCCCCTCTCTTTACGTGATACTGAACTCAAAGCCAAGTAAGCAAACAAAAAAGTCATTTCGTGGGAATTTGCTTTCGTCTGGGATCCACAACTTCAGAGCTGAGCAGGCAAATTCTAGTTTTTGTAAAACACTTGAAAGAGGCGAGGCAATCCACACATGGCCATTTCTCCTTGATTAGAAATGAACTGACATAATATATGTTTACATCTAGCTATGATTCATTCAATAGCAATTATCTTCTTCAATGAATGATCTGTATTTGTGGAGGAATTCCAGATGTCAAATTTGTATGGTTCGTCGTATATACAGTCGAAAACTTCCACCCACAAATTCACGCCAAATATCTACATTTTTAAAGAACAAAACTTTGGCCTAACACATACAGTTATTTGTGCGCTTTCCTTAAAATATATTTCCCCTCCTCTAATTTTAACGGGAACACTAACCGATTTATCTACAAAAGTTATGTAACTTTTTTTTTTAAATTTTTATATCACGGATTTAATAAATTATTTGTAAACCTCTCAACGTACCTAACAAATGAATTCGTTCAAAAGGAAAAAACAAATGACACAATCCAAAAAAGTTGAGCAAACATGCGGTTCTGACGGAATCAACTGGTTAGTGCTAAAAATCCAGATAGGTAAGAGCAGAATGCTGATATTTTGTATTAGCTTTTAAGGTGGTTTGAGATCACGGAATTATAGCATTTATATTTTGTCAGATATTGGGAAATATTTATTTTATTCCCAGTTATTGGGAAAATCAAACTGATAACTTGTTTGAACATGGAAAAATATGTTCAAAATAGTATTGATTTTTAAATCCTTAATATTAACTTCGCTTTTGTATATTTGTGAATTTGAATATGTTTAGTTCAACAAATAAAATGTTGCTTGAATGTATAGTAAAGAGACTGGCTTCAAGCACTCCGCTACGTTGTTGTGACAGAACTGAACAGTTGTTAACTTTGTTTCACTTTAACTTGGCAGTACTGATAATGCTTCATTAGCCAAATTGCAGCCCTTCACAACCCAGTGTTGGAAAGGGGTTCCAAGGCTTGCGCTAAGAGCAGAGGACTACTAAAAAAAGTAATACGTAGCAAAAATTAGTAATTTTAATAACATGTATTTTATTCAATTCTTATGAAAATAATTTTATTACAATTTTTATGTTTTATAAAAAAAATAAATTTAATCCACGGGTTCCTAAATAAAAGCTGACTTAAAATAATATTATTTAGTGCAGAAAACTCTACGATTTTAATAGTTTGCACCCATACCATATAAAGCACCCTTACCATTTTTGGAGTGTTTTTTATACCCATTTTCATTGTAAGGGGCGCCAAAACTCATTCTTGCACACATAGCATTTTACTCTAAGGCCCGTCCTGTATATTTGATTTTCCTTAATATAAAAGTGCTAATGGTTTTGCAAATGGGTATAATACATCGATTGGTTGGTTGGTTGTATTCAGATTATCTGGCGCCGTCAGCAACACGAGGGCTATAATGCGCCGAAACATTCGTCATTAGACAAGCCAACATATATTTACAAACACCCATGCCTAGCACGGGACTCGAACCCGCAACATCGCGGTCCAGAAGCTAGCACGCTAACCACTAAACCGTTTGGTCGGCATAATACATCGAAATTGGGCTGCGAAGAAGCAGGAAAGCAATTCAGATGTATTACTTTAAAATACAAAATTAAATTGCTTTTCGGTTTGAGAATGGGAAAGTTTTACGTTTACAGTTATTACAGAATTTACTCCAAAAATGTAGCAGCAGTTCTTAAAAAAAATAAATCATACAGTGGCGGCAATAAGGGGAGGGAATTTCCTGATCTTTTTTAAAAATCTAGCGATTTTGATGGCAAATTATTCATATCATATATATTTTGCAGTTTGCTTTCTCCTCCGATTTATGCCCATTTTTGACTATTATTGTCACCAATGTTGAAAAGACAAAATCGAACTGGTTAAGATAAAAAAAAACCAGCCCATGCAAATCTGGCAAGTAATGAGACTACATTGAAATATCCTGCTTAAAATTAGAGATGATTGAGATAGCACACAAATTAATATTTTATCAAGAAATTTTAAATCGACAGATGGATTTGAATTTTCCAATTATTTTATTAATGGAGCAAATTTGGAAAAGGAAAGGAAGGATCTATCAAGCAAAAGGAACTTCTCTACATTTTCTTTTTGAGAAGGAGAAAAGCCATAAAACTTTCAATCAACTTCTGTAACAATCCCAATCTTTTTCATTCATTTTGAAAACCTATTTTGAGGAGCTACAGAATCTAGGAATTTATCCGAACCCATTGCATCTGACATTTTGGAAAATTATTGTAAAAAATGTTTAAAAATTTGTGTCAATAATATGTTTGAAAATGTGTTATAATCCTTTACAAAGTGCTAAACAATCTTTTAAAATGGGTTATGCAAATCAAATTATTTAAAAATCCATATAACTATAGTTTAAAAAAATTATTTGAATAAAAGAATAAGTCGAAACACGCAATTTTTTCAAATTTTTTTTTTTGAGGTACTCATGAGCTATTTTGAGATTATTATAGTAATATTAACAAACTATTTAAAGTTGTCCTTTTTACTTCCCCTTCCCTAATACACAGAAAAAAATATATAAGTTTGTAACGATGCAACATAGCGTTCCCGCACTTTTTTATTTTACACTACACCACTGTCATTGGTCACTTAAAAATTCAAGGACTTTCAAGGACCTTATCCTTTTTTCAAGGACTTTCAAGGACCAAATTTCATAAAAAAAAATTCAAGGACTTTCCAGCACTTTCAAGGACCGTGGGAACCCTGAATATCAGTTTTAGTTGCTAATTACTGATGAAAAGCTTTTTCTATTGAAAAGAATGAACGATACAGCTTTACAAATATATCTACTATTAACATAAAATATACAAGACTCTCTGGAGCTTTCATTCAAACTCTTATCAAGTATCAATTAGTACCCAAAATATACATAGTTCTGATGCTATAATTAAACTATTTACGAATTCAGTTTTTGTGATTCGCTTGAAATAGGTGTGTAAAATGTACTAAACAAAATAACTTTTCATGCATGGTATAAAAATATAAATACATGCTTTGCAAATAAGCTTCTAAAAAGCAATTTTGATTTGGAAGGAAAGTTATTTTATAAAGATGTATAAAACTTTGAATATCTAAGTTATTCAATTAATTTTAAACTTGTTAGATTCAAAAGCATGCAAATTTTGTAAGTTTTACGCATTAGCAACAATTCCATTTTTAAGTAAATTAATACATTGATCATGCAATTTTATCTATGATAAAAAGGTTTGTGCTCTATTATTACTGATAGAATTTTAATGTTGAATATTAAAGGATAAAAGAAGAAGAATTATTATATCTTGGATATTAAATATAAAAAGTTGCTTAGATAGTAATTGTTAAACTATTTAAATCATACTATTTTTGCAAATATAAAAATATATATTAAGTTTTAAGACTAATCAGATTTAAAACAAATGCCTGCAGGAGAAAAAATGTGGCCTCAACTATTTAAATTGATATGAAATTACTGAATTAATCTTGCATGATATATTTCCTTTTAAAAGATTTTTTTTTTTTTTCAATTTTTAACCCTTGGACTGCTGGAAAAATATACAAAAAAACAACAACCTAAGTGCCTATTAATTAAAACCGTTGTGTATCATATATGCAACATCATGTACTAACTAAAGTTTCCAATTAGTTGTGTAGCATGTATGCTTAATATACGGCAATACTTAAAGGTGTTTTACATCAGTGATGGATTGGTGTATTTGAATAATTCAAGATATTTATTCTATTTATAGAAAGCATTACCAATTATAGCTGCACAAAAATTAAGAAAAATGACAGATTCCAATGAAATTATTAGTACATTATAACAAAGTGAAACAAAGTTTTTAACAAATGGGTAATATTACTGAACGAGTGCATGTTACCCATATGTTAATAACATAACTATATGCTGTTTAAATAAAAACAGTAGATGTAGCATGTCATTTGTTGGGTAATTATCATTCAAATATCATATCCAGGGGCTAGATTTCAAATTACACCATTGTGATTTATATAGTGTAAAATACATTTTAAATTTAGCTTTAATAATAGAAAATAAACATCAAGGTCAAATTTATAGTAGTCTTTTCCAAGCTACAGTTCTATTTTTTGCTATCAAATTCATATCAATTGAGTCGTATTTTTGCAAACAATTTTATGCATAAAAAAAAATATCAACTCCAATGAGACCACCATTTTGTTAAATAAGCTCAGCAAACAAAATTTTTTTAAATGTCAGTTCAGTTACGAGGAATTCAGTCACCATTAAAAATGTAAAAGAAACAGCAATCTTAAGTTTTTTCAGTGAAGTGTAATAGTAACATTTACTATTACACCTCATTAGGCTATTAAATTAAATTTGTAAACTTTGGTGAAACTGAGGATGGGAAATCATGAAATGTGGTTAATATCTGAAATATTATTAACAATATAAGAATATTTATCTACTTTGTTTTTGTAAAAATTTCTTATTACTTAGGTTAGTTTAAGGAATAGTTCACCCTGTTTTAATAGAAATTTTAAAAGAAAGCAATTATTTTAGATACATTTAGTAATCATTAAAGCGAGATATATTAGTAGCACTCTACTGAAAAATGTGCTATGGACATGCAGTATCAAGCTTTTAGCAAGATGGCATTGTTAATTGACCTGTTAAGCAGCAAAAATCTGGTCTGGGCACTTTATGTAATTCTTGTCAGCTTTAGATGAATTTCTCGTTGTCTTTGAAGACTGACTTAGGGACACAAAACTGAAAAAATGTCATTTCTGTTTATCATACACACAACATCCCCACTCTAAACTTATCTGAATTCATGCAAGTTAGTCATAATTGCTATAATTTTGAATTTGAGTCATGGCATATTATGTAGAAATACCTAAATTAATGCTGTAAAATATATATTTTTACCCTCAAAACCATTTTCAGCTGAAAAGAGGTTTTGAAACTCGTACGTAATAATTCAGTTACATTTTAAAATTTGGTTACACACATTGATGAAAATAAACCTCCAGTGTTAAAAATACCCCAAATATTGATTGCTTTTAAATTCTTTCGAGTAGATGAAAATTTTCATCATTGGAAAATCTAGCTGAATTGAATTCTTAATGGCATTGACATGATGCAGCGTCTGAAACAACGGTAGTGTTCTGTATAGACTAATGCTAAGTAAAAAAATCACAATTCATTCATGTGACTTGATGAATCTTAATATCACATTTTCACTCTCAAGCAATGGAACAGGTTCTCTAGTTATTCATACTTACACTTCTGTCTTAAGTTATGTAAACTAGGAAATAATCTGTTTTTGAATTTGGCAAGACCTCATGAAACTTTCATTCCCAAAAAATAATCTTTAAAAAAACTCACTTGTCATAGATGACCCCATCTACTCCTTGTTGTTTAAGTGACCGGATGACATCGCTGTGGTTGATGTCGTCCCCCCAACAGAACAGGATGAGGTTGTGGTCCTTTACAAAGGGGATGTGAGAAGAATCGCGCATCAGATCTTCAGCATGGACATCAATGCCCTGTGGAAGGTAAACACAAGCTCAATGGTACTGAATACAATCTGCCTTAACGCGTTGAGTAACGCGTCAGCCATCGTTGGCTGACACTGAACTTTCAGTTTAGGCCGCGTCGGCCATTGATGGCAGACAGTGTAAAATGTATAAAACTAAAAAAATTATATTGTTTTAAGCAATTACTGAAAATTTATTTATTACAGGATAGTAACATTAACATGTTGAGTGCCGCGTCAGCCATCGGTGGCTGTTGTTTTTCCTACACCTATAATTTGACATAGTGCTTTTCTTAGTACTTTTTAAAGTGCAGTAAGTCTTAGTTTTTGAAGTAATATTGATATTTCAATAGATAAAAATATTATTAAATATACTATGTCCAAAATGTCCTTGTGAAAAATTGCCTACCCAAGAATTTTAAGTCCGAGGTCTGGCAATGCTGCGTAAACGTGTTGAATTAATGTCTATAAGCATTTCATTCTCAGCGTAAATATCTTCTACTGCAATAAGAAACAATAGCTTTAATATATTTACTCAACTGTATCAAGTACATTTCAATTTGTTAGCAGCAATGTGCTGGTATTGTGGTATAGCAATGCGAAGAGCACTACTGCGTGTGGCCTGAAGGGAATTTCCTTAAGAATTCGTGTGGCGCTCAACGTGTTAAAGAGTAATCTTAAGACCCAATACTGCATTAAAGCACACCAGCTATATTAAGAATTACAGTAACTGCTTTGTTGGAATCTTGGAACATCTTCATAAATAAATCCGATTGCTTTAATTCAGACAAGCGACTTGTCCCAGCTTTTATTTTCTTGTACTGGACAAAGTGTGCTGGACAAAAAAGTTACAGCACCTAGCTTTATATTCAAATGAGCAAAGCATCTCTAGTCTTTTGTAATTTTACATATTCACACTTGATGTTAGTATGCTTTAATTAAATTTCATCCTTACATTGAAATTAACAGTGCTTTAATATGACTTGTAACACGAGTCTTTTTGCAAAGATTCACACAGCGGAAATGACAAGTCACCAGTCTTTGAAACATACCTCTTTTTAGTTTTATGCTGTCTTATAGACATAAAAAAAATTGCCCATTTCAGAAGAATGACTTTTTTTCTGAAGGGTTGGGGGCACATAAATTCTTATTTTTTTTTCTAACAACAATTTCCCTTTAACTCACTGTGTTTTAATCAATACCCTTTCAGCCCATTTAAATTGGTACAACTTGTTCATTACATTTCTATTTTAAAGCCAAAATTGTAAAAAGATCCTAACCTGCGGTACGAAAAATAAGCTTTTATTTCGACTCAAAACACTATTCATTCTGTAATTTTTAATTCTCCCTCATAACAGTCTTGCGTTCAAAGACAATTACATTCTTCAGAGATTTAATTTAGTTAAATTTTCAAAACACCAATATAATTAAATTTGTCTATTTGTCAATATGATATCATAGTTCAAAATTGTTTCACTTACGAATTTTTTTTTAAAAATTGATGTTTTATAACTGGATTTTAACTTTTTTTTGTTTGGAAGCTGTACCATGCTTGTGTAAAAAATAGAATTTTTAGAATTCATAAAAACATAATTTCTTGCATTGTTTTGTCATACTGTTTCGTCAACCATTATGCATTCTTACTTAAAAAAAATTGTTTTGCTAACAAATCATATGAAAAAATATGTTTGTCATTTTTAAATATCTTAAATTTTTAACTTGAAACTAATAAAAAGTAATTTTTTTGCAAATATATGAGGCACTGAGTATTAGAAGGGACCACAAACGGTTTTAACAAAACCGGGTAGAAACAGCCTTCATTTTGAAAAATAAACATTGTGGAATGATCCGTTCTGGTGCTCAACACTTTATATGACAGCATACAAAGCAAGAATTCCTGCACATACTTTTTAAATTATAGTTTTTCGCAAAAATTATTCCTTACCAAAAGCCCAGTATTCAGTGCAAAATAAGTAGCCATAGGAATAGACGATGTCCTTGTGTCTAGGTAGGGTGGGTATTTATCCGTCTCCCCTTGAGTCAAGAAGAGTAAAGGGTATTTGTTTTGTTTTAGTCTCACCCTGAAAATAAAACATTTGAATATTTTACAAAGTAGCAGTAATAAATATAATTAAAACAATATCAATTTCTTTTTAAACCACATAACTGCACTATAGCTTAACATATAGAGATTAAATTATAATATGCTAATAGCAGACTTGTAAGGATTTATTTTTATAACTCCGAGTCAAACAAGCTCTAATCCATACTTGGCTAGTTTAGTTTTAATGAAGATCAATTCTTAAAAGTTTTTTTTCTATTGAACAGTAACATTATAACTTGTTATTTCCTTACACTGGGTGGCCACAAAATTCAGGAGAAAAGGTTTCCAGATAGATTTCAGGGTGACCACAAAATTTAGGAAAAAAAGTTCCCTGATTTACAGGACAGATTTCAAAAAAGTTCCCTGATTTTACGGTAAACTTTTTTTCAAATATCCCCCCTTTTTAAAGATGTATAGACACCCTGATCAAATAGAACATGTATGCTAAGGAGATAACAAGCCATTTTTTAAAAAATAGTTTTGGTGGCAATGTATTCTGTAATTCAGACTAATGATTATCACAATCAACCTTCGGGTTGGTTGGTTGTATTCAGATTATCTGGTGCCGTCAGCAACACGAGGGCTATAATGCGCCGAAACATTCGTCATTAGACAAGCCAACATACATTTACAAACACCCATGCCAACACGGGACTCGGAACCCGCAACCTCGCGGTCTAGAAGCTAGCACGCTAACCACTATACCGTATCAACCTTCGGGTAAAAGGCGCCAAAATACAGAAGAACGGGAAGACATGCTTGAAAAGTTCCCTGACATTTCCTTGATTTTTTCCAGCATCAGAAAGCTGCCTGACATCTCCCTGATTTCCAGGTTCTGTGGCCACTCTGGATTTCTAAAAAATTCCTTGATTTTACGGCAAACTTTTTTTTAAAAATTTCACAATTTTTCCAGATAAAATAGAACATTTATGCCAAAGAGATAATAAGTTCATTTCTTAAAAATAGTTTTGGAGGTAAATGAAAAGTTTAAATTATACCTTAACATGAAACTTCTACCACAATTCTCCCGGAAAATGGCACCAAATATGGATGAATGGGGAAACGTACTTTCAAAACAATTCCCCAATTTTTGCAAAATTTAAAAAACTTCTGGTATTTCCCTGACTTTTTCCAGAATCAGAAAGCTCCCTGACATTTCCAAGTTTTGTGTTAAATTAAACAAGAACTTACATGGTGCATATGTCAGGATGAAAACAAGAAAGAAGAATGAATCGATTTCCAGCATTTTCTAGAATGTCTCGCATTATAATGTCAATATAGCTATTCATCTCAAAACGGTGATCCAAGTCCCAAGTGCCATCCTGCAATTAATATGCTTAGTAAGTTTAAAAACATACGTTTATAGAAAATACATTATAAGACAGGCTTTCTTTTTAAGAATAAAAATAAATTTTTTATGTCACCATAAAAAGGGATACAATAATTTTATTCTACGTCTCATGACAATACCAGAATAATATATTCTACAACATATCCATGTGACAGAGATATTATTTCTAATAGTCCTTTGGTGTTATTAGACTTGATTATTCTTTTAAAATAGCATTCCTTTATAAGCTATTTTAAATATATGTATTAAATTAAAAATATGTATACAAGCAATATGAATATAAAAATCAACACAGAGGCAATGAAATTGACACATAACTTTAGATTACTAATCTAGTTCTAGACAGTATAATTCATTATTGCAATTCTGGACTTAATACTGTATATCCATAATAGTGTTCAATAAATAAAGGAGTCCCACTCTAGATAAACAATAGGTTTAAAGGACCACTGCATTAAAGCTCTACATTTTTACTACCTAGTCTCTAAGAATTTGTACAGGGAGCATTCATGAGAGTTATACATTTAAAAAGTAATTAAATAATATTTTTGTTTATTAGGAAATGTTAACATGGCATAAAGTAAGAAAATGTGTTTGAATTGTATAGTTATATAAAAAATTTTAGATTAGAAATGCTGAATTCTGAAACTATAATTTGTTTAAATAAAAAATTTTAATATAAAATATAAATAATCCCTTGATTCAAATATTGGTTATATTGTATTTTGTAATATTAGTCATAAAGACCGAGAAATGAAAACTTTTTACAATTTCTTCATTGGAAAAGTGAGCTAATTTTCAGAACACCAACAATGAAAATGTGTATTTTTATTCGGAGGAAGCCAGCAAGTGGCCAGTCACCGCAAGAAAAAACTTTAAAATAAAATAAAATTAAACTAACTTAAACTTTAAAGTTGTAACCCACAAAAGAAGCTAATAATGTGGTCCACTTACATGGTATTGCATAGGACATTTAATTTCAATGTTAACTCCGACACTTGGATCTACGGATTCTAGAACATGCTTTAGAGTGGGGAAAGGTTGATTGTCCTCGGAATCATCTTCGTGGAACTGATATTTTTCTTCTGAAAAGTTAGATTAGTATGTAATATTCAGAGAAAAAACTTACAAATTATTCATAGTACAGAGCGTAACAAAAATGTTTATAATTTTCGAACATATTATTAATGGCTACTGTCCCAAAATGTAAGTTGCATATTAATTATCATAAAAAAGTTCTAGCAACTGTGCTGTTAAGTTACTGGCTAAGCTACAAATCTGAGGTTTTAGTCAAAGACCAAATGTCTTAAACAAATAAACAAAGAGTTGTTTATTAGATAGAAGCTAATTCACAATGTTCACAAGCTAACTAATAAGTACACACAAGCATAGGATACCAGTTTTTGCACTTAACCATTTTTTTTTTTACAAAAACAAAAAAATAAATAAAATCTAACCGGTCAGACATGCCATTTTTAAATCCTTTATATTAACTTCGATTTTATATGTTTGTTGATGGTGGGAAAACCTGCAGATATATTTAACCACCTTGCCAGCATCCAATCGGTCTAGAACTTGGCAGATAGATTCGATGACAATGCATTTTATCAAATTTAGGGGGTTTTCACTGTCACTAAAAGGTCGCTTTTACGGACTACTAATAAACCAACTTGCCGTCATCCAATGTGCTAAAATAGTATTTTCCCAACCACTGAAGAAACTCTTTCTTGTTGCCAAACATTTTTTAATAAATAAATAATATAATTGATTTAATCGGAATAAATAAAAGATATGGACGTGAGTGCATAAATTCATGTTCATTTTTAATGAATAAATTTGATAAGTAGCTTGCTGCACATTTTGTTGATAGAGATGTTTTTGATATTGAAAATAGATGCACCCCAAGCACACGCTGTTTACAGAAACAAGGTCGTGTTAATTAGTATCAAAATTGGCAATGAATATAAAGAATTTATATTAAAAACTTTGTTTTTATGGGTTTTATTATTTATACAGATTTTCTGTAGTCTTTTATGGTTTTTCTGTAGTGTTTTGCTGTTTTTCTAAAGTCTTTCACAGTTTTACAGATGTTTTTTGAATTCTATACAAAATATCTACGAAAAATATCTTTTCAGTCTTTTGCCAATACTCGAGGGGCATGTGACATCATACGACCGGTAATTCGTTACGCCGCCAACCAAAATCATGCCGAAATCAGCTCTTTTCACCGCGATTTCACCGAAATTTGATCATTAAGAGCCATTAATAAATAAAAACTGCAATTTTAACTAAGTAAAAATATATTTCAGAATGTCTAAAATCTATTTAGAACGTCTGTTTAATGATTTACTCAATTGAAACTTGATTATTTACAGTTTTATTGCAATACAGTCACAAATTCCCATTGAATCCTGTGCTTTACAAGCTAGCTTTCTACCAACCAAAATGTCTAGGAACCGGTTTTTTTCCCCTCCGGAGTTGCTTTGTTGGTAAACATGGGCATCACCTATACTCTTGAAATGTAACAATATTTTAAATACTACCGAGATTTACATTGTTTTCATGGGGTGTTATACTGAGACAATAACAGTCATTGTATATCACATTCATACATCTTAACGCAAGAGTATTGGCTATGGATAAACTTTAAAAAGAAGTAAAACCAAACCTATGGAAAATCCATAGAAAAGCTAGCATCCCTGACCATTTGAAAGTTATTAAAATATTTTCATTTTAAAAGTCATTTACAACTTTTATATGTAAAGGCATGCACTACATCTATTTTTATTAAATAGGATGGCAGCTTTTAAATGATTTAGTAACAAGAGATGTTTCTATGCTCTTCTCTGCAATTTCATTATAATACACTGTATCAACATTTTAATCCTTTTGATGATGATTAGTTAAATATATATATTTTCTTATTTTATTCATCATTTTAAGTACAAAGCACTTAAATAAGAATTTTTTTGTATCTACTGATGTTGCACTTAAGACGGATCATTAGTATGTCCCTTGCCTCCACAGTGCTTCAATTTCTTTTCCCACAACATCTGCCAAAGAATTGCTTTAAAATATATGAGTTTTTACACCAAATATAATAACAGTAATAAAATGTTAAAAAAAAAAACAGAAGGGATAATAAGCTGATGTTTTTCTATTCTTAATATCTTAATACGATTAATAAGTTAGCTTATAAAAACTTTTAAAATTATAATAAAATACATCCACTTATTTTCCCTTCAAATTTTGTTAATGAGCAATTATATTAGTGTTATTCATACCTGATATAATAATATATTTTAAAACAATACTCCGGCAACAAGGTTCCTACTCAAATCGTGGAATGAAAACCAAGGACTTTTAAGCACCAAAATAATGTTTTTAAGGGCCGTAAAAAAAATTGTTTTCAGACATCATGTCTATATATAAATTTTTAATAAAGTATATTATACCAAAAAATTTACAAGTTGATGGATGCATAATACAAATAAGTCGGGGAAATTCGATACTGTGCAGATAAGTGGCGGTCACGTGGGAATAGCAAGTCCGAGTTAAATAAAAAAAAATTTGCAGTTGGGCACACGTCTGCAAAAATTAAGGACTTTTAATTGCCTCTAAGCATTTTTAAGCACCTCTAAGCATTTTCAAGGCCTTGGAAACAAGTTCAAGAATATTAAGCACTTTTAATGACTTTCAATGACCGTGGGAACCCTGCGTCAGATACTGTGCCAGAAAAAATGAAGCCTTACATCTATGGGGCAGGGAAATACTTATGCTTCTTTTTAAAGATTGCAGTAGCAAGTTATCATATCAGGGTGATCACAAAATTCAAGAAAAAAAATTCCCTGATAATTATCCTGATAGATTTCTAAAATGAATTTTTTCCATGACTTATGGTCATTTTTTGCTCAAAATCACGATTTCCCACGACATAATTCATCCAATGTCCAAATTCACGACTTTCCATATGCGCGGAAACCCTGTAAGGATGAACAGGGAATCAAAATAATGATGAGAAAATTTCCCTGATTTTCGTGATTTTTCTTCTTCTTCCAAGTATCAGAAAGCTTCCTGACATTTCCAGGTTCTGTGGTCACCCTGTATACATACCGTTTTGAAAAACAGCAAAATAAATAAAAAATATTCATTTAAAAGATATCACAAAGCAACTTACCTGAATCAGCAGGACTAAGCTGCAAGGAAAAATAAATGATTGTTTAATATAACTTAATTTGTATAGGGCTGCTATTAATATAATTTTGCAGAGGGAATAGGAATTTCCTAAACTAGGGTTGCTTACTGCTACAAAATTTTATAAAAAACATAGTTGAATAAAGGAGAGGACAATTTTAAATGCATTTCATAAAGTAGTTTATAACTATCTGAATTTTTATTTTTTGACATTTTAATTGTCTCTTACGAACCTAAATCAGTCCCATAGTTTCCCTAAAAATATTACATTATACATCAATGAAAAGCTACAAAAAATTTAATATAGTAGAAGCTTTGTTAGGCTGTCTCAAATTGAGAGCTAAATTTAGTTAAAAAATTATCATTAAAATGAAATTTTAAAATGAACACTGATAACATACTTTCAACATGCGCAGTTGTTGTGCGGTAAGGTCTTTCACTGCCAATTGAAGGAGTTCATGTTCATTTGTACTTCGTTTCTGCAGTAAAAGTAAGCATTTTTAAAAAAATTGCCAGGTAAACACAAGATTTAGATTGAGGAAATAAAAATAAGTTACCTTTTTCATTGAAATGCATATATAATAATCGTGATAAATAACAGGAACCATATCTTTAGATAATTGTACATCTAACTCCACCATGTCCGCACCCTAAAAATACAGATAGATGAAAAATATTCTAACACAGTGTTCCCACTCAAATCACAGAATGAAAATCAATGACTTTTCAATGACTTTTAAGGACCTAATCAATGTTTTCAAGGACCTTTGAAAATTGTTTTCAGGCATCATATCAATAAATAAATTTTTAATAAAGTATATTTTGCCCAAAAAGTTACAAATCAACTTGGTGGATGCGTAATACAAATGTCGGAAAATTTTGATACGGTGCAAATACGTAGCGGTCATGCGGGGATAGCTGTTGTTTTTTATAAATTGAGTTGTATGTTTATAAATTTTGCAGTTAGCCACATAACATCTGCAAGAATTAAGGACTTTTAAGGTCCTATAAGTATTTTCAAGGACTTTTAAGCACCTCAAAGCATTTTCAAGCACTTTCAAGGCCTTGAAAACTAGTTCAAAAATATTAAGCACTTTTAATGACTTTCAATGACCGTGGGAACCCTGTAACAAATCTATGCTTTAAATATATCTCCTTTGCTTTCTGTAATTATTAAAGCAAATAATAGTATGCACCAAAGCTTTAAATATGCAAAATCTTACATTTTTTTTTGTATTATTCAAATAAAAACTTTTTTTTTGTAAATAAGAGTGCAATGTTTTATAAAGACAGCTTTATGCAAATAGCAGGTAAGCAATAAAATGTTTGAGATTGAGTTTTTGTATTGTTGGATTCAGCTTATCAATATCTAATTACCGGTATAGATTTTACTGCAATATATTAGCAGTTAATCTTTACCAGTAACTATAGTAAACTTACAGTTCATAGAGGTGTAAAAAAAAAAAAAAACACTTTTGAAAATTATTTTTGAAAAGCAGGTCATCATCGATTACCTGGTATTTGAATAAAATCGTCCATACACTACAGAATAATAAGATATCTTAAAACCAAATATGCAAGTCCGTCCTTAAGAAATTATACTCACAAAAACCCACCTTGTTCCAAGTGAAAATAAATTGATTTAAGGAGTTAAAAGACTAAAGAAAACAAAAAAAATTCCTGTTAATAGATTGGCTTTAATGTTGCCTTAGTTTAAATTCAAATATGTTAACAAAAATTCTGGCTTATTATCTTCAGGCAACTGTCTTATTTTTGAAATATATTAGAAAAAGAAAACATTGGTGCATAGATGAAGATTGCTCTTAAATTCCTAAGCTTCATGAATTCAACAAATAGCTAATTTTATCAGATAGCATGACTGGTTTCAAATAAAACTTAACACTTACATGCTTGGCAGCATAGTTGAAGGATGCCACTGTGTTCTCTAATACATTTTCAACCCTGTAAAAAAAAAATATATACATATATATAACCGACTTTAAGTAAATTAATCTCAATATCAGATATTGGTGCATTCATTTTATTTAGATTGACTTAAGCAAACAGAAAAACAATCAATGAAATGGAACAATTTAAAAATAAAATAAGCAAGTACAGTGGATACCGCCCACCTAACTGGGACCAAAGGTAAGCTGGTCAAGCAAAAATCCAGTTAAAGCAGACAATTGGAGGAAAAAAAGGCAGTTAATTGGATAGGGATGTTTATTTTTCAGATAATAAAATAAAAAATTTAACACATGCACCAAACCACTTTTTAAAAATTTCGCTATTATATATTACATATCATTATGAAAAGTTTATCAGTGACTTTTTCCTGCTGAAGAGGAGAGGTTTGATTACTTGCAGCTTAGCTTTTACAATTTTTATAAAAGCATCACACCAACAGAGAAAATTGATGTCTGCTGCTCAGGATAATCAAGGTTAAATGCATTTCCAATGCTTTTATTGCGGAAAAAGTAAAAACTAAGGAAAAAGTATGTCTGTTTTGAAAAGTTTTTAATAAATACTATTTTTTTTTAATGTTTTGTACTTTAAAATTTGTTTAGCCATTTAAAAGGGTTTCTACTGTAGTGGGACTTTTCTTAAACATTCATATTTTAATTGCTTAAGTGCCATTCATTCTTTTTGAATAAGTACAATTGCTATATGGAAATGCAGATTGCACGGAAAACACAATTTTTTTGGTTAACGAGATTACAAATTGAAAAATAAAAGTAAAAGAAACTTTTTTATATTCACTTAGCATATACCCCTTAATTCTTTCATATTCAGAGATGTCGATAGTTTATAACTAATTTATATAATTTTAAATTATATGTTTTTTAAGTCTTAGAATATAATTTTTAATTAACATTAGGCTCTTCAGATACAAGTCAATGACAAAATTAAATTATAAAGCTTTCGTGATTGGCATGCTTTGAAATATGTATTTTCATAACTGAAAACACTTTTAAATAAAAAACAAAGAAAGTCCAACAATTTACAGGGGACAATAAAATTTCATTTATTGCTTGTATAGCATTTTTATGTGTGTTATTTTATTAATGTACACTTTATTTGTACTGTTAATAATTTGAGCTAAGTGGATGGATACCTCACTAAATAATTTTTTACAGAGACCAATAAGGTTTTGGGCTTATTGTACATTAAAAAAAGTACGAAAAACTTTTCTACACACAATTTTTTTTAATAAACTTTTTTTGTATTTAAAACGTTTGAAAGATATACAAAAGTTAATAGTTAATTTGGAACCTATACCATGCATTTCATCCACAGAGTTTAAAAGAATTTTTGTACAAAATTAGGGAGCTAAAAGGATCCTCACTTGTCATTTCTTCTTGCATTTCCTGCTCCTCTATGTCCGACGTCCAAGTGTTTTTTGTCTATCGTCTTCCAATGCTTGGCATACGTTACACTGAGGTCACACACAAAGTCTTTCATAGGGCGAATTATCAAATAATCCACTAAAGTTAAGGCAAGAAACTAAGTTAAACACATTATAAATTTAAGTGTTTTAAACACTTAAATATAATAAATTGAAACACTTAAATATAATGAATTTAAATACTTAAATAATATACATGTTTTAGTATAATTTTTACAACTTAATAATCTTAACACGTTGACTGTCACAGAATTTTGACATGATTGCGGTCTAAAGAGCCAATTTGATTTTACCTTTAACTGCTGTATGCGGTCTGACAGACCGCGAGTCATTTTTTGTGGAATGCTTCACCCACTAAAATATTTTAACTTTGAATTTTATATTAATTTTTCCAATATCTTGTATCTTAAATCTTTTCTTTGGCACAGTATGAACCATGTGTTGCTCTTGCGTCAAAATTATCAAACCATCCAACCACAACACTCGTCGACGCGTTGATTGGAGAAGAGATTGAACCAGTGGTGTGAGTTGAATGCAACTCGGACTGAATGAGAGTTATGGTGGAAATTTAAAAATTAAAATAAATTCCGATATTGTTAGGCAAATCTTAAGTTTTTTTTTCATGAGGTGATTGGCTTCTTACCTGATAACTGCCCTATAGGCTGTTGCCTTTTGCCAGATATGGGCATGTTGCACGTTCCAGACGTGTCTCTCATGTTGCTGGGCAAAATGTAACAGAAGCCAATGTGTTCTGGAATGTCTGAATCATGTACATAGAAGTCAACCATGTACGCCTGAAAGAGACATGAAAGTATATTACATAAAATGAAAACAGAAGAGTTTTCATATAATAAAGGCAATACAGTATCAATATACTTTTACAGTACAAAAAATATGATAAATAAGGTTACTTAACTACATTTGATCGATAACTAAAAAAATCAATTTGCTCAACAAACAATATGCATGACTATGAATGACCTATGGAATGCAAATATACATAAAAAGCATTACATATAAAGAGGTATATTTATAACTTATGTAAATATGCAATAAGCAAGTTAGTAATATTTATATGATAAGAATAAAAGGGCATAAAAGAAAAAGGAGGGAGAGCAATAATAATTCTTGAAACGAAGATCTCAGAATGGTTTAGTTTTAGACCAAATAAGTTAGGTGCTAAAAGTAGTTTTTAAAAGTAAAATTTAAAAAAAAAATAGTAGTTTAGATTTAAGTAAAATAAAACACTGTTACATGAAGCATGTTATCTTATACAATAACTAAAATATAAGATGCATAACTAATTTTTAAGGCAACACTGACTTTTTTTTAATGATACTTTAACTTTATATTGAAAATAAAATAAATAAATCAACTTGTTATTATAACTAGTAAAAGAACAAGAAAAGATGTAAAAATGGAATATTAAATCAATGAATAAAAAAACTTTCCCAAAAATTATTTTAATGATGTTTTAAATAACATGGCAATTAATGCACAACACGCACATTGTTAGTCAGGAAACAAAGTGTAACAAATTAAGGAATTGGATAATATCAATACTTGACAAGTAATTTCACAAACAAAACGTTCACTTTTATACACAAAGTATTTAACACTCTAAGACATGCCTCCTCTCATGACTTTACTTTGAAAAAATCACTCATATATGCCAAAATGCATCGTTAAATGAGCGAAATAAAGCTTTACTTTTAAACATTCAGCAAAACAGTAAAAGTGTCAATTAAGATGATAAAAAATTAAAAAGGAGTTGAAAATGATATTTATCAAATTAGACATTTTCAGTGGAATGCCTTGACTTGAGAATAATGTGGACAATTTGCCATAAAAATATTTCATTGCTTTCATTTCATAAACGTTCACGAGAAAAGTCAAAATTTCAAATTGATAAGATTTTATGTCAAATGCCTTTACAAAATGTGTTTAGTTTACAAAGTGAAGTGAAACCATGTTTCTTTGAACTACTGCATGGAATGTATTTAAGAGTGTGCCTGTCTTTCAAAAATAAAAAATGCACTTGGCATCAAATGAAAGTTGGAAACAAATTTCCGATATGAATTAATAAATCCTTTTCATAAGAAATTTTTTAGTTTGAGATAAAGAATGTGGCTTGTGTGCCAAATAAAATATTGTAAGCTTAAAAGTTCAAAACAATCCTTAGTTTGACAACTGTTTTCGAATTTCCAAATTTGGAAAAATATTGCCTCGATGGAAAGACTTATTTACTTCCATTCAGAGAATAACCGTAAAAGATGACATTTTAGTTAATTCAAATGTTAGATAGTTAATTAATTCAATTGTTAATTATAGTGTTTAGTTAACTAAAACTATAGCGATTTAAAAAAATAAATATCGCATCATAATTTTAGAATATACATTCCTAAGATATAAGTGATACATTATAAGTATAAAGAAATGCAAAGCACAACATATAATTCAAAGCAAGCACTTAATATAGCACACACAATCTTAACACAACAAATAATTCGTATACAAAAACTCTTAAAACTAAACACTTTTTTACTTACGACAGAGGCTATTTAAAACTTTTCAGGAAGAGAAAAACCAAAAACTAACTTTTTATATCCTGAAATACACACGTAAGATCTTCAGTTCTTTCTCCAACACTTAAAAAATATCTAGTTCTCAGCTAGACATTTCCCTGCTTGCATCTCGCTGTAGTCACTGGAAACATTAAATCAAAAAAGAGGGGGTCGCACGTTCAACACTGAATCCACGGTTCCTTGGTCAATGTGCAAAAGAATAAAACTTAATGCAGAAGATCACTGGAGAAAGAAGACAGGTTAGTTGGAGAAGGTTGTAAGTCGTGTCGTTTTGATTTGTCTTCATATCTTGTTCCGGGGTGAGGAAGGACGGTATGTCCTAAGACACCCTGTGAATATTGGCCTGTGAATGACAAATAAATTCGAAACGATTAAATTTACAATTCTTAAAGGTAGCAGCCTACTGGCAGGGAGGATTTACGTTATCATGGAGCGAAAAAGTAATGTTACTGAAAATGATGAGTGTTAACACAAATACCATGGGCAAACTGAAGCATATAAACACAAAAGCCATAGCGTATACATGCACATTTGATTTTCAAATCTAGTAATAAAATTGAGTAGAACTGAAAACTAAATATGAAATTTGTTTGCCATACAGTACAGTTCTAGATTAAAATATGTTAGGTGAATTTTTCTATTTAAAAAAACAACAACTTTTGTCATTTATCTTGTTCATTAAATCTGTAAGTCCTTTCAAAAGGAAAAGCTTCACTACTTTTACCAAATAAAGTTTCTTAACACCTTTTTAATGCAACTGAAAGTCAACACCTTATAAAGTTAGTGGAGTAAGTAATAAAAGTTTTCAAGTTCTTTCAGAAATTGATAGTTTATGCACAGTAAAATAAAGCCTACTGTTTTTGATGCCAGCAATCTAACAGTGATATACCTCAAGTACGAAATAAATTTGGAAATCCGCAAACATGAAAATATAGACAATCTGATGAAAGTTAATTGTTAATTAAATGGTTACTTTGGACCACCATGCATCAAGGATAACATAAGGGATACGCTGAGCCGAAATACTGTAACATATTGGCCATAGAAACTATTCTAAAACAAAAAGGGAAATGCTTACAGGGAATGAGGGGGGGGGGGGATGCAGTCTATAAAGACTAAGGTTTGAATGCACTGTCTTGCATTTACATTTTAAATGGAAAAAAAACCAGGAAAAGTCCCATCAGGCAGCAAAATAGCGAGGCCAGAATATAAGTCACGATCAGCAGTGTGCCTACTCACTTTCGAAAGATAATGCAGAGCAATATCAAAGATTGATCCTGGGACCTTTAGCATGTTAACTATGCAGTTTACCTTCCAGTTGCGAAAGAGTAAGGAGCTATAATTTTGAATCGTAGAAAATACAAAAACATCTAGATAGCCAAAACATTGTGGCTGGACAATGTGTCTGCAGTAGCAGATATGTCATTTAAAAAAACAACATCATCTGAGATACAGGTTTCAAATATCTGGATATTTAGTTATGCACTGTACTAATAAAACATTTACATTTTTAAAATACACGAGTTTGATCATGCAAAGATGGTTAAATGTAGTATTTTAAATCGAAACTTTAATATTTCACAGAAAGGTTATATTGGTTGTTCTAAATTTCTGCTTTATTGTCAATTTTCTTTAACACTGAAAATATATTTATCCCATTAAAATCATATAGTAATGTGCTGCACCTTTATGTACATTAAAAAATGTCCCAATTTTCAGTGTGGTAAGCCAGAATTAGAGTGTAATTATTTTCTAACCTAGCTAAAAGCGACCAACAATAAATTACTGAACAATTTTACTTCAAAAGGATATGCAACTACAAACGCTTTTTTGGTAGAGTAACTGTACAGCAAACAAGGTTAAATATTAGATCCTGAGCACTAAATTCTCTTTCATCAAAATTTTGATACAAACAGTTTGTCTCTTGGCCGAGTGTGATCACTGATTTACTTACAAATAAAACATATATTCAAATGAGTCATTTAGCATAGACGTAATAGTTTTAAAAGTTATTTAACTTACAATAGATTCTGGCTTTAGCATCTGCATTTGAAAGATGACATATTCCCCTGGGTCATATAAGATTCCAAATTGATTCTGTTGACTAAATTGCCAGCTGCAATCATTCATTTTCTGCAATAAATTTTAAAATATAAGGATTTGATATATTGAACTAGTATAAAATAAACATAATTTAGAAAACAAATCAATATTTGGTCTAATAACAACCAGGTTTTTACTCGAGTTGCAATTTAGCATACAATACATTGTGTACGACAATTCCCATTCAAAATTAAACTGTTAAAAATGCCATTAAACTATTTAAAAAGCCTGACACATTCAACAATTAAAAAATGACAAGGAGTTTTTCTTGCAAGTCTAACGAGGTGTGAAAAAGAAAATTACACCAAAACATGTTTACTGTCCATGTTAAGTGTTTGGATTAAAAAATACAAAGAATTACGGCTATTTCATCACAGCATGTAAATCATGTTCATTTGATAACCATGAATTTAACTTTAAGTTCTTAAAATTAAAAAAAATAAATTTAAATTAATGTATGTATTAAAAAGGAATAATTTTTTCCAATGGGAATTCTTGGTAGAAATATTAATTGGTGGACAGACTAACAATCTTGATGAATAAAAAGATTAACACTTTGATAACGAAACAGAAAACAATTTGGTAAAATGAAAACTGAATTTTCTGAAACAAGCAGCAAATAAGTTAAATGCAACACCATTTTCTTTTCTATTTTAAGAAATTTTCACTTGCTGCTGCAAGAAGGAAAAATTACTTATCAGCCGTTTTTTACTGTAACATCTTTTATTTGCTTTGACAATTTCAGGAATTTCTGTGTCGAGAGTGGTAAATATTTCAGTATTTAACATTTTAGAAATTACAAAATGTGCATTGACAAGAACATAAATTAAATCCCTAAAAAACAAGCCAGAATAAATTTTCCAAATCAACAGATAAGTGTCTCCAAAATTCTGATATTTCGATGCACAAAATAGTGATGAGAACTTGTATTGATGAGACCTTTAATTCGACAATCGGCGATAGCTGTTAGCATTCAAAGTTTTGGCTAGGATTATTAATATTGGTCGTTTGTTTAAGCTGATCACTACATTGTAATAGTTGTGTAGAAGCTAAAAGTTAACAGACAAAAAAAAAATTCATGTACACAATAATTTTTATACAAATTAAAGTATGTTTTAACTTACAGCAACTTCAACAATCGGCCAACTGCGATTAATACCTTCTGTTAAAGTGCTATCTTCTTCCATGTTCATCATCTAAAGAGAAATAAAAGGACAAAATGAGTTCATAATGAATTAAGATTTCATTGAAACTAAAATTTATTATTAAACTCTTGTTAGAGACATTTAGCAATTTCTTAATATAGCATGGATTTTTAGAAATCCTTTTTGGATGAAATTAAAGCAGAACTTACATCAGTCACAGAATCTTTTCTGGTGATGTCAATAGTAGTAACATGCAAGGATAGTTGTTTTTCCCTGTAACGGCGCTTCCACATAGTAACCGGACTGTTGAACATTTTTAACTGTACAACAGTTTCTGAAGTCAGCCAACCTTTGGCTATGCTTTCAACATCATCTTATAAATAGAAAAAAACATAATTAGGAATTATACATTATCCTTTAAAAAAGGGGAAAAAATTTTGGTACTTTATAAATGAAGTAAAACTGTCGCCCTAGCTTCAGAACGTTTACCCAAGCAAAAAAGGATGGCTGCAGCGGATAAGATTTGCAGTTTGTCGTAATTATACTGTTATCTCTCTATATATAAGGCAAAGCCCTCACTCACTCATCACTAATTCTCTCACTTCCCACATAGTCACAACTCTGAAAATCGGCACAAATGTCAACAATGGTAAAAATAGAAAAAGTAAGCTATTCCGATCTCGATTATCCCACTTTAAGGGGTCGAAAAGGGGTTAAAGGTTCCAAACGGGGGACATTCAAATATCCTACTTCCCATTTGGTCACAACTCTGAAAATCGGCACAAATATCAACAATGGTAAAAATAGAAAAAGTAAGCTACTCCGATCTCGATTAACCCACTTTAAGGGGTCGAAAAGGGGTTAAACGTTCCAAACGGGGGACATTCGAATATCCCACTTTCCATTTAGTCACAACTCTGAAAATCGGCACAAATATCAACAATGGTAAAAATAGAAAAAGTAAGCAACTCCGATCTCGATTAACCCACTTTAAGGGGTCGAAAAGGGGTTAAACGTTCCAAACGGGGGACATTCGAATATCCTACTTTCCATTTGGTCACAACTCTGAAAATCGGCACAAATATCAACAATGGTAAAAATAGAAAAAGTAAGCTACTCCGATCTCAATTAACCCACTTTAAGGGGTCGAAAAGGGGTTAAACGTTCCAAACGGGGGACATTCGAATATCCCACTTCCCATTTGGTCACAACTCTGAAAATTGGCATAAATATCAACAATCGTAAAAATAGAAAAAGTAAGCAACTCCGATCTCGATTAACCCACTTTAAGGGGTCGAAAAGGGGTTAAACGTTCCAAACGAGGGACATTCGAATATCTCACTTTCCATTTGGTCACAACTCTGAAAATCGGCACAAATATCAACAATGGTAAAAATAGAAAAAGCATTCTATTCCGACCTAGGTTAACCCATTTTAAGGGGTGGAAAAGGGTTTAAACTTTCCAAAGGAGGGATATTCGAATGTCCCACTTCCCATTTGGTCACAACTTTGAAAATTTGTACAAATGTCAAAAAAGATAAACATAGAAAAAGTAAGCTATTCCGTTCTCGATTAACCTACTTTATGGAGTCGAAAAGGGGTTAAATGTTCCAAACGAGGGATATCCGAATGTTCCTCTTCCAATGTAGTCATAATTCTGATATTTGGTGCAAATGTTAAAAGGACAAATTTAAAAAAAAAAAAGTTATTCCAATATCGATTAATGAATTTTTAAGGGATGAAAAGTCGACACAACATTGAAACTATACGAGGATTGTTTTAATGTCTCAATTCCAATACAGCTACTACTTCGAAATTTAGAACAAAGAGCAAACATAAACACAAAAAACTATTTCAATCTCGATTACGTAATTAAAAGGGTCCGAAGGGAATTAAACGTTCTAAACGAGGGATATTCAAATGCCTCTTTCCAATATAGTATTCACAATTATAAATTTCATTAAAATTGTCAACAAAGGAAAGTTTCTATTTTGATAAATCAATTTGTCGGGATCGAAATGGGTGCAAACGTCTGAAATGTAGAATACGTGAATGTCTTTTGATCGCTAAAATGCTAATTGTAAAATTTCGTAGCGCAGCACGGGTATTCAGCTAGTCTATTATATAAGAGCCAACACTGTCTTTTGGCAACCGTTTTAATTTTAACGAAATAAGTTGACAGGATAAGACAAAGGAATCAATTTTTTTTTTACTAGTGACAGAACCAAACCATGTTTTAACTAACAGTAGTTCAGCTTGGATATCTTACAAAATAAAACAAATATCAGATAAACCAAAATTTATCAATGCAAAACCATACCAAGGAATAATATGCGACACTTCTTTTCATCTGTGAAAATGCTAAAATCTTTGTTTTAATCAGTAATGAAACATTAATTTTAAATTCCTCATTTTATCTTAAAATAATGCAGCTGTATTAAACCAAGCATACAAATTCTAATACTATAATTGATTTTACAATGGGTTTCTAATCGCTGCTGCATTAACCACAAACACATGTTTAATAGATGCATTTTATTTCGTGCATCTCTATTAAAACCCCTTCCAATATTTTCTCTACATTTACTTTCTTGACCACTTCAATTACTCCTTATAACATCGGCACTTTTCGAAACCTTCTCAAGATTACAAACCAATTAATATCCAATACTGATGGATACTAGGTCATGGAACTACTCTTCCCTTTGTTTTAAAATTTCATAATCTTGGAATTTCTGCTGATTAAGCAAATTAAGGGTGCTAGTTCAAATGAGTGCTACTGTAGAGGATACTTTTTAATTGGCTATTGAATCTCGAACAGTTCAGAATAGTCATCAATTGCCTCTCTTCTACGGTTTGAGTTAATGCAATTTCCACAGTAATAATGAATGGCTTGCCATGTTCATGCATATTATTTTGAACTTTATCAATGTAAAATTATAAAAATGCCTTCACTTGAGCATAATTTGATGCATCTGACAACGTTATATTTTAGAGCAGTTATTTTCTTTATATTATTTTAACGTTTTTAAATGATATACTCTAATGTGAAATACTAAATAGGCATAATGAATAAAATAAATAAATTAATTTTTTTCATTAAAATATTGTACAGTACGCATAAAAAAACAACAACAATGGCTATGGTCTTGTATTCTAATTGATGAAATAACAAAAGGCGGATACCGTTGTAAATCGTCCAAGGATTTGAATAATTGTATATAATTTTTTGAAGAGGTCACCTGCTTATTTAATCTGAATCAAACTTTAAAAAGTTGAATGGCAACTCCATAATATAATGCCATATTTAAATTTAGCATCCAAAAAAACAGCAAAAAATTTCATAATTTTCCAATGAGTAGTTGGAAATTTAAACGAGTTAAAAAGTTTGACAAATTAATGTTAAAAGAAAAACTATCGTTTTGGCTATGAATTCTTAAATAATTAATATATTTTAGTAATTTTTTATTCAAACAATAGTTTGTTAAATGCCAAACATACATAGCAATAAACTTTTGCACCAAACAGTGTTTCAATAATTATTTATTAATAAAACAAGTTTTAAAGTTTTTGAAATAGAAACAGGCATTTTTTTTTGCTTTCATTATATTTATCATGGAAGAAAAACCCTCCAGAATTTTGTTTATTCCATTTTGACTTTCGGTTTGCAATATTTTAGCAAAAATGTATAAAAGCTCACTCTAAGGGACTGTGTAATAGATTATGTCTTGAAGCAAGCAACCGTTTGATTCTTCCTCGCTTTAACAAGATTCGTGCTGAAGATCAGCCAAAACATTTTTGCTCATAAGTGACGTGTTTTTCAACATAATTAACTGAAATTTGATACTTAGGGTAAACAAAGTATTCTAAATCAAATGAAAACATAAAAAATATTTGTTTGTATTGAAATTTTCAAAGATAAGAGTTAAATTTACTTAGTAAACAGCCCTATAAGAACTTTTTTTTGCACCAGACATATAGGAAACCGTAAACAAAACATTTTGGTGCAATCCGCAAGATTGTACGATAATTAGAACCCAAGATATAGCCACCATTCAGATTTTTTTTTTGCTTACTGTACCTTGATATATACCATTATTTGGAATCATATTTATAATACATGTACACAAAATTAATTCTTCCAATTAATTAATTTTACCATATAATCCAATATGAAAATAAAATAGGTATAACGAATACAACAAAATAATTGAAATTGACCATTATGAATATTTTACCTTGATATCCAAATGTATCCAAGTCGCATTTGTCTTCATTGCATTCCATTGGTCGGAGAATGCGTGGACGCAAGTGACTTTCCCAGTATCGTACAATGTTCTCGTACTTGCCATCATTTTCCACTACAGTACACACTAGATATCTGTATTGCAGATTTTTACTCGTTGGTGCACTGATAACTCCTTTCCAAATGTTCCTAAAAATATTAGAAGATGATACAGTCTGTTACTTTACGACCGTAGTTCTATGACTATTTTAGGATATCAATACATAGAATATAAATAATAATAGACATACTATGTTGAATTTTTAGGTACAATTAATTTCAAAAGGCTGGATGAGCGGATTGGGAAAAGGAGGTTGACGTACCCATTTTTCTACTGATTTTCTGTAGTTTTTACAGACTTTCCGTAGTCTTTACAGACTTTCCGTAGTCTTTACAGACTTTCCGTAGTCTTTACAGACTTTCCGTAGTCTTTACAGACTTTCCGTAGTCTTTACAGACTTTCCGTAGTCTTTACAGACTTTCCGTAGTCTTTACAGACTTTCCGTAGTCTTTACAGACTTTCCGTAGTCTTTACAGACTTTCCGTAGTCTTTACAGACTTTCCGTAGTCTTTACAGACTTTCCGTAGTCTTTACAGACTTTCCGTAGTCTTTACAGATTTTCCGTAGTCTTTACAGATTTTCCGTAGTCTTTACAGATTTTCCGTAGTCTTTAAGGATTAATTTTTTTTTTTCAATTCTAAATGTTTTGAAAAGGCGATAAATACAAAAATTTCTGCTTAATAGGCTTTTTCTTTTTTTAATTTGCAATCAAAATTACCTTGCTAAACGTCGGCGAGAAAACAACTCATTTCGCTGGCATTGAATGGGATATCACGGCTTCGCAAATATCTTGGCTTGAAAAGCAGCAGAGGAAACCAGATTTGCAAGTTTCTCGCAAATCACACCAACCTGTACGGAATATGGCAACTATTTGGTAGAAACCTCACGATAAGCATAGAAACGATAGGGCTCTTCACGTCACGGATTTTGTTGACTATTTTGATCGGACTGGGTTTGACACGGTTTTGGGGCATTTTCTTTTCTTAATATTTAAATAACTAATTTTTTTAAAGAACTTTTGTTTAAATATTTGGAATCAGAAAGAGATTCTTCATAAATATATACTAATTTCACTCGTTTTTAAAAAATGCGGGAAGTGACCATTGTCACTCATTGTAATGTGTGAGTACTGTTCATGGGTAAACTGCAAAAAACTGAGGAAAATTCGTAGAAAAATTTACATCTATATGTCTTGTACATGGCTGCTAAGCACATATCAAAATCACTATATTAGCAATGAAGCAAAAATTAATTAACTTTAATGAAACAGGATACTATTTATTTTGACAGCAAAAATAAAACTGAAAGTTTTACCATTTTATATTCATTTATTTACATTGTGTTTCATAAAGTGCAATTTAGACTTTTTTTATTTTGGAATTTGTGCGACATTTAAAACCAATTTATGTTTAAAAAATTAGGTTGATATTTTGGACAGAATAATTTCTTTAGATCAGATGGTTAGGTCACATTGAGTATCAGTCCAATTTTAGCCACTATACCTTAGAAAAGAGATTGACTTGTTAGAAATGGTTCAGTGTCAGGCAAAAAAAGTAAAAAAGGAAACTTGGATTTCAATTAGAATGGAATCTAAATATGTATAAATTAGAGAAATGAAGGTCTAGTGGGAATTCGGTCCAGTTATTTAAATTTATCAAATAGGATGATTTCAAAAGCTTTAGGTACAGACAGATTAGGAGGTCATTCATACCAGTTATATTTAAGGCACATTTAGATTGATAAAACATTTCTATGACCTTAGTGATTGAAAACTCAAATAAACTGCCAGAATACATTATAAACTGTACAGTAGTAAATAGTATATTAAATGGTAGCTGGATCTGTTAAACTGGACCAAGTTAGATAAGCATTGAACAAAGCATCTGCAGTAGATAATTTTTATAGGTGTAAAATTACAGTAGAGTAAGCCAATATTTTGCAGTTGTGATATATGCAAACAGAAGAAGTGTAAAATTTTAAATAAATACAAGTAACTGTAAATGATTCAGAGTTCATCCTAGAAATGAAAAAGGGCAGGGTGCTATTTTCCAAAAAAGGGCAACTCCCGTCTACGAGGGCTCTTTTCTAGCAAATTGCAAGAAATTTTACACAAGTTTTCTGCCGCAATTTCAATATTGTTTTAATTTTCCACCACAATAAATAATTTAAAATTTTGGATTGTTTGGAAAAAATAAATAAATAAAAATAATAATGCAAAAGACTTGCTCAGAAACTCAAAAGATATCAAAATACTGATAAAATGCTTCAGTAATACTTCTGCTGGAATGGGAAAATTATTAAAATTAAAGAACCATCTACACAGTAAAATTTTCATCAAATATTAATTTTTTATAAAAATATCAATTTATAATACATTAAAATTAAGTTAAGAATGTTTTGATGTAATGAATGTTAAGATAAGAACTTTTCACAATGTATCCCCTTACAATTTTTTTTAAAGTTTAAATGAATCAACCTTAAACTTTATTTCTTAGGTTTGCCATTGTCAGACAGAGAATAGAGTTTCTCCAAATTTAAAATTATTCATTGTGGGATATCACAAGGAATTTTTTAACTAAAGAACTTGGACTATGTCCTGAAAATGTGCGCTTTTTATTTTTTTTATTATTATTTTACAAATCGGATCAAATTCAGCGTGAAAACGGCGATTCTTTGCTGTGCATGCTGCTGCTATTATGTAGGCTGTAATAGAAGTTTTATTTTTTTTAAATCGGAAGTAATCCGGGATTTTTATTGCATTCCTGTGATGTTTAATTTTAAATACAAAACGGATGTTTAGAAATTAATTGGTAACAGGTAAATTACAAAAAACACCCCCTAAATTTAACAAGAAGGCATCGTGATTACGCGTGTCCAAACGGATAAATTCTTTTTAAATTCTTGTGTAAACATTTGATGGTTATACACCTTTAACTAAGTTAATCAAGCCTTTCAAATTTCTTTCTTCCCTATTTTGAAGGAGGCATGGTGAAAATCCGGCGAAATACGCTTAATCAAAACACATACGAAATGGCCATCTGGATTTACTAATGAGCAGGAGCACTTGGAAAATTGTAAGACTGCCCCCTACAATTCACCTACTCAATGGTTTTAGTCCCTGATCTATACGTTGCGCGTTTCAACATGAATGGGCAGGAGCGACAGGCGATTCCAGTAGGGGTGATCCACATATTGCGTACTGTTGGGCGAAAAAACGAAAGTTTTTCGAATTTTTGCAGGATGTCAATTTTCCTGAAAAAGGTCAGGAAGGGCGCTATTATTAAAAGAAAGGGGCAGGCAGGGCTCGCCGCCCCTCGAAAAACGACTAGGACGAACTCTGATAAATGTATATATTCAAGTTTATAAAAATTATGGTACAGAAGTATAGGAAGAAATGTGTGTGTGTATATATATATATATACATTTCTTGGCACAATTTTATTTATTAGTTTATTCCCTATTTTTAGTGTTTCCCCCTCACCTGTTGTACTACACCTTTTGTCACCAAGCTTTGAATTTGAAACAAGTTTTTGATAAATTAATAGAAAAAAATTCTAAAAACCCTTTTTAAAATACATACTATATTTAAGAAAAGGATGTAGATCTGTAGTTATCTGGTAATTTTTAATAACTTTCACCAGTAATAATAAAACAAGCAATTATGGCTGAGCTCTAAACATGATTATCTCCCAAGTTTTATTTAAACTAGCCACAATTGGTCGTTTTATTTTAATTTCAAAAAGACTTTTAAAATTGCCATGCCCTTAAATGTAACAAGAAAATATTACTGACAGATATAAAAGAAAAAAAAGAGGAATTGGTTTTGTTATTCATTAATAACATTTCATAACCTTTTAGTGGTATGAGGTTAGTGAATGTAGCTAGAAGCCAAAAAACACAATTAAAAGAATTTTCAAATAGCATTCTCTATAACCAGGCTGGAATTCTTTGAAAGAAAGAGCTCTTATAAATAATTGGTACACCTTTACATATAGCAGAACATAACTAGGTCAAACTAATTAGGTATTTTGAGCGAAGTCAATATCAATGAAAATATCAGAATATTTAATTTTGCTGCCTTCATTCAATTTAACATTTCACTAAACATTTCCTTTGAAGTTGAAGGATAATACAACTATTATAGTAGTTGAAGGTAATCAACTTTTAACAAATGGCACGAATAATTGCATCATCACAATTGAAAATATTTGGACAGAATATTTGTTTAATTAATATTTATTTAACAATAATATTGAAGCATCATGTACTCAATAAGCATTTGTAATTTTAGGACATGACACATTTAAAGAGCCATTATATCGGAATAACAAATATAATCTGGTGAATTTAAATAGACACTCAAAGGAAACGAACGAGCAATTTTCTTACCCATCCGGTGACAATTTCGATAACTGTACAGCTTGTGATACTTTCCATTCTCCTAATTCGGATGTATTTCCAGAAATGAAGACACTTTCACCGAGTGCAGTATCCGCACGTACTTGTACCACTATGTCCCGTAAAACGCCGTTGATAGTACGCATATTTGCAGAATAAATAGTAAGCAGAAATAAGCGTCCAGTATTTTATAAGTTGGAAGCTACAATCGAACGCAAGGAATTAGAATCATAACTGTCAACAAATCCAAAACATAGTTACTCGACTGTAAAGATGTTTATACGTGTGATCTGGAAAGCCGTAGGGGTTAAATTCAGCTTCGAGGAATTGTGAATGGGAATCGCCAAATGGCAATGAGTATTCGCCAAATGGGAATGAGAAATCGCCAAAAAGGCAGCCAAAATGATGACTTTCCGGAAGTCAACCTAAAGCTACTAGAAAGAGAACGTCGCCTCTAACTTTTATTCTTACTGTGTATATCGCCACCGGCTGTTACAAGGGTTACGTCATTTGGTGACTTGGAAGTGATTGGTTCATTTCCTAGGAAGCAGCTTATTGATTGCTTTCCTGCAAAGATGCCGTCTTGTGTCGTCATTCGCGAGGTAGACTGGCAGAAACCAGTAATCAGTGTTTTTGTCAGTGTGGCGTTTTAAGTTTGTTCTTGTTTCGTTTTAATTAGTTTTAGAAAAAGTACAAAACTAGAGGCGCGGAACATCGCACGACTTTAAAACTTTCTTTTTATTCGGGATTCTTCCCGCCCTCAAAAGTTTTAGAAAGTCGCACATTCGGCTGGTGCATTTTTAATATTTTATCCATTTAAGTATTTAGGATTTTTTTTTAAAAAACCGAGGTGATGTTTTATTTAAGTTCTTGTATCAGATTAGAGGCGTAACTGTTAAAATTTATTAAGGTGGGATGGAGTGGTTGTGGTCCAACTAATCAAGTAAATACTAGCGATGTATGCGAGTAAATACGATAAAATACTTGGTAATCATTAAAAAAAAAAAAAAAAAAAAAAAACAGAAAAACTTTCTAATAGTAATGTGAAGTTATATTAGGCAATTAGATGGTTTACCGTTATAACACTCTTCAGTTTATTATTTCCATTAGACAAATTGAGTTATTAAGACATTAATTTTTAATGCATTAAATTTTGTTTTAATGAACTTCAAATTAAAACACATTTAAGTCCTCCGAGTCTAGTTCATGAATTTTTCTTAATTTTTTTTACTCAATAAAATAACAGTGTTCGATTAAAAAAAAATCAGGATTTTTTTTTTGTAGTTTCTAATAAAATTTCTTTAAAAAAATCATCTGATTTTATTTTAATCCGGGAATATTCAACAATGTAAGTCCAGAGGTATGAGAGTTAGACATAGTGTTTCGAAGATATGTTTTCTGTCGTTGAAAGTTGAAACAGATAAAACGTACTTTTCTGAGCTGTGGCTGTTGATAGAACAGGAAACCTTGATAAAATTTTAAATAGTTTGTTATATTTGGATAAACACAGCCAGCAGCATCATAATATGCTAATGACTCGAATGCAGTAGTTGGTATTTCTTCTTTACGTGTTGAGAACCCACATTCCTGTTTCTCCTTGTGAAATGTTCGGTAGAATATTGTTGCGTGGACGGGTTCGAAAGATTTGAAGCCAAAGCAGATCAAAACTTGCAGAAGTTTATTCCACTATAACTCTTCACAGATTCTTTTACAACTCCAGAACTTCTCGTTCTAGTAGACAGAATACAGCTCTTTTCACAACAATAGAGCACAAAACAGCAGTTAAAAACTTGACAACACAACTGCTCAAATCGCTGCAAAAGACAATGCAATACAGTTCGCTTTCGGAACTCTCTGAACGCTCACTGAGACTCAGTATCTCAACTCAGTAATTCCAGTCAACTAATTCCAGTCAACTAATGGACTCAGCTAACAACTAACTCAATGACTCAAATCAGTCAACTATTCCCGCTCTCTTGGTCAGCCTTATACAGGACAGGTGAATCTTCGTGAATCTTCTATACTAAACTTCAACTTAACTAGACATCACTTAGACGGTAGATCGTGACAGTGCTCATAGGTATTTAATCCATTTTGGCGGAGTGAAGACATAATTCTCGCCAAACCTTATATATATATATAAACCTTATATATAGCCTTTTGTTCTCTACAGGGTTGTGGTTTGGCGAACATTATGCTTTCACGCCGCCAAAATGGATTAAATACCTATGAGCACTGTCACGATCTACCGTCTAAGTGATGTCTAGTTAAGTTGAAGTTTAGTATAGAGGTAGATATTTGGGGAACTTTCCAGATCGTAGTCGAAAAGTCATATACATGTACATGGGGACCGAAAATGTTACCAAATGGTCGCCAAGTTTGGCGACATTTGGCGATTTATCGCCAAATTTGGTGACAAAAATTAGTCGCCAAAACCGTCACCAACTTGTCTCTACTTCGCCAATTTGGCGAGATTGCCATTACCATAATGTTAAATGCCCTGCTCCTTGTAAAACTCGCTTCCCAGGGTTACCTCTGTAAAACTCGTTATCAAGCATCAGGAGACTCATTGCAGGGAAACAAACTATTGCATTGCCTTATGCGAAATGTACATAAATTTTACTATTTACAAAACTAACACTACGAAATATTTACAAATATACAAAAATTCGTAACAATATGATAATATCAGAGGGCATAAGCTCCAACTTTTCACTTATACCACAGGGGTGAGACTCGGTGGATAAACTTGATGGGGGGAGGAGAAGGGAGGGGGTACACGATTTCCGGGGATGCCACTTTCTTTATGATCCACCTACTAAATATGTTGAATGTTGACCTTACCTCCTTACCACGCAATAAATCTCTCTCGATCTGTTTTGACTTATGTAGCAGAGTTATTTGGGCAAAAATCAGTTCAGAAACATTTTATGAAAAAAATAAGAGCACTATACAGTTATAGTTAATCAATAAACTATAATTTATGATTTCTTTTTAAAATAATGTATGATTTCAATATCATGCATTATTTTAAAAGATATACTTTTATGATATTACTCTAAAATGAAGAAAGCAAACTTTAATAATACTGAATACTGGATAATAATTAACGAAATAAAAAAAAAGCCTATACAAGTAATGTCATCATTACAAAATTACTTGTTTCAATATCATACAATACTTTAAAATATTGTTACGAATTTCTGTATGTTTGTAAATATTTCGTAGTATTAATTAGGTAAAAAGGAAAATTTATGTACATTTCGCATAAGGCAGTGCAAAAGTTTACTTTGCTTTCCTGCAATGTGTCTCTTAATGCTTGATAAAGAGTTTTACAGAGATAACGCTGGGAAGCGAGTTTTACAAGGAGCAGGGAATTCAACATTATGATTAGTGGCAATCTCGCCAAGTTGGCGACTAGTTTTTATCGCCAAATTTGGCGAGAAATCGCCAAATGTCGCCAAACTTGGCGACCATTTGGCGACATTTTTGGGTACATGTATCCCTGCTTGTGTACATGTATCCCTTGTACATGTATATAGGATTTTTCAACTACATTCTGGAAAGTTCTCCAAATGTCTATATCTGGAAGGTTCACGTATGTTCTCAGGTCACCCTATAAAAGCTCAGGAGAGCGGGTGATGGAGTTAGTTGACTTGAGTTGTTCTTGGATTTTGAATGACTGAATTAGTTGACTGGTGAGTCGACTGTAGTTAGTTAGTTAGTTGACTGATTTTGAGTCACGGAGCTAGTTGTTAGCTGAGTCCGATAGTTGACTGAAGTTAGTTGTCTCTCAACGTTCATTGCGAGAGCTGTATTCCTGACTTGAGTTAGTTCGCGGATTTTTTTTAGTCACTGAATTAGTTGACTGGATATACTGAGAGAACTGTATTGCATTGTCTTTTGCGGCGATTTAGCAGTTGTTGTCAAGTTTTTAACTGCTGTTTTGTGCTCTATTGAGGTGAAAAGAGCTGTATTTTGTCTACTAGAACGAGAAGTTTTGAAGCTGTAAAATAACTGTGAAGAGTTATTTTTGGAATAAATTTCTGCAAGTTTTGATCTGCTTTGGCGTCAAATCTTTCGAACCCGTACAACGCAACAATATATTTTTATGAAATAGCACAAAAGAGCTCGTGCACTACAGACAGTACAGCCGGGCTGCATCTAAATTTATTAGTTCAAAACTAAAATTATGTATTTTACAATTTTCTAAAATGATTATTAAATTTCTACTGTAAGTGTACAAAAATTCGATAAAAAGCAAACTTGTTGCCTAAATACTCATTTCATGAAAGAAAAAAAAAAAAAAAAAAAGACCGCTTTCAATCAACTCAAACTGGTGATCTTCCTCCGAACAGCAGCCGAGTGTACCTGAAACGCGTTTCGGCTGCGACCTTGCCACGCGTTGCCTTGGGAATCGAAGAAACTCAACAGAGCCTTTCCTTCCACGTAATGTGCCGTGTGCTGTTCCATTGAATATTTTAAAATCTGTAACTTACTTCAGTTTACAATGAATCGCACCAATCCATGAATCCGTGATCGTAAATTATAGTTTATGGTTACTATAGCTGTCGGGTAACAAACCTATTTGTTTTATACAAACATAAACATGTTTTTTTTTCTATTGGATGAAGGAATCATTTTATTCATTGGTGAATTTAAGTGCTTAGGTTTATAAGTCGTTTACTTTGGATGGAAATTTATTCTTCAGCATTTGACGGATTTACTGCTTTATTTGTGAGGTCAATTTTGTGTGTTTTTTTAACACTTAGTTTCTTTAGTTTGTGTGGGTGTGAGAGAGAGAGGTATATCTTACTATAAGTGAAAGAACGGCTCAATCGTCTCGTCACGAAAGTTCTAGAAACAAGCTATAATGTGTGGGATTATACCTAGTTCAGCAGAAGATTAAAACACTTGGGTGTGGGAAACATGGGTGCCACCAGGAGGGTGCAAGGAGGTGCACTTGCACCCCCCTAGCTCTTGAAAATTAAAAAATATGTATGAGAGAAAAGGTGTAAATTCCAAGATAAGGAGAAAAGCACATATGTTTTTTTTTTTTTTTTTTTTTTTTTTTTTTTTCGCAATAAGCATTTGTTTTTCTATTATTTTAGTCTTGTTTCTTTTCTATGTCGTTTTTCATAGCTACTGGGGCCGACCAAACGGTATAGTGGTTAGCGTGCTGACTTCTAGACCGCGAGGTTGCGGGTTCGAGTCCCGTGTTAGGCATGGGTGTTTGTAAATGTATGTTGGCTTGTCTAATGACGAATGTTTCGGCGTATTATAGCCCTCGTGTTGCTGACGGCGCCAGATAATCTGAAAACAACCAACCAACCATAGCTACTGGCGCCTATTGTCTACGATTATTGGAGGCTGAGTAGAAGTTTATATTTCTTTTATTGTATAATTATTTCCTGTGTAGTTCTCAAAATTCTAGGAAAAATATTTTGCTTCATCAGATATACAATCTTGAAATCTATTTTTAGAATTCCATTAAACATATTCAATACTGCCATTGTATTTTCTTTTGATTTTTTTTTTTTTTTTTTTTAATTATTTCCAAACTTTGGAAGAAATATAATGTTACTCTTCTGCATTTTTGCATCTTCGAGTTCCTCTGTTCTAAACATTGTCTCTTGAATGCCGTGAGATCTAGTTGGATGATAAAAAATCGTTAAAAATATAATTTTAATATTTTTTTATAACTTTTTTCTCTCTGTTTAATAGGGTTGCGCTTTCAAAAATATATACCATGATTTTTTTAAAACTTCTCTCAAAGGAATATAATTTAAAATGCATAACTATTAATTAAAATTTCTAAAAAATTAATGATTTTGATAAAAATTTAGCCTTGCACCCCCCCTGCAAATATTTCTGCTGGCTCCCATGGTCGGAAACTAAATTAGTCTGACATAATGACGAGCTCTCAATACGCTGGTCAGATTCCTGAATATCAATTAACTTGAAAGATTATAAGGGAAAATTAAATTAGAAGGCGATAGTAAAATAGTTTTGTCATTACAGGGATACTTCAAGTTAGCTTTTCAATTTGTCAGGATGGGATATTAGAGACAATTATAGGCAGAACTATCATCAGATTAGCTCATGGGCAAAAAAAAAAAAAAAAAAAAAAAAGAAAAGAAAAAAAAAAAAAATAGAGAGAAAAGGTGTAAATTTCAAGATAAAAAGAAAAGCACATATGCAGTTTCGGTTTTTATGTTACAATATGCATTTGTTTTTCTATTATTTTAGTCTTTTGTTTCTTTTCAATGTCATTTTTTATAGCTACTAGCGCTTTTTGGATTTTATTGGAGGCTGAGTAGAAGTATTTAATTATTTTATTGTATAATCATTTCTTGAGTAAAATCTCAAAATTCTAGGAAAAATATTTTGTTTTTTAAGTCATCAGAGATATACTAGCTTGAAATCTATTTTTAGAATTCAATTTAACATATCCAATACTGCCTTTGTGTTTCATTTTGAATTTTTTTTTTTTTTAATTATTTCCAAAACTTGGAAGAAGTATAATGTTACTCTTCTGTATATTTGCATCTTCGTGTTCTTCTGTTCTAAGCATTGTCTCTTGAATGCCGTGAGATCTAGTTAGATGATACAAAATCGTTAAAAATATATTTTTTAAATATTTCTACTATTTTTTTTTTCTCTCTTTAACTGGGTTGCGCAACCAGTGCACTGTTTCACTTTTTCTTAAATGTAAATTTATAAGGCTTTCAACGGGTCCTCAACAGCACTGGGCCAAGCAGCTAGTACATATTATATTCACCACCAATAGACACATTAAGCAATACTCATTATTTAGCTAAAAAAATTTTTAATATAAGATAAGTATATTTTAAATTATCTAGCTCCTTGCATACTATTTTTTTTTATTTACTTTACCATATGAATATTGTTACGAATTTTTATATATTTGTAAATATTTCGCAGTGTTAATTTTGTAAATAGGAAAATTTATGTACATTTCGCATAAGGCAGTGCAGTAGTTCGTCTGAGCTTGGCTTCCCTGCAAGATGGGTATTGATGCTTGATAACGAGTTTTACAGAGGTAACTCTGGGAAGCGAGTTTTAAGGAGCATGGCATTTAACATTATGGCAATGGCAATCTCGCCAAATTGGCGAGATAGAGCCAAGTTGGCGACGGTTTTGGCGACTAATTTTTGTCGCCAAATTTGGTGACATTTTTGGTCCCCATGTACATGTATAGGACTTTTCGACTACGATCTGGAAAGTTCTCCAGATATCTACCTCTAGAAATTTCAAAAATGTTCTCCTCCCCTATATAAGAACGGCCAAGTGAGCGGGGAGTTAGTTAGTTGACTGAGGTTAGTCAGTTAGTTGTTAGCTGAGTCCGTTAGTTGACTGAAGTTAGTCAGTGAGTTGACTGGAATTACTGAGTCTCAGTGAACATTCCGAGTAGTTCTAAAGCGAACTGTATTGCATTGTCTTTTGCAGCGATTTGAGCAGTTGTGTTGTCAAGTTTTTAACTGCTGTTTTGTGCTCAATTGTTGTGAAAAGAGCTGTATTGTGTCTACTAGAACGAGAAGTTTTGGAGTTGTAAGGGAATCTGTGAAGAGTGATATTGGAATAAATTTCTGCAAGTGTTGATCTGCTTTGGCTTCAAATCTTTCGAACCCATCCACCCAACAATATATTAAAACGTTTGTCATTTACTACTCCATCAAAATATTAAACCATTTGACAAAATATATTAATCAGTACCAATTATTTACCTAAATTCGTTTAATATAAGCACTATTGTGTTTTGTTTTAATAAACATCCTCTTTATCATCACGCGAATTCGCTGAACTGTACACATTAAGAATAAAGTGTAAACACTACCGGTACTGGGAAAATGTTGGTGCAGCCGGTGATATACGACTTCACAACAACCCCTCCCCCGCCACTCCCAACCACACACACATTTTCCACAATCATGTACAATCACACTTGAACTTTCTTTTTTTAAATTATCATTTTAAATATAGGATTTTTTTTTGCACTTAAAAGTATATAATTAGTAATGATGGTTAAATGAAAAAAACAAATAAATTTTTTTCAAATATTAATCGACTACTAGGGGGCTTCACCCCCTGCTCGCTAACGCTCGCCAACCCCCAAACGCCTCGCTGCGTGGTTAAAACATCTTGCTGCGCTCGAATAGGTTTGCCAGCCATAAAAAATTTAACCAAATTTTTATAAATTTAATGTAAGGTCTAATAGAGAAAACACCCAAATTGCAAGTTTCATAATAGAAAGTTAAATATACTATCCGCCAACATACGTATTACGCCGAGAGTGATTGTTTCGTTCACGTCGCCCCGTTAGAGAACGACGTCCAACGCGAGGTATTTTCTGGATAGAAATACTTCAAAATAATAATTACTGTAATACAAAAATGCTTCAGAAAAACAGAAAAAATCAACTTTGAAACGAAGAGTTTAAAAAAAAGCTTTAAAATTAGCAATGGGTTTGTTGTTTACATACGTAAGGATGTTGCCATTCATATATTCAAAATCATTGAGGCTTTGTAGTAGCTTAATGATGGAAAATATTGAAATTTAACTAATTAATAAAATGTTAATAAATTATTTTGGGACGTTTTGGCAAATCTACAGCTTATTTCCTTTAAAATGACACCTTGATCATTGAAATTGGTTGAGCAGTTTAGGCGAACGGACTAACCCCAAAAAACGTATTGCCTATTAAATATATAGATTTAACTCGTTATAATTAGCTTATTTTTGAACAGTGATTACTCAAGTTTTTACATCACGAATTTTGTTGACTGTTTTGATCGGACTGGTTTTGGCTCGGTTTTGGGGCATTTTCTTTCCTTAATATTTAAATAACTAATTTTTTTTAAAGAACTTTTGTTTAAATATTTGGAATCAGAAAGAAATTCTTCATAAATATGTCGCTTCTTCATAATTTATTCATAATTTCACTCGTAATTTCATTCTTAATTCTTCATAATTTCACTCGTTTTTAAAAAATGCGGGAATTGCTCATTGAAAATTAATCAATATAATAGAAAATAATGCAAATATAGCGACTTCGTGACTCGTTGTCAGTTAGTGCTCTTTGATTTCTAGACAACAAAAACAAATGAATGAGAGATTTGTTGGCCTGAATTTCAGAATTAAACAAAAATAAATCATTTAAAAAAGATTTTCTGCCGCGCTTTACATAATGCGCTTTTAATATCGTGCCAAGCACTCCCACTTAAAATGCTCCCGACTGAACGGAATAATAACAAAACCTTCTAACTTTATATTTTTTCTGGAGGTATGGAGCCATTTAAATAGCTCGACTCATTTTGTTATATAAATTTTAAACCCCTTTATCTTTCCTAATTTTTGTTTAGCACTCGGGATAGCATATAACTTTATTGGAGGGTAACTTAACTTAACTGAAGAGGAGTGTGTAGCATATAATGCATAGGTGTAGCACCTAATGTAATGTATACCCTTTGTAAAGTAATATATTTTAATATAGAATTTGTTTAAGTTAACTATTTACTAACATCAAAGTAGTTAATTATTACTATCAGCGACAACAATTAAAATGATACGGATAATTAGTATTATTAATAATAAAAAGAATAATTAACAAATCTATGTATAGTTAGAGCTATGGTTTGGCTCTGGCTATTGTGTTGATTTGGGAGTGCGAGGATTTCGATTTTTTTATAACCTCAACAACTGGTTCAAACTGGTTCACTTGTGATTTACCCTTTCCCAACTAGCGAGAGTAAATAATAATCCATCCATTAAAGGAACACTAGCTGTTTGTATGTCCTCCATAGAGAGGCGTACATTAGAGGTCGGAAATATCGATCAAAATAAATATCGATACTATATCGTTGCATAGAAAAAAATATCTTTAAACTATCGATATATCGATACATGATTTTTTTAATTTGATTTTCAATTTTGCCAGAAACGAAGTTTTTCAGAACAAATTACTACTTTTTATTCTTTTTGTAAGGTGACTACTTTTCCAACTGGAATGGATCTATTACAAAAGAAAAAGTTATATTATCGCTTAATTGGTGCAATAATTTTAAGAAAAAATTTAGATAATTTTCAATAGCTTTTAATGGCAACGTTGAATATTTAGCGTAATATTTTTACAATGTAAATAACTGCAAAATTAACAGAGGGATGAATATATATATAATTAACACGTTTGTTCCAATTTTAATTTAATTTTCAAAAAACCCCAGGGAGGTGCACCCCCTTGAACCTTCCTGTTGGCGCCCATGATTATGAAGTGTATGGCAAAATATTGATAGTTGGTGCCACTTTAATTGCCTCTCAGCAGAGTTCAAATTTTAGTTCTGATGTTTTTGAAAAAGGAATAAAAAAAAAAAAAAAAATCGAAAAAATACATGGAACTACAAAACAATCATTCAAAAAATAAAAATGTTTGAAAATATCGATATATCGGTGACTTTTATCGATATTTTTAATATCGATATATTTTGAAAAATATCGATAAAAATATCGTCGTATCGATATATCGCCGACCTCTAGCGTACATACATTTTTGTAAATATTGAATCTTGTTTCTTATATCGTTTAAACCTCGTAAATACTTTTATTTGCAGAAGGATTCTATTCAATGATTGTAACTCGTAGTCCTTTGAATCCTCTTTCCTGTAACTATCAATAGATGCACTGTTTCTTATCGGTCACTGGAGCTGATTGATTTCGTAGTCATCACGCGATTTCTTCGTCTAGACTTCTAATTCAACGAGGGATAGTACAAAGCTGTGCATGACAAGACGTTTTAATTTTTTAATGATATGTCATTTGGTGACATTTGGTGTCAAGCGAACTCGATTGCAAACTATCATACTGGCTTGCTGAGCACGTAAGTTGTAACTGCAACTGAGCTCAAAATGTGAAATTGCAGTTTAAAGTTTAACATCTGCAATGCTAATTTATTGACTAGCTTATTAAATTAACTTTTGTAATGCACCTGTGCAGATACGACCATTAAACCTTTCATGTGTGTAGAACAAATTACAGAGAACCATCTGACATTTATAATTCAGTTTGGTCAAAAAATGCAGGTTAAGATTTACTGTCAATCAGGCATCTGCATTTGGCCAAAAAATGCAGGTGCCTGATGGCGACTTTACAAAAAAGTCGCCAAAATTGAAAATGACATCAAAAAGCTGTGTCGCCAAATCCAAAATGGTGTCAAAACGCTGTGTTTCCAAATCCAAACATTCACTAGGGTTGCCGCAAAACCAAGTCAACGGGTTGCTACATTCGGCGCTAAATCGCTAACTTCCTAAAAGTTGCTATCAGGTACCTTATTATAAATCTGAACCAAAATGTAGATATGATCTTTGCGCTTAGCATGGCAGAATACAGAGTGTCTCTAAATCAGAGATAGGAAGCGCACTTCACTTAGTAGTGACATTTGCATTTGGAAGAATTGAGCCTATTTATTGGCGGCTGTTGAATGGCAACCGAAATGCAGCATTGTCATACGTCTGATCGAAATTTCTTATATAATGGACTACATAATAATTTTGCATAAATAATCGTTAATAAATCGTTTTTAAATTTTGCGTGACTTAGTAAAAACAAATAAAAACAATTATGAAGTTTTTGCTTAGTAATAATATAAATAGTATTCTTAATTTTATTTTGTTTACGGAATATCAAGTGTAAACTGATTTTGCAATGACGATCTTAGTGAATCTTAAACTAAATGTCTAAGTTTATCGGTAGGAATTTACAGATAAATCTATTCTCTATTGTATATTTCATAGCGAAATGTTGGTATTGGGGCGAGCGAACTATATTTTATGCGGATTGATACAAGATCCGTGTAGATGTAGTTTGTTCGTCTCTCTACCAGGAAACCATTCATTCCTCTTGTGGACATGAACGTGTGAAGACCTGAGTGGTTCTGTCTGATGTTGATAGGCTGTGTGCCGAATGGATTCTTAGTGAACTTTATCTCCGTAGATCGTTAGATTGTCCGCCCTGTTATTAAATGTATTTGTCTACCCTACCTCATGGACTATTTTTTATGGAAAAAAACAACACGAAAGAGCTACATTGAAACGTTATTGTGAAATCTAAACTATTAATAAAGTCAGAATTTCAATAAGGGGATGCGAGAGGTATTTTTAGGATAAGGCCCTGATGCTTTTACGTCATATATGGTATATAATCCGGAAAACTTTCTTTGACTAGTTAACAGACAATAAATACATTCGTAATGATTAATCAACACCTCACATTAAGTATTCGCTTATCTTTCAAATTTCCTAACTTAATAAAATAGAAAATTTAACAGACGTTCCCACACAATTCTTTCTCATCATACCATCATCCTATCTAAATATGCTTGGATAATCAGTTATTACATTCAGAAATATAAATATTTCTCAAACTATGCAATTCTATCCTCACGAAATGGGTTCCTGTGTTGTTGTCAACAGTGCTAGAAGTGTGGGTAGACGCGTCCCCCCACTTTTCAAGAAAATACCCATGCGTCCCGTCACTTCTAAAACCACTTTAATCCATCCCCCCACTTTTAAAAGCACTCAATCCGCCTAAAAGCTACAAACGAAAAATAACATTAACCCAAGGCCTATTCTAAGGAATTTTTACGACTGCCCAAACTTCCGTCCCCCCCGTCCCCCCCCCCTCCGACATTACAAACATTATTACGCTAAACAGAGAATAAAAAAATAGGCCTATTAAGCAGTCTCATAATGATATTTTCGCCTCCTATGTATGGAATTTAAAATTGTGATTCGTCATGTTGTCGATCCATAAGTCCCCATTTATACGTTTATAATTTCAGGTCTTCCTAGTTTTTAAATTTAACACAAAGTTGTTAAAATTTAAACCTAATTATTTAACTTAAAACACTACTAAATTCGAGGCGTTAAGGGAACGAATAACCGCCAGAATAGCTTCGATTATATCAAATATGCCAATTATTGGGTTGCCTGGTAAGAGTTTTTCTTGAAGCTGAAACTTCAAAGAAGGAAGGGTTGCATAAACAAATAAAAAAGTCGTTTTAAATTTTATTATACTCAAATTCAAAAAGATGAATAATAATTGCACTCCTTTAATAAAATCATATTTTTAATTTCCTTGTTTTTCTATTTTTTACGACTGCCCAATATCTGATTTACGACTGCCCAAATACAATTTACGACTGCCCAAATAGGCCACGACTGCCCGTTAGAATAGGCCCTGTATTAACCTTTAAATGTAGTGAAACTGCGAAAAAGTTATTTATTTTTACATTTGAAAACTTTAAAATTATTTATGGTGTATATATCATATTATTACACAAAATGTATTGTACTACTTTCTATAGAGATATAAGTATTTCTACTAACAAACAAATATAGTTACACTTGATCAACTTTAACTTTGGAGAAACTTTCTTTTAAGTTAAATTTATAAAAGCTATTTTTTAAAAAAAAAAACTTCTTAGAATTTTCTATTAATTTAATTTCATGAAATTATGCACATTTATAAGTATTCTTTAAATCTGAATAAACAGTTATGTATATAACATTGAATTATTACTTAACTTTATCTCTTCCCAGTAAAAAAAAATAAGTCACCAAATATTCGTTAAAATAACAATACATTTTGTACCCTCGTTTAATTTCAACGATAGGAAGTATAAATTATTTCTTTACAAGTTAATATTTCATTATAAGTTACGAAATTATAAAATGTATCGTTGAATATGGAAGAAGTGGGAGTGGTGATTTTTTGGCCAAATTTTGAGCGTCCCCCCACTTTTTTTTCACCACTTCTACCACTGGTTGTCAAATAAGACAAACTGTACAATTCGTCTTCCAATAGAATTTTAAGTTACCTCCACACATCCTACATTCTATATTCGCTAATAAGCGCCAATCGTTTCTTGATATCCAAATTTCAAACTAAACAGATATGAAAGTCAACATCTTTAACCGAGACATGATGTGGCGAGGACAACCAGAATTACCTACAATCTGAACGTCTTCCATATCGTTAAAGCTCAAAAGTTCGTTTCGCTCATCTCTTTCTAATTCAACTAATTTGTTTATTGTTTGATTGTATTAAGTTGATTCTTCAGATATCGAAAAATAAATAACATTTTTGTGGTGGTCTCGTGTATAAATAACAGATACAACTCCTAGACACTAGAGCACTCTTTTGTCTAGGGTATAGAGTATCTGGCTTTGAAACCAAAGGTCGCACGATCGTTCCCAGCTACTGCAGAAAAGCTCATTTGCTAAAATTATGTTAATTTCCTTATTTGTAACAATATTTTTACAACCGTTTGATTCTTTGTATAATAGTTTTTTTAATTGATTGATGATTGAATCTTTCAACTAATGTGATGATTATTTGATTGGGTTAATTTGATTCTGTAGATATCGAAAATAAATAATATTATGTTAATTTTGGCGTACAGACGCGTTGCTGTTGTTCCAGCAAAGATCTTATTTTCACTTTAACGAGTGCTTAGTAGGTAATGAGCCGATTATCTAGGCAATTTGAGAATGACAATTTTCGGCACTTCAGTTAATCTGCACATTATCTACATAATCTGTAGAATGACTTATTTCTCCACTTTAGCAGTAATATCAATTTCTATATCATATGCTGCTTTTGTGGAATCACTGATCTATACTCACAATTTTCGGATAGCTTGTGTTGCGTGAATGGGTTTGAAAGATTTGAAGCCAAAGCAGATCAAAATTTGCAGAAATTTATTCCAATATAACTCATCACAGATTCCTTTACAACTCCAGAACTTCTTGTTCTAGTAGACTCAATACAGCTCTATACACAACAATAGAGCACAAACAGCAGTTAAACTTGACACACAACTGCTAAATCGCCGCAAAAGATAATGCAATACAGTTCGCTTTTGGAACTCTCTGAATGCTCGCAGACCGACAACCAAGTCAGCAACTCCACTCAGTCAGTATCTCAACCAACTCACTAATTTCAGTCAACTAACTGACTCAACTCAGTCAACTAACTGACTCAACCAACCTAACTAGTCAACTCCCGGTCTTATATAGGGGAGGCGAACCTTCGTGAATCTTCCTGAGGTAGACATTTGGAGAACTTTCCAGATCGTAGTCGAAAAGTCCTACACATGTACATGGGCACCGAAAATGTCGCCAAATGGTCGCCAACTTTGGCGACAAAAATTAGTTGCCAAAACCGTCACCAACTTGGCCCTATCTTGCCAATTTAGCCATTACCATTATGTTAAATGCCCTGCTCCTTGTAAAATTCGCTTTTCAGCGTTATCTCTGTAAAACTCGTTACCAAGCATTAATAGACACACTCCAGGGAAGCCAAGTTAAGACGAACTATTTCACTACCTTATGCGAAATGTACATAAATGTTCCTATTTACGAAATTAACACTACGAAATATTTACAAATATACAAAAATTCGTAACACTTGTAAGCGGTTTCTGTTTTGCAAGCAGATGAACCTAATTGAATACTTCATCTCCCAACTATATTACGTAATAGGTTGCCATTGGTTACAAACACATTATAACTTGTTTGGGGAGAAGTTGCTAATATTGGTCTCTATGATGATTGCAAACCTTCTTCGGCTGATAATTCTGAAAGATAATGGACAATTCCCGCATTTTTTTTTTAAAAACGTGTAAAATTATTTTTTATTTATGAAGAATTTCTTTCTGATTCCAAATATTCACACAAAAGTTCTTTAAAAAAATTAGTTATTTAAATATTAAGGAAAAAAAAAAAAAATGCCCGAAAACCTCGTCCGATCAAAACGATTCGCTATAGATGTGACGTCAAAACATCTTTCCGTTTTTATGGTTATCGTGAGGTTTCTGCCAAATTTTTGACATTATTAGACCATTGCCATATCCTTACAGGTTGGCGCGATTTGCGAGAAACTTGCAAAATTGGTTTCCGCTACTGTAATTCAAGCCAAGATGTTTGGGAAGCCTTGACGTCACATTCAATGCGAGCCGAATGGGTCGTTTTTCTCCCCCAAACTAACAAACAAACTTTGGTTGTAAATTAAAAAAAAAAAAAAAAAAAAAAAAAAGTGCAGTGAGCAGAAATGTTTGTGTTGATGGCCTTTTCGAAACATTTAGAATTAAATAATAAAATAATAATAATAATAATAATAATAATAATAATAAAAAATGCGGGAATTGTCCATTGAAGGAAATTAAATTCATTAATAATTTTTATTGAAAGAAGTTTTTAGTCGCTATAACTTAAGACTTAAATCCAAATTTTTATCAGCATACTGAAAATGTTATCTCATTATCTCATGAACTCATGTAAATCTCTTGATATCCCATTACCTTATCTGTTTCACAATGACACACCTGTAAATATTGAACTTTTTTTTTACAAAGCGATATCATGTGAATAATGATAAACGGTCGATTTAAAGATAAGATAAATCGGGGTTAAAAGTGTACGTCGTTACCAGGAATATCTCTGTAATCTAATCAAATAATTTTTTGGGTCCATCGGTTTGAAAATTTACACGTAATAAAAAATTTCATCTGAAGAATGCTGGAATTGAATTGAGTTTAGAGGATATACTTACATTAATTTTTGAGGATTTTTTTTTTATTACTTTCAATTACCCATATGTATTACATAGGGTAATGAAAGTATAGAATTAAAAAAAAAAAAAAAAAAAAAAAAAAAAATGCATTTTTCCACGTTTTGGAACATCCTGATTTCAAAAAAGTGATACAGAAAAAATGTCTGTATGTGTCTGTGGTCAGCATAACTCACGAACAAATTGACCTATGATGTTCAAATTTGGTGTGCGGGTTGGTGGTGGTACAAAGACCTAGCATTAAGGTTATCGTCAGAATCACGCATGCTCATAAGGTAGCTGCTATTGAAAAAATCACGTTTTTCAGTAATTTCTAAAAAACGGCTCTAACGTTTTGATAAAAATCGCTGTGGTAATGCCATCTGAAGGTGTTCTAAACATTCTCACTTCCGAAATCCCCCCCACCACAAAAAAAATGCGATAAAAGCGTAAAAAGTTGACAAACGAGTGTCTTTAACACATAGTTCTCTAGCTTTAAACATCGGCCGTCAACGATGGATTTTTTTACGTTTCATGCACAAGTAAGGACAATATAATGTACATCGAATAAAATCGCAAATTTTGCCCTTTTGGCATGTTTTTTTGTTTGCTCATGTAAAAATTATTGCCAAAAATATCGCCAAACTGGCCCTTTTTATTCAAATGAGAGAAAATAAAAAAAATGGCAAATAACACCATGTTTAATTTTGCTGCAATGACCAATGTTATACAGTATAGTTGAAAGTTGTGCGATGTTCCACACCCCTAGTTTTTTTTAATAAAAACAGTTGGTATTAATTTTTAATTTTATGAAAAATGTTGAATTTATGAACTAAATTTTGTTAATAAGGTATTTTATCTTAAGTGCTTCATTATATTAGTTGTTTAGCAATCATTAAATGAGCCATTAAATGAAGAATGTGAATGAAGATGGCGCATGTTGGAGTCGCTATCAAATGCTGAATGAGGGAAAAAATTAAGTACGTGTCTGTAACAGGCGACAAAATAAACTAGTTTTAAAAATAAATCCATAGAAAAAAGTTGCAAGAAGTAAGTATAAGAAAGAATCCATGTTTACCGTCTTCAGGTAATAATAAAAAATAATAAATTATTTAAAATATCTTTAGAACGATTAAATGAACAATTTGTATTTTTTTATACGTATGTGGTGAAAGTATTTACTTTTTTTCCCGTCAAAATGTAAAATAGCAGATATAAAAGTAAATTAGCAGTCCACACTCAGTTTGAATTTTTTTTTAATTTAAAATCTTAAGTATCACTCCTGGAAGGAGCTCTCTGGTTTCGCATGTCAAAGGTGTCGGGTTCGAATCCCGGGTCAGGCATGGATGTTCATAGTGGTTCGGAATCTACGTTAAGCTGTAGGTACCGGCCTAATTAACCGTTACTGTGCATAAAAATAGGTCGTTGAGCGTACAAACCAACCAACCTGGAAGGTGTTTTTCTGATGATCTCTATTTCTCCATTTATACCAAAATCAAAATTGATAAACGATAAACTAATTTATAGACTAAGATGTACTCTTCCGACGAATAGTTTATTTACAATAGCACAGTTTGTTATTTTCTCGAAAATCGAAGTAAAAAGAATCGGAAATAGTCGAAGATTTTCTGGAAGTTGGGGTAGTGTACAGTAGATGGAAGAACTATGGTAAAGAGAAAATCGCAATTGCGCGTTGAGAAAACCTATGGTACCTTATACCTCTCAGAAATAAGTTACTAACTCTGATGGACTGCCAAATGAATAATTTCATTAATACTCCGAGAGGCGACTGCATGTTTAGGTACCCAATCGAACATTCTTCTGAATATTTTTTATAGAATGTAGAGAAGTATTAGTAAATCACATGAATCCATACTGGTCTGCCGAGACAAAAATGAAGGAAACTATTAAAAAATCGACTTTAAATGAGATGAACTAAATCTGATTGCCAAACATGTCATAACTTGCCAAATAATGAGCATTATTTTTACATGATAACCTACTGTTCTTTAATTTTCAATGAGAAAAATTACAGATGATATTTATTTTCTGGCGAAAATTACATCCATCATTTCAAGTGAGCCAAGTTGGCGATGAATGTTACGTTCCTGATGACGTAATACTTATTGTCAACTTGGCGGACTTTTCAAAGATGAAATTTTTTGACGCCAGGAAAGACAAATCGTCTGCAACCTTCTTAGTAGAATATTAAAGAGTGGTGGGTTATGACATGAAAATAATGCTCATTATTTGTCAAGTTATGACATATTTGGCAATCAGATTTAGTTCAACTCTTTCAAAGTCGATTTTGGAATAGTTTCGGCCATTTTTGTCTCAGCAGATTAGTATGGATTCATGTGATTTACTAATACTTCTCTACATTCTATAAAAAAAATTCAGAATGATGTTCGACGAGGTTCCTAAACTTGCAATCGCCTCTCAGTCTACAATTTTTTTTAAAAGTGCAGGTTCCATAGGATCCACTAATATATATAAAAATATCTAAATGTATAGCCGGATTTACACGCTACCAGTCGGAGTTCCAGCTTAGATCACCAGTCTGTGACGTCATATGACGTCATCTGGCTTATTGGTTCCAGTAAACCAAACATTTTCTATTTACTAGCGCCGGCGACTCCCATCACCCAATCACGTGAGCTCTTCAGTGATCACCGATAGACGGAGCAGCAGTCGCTTAGCTGACGTCACAGAACTGGCGTTCTAAACTGGAACCCCGACTGGTAGCGTGTAAATCTGGCTTATCTGTCTTCAAACTTGTGTTCTAGTGGGTTTCTTGTATGCCAACAGAAAATGGCGTTCTTGGCACTGCGTTGGATAAACTGATTTTCTGACAGCTAGATAAACAGCGGCAAATATTAATGTGTCTTATCTTTTGTATTATTATTACTTTTTTGAATTATGGTTATTTTCTTACCGAAAGAAAATAAATTGATATTACTTTTTTATTAAAAGCTAATATATATTCTTCAAATACACATTTCCTATAGAATACAATGGCATGACAGTAAAATCATATATTTGTTATAGTATACCGATTGTTGTTTGATAATATATTGACTTAAACTGATTGTAGTTTTAGAGCAATTTTGTTAACTTCTGATTTTTATGTAGTTTTGTTGATACCAGCTGCTGGATGGCCGGAGAATAGTCCTGCATTGTAATAGCAATTTAAATTCATAAAAAAAAAGCAAAAGCATGACTTATTACGATACTAGTTGTGTGTCCCTGCTCTGTTGGGGACCCATTCAAAGACATATAAGTTTACATTTAAGAGAAAGTGAAACAGATGCAGCATAGGGCATTTAACTATCTTTTTCATTTAACGATCAGAAAAATCGCAAAAATCAAAGACACGGTAACTAAAAAAATCCTAAAACGTAAATAATAATAAAATGAAGTTAAAATATAAACATTAGGAGTACTCTACCGTTAGGCGGTTACCAGTTACGCCAAACTTAAATGTTTATCCATTAAATTGGCGCGTAACTGTATCTCCAATTCTAAATATAGAAATTATTTGAAAGTTGTTAGTTTGGTTTACTTTGGTCTTCTTTTTGTCGATTTTTAACTTTTACCCGGCTAATGGGTTAGTACCAACTTAAGTTAAAACTAGGGGGCTTCGCCCCCTGCTCGCTAACGCTCGCCAACCCCCAAACGTCTCGCTGCGCTCGGATTGAGCGGCTTTGCCTCTCGAATTTGTGGTTTAAACATCTTGCTGCGCTCGAATAGGTTTGCCAGCCATAAAAAATGTAACCAAATTTTTATAAATTTAATGTAAGGCCTAACAGAGAAAACACCCAAAATGCAAGTTTCATAATAGAAAGTTAAATATACTATCCGCCAACATTCTGACTTAAAACTTCATTAGCTATGCCCTTACATTGAAGTCCCAATATCTTTTATTTATTCTGATAAGTCGCCACGTTAGAGAACGACGTCCAACACGAAGCATTTTCTGGATAGAAATACTTCAAAATAATAATTACTCTAATACAAAAATGCTTCAGAAAAACAGAAAAAATCAATTTTGAAACGAAGAGTTTAAAAAGAGCTTTAAAATTAGCAACAGGTTTGTTATTTACATACGTAAGGATAGCCTTAACATTAGCAACGGGTTTGTTGTTTACATACGTAATGGAGAACGACGTCCAACGCGAGGCATTTTCTGGATAGAAATACTTCAAAATAATAATTACTCTAATACAAAAATGCTTAAAAAAAACAGAAAAAATCAACTTTGAAACGAAGAGTTTAAAAAGAGCTTTAAAATTAGCAACGGTTTTGTTGTTTACATATGTAAGGATAGCTTTAAAATTAGCAACGGTTGGTTGGTTGAACCCCCGAGCAGCCGGTTTGTTGCTTACATACGTAAGGATGTTGCCAATCATATATTCAAAATCATTGAGGCTTTGTAGTAGCTTAATGATAAAAAATATTGAAATTTAACTAATTAATAAAGTGTTAATAAATTATTTTAGCTCGTTTTGGCAAATCTACAGCTTATTTCCTTTAAAATGACACCTTGATCATTGAAATTGGTTGAGCAGTTTAGGTGGACGGACTAACCCCAAAAAACGTATTGCCTATTAAATATATAGATATAAATAATAATAAAATTAAAATATAACTGAAAATAAAAACTGTTGTGAGAAACCGCATTTATCTGTAAAAAAGCACTAAATAAAATTGCGCCAAAGAAATACCTTATACTACATCTAAACCCAAAAAGTTTTGTATTTCTCGAATTTTTTTTTGTACACAGAGAAAAAAGTAGTTCGATGCCCTGCCTCTTACTAACTACTTCATAATCACGACCAAAATAAAACGCCAAAGAAATACAATCGCAAATGAAATACTACTCTTTTGGTGTAAATTGTAAAATAGTCTGGTGTAGATAGAAAAAACATGTATAATACAAAAAAAATGTATATTAAATAATATGGAACTTGGATACGCGGTAGAAAAACACTATACTAAAAATAAAAACAATCAAAAGAAAGAATTTTGATATTCTGGCTAAAGGAAACGAATGAATATTTAATTGGAAATAAAATGAAAAATTAACAAAAAATTAACGAAATTATATGAAAGTTTTCGGTGAATTTCAATTATCTTAGCAATTATTTTTAAATTCAGAATATTATATAGTATTAAGTTAAACCCGCGCATGTGCAGAGTGACGATTTACAGTAAATATATAGAATATTATAATAATATTCGAACCGCTTATAGAACAGACGATTGTAATACATAAAAATAATCAGAAAAATGGACCTTTTAAAATAACCTTTGGTTTTATTTTGATGTAATAAAAAAATATCGTTGCCATTCCAAAAATTATTTTTCATGTCAATAAATTTTAATGAAAGTAATTTTTAATCGAATTTAATAGTAGTTCTCTATAATCTCCATGTATTAAAGCTTCTATGTACTAAGTTTCGTACCTCTAGGTGCAAAACTGTGGATTTGTATAAGGTTCAGACGTACAGATAACTCCGTTTTATAGATATAGATTTAAAAGTAGGTTATTTATTCTCTAACTCAATTTGAAAATATATAGTCTTTAAAAAAGTTCCCATAATTCAACAAACAAGACCAAAAGCAAAAATTTAAAATTTCATGGAGGCAGAACGGTTTGGATTTCAGGATTATTTCACAACTTTTTTTTCTATTATAGAAAAGACATGTTAAATAATGTAATGTAAATATGTAAACATTCGCTGGATGTCTGGAAATATTCCTGAAACTATTCAATAGTATTAAAAAAAAAAAAAAAAAAAAAAAAAAAAATACATTGATAATTATTAAGACTATTTTTAGAAACTTCTCTAAAAAAATAAATTTGTTTGGGAGTTTATTTAATTGGTCCAGACGATTTCATTACTTAAGAAAAAATTAATTTTCTCTGCGTTGTCGTAGAACATATCAAATAAAATACCGGTTCACGGAGTACCTGTCTAACAGGCTTCCAATGTTAAGAACAAGTATAAAAAGCGTTAACGAGAATTTTCCATTGCATTAATTCTTTTTTTTCATACATATGACTTTGTAGACGTATATATATGGAGTACGTGGCTTCTAAGAAAGCTGTGTCATAAATGAATACGAAACTAATTTTTTTGTGTCAAAAACGAGAATGTTCACATAATCTAAAGAGATTATTAAGCACAAACACGAAGGATGTTGTATTAAGAAAGACAAGCTATTAAAAATAAATCCGTTCCAAGTAACACAATCTTTCAATTGCTGACATGACAGATATCAGCTGTTCTGTCATATTAGCATATTTTTCAATTCTGAAATATTGGGAGCAACTTTTGGAAGTTTTCCTTTGAAAGACCTTCTCAAAGAACCTTCTCCGTGAACTCTTACACTTTTTATTCTCAGTAGTTCACTAACTAAATTGCGGCACAATGTAGTCTCCGTCGCATTTTCGGTAAAGAATAATTGCTTAAATGTAAAGGTTTCATAGTGTAAATCTGGGCATTAATACATTTTTAGGTTGATTAAAATACAAATAAATGATGACTTTCGTAATTAAAAGTGGAAAACTCGTAACTGTTGTAAGGGTGATGAATGGACTATAAGAAAGTAAAGTTTTTCACATTTTCGAGAACCAAATTTCAACGGCCGTAGCAGATTACCCATTTGAAAACTTCAATATTAAAAACAATATACTCTTCTTGACTCTGAATTTCTGTGAGATTAGACTTTATATCTTCAGTTGTGTTTTTAAAATGGGATGCTGCGTACTTACTAGACAAACTAGGGGTGTAGAACATCGCACAACTTTCAGTTACACTCTAATACTGAACGTGGTTTTGTGTCATTTACCGTTTTTATATTTTCATCATTCATTTAGCAGAAATGGCCAGTTTGGCGATAATTCTTGTATGGGTCTTTAGGAAAAAAAAAAAAAAAAACTATGCCAAAATGGTGATTTTGGCGATACACTTTTCGATAATTCTTATATAATCCTTTCTTATAACTGAAACTGGGGAGAGAAGAAAAACGATCGTTGATGGAAAATGCTCAAGGAAAGAGAACTCTGTGTTAAAGGCATTTGTTTTTCAACTTTTTACGCCATTAAAGCATTTTTACGGGAATTCCTGAGGGGGAGACGTTTAGTTGTTGGTTGTTTTCAGATTACCTGGCGCCGTCAACAACACGAGGGCTATAATGCGCCGAAACATTCGTCATTTGACAAGCCAACATACATTTACAAACACCCAGTCTTACATGGGACTCGAACCCGCAACCTCGCAGTCTAGAAGCTAGCACGCTAACCACTATACCGTTTGGTCGGCAAGGGGGGGGGGGAGACGTTTAGAACACCTTAAGAGTCATTATCATAGCGATTTTGAACAAAATCGTTAGAGCCGTTTTTTAACAGTTACTGAAAAAATGATTTTTTTCAATGGCAGCTACCATATGAGCATGCGCGATTTTGACGAAAACCTTAATGGTAGGTTCCTGTGCTATCATCAACCCGCACACGAAATTTGAACATCGTAAATCAATTTTTCAGGTGTTATGCTGACCACAGATACACAGACAGACATGCATTTTTTCTATACCACATTCTTGATATCAGGATGTTCCAAAACGTAAAAAATAGAAGGAAAAAAAAAAAAAAAAAAAAATCGAAATTTTTTGGACCTAATCCTATACTTTCATTATTTTATGTTTACATATGGTTGGTTAATTGAAAGTAAAAATACTTCTGTCATATCTACTATGAATTTTCGGCAACAAAATAGATTTGAGAATCTTCTGAAGATAAAAGTACCTATACGATAAAGATATATTTGAAGGGCATCGTTATCTTTTAGACGCTTGATTTTCGTATCGTCGTGGATAACATAAAACAGTTATGATTATTGGAAAGTCAATAGGGCTGTCCAAAGTGCATTTGATATCACAGTTCTGTTTAAAACGATTTGTTTTATCATAGGGATTCACGGATAATAATGTAGATTGGGATTGGAGATTCTAAAAATACATTGGCATCTTTAGATTTTTTTTTTTTTGGGGGGGGGGGGGGTGGATGGAGAAGTTGAGGAATGAAATCATATCGTAAGAAATTTATATTCATCTTGATATGGTATTCTTCACTCTATATGCAAGCCAATTACCTCACTGACTGATTCATTGGCTTATCACTAATAAAACTTTGTATGCGTTCAACTGAGACTTTGGGGAAATGATCGCTAAAAATAGTCATTTTCTCATGGTCAAAATCCAAAGGTGCCAGGTTCGAATCTTGGGTTAGGCATGGATGTTCGTTAGGATGTATCCACGTTAAGTTATAGGTCCCTACCTGATTAACTGTTATTGTGCATAAAAATAGGTCGTTGAGCATACCAACCAACCAACCAACCAACCAACCAACCAACCAACCAACCAACCAACCAACCAACCAACCAACCAACCAACCAACCAACCAACCAACCAACCAACCAACCAACCAACCAACCAACCAACCAACCAACCAACCAACCAACCAACCAACCAACCAACCAACCAACCAACCAGCCAGCCAGCCAGCCAGCCAGCCAGCCAGCCAGCCAGCCAGCCAGCCAGCCAGCCAGCCAGCCAACCAGCCAACCAACCAACCAACCAACCAACCAACCAACCAACCAACCAACCAACCAACCAACCAACCAACCAACCAACCAACCAACCAACCAACCAACCAACCAACCAACCAACCAACCAACCAACCAACCAACCAACCAACCAACCAACCAACCAACAAAAATAGTAGATTACAAAATTTTAAGAATATATATGTTAAATATAACTGATTCCATACGGCCCTAATCTGTTACAGCTTAGCAATTATCACCCTGTAATTGATTTGATTATTACATAAATAAGGCTTGTTAAAGACTTCATAGACGAAGATAGAGATTATTTTTTTATGTGGTAGTGGTGGATTGGTTGGTTGTTTTCAGATTATCTGGCGCCGTCAGCAACACGAGGGCTATAATGCGCCGAAACATTCGTCATTAGATAAACCAACATACATTTACAAACACCCATGCCTAATACGGGACTCGAATCCGCAACCTCGCGGTCTAGAAGCTAGCACGTTTACCACTATACCGTTTGGTCGGCTTGGTCGCGGTGGAAGACGACGTAGGGGTTGGGATGTAGCAGTGTTATGAGTTTGAACAGTTTCTTTCTATTAATCTTTAATCAGATTTATTACTTAATTTTTACTCTTTTTTTTTTTATCAAAAAGGAGCTTTTAATTAAAAAAAAAGAAAAAAAAAAAAAAAAAAAAAGTAATGTGTATCATAGTCAAAGATGAAAATATTTATAGAAAAGAAGTTTATAGTGGAATATATATATATATAATTTTTTTTTGTTTTTGTCACAGATATTTTTTCTTTGCTTAAAGATTTGATGCACAGCTTTTAGTTGTATATTGGCTTTCTAATGACGAATGTTTCGGCGCATTATAGCCCTCGTGTTGCAGATAATCTGAAAACAACCCACCAACAGTTTTTAGGAAGTCCATCAAGAAAAAAATAAATTGTTAAAAGTGCCTTATTTATCGGGATTTTTGTTCTCAAATGCTCTATCTGTTTCATATTCATAATATTGTCATCACGGTTTCTCGTTTTCATTTTCATGACGCAAATGGGGAGAAACATATTTCTCATATTTACAAGATTGCAAAATATTTAAAAAAATTTCGGAGGAATTTCAGAAGCTTTGATTTTTTTTTAGATTGTATTTGAAAATGCACAATAATATGTTCTATTCAATTGTGAACATTGAGTTGTGTGTCTGAGTTAATAAACTTGAGTTTAGTATTGTATTAAAATAGATTTTAAACAATCTATATTCTTAATAGTGTATGATTTAAAAAAGGTTGAGTAAAGTAATGACCTGATGAATATGATATTAGAGTTATTTGTTCAAAACGACATTTTATAATTCGACTTTTTAATTTATATAATGTGTATTCAGCGTTAAAAGTATTAATTAAAAAAAAAAAATGAAAAGGTAGATTTTACTACACAGAACATATTTCGAGTGCCACTTTTTTTCCGCGTGATGAAGATTTTGGCATTCTAAGCCCATTATTTAAAAAAAAAAAAAAAAAAAAAAAAAAAGAAGTCCGAACAGGTATTTGTAATATTACAAGGTCCGGCTATTAATTTCCAGAACTGACGTAACTGTAGGAGAACGAAAAGCCGGAAGATGGCGCTAATGATTGCATATTGAAGAGCGTTTTCTTGCGCATGTGCAGTGCAATCGGCGCCAATCTGAAGTAAGTGGTTCTCGTGGAAAGGCGCATTAAAACGTAGCTCTTAAATTCCTGTTGTCGAAGTGAAAATGGAGCAAAGAATTAACATTACATTTTACTTCAAATTGGGTATCCAACCAGGTACGCAGGGTCAGTATCAGCGTTGTCGATAAGTTCGCCACATGCGTCCAGTCTCAATTGCTTTTGTTCGTCCCTTAAATGGCGAGGAATGAATCTGGAACAAATCTTGCGTTTGGCTAGGTCTTGCGTCAAAATTCGCCGAACCGTCTCTTTGTCCATGTTCAATTCATTGGTGAGTACTCGAATAGTCAATCGACGATCACATTTCACCATATCGCTAACTTTTTCAATTGCTTCCAGCGTACGTACGGACTGCGGCCGACCTGTGTGTAGATCATCTTCGACGCTTTCACGCCCGTCCCGAAAGCGTTTAAACCATTCAAAAGTTCTTGAGCGGGATAATGCTTCCTCGCCATAAACTTGTTTTAACATTTCGTAGGCTTCGCAGCTGTCTTGCCCAATTTGAAGCAAAATTTAATGTTAATTCTTTGCTCCATTTTCATTTCGACCACAGGAATTTAAGAGCTACGTTTTAATGCGCCTTTCCACGAGAACCACTTACTTCAGAATGGCGCCGATTGCACTGCACATGCGCAAAAAAAACCACCGCTCTTCAATATGCAATCATTAGCGCCATCTTCCGGCTTTTCGTTCTCCTACAGTTACGTCAGTCCTGGAAATTAATAGCCGGACCTTGTACTTTTTTTATCAGAATTTATGACTGGAATTTTAGGATTTAGGAATTAGGAATTAGGACTGTGATTTTTGGGAATTAATTTTTGGGAATTAATCCAGAAGCATGTCATACACCATGCTTTGCTAGAAACTGTAAAATCGTAAGACAAAAATAATTGCCATTGCTCAAGAGAAGGTTTCTGAAGGTACAATTCAAAATCTACACTTGTAAAACCACGTATTGCATTTACATTTTTTCTTGTAATGTTCCATTATGATCACTTTTTTATTTTGGACTTTAAAATTTATTGGATGCGCAGCTTAGAAGGGTAATCTAAAACTTTTCACTAAAATAAAATTTAAAAAACATGATCCATAAATATTAAATTGAAAAATAAATCTTTGTACCGAAAGAAATTATATTGAACATTGAAATTTATGAAGATTGATTTTGGAATTTACCTCCTTTCTTTTACTTCAACTAATTCATTGTTTCGTGCAAGTTTTAAGTCCATATTTTAATTTATAAAAAATAATGGTTACTATGTAAGAATAGGGTAAGAGACACATGGCAGTGAACTCTATTTACAAGTTGAATGCTTTTTTGCTGCAAATTTTTTTTTAGACCGCAGTAATTTTAATAATGTTAGCTTTCACGCTCAAAATATTTATCTGCATAAGTTATAAATAATGGTATCAAGAATAATGTTAAAATAGGCCAAATGATTCTGTAATGAGCAATTATACAGGGTGGTAATAAAAAATCTTTTCAAATATATGAATCCCAAGCGGAGAATTTGCTCAACTAATAGAATTTTTTTTTTTTAGATATTGTTATTTGAAGGTATGCGCTCGAGAATATGATGATTTCAAACAATAGAGCTCTCACGGTTAAGGTTACAGTGAAAAATTTTAGAAATTTTCGAATAGAAACACCCACTTTTTTTCCGGCGCAAATTGATCAGTGCATTGAAAAACCATAAATGGCGTTGGAACGATACACGTATGACGGCAATCGGCGGTGTAAAATATTTGCAAAAATACATTGTAAAGAACCAATGACAACTCAGAGAGGAGGAGCATTGAAGCTTTACTTCTGTACAATACTCTTCCTTCCAAATATTTTAGGCCACTAATTTTCGTCGTACGTGTATTGTTCCAACGGCATTTGTGGTTTTTCAATACACTGATAAACTTGAGGTGGAAAAAAGTGGGTGTTTTTCCGTTTGAAAATTTATAAATTTTGCCTCTGTAATCTTAACCGTGAGAGCTCTATTGTTTCAAATTATCACAATCTCGAGCGCGTACCTTCAAATATCAATATCAGAATTTCTTTTCGAATAGTTGAGTAGATATTCCGCTAGAGTTTCATACATCAGGAAAGCTCTTTTTATGACCAATTTTCTAGTTTTGACAGGTCGGCTCCAGTAGTAGACAGTTACTACAAATCGTGTGTTTTTTAATTATTAACAAAACTTTTTTCGAAATACATTGTATACTTTTCAGATTAATTGATAAGATTTGAAGTAAAAGCAGTGAAAAAAATTCACATTTAAATACTTCGCATTCAAAATCAAAATTTAAATCGGTTCACATTTAAAATTCAAGTTTAAAACGATTCAAAATTAAAGTATTGAAACGGTTCAAAATTAAAACCTAAAAAAGTTGGCGTCTTAACTTCAAATTTAAATCAGTTGAAAAATTAAATAATTTATTTTTCTAAAAGTAGAGTTGCGTTTTTATAATATATAAAGAAAAAACAAAATGATATAAATATAAACTATATCTATTTTATAAAAGTAATAGATTGAATGTACACTTATTTTCAGGAAGACGATGCAAAGTTTCCGAAATTTGGCAATAAAACTACCTTCTTGGCGAGACACTTCGCTAAAGCGAGTTCTGTAGAACTGTCTTGTTGGAAACGCTTTGCTTTCACAATATCTTGGAGAAGCGCGATTACAGGTTGAGACGAAGATATCATTTGGCGATTTCTGACTAAATCTTTTTTGTAATATTTCTCGATTTGTTTATTTTTTAATCCAATGTATGAAGAAAGTATGGTAATCACAGAACAAACATCGCGATGGTGTTAGTCTGTCCATTGACAATATATCATGATCAAAAACTTACTAATTTTGAGGGTTTTGATTTTTTTTTCCAAGTTGGCGAGTTGTTTGGTGATAAAATTGACCCGTGAACGATTCAATGATCTGTTTCGTCGATTTTCTGAGTTTCAATTCGATATATCTATTTACAAAGAATTACTATACATTCTTCCGGTCGAATTTTAAAGAACTTCCAGTTGCAACTTCCGGTCGAATTTTAGAGAATTTTAAATAAGAACTTTCAGTTGCATTTTAAAGAACTTCCAGTCGAATTTTATAGAACTTCCAGTTAGAACTTCCGGTTGAATTTTAAAGAATTTCTTGTAGAATTTTAAAGAATTTTCATTTAGAACTTCCGGTTGAGTTTCAAAGAACTTCCAGTTAAAACTTCTGGTTGAATTTAAAGAACTTCCAGTCGATTTATAAAGAACTTCCAGTTAGAACTTATGGTCGAATTTTATGTAAAACAATCAATATGATCGAGACCTTTGGAACAGTGCAATACTTATCTGTAGCATTTATAGTTTAGTTATTGTAAATTTATTTCCCATTATTTCTTTAATCTCATTTGATCTTTTATTGACGGGACCTTCTATTTTACATATCGCATGTGGCCTGTAGCATTTGAAGTTTTGGCCGGGAATGTTGGCATTGGATAGATGGACAGCGTCTTTGTATAAACTTATCTTTAAGATTAATAAATAGTGTAGAAGTTAAAGTGTATAAATAAATATCTATGCTCTATTTTCTAGAAGTAAACACTTTTCAATGGAATTCTACACTCGAAATTCCTTCATATCCTATCTCGCGCATTCTAGTGTGATAAGGTTTTTGATTAAATTGAATAAACTATTTGTATATTCAATTCTATACCGAGAAACGTGAACAAATATGTTCCTTAAACTAGTTAAAATAATTTGCGTCTCATTATCAGATGCATTTGAAGTATTTAGCTCAGGGTTGTGTGTTGTAAGTGTTGGCAGATTTCTTTAATATTCATGTGTCTGCTTGTGAATGTGTCTTAAATTGTGCTTGCTTTAATTTTTTTATGTTTTGTTTGGTTGTTTTCAGATTATCTGGCGCCGTCAGCAACACGAGGGCTATAATGCGCCGAAACATTCGTCATTAGACAAACCAACATACATTTACAAACACCCATGCCTAAAACGGGACTCAAACCCGCAACCTCGCGGTCTAGAAACTAGCACGCTAACCACTATACCGTTTGGTCGGATAATTTTTTTTTTATGTAACAGTATATACATTTATTGTCTTTCAAATGCTCATATATTAAATTATGTTTACATTGTATTTGATAGCAATATGTTGGTGGTAATCAAAATTATTTTCGAAACATTTGCCATCGTCTAAATTTTCTTAAATTATTTTAAATCAATTAAACTATTTATGGAGAGGAAGGTAAAGTGAAAATTAACTTTGTGAAAGTTAAAGCTCCAAGTTTCTTTTTTCTGCAAAGCCACTGAACCAAATTGAATTATTCTGGTTTTGTTTGGAGATGAATCTGTAAAATTAAATCCCTTATACTAACTTCGATTTTGTTTGTGCCGACCAAACGGTATAGTGGTTAGCGTGCTAGCTTCTAGACCGCGAGGTTGCGGGTTCGAGTCCCGTGTTAGGCATGGGTGTTTGTAAATGTATGTTGGCTTGTCTAATGACGAATGTTTCGGCGCATTATAGCCCTAGTGTTGCTGACTGCGCCAGATAATCCGAAAACAACCAACCAATCGATTTTGTTTGTTTACCGTGGGAAAATCCAACCCACTTCCCTTCATCCAATCGAGCTAAAATTCGTCTGATAGACTCGTTGTCGACAACAATGGATACTGGGGTCTTTCCCTAAAAATCCACTTTCATCCACTCTACGCTTTTGTTATAGCTCCGGATTATTAATTAACCTGCAGCCTTCATTTAATCGAGGCGACTCGTTGTTGATGAGAATGCATTATATTAAGTTTTAAAGGCTGTCCCTAAATCCTGTTTTTACACAGGCTTCTATTAGGGTTTAGGAGGAAATGAACCCATTCGCCGTCATCTTATCCAGCTAAAATTAGACAGATAGACACGCTGTCTATATAAGAATGTATTCTATAAAGTTTTGAAAACTATTACTAAGAAGGTCATTTTTATACACTCTTATATTGATGCTTCGAGGAATTAATTAACCCACTTCCATAATTTAATCAGACTGAAGTTTGACAGACTCGTTGTCGTTGATAATGCTTTTATTCTATCAAGTTTGGGTGGCAAAAAGATCTTGGCCATGGCACGGAATCAATGGGTTTGAGGTTGTCCCTGAAATTTCTTTGAAGAGGTCAAACACTATGAAAAGTCAACATAAACTCAAAATCACTTTATTACAATTAAAAGCAATGGACGATTCCCGCATTTTTTTTAAAAAACGAGTAAAATTCGTGTATAGTTATGAAGAATTTTTTTCTGATTCCAAATATTTAAACAAAAGTTCTTAAAAAAAATAGTTATTTAAATATAAAGAAAAGAAAATGCCCCAAAACCGAGCAAAGTAAGGTCCGATCAAAATATTCAACAAAATCCGTGACGTCAAGATATCCTATCATTTCTAAGGTTATCGTGAGGTTTCTGCCAAATAGTTGGAGTTGGTAGACCATTGCCATATCACGTACAGTTTGGCGCGATTTGCGAGAAACTTGCAAAACTGGTTTCAGCTGCCACATTTCAAGCCAAGATGTTTGGGAAGCATTGACGTCACATTCAATTCGAGCCGAGTGAATCGCTTTCTCGCCAACGTCTAACAACGGAACTTTGATTATTGCAAATTTAAGAAAAGAAAAAGCGCATTGAGCAGAAATTTTTGTGTTGATTGCCTTTTCGAAACATTTAGAATTGAATAAAAAATATATATTTATATATAAAATTAGGGAATTATCCATTGCATATCAGAGTTGACAAAGCATGTAAAGAAATTATATAAAAAATTTTGCTTTTCACTTTAATTAAAAAAAAAAAAAAAAAAAAAAAAAAAAAAAAAAATATATATATATATATATATATATATATATATATATATATATATATATATATATATATATATATATATATATATATATATATATATATATTTGAATAATATTAATAAAAGTAGAGAGCAGAAGAACCCTTTTTGTAAGGTGAGCTAATTCAAAACAGACGATTTTAAATGCATGATTGTAAATAACAGAAAAAACAAAATACTCATAAATTTTCAAGCAATGGGTGAAAAGAAAGACAAAGAGAGAAGGAATAGATTTTCAAAATACAATCTTTCTTCTGAGTATCCTATTTTAACTTTAAATAAGCACAATCAAATAAATATGACTGAGCAATCCAAACAAAACGAATCTATTTCCATCACCAAAGTGACTTTCCCCAAGTCATTCTCCCAAATCGGATGCCTTTCTAATTTTTCCATCCTCTTGTTCCTCAGTTCAACGCTCGATGGTTTTTTTAGAACCGGTCCCAAAGAGTAGATATCGTACGATCCCCACTATTTTTAGTAATGACGTCACAACTACGACGCTTGTCCCAACTGGTTGCCTATTCATCCCGACATCCGCTTCCCTTAGTGAATTTTGAGGATGGTCCAATTGGCTGGCCAACTGCCGATGGTGGTTGCGGTTCGAGTTTGGCAAAGTGCATGGCGTAATAATTGACGGATGCTCCTTTTTTTACAATCTGAAATCAAATGGGAAACCCATTAATAAGCTTGCGTCTGTCTTTTTGCCAAGGGAAGAATAAGGCTGGATTGTGTCAATTGTCTCGGACTGTTCTTGCACACCTTTAAATGTTACACTCATGTGGTTAATATTAAAGTGCATCTGTTTAAGGTGTACGACCTTACAATTCACGAAAATCGATCACAATATTAATTTTTTTTTTTTTTATAATATCATAATATTCTCTGATACTTTAGCTTACAAACACACACACACACACACACACACACACACACACACACACACACACACACACACACACACACACACACACACACACACACACACACACACACACACACACACACACACACACACACACACACACACACACACACACACACACACACACACACACACACACACACACACACACACACACACACACACACACACACACACACACACACACACACACACACACACACACACACACACACACACACACACACACACACAATCCGTCGCAGTCTCCAGGAATAACTACCCACTGTAGAAAATTAATTTTTTTATAAAGACAAAGGTCTATGTCATAGCAAAAGGCAATCTTTTTCAAATTTTGATGCAGTTTTGGAGTAATTAGATATACAAATTCAGATTTTAAGCTTGCATGATTGATGTTTTTTATAAACAATGAACAAATATCAACAAAATAAATAATTCATTTCAATTAATTATACCACGACATTAAGCAGACTATAATAGGATTATGCAGACGATAAAACAAAAATCAGAACTCAGATTGTTAAAATAGCCACGCGGATACGACTAATTAAGTTAAAACGGTGTGTTTTCAATTATGCTCCCCCCCCCACCTATGAAAAATTTACTTTATTTCTCCGACACTTCGCTTTCTATAACTCGCATGCAATTTCTATGGTTCGCGATGTGAATTCTGTAGTTGCCTTATTAATTGCGTTAGTAATACGCTATCGTAGTGAGAAGACTTGCAAATTGCGAATAAATCTGCCTGGTTTGCGAAGTAAACTAAAGAGATGGGGTGCAGTCCCTTTACATAGCGAAGCAAATCCCGTGAGTTGGCGATCGTCAGCGGGTACAGCCTTCTAAATTAAAAAAAAAAAAAAAAAAAAAATACTGGAAAAATTTGAATTTATGTAATTTAGGATCATCTACCCGGAAATGATAAAATGAAACTAGTTTAAAAATAAAAACAATAATTTAAATCTCATTTCATTTGTTTCCTCTATCGTTCTGTAAGCACCATATTAAAACAATAATACGCCATTCTAATTGCACCATTCAGACGATTACACTACTCAGATGGTTCACAAATTCATATGTTTATAAATTCAGATAGTTCACAAATTCATATACTTCATAAATTCAGTTGCTTCACAAATTTAGATTGCGTACAGCGTAATGCCTTATTGAAGATTCAGTGAAAACATGCCTAATGCAGGATTTAAATGTTTAAGGTACACTTTTTTCACAATACATTTTGAACGCAGTACATTTTTAAATATATATATTTTTTTAAACTTTTGTACAACTATAATATTTCATAATTAAACATAAGCGTACAGCACACATTTAAAAAAATTAAAAAAAAAAATCTATGTGATAAATATCACGAAGAAAAAATAGTGCCCCATTATTATACCACATGCGACAACACTTAGTGAAAACCTATCACTGAAAAATCATTTATCACGTTTCTAAACAGCGTCGCATACCACTTTCCACAACGTCATTGCTTCCACGTCATTCCCTCAAAGTCATTCCTGATTTCTGGGACACGATTTCGAAACGGTCTACTGCTGAAAAATTTCGCCCATTCCTTCTCGCATTGTGGGGAATATCTCTTTAAAAGATCTCCTTTGACATTTGAGCCACATCGTAAATAGAAAAGTACATTAGATGAGTCTTCCGAGATAAGATAGCTTGCACAATTGCTTAAAGCATGTTCGACATTGGATCTCAATAACAGCTGATACTCAATTGTTTTGTCACTAAGCGTATTTTGATAGGATTGTCTGTATGTAAATTACTCTAATCAAAATAGGTTTAAACATTAAGGTTTTGAAATTTTGCACTACGTATGATTTTAGTATTGGCTCACAGTCATTTAAAATTGCAATAAGTAGGATAAAAGCGTATTTGGGTAAAATTAATTTTCTTTATTGTAATGCATTTCTCAATGCCTCAATTTAATTTATTCGTCTGTTTTGTGAGTTTTGAAGGTCATTGCGAAGTATCTGAAATAATTAAATTTTCGTTTTTAGGGAAAACCCTTTTTAACTTTCAATTACCCATATGTATTAAACATAGGGTAATGAAAGTATTGAATTCAGTAAAAAAAAAAATTCCAATTTTTTTTTTTTGTGTTTATTTCTTTATGTTTTGGTTGGTTGGTTGTATTCAGATTATCTGGCGCCGTCAGCAACACGAGGGCTATAATGCGCCGAAACATTTCGTCATTTAACAAACCAACATACATTTACAAACACCCATGCCTACACGGGACTCGAACCCGCAACCTCGCGGTCTAGAAGCCAGCACGCTAACCACTATACCGTTTGGTCGGCACTTCTTTATGTTTTGGAACACCCTGATTTCGAAAAAGTGATCTAGAAAAGATGTCTGTCTGTATGTGTGTCTGTGGTGGCATAACTCCCAAACAAATTTTTCCTACGATGTTCAAATTTGGTATGCGGTTTGCTGGTGGCCATGTGACCTACCATTAAGGTTTTCGTTAAAATCGCGCATGCGCATAAGGTAGCTGCTATTGAAAAAATCATGTTTTTCAATGATTGCTAAAAAACGGCTCCAACGATTTTGATAAAATCGCTGTGCTAATGCCTCTTAAGGTGTTCTAAACATCCCAATCTCCGAAATTCACTTAAAAATGCTTTAATGGCTTAAAAAGTTGAAAAATGAATGCCTTCAACACAGAGTTCTCTTTCCTTGAGCGTACCTCATCAACGATCGTTTTTTCTTCTCCCCTCATTTTCACTTATGATAAAGGACAATATAAGGATTATCGAAAAGTACATCGCCAGAATCACAATTTTGGCGATTTTTTAAATTTTTTTTTTTAAAGACCCATACAAGAGTTATTGCCAAAAATAATATCGCCATACTGGCCTGTAATTGAAAGTTGTGCAATGTTCCTCACCCCTAGTTGGAATGCATCAATCGTCTCGCATATTTCTTGGGTTATGCCTTTTATTTAAACATTCGTAGAAAGTAATTGAATACATTTGATTTTTAAATAAATCTCACTCTTCATTTACAAACAGATCAAAATCTTTATTCGTGTAATTTACAAATAAAATAATACAATTCTTACAGCATGAATTCAACCCATTGAAATAATCTTTTTTTCTTCTTCAGATAATACTGATTTAGTTCTAAAATAATATTTTACTAATAATCTGAAATATGCATACAAATTATTTATTTTACACTTATAAATGGAATTCATAATTTCTCTCACTAGATGTAAATAAAATATAGGTCGCAAGTAAATATTTCAAATGAAATAATTCATTTCAGAACGTAGAAGAAAAATATCAAATTTTTTTCATTATATTAATACTTTCTTAAAAATGTTGAGTAAGGCATATGCTTTTAAAAAAAGTTCGTATAAAGAATAGCAAAGTTTTTTTAAATAATAAAACTTCGTAAAAAAAGATGCGTAGCGTGCGGTAAATTCTTACATTTGAATTACGATTGAAATAACTATGCACAAATTTTTGCATTGAATGAAAAATTTACTAATATTTTCCTCTCTTTAGCTAAAATGAATTACGATTGACGAATTATTAAAATTTTATTTTTATTTAAAACTAATAACTGTTCAATACGTATCATTTGAGGAAAGAGAATTTCATGTCTCCCTGTTTGAAAATTGGTAGAAAAGAAACAAAGCATGTGTAGAGACAGATTATATAACTAAATTAGTATTTCGACACTGAAAAAATGAAATTTCTTTTAGTCATTATTATATTTTTTAATTCATTCAGATAGTTAAAACATGAATGTTTATCGTAACATTTTTTATTATTATATTTATTTTTTTAATTCAAAGTTGTTGTTTTGTAAAATCATCGAAAACAGTATCAATCTTGTTTACATATACCTGTGACGTCATGGGGATGTGTAAACAAAATTCCACCAATGACAAAACGCTCTTTTTGTTACCAGCTAAGGTTTCATCACGTTTAAGCGAAGAATTGGCTTACCTATCTTGCAATCTCTTTTTATGTGTATCTTAATTGCAAAACAGTGAATCACAAGTTGTTTCCAGTACGGTTATTATGTAAAAATGTTTCTTTGCCATTATTGATCTTTACAATTTTGACGCGTTATTAAACGTAAAAGAATTAAGATATGCTATTACATGTACAAGTAACATATGTTTGAACTGAATGCACTTTTTTTTTCTAAATGAAGCAAAAAGGTTTTTTAAAAAAAAATATTAGTTTTCGAACGTTTTGGAGAAGGGCGGGAAATATCCATTGAAGTTTGATTTTAAAATCTGATTTAATAAGTGTTGAAGTTAAGAGCTTACTCAAAGCACTAAAATTCTAGACTCTTCTATCTTCCGATCAAGATTTTAGATCCTTCTAGGCTTCTTTCTTTCTAGATATTAAAAGTTTACGATTTCAAGGTTCATTATTAAATAGTTTTGGTCAGTGGTAGAAGTCGAAGAAAAAAAGTGGGGGGATACCCAAAAGTTGGTGGCAAGTGCACCCCCCCCCTCTCCCCTGTATTTGTTACCTTTTTATAACAGTATGATATACATATGCCAAAAAAAAAAAAAAAAAAAATTTTTTTACCAATGAAAACTATAAATCACTTTTTCTCAGTGTCACTACATTTTGCTTTTCCCTACATGCTTGATAAAAAATTTTAAAAAGAAAAATCTACGTTTATCTAATTTTACTACTATTTAATATTCCATGGTCAGAATTGTTTAATACTTCAAGAAATTAAAAAAAAAAATTTAGTGATAAAAGCTGAAAAAATAGTAGGAAATTAAAAAAAAAACCCTCAAACTTTAAAAAAAAGTTATACAATTTTGTACGTAGTGCATGACTCGGAAGACAGTGATAGGATGATCTTTTTCAACAATTTTTTCATTTATTATTCATACAAGTATTGTATCATGCATTCAAAAACTGAAAGTAAAAAAAAAAATGCGAAAGGATATTTTCCCATCTTGTTCTAGAAAAGGTAATTTTAATTTTCTTTAATAGTTTTTAGTAAGAATGATTGTTTTTAAAAGTGGGGGGATGGATTTCAGTGGTTTTTGAAGTGAGGGGACGCGTGGGTATTTTCTCTAAAAGTGGGGGGACGCGTCACCCAGCATCTACCCACACTTCTAGCACTGGTTTTGGTAATGAGAAATGCCAATCTTTCTCTACCGCTTACAAAAAATCTCCTAACCCAAATACATCAGCAACAAATTACACATCCTGAATAAGATTCAACAATTATTCAGTGAACATATAACCATTCAAATTTTCAAAATCCATTACAAACCGAGGACGAAAACTCTTTTATGACACCTCTCGGTGTCGACATTTAAGGTGTTACATTTAGTCAGGCAGTTGGTTGAGCGTGGTGGTCAGAAGCATTTGTCTGCTCAATATCCGGACCAATTATGCTTTACGTCTTCTAAGGGTATATTAAAACACTGGTGTGTGCAGGGCCCGATTTAGAATTTTTTTTACTGTAGGCCCAACATTCAGAGAGGAGCCCCCAATAGCAAATATTTATTTCCTTACGTCATAATATTACCAGATCAAGCTATACATTAGTAAAGACTAACTTTTTATAATTAAAACTCATAGTCTACTTTCACACGATTTTTGTTGTTGTTATAATTAGTATGATCTTGATTTGCTCAAAACTTTTGAATTAATCAAGACACGCCATGAACACTGATTTTAAAGCACACTTTCCTGTATTTTAAACTTACATTTTACCACAGGGTCTACAAATTATATAACAATAAAGATTACTTAATTTTATAGAAATAATTGTAAATAATACAAAGTAACCTTTCCACTGTTTCCACGATCTCACCAAAAAGGAGGACCAAAAAAGTTCCAAAAAGTCCACGGAAGAGCCTGCAAACCAACCAATTACAAAGACTCTTTCATTTCATATTATAAGAAGTTATAAATGGTTGGTTGGTGAACATCTCTTTACAAGAGGCGAGAGAAGGAGAACAGCGGCGTAAAGCCCTTGTCTCCGTGTACATATGAAGAAGTTGTATATGATTGGCTGAACCGGAAAGATTTGCTTAATTAGGTTTATCTATCTAACTTAACTCTCTGTGACTATACAAAATATGAAATTTGCGGATGTGTAACTAAATTTTTTTTATTATTTTTGTTCAGTACTTCTCATAAAAAGACCATTATATTGAAAATTTTCAGAAAACTTTCAAAATTTTGGGTCCCCTAGACCCGGGCCTAATGGTAAATCAGGCCCTGGGTGTGTGACACTTCCTTTGATAGCCAAAAGGAACTGGTTGTACGCATCGTAGTAGCTATAGGAAAAGATATAAACATCTAAGTGGTGCCATCTATTGCAGAAAAAGAGAAACATTTCTGATCCTGCTTTGCTACGCCGTTTCGCGTCGTTTGGTTGAACACAGTCTTTTGCACATTTGTAACTTTTGGTGTTGTGACATCCAAGATTCATTCATAAATTTTAGTGAACTTTATGTTAATATGTTTTTAAAATAAGGGGATATTCACGGCATTCAAGTAAAATTTTGTGTGTGCTTTCAAAATAGCTTTATTTTTACTATAATCGATCCACAATTCAAGCGATCTTTTGCAAAAATAATTTCTTTTTCAAATAATCAAATGATGAATCACCAGATGTAATCTAAATTATCTGATAAATAAAATTTGTACACTTTACTGCTTATTTACAGCGAATTACAGTGACTTATGACATGTAACGTCAAATCGTCTCCGCTCCATAAACCCTGGCATACAATTCTTTTACAACAACTGCAAGGCATACCTTTTGGCGCGAAAATCATACTGCAGCTGGATAAGTTTGGCCTTTTTACAATTAAGTACTTTTTATTGCTGAAAATGGTCGGTGAAGTACGAATTCTTGATATGTTCAAGTCTTTTCAGGTGCGGATCTAGCATTGAATCTCGGGGAGGGCAATCAGTAAGGAATAGTGTTTGGAAACATTAGATAACATTTTCCCTTCACATATTTTTATTAAATACTTGTTGTTATTTTTTAATATGTTTCATTATGCAAATAATGCTTTTCCCGAGTTCACACCGATGCTGATAATAAATAATAATTGTGAAAATGGCAACCAAGAATTTATAGATATCTAAGTGTTAAGGCACTGATCTTTACAATTTCTGGATAGTGCATATGCTTGCCAATTAACTTGAATCCAGAGAAGGCTTAACAATCGCTATAGGGATCCATTAGTTAGCGTCTATCGGTTACCATAGAAACATATTATACAGTATAAGATAGGGGTGTAGTACGTATAGTTGTAGAACTCCTGATGAGCTATCTAGAGGTTTAATTTGGAGATCAGTGAGTTAAGGTAACGGCAAAATGGTATACTTATAAAAAATATTTCGATGTTGTAAATTTCTTTAAAGTATTTTTAGCGGTGTATTTCTCGGACGTGAAAATTGGTCCCAGTGTTCTATAACTAGATCCGCCACTGAGTTTCTTTTGGTAGTGTTCAGCCACTTTTGGGCCAATTAGATTCGTATTCAGTCACTTTTTGTCCAGTCAGTTGCGTTGGTTGGCGTCCACATTGAGCGTCCTTCTCGCCAAGGGTATCCCCGACAAGGTAATTGGCGATATTCAGCGTGGAATCCTTGAGCGGAACCTTCGTCGTCGGTTTCCAATTCTAGAACTATCTCGTTTGGTTCGCCAATGGGGAAGTCAATTTTTTCTGAAAATATAAAATAAATAGGCTGATAATGAGGCATTGTAACTGCTGTTTTATTACGTATTCTAAATTATAATGTAAATTGTTTTTCAGAACTCAAGCAAGTATTTCAGCGAACTATATTTTAGTTAGTTTGATCGTATTTTGAAATTAAAGGGAGGCCATACTTTGAAACTGTAATACATTTAAATTAAAAAAATGCTGTATTTGTTTAGAAGAATTTTCACCACATTATTAAAAATACTATAATGGACTCACAGTTTAATGGGTACTTAATAACTTTATTGTCAATAATATGCAACAAGCGTAAATGTTGACTTGGCTACTCATCACCAAAACGAAATTAAATCTAGATAGACCAATAATTCACCTACTCTACGATGTGGCCACGCTAAATATTTTCGTGTTGAAATACCGCGTCAAAAAATCTGGAGAGGACCAGACATGGCATGATATCCAGACAGAGAGTACATTAACGTACAAAACTGCAAACGTTTTCAAGCAATATTTAAACCAATCTTATGCCTAGTAAACTTCATCTAACTAGGACTTCTGGATAGTGTCTGCTTGGTTATTGACTTGAAGTCAGACAAGGCTCACCAATCATCATCGAGATCTATGCTAGCAACTTGTCCCCAAAACTAGATAAAATCTGTTTGTAACACGAATTACCTATTACATAGCATTGCATTATGAGGAGAAGAATGGACTGTCTTCACCAACTGCTCCAAGTGCAACGACCACCAGGCTTCACCTGAGCATTTGATGGACTGTTTGTATCTCTCAAGGGAGGACATTTATCAAAATCATTTTCTTGTGCGAGGGTTGCTATTTATATTTCTGACCTAATAATGAAGAAACAAATATTTAAGATCGAAATTGGTTTTATTGTTTTTTCAAATATTCTCCATGAAGATCAATACACTTTTGCATGCGTTTGAACCAATTTTCGAACCACTTTTTTCACTCCGATCGAGGTACGTCCAAAACATGCGTTTTGAATGCATCAATCACTTCTTCGGGTGTCGAAAATCGTTGACCACGTAATTTATTTTTGATGTGCGAGAATAAAAAAAAAGAAGTCATTGGGAACCAATTCAGGGATGTACGGCGGGTGACCTATTAATTTGATGTTTTGGCCGGTCGAAAAATCCTTTGTTTGAGCCCATGTGTGACAACTCGCATTATCGTGGTGACGAATGATTTACCTCTTTTGCTTTTTTAGAATTTCTCCGATGACTTCTGGCAAACAAATGGTTGTGTACCATTTAGAATTGACCATCCTGCGTTGCTCCAACGTCACTGTCTCCACGTGACCGGTAATGGCGATGAAACAGGCAAGCATTTGATTCGATGTGCTTCTTCCGTAAACAACTTTTGTTGGATTAGGCTCGTCTTGGAAGACCCATACAATGGATTGCTGTTTTATTTCGGGCTCATATGCATAGTCTCACGATTCGTTACTTATAGAGATCTTATACACAGCCTTTGATGTACCTTGAACGCATTTTTTCAACATTTCCTTGCACCAATCGACACGAGAGCCTTATTATGAGTATTTGTCAAATTATGCGAGAACCAACGCGAACAGATCTTTTTTCGGCCAAATGTTCATGCAATATCTTATTGGTGCTTGTCATACTAATGCCTAAAGATGTCTCGATCTCATGGTATGTCACATGACTATCTTGCTTTATCAGTTCGTGCACAGACTCGATAATTTCTGGCACAACAACCGATTTTAGACGACCTTCACAGAATTCGTATTGGAGCGAACGTCGACCACGATTAAATTCATTATACCAGTTTTTTACAGTACTGTAGGATGGTGTTTTATAACTGTATAAAGAATTAAGTTCATCGAAGCAATCTTGCCTTGATAATCCACGTCGAAAGTTATGAAAAATAATCGAACTGAAATATTCACTCCTCAATTCCATTTTTTGCCAGAGATGAATTTTTCCAATTACTGTAAACAGCACAAATCACGTTAAAATGACAAAAAGTTCCAAAGAAATCATGGTCAAGAATATTAAATTATCATTTGCAAACGTCAGCGGTTGCCTAACAGCACGTATGCCGACCAAATGGTATAGTGGTTAGCGTGCTAGCTCATAGACCACGAGGGTGCGGGTTCGAGTCCCGTGTTAGGCACGGGTGTTTGTAAATGTATGCTGGCTTGTCTAATGACGAATGTTTCGGCGCATTATAGCCCTCGTGTTGCTGACGGCGCCAGATAATCTGAAAACAACCAACCAAGCCTAACAGCACTTACTGTTATCAAGGCCAGAAATAAAAATAGCAAACCCTCGTACTAGACTTTCTTAGAGTCATCGAACTCATGGATCTCGTCTGACTCCGCCAAACATGGAGGATAAACAACAACAACAATAACAACATAATTGACCGCAGCTGTTCATAGAGCAGACACAACTTATAAGCTATCTAAAAGTAACATCTAGAAATCAGTAGGTTAAACATAGCATGAGATCTATCGAATGGTTCATGCCGATGGATGACTTAACAAAGACAACTCACTCATTTTTCCTTTGAGACTTTCCCCGCAAAATCTTTCACCTGCCGATACCAGGGCGTCCCCTTTGCAGCCGTCGCTCTCCTGCAGCCTGAAGTCGTGGAAGAAGATCTCGAGTCCGCAGAAGCTTTTCACTCGCTGCAGGTGGTAAGTGCAATGCAGTCCCGAGGGATAGTTGTCCGGATAGTCCGGGCTGATGAGGTGGCCACGACTCTCTTTGAGGCAGTGGTCGCACATGCGGGGAGGTGGGGTCACTGAGAAGTGAAATATGTTCATGAACGTATTTATTAAATTAGTAGTCCATTTGTAGAGTTAGAAAAACATTAAATTTTTTTGAAAGTTGCCTGAAAACGTATAGTTCAGTTGAAGGCTCAAAACAGAACTTACAAATTTTCAGACTCAAGATCATGTTCTTTGTTTAGAAAATGACCTAAAAGTTTTAAGATAAAAGATCAACAAGGTTTTTCTACTGAAAATGACCTAAAAGTTTTGAGTTCCAAGAGTACCAGGATTTAAAAATGTTGAATAGTTCATAAATATGTGAGAGTAGAAAGATGCCAGTTTTCTTATAAATATAATATTTTTCTTCTCCAACAAAATAGTTGTTTTATTAATAGATGGCGCTGAAGGTATCGATGAGCCACTAATCATTGTTTTTATAGTAGCTTGCGGATATCTCAACATTAAACTAATTGTATGTAAAGTGCATTTAACACGTTAACGCCAGGGTGCATCCCCGGTGGGTCACACGCGTCTGTCCCGTGGGGCGGCGTGCATTACGGTGGATCAAACTTGTATTTCACAAAATATATAGAGTAAAATAGGTTTATATTTTATCTCAACATTATAAACAGACATTCAATACTAAAAACATAACAATATTATAAACTTAAGATAATTATTTAAGTTTTTTGTGCAATTTTTTAAAACATGTTCAGTATAGTGCCGGCTGGCCCTTACAAACGAGCAAAATACGTTGTTACTTTTTTGACTTTATTCGAGGCATAATGTCTACCTTTTATGCTAGACATACGTTTATAACATTGTTTACATCGCTGTCTCGCTTTTCTCGCGGGAATCGTCAAGCTTTTTTTAGTTTTTTTTTTTGTAAATTGAGGTTAAAGTTGAAAAATTGCGATTGTCTGAAAAAACTGAGGGCGATGGACGAGAACTGATTTCAGATATGTTTTTAGCTCCTTGGGATCTATAAGAATCACCTAGTGGGTATTACAGGGTAAAAATCGTGTTGAACAGTGTAATCTGACTCTGCGCTGCCCCACGAAGTGGACCGTGAATTCAAGCGCCGCCTCACAGAGAAAACCCTGAATATCGGCACCGGCGTTAACTTGTTAAAGCTATTTTTTACATAGCATATAGTGAAATAAAATTATATTTTTATGGAACATTTCTGGGTACAATATCTCATCCTACTCTCAAATGTTCGTAAATTATCGAATTTCTAAAAGTTCTGTAATCTTTCGATCCTCGATAAATTACCATTGGGTTTTGTTTCATAAAAGTTAAAATGTGTTTGGTGCACATGCTTGTCGTTTTATTTTGTTATAGTCCGAGAGGCGACATCAAGTTTAGGCATCCCATCGAACATTATTTCGATTTTTTGTGTCTATAGAATCTGGAATAAAGTTAGTAGAATACGAATCCACTGGTCAGCCGAGGCAAAAATGGCCTAAACTGATCAAAAATCGACTTTGAATGAGTTGAATAAAAATTCTTCTTTCTTTTTTATTTGGTACACCATCGCTCTTTAACATTCAGTTAAGAAGGTTGCAGAGGATTCAGATATGTGGTGACCGCTTACTGAGAGGCGACTGCAATTTTTGGACTCCATCGAACATCATTCTAAATTTTTTATAGAAATTAGAGAAAAGTGAGTAGATTACGAATGAACTGGTCCGCCGTTGCAAAAATGGCCGAAACTGGTCAAAAATTGACTTTTAATTAGTTGAACTAAATCCAATTGCCAAATGCGCCATAACTTGCCAAATAATGAGCTTTTTTTTTTATTTGATAACCCTCGCTCTTTAATTTTCAATTAAAAAGATTGCAGAAGATTAAAATATCTAGCGACGGTCTACTTGCATCTATTAAAAGGGAGCCAAGTTAACAATAAACATTACATCATTGAATGCCTTCAACACAGAGTCCTCCTTGCTTGAACATAGCTCATAAACGATCGTTTTTTCTCCTCTTCTCAGTTTCACTTATAAAAAAGGATAATATAAGAATTATCGAAAAGTATATCGCCAAAAGCACCATTTTGGCGAAGGCTATATTTAATTTTTTCTTTTTAAAGACCCATACAAGAAGTATCGCAAAAAATATCGCCAAAATGACCATTTTTTTTCTAAACGAACGATGGAAATATAAAAACGATAATTGACACAAATCCACATCAGTAATTAACAGTAATTGTAAGTTGTGCGATTCTCCACACGCTTAGTTTTTATTTATTTTACAGAAAAGCTGTTCATTTAATTAGCGCAAGTAAATTGCTCATCCAAGAGGTAATATCATATTTTCTCTAATTTAGACAAGATAAATAAGTTTCAGTTCCATTTCCAAAATGTTACGAAATGATATTTCCTTTGTGGCAGTTTTCCAACTATTATGTCTAATACATTATGTAATTGTATTATGCAATAAGAACACTAAGCTTGCAGTGTTGGAACTAATTAGAGAAATCTTGCATATTATTTCATCATTTTGAGATTTCATGGATATTTTATATATGATTGAAATAGTTGGTCAAAGTGATAGTTGCCACTTATATGCACGTTATTGAAGATCATTCTGATTTTTTTCCCCTGAGCTTAGAGAAAAGTACTTTAAAAATATACTGGTTCAGAAAAAAAAAAAAAAAAATACCCGATATGTTTAAAACTAAGGGTGTGGAACATCGCACAACTTTCAATTACACTTAATATTAGTCACTGGATTTAAATTTGTCATGGATTGGTGTAGTTTACAGTTTTCGTTTTCATATTTTCATTATTTAATTAAAAATTTCCAATTTTGGCGATAATAATAATAATAATAATATTAATAAAAAAAAAAAAAAAAGCAGCATTTTTTGATAAATATTACAATATCTTTTGTTGTAAAGTGAAACAAAGGAGTGTTTAGACACCTTAAAAGGCATTACCAAATTGGTTTTGATCAAAATCATAACTTTTTGTTTAGCTATTGCTGAAAAACAAATCTTTCAATAGCAGCTACCTCATGTGCATTCTCAATTTTGACGGGAACCCTAATGATAGCCCTCATACCCACCACTGACCCGTACATAAAATTTGAACGTCGTAGGTCGCTCTTTTGGGAGTTATGATGACCACAGATGGACAGACACATTTTTTTTCTTAGATCACTTATTACTTTTAATTACCCATATGTATACGTAAGGTAATGAAAGTATTACAATCGGTAAAAAAAAACTTCGATTTTTTTGCATTTCTCCACGTTTTGGAACATCCTGCTTTTAAAAAAGTTGTCTAGAAAAAATGTCTGTCTGTGTGTATGTGTGTCTGTGTGTACGTGGTCAGCATAACTCTGGAACAAATTGGCCTACGATGTTCAAATTTGGTGTGCTGATTGGTTGTGGCTCAAGGACCTACCATTAAGGTTTTCGTCAAAATGGCGCATGCGCATAAGGTAGCTGCTATCGAAAAAATCGTGATTTTCAGTAATTGCTAAAAAAAGCCTCTAACGATTTTGTTCAAAATCGCTTTGGTAATGCCTCTGAAGGTATTCTAAACATTCCTTCCTCCGAAAATCTCATAAAAATGCGATAAAAGCGAAAAAAGTTGAAAAACGAGTGCCTTTAACATTGGAGCACTCTGCACTTGAGCATCGTCCATAAACGATTTTTTTTTTTTTTTTTTTTTTTTTTTTGCGTTTCACGCACGAGCAAGGACAATGTAATGTCTGTTGAATAAAGCCACCAATTAGGCGTGTTTTTTTTAAAATTTTTGTAAAATTTTTTTTTAGCTCATTTAAAAATTATTACCAAAAATATCCCGAAACTGTCAATTTTTATTTAAATGAGTGAAAATGGTAAGTAACGCATGTTAAATTTTACTGCAATTACCAATTTTATATAGTGTAATTGAAAGCTGTGTGATGTTCCACACCCTTAGTTTGAACTCAGCACGAAATAAAACGTGTAGAATTGTTAACATTTTTTTTTGGACTGAATACAATACTTTCATTACCCTATGTTTACATATGTATTATTAAAAGCAAAAAGGCCCCCCAAGCAGACGAATTACGATTCGATTGCCAAAAATGTCACGACTCACAAAGTAATTATCATGCTTTTTTTTCATCTGGCAAGCTACCACTTTTAGTTTCCAACTAGGAATACAACAGGCAATTTTGCTTGCTTCTTTTTAAAACTGAGCTACGTTGGCAAGGGTATACAAAATGGATATTCATTATTTGGCGAGTTATGACACTTTTGGCAATCAAACTCAACTTATTAAGAGTCGCGTTGGAACACTTACGTCCATTTCTTCCCAGCAAAACACTATAGTCCGAGAGGCGACTGCAATTTTTGGACCCTATTGAACACTATTCTGAATTTTTTATAGAAATTGGAGAAAAGTGAGTAGATTACGAATCCACTGGTCAGCCGTGGCAAAAATGGCCGGAGCTGATCAAAAATCGACTTGTAATGAGTTGAACTAAAATCCGATTGCCAAATATGTCCTAACTTGCCAAAAAGAGAACAAACTTTTTCGTCTGGCAACCCACGGCATTTTGATTTTCAAAGAGAAAAAGCGCAAACAATTTCTGATGTCTGGCTCGGAAACTTGGTATCTTTTAAAAGTAAGCCAAATTGGCGACATCAGTGACGTAATGTTTATTGCCAATTTGGCTCATTTGTGAAAGATGCAAGTGAGCCATAGCCACACATCCGAATCGTCTGCAACCTTCTTAATTGAAAATTAAAGAGTGAGGGTTACCAAATATAAAAAAAAAAAATGCTCATTATTTGGAAAGTTATGGCGCATTTGGCAATGGGATTTAGTTCAACTTATTAAAAGTTGATTTTTGACCAATTTCGGCCATTTTTGCGTCGGCAGACCAGTGGATTCGTAATCTACTAACTTTTTTTCAATTTCTATAAAAAATTCAGAATGATGTTCGATGAGGTCCAAAAATTGCAGTCGCCTCTCAGTCTACTATTATTTTTTATTCACCAAGAATTCTTTCTCGACATTGCAAACAAATATTAAGAGTGATGCTCGATGACGCTTCACTGCGTCAGCTGCCTTTTAGGCTTATATATTATGATAAAAAATATTCTTCAACATCCATATCAGCAGTTGCAATGAGACGTTTGAGAAGTTTCCGCTAAAATCAAATGAATTGAGATAGTCACTGTCACCAAAAATAACTTTTCTTCACATGTTTCTATCAACGGATATCAGACACAAGCATGGGAAATTAGACGACATTTAATTACTGAAAACACACCTTTTTGAAGGTTAAAGAAATATGATAAAAATAAACACTGCCAATTGGAATTCTTTTATAAATAGAAATGTCAGAAATTTGGCGAATTTAGTGATTTACTTGAAGAGAAAACTTTTTAGCAAATATCCACGTTCTAATCCAAGATATCATTTAAATTCCCCTCAAAGTTTCTTTGGAAGGACTTATTTCGTCAAATTTAAGCAGTTTTAGGTTGAATTTTATCTAATTCTACTAATTCAATAAAGACCTTTTATCTGATAAATAACACATGTCTGTAGCATTTATAGTATAGATTTAATGAATTTCTATTAAATTTTACAAAATATTTTGAAAAAAAGAAAAGAAAAAAGGATCGATTAGAAGTTGAACTAAACACGTTATCCAAATAGTTCTTACTTTACTAAATAGCTTGCAGTTATTTTTCATTAAAAATCTCCCTCCCATTTTCTTTTCAATAAAAACTCCAATCATTTCCTTCAGTAGGCCAATTGAACTCCTCCTTTGCAAACTGGCAAAAAAATGCGGCCTGGTTATCGTCATCAATAACGTTTGAATGCGTTGTATTACTGTCAAGTTACCTGAAGTTCACAAATGGAGAGATTGATAAAAACGCCCACAATTTGAACTCCCCGTTGAAGCATCAGGTGTGGAGGTTGCTAGTAAGAAATGAATGCACGTTATTTGGCGAGATTTTTGGATCAGCAGTTAGCTGTTCTATTCTTTGAAATTCCTCCCTCCCCCCCCCCCCTTCCTTTTGTTAGGATAGCATTCACAACAGACATTCCAATAAAATATCCACAATGCTAACAGAGTAAGGTTACAGGGATAGTTTTTTCAATGGAAGGACGAGCACTTTTTTATTGGTCCCTAGCTTTTAAGGCTGATTAATACGTTACCAGTTAGGATAGCAGTTAAGATCAACAGGTACTAGATGCCAGTCAGTCACAGGAGAAGCCAGTTAGTCATGTGAAAGTCTATAGCTGACATCTCCAGTAGATCAAACATTTTCTGTTGTTTTTGTTGTTTCTTAACCCAACTGGTCTAGCGGAGCTAGACCAGGTCCATGAGTCTACCCACCCTCAGGAAGTCGAAGAACAAGACTGGGTCGCGCAGGAAATCTTCTTTTTCAAATTGCATGCAGCTAAGGAGGTGAGCCGGGCTAGCTGCACCGGTGAAACACTTATTGCAAGTTGTATAGACCTTTCTTTTATGTTCATATCGCATATACACCTTAGGTGACCACTGATAAATCTTGTGTACGCAGTCTGATCACCTCTATCTCCTCTGAAGGTCAAAGCGCGAAACATTTTCTATTTACTAGTACGTGGACTCCGATCATTCAATCACTGACGCTCTACCACTGACGTTCACTTTTTTATTGGTCATTAGCTTTCAAGGCTGATTTATACGTGTTACCAGTTAGGATACCAGTTAAGATTAACAGTTACTAGATGTCAGTCAGTCACAGGAGAAGCCAGTTAGTCATTTGAAAGTTTATAGCTGACATCTCCAGTAGATCAAACATTTTCTATTTACTAGTAAGTGGACTCCGATCATTCAATCACTGACGCTCTACCGTGACCACCGACTGGAAGAGTAATGTACACCTAATAGCTGGAGGATTCCAGTGATGGCAAGTAAATCGGGCAATCCGATCAACGCGTGACAGCGACCATTCAATCAACTTACCAGTAGACGTTCCAGACATTGACAGCATGTAAATAAGTCTTTATATCAGTGGAATTATTAACGCAAATATGCATTACTAGGTGCTTTAATTGCATATTTATTGATTTATAATGACACAAGGACACTAAATCGGCGTTACCTGGTTTCCAAGTGGTTCCGCAGTCAGTCCTCTGCCTGACTTTGATGGCAAATCCACTTTTAGAGGTGCCCTTGTCCGAACGGAAGGTGAATTTCATTTCGGCGTTTTCAAACGGAATCACACCTACATTGGGTAGAAATTTATTACGATCACTCAAATTTTATACATACATTACAATAGCTGTACAGTACAAAGCAGCGTTAGCAACTACGTGGCCCGAGGGAAGGATTTGGCCAGTGAGAGATTTTTCTACGGCCCGCCGACAGTGTGTGTTTACTATGTAGAACAAAGTTTTCCACTTCTTGCTCGAAAAAAATACATGAAGAAGTTTTCAGCTAAGTGGTTTTTACCAAGAATAACTTAACATCATAGGAATAACTTAATTCAATCCCATTTGGACAATTAATTAAAATTGACTGCAACAAATACTCCAAAAGACATCGACTCTATCATAAATTAAACTGAATGATTTCGACCGCCATCGTCTCACAATTGGTATCGACTAAAACGGAGTAATCTGGAAGAACAGTTTAAATAAATGTTAGGTCAAGTCACGTTGAAACCAAAGATTCATTTCTCTTTTAGACTTTGATTTACTAATAATGAAAACTATAATTTTTTTAAATATTTGAAAAAAAAAGAAAACAAAAAAGAATCAAATATCAATTGTAATTTTATTAAAATAAAAAAAAAAAAAAAAAAAAAATACAAAAATCTACTTTTCAAAAATGCTATATATTGTTAAATGATAATAATTAAAGATACATATTTTGGTGTATTCGGCCCGCGGAAACCATCACCATAAGTCATACAGCCCGCCTCTAAAAGTTAGTGGCGAATGCTGGTATAAATAGTGTTTCAGAAAGAACGCCCTAACCTTGAAATGACATAATGGACAGTTCCCGCATTTTTTAAAATTGTTTTTTATTTAATTCTAAATGTTTTGAAAAGGCCATGAACAGAAAAATTTCTGCTCAAAGTTTTTTTTTTTTTTTTTTTTTTTAATTTTTTTTTTTTAAATTTGCATTCAAAGTTCCCCCGTTATACGTTGGCGAGAAAACAATTCATTCGACTAGAATTAAATGTGACGTCAAGGTTTCCCAAACACCTTGGCTTGAAATGCGGCAGCGGAAACCAGTTTTGCAAGTTTCTCGAAAAACGCTCCAACTTCTATGGGATATGGCAATCTTTCTGGTAAAATTTCATATGTAGGGCATTCATAGGGCGATTTTTTTCTATTAATGTTTATGTTAAAATATTTTTGGGATTGAGAATAATTTATAAAAAGAAATTATTCAACTTACTACCTAAAATTAATTTGATTTTTAAAACCTTTTCTTCTGCACCGCCGCCTACGAGCTATTCAAATGTTTTGAATTTCTTTTTATATCGCATTGCATAATATTTATAAAATATAACTTGCAATACTAAAATCTACAAAAAGAATTCTAAATTCGATTTATTTTGTATTAAAAATTTTTAAGAATTTATCCCTTTAGCTTTCCATGAAATTTCAGAATTGGTGGGAAGTTATACTTCGTACTTCCCTTTAAAGGTTTAAAGCAATACTTCCGAGAGGCGATTGCGTGTTTAGATACCCATCGAACATCATTCTAAATTTTTCACAGAATGTGGAGAAAAGGTAGTGGATTACGAATCCACTGGTCTGCCGTGGCAAAAATTGCCGAAACTGGTCAAAAATCAACTTAGAATGAGTTGAACTAAATTCGATTGCCAAATATGCCATAACTTGCCGAATAATGAGCACTCTTTTTTATTTGGTAACCCTTCTCTCTTTAATTTTCAATTAAAGGCTGCAGGCGATTTAAATATCTGGCGACGGTTTACTCACCTCTTTTAAAAATGAGCCAAGTTGGCAATAAATATTACGTCACTAATGACGTAATTAATGACGCCAATTCGGCTTACTTTTAAAATATGCTAGTTTTCCGACCCTGAACTCAGAAATCGTCTGCGCCCGCCTTCATTGAAAATCGAAGTGCGTTGGGTTACCAGTCGAAAAAGTGGGTTTATTTTTTGGCAAGTTATGATATCTTTGGCAGTCGGATTTAGTTCAACTCATTCAAAGTCGATTTTTGATCAGTTTCGGCCATTTTTGCCACGGCAGACTAGTGGATTCGTAATCTACTACCTTTTTTCCCAAATTCTATAAAAAAATTCAAAATGATGTTCGATGGGGTACTTAAACATGCAGTAGCCTCTCAATCTACAACCCTTTGGCCTATATTATAGTCAATAAATGAAGCATTAAGTGTATGGATTAGGGCTAAGCTGACGGTTCTTTAGTGAATAGTAGAAATTTTAGATGATGCCATTTTTCAACTTTGCTTTTCCCAATAATTTAAATTAACACCCTATGGTAAATAATACTGAGATAATATAAGGGACAGTCTCCACATATTTTGTTTCTAGGCATTAAACAAAACAGAATCGTACATACTGTACGATGACATTGAATATTACAAGGAAATTACAGAAAAAGAGATAATGAAACGTCATGATGTCATTTTCTTCATGCAGAGTTCGTGTGCGGCCTATTTAATTGAAAATATTTGTACAGTACCCCCCCCCCCCCAAAAAAAAAACAAAAACAGAACGATGGCTATATCTTTTGTCCTAATTGTTGAAATAACAAACAAAAGGTACCGTTGTAAATCGTGAAAGGTTTTTAATAATTGTATGTAGTTTTTTTTATCATGAGGGGTCATCTACATATTAAAACAGAACCAAACTTTAAAAAGTTCAATAGCAACCTCATAATATTATTCCATATTTGGATTCAGCATTAAAAAAGAATGCGAAATACAAAAATTCGTAATTTTCTAATGAATGGTTTGTAATTTAAATGATAAAAAGAAAAGGATAAATTAATGTTAAATAAAAAAGTTGGTTTTTTGGCCATAAATCTATATATATAAAAGAAAGTCGTGTTAGTTACACCACTTATAGCTCAAGAACGGCAGAACAGATTTGGGTGAAAATTGGTATGGAGGTAGCTTAGAGCCAGGAGACGGACATAAGATACTTTTTATCCCGTTCGACAGCGTTCCCGTGTGACTTGACATGAATCGTCAGTCACTATAAAACGTGGTATAACAAAAAAGAATCAGACTTGGAATAACAAAACGCAAATGATAGCTATGTAATTGACGTATAATGACAGCTATGTAATGACGTATAGATGACAATTTGATATTTATAAAACTCGGTATGGTTGAAAATTTGAGTTTTGAAATAAATTTTTAGGTGAATTGAAGTGAAGTGAAGTTTAATTAATAATGCCGCGAGCAAGACGATCGAATCTTTCCCGACAAAGCCGTAATGCAAGAAGAATACGAAATACTGCAAATGAAAGGACTGAAGAAGAACAAGAAATTGCACGTGAACAGCGCCGCGATAGTATGGCTCGACTTCGTGCTTCTCAATCACGAGAGCAAAGTGAAGCAGCCCGTGAAACAGCTCGGTTGGCAATGCGGAATCGTCGAGCGAACAACAGAGGTCAACAAATAGATAATTTGCGACGCAGAACAAGATATTTATCAAGTGCTGATTTGAATCGAGCAGCGTTTCGATACGATTGCAGCAATGATTACAGCTTGCATCCTAGCGTTTGTATTGGGCAAATGGACGTTGTTTGTGAGTATTGTGGTGCATTAAAGTTTTCCGGAGAAACGGCTGGATTATGCTGCCTTAATGGTAAAGTGAAATTACCGTTGTTGACTCCGCCACATGAGCCATTGTATTCATTGCTTTGTGGCGAAACACAAGAATCACGCCACTTTCTTGCAAACACTCAAAAATACAATGGTTGTTTCCAAATGACGTCATTTGGGGCAGATATTATCGAAGAACGAGGATTTAATCCGACATTTAAGGTATTTATTTTTGTACTTACATAGAATGTAGTTAAAGAATAACTTACTTTATCTATTGGTATGTATTATATTTGCTAATTCTGAACTCTACTCTCCCACCGAAAAAAGTGTTTATAACCCAGTTAATACTGTCTGGTTTTTATTTTGTAGATACAAGGACAGATTCACCATCGAATTGGATCATTACTACCTTTCGAAGATACACAGAATAAATTTTTACAAATATATTTCATGGGCAACATGGAAGAACAACTTGATCGACGCCTAGGGATCAATGCAGGAATGAAGCGAGCAATTCTTCAAGACTTGCAGTGTCTGCTTCATGAACATCATGCGTTGGTCAGGTTGTTTAAGAATGCTTTAGAGCGCATGCCAAGTGATGACTATAAAGTTGTCATCAAAGCAGATAAACGACCATCTGGAACACATGAACGCACATTTAATGCTCCAACATTAGACGAAGTTGCCATCCTGATTGTTGGTGAACAATTGGAAAAACGCGATATTGTGCTTACACGTCGCGATACTGGGCAACTGCAACAAATATCTGAAACTCATCGATCATATGACGCATTGCAATACCCGCTGATGTTTTGGCAAGGAGAAGATGGATATTATTTTAATATTAAAATGATAAATCCATTGAATGGTGAGTATCAGTATCATAATTTATTTCATTTATTTGTGAAAGACACTGATTTAAAATAATGCTTATTAAAAAAATGGTTAATGTCTGTATTGTTTGCCTTTGAAATGGTTAATTATCAAATTTTTAATTTCAGGTGAAGAAACTACAAAGAAAGTTAGTTCAATGAATTATTACGCATATCGTTTGATGATTCGTCAAAATGCTGACAACTATTTGCTGCGGTTTCGTCGATTGTTTCAGCAGTATTGCGTTGACATGTATGTAAAAATAGAAACGGAACGTTTAACATTCATTAGGTTGAAACAAGCCAAACTGCGTTCTGAGGAGTACATCCATTTACGTGATGCAGTTAGTACTGAAGAAAATGCAGCTAATATTGGTCGATTAACTATTCTACCGGCGACGTACATTGGTAGTCCACGTCATATGCATGAATATGCACAAGATGAAATGACATATGTTCGTCATTACGGTCGGCCAGATCTCTTTATTACTTTCACCTGTAATCCAAAATGGATAGAAATTACTCAATTGCTGCTTCCCGGACAAACATCAAGTGATAGACACGACATCACAGCACGTATATTCAGGCAAAAAATTCGGTCCCTGATGAACTTTATTGTTAAACAACGCGTCTTTGGAGACACTCGATGCTGGATGTATTCAATCGAATGGCAAAAGCGAGGCCTGCCGCACGCACACATTCTTATTTGGTTAGTGGAAAGAATTCAGCCTGACCAAATAGATGATATCATATGTGCCGAGATTCCTGATCATGAAGTCGATCCAGACCTACATGATGTTGTTACTACTAATATGATTCATGGACCGTGTGGTGCCATCAATCCCCAATCACCTTGCATGGTCGATGGAAAGTGCTCTAAACGATATCCACGGAAATTAACGGCGGAGACTATCACTGGCAACGATGGTTATCCGCTGTATCGGCGTCGATCACCAGATGACAACGGCCGAACTGTCACAACGAAAGTGAAAAGAATGGATTTCGTTGTCGACAACAGTTGGATTGTTCCATATTCGCCACTTATTTCTAAAACGTTCAAGACACATTGCAACGTTGAATACTGCAATTCAGTTAAGTCCATAAAATATATTTGCAAATATGTCACGAAAGGCAGTAATATGGCAGTTTTTGGATTGCAATCCTCGAATACCAACGATGAAATTTCACGTTATCAAGTTGGTCGTTATGTGAACTGTAATGAAGCGATTTGGCGTATATTCGCATTTCCCATTCACGAACGTCATCCTTCTGTTATGCATTTGGCGGTGCATCTGGAGAATGGTCAACGAGTATATTTCACGGCTTCGAATGCTACGCAACGTGCTGAAACACCTCCAGCAACTACATTGACCAGTTTTTTTGCAATCTGCCAAAGCGATCAGTTTGCACGAACTTTGCTTTACTCGGAGATGCCACGTTATTATACTTGGAATGCTTCATCGAAGAATTTTCAAAGACGGAAGCAAGGCGATGCAGTTCCTGGGTATCCAGATGTGCGTTCTACTGATGCTCTTGGTCGTATGTATACAGTTCATCCAAAGAATGATGAATGTTTCTATTTGCGGTTGTTGCTGGTAAATGTGCGTGGGCCAACGTCATTTGAGACACTACGAACTGTTAATGGTGTAATATTCCCAACATATCGTGCATGTGAAGAATTGAACTTATTAGAAAACGATACCCATTGGGATACGACAATCGATGAAGCCATTATCTCTGCATCTCCAAGTCAGATACGCACATTATTCGCTATCATAATTTCGACATGTTTTCCATCAAACCCATGTAACCTGTGGCACAAATACAAGGATAATATGTCAGAAGATATTTTACATCAAATTCGTGTCAGTTCCAGAAATCACGATATTGAGATGAATGAGGAGATACATAATCGTGCTTTACTCTTGATCGAAGATATGTGTTACCTCATGTGCGGTAATTTATTAATCAGGTTAGGAATGCCAGCGCCATATCGTGAAATGAATGACGCATTTAATCGAGAATTGGAACGGGAACGTGAATATGATCACCAGGAATTAGATTTAGTAGTTCAAACGAATGTACCCCTGTTGAATTACCAACAAAAGGAAGTTTATGATACTTTAATGAAGGCAATCGATGATGAAAATGGTGGTTTATATTTCCTAGATGCCCCTGGTGGAACTGGCAAGACATTCCTCATGTCATTAGTTTTAGCAACTGTTCGGGCGAGATCCAACATAGCGGTTGCAGTTGCTTCTTCTGGAATAGCAGCCACATTGTTAGAAGGATGCCGTACGGCTCATTCAGCATTAAAATTACCGTTAAATCTTCAAACTATTGAAGAACCAACGTGTAATATTGCAAAACACTCAGCAATGGCCAAAGTTTTAGCGGCATCGAAAATCATCATCTGGGACGAATGCACAATGGCGCATAAACGTGCATTAGAAGCACTTAATCGAACATTAAAAGATTTACGCAATGACTCGAGATGTTTTGGAGGAGCAATGATTTTACTGTCTGGCGATTTCCGCCAAATACTGCCAGTAATTCCAAGATCTACGACTGCCGACGAAATAAACGCTTGCCTCAAATCGTCAAATCTATGGCGCTATGTGAAGAAACTGCAGCTGACAACAAACATGAGAGTTACATTGCTTAATGATACATCTGCTGAAGATTTCTCGGAGCAATTGCTGACTATCGGTAATGGTCAAGTACCTGTCGATGAATCGAGCGGATTAATATCATTTCCAAATAATTTCTGTAATTTTGTCTCATCAAAAGACGAACTTATCAACAATGTATTTCCAAACATTATTTCTAACTACAAAAATAATGAATGGTTGAGTGAGCGAGCAATTTTAGCGGCTAAGAATAAAGATGTAGATGACCTGAACTACATAATTCAAAATAAGATCATTGGAACAATGCATACATTTAAATCTATTGACTGCGTCACAAATGAAGATGAAGCCACCAACTATCCAATTGAATTTTTAAACTCTTTGGACGTGCCTGGCTTACCACCGCACAATTTACGCCTAAAGGTTGGCTCCGTAGTAATCATGCTTCGAAACATAAACCAACCAAAACTGTGCAACGGTACGCGTTTGGTGGTTAGAAAATTGATGAACAATGTAATATACGCTACGATAATGATAGGAAAATTCAAAGGTGAGGAAGTTCTTATTCCGAAGATCCCGATGATCCCAACCGATATGCCGTTTGAATTTAAAAGACTTCAATTTCCGATACGTCTTGCATTTGCCATGACCATCAACAAATCACAAGGCCAATCCTTAAAAGTTTGTGGTTTAAATCTAGAACATTCATGTTTTTCCCATGGTCAATTATACGTGGCATGTTCACGGGTCGGAAGACCATCTGCGTTGTTTGTTTTTGCGCCTGATAATAAAACAAAAAATGTCGTGTATCACAAGGTACTTAAGTGAAGAGCAACCTATGTACTAAAATACAGAAATAATAATGAATGATTAATGTAGGTATTTAATTTTTTTGTATTTTTTCCAATAAAAAAAAACACAAACTGCTTATTTATTGTCATTAAGGCGGAACGAAGTTCGCCGGGTCAGCTAGTACTTAAATAATTAATATATTTCAGTAATTTTTTTTTCAAAAGGTAGTTTGTAAATGGCCAAACATAAATAGCAATCACTTTTGAATCAATTTCTTTTTTAATAATTAATTATTAATTAATAAAGCAATTAATATTTTTTTAAATAGAAACATATATTTTTTTTTGCTTTCATTAGATTTACCATGGTCTAAAACCCCCCCATAATTTTTTTCTTTCCATTTTGACTATTAGTTCTCGATTTTTTAGAGAAAATGTAAAAAACGCTCACTTTAAGGGACCGTATAGTAGACGACTTTTGAAAACTATCAAAGATTAATTCAAGGTAAACTAGAGGTGTGGAAAATCACATAACGTTCAATTATCGTATAACCAATAGTTTAAAAACTAAGAAACACGCTTTAATAGGAAAGTGAACTAAAAAGTAGAAGATAATTTTAAATAAGTTTGAAATAAGAATAGAGTGATTAACAAGAAATATTTATTTTATCGTAAAAAAGCGTGGGGTGCTTGATGTCAATTTTTGTAAATATTTAATGACAGATATTGGTAAAAGTAGAGCCATTATGAAAATATCTTAAAAAGCACCCCACGCTTTTTTACGATAAAATAAATATTTCTTGTTAATCACTCTATTCTTATTTCAAACTTATTTAAAATTATCTTCCACTTTTTAGTTCACTTTTCTATTAAAGCGTGTTTCTTAGTTTTTTAATCTATAGATTATTTTCTACTTTTTAGTTTGATTTTCTATTAAAGCGTGTTTTTTAGTTTTTTAAATTATTAATTATTTTTTCTGTAAACTATCAATTTTTTTTTTAATTTGCTTTCTTAAATTTCATTTATTTAAAACAACATTTTTTAAGCAATTTCAATAAGTTATCCTTTAAAAATTTTACTGAATCATGTGACTTTTTCATTTTATAAATAATTTCAACGATCTAGTTACATTTGTGTTTATAGTGAAATATTTCTGTAAAATATTCATGCTTTGCTAAATACTGTTTACTAATGCCTACATTTAATATTTATTAATTTTCTAATTATTAGTAGTATTCGTTATTTTTCTGCAATTACAGTTTTCGATATTTTATTTATTTCGTGTGAAGAATGCACATCTTTAATGTTGTAAATAAATTATGTAACTTTTGCGTTTACTTGCTATTTTTGTATTAATCTTAAACATGACACTATAAATCCAAGTACTTTCTATGCAATTTTAGACTAATACTTGTATTTTTTAATCTTCGTGAAACGCGCCACATTGATCGTTCTATTTCTCCCGCTGTGAAGAAGAACCTTAAAAATACCTTTCGTTTTATGGAAATTCTCCCTGAAGATCGGTCAAAAAATGGTCGAAATATTTTCGCTCATAAGTGACTTGTTTTTCAACATAATGCATTGAAATTTGGTATATAGAGTAAATGATGTATTCTGAATCGAATGAAATGATAAAAAATAAGGGTTCGTATTGAAATTTTCGAAGATAGTGTTACTTTTACTTAGTAAACGGTCCCTCAAGAAAAAAAAATTGAATCAGATATATAGAAAGTCGTAAGCAAAACATTTTGGTGCAAACCGTAAGATTCTACGATAATTAGAACCGAAGATATAGCCATCGTTTTTTTTTTTTTTTGTGTACAAACTGTCTAGCTAAAACTAGTTGTACAAACTGTCACACTAAGCACTTGGAAAAAGAAACGACTTTAGTGTGAAATTCTATACCTTGATCGTCGGGGGTGTAGCTCAGTGGTAGAGCGTTCGCTTTGCATGTGAAAGGCCCGGGGTTCGATCCCCCGCACCTCCATATTTTAGATTTATTTGCATTTACAATTGGTACGATGAGAAATAATAGGGATACATTTAATTGGTTTGGATGTTAATTGATAACATTTTGCATTTAATAACTAATAATAAAAAGTAATTAATAACTAGTAATAAAAATAATAAATAACTAATAATGAAAATAATTAATGACTAATAAAAAAAATAACTAATAATAAAAATAATTATTAATTAATAATAATTTAAATAATTACACATACTAATTAAAATTAATAACTAATATAATTAATAAGTAATAATAATATTACTAATAACTAAAAATTATTAACTAATAAAAATAAGTAACAATAACTATTAACAAATAATAAACACTAAGAGTAATAACTAATAATTAACATTTAATTTACATTAACTTAACATTTAATGTTACTTAATGGTACAATTGCAAAATGTGAGGAAATTTTTTTTTTTCAGTTAGAAGAAATATGTGTCAAATAACTTGTGGAAAATGAAAGAAGTGTAAGTGCACATGGTGTATGTATATTTTCATCAAGTCTCGATTCGGTCATTACCATTCAGCAACTGTCATTTTAGCTTAAGAAATTTGTAATCTTAGAGAAAGAAAAAAAACATTGGTACCACTGTTCTCTCGTAAAAATCTTTAACTAACAAGCAAAAAAAAAAAAAAAAAAAAAAAAAAAAAATCTGAAATGTAGATAGCTCTGAAAAACTTCAAGTTTAACTATTGTGATTATTCAATCAATATAAACAAATTAACATTGACTTGTTTAGTACACGATTACCTAGTAAAAAGTTTATAAATATATTGGTAGTGCCTCAGCCATAAAGAGTGTGGCTTTTATTATGGAAACAGCCTGTTCAAATCTTGACTTTGCAATTCAGCTTCCAAAACAAAATCTGTATAAACACTAGCATATTTTCTAAACGTTTCTTACACAAAAAAAAAAGTACTATAAACTTTCTTATCCTAGGAGATTTAGATTAGATAAAAATTCGCCAATTTATCGCTTTTTGGTGATATTTTGCCATATTTTCTTTACAAAAAATATCTTTAAGTATGTGATCCTGGTGATAATGTTTTTATAAAAGTAGTTTTTTCGTTAATTATCTCAAAAGTAGTTATTTTGCAATTATGGGGTTCCTGCAATAAACTGTTCAATGGACCTCTTTATTTTCCCTATTCCCTTAAATCGATGAACGATTTTCTAATCAATAGAAAGTTATAATTTGTATCAAGAAAGATGAATAGCCACCATGGAGATTTTTGTCTACTCTTTCTTTGAATCCAACATGTTAAAGGCCAATATAAGTAAAAAAAAGAAAAGAAAAAATGTATTAACGTACTTTTTTTTTTTTTGGACTTTTAATTTACAAGGTTTTTCAGAAACGCATCCTTCACTTTGAAATGGATGAACTGCGAAACAATGAGCAATAGTCCGAGAGGCGACTGCAATTTTTGGACCCCATCGAACATCACTCTGAATTTTTTATAGAAATTGAAGAAAAGTGAGTAGATTACGAATCCACTGGTCTGCCGTGGCAAAAATGGTCGAAACTGATCAAATTGACTTGGAATGAATTGAACTAAAATCCGATTGCCAAATATGTCATAACTTGCCAAAAAGAGAACAAACTTTTTCGTCTGGCAACACACTGCATTTCGATTTTTAATGAGAAAAAGCGCAAACGATTTCTGATCTCTGGCTCGGAAAACTTGTATATTTTAAAAGTAAGCCAAATTGGCGACATCAGTTACGTCATCAGTGACATAATGTTTATTGCCAATTTGGCTCATTTGTGAAAGATGCAAGTGAGCCATAGTCACACATCCGAATCGTCTGCAACCTTCTTAATTGAAAACTAAAGAGTGAGGGTTACCAAATAAAAAAAAAAGCTCATTATTTGGCAAGTTATGGCGCATTTGGCAATTGGATTTAGTTGAACTTATTAAAAGTCGATTTTTGACCAGTTTCGGTCATTTTTGCACGGCAGACCGGTGGATTCGTAATCTACTCACTTTTCTCCAATTTCTATAAAAAATTCAGAATGATGTTCGATGAAGTCCAAAAATTGCAGTCGCCTCTCAGTCTGCAACTGATAAAAAGGGTAGGTGGTATATTGAATAGATAGGTAGAGCATTTTAAATACGTCGGTTTTCAAAATTTGATACAATATTGAAATATGGCAATAAATTGTTGAAAAATTAGACTATAGAAGAAAGAGTTTATGGTTTCCGTCACGGAAAAGTGACGCTATGATCTCTTTATTGGTCAGTCCAAACTGCCTCTTTTCAGAAAGTAGTTGATTTTCAAGACAGAGGTGTTTTTAGTACCCTATATTAACGAGTTTTGCTTAGTGACACATCTTTCCAAACGAAAATGGCCTCATTGGTAAACCACATGTTTGAAGGATAAACACGGATGGAATTTTAAATACTCCGGTTTGCAAAATGGATTGATGTGAGTGCATTTGATGACTACTGAGTATGGTTTACCGATGAGGCCTATTTTTATTTGAATGGATGTGTCAATAAGTAAAACAGGTGTGAATACGGGTTACTGAAAGTCCGTCTGTGGGCCTTGCAAAATCACTGCATTTTTCAAAAGGGACGGTTTGGGCTTCAGAATCGAGTTCAGGGATCATAGCTCCTTTTTCCAGGAGGGAAACGATGACTTTATTTCGCTATATTTTTATAACAATTTGCTGCCACATTTCAACAGTGTGACAAATTTTTCAAACTGATGAATTTAAAATTCCATACCCTTCTATTCAACATGTGATGGTCCCGTGTGCAAATGACAGACGCAACGCCTAGGCATCATTAATCACTTTTATCTAGTGGTTAGCGAGCCTGTCTTCTGATCCAGGATTCCCTGGTTTGACACCACGTTAGCGCACATCGCTACAAACATACCTGTTGTCTCTTTTTTCTATATCTCACTGTAGAAGATTAGCTTTCAATATTTAGGGACTTTCAGAAGGGACTCCCTAACTTTGAAATCCCACAAATGTGAAATATGGAGTGTGGTGGTCTCGTGTACAAATGACAGATACAACACCTAGGCACCAGAGAGATCTCTTTTGTCTAGTGGTTAGCGCGCCTGTCTACTGAGCTAGGAGTCCCTGGTTCGACTCCGCGTTAGCGCACTTTGCTACATTGGTGACTACCGGACAACTGAATCATTCTGCCATCTATCGACGTCTCTTGAAAATACTGCACGACTTCCACACTATCACCTCAGCAAGCAATCTTCGGCGACTCTTTGCCACACGCAACGTACTCAACTCTCATGCAAGCAACCGAATCGGTCACCCCTTCGCGACTCACTGGGAAGGGGCTTTGGTCTCATGTACAACACCTAAACGCCAGAGAGATCTCTTTTGTCTAGTGGTTAGCGCGGCTGTCTACTGATCTGAGAGTCTCTGGTTCGAATCCCCGTTAACGTACGTCGCTACAGGAGACAAAAGAGACATGTATGGAATTTTAAATTCATCGGTTTGAAAAATTAGTTACAATATTGATATGTGGATCAGTCAATTTTGTAAAGCGGTGTATTTCAATTCCATACCTGTCCCGCTAATATTTCACTTGTGTCTCCTTTCTGTCTCTCACTGTTTTCGCAGTAATGTCTATTTCAAAGTTAGGGAATCCTTTTTGAAACCCCCGTTGTTAAGGATAGGAAATTAAATAACAATAATCTTTTGCTCACTCACTCCTCCAGTATTCGGTTACGAAACACACGACGTGTGACAACTCAAACCATTGTTTTAAATATTAAAATTGTATTGGTCTATTTTCAATTATCCCCACTCACGCGTGAATCCGGTGGGCAGCTGCCCGCATATTGTCTTGTGTCCAATATCCAGGTAGTCGTAGGTGCAGTCTGGTCCCTTCTCGACGTCGAAGTGTGCGAAGTTGAGTTCGAGTCCGCAGACGGCGTCATTTTGACGCTTGACCACATACTCGCAGTGTGCGTCGTGAGGGTAGTCATCTGGAAAGTTGGGGCTCTTGAGTGAAAACTCATCACCTTCAAAAATGCCCCCGCATTGCTGGGCAGGAGTAGCTAAAAATAAGATTAAATGTCAATTAACTTTGTAGTTCACCAAAGCTTCACAGAATATTCATTATCGATAGCGAGTTTATCTGCCAAGTTTCAGTATGATTGGATGACGCCAAGTGGGTTAATTAACCGCAAAAAGATTAATCCGTCATGAACGCAAAAAATCGATGATAATGTAAAGGATTTGAAAACCTATTTACCTTTTTTTTTGTACCAACTTTTTTATCAGAGGGAATGACGTGAATTTATTTTAAATGGTACTTTAATGATAGATATGTAATGTTTAAATTGATACGAACAAACCTAATTTACAATATTAGTTCAGGATGAGTAAGAGGTGTTTAACAGATGCCGATATTAGAACGAAATTTATAAAGCCGGATTTACACGCTACCAGTCGATGTTGCAGTTTAGATCACCAGTCAGTGACGTCATGTGACGTTACCAGGCTACTGGTTCCAGTAAACCAAACATTTTCTATTTACTGGCCCCGGCGACTCCAATCAACCAATCACGTGCCCTCTCCCGTGATCACCGATAGACGGCGCAACGGTTGCTTAGCTGACTTCACAGAATTGGCTATCTAAACTGGAGGCTCGACTGGTAGCGTGTATATCTGGCTTAAGGAAACCTTTTTTCAAATCAATTAAAATACGTTTGACTTATTTTTACAGTAATGAAGACAGTAAGTGTATTGTTACAAAAATCGCTTGCAAATAATTGTAAGTAGTGACGTATTTATTTTAAAGTTCTACTTTATTTTATTTTGTTAAACAGTGAGGCATTTATTCTAACGTTCTATTTTTATTTAATTTAATTTGTAAACAGCGATAATACAGGTTAGAAAAAGGTGGCAACACCTAAATCAATCGGGAAATTTCTAGTCATTTCAATCGTTCGATTGGTTAACTGGATTTTGCTAGAAATTTCTGCCGCAAGACTATAAAAGGAAGTGGAAAAATAGAATTAGAGCAGACGAGAATTCGACATTGTTCGGAGAGCATTGAATCTTTGTTTACTGAGCTAGAATTATCACTGTTTTCGAAGTTGAATGTACCGAAGCTTGTATCGAAGTTTGATCGCAATTATTCTGTTGTTTGAAAAAGTTTGCGAGCCTTCAAAAGAAGAATAAATTATAGTTTTTATTTAGTAAAAACTGCGTCGTCATTTCTCCTGAGAAAAATTCATAACAATATTGCTCTCTAAGCCACTCAATACTACGTACGACGCACAATATCATTTTTATGTCAAACAACTATATCTGCATTAGGAACAGTTCTATAGATAATGTGCGTTCTATAAGAACTGGAAAAATAATGTCGTATTTACTGTCCGATAGTTGTAACTGTTTCTAGTTAATTAAAAATACAACAAAACTAGAAACTGAGTTAAAACTATCTAATAGTAAACACGATTCCCCCCTTAGTATACTTGGAGAATATTATCTACAAAACTGAAATATATATGTGACTTGTTTGACCTTAAAGTGACGATGTTTTATTTTTTGCTATAATAAATTTAATTTTTCTTTCAGAAATTACAAAAATGCATTTACAATTTCCATATTTAATTTTTTTAGCTGCAATGTAAACAGATTTTTTTATAATGGTGCAAAACCATCGATATAGATAAGCAACTGGATATAGACTGTTTAACGCTGGGAAAATGAAGCCGTTGCCAGATGCTGTTGGTGGGATAAAAAATACGGTTTGCCGAGGATTGAAAATAAAATTTTGGGTTGCACACAGCATAAATGTCAATAGTAGATCTTAATTAGTAATAATGTGAAAAAAATATTTACTCTAGTACTTTACAAGGTTTTTCGCATTCACATCCAACTATAAAGTGAACTGTGATTGGTTAATCATCTCTTCAGCGTCATCAAACACCGGCACGTTTTTCTCCTTGAATTGACATCGGAGCAGTCTATCCAGTTGTTTATTTATATCGACGCGTCAAAACATAGAAAAAGTTTTCCAAGTAGTTTTTATAACTAAGTTCATAGTACTCAAGCAAATTTTTATTTCGTAACGGAATGAGTTTGAAACAAATAAGTTAGATATTGATGGCGCAATAAATGCTTTTGATCTTGTTTAAAAGCCTCTTCTTCTAGTACTGAAATTCGACTTTTATTATCAAATTACAAACTGTTTCTTAAACCTCTGGCGACATCAGTATTTGCTGAGCTGGGAAATGCACATTCGATAAAACTTTGACAGGTTAATTGAGGTGTTCGTAACAGCCGCAGACTGTGTCAATGTTTTTTTTACCAGTTGTAATCTAGAATTTTCGATGGAAAAGAGATTTTAGTTGTATAAAAATGTGTCGATTATGCGATTGTTTATAAACACAGAGGATATTCTATTCAATCGTAGAAATATTGTTCACATTAAAATTATTACTTACGAACTATATGACTATCACTATCAACTGTGTGAATTTTCAGTTGACAAGAGCAAAAATATAACCTTTATACGTAAAGATTTTGAATTTGTAATGATTTTGTAACGTGCCACCCAATAGTGTCTATTAACGTTCACTTAAGTTCTTAATCTACTTTTAAATCACAGTCATTCATGAGTTGAAAGTATTCCCACATTTTCGAGACGGATTTGTCTTAGTTCCCAGACACGTGTTTCCCTAAAATAGGGAATAATTTTTCACTTTTTCCTTCTTAATCCTAAATATCCCCAGACTCGAGAAGTCAATATTTCCTCGTGCCCGAATAATCCCTTTTTCTCAGATACTCTATCTCTGCCTTCCATGTAATTCAAGCTGTGTTCTCCAAAATAAACTGGCATATGGCTGCTTGAAACATGGACTGATTCTTAATTTTACATGATTGTATCCACATTATGATGGGCCTTCCTATTCTCATTGCATACATAAAATACAAAAGGTAGAAGAGACATACTTTTGGAACTTTATTTCCTACATTGTATGAGAGCTATGCATATACAAAGTTTCGTTAATCAATAATAATAATAAAAAAAGATTATTGAAAAAACAAGTTATGCATAATGAAGTACAATGCTTAGATAATTTTGAACACAGTTATCACCATTGTTGAAGAATTTATCATAGAAGGTCACGAGCTTTTGTATGCCTTAGTTGCAGAAAGGGGCTGGCTGCGATGTAGAGGTCGGAAATATCAATCAAAATAAATATCATCGATACATGATTTTTTTTTTAAATTTGATTTTCAATTTTTCGCGGCAAATTTCTACTTTTCATGAATTCATGCCAAAATTGTTTTAATAAATAAATTATATATTTTTTTTTATAAATAAATCATATTATCAAACAGAATAAATAAAATACATTTGGATGTTAATACATAAGTTCACATTTATTTTTAAAGAAGAAATTTTGAAAAGTAGTTTACCGCACATTTGGCTGATAGAGACGGTTTTAATATTTAAAATCAGATGCAAATTTCAGGAACACGTTGGCAATAGAAACGGCGCTATGTTAAAGACTACTAATAAATTATCTTATCTTTCCACTACATTATGTTTTCTTTATGGTTAGGGGTGTCATTTTAACTGTCTCTCAGCCAAGTCCAAACTTTAGTTTTGAAGTTCTTGAAAAGGGAAAAAAAGAAAATCGAAAAAACACATGGAACTACAAAACGATCATCAAAAAACTAAAAATGTTTGAAAATATCAATATATCGGTGACTTGTATCGATATTTCTACTATTGATATTTAAAATATCGATACAAATATCGTCGTATCGATATACTGCCGACCTCTACTGCGATTCCAACCATGTAGTATAACAGTGAGAACGGAAAATTTGAGAAAATGCATTGACAGTGTCGTAATGATGAATCTTTTATTCTCCTTTATCTTCTATTCAACATTGGTAAGCAAATCATCATTCTATAAGAGACGGCCGCTTACTTTGTTCATCATCGTGAACATTTTCACAGCTTTCATTGAAACTGCACACACCTCTTCATCACTCAATGTGTTCTGCTCGTAAACTTTACTAGTTTTTCTATGAATTTTAACACGTTGACAGCCAACTACGAGATATCTCGTAGGTTTTTAAATACTTTACATTAACCTTTGTATGTATGTTTATTTATTAAAGGGGATGGAATATGTGGAGGCCTAATTAACCCCCTTGCCGTCATCCAATCGGGCTGAAACTTGGCATATAGGTTCGATGTCGATGACAATACATTGTATCAAATTTTGGGGCTGTTACTGTCTCTAAAAGGTCACTTTTACGGAATACTAATAAACCAACTTTTCGTCATTCAACCGCATTAAAATCCGACCATTGTTGAAACTCTTTCCTGTGGCCAAATTTTTTTTTAAATAAATAAATAAATAAATAAATAAATAAATAAATAAATAAATAAATAAATAAATAAATAAATAAATAAATAAATAAATAAATAAATAAATAAATAAATAAATAAATAAATAAATAAATAAATAAATAAATAAATAAATAAATAAATATTGGCGCTGTGTTTAGAATATAAAAATTGACAATGCATATAAAGGATTTTTTAAAAACTCTGTTTTAATGGGTTATTTTAATTAGTTTACTTGCTCAGGGCGCCTACTACGATTTATCTTGTCCCTTCATTACTTACCATATTTGTACAGCTATACTAGGAAACTCGTAGCATAACATTATACATATGTATAGATGGCCTCAGGAAAGAGAATAAACTAGGGGTGTGGAACATCGCTCAACTTTTAATTACACTATATTACTGATGGGGATTTGTGGCATTTATCGTTTTTATATTTTCATCATTCGCTTATAAAAATGGTCAGTTTGGCGATATTTTTTGCGATAATTCTTATATAAGTCTTAAAAAAAAAAAAAAAAAACTTCTCCAAAATGTTGTTTTGGGCATTATACTTATATACTTTTCGATAATTCTTATATTATCCTTTCTTATAAGGGAAATTGAGGAGAGGAGAAAAAACGATCGTTGATGAGCTATGTTCAAGCAAAGGGAACTCTGTGTTGAAGGCATTCATTTTTTAACTTTTCACTTTCCATTAAAGCACTTTTATGGGAAGCAATTTTTATAGAAATCGTTAGAGCCGTTTTTTAGCAATTACTGAAAAACATGATTTTTTCAATGGCAGCTACCTTATGCGCATGAGCGATTTTAACGAAAACCTTAATGGTAGGTCCTTGTGTTTGCACACCAAATTTGAACATCGTAGGTCAATTTGTTCGGGAGTAATGCTGACCACGTACACACGTACACACATACGCACACACACATACACACAGACATACATTTTTCTAGATCACTTTTTTGAAATCAGGATGTTCCAAAACGTGAAGTTTATGCAAGGAAATAAATTTTTATATTTTGTGATAATTTTTAAGACAACCTTCCACGCAAAGTGCTGGATTCTCTTGGCACATTGGACAGAAGTAACGTGTTTCGTGCTGTATCAATCGATATAAATAAACAACTGGATAGACTGCTTAACGCTGGGAAAATGAAGCCGTTGCCAGATGCCGTTGGTGGGATAAAAAATACGGATTGCCGAGGATTGAAAATAAAATTTTGGGTTGTACACAGCAGAAATGTCAATAGTAGACTTTAATTAGTAATAATGTGCAAAAAAATATATACTCTAGCATTTTACAAGGTTTTTCGCATTTCCATCCAACTATAAAAGTGAACTGTGATTGGTTAATCTTCCCACCAGCTTCGCAATCCTCGGCGAGTTTTTCTCTTTGCATTGACAATGGAGCAGTCTATCCAGTTGTTTATCTAAATCGATGGCTGTATCGCTGTACCGCGGAATCGTGAAAAATTTCGTGGCAGTCAACATGTTAATTGGCTTAGTGTTCCTAGCATTCAGCGAGCGAATGTCAGACTGCCACTCGCATGTGGCGGGATGTTCAATGTTACTTTCAGTTATTCATATGTTAGCATAAGGTAAGGAAAGTATTGGATTCGGTAAAAAAAAATTATTTAGATTTTTTTTTTTTTTTTGGCATTTCTACACGTTTTGGAAGATGCTGAGTTCAAGAAAGTGGTCATGAAAAAAATATGTGTGCGTCTTTGGTCAGCATAACTACGATTCACGTACGATGTTCAAATTTTATGTACTTTGTTTAACACAGAGTTCTCTTCCCTTAGGTATCATACATCAAGGACTGCCTCTTCTTTGTTGCACTTACAAGAAAAGACAATGGAATGCTTATAGAATTTCCCACCACCAACACCACCAAACAATTTTGCCGTTCTAGCGGCAATTTTTTGAACGCCATTCAAACGTGTTTTTTTTGTTTTTTTGTTTTTTTTTGCCAATGTTAGAACTCTTGCCAAAAATATCGCTAGATTGGCATTTTTTTTTTAAAAATAATAAAAAGATGAAAGCAAAAAACGGTAAATTACACAAATCCATGATAAATTTAAATGCAGTGGCCATTATTACATGTAAATGAAATTTGGGCGATGTTCCACATCCATAGTTTAAAAACATTCAAAGCGCTCAGCATGCAGCCAATTCAATATTCCACCGATCTAAAAATGAATTTAATTGTTGGCCAATGAGTTAGCAAAGTGAATGCGCATGCGGGAAATCACAAACACAGCGCTACTGCGACAAAATTGAAAACGCAACATTGTTTCTGAATACCCTTTGTATTCACGATGCGAGAAGCATATTCAAGATTCTGTCGCAGTCATTCAGATTTTATCCCAGTCCCAGCCAATCCTCAGTCAGCTACTTGTGATATGTCAACATAAAAGTTTCTTAGTAAAGTTTCCACCCCACAATTCAACTAAAAATCATGTCAAAAGTACCAGAAAGGACAACCTAAAGTCAATTTGTAATTTCATAGACTTATATAAATGCTAAAGACACTTGTCATATATGATTTCGAAAGCCTCAATGTTATTACTAGGATTACATTAAATTCAACAGGGAAAAGCTCATAGATCAATTCCTCTTGTACTCAGAAGTACGAGTATTTAACTTTATGGGATATGTTGTGTTGATTAGAATAAGATCTCAACGGCTTTGAAACTTCTACTTCAATCTAACAATAGCAACTCTACGTCTTTCTGAGACCCCGTGTACATTTAAATGCATATCGGATTTTGGGCGCATAATTTTTCTTTGTATGAAATAGCCGAATTCACTCCTACAGCTGATGATAGTTCCACCGATTGTGATAAAGTAGAGCTTGTAAAGAAAAGGCAAAAAACAGTTCCTCTGCCAGTAGAGGCGTCACGAAAAGTTGCTGCGAAGCACATGCTATACTAAACTCCAACTTAACTTGACATCACTAGACGATAGATCTTCACCGTGCTCATAAGCATTTAATCCATTTTAGCGGAGTGGAGACATAACTTTCGCCAAATCTTATAGTCTTTTGTTCTCTTCAGGGTTGTGGTTTGGCGAATATAATGCTTTCACGCCGCCAAAATGGATTAAATACCAATGAGCACTGTGACGATCTACCATCTAGTGATGTCAAGTTAAGTTGAAGTTTAATATAGCAATGGACACTGACACTTTTTCCTTACGTTGTCGGATGTCTGGATGTTCAGCTCGAATTTTTTTTTTTGCACTAACTGTAAAGTATTTTTATGTATCACATTCTCACGAAATTGTTTTGCAGCCTTTCATGATAAAATTTCGCAAGTGAACAATTAAATTTCAGAATTTTTGCAAGCTTAAGGAGGTACTCATTTTTTGTCCCATCATTATGGTTGAAATCCAATAACTTTAAAAGTACGTTACATAGACCCAAAAGAATAATATGCATAAAAATTAGCTTTAAATCAGTTTCCAAAAGTTTTGGGTCTCAGTTGATATAGAGAGTCCTAAAAAAAGGTCTTTACGGCTTTTATTTTTTCTGCTATTTAAAGGTTATGTACGTCAGTGAAAATTGGAAAAATGCTTGAAACAAGTACAGAGATCATAAAAAGATAGTGACTTTTCTCGGGTGTACTGTTTGTAATGTACCTCTAGGGACAAAATGTGAATTACAAAAGGGTTACGGGATAATCAATCACATTTATTAAAACAGTTAACATACTTAGGAAATTAACCTGGGTGCAAAGATTTGAAAATTAAATGTGCCATGTCTTTAACTAAAAAAATCAGTTTGCATGCTGCTGAGTGCAATGCTAAACGTAGGATGGTATAAAAAGTTAGCCGAATTTTATGGTATTTGTTCAGTCACTTTGTTCATTACGACAGTGGGAACGTATGATTATTGCGCACGAGTGGAAAAACTTTATACCTCATTTCTTTCGTTTATTTTATAGAACGTTTTTGAAATTGACACAATTTTCTAACTGTAATGGCAAAAGAAATAATAAACGACGTAAAAATCTTATTTGAACGCCCTTTATATACTTCAATATATACCACTACAGACAGGTACGTTGTCAATAATGAGATATAAAAGAAAGCTCTCGAGGCCTTGGCGAACTTTTGGTCTATTGGCGACTAATTGTTTATTTCTGAGACCATATTTATCGTGAAACAAGTGGAAACATTTTAAAACACTGTCCTAGATATTTTTAGCACCTGGAAACAAACCCTGCTTTTCAGAGTGACATCTCCCCCAACCTCAATGTTGATACAGAGTAGAATCATGCTGTGTTGATTTATGGAAAAAAAGCTGAGACATTGGCTGCACTGAGTAGAAAGAAAATAATCAGATTTCATTATATCGTTCTGAGAAAACTTGCAGATGCAACAACACAAAAACAAAAAGATAAAAAAAAGCCAGAGAATTTTATAGCGTACAACAAACTGCGCACACAATTTCGCAAAAATGTAAATACCGTGTACTTTTAGTCACGATTGCTAGGTGGCAGCGGTGAGAATTGAAATAAGCCCCAGTCTTCTTTATGACTCATAAGGAAATGTTTTTAAAATACGGAGTCATGAACCCAATCTCGTGCAAGTTAATTGATAATATTGTTACGATCGAGAATTTGTAAATAAAAAGTAAACAATGTAAATTATAAATGTATTTTGGTTTTGCAATCATTTGTAATGTTTTATTAATGTAAAAATTGTAAACCTAATCAGAAATACAAGCTTTAAAGTTGTGGCAACGATTAGGTTTATCTGGATATATCTAGAATTTGGACGAATATCGCTACCCTTTAAAAAGCTCGCATGATAATTAATCAGAATCAAACAAGGCTAGTTCCGTCTGATGAGGTGTTGGAATTGAGCTGCTGTGTATGCAGCTCTAGGTTTTTTCGAATGGCAGGAAGATTGTCTTTTAATTGTTGTTGAGTCGGAACGACTGAAAGTTCTAGTTTGAGCGCGAATACGTTTTGCTGTTTTAAAAATTGTATAATTTTGCCTGAAGAATAAAAGATTTTATTTTTGTAATCCAGTGTCACCATTTCTCTGAGAAGAAAATTCGTGACAATATGCTCTTCAGTATCAAATACCGAGAAGAATTTCTTACTTAATTTAGATTCTTGTTAATTTTAAACCAACTTCCTGTTTCAAATGTTAACAATGGCAGTTAATTTGGAATCGAGGAATGTTATCATTGAGTAATGTATACCAATTTCGTGATAGTTAAGTGAAAATATTTTCTGAACTATAAAATAGTGAAGAATTTCTTTTTTTTTTATTTCGATCTTTGTTAGTTTTTTACCATATCACATGTCGCAAATTTACAAGTATTGCTAGTTCATAATAATTTTTTTTTAACATTGGGTCACGGACAACAATATCGTGTCATTTAAGTGATAATATTTTATCCGTGTGTAAAATAACTAGCCGACTATCTTATGTTTCGCTAAGACATTTTTCCATGTGGATTTTAGTAATCCAAAGATATTCATGTCTTTCACATTTTGGACGTTTGACCCAATTTCGACACTTATAAATTGATTAATCAGAATAGCTTAACTTTTATCTATTGTTAATCTAATGTCCTTGGTACGTCACTTCAAAGTTGTAACTTCATTGGAAATGGGCTATATTCCTCGTTTGAAAGCTTTCGACCTCTTTTCAACCTCGTACCGTTGGTTTTTGGTTGGCTTTTACACACGCTACTATTACGCGCTTCGCGGTGCATTAATTAAGCCTCTTGTCGTCATCCAATCAATTTGAAACTTGACGCATAGATTCGTTGTCGATTGCGATCCATTCTACAAAGTTTTTGGAAAAAAAAAAGACTTGGCCAATGGCACGGAATCTATGGTTTCCTTCATAGTGGTTAAGCACTACGAAAGTCGACTTGAGCTGAAAATCGTAGACTTTATAAATTGTAATTGTACATAAAATTTGACAATGCATTTACAAGATTTATATTAAAAGCTTTGTTTTTATGGGTTATTTTGTTGACCCCTTAAATTTAGAAAGAAAGTTAACATCGGAATAGCTAGGTGTTTCTATGTTTGTTCTTGTTGACATTTGTAACTATATGCGAAGGGGGATAGTTGAATATTTTTTGTCTGATTCCTTTCTGACACGGTAAAGTTGGTTCATCGATATATTAGTACTTTATTTTTTCTATGCTTGCTCTTTTTGTTATTTGTACCAAATATCAGAGCTGTAACTACATTTAAAACGGGACATTTGAGTATCCCATCTTTTCGATCTCTTAAACTAGGTAAATAGAGATCAGAATAGCTTACTTTTTCTAGGTTTGTGCTTGCTGACTTTTGTAGTATACATTTTCAGAGTTGTAAAGTGTTCATTGGAAGTGGGAGAATTAGTGATCATTTAGAAAGTCAGCGAGTGAGAACTTTGCTTTTTATGTACAGGGTTATTTAAAATGAAGGAGCAGTTGTGTGTGGCAAGAAATGGAGTACCGATTCAGCATTTGTCGCATAACAAATGGTAGATCACTTTGAATGCCCAAAATAACTTTGAACTGCCCTCCATACATTGATGTGTAGTATGAGCTCCCATCGAATGCCGTTTATTGGAAATAAATATTTAATACCTGCCTCTTCATTTTGAATTACAATGTTATAGAGATAAAGAATTCCTTATTTGGTTTTGATCCTTGTTAGTTTTTAACTAGGTCCCCATGTTGAAAATGAACAAGGACTGTTAATTCTTAATCAAAGAATGTGAATATCGTGTCAATTGTGATACTACTTTCAGCAGCTTGTAATAGTGAAGAATTCTGAGTTATTTCGACACTTGTTAGTGTTAGCACCTAATTAGCACAAGTCCGCTGGTCAATATCGACTCGACACTGACCAATCCCGATGCGGACCTTTGTAGACTGGCCGTTGCTACGGGTCTTGGACAATATCTGGCTAAGAGCTGGGGAAAATATACTTGAAATTTTAAAATGTCGATGCTGAGATTTAAAATGGAAATATTGTAACAAGAAAAGAAGGAGGGGTAAAAAATATGTTTTGTGATAATATTAATTTAAAATAAATCGTGCATTTTGGAACGATGTTCAAGTCTCAAGTCTCGGTATAGACTGGCCAATCTTCCAAGAACCGTCATTGGCCAATAGCGCTGTGCTTTCTGGGGACTGACTTCTTCTTATGAAGAGCTATGGGGACTAAGGCCCCTTTGCTTAAGCATTTTGTACCAACCCCATATCCCGTACAGATCGGTAGTGGGCAGTGCTGCACAGGATGTAAGCGCACACTCGTGAGAGGGAGTGCGCAAGTCTACCTATAGCCACTGAAGAGTTCATTTCTACCTCTTTCTGTAGCTACCCGGTAGATGGCAGCACTACCAACCGTATTTGGAATTTCTTTATTTAGAGACAATACCAAGCAGAAGATTCCACCAGAAGACTTGGCTTTGCCACCCCCAGAGGTATTGATTTGTATGGGAACTTGGAGGACTTTGCGACTACGACTGATTTAACGTGACCCCAGTCACCATTAGCGAACACGGCGGTCTTTAGTCGGTCCCAGGCTCGAACTTGCAACCTTCTGGTTGCGAGAGCGATACTTTCCCGACTGGGCTACGCGGTCCCTGAGGACGATTACTTTGTAATCAAAGAATGTTAACATTGGGTATGGTTAGCTGTGATAACTTCTGCAGTATACAGTAGTGAATAACTTCTTGTTATTTCGATTCTTGTTAGTTTTAATCAAGTTCCTAAGTCGATTGTTAAATGAAAAGCTCCACTCACTGGTCCCTACTGCTCCACAATCTGTCATCTGGCGGACTTGAATGGAGAATCCTGGCCTCTGGGTGGAGGCGTCAGATCGGAATGTCAACACAATCACATCATCCGTGAACAAAAGGCTCTCTGAAATAACAAAAGAATTCAGCAATTTTAAATAAGATTCCTTTTCACCAATGCTCATTATACTGTCTTAGCTATCGAGATCGTCATCATGTCGTCAGGATTATTAGATCGATTTTCCGAATTGGTGTTTAAGATGTTGAAACTGCTGCAAGATTGATTGTGTGCGTAGGTATTTATTGAAGAAATATCGCTCAGAAATTCTTCATTTTCCTTTTTCACTGCGTAATAATCTACTCAGTGACTTGTTATAAAAAGTCCATGAAAAAAAGATTATTTACTCACCTTGGCAATCTAACCTTCTCGAAAGTGAATTTATTCATCATGAAATACAAGTTGGAAAAAAAAAAAAAAAAAAAAAAAAAAAAGCAGCTGTCAGGCTAAAAGATTGGATGAGTCAATATTGTCCTTTTTTTGTCAAACCTTAGCTAGTAATTTTTTTTAAAAGATCTGAAACTGGACTGGTCATCTTGATTGCCAAGGCTAAAGGATAGATCAAGAGCCATTGTCTTTTTTAAAAAGTTTTGTTTAACAAACAAATTGTCGATTTAAGTGAATGTTTGTCTTGACATATCCTACAAATATAATAAAAATTAAGAGTCAAACTTAGATCCTAAACAGCCAAAAAACAGATATTAAAAAAGTATTTGAAATTTGAAATTCTAACTTTGATTGAAACTAAAATTTGTGCTACTATTCTTTTTATGTTTACGAAGTTAAGCGTCATTTGTTGATCAAGAAATGTGTTGAAAACAGTTAAATTATCTCCCATAACAAGCATTTTAGTATTGATCTAAACCACAGTTTCGCTTAAATTATTGGTAATTTGGTTTTGAAATAAATACATATTGTCAGACTTTTGTCCGTGGACACAAATTGTACTCTTATTTTGTCAGAGAATTGTTTTTCATACTGCATCTTTATCTAAAGAGACCAAATATAAATTAATGAACTAAAAAACTGTTTCTGATCAAATCTCACGGAAGCAATAAAATGACACTATCTTTAAAATTGACAGAATTAGAGAGCATTCAGAAACCTGAAATACACTTTTGAAATAACTATTTAAAAAAAAAAAAGAGCTTGAATAACTAATTTTTTTTAAAATAAGAGCTTGAATAACTAATTTTTTTTAAAATAAGAGCTTGAATAACTAATTTTTTTTAAAATAAGAGCTTGAATAATTAATTTTACATAAATAGACTAATTTGCCTCTTTATATAGTTTTTCTACATGGTATAAATTACATTTTTAAATGTATTTTATTTCGATTAGTTTTGAAGGTTGACTACTTCTAAAATGATTCTAAATAAAAAGCTGTCAAAAATCGAACGAATGCTGTAGGGTAATTGGAATTTTAAAGGTAAAGAAAGTGCTAGAAAAGACTGGTGGTGTTAAAATTTTGTAAGAATTAACGTAACTTGACTTCAGTAACACATTGTTTGTGATCAATATTCCTTCACAGTCACAATAGAATAAAAATCTAATTTTTAAAATAAAATCACTGTGTCTTTTTACAATCCTTACTTTATATGGAGTACTTTTGAAATTTAAATTGAGAGACAATCACAAAAAAAGAAAGAAAAAAAAAAAAAATACATATCTCCTTACCCGTATGGTCTTTATTCAGTTGTCCGCATAGTCGGTATCCCGCTGGCATCTCCAAACAGTCAGCGTTACATTGTCCGTCCGTCCCCTCCTCAATATCAAAACTGAGCACCCTCAACTCCAGTCTGCAGTGTGCAGGGGATCGGCGATGGATGCGGTACTCGCATGAGGACTCAGGAGGGTACTCCTCGGGGAAAGAGGGACTCTGAAGAAGGAAGGACTCGGCGGAGTACTCCTGTGAACACTCTCCCACGGACGAAGCTGAAATGGAAGACGTTTTGCTTATTTTATTGCGATCATTAACACTGTCTGCCACGCGTGTTTACAGTGAAATCTCCTTCAGGCCACGAGTACAGCTGTACAAAGCGTATTGTTGCACAAATTGTCTGTATAAAGTGTAAATAGTGACGTATTATTTTAAAATTCTATTGTAATTTATTTTGTTTTGTTTTTTGGAACTACCGACTGTCTATTTCTGCTTTTTATAAAGTGCTTAACACAGCCAAATACGTTGGTTGGTTGGTTGTTTTCAGATTATCTGGCGCCGTCAGCAACACGAGGGCTATAATGCACCGAAATATTCGTCATTAGACAAGCCAACATACATTTACAAACACCCATGCCTAACACGGGACTCGAACTCGCAATCTCGTGGTCTAGAGGCTAGCACGCTAATCAGTGTACCGTTTGGTCGGCCCAGCCAAATAAGTCTCGTAATTTTGAGCATCTAGAAGAATACGAGATCGAAATCTTCTAGTGTAGACCCCTCTCTCCGACCCCACCACACCAACGAAAGGACATTGAGGCCACGACAGATTTAATGTAGCACCAGCCCCCATTAGGTACACACCGATATTTGGCGGATGGAGACCCGAACCCACAATCCTCCGGTTACGAGTTCGATACTCTACCGCAAGGGTATCGGTGCCCCGTAATTTATTTTATCTCATTTCATTTATTAACAGCGATAATACAGGTTAGAAAAAGGGGGCAACGCCTAAAGCATTCGAGGAATTTCGAGATGTTTCTTTTTTCGAAGAATTGGCTGGGTATTTCGAAAATGTTCTCACGCACCGGGTATAAATAAGACTGGAGAACTGGAAAGTTTTCAGTTTGACTTCGGATTTCGATGAAAGCTGATCGCTTTGTTTACGTACTAGAGTGAACTTGTATAATCGCTGTATTCAAAGTTGTTCTTACTGAAGCTTGTGTTGAAGCTTGAGAGTGATTACACTGTTGTCATTAAATAACTTTTGTGATATCTTGAAGAGAGAATAAACATTTTTATCTAGTAAAAACTGCGCCACCATTGCTTCTGTGGAAAAATTCATAACTGTATTCTGCTGAGTGCCCCAACCGATATTTTAATAATGCGAATCGCTGGTGGTCGCAGGAATAATTTCTCGCTCCGTTTGTTTCCATGGTATCATGTCTGTTTATTTGTGTTCATTACTTCGCATCTGTTTCTCATTTCGCCACTTTACACGATGAGTTTGAATCTTTGCCGAGTAAGGATATAACTTAAAACCTTTACCGTAATTCATTGAAATGTCGAAAAGAAAAGATATAAAACTTTTTTCCTAGTGAGTCAAATAGCAGTGATTGGTTGGTTGTTTTCAGATTATCTGGCGCCGTCAGCAACACGAGGGCTATAATGCGCCGAACATTCGTCATTAGACAAGCCAACATACATTTACAAACACCCATGCATAACACGAGACTCGAAGCCTCAACCTCGCGGTCTAGAGGCTAGCAAGCTAAACACTATACCGTTTGGTCGGCCAAATAGCAGTGAACAAAAAAAGCTTTTACGAGACTTATAATAATTTTCTTAATAAACCATTTTCGTATTACTTTTGTCACAATTCAATAGTTTTGTCACTTCCGATGAAATATCTACGAATACTTACGAATATCCTTCGCAAAATAGTCAAATAAGTGTCATCCCAATTATACGGGTGACGCGGCCCGATCAGAAACTTTGCTGTCACCCGAATGTAGGTGACGCGGTAGTAAAGTCAGAATAGATTGACGATAAAATCCAGAGAAAAATATTCCCTGGTATTGTCTGCCTATCACAAAAATAGCTCCCGCCAGGTTGTCTGTTGCCATGGAAACAAGACTAGCCTCATTTTCCACAGAAGATTCTAGAAGAAGGTGATTTACATTTTTGTAGCTTTTTGAATGCCAAATGCCTGCATGCTATTACCTCTATTTTAAATAGGCGTCTCTTATTTCTATATCGCAGTTTGGTCCTAGTGAAGCTCTAAAATCCTATTCCCTTATAGCAACTGCCCACATCCAGACTATCTGGGGAAAATATTCTCATGACAGTATTTCTTGATTCTATGATTTTTTTTGGTTTCATTGGAAGCGAGAAATATAGTAGTCTATATTTAGCTAATTATGAAAGATTTCGCTTATGGTTTAGATTTCAACCCTTACAATCCGATTCGTGGACTCTTTATCACTATCCTTCAGCCAGTTTTTTTTACTAGAGTGGTTGTAAAAACATTGAATTCAGAAGATTTCGTTGCTAAGAATTTTTAATTTCACTAATATTTCAAGCCTCATCAAATAATGAGAAAAGTTTGGTTTTCAGGTTTTGCTGCAGGTTCGGTTAGGACTCTGCAACGATGAAATACTTTTCACAAAATATGAACCATATTTGTGTGTAGGAGAATCCTTGAACGCTTATTACGTGAGAGGTCACTGGATCGATCCAATTTGTGATATCATATGTAAATCTATTTCAAATCATATGTAATATGTAAATCATCTTTGTAATATCATATGTAATATGTAAATCATCTTTGTAATATCATATGTAATATTGTATGTGTATCTTTTAAATTTGAAATTGTCTTTAAAAATATTGTTTAAATTTTTATAAATAACGCTTCAAAAACAGTAACTATATAATATATTTTATTGGATTGTTTTCTTTAAAACTTTATTGGATTTTTTTTTTTTTAGCTCTAAAAGTTTATTCACCAACTTTTCCGATAAGGTTCGTTGTGAAAAGCCTTTAAAATACCATATCTCTTTCTGGTGGCAGAAATTTGAACTAACTTCCATATTTTTCTTTAAATTTTTTATTTGTCTCTATAATACAGGTAGGAAACTTATAAATATATGATCATTAGAAGAGAGATCCTAAATTAATATAAACAGCGTAATTTTAATTATGGCTGCTCTGTACACTATTCAAAACAAATTCTATGCACTTTGATACCTTCATGTAACATATCATACTGCCGTACTAAGCGCAGAGGAGTAGGTAGTATTTGCATTTTTTGTGTGGTTAAATTGAGTTAATATTACCAGGTGATTCTATGTAATTTTCTCCACATAATGGTGGAGTTTAATGGTCGTACCTGTATGGGAAATATTTAAAAAAGTTAATAATTTAGTTATTAAGTTAACATCAACTACATGAAGTTGTTAAACTTGAAATCGCCTTGTCTCATGTTGAGCTCAGTTTGGAAATACCGTTACAAGTGTTCATACAGCTTTTGAATGGTAAAAAATGAGTAATTTTTAAGGACTTTTTAATGACCTTGTGAAGTTTTTAAGGACCTTTTATAAATTTGTAAAGACAAAAAATTCATTGTTTACTTACAAATAAATTCAAGGCATTGTATAATAAGTATCAAATAATATTGGAAGAGAATTTTGTTTTTAGCTTGGTCAACTGTTTTTTTTTTTTATGTGTAACGAAAATCCATCTACACTTGAAGTAAAAAGAAGTAAAGTCTTCTTAGGAAATAAGGTTATTCTAAGCAACCTTGAAGATAAAATTGCTCCACCAAAAAAAGAAGAGTCCAAATTTGCAGAAGAGACCAGTGTAAATCAAATTTGGCATTACTAAAACAAGTTCTAAGAAAACGAAACCGAAAAGTATGGACTTAACATGAAAAATAAAGAACTTAAAGGTCCTTTTATAAGGACCTACCAAAAATAAGTAATTCTTAAGGACTTTTAAGGACAGTGTGAACCTTGTACTTCTGTCCTTAATTCGGCAGAATATACTTGTTCCTTTTAACACATTTCCTACACCACATTTATAAGCCCGAGAACCAGCCTGTGACAAAATATGCAATGACATACCTGATCTCTTGATGTCTTCGCAATCTTCCAGTTGTTGAACAAGAATAGAAAATCCCGGTCTTTCGTTCTTGCCATCGGATCGAAACTTCATGGTCACAGTCTCGCCAGCAAACTGGACGTTTCCTAAAGGGATTGGACACAAGTTCAGTAGGAACTCAATACACAGAAACAGTTGTTTAATATGCAGGGTGCTGTAACAGGTAGTGCAGTGAGTTTTTTAAAAAAATTAGGTAGGAATTTTTGGGATAATTTCAAAATTTTTTGGAATAGTTTAGGGATAGTTCTCAAAAATTTAGGGATAATGCTTAAAATTTTATGGGTTATTTTAAAAATTTTAGGGATACTTCAAAAACATTTAGTTTTTTTTTTTAAGCTAACATAGAGGCTCCCTAACACATGCATATTCTTTCCAAAGCTAGTATCAATACCCGCAAAAACCCTGCTATTTTTCAAAAAATTTAACTTAAATAAAATTTGTAGCAAAATAAAAGTTAAACTCATTTAGAGGAATATCGTGTTTTTTTTTTTTTTTTTTTTTTTTTGTAAATTTTTTTTTTTAATTTTTTTTTTTTTTTTTAGGAATTATTGAACAATTTAAGTACAATTTTAGGAATTTTAGGGATAAACAAAAAATAAAAAAAATAATAGGAATTCTAGGCCGAATGTTCCTAATTTTGGGGTCAGGATGCTATACTTAACAGAAAGTTTAAAATCGTAAGAAACATATAAAATTAGATGACAGAACTTGCAAAGTTTTCAGAAAAAATACAATGCCTTTCCACGGGAGTTCCCTTAATAGCCCTGAGGATATTCAGCCAATAGTCCAGTTCCAGCCATGATAGCTGTAGCATTTCTGTAGTCACAATAGCAACAGCAACAGCTATTAAGGCCCGAAGGTCTTCAATTTCACGGCTGTTCTTGAATAACCATTTTTTTTTTTTTTTGACGTAACCCCAAAAGAACAAAAATCCAGTGGAGTAACGTCTTGATGGTCAGATAATCGGGCTTCCAACCACGGACTAGATTACCGCGGACCGGAAAATAAAAATTGTTGCCAAAATCTAAGAATTCATCAGCTAGTTATGCCAAATACCGCAAACGTACCGCTAATGGATTTTTTTAACTGTCTGTTGACATTACTGGTATTTGATTTGATACATAGTATATTTACTAAGCACCATCACGAGCAAAGGTTATCCACCAAAGTAAATACATATTTTTTTAAACAGTGATCTTTGCCATAAACTGGCGGATGTATTGTTTTAGAAAAGACATAAAGATATGGAAATTGGCTGCCTGAATTAATGCAAATTTTGATTAGACGTAGATTTTGATTCATGAAGAGTTCTTTAGTGGGAAAGAAGATCCTAAATTATGTTTAAAAACTTTTGATAACAAACATATCTATAATTTACCACTTTTAAGACGGTTTTTATGAAAAAATTAAGTACCAAAATGACCACACAATATCTTGATTTCTCAAACATTTTCTATGAAAAGAGTCCTCTTATTAATTCTGAATTTCATGTGTTTAAGGTTGAAACTGAAGATGGATTATCTGCTTTTACATTTGTTTCACCGAGACCTTTAATTTGTTATACAGCGGAACAGGAAACATTTGAGAAGGTTATTTTCTAAAGGGTTCAATAGTGTTCCTATTGGTAAAGCTCATTTTTAAAAATAAGTTAATTTGTTGTTTTTGGCTAGGAGTGGACACTTCTTACTGAATTGAGTTATCTTAATTAGATTCCTGTATTTTTAGAATCGAATTCAAGGACTCTCTCTCTCTCTCTGTATATATATGTATATGTAATAATTGTTTTATTATAATATATATATATAATAAAACAAGCTGTGTGTCTGTATGTCTATCTATCTGTCTGTGGCTCTGTGGATCTATAGAAACCTACTTAAAATTGGAGTAGAGCTCTGAAATTTTCAGTATAAGTAGTTTTGGCCTTCTAATTTTATGCATCATAAACAGAATGTTAAAATTTTAATTAGTTCTTTTTTAATTAATTTTTTAATTAATTAATAAATATGTTACAAAACGATATCTATTATGGCCACAGCTCGGAAATTTTCAACATAAGTAGTTTTGGCTTTTTAATCGGACTTTTAAAAAACAGAACTTTAAATTTTTATTTTGTTCTTTTTTAATTAATTAATAAACATTTTACAAAACGATTACTAATAGGGTTACAGCTCTGAAATTTTCAACATAAGTAGTTTTGGCTTTTTAATTGGACTTTTAAAAAACAGATTTTTAAATTTTTATTTTGTTCTTTTTTAATTAATTTTTTTTATTAATTAATAAACATTTTACAAAACGACTACTAGTAGGGCTACAGCTCTGAAATTTTCAACATAAGTAGTTTTGGCTTTCTAATTTTATACATCACAAACATAACGTTAAAATTTTAATTAGTTATTTTTTAATTAATTTTTTTAATTATTTAATAAATATGTTACAAAACGATATATAATAGGGTTACAGATCTGAAATTTTCAACATAAGTAGTTTTGACCTTTTAATTGGACTTTTAAAAAACAGAATTTTAAATTTTTATTTTGTTCTTTTTTAATCAATTAATTTATATATTACAAAACGATTTCAAATAGGGCTACGGCTTTGAAATTTTCAACATAAATAGTTGTGGCCTTCTAATTGGATTTTTGAAAAACAGAATTTTTTTTTTATTAATTAACAAATATTTTACAAAATGATTTGTAATTGGGCTACATTTCTTAAATTTTCAACACAAGTAGTTTTGGCTTTCTAATTGGACTGACAAAAAGAATGTTAAAATTTTAATTTGTTTTTCAATTAATTTTTTTCACAAAAATAGCGACTTCGAATAGGCCTAGATCTCTGAAAGTTTCAACATAAGTAGTTTTAGCCTCTAATTTTGCGTTCCACAAACACGTGTTAAAATAATCTTAAAGGGGAGTTGTATTATTGTATTAAAGGGGAATTTTTTTTTCTTGACAAGGAAGAGGCTTCCAATATTAAGTCTTTACGTAGCAATTAGATTTTAGGGAGTGAAGCGAGCTTATGCTTACGCAGCAATGAACCTTTCAGCGAGCGAAGCGAGCCTATATGCTTGCATAGCAATGGACCTTTTAACGAGTGAAATAAGACTGAGTTTATGTGTCCATGAACTTTTCAGCGAATGAAGCGAGCTCGATTTTGCGTAGCGATGAACCTTCCTGCGAGAGAAGCGCCCAAAACTGGGTTCTATACATAAATGACAGATTTACGCAATGCGAGGCCTCACAGCTAGCTAAAATATTGCACATGTTAAAATTTCTTAGCGAAGCACGGGTATTTAGCTAGTATATATATAAAAAATAGCTTTATCTCAGAAAGTTAAGTAGAAAGATAAGTGAATCAACAAGTCGAAGAAACCACGTGTCGTCAAAAGGTTATCAGAGAAAAAAAAATGTAAATATTGATGAGTTATTTGTCAATGAATTTATCCATGACTTAAGTGCAGCGTGGCGAATAACAAGATATGGAAAGGATTTGACTAGATGATAATAAAAAAATGAACGATACGGATAATTCCAAAAAAAAAATCGTAATCAATTGTTTTTAAGTTCAGAAGAAAACGATTAAGGATGCTATGAACTTTGGACGTGAGCTGATCGTGCTGTGCCACACGTGTTCAAACTCAGATATCGAAAATGAAAGGCGAGGTTTAGCGTGAAGAGATTAAATTACACGAGTCAGATTTCAGTGATGACCTGGAATTTGTTCGATAATGATGAGAAAGTGGACGCGGGATGTCAAATTATTTTTAAATAATTTATTTAGTCCAGGGAATAGAGACATTTTGCCTTGAAAAAGGTTATGTAGTTCTGATTTTTTAATATGTTATAAAGGTTGGTCTCGTGGTTTATAAGCCAAGTTTTCGACCTCCTAACCCTTGTGCATTCTCCGCGGTGCACCAAAAACTGAGCCATTTTTCAGTTTATACGTCATAACTCTTTGTCAATGCTTCTTAGAAACAAACATTATATTCAAAAGTTGTAGAACATTAAATTGTCTACAACTTTTGTATGCTAAGTTTTTTTGTAGACCCATTATGTAAATAATTATGTCGCATCAAAGACAAAACTTTTCGTAAAAATGGTACTTTTTAAGATTTGTGTTTTGATTATATCTCAATAATGGTATGCTTTAGAGAAAAAGTTTGTGAATAAAAGTTATAGAACAATAAATTTCCTACAAGTTTTCTATATTAACTTATTTTCTAGGACTATAAACAAAGGAGTTACTCTGTTTTGTGTATTTTCCGTGGTGTACCACAAAAAAATACGTTTTTCAGTTTATAGATCATAACTCTTTTGCAATGTATTTTAAGCCGACCAAACGGTATAGTGGTTAGCGTGCTAGCTTCTAGACCGCGAGGTTGCGGGTTCGAGTCCCGTGTTGGCATGGGTGTTTGTAAATGTATGTTGGCTTGTCTAATGACGAATGTTTCGGCGCATTATAGCCATTGTGTTGCTGACGGCGCCAGATAATCTGAAAACAACCAGCAATGTATTTTAAAAACGAACATTAAATTTAAAAGTTGTAGAAAATTAAATTTTCTACAACTTTTGTGAACAATTTGCTTTAGTAAAGTTATTATGTAAAGAGTTACGTAGCATCAAAGTAAAAACGTTTTCGTAAAAATGCTGCTTTTTTAAGTTTTTTGCCGAGTTTTTCAATTATATCTTCATAACAATAAGTCGTAGGGAAAAATATATTAAACAAAAGTTGTAGATCTATAAATTTGCTATAAGTTTTATACGAAAAGTTAATATGTAGGACTAATAACTAAGGATCTACTCTTCTTTGAAGGTTTATGAGATGATAACCAATAATATATAACGTATAGGTAGGGGTTTAAAAATAGCTTCTTACTGCATAGTCTGACAATTTTAATAAAAAAAATAAAGCAATACATACATAATACTAATGATTATGTAAAATAAAAAGTGGAAATATACTAAATAATGTATATATCTATATACAATAACGGTAATATCAATTTACCATTTTCGCCATGGTGCACCAAAAACCTTCTGAATTCTGAAATTTTGAATTTTTTTCAGTATACCGATCATATCCTTTTTCGACTGCATTTTATAGGGAAAAAAATTATATTTTAGGTTGTAGAGTATTAAATTTTCTACCACTAATGTATGTGCAAAATTTGTTTTGTAGAACTATTGTATGAAAAACAAATTGTATGAAAAGCATCAAAGCAAAAACTCTTTCGTAAAAATACCATTTTAAGATTCTTGTCGAGTTTTTTAGATGATATCTATAAAAGTATATCATAAAAATTGTAGAACCCTAAATTTGCGGCGTTTTATATACAAAGTTATTTTATAGGACTAATTAATAACAAAAGAGCTACTTGGTAAGATCTAATATTAAAAACAGTTTCTTACTGCAAAGCCTGACAAGTTTGATAAAAAATAAAGCAATATAGGTATTAAAATAATAGTATTATAAATAAAAAAAATATTATAAAAATGTATATATCTATTTATAATAATAGTAGTAATATCAATAAAACTTACAATTTAGAAAACTTATAAATTCTTAAATTTAGTTTCGTTTAGCCACGATGGCTCGGCTAGTTCCTTCGCTACTTCTTGAATTAAGAGTTCTGTTGGGTCGTCTTCATCGTTGTCATCATTTATGATGTCCGCTATATTGTCACAGCTTTGTCCATGACAGTTTTTACATATTATGGAGCACTTGAGACCGGCCTTTCTACAACCGCAGGCCTTAGTGCATCTTATGTTGCGCTGGCAGAAAATGTAGATCATAATTGATTGAGGAGCTGAATCCCTGGTGGTTGTAGTAGGAAGAAGTCCTTTACTGTCCTTCTTCCACCCACAGACCAGAGGATTTTTCAATTGGCCCCTTCATGTCTTTACTTGATAGTATGTGTGAAAAACATGGTGCGTAACAGCTTCTTGGGTCGGAGGTAGCTTTGACAGATTTAACTTGCTCCCAGTTGTTGATTTGGAAAATTGCTTATAACGCAAAGCATTTCAAATTGTTGCCCTGTGACCACCAAAGAGAGCAACAGGAATGCTTGATACTGCTTCGGTGATGCTTGAAACACTGGCATTAGGTGGCATTCGGATCTAGGAAGATCTTTGCAAATTCCTGTAATATTGGATATGATGAAGCAGCAATCATTACAACGCATGTATTCCAATATTAAGTAACTACACTGAGTGGTTGATATTCTGTCGGGATGGTTAGTGGTGGGGAGGGTTGAGAATGGTTTTTCGGTCCTTCTAATCTTCTACCCTGAATTCGGCAGTGGCAAATCTCAATCAACAGTATATGGTGTTTTCGCGGAAATCGAGTCCTTAAAAGAATTCCTTCTTAATGCCACCCGACTTGTGATTTTTCTGGCTGGCTGTTTTCAGATTTTATGGCGCCGTCAGCAACACGAGGGCTATAATGCACCGAAACATTCGTCATTAGACAAGCCAACATACATTTACAAACACCCATGCCTAACACCTGGACTCGAACCCGCAACCTCGTGGTCTAGAAGCTGGCACGTTAACCACTATACCGTTTGGTAGGCTGTGATTTTTCTATTCTATCTCAAAAGATCTGTACCCCACGTAGTTTAGAATCAGCCACTTGAATGCAGACTATTTCTCATTTTTATTTCCGAATGCAGAAATTTTTGGTGCATCACGGCAAAATGGTAACTTTTATATTACTATTATTATCAGGGCCGTCGCTAAGAATTTTGGTTGGGGGGGGCGTAGACATCCTTTTGCCGACTAAAATCAAGGCATGTCCGGTGTAAATGTAGAAAATATAAATTAAGGTGCTAATAAATTGTTAACTAATTTTTATCAATGTAAAATTAACGTATAAATAATTTTTAATATATGAATAATTTATACATAATTAATTATTAATTAATGTAAAATTAATTGTTAATGCATTTTTTATTTAATTGTGAATTATTTTATTTAATGTGCAATTAGTTTTAATTACTTTTAAATTACCGTCTAAACAATTTTTAATATTTTATGGCATTTTATCAATACATAATTAATGTCAAATTTTAAGTAAATTCCCATCACATTATAGTTAAAGTTCCTTCAAATTCATTTAATTTTTCATTTCTTTTTAGTAAATTAACCCTTCCTCTCCGACCAAAGGAGATTATTTCTAGAAGCGTTGTTATTTGGGGGTAGGTGGGGAGACATTTATACCTTGCAAATAGATAGAATTTTCCCCAACAATCTTACACCAATTCAGTAAACTGAGAAGTACAAGTGCTTCATTCCGATACAACTATTTTTTAAATTTTCAAATTGCAGTTTCGAAAGAAAAAAAAATTAATTAAACGTGTAAAAGTGGTTGGAAAATAGCACTTTAACACGGAATTAAATATATGAAAATTGTTTATCAAATAGGTGACTTTTTTATAAAGAATTGTTGGTTGATCAAAAAACAAATTCTGGAAAAATTCTTCTTTTTTAAATTCTGGCGAACTATTGCTATTACAGAAAATTCCCTACGTGAAGCACTGCAATTTTTATAATAGATACAATGTCAGGGACATAAGAAACATGCCCTTGCACTCCTTCCCCTCTGGGTTTCGAAAAATAAAGTAACGTGGAAAAAAAAGTGGTAAAATTTACAAGAAAAAAATACATTGATATTAATTTATCAATTTGAACAGAACATTAATGCACAATTATTAACTAACATCCAATTAGGAAATCCATTTCCCATCTTCGAAAAATCAAGGATTAAACAAAAACTTTTGTCGCCTTACATCTCCCTGCAAATAATCATGTAGGCGTTCATGGACACTATAATTGCATTGCAAAAGATAATTATTATTAAAAACGATTTGTTAGTTATTTAATTTTTAAATACTTTTTAACACATTTTCCTAACTAAAAAAGAAAAGATTTTGATTTTTCTTGAAACGCGTGTTAATAGTAAAACTTAATTTTTTTGTAACAATTCAATCCAGGAACCTACTTCTTAAAAGTAGTTACTTCGAGTATATATTTTTATCAAAATTGCTGGATTTAATTTAATGATTTTTTTGTGGTTTTCACTGATGTATGGTTTTTCAGCAATAATTTCTGCAAATATTACTCGTTTTTTGAACAATAATCATTTGTTCAAGAAGGAAAGTATACTAGAAAATGCTAGGTTTTTTTCCTAAGCGGGATTAAAAATGAAATGGATTACTTTAGCATTAAAACAAACTATAATATTTATGTGCAAAAAGGTAAGTTATTCGCAACTAAGTGAACTTCGAATTTAGTGACAAAATACTCTATAAAAAAAGCATGCCATAATTTTTAGCACAACATACCAAACTATATAAGGAATAGTACGTGTGGGGTTTTTTGGGAAAGGTGGGGGGGGGGGAGGTATTCAAATCTATAGTGTTAATCCGATCTTGAGGAAGAACAAGTTGTACATTTGATCTTCAAAGCAAGAGAAACATCACTGTCAACATGAAATTTCCAAACACAAACCCCCATTTCCCTTACCCACATGTAATGGTTATGATCCTAATTTAAGATTTATTGATCCAATTTGAAATATTTTGAAAGGTATTTAGACTAAAAAATCTTAGTTTATCTGAAAGACAAATTTTTCCCCATGTTTCGAATATTAAAGTGGTGAAATCCAGGATGGGTTGGTTGTTTTTCAAATTTATTAGGCGCAAGGGCAACATAAAGGCCAAACTGCGTCAGAAATCGAGGATAGGAGTAAAAGGATCCTCACAATTTACAATACACTGAACCTGGTTGTATTGGACAATGTCGGTCCACAGCTATTTGAGCACGGGGAGCATTAAGAATTTTAGGTAGTATTATAATAAACCTTTCATCACTTTTCCAAAGATTATTTTGTTAGAATAAATTCGATATCGCCTTCCAGTTTACAAGTGGCATGCATTATTTTGGGAATGCATTTTCAATATATGAAGTACAAGATGGTCATAAAGAAACTTTGCCGATATATGGGCCTCTAGCTTCCGTTCTGTTTAACAGATCGAGATGAGATTTCAGGTATAGTTATTCAGAGGTATGAGCTCGAGATTCTGTGAATTTCAACAAATGGTGCTCACGGTTATGGTTATAGTTACATGCATGAAATTTTCAAATGTCAACGTCTACTTTTTTCTGTCGCAAAATGCTCAGCGCATAAGGAAACCCTAAAGAGAGATGGAACGGTACGTGTATCACAAAAAAACGGACTCATTATGCACGCACGCACAAAAAAAAGGCTCTGCGAACGGCCAACAAAAACGCGATTGAGGCGCACGATGGAAATTTGCATTTGAAAGAGGCCAAAGCTCACATGAGTGCCATCACAGGCAAATTAATCGGTTTTCTAAGCTGAATATTTGGTGAGCGGCGTCCATTGCTCCGATCGTGTTTTTGTTGGCAGTTCGCAGATCTGTATTTCGTGCGTCCGTTTTTTGTGATACACGTACCATTCCAACGCTTCTTAGGGTTTTCGCATGCGGGGATCATTTCTAGATAGGAAAAAGTAGGCGTTGCTATTCTTAACTATAACCGGGGTAATCGTGAGCGCCATTTTGTCGAAATTCACAGAATTCCGACCTCATATCTCTGAATAACTATACCTGAAATCTCATCTCGATCTGTTGAACGAGACTGCCTTTAGAGATCCATATGTCGGCAAAGTTTCTTTATGACCATCCTGTACATAACATCTTTTATGGAGTTCTACTTGACATTAATTGCAATAACTTTGTAAAATGCGGGTCAATTTTCGTATAAAAAATGTTGGTGTTTTGAAATTTTGTATAAAACCTTTAATTCATATGATGTACATTACATACTTTATGTAAATGACGTTTAATGTGTATGTCATGGTTTTTGAGGCGTTGTCTGAAGTACCACAAATACAAGTATATCATCTACTGTAACACATCAAAGTTATCTAATGTCAGTGAAGATATCAATGATTAGATTATTTTAATGTTCCTGTCAAAAAGGATGTACTTACTCCAATTCAAAATTGCCGACCGTCAACTGAGGCTGCATTGTGATCATAATTTTATAATACTATTGATGAGTTTAATTATTTGTACTTTTTCCATTCAATATGTTTTGAAACATCCGTCAGTAGGGATTTTTAAAAGACGGGATGAAATTTGCCGACTACCAGCCTTTCTAAAAACTTATGGTATTATTTATATGGTAATATTTGCGTTCGCAGTCCATCATTGTAGCCGGGAAAAGACACCGACTTCCCTATAATAGACTTCTATTGTAAAAATGCCGATTCGTCAAACTCGGGTCACGCTGCATTCAGATATTTTTAATATCTTTGTTCCATTTTTTTCTTTTCTTTTTTCCCCCATTTAATTCGAATTTATTGTGGATCGACTTTAGAAAAAGAAAAATTTCGATAAAATTTTGAAAATTTGCCGATTGTCCAACTTTCCAAAACTTTGGGGGGGGGGGGGGCGAGTCGCCCCCTACGCCCCCCGTTCCCGTCGTCCCTGATTATTATCTATAGATATATACATTATTTAATATATTTCCACTTTTTATTTTACATTATCATTAGTATTATATATATATTGTTTTATTTTTTTATTAAAATTGTCAGACTATGCTGTAAGAAGCTATTTTTAAGCCCCTACCTATACATAAAATACACTGGTGTGCAAAACTTAAGCAACATGTGGGTTTTTTGCCATAACTCCACGAGAAATCATCTGAGAGACTTGAAATTCAGAAATGAGGGAGAGTATTATGTACGCAAAGGATGACGAAAGTATCGGCGCTGAAAAAGGAATACAATGCATACGGTATGGAATCAAACAAAAACAAGCTTTATTGAACGAATAGTATCGTGACTCATGATTGTCTATTCAAGAGGAAGAACAACAAGCAGATGTTCCTTAATATGGGATATGCCCTCCCCTCACTGCAATGGTTGCTTCGCACCGTCTCCGCATACTCAGAACCAGCTGGTGCAACATTTCTTGCGGTAGGAATGCCCATTCCTCAATCGGCATCTGTTTGAGTTGTTGGGTGTTCTCTGGAGGATGTAAGCGTGCTGCAATGCATTTCCCCAAAGCATCCCACACATGTTCGATGGGATTTAAATCTGGGGAGTACGCTGGCCAATCCATTCGAGTGATATCTTCACTTTCCAGTAGCTCCTCAACAGCAAGAGTTCGATGTGGCCGTGCATTGTCATCCATAAAAATGAAGTCTGGGCCAATGGCACCTTGGAACAGATGCACATGGGGAAGGAGTACCTCCTCACAATAGCGATCCCCGGTTACAGACCCTCTGTCGAAAACGTGGAGCTCAGTTCGCCCGTTCAGTATAATACCTCCCCAGACAAGAACTCCAGGACCACCGTTACGGTGTCTTTTCTTGATGTTACTGGAATGAATCCGGGTCCCGACCTATCTCCAAATCAAAATGCGTTAAAAATCGCTTCCGGTACTGAACCGACTCTCATCCGTAAAGAGGACACGACTCCATTGATCAGTTGTCCAGTTTCTGTGCTCTCTGCACCACTGTAAACGGTGGCGTCGGTGGCCAACTTTCAACGAGAGGCAGCGTTCAGGACGGCGGGCGAATAGACCCCCTTTGTGAGGGCGTCTGGCCACAGTAAACCTCTACACTTGTCGCCCCGTTGCTGTGCAGAATTGCTGAGCAATGGCGCTTGCTGACTGCTGTCGGCCTCTTTTCGCCTGCAGGACAATATATCGGTCATCCCCTGCAATTGTCGTCCTAGGGCGGCTCCCACCAACCTTTCTAACAGCTATACCTGTGGTTTGGAACGCTTTCCAAGCCCGCGGAACGACACTTTTGTTGATTCCGAACTCTGCAGCTACACTAGTGACAGTACGCCCCTCTTCCAGCTTTCCGATCATTCTTCCAAGTGTGAAGTCGTCCAGGTGATTTCTTCTAGCCATATTTCACGAACTGACTCACTGGCACTTGCAGAGAATATGTTGAATTGCGTCTACGTCCTTCCTTTTATTTTACTTTTGAGCTGCGCGGTTTGACATCACGCGTTTTGCGTACGCTCACGTCGCCTCTGACGTTTCGTTCCTGATATTTGCATACGCATGACGTTTCTACTAACTTACGTATTCATTGTATTGATCTCCAGACCTCCTTTTCTGCAATTTCATGGCTATCTGCTAAATTTTTACATTGTTGCTTAAGTTTTGCACACCAGTGTATTATAGGTTATCATCTCGTAAACCTTCAAAGAAGAGTAGCTCCTTAGTTTATAGTCCTAGATAGTAACTTTTTTGTATAAAACTTATAGCAAATTTATAGATCTACAACTTTTGTATAGTATATTTTTCCCTACGACTTATTGTTATGAAGATATAATTGAAAAACTCGGCAAAAAACTTAAAAAAGCAGCATTTTTACGAAAAAGTGTTTACTTTGATGCTACGTAACTCTTTACATAATAGCTTTACAAAAGCAAATTGTTCACAAAAGTTGTAGAAAATTTAATATTCTACAACTTTTAAACTTAATGTTTGTTTTTAAAATGCATTGCGAAAGAGTTATGATCTATAAACTGAAAAACGTATTTGTTTGTGGTGCACCACGGAAAATACACAAAGCAGAGTAACTCCTTTGTTATTAGTCCTAGAAAATAAGTTTATATAGAAAACTTGTAGGAAATTTATTGCTCTACAACTTTTATACACAAACTTTTTCTCTAAACGTATCATTATGAAGATATAATAAAAAAACTTGACACAAATCTTAAAAAAGTAGCATTTTTACGAAAAAGTTTTGACTTTGATGCGACATAACTATTTACATAATAGGTCTAAAAAAAAATAAATCAGTATACAAAAGTTGTAGATAATTTAATATTCTACAACTTTTGAATATAATATTTGTTTCTAAGGTGCATTGGCAAAGAGTTATGACGTATAAACTGAACAACGGCTCAGTTTTTGGTGCACCACGGAGAACGCACAAGGGTTAGGAGGTCGAAAACTTGGTTTATAAACCATGGGACCGACCTTTATAACATATTAAAAAATCAGAACTACATAACCTTTTGCAAGGTAAGACCCCTTTTTCAGTCTCTATTCCCCGGACTAATTGTATTTATACCGTAGGCATTTTTTTTTTATATAAAAATGCAATCCGGGTGAATTTTATAAAATTGTAATGCGCGATATATACAGGGTGGTTCCTGAAGTCCTTTTCAGCTCTTTAAATTTGAAACAACATCTCGTATAACCAGGGAAATAACGCATATCTAATTTATAGCAAAGCGACTATGTTAAATATTTTTCAACATTTACAGTGCCCTTGGAGGGGATTTATGGAATTTACAAAAATAACTGAAAAAAATACTGGAATTAGGCAAAAATGACCAGTAAAATTTTTTTTCACAATAATACGAAAAAACCACTGAAAAAAATCATGAAGTTATCAGTAAAATTGACGGAGATATTCATGGTTGAAATTATGGACTATTAGCGACTTGAAAAAGGGCTCTTCCTGAATTGAGAAACGTGTTCTTTGGTGTTAACAGGCCAATTTTACCAATAACTTAATGAAATTTTTTTCTTGATGTTTTTTCATATTATTGCGAAATATTTTCTAACTGGACTTTTTTGCCTATCTTCTTTACTTTTGTAGCTATTTTTGTAATTTCCACAGATTGTCGTTAGAGGCTCTTTAAGCTGTCTCAAAATATTTAGCATGTCACTTTACAACAGCTAGACCTTACTACCCTGGTTATGCGACACGTTATTTCAAATTTAAAGGGCTAAAAAGGAATTTAGGAATAATCCTGTATACATGTGATCAGGGTTGGCATGGTTTAAACCAATTGTTTTTTTTCTCAAAAAAAAAAAAAAAAAAAAAAAAACCACCCCAGTTAATTTTTTTAAAAAATCATTTAAAATTGTATTTTTATTTGTCTATTTATAATTATATTTCTTAAATTATTTGTTGTTGTAAATAACTTTTTGAAAAGGAATCTTTATAATGAAAGATTATTGAAGTTTTTATAAGTATCAACAATAAGTTTTTATAATAATCTAATGGATTTATTAATGTTTTATAATTATTCAAAATTATTAATTAGAATTAAATTATAGGTTGCATTTTTAAATTTGTTTCTGAAATAGGGGTTTTGTGCTTTAATAACTTATTTCTAAACCTTAAAAAATATAATTTGTACAACTTATCACCATTACTGATGAATCTAAGAGCAATATTACATGTAGATTCAGTAAACAATTACTATTGTATTATATTGTATCCATTGAATTAAAAAAACAACGTATCTCTAAATATAATATTAGAATTTAATATGATTTGTGCCCACATAAGTAGCAATTGTTTATTTACTTAGTTTAAATTATTTTCAGAAGGAATATTATTTGTTATTGGAACATTAATTATTCTAGTTAATGTCAAATTTTATTTATAAATATGTATACATGTGGGAACCGACAGTCATTCTCCACTCTCATAGTCGCAACGCCTTCTGGCGAGAAGGAGAAGCACTCAATAACTCTTTAAATCACACACTTCCAGTAGATCTTTCGTGTACGACACACGATTGCATTAAGCCCTGTCAATATGATTACCTAATAAAAAAAAGAGACCAATTCCCCGTCTAGTCACTTTCTCCCTGCCGGTACACCCATCCAATTACATGTAATTAGAAAAGTATTTAAAAAAAAAAAAAAAAAAAAAAAAAACTCGTTTTCTTTCCAACCTTGCTTGTAATAACAAACTAATTTTTAGTATTGCCTTTATTTTAATTTATTCATTCAAATCGCATCTTCTATTTTTAATCGTGGTCACCCATTATCGCTTCCATTCAATAATTTTCTCATGTATCGACACTCTAGGTAAGCACTTTCCCATGTATCGACACCCTAGGTAAGCACTTTCCCATGTATCGACACTCTAGGTAAGTACTTTCACATGTATCGACACTCTAGGTAAGCACTTTCCCATGTATCGACACTCTAGGTAAGCACTTTCCTATTATTTAATTAATTAATATTCAAAAATCTGAGTCGCGTATTACTAACTCACATTGTTCTTCACTGCATCGGACTGATTCTATTCACCACACCCCTAGTATTTTATTTCTGCTGACCTTCCGCGCATTGTAATTTACAGTGTTCTCATGATATGTCATTCTATTTCCATTTGCTATTCGATAAAGACTTATATTAAGTCTCCTCTCTCTTTCCTATGTTTCCACTTAACTGATTAAACGTTTTAGACTGCAACTCAAAGACTATTTCATGAATCACCATTGCACACATTACTAACTGTTACAAATGATTTGAATATTATATACATTGGAAAATAATTTCGTTATAAGAAATATTGAATAAAAGGTACAATATACTAAGTTTTTTAGTCTTGAAGAGAAAAAGAAATTTTAGAACTAATACCCATTGATGTATGGCTTCTTGAAGATAGTAGGTGAAACCTCAATTACTTTATTCAAATTCTACGTAAACTATCTTTGTAGCTCAAAGTACGCTAAGTCATATATCCGTTATACGATACCAGTTCTTCATCTTTTTTTTTGTACAACTCTTGACAGAAAAAAAGCTATTCTGATCTCTAAAGTTTCAATCTCACGATCTGGCGGGGCAAACACTTGTCCTTGATATTGAAAGTTTAGAGGTCAGAATTACAGAAACCTTGTCAAATGCTGCTGAGCTAACATTTAAGAATATGCAGTGAGAAATGGATTGATTTAGCGCAATAATTCTATTTATCTGTTCAGCAGTTCTTCAACTTTTTTTTTTTTGTATAGTTTGATAGAAAAAAAGCTATTCTGATCTCTGATGTTTCAATCTCATGATCTGGTGGGGCAAGCACTTGTCCTTGATATTGAAAGTTTAGAGGCCAGAATAACAGAAGCCTTGTCAAATGTTGCTGAGCAAACATTTGAGAATATGCAGTGAGAAATGGACTGTCAACTCAGCATGCTTCGATCTACAAATGGAGTCCATATTGATTTTGACTAAAGTAACTGATGTTCCTAATGAATTTAAGTACGGTATATATTATTTCCAAAAAGCTATATATATATTAAAATACTTTTAGCACAATAATTCTTTTTATCTGTTCAAGACTTCTTATTCTATCTTGCATTAAAGATTTATTTCCTTCGTGTATATTAACACTTAGAAGTAATATTTGGGAACTTTAGGTGTAAATGTGATGAATCAAAGATTTTTTAAATCATGATATTATCATTTTGAAATCATGAAAAAAGACACGTATAATTTTTTAAGTTGGAAGAAAAAAATTAAATTACTGTACTTTTCCGTTAGACACCTGCCACGTCCTTTGGTGCCTTTAAAATGGAACTCAAACGCCCCGAAATTTGAATGAGCTATTTCGGCACGTTTTTTGAAATCATAATAAGATATTTTATCCTATGAGAGCAATGAAACAATAACGCCATCTGGAAACATTTCAGCTTGTTCATACTTCTTTAGTAATATATACATATTCTGGTGCTGCCATCTATCAGAGCTTCTTATAACTATACATTGTTTCGCAAATTAATCGCTAACTGAAAATTATCACCAAGTGGCAGCTATAATGGTAGAGTATCAAAATGAGGCACAGTTATATGCTGAAAAGAGTACAATTTAGTTGATTACTCACTGATCGTCCTTGTAGGTATGGGTCCGCAGAGCCTGTCCCCCTCGTCAATTTGCAAGTAGTCTTTTCCGCAGGTGGCCTCATTTTCTACGTCGAAGGCAAGCATAGTGAGCTGCAAGCCACATATGTAGCGGCTCGCTTTTTTCACACTGTAAGTGCACTGGGAGCTCGGAGGGTAAGGGTCGGGGAAGCGGGGACTTTGTAATACGAACAGGTCGCGATCGAAGGAGCGGTCGCAGCTGCCAGATGTCTTGTCTATGAGGAGAGGAAAAATATTGGTTTCATTACAATAATTAGTCTCAAATTTTGTGTTAATGATCATACAATATTTGATGATAAGAGTGGATGATAATCTTTTCTTGATTCATAGGCATTGTGAGATGTTTGCTTTTTAACCTGTTACTCCGCAAGATGTTTCACCAATGCATATTAAATGGACCCTTTCAGAAGATGCCGAGAGCGACCCGCAAGTTTGAAGTCTCGGTGGAACGAACCTTCATGGTATCCGCACATGTTAAATTTAGTGCGAGCTCTGCCTCCTGCTTAAACGGGTTTTATACATAAGGTTAAATAGGGGTCCCTGGTGAAGAAGGTACCTACCGGCTATTTCCAGATTCGGTTATAAATTCAGTTTAAATTTACCAAATAATTTTTATAGTAATTTAAACTATGTAATGCAAGACAGAAAACCTACTATACTAAACTTCAACTTAACTAGACATCACTTAGACCGTAGATCGTGACAGTGCTCACAGGTATTTAATCCATTTTGTCAGCGTGAAAGCATAATGTTCGCCAAACCACAACCCTGTAGAGAACAAAAGGCTCTAAGGTTTGGCGAGAATTATGTCTTCACTCCGCCAAAATGGATTAAATACCTATGAGCACTGTCACGATCTACCGTCTAAGTGATATCTAGTTAAGTTGAAGTTTAGTATAGGATCTAACTCATCCATACAATAATTGAATTTTAGCTTAATGTTGAATCTTGACGTATTTATAACTAGGGATGTGGAACATTGTACAACTTTCACTTGTACTATGAATTGGTCATTGCATTAAAATTTGATATGGTGTTACTTACAGTTTTCATATTTGCACTCATTAAATAATAATGGCCAGTTTGGCGATATTTTTGGCAGTAAACTTTACATGAAGAAGAAAAAAAATAATTAAAAAAAAAATAAAAAAAATGAGACAATTGGTGTTTTTATTCAATTTTATCACATTTTTATGGGAATTTTGGAGGTGGGGATGTTTAGAACACTTTAAGAGGCCAGTAATTTTGAACAAAATTGTTAAAGCTGTTTTTAACGACTGCTGAAAAGCATGATTTTTTTCATTGGCAGCTACCTTATGCGAATGCGCGATTTTGACAAAAATCTTAATGGTAGATCCCATGGCCACCACCAACCCTCACGTCAAATTTGAACATCATAAGTCACTTTGTTCCGGAGTTATGCTGACCACAGACACACAGAAATTTTTTCTCGATCACTTTTCTCCAAAACGTGGTGAAATGTTTTTTTTTTATTTAATCGAATTTTTTTTGACCGAATACTATACTTCATTACCCAACTCATGCATATGGGTAATTTAAAGTAAAAAGGGGTAATACACATTAAATACTTTCAAAACAAAACTCTATGAAAAAGAGTATGTAAGCAGCTATATCTGCAATTCTAGGATGTCAATGTAATACCAAATCATTGTACATTTTTTGCAATTACATTTAAAATTTTAAATAAATTACAAATGGAGTTATGGCTAGCAAAGAGTAATTAGATCCTAACTAGGTAATTAAATTTTAATTTTTGAATTAAATATCATCAAATGAATAATTTTTTATGCAGATATGTTATGCTAATTATTATTGTAAACATTAAAGAGGGTTGTTAATTATTACCAGGGTTATATATTTTCTATTTATTACGTATACGCACATGTAACAACAAATTAGAACATTTGGACAACATTCGGCTTCCTTTTCATAAGCCGTACCGGTTAGTCTTTCCACTGATTGTATGCAATCTCTTATGTTTGTTGGATTCTTCCAACTGAAAGTGCTGTTTCAGTTTTTCTAACAGTGTGTCAAATGTGTCAATTGATATGCGAAAAAGTTAAAGAACTCGTCATTGTCCTTCTTAAGCTTGCCGTAAATACCCTTGAAAGAAGCTATCTGTTCGTTAAAAGGATGACCCACGCACGCCTATTTTTTCGTTAAAGGAGTAATAGCAACCGCATCCTTCTTTTGTCCATACTTTAACATTTTATACTTATATTGTAGATTAAATATAAAAATAATAAATAATTAAGTACTTATAAATAACGCTATCCATGTAATGCGTTAACAAGGTGAAAATAATAATCAGGCCGTTACAAGATGCGGGCCAAACGTATGCGATCCGGACCCGCCCATGCATCCGAATCCTGTCAGTGTGAAAGAGCCTTAAATACAAAATTTGAAAAAAGTGCGGTTTTTATTATAAACACTCGAGATCTTATTAATCGACAGTCTTTTTAGCAAGTATTGTAAAAATTATTAGCTGTTTAACAATAAAAAAAAAAGTAATAGTATTATGATAATTATCGATACAAGACCGTTTCCTACACGATTTAAATTATACAATTTCAAATTAAAAGCCTTGGTGGTAAGGTTGACTACGTATAACAAAAATCCATCTAGCCAATTTGGTGTTTTGTTAACATAAATATCACAAAGTTGGTCAGTTTCGACCGTGGTGAATCTAATGTTGCTTTAAGATAAACCCATTAAATTATCACGTTGAGTCAATCAAATTTAATAAACAATCAAACGTAGAAATTCAAGAAAGAAAACGACTGAAAAGATACATATTTCTCCACTCATTTGAACCTTTATATATAACTATAAAAACCTTTATATATTTATAAAACACCGTTCCCGAAATACATACAATTTTTTTCTTTCGTCAGTTAGAACAAAAGGTAAATCAAAATTTTGTTCTGACTTTTTTTGTAAAAGTACTTTGCTTGCTTTTGATAAGGAAGCTTCTAGACAAGCTCCCCCAACACAGTGATTCGCAGAAACAAAAGAGCAAAATCTAATCGACTGTATGTCTATAAGTCATTTAAGTAATTCATACATTTTCTGTTAGTTTTCAACAAGTTTTGTTTTTATGGCGTTCAATATAATTGTAAGTATTTTGTACATCGCACTACGTACTTGCAATTGGTGGTGGAGGAATGGTCTCTTTTGTTTTGCATTTTAGTTGTTCTCCCCGAATGAGGAATCCTCTGTGAGCATTGGCGCCATCCGAACGAAAGTACATCGTGATTTCTTCAGAATTGAAGATATATGCCCCTGAAATAAATTGAGACATGAAGAATTATTAGCAAACAAAATTCCAAGTTAGAATATCTATTTCAAGTTTAATTAAAACTATTTCAAACTAAATTAAGTCGTTTAGATATAATTTATTCTTAAAAATAAATATCTAAATAACAAATGAGGAATGGTAATTGTATTCAAGTAGAGGTCTTACAATTATGCAGAAATAAATAGAGAAAAGTTCCATTGGAAGATTTGATCTGAAATGTGTAATACTTTAACAGACATTTGTTTAATTAGAGAGTAACCAAGGATGTCTAACTATACTACTTTTGGATAGCTTATAAGTGGTGTCTACTCTGAAAGCAGATGAAACCAATTGAATGTCTTCCATCTATGCTACGTAATTAGTTGCCCGCGGTTACAAACACATTCTAAGTTTGGAATGAGGTTCCTTATATGGACTTCTATGGTTAATGTGAAGCCTTATTTGGCTTCAAGTCAGGCACTATTCAGAAATTATAGCTAGAAATCAGTGAGAGTAACTTGTACAAGGAAATTGAAAATGAGATTGGTACTAAGTTTTTTTAACAACTAATGCTATCGTCTTTCAAGCGCAAAGTAAATTTCATAAAGCTGGTTATTTGAAACCAAATGCTGAACATTTCAAAGAAAAATATCTAAAGCAATATGTTGTGAGTATTAAATTACAGCCAAATACCAAATTACTTCATAGAAGCATTTAAAATAATATAACCCATAGAAACAAAATTTTTAATACAAATCCTTTATATAGTCAACTTTTATATTCATAAATTTAGTACTGTTTCTGTTGTCAGCGTTGTGCTTGGTGTTTGCACATTTAATTCTAAATATTAAAAAATCTCTACCAGCAAAATATGCGGTAAACTACTTTTCAAAATTTATTCGTTTAAAAATGAATGTGAAATTATGCATTCACATTCAAATATCTTTTATTTATTCTAATTAAAACAACTTTATTATTTATTTATTAAAACAATTTTGGCAACAGGAAATAGTTTCTTGAATGATTAGTTAAATGCTATTTCAGCACGATTGGATCACGGCTAATTGGTTTATTAGCATTCAGTAAAAACGAACTTTTTGTGATAGCCCCCAAAATTTGATAGAATGTATTGTCATCGACATCGAATCTACCTGCCAAGTTTCAGCCCGATTGGATGACGGCAAGGAGCTTAATTAGTCCTCCGCAGATTTGCCCATCATCGACATACACAACCACCCACACACACAATATCCAATTTAATACAAAGGATTTAAAAATAATTTAAAGATCAATAAACACTCACTGATCTCGTCGTCGTGAAGAGTGCCGCATATCCTTTTCCCATTGATGGCGAGGTAGTCGAAGTGGCAGTCGTCGCTGGGCTCCAGGTCGAATCGCATGAAGACCAGCTTCACCCAGCAGATGTCCGGAGATGCCCTTTGCACCAGGTACCGGCAGTTGAGGCCGTTGGGGTAGGGGAGGGGGAAGTTCACGCTGCGGATCTCGAATTCGGGACGTGAAAAAGTGCGATCACAGTTCTGCACTGGAACCTATGACAAAACAAATTAGACTACTATATTAAAGTAATGATGAATTTGTTTCTGTACAGTAGTGTTTTAGTGTATTATGTATCTTTCTAAAGTTCGATTTACTTAAGAGGACTCAGTAAAAAAAAAAAAAAATATGTATATATATATATATATATATATATATATATATATATATATATATATATATATATATATATATATATATATATATATATATTAGGGTGGTTCGAAAAAAAATATTTTTTTTAATTTTGAAACACATGAGGTAAAAAAAGTTGATACACATCTTGATAAGAAAGACTGTAAAAAAAAATTTTGAAAAAAAATAATGTCTTCCGATCGCGCATTCACCTCAAAGTTTTTAAAAAATCCGAAAAATAACTATTTTTCCTAAATTTTTTTAAATTTCTAAACGTTATATATTTGAAAGGCAATAGTTTTCAATGAGTAGTAAAAGGGTGGTATAACACAGGAAAACACTATTCTATATATTTTTAAGACATATATTAATAATTAAAAATATTCAAAAATACATTTTTTTGTTAAAAAATGATTTTTCTATAAAATGGATACTAACGTTATTTTTTACTTATTTTTGTTAAAATGTTTTATTTACTTCAAGCCTTCACTTCAAAGTTTTGAATAAATACAAAAAATCCCTTTTTTCCATCAATTTGTAAAATGCACCAATAACTAAATTATCGAGGCATATTAGTTTGCATTGTATAGAATGAAGTAGATAGAACTTGGAAAAAAATCAAATTAGTAATTAATCAATAATAATCATTCGAGCCTAACCTTTGTGATAAAAACTGTGTTTTGGCGGGTTTCAATCTAGGTGGCCTTTCTCGTGGTGCCTTCTCTTCCTTTGAAGTTCATAAACTTACTTGCTTATTCATTGGATCATAGCGCACGGGGCTGTGATTGGGACTGCCATTAATACTGGCTGAAAATAATCTGACAGATCAAATTGCGCGTTAGGAAACCCCTACATTGGGATATATGCCTCATATACTCTAATGAACTACCATTCTGATGCCTATTTAAACACGTAGTACTACAAAAGGACCAAGATCTTTTAGTGAGATCAAAAATTGAAGAACTGTGAAAATTTTCCCTCGACTGATTTTTTAAGTCTTGAATGTTCTATTCCTTTAACTATTCCCTTAACTGAGATGAAAGTACTGAGCACAGATCAGTTATATTCTTGATATTTTTGCAGCGATTAGATACGAAAGGAGAATTGTAAGAGAACTAAGGCGTCGGGTTCTGAAATCTCGAGAACTTTCCTAGAGAAAGACAATCAAGCATTTCAAAGCAACCAAACTTAACTTTATTGCCACTGATTACGTGGACATAATCCGAGGTAGCACAGTTAGATTGGAGGAAACAGGGGAAGACTGGAAGGTTGGCTAGTCTGGCCAAGCATAGTTCCAAAATATAAGATTTTTCAACCAACACACAAGTCAAAATCACCACATAGTTTTGTTTCTCATAAATAAAATATCCCAAGTTTAAAACTGTGCATCGGCGTATCAAAACCTCTTATATATTTTATCCAGAATTGGGCGAGATTGGCTAATATTGTTTCCAACGACCGATTCACACCGTTCCACATCGGAATTGGCCTATGTCTGACGAAATTGGCCAGCGTTTCTGTGCTACTAGGGATCATTGAAATCAAACTTCAACTCGTTTCCTTGTCACTCACAAGCTGTGGAAGGCTTATTTAGAGAGACAAGACAAAAAGTGGGTGGCGCTGACTCAAAAGACGTTAGGACAACACTTTTTTTTATAAAGATCCATAATGCCCGACTTTTCTACAAAAGTTTCCTTCAAAGTGCATCACTGGGATAGAAAGCTCGAGAAAAAAAGTGAACCAAATGAATAATTGCATGTTTAAAAAAAAAAAAAAAAAAAAAAAAAAAATGTAAGAAATAACATTAGTACACATTTTACAGAAAAATCATTATTTCTTACAAAAAATGTAAATTTTTAGTATTTTTAATTATTAATATATGTTTTAAAAATGCATAAAATAGTGTTTTTTCAGGTTTCTACCAGCCTTTCACTACACATTGCAAACTATTTCCTTTCAAATATATAACGTTAAGAAATTTTAAAAAATTTAGGAAAAATAGTTATTTTTTGTATTTTTTCCAATTTTTAAGGTGAATGCGCGATCGGAAGATATTATTTTTTTTCAAAATTTTTTTACAGTTTTTCTTATCAAGATGTGGATCAACCTTTTTTACCTCATGCGTTTCAAAAATAAAAAAATATTTTTTTTCGAACCACCCTAATATATATATATATATATATATATATATATATATATATATATATATATATATATATATATATATATATATATATATATATATATATATATATATATATATATATATATATATATATATATATATATATATATATATATATATATATATATATATATATATATATATATATATATATATATATATATATATATATATTTGTAGGATTTTTATTATCTCTTATCAATTGTTTACCGTACATTTCAATTTCCTCTTGTAAAGACAGATGGAACTGCAAGACGATGTTTCTTTTTTTTTGTTATTACGAATAAGTATTCGAGCTCCGCGATTTTTTTTTAAGCAGAAGCTCACCGGCTCCCGTTCGAGAAGAAACACTATACGCGCTCCGCCAGTTGTTTGGGTGCACTTAACTCACTTCGCTAATTGGGTAATGTACTAATTAAACATTTAGTTTTCATCGACTTGTGCTGCCATTTGACTAGTAGTATTTAATACTTTCCCCCCCTTTGTTTTGTTTGAAAGTGATTGTGATGTTTCGTCCAATAAATTTAATTGTACTTTCTGTTTCTGATTTGGAAGTTTATTTCTCTTTTATTTCATTTTTGCTTCCCTAAATAAATCCTCTAGACATTTAAAATACCGAACTACTAACCCCCACATATATATATATTATATATATATATATATATATATATATATATATATATATATATATATATATATATATATATATATATATATATATATATATATATATATATATATATATATATATATATATATATATATATATATATATATATATATATATATATATATATATATATATATATATATATATATATATATATATATATATATATACTTTTTCTTACTAACTAGTAGAGATATACTAGTATTTTTTTTTTATTAAATTGTAGTACATAACCTACAGATTAAACGGAGGTCAAAATTGATTAAAATTTAACAAGAAAAATTCTGATGATTTTTTTTACCAAACTTTAAACTCTGTTTAATCAATAGGTTATGTACTATAATTTCATAAAAAAAAGTTATCGGCATATCTCTGCTAGTTAGTTAGAAAAGGTAAATTGAAGTTTAAAATATCACGATTAGAGAAAACCAAAGTTTAAGTTAAAAGACTTATATAGTTAACATTGATAATTTGCTTTTTCAAAACAAAATATAAAACACTTCTAATTTGAGTGGGAACAAAAGTAATGTATCAATGGAAAGGCAAAAATACATAAAGTAACATGAAATAAAAATCTCAAAATCAATTTATTTTTTACTTTTAGGTTATTGAGTCCTCTTAAATTTATTTATTAGTAACTATAATACAAGCTCCAGAGCTTTGACAACTGATAGGATTTAATTAAGAAATTTGGCGATCTATTTTGCGCTTGCTTGTTGCCATGTAGTAGGCCACCATAGAGATACTATTGGAAAATTCGCCCGGGATAATAGATAAGACAATTTTATTTCAGTTAGAAATGATCTTTATTTCAGTTGGAGATTTAGAGCTGTTTTGAAAGGACCTCTGCCTTTTTTACTTTCAATTATCCTTATGTTAAGATAGGGTAATAAAAATATTGCATTCGGTCAAAAAGGAGGAAACTCAATAAGTTAGTCGTCAGCAGTTATGGAGTCTACTGATTTTTGAAAGCAAATTCGATCCTTTACCATCTATTGAACGAATATAATATGACTCGGCCTCCAGTAAGTACATTTCAGCTAAGAAATCAACCAATAACCATTCCAGTAGTCAGTCAACTTTTGGGAGCTAGCGTACTTTTAGAGCTTTATTGACGTGCAGCACCAGGTTCATACAAGCTCCATTCTGTGTTTGCTGGTGGATTTGTAACAAGTTGTAATTGACCGATCATAAATTGGAGCACTAATAATACTACAATTTATGATCAGTTGGATACCAAAAGTAAGGTCTATTTCTAGTTGACGTTAAAATATCGCCAAGCTGATTTGGCGTGGTTTTGTAGGCGATACAGTTCTAAATTTGGCAACCACATTTTTTTTATTGACGGGCTTTGGCTTCAACCTTAATATACCACAAATCATGGAGCTGGTTCGTTTCTCAAATTTTCATATTGGAATTCCGAATTGGCGACATTCTGGCTTTATCGCCAACTTTTCAAAAGTGCGCCAACCCATAAACGTGAACTAGGAATTTACCAAAAGTAAAATCATTATAGTTTGAAAATGAATTTTTTTAAAAATTAAAATCATTATTGCTATTTCAGGTATGTAAAGCTTTATTACAGAATTTTTACTAATGACTGTCTTATAAATTCCATCGCACAGTCGGTGCACTTTAAAGTGGAAAATCCCAAATTAGTGTACATGTCTTATAAAAATTCTCACAATTCAAATAAAATAGCTATTGCGTTCGAGGTTTTATATCAGAATCTGTTTCATATTTGCCGTACTTGTAAATTTCGTTGCAGCGTGGCCGCCTCGTAGAGTGGATAATCCACCAGATGCTCGTACTCATAGTGTGGCTGTGGCGGATGGTGAACGAAATATTGTTCCTCCAAGTGCTGAGGGGGTGGCTCGGCGACCACTTGGGGCAGCTCGAAGCGGGACTCGAACTTGGGGACTGCTTGACCCTTTTGGTTCTGTTGAGGAGGGTTGTTGTCGTTACATTCCTCCTGCTCTACCTTGATGACGAATCCGGGTTTGGAGTTGGCGGAGTCAGAGTGGAAGCTGAAGATGGTTTGATAGTCTCTAAATTCGACCATGCCTGAATGGAAGCAAATTGGATGTAAGTAGCGTATAGGGAACATGAGAATTGAATGTAATACGAAACGTTTGATTGAATATTTAAAACTTTTCATGATTTTAAAAGTTATGTTGTTATGTAGATTTTTGAAAGAATTTTTTTAAGAAATTTTGTATTTTCTTAAATATATAATACAAACTTATTTTGTAAAAATTTTTTGCCTTATGCCTTACCACTATTCTTCTTCTTCTTGCTAATTCAGGTCAAATTTTAGATCATTCTGATACGTATTTCTTTTTTTACTACTTTGAACTTAAATTATAATAATCCTATAAGGTGATTATAATTAAAGGTTAACTTCAAAAAAGCCTAAATTCAAAAGAATGGCATTTTTTTTAATGAAAAATCATGGCTTTTATAAAGAAATGGTATGACATTAAAAATAAAAGTTAGAAATGGTTTTTTCCCTTATACTATACCATTCCTCCCTTCTATATATTGTTATATGCATATTACGTGTATAATTACATGTTAAACAAAACAGAAGTCCCAAGTGTGATATTATTACGATGGCTGTCTTACCCGCTGTTAACATTATCGCTTGCAGCAACCATCAACAAAACTTTTCGATGTAGACTTACGATATTGTTCACTAATTTATTTAGAATTTAACATTTACGACTTGGTTCCACTTGTTGGATGACAATGTCCTTTGAAATTGTGGACGCCACCCGATGAACCCTAAACTAACACTTACGTATCTCGCTGGAGGGCAGCGTTCCGCACACCTTCTTCCCCTCCACTTCGAAGTAGTCGTACTCGCATCCTTCGCTGGACTCTACGTCAAACTGGCGGAAGGACAACTTGAGTCTGCAGATTTTCGGTCCTAGTCTCCGGATGGTGTAGCGACAGTCGACGTCCGGCGGGTAATTCTCCGGATGTCCAGGACTCAGGATGCTGAAGGCAAGGGAAGCGTAGAGTCTGTCGCAGATGCGGGGCTTGGCATCTGTGCGATGAGTGGGAGAGCGGCCTGTGGTTGGAGTAAAGGAAGATAGTTAATCATGGGTAAGGAGGAACTTCATATGTAGTAAGTTAGTCATCCAATTTAAAAACGAGCAGTGCAGAATATTGCATAATAGAGTGACTTACCGAGTGCTGGTGAGCATGGTAGTTGTCTGTATACGGCATAAAATCCTTTGTCTGACGTCAGTTCGTCACTTTCAAATGTCACTTCCACTTCTCGTGGGTAGCCGTAAAATGTGACGGTTCCTATAGTGTAAATATACATTTATACGTCAACTTCGACTTTGATAAGGATATTTATATCAATTCACCTAATTTGCCTAAATTCACAAGCATTGATGCTCATGGTATAACGTACACAGCGCATGGTGAATAATGCAAGTCAACAGAACTCAGGTCATAGAATAATACTTGAAATAATTATATTTCTGTGTTCAGATTAAAAAAAAAAAAAAAAAAAAAAAAAAAATTGCTCGTAAAATAATATTTAATAGCTTTTTGAGAATGAATATTTACATTTTAGCAGTAAAAATCTCTTTTCTAATTTCGAAATGTTATGTTTTTATGGATCAAAAGCAATACGTCTATTAGAATTTTAGCAAAAGACATCAGAATAAATTGCTCTTGGTATTTAAGAAAGAGGCTCTTATAGCCATTATTTTGTGCTTTTCATCATTCATTTTTTCCATGATAAGCTTCATCGGTAAATATTGGTATGTTATTTTGTTGAACAGAAAAGACTGTGGAGGAAAATGAACAGATAGAAGTATTTCTAGGAAAAGTTAGTGCCAGATATTTAGCGACAGCGATTTGACATCCCTCCATAAAGCATACAATGAATCGTATTAAATGTCCGTTCCGACAATCCATCCACATTTTTCTTAGGTGAAACACAAAGAATTTATACAGAGATTAACTGTATTATCATACTGCAGTTTTTATGAAATTTATGTCTGCCAAAAACCACAACCACTTTTGAATTCGTAAATATTCGAAAGGAATAGTTTGCAATTAACTTTTTAGATACAGTAAACAAGCAGTTTGAATTAACATCGGCTAGCTTCCCTTGGTATGCAATATTTACCTTCAATACCAATAAATAGTAGACATAAGTTATAAGTAAAATGAAACAAACCACAAAACTTACTTTTCTGTCCTAATAGTTGCGGCCCGCAATACTTGATACCGTTGACCTTCAAAAAATCTTTTTCACATATAGCGTTGTCAGCCTGAAGACCAAACTCTAGGAACTGGAACGAAATCCGGCAAAATTCCGGCTGTGCTACAAAGCGGTACAAGCATTTCCGAGAAGCAGGATAAGGTTCTGGAAATCCTGGACTTTGGAAAGTTCCACTGCCGTTGTTGTATGTTACATTACAATGCCCTGGAAAGGATAAACAAGATTAAAAACGCCGGATAAGAAATAGTGTATTAATGTAGTTAAGCTATAGTAGCGAAAAGAATAACTAACCGAGTGGAAATCCAAAATATGTGTGTAAAATGTACTATATATAATATTATTAAGCTAATTGAAATGATTGTGGAGTTTTATTATAACCTAAAATTATGAATTTTTGACCGGAAACTGAGGACCGATTTCAGTTAACAATAATATACATGAATTTCAGTTAGCTGGTCTGAATTTAAAGGATGTGCGCCTGATTGCATACCGTGAGTGAGGGGACAGCTGCCAAATGTGATGGGGAAACATTCAAAATAGCACGATTTTTCCAGGAAAATCACAAAAATTTCATGAGAGGCAACTGTCCCTTTCTGCCCTTCAAACACCAAAACTGAGTCAATGCATGTCAATGAATAAATTTCATTCAAGACAAGCAATGAACCAAAGTTTACGAAACCTCCAAAATGATTATTATAATCGTAAAGATAATGAACGATAATGGATTATAGAAAACTAAAGTTAGAAGCCTAAGTTGAGTTTTTGTTGTTGTTGGGACAAAGTAGTTTACCTGCGGTCGGGAGCGGTAGCACCTGGTCTGGAGCAAGGGGAGCGCAATCCATCTGCTGACCTCGGATGTGGAATCCAGGACGAGATGTAGCTCCATCAGAGTGGAATTCCAAAGTCAAATCAATATCTTCGAACGGGATTATTCCTAGGAATAACAAAAATATTGCTGAGTGAAAACATAATACTACTTAATAAAAATAAAGTGGAGCCTTTTTTAAATCCTTTATATTAGTTTTGATTTTGTTTGTTTGTGTCTGCCGAGAAAATATGAGGATGCCTAATTAACCCACTTGTTGTCATCTGATTGAGTTAAAACTTGGCAGATAGATTCGATGTCGATGACAGTGCATTCTATAAAATTTTGGAGGCTGTCACTGTCATTAAAAGGTCAATTTTACACATGTTTCTATAAGCATTTTGGAATACTAATAAATCCCATTTAATCGATCTTTGTTGAAACTTTCTTGTTGCTAAAATTGTTTTAATCAGAATGAATAAATGATATTTGAACGGGATAGCATAAATTCAGATTTAATTTAAAAAAATAAATTTTAAAATATTGTTTGCCGCATATTTTGCTGATAGAGATGTTTTTAATTTTTAATGCAAACACCAAGCACACGCAACCAACAGAATTGGTGCTATGTTAAGAAATAAAAAGAATTGGCAATCGAGATAAAGGATTTACATAAAAAACTTTGTTTTTATTGGTTATATTCTTCTTCCTCAATAACATCCCTGTTTATATTACCACAAGAATAATAAAGTACGCCACACTCACTCTTCAAGTTGGCAGGATATATCCCACAAAGCCTCTCTCCCTGGAGCTTCAAGTAGTCGTACTGACACCCCTCGCTGGCCTCCACATCGAAGCTCAGGAAAGTAAGTTCCAAGGCACACACACCAGGATGTGCCTTTACCACTCTGTACTCGCATCGCAGATGGGGGTCGTAGTTGCTCGGATGGTTGTCGCTGCGGATTTGAAACGCTGCCGATGAGAATCGCTGGTCGCATGGCTTGGATGGTGGCAGTGGCGGATCGGTCGGGGCAGGGGTGGAGCAGTCGACTTGCTGTACGCGAATCATGAAACCGGGGCGTGATGTACCGGAATCGGAATGGAAGAGGAGTTGCTTTTCGTAGTCTTGGAATAGGTAGGTGCCTGGAATGACGAGAAATTAGTTTGTTGGAGCGAAAATTTCACTTTTCAGCTATGAATGTGGAGGTGGAACTTATTATCAGTATACATATATTGTTAATGGAGTTGGTTATAGTGTGGTCTCTAATACTCACGGGTAGAGTTCTCAATGAGTCCGCAGATCTTTTCACCGTTGATGGATAGGTAGTCGTATTCGCAGTTGCTGCTGGACTCTACATCAAACCGGAGAAACTCCATTTCCAGTCGGCAAACCTCCTCGGAACTGCGCCGAATTACGTACCTGGGGATGAGAAGATTATCCAATACAGACATACGCATGCCGTATGTAATCGTATAAATTTTTAGTCATTGCTATGAGTACAAATTTATTGCTATAATAGACACTAATTTATGACAGGGACAACTCCTTTATAAAGTATGATGGATTTAAAAATTGTGCAGGAACAGCGTATGAATGAATTAATAAATTTAAATTGCTTGCTATGTGCAATTATCTAAAAAATGTCTGCTAATTATTAATACATTTATTCTATGAAATTGTACTGTTCTATTAAATGATTCGGTTGTGATCGCATGTGATAATGCAGGTTAATTCGGAAAGAATTTAACTTGGATTTAAACTACAAAGCTTGGTCTTGGTTTTTTAAGTTGCTATTATTAGATTTTTACGCAGGTTCTAAAGTATTATACCTTCAACACTTTCCATTAAAACCGAAACCAAAAGGTTCAGGTGCGTTTTTACCAAAGCAAAAAAGGAGGGCCTCAGAGCCGAAGATTTGCATAGTTTGTTGGGATGTCACTATTGCCTTTGTGGCGAATATTGGCGAGAAGTTTGGCGAGAGGGGGAGATTGTTCGCCGTTCGCTGCGCAGGTTTCTTATCACTCGCTTTTTGGAATGCCTTGAATAAAGATCTTGTAATTGATAACGCATCGATGATTTTGAGTGGTGTCACGTTTCCTGTTTATAATTGGTGCATCGGCCGGGAAATGTTGTGTTGTTGGGAATTATTGTGTTGTGAGTGATACTAACCACTTTGGATTATTGGCGCATGTTTTCGCTGCACGGTGAGTGAGTAATTGGTTTTTGTTTCGGTTTATTTCGTTGCTTTGGCTGATTCGTGTGTCGGTGTTGCGAAAATTGAAGTTGTTCGTTTTTTGATTAAAGGAAAGTAATTAATAAGTTAGAGTGGATTCTAATATTGGTTTTCTGTTTGTGGAGCTGAAATTTGTACTAGATTGCTGCATTTTGGATTAGTATGGTATTGTCATTTTAATATTTGTTTTGCTTGTAAAGTGTTTCGGTTTAAAATGGATGCATCAAATCTGGCTTTATTAGAAAGAACAAAAAAGACTCGTTCTGTCATAAGGTCTATTGTGACAAGGCAAACTAATAAATTGGAATCCGAAATAAATAATTCTGCCGACAAAACAGTAGTACATGAAATATATGTACAGTTAATTTCTAAATTTGAGGAATTAAGTAAACTCGATAAGGAAGTCGAGGGTTTAATATCTATCGATAATCTGGAAGATGAAATATTAACTAGTGAAGAATATAGAGATAAATTTATAATTTGGAAAACCCGCGCTGAGCGTTATATAGAATCGGTTTCGATTCCAAGTTCAGTTAGTATTCAAAATTCGCGGGAAACACAACAGCAAAACGTAACACTTCCTGAAAATAGCTCATTTCCTTCTGCTTTAGCAAATCAACCACGCTTGCCAAAACTTACTTTAGAGTCTTTTTCAGGCAAAGATATAAGTAGTTTCCCTAGTTTTTGGGCTAGATTTAAATCAGCAGTGCATGAAAATTCAAGTTTGAGTGATGTGGACAAATTTTGCTATTTAAAATCGGTTGTCACATCTGATGCTGAATTGGCAATACGAGGTTTAACGCTGACTTCGGAAAATTATGCTGCAGCCATTAAAATTCTAGAAGATAGATTCGGACGTAAGGAGCTTATAGTTGACTATCATATGAATAGTTTGTTAAATTTGACCCCAGTTCGCAAATCATTTGATGTTATCGCGTTAAGAAATCTGTATGATCAATTGGAATTAAATATTAGGGGACTCGAAACGCTAGGAATATCTCCTAATTCTTATAGCTGTCTTTTGTTTCCGATAATTATGAAAGCTATTCCCCCTAATTTGGCGTTAGAATTCAATCGAATTTATAAAGATAAGCAGTCCCAAATCACCGATTTAACATCATATCTACGCGATGAAGTTCAAAGTCGTGAGCGCACGGACGCTTTAGTAAAATCACATGAGTCACAAATCAAAGGCTCACATTCGAATAAATTCTCCGAGAGGGTGCCTAGATTCTTAACCCAGACGCAACAGAAGAGTAATCCGCGATTTTCTTCAAATCATAACAAATCAACTGTGAGCGCATCTGCAACCGAACTCCTGGCAGCTGCGCATTTTAGTTGTATATTTTGTTCCGAAAATAATACTCATTCATCTGATTTGTGTGAGAATTTATGCGTTCAACAAAAGAGGGTTAAGCTTATTAAGGAACGTAGATGTTTTTTATGTTGCAACACTAATTGCTGTGTAAAGGGTTGCAAAGGGATTGTTTGTACTTACTGTCAGGGTCGCCATGCTCGCGCTATTTGCTTCAAGTTAGAAAATTCTAAAAAACAAAATTCGCATTTAGACTTGAAAGAAAACTCTGTTGACGTTAAATCGACGACTTCAAATTCTGTTATGAATAATTGCAGTGGCGTTTTATTGCAATGTGTTAAGGTAGAAATTATCGGTAGCATTTCATCGGATAAAATATTTTGTCTTTTGACAATGGATCGGAAAAGACTTTTCTTAAGAAAGATGTATCCCGTAGATTGGGATTAAAAAAAAATAGGTTTGGAAAAGCTAAATATTTACTCGTTCGGATCAAAAACTCCTAAAAATCAAACTTGTTGCAAGGTAGAAGTTAGACTAAGGAATGTATTGAATGGGCAAGAGACTGCGATTGAGGCATTGGAAATTGAGGAAATTTCTAAGGCGACACTTAGTCTTCCGAACACAGAAGTTTGGAAGGAAATGGAATCGAGAGGTGTTAGATTGACGTTTAGTTGTAGTGAATCAACTGGGAGTTGTGAAATTTCGTTGTTAATTGGTTCAGATTTTTATTGGTCCTTAACAAATCAAATAAAAAGACTTGATTCATCATTGGTTGCTGTCGACACCAGTCTGGGATGGTCTCTTCAGGGTAGATGCGATGAGCAGAGCGAATGTACTTCGGTGCATTTGATTCACAGTGAAGATGAATCTGTTTCGGCTGAGTTAAGAAGGTTTTGGGAGATTGAAAGTTTAGGGATACATGATAAGGATTCGGTGTCTTGGAGTAAGGGAGATAAAGAGGTACTAAGTGAGTTTGATAACTCAATTAGTTTCGTAGATGGTCGATATCGCGTAAGTTTGCCAAGGAGACCAGGTATGAGAGAGGCTTTACAAAATAATGAGTTTGTTGCGCGTAAACGCTTTGAGGGGTTGGTTCGTAGATTCAAATGTGACCACGAGTTGTTTTGTGGGTATAAGGATGTAATCGATGACTATGTTAGGCAAGGTATCGTTGAGCGTACTTCTTGTGAATCTTTGTCGAATAGTCAGGGATTTTACCTACCCCATCATGCAGTGATACGTAGCGACAAAACCACAAGTCGGCTTCGAGTCGTTTTCGATGGTTCAGCTCACGAAGATAAAAACATTTCTTTAAATGAAAGTCTATATACGGGACCAAATTTGCATCTCAATATCCTAGAACTGCTTCTGAGATTTCGAGAATTATATGGCCTTTACAGCTGATGTGAAATCGGCTTCCCTTCAAATTGAATTGGACCTTGCTGATCGAGATTTCACGCGTTTCTTCTGGACTGATAATCTAAACAATGATCCCTACGTTCTAAATTTCACGAGAGTTCTTTTTGGACTTAGGCCTAGTCCATACCTGCTTGCAGCAACTTTAAAACATCATTTCAAAAAATACAAGGAACAGTATCCTTATACATTTAATTTGCTAAACAGCTCTGTGTATGTTGATGACGTCATATCCGGCCGAAATGATGTTCAGGACGCTCTACGTACCTCCATGGAGTGCTTGCAAATATTCAGTGATGCTGGCATGTTACTCCGCAAGTGGCGAACTAACTCGAAGCAACTTTATTTGTTATGGCAACAAGAAAGGGTTGAGCCAGAATTCTCTGAAACTGTTGCTGTTGATCTTAGTCTACCGATTAAGGTTTTAGGACTTTCTTGGGATCCAGAAAGAGATTTGATTTATTTTGATCCGAAAGACTTATTGAAGTTTATGTCTCGTAAAATCGAATCAAAGAGATTTATTCTAAGTGTAGTTGGGCGTATCTTCGACCCTATAGGGATTATCGGCCCATTTGTCATCAAACTGAAACGTGTACTTCAAGATCTTTGGACTCTGGGAGTGGACTGGGACTCGGAACTTCCTCCAAAGCTACGCCACCAGTAGCAGCAGTGGAGTAGCGAAGCTGAGGACTTGACTGAGATAAAGATACCTCTGTACTCTTTAGGTGAACTAGAACAAGATGTATCAATGTTTGAGATACACTGTTTCTCCGACGCGAGTAAGACAGCCTACGGCACAGTATTGTACTTGCGCTTTGTTACTCGTAACAATGAAATTGAGACGAGTTTTATTTGCTCGAAGGGTCGTGTAGCACCTTTGAAGTCAATGACAGTGCCCCGACTTGAATTGACAGCAGCTTTATTGTCAGCTAGGTTGGCTAGACAGATATCAACTTGCCTCAGATTCGACGCCAACATTTACTACTGGACAGATTCTCTTATTTCGTACTACTGGATTCGCGGCGATTCTTCAACATTCAAACCTTACGTAAAAAATCGTGTTGAAGAAATCCAAATGCTCTCCGACCCGATCCGGTGGGGACACTGTCCAGGAAAGGACAATCCTGCTGATCTCATTTCGCGTGGTACATCTGCTCTCAATTTAGTGCAAAACGAACTGTGGTGGAACGGTCCACCTTGGCTTAAACTACCACCTGACCATTGGCCAAATCTTCATCGTCCAATTTTAGATTCGGAACTTTGTTCTGAAGAATTGGAACTTCGTTCCAGTGTGCATGTGGCAGTTACCCAACCGAAGGAATCTCTTGTCGACATAGAACGATTCAGCAGTCTTAAAACACTTTTGAGAGTAACCGCATGGATTTTTCGATTCGTGAACAATGTTAAAAACTTAAATAAATCATGGAACTTGTATCTTACTGCAGATGAGATACAAAATGCTGAATATTTTTGGATCAAATACGTTCAAACCGAATTCTATTCTGCTGAAATATCAGCTTTAAGAAGTAACAAGCAACTTCAGAATAACTCGGAAATAAAGAGTTTAGTGCCTTATTTGGATAAAGACAGTTTGTTACGAATTACTGGACGGTTGCTCGAAGCAGAGTTATGCTTTGGTGAAAAGCATCCTGTAATTCTTCCTCGACGCTGTAAATTTACCGAGTTACTTGTGACTAGAGAACATGGAGAAATAGGTCATTGTGGTGTATCTGCAACTTTGACTCAACTTCGAAAACATTATTGGGTACCTAAAATCCGTCAATTAGTTAAAACGGTCATTCACAACTGTCTCATTTGCAAAAAATATAATGCCAAACCAGCTGATTAACTGAGTGGTCAGTTGCCACGAGATAGAATTTCCCGATCTCCTCCTTTTCAAATCGTAGGTGTTGATTTTACAGGTGCAATCCTTGTAAAGAACAGTAAAGATACTCAAAAATCTTACGTCGCTTTGTTTACGTGTGCTGTAACACGAGCCGTTCATTTGGAACTAGTATCGGACATGTCCACAAAGTGTTTTTTACTTGCTTTTCGAAGGTTCCTTGCACGAAGAAGTAATTGCCAAGTGATTTACTCCGACAATGCTCGTGCATTTAAAGCGGTTCAAAGAGAGTTAACGTATTTCACTAACATCTTGAAAGACAGCAAGTTACAAAATTTCGTCGCTGACAAAGGTATCCGCTGGAAATTCATAGTTGAACGTGCCCCTTGGTGGGGTGGCTTCTACGAACGCCTTGTTAAGACTGTAAAGGAACCACTGCGTAAAATACTTGGCAAGGCACTTGGGACATTTGAAGAACTTTCAACGATTCTCTCAGAGGTTGAAGTCATCGTCAACAATCGACCTCTAACCTATGTAGAGAATGACCCAGGGGAGCCAGAACCTCTCACGCCGGCTCACTTCCTCGAATTAGGTTATGGTGATTCTAAATACCCTGTACATTTCATCGAACTGATTGACTCTACATCGGCCAAGCAATCATACCAAAGGAGAAAGACTTACCAGACACTCCTTTTGAAACAAATTTGGAGAAGCTGGAAGGAACAGTATTTACTCCAGTTAAAGACTGTTAATAACTTTAAATTCCCATCTCTTCGTAAAAACTTGCAATTAAATGATGTGGTGATTGTTGAAGGGAATGTTAAGTCAAAATTATTGTGGGAACTTGGGGTAATCAAAGAGATATATATTGGAAGAGACAATAATGTTAGATCTTGTTTAGTTAAAACTTCTAAAGGTCTCTTCAGAAAACCAATCCAATTGCTTTATCCTTTAGAAATCACATGATGTTCTTAAACTAATTTGTTCTTATTTTTCACATTTATGTTAATGAAGAGTACATTATTAATTAATTTTAAAATTTATTTGTTGCAAGATTTTTAAGTATGTATCTTAATTGTTTATTTTCATTTGATTGTTTATTTCATTGCTTTGATTTGCATTATATGTTTAATTGGGTGAACATTCTGTTCACCGGTGGGGTGTGTGGCGAATATTGGCGAGAAGTTTGGCGTGAGGGGGAGATTGTTCGCCGTTCGCTGCGCAGGTTTCTTATCACTCGCTTTTTGGAATGAATTGAATAAAGATCTTGTAATTGATAACGCATCGATGATTTTGAGTGGTGTCATGTTTCCTGTTTAGCCTTATTATTGGCATTAAAATTGCTTTTTGGTGACTGCTTTGGGTTTGCTAAAATTAGGTCGACGGGATAATACGTAAGTACCCCTTTTTATATTTTATGTTTGTGATCGAACCAAGTTGTAAAAAACTAATGCCACCGACCTGAGTGTACCCTTTATTGTAATCGTAATATTGATTTCTCACTTTCCAATGATGACTACGACTTGTTCAAGGATATACGCATAGTATTATTTATAAAGGCCATATATTTTCTTTACCTGCAATCCAGTCCGTTGTCGTATTCCTTGGGATGATTGGGACTAACGAGGACGAAGTGCTTGCTGTCGAACACCTGGTCGCACGAAGATGAGGCGGCGGGAGATATTGTTGTCGACGACGGACACTCCCGTTGTTTGAGACTCACCTCGAATCCCCGGTCGTTGATTGAATCGTCAGAGTGGAAGTGGATGACGATTTGATCCGTCTTAAATGAGAAAATTCCTGAAAAAGTACAATACGTAGAGATGTTTAATGAAAGTTTTCATGCCGTAAGAAGCACTGAAACTGATTGCAAAGGAAAGGATCAATAGAGTAAAATTGTGTTTGTTGAATTAGATAGAAGCTTAGTTAAAGTCGTATGTAAAAGACTGTGCCTTTTATTTTATATGCAATCGACCATCACTGATTAGGTAAAGTTTTTTGAAATTTCTATCAAACAAAAATATTTTTTAAAAATCGATTAAGTGTTGTTTAAAACTTAAATTAATATTATGTGTTGAGTACTCTTCCGTACTCTTCTAGTCGGGTACCAGTTGGCGCCAAGCTTGAATGTTTACGGTTTGATATAAGGTTGCTGCAGCAACCCTACAACGAGTCCCGTGTTGGCATGGGTGTTTGTAAATGTATGTTGGTTTGTCTAATGACGAATGTTTCGGCGCATTATAGCCCTCGTGTTGCTGACGGCGCCAGATAATCTGAATACAACAACCAACCCTACAACGGTTTGTTATGAGAATTACAAATGAATGGTAGTTTGTTAGTTTGTAAGAGTTATTGCTGCGATTTGAAGGTTTTTATCTGGTATCCGCCCAATGAAAGAGTACCAAGTGTTGTATAAAAAATCAATTTAAAATTTGTTTCAGAACGTAAGAAAAGAAGACGGATTAGGAAAATGATTAATGACAGTTTCCTTATTTTGACTGAGATTAGCCATCATATATTTTTGCGTTTATGAAGTTTCTGATAAAAGCACCAATTGAGACCATTCTATTTCCAATAATACGTTAATTTGAAATTTATTAAAGGATTTCTAAAAGTGATTATATTTAAAACAAGTATATATAAGTTAGACACATCTCCCACTGTACCCCTTATCTAATAACGTTCTAACACAAGGGTATTGAAATTTACGATAACAATCTAAATTTTCCAGAACTCACTCTTATTTCCAGCCGTGGTACTCCCACAAAACCGATGTCCGTCTACTTCCAGATAATCGAATTGGCAGCTCTCCCCGACCTGAATATGCAGACTGTGAATAGTAATCTCCAGCTCACAGTATCTCTGATCATTCCTCAGCACCATCCACCTGCAGTCTACTCCTGCTGGATACTGGTCAGGGAATGCCGGACTTCGTAGTGAATCCTCCGCAGTGGTCACTGTTCGGTCGCAGTCCCATGCCGCCTGCGCTTTCCTCTGTTTGTTGCTGCTGTCTGTTGTGGCATTTGTCGTGGAGTTGCAGTTGATTTGTTTGCCCGTTATGTGAAAGCCCTTATCGCCTATGGTAGAGTCTGTGTCGAAATTCATGGTAATTTGGTCAGCATCGGCGAAGGAGTACATTCCTAAATAATTTATTAGGGTTAATTGAAATTAATCGTTTAAGATAAGGTAAATGTAAATTAAAACGACCATAGATTAGGGTTGGAGTTTAATACAAATGTCGTGGCTACTAGTTAAATTCAAGTCCATGTAAAGTTTATTGTAAGTTGTACTAAAGGTACCTAGCTTTTTACAAGGGTTTTGTAACTTAAAAAGAAGAATGGAAGTGTCATGAACCTGTTTAAAAAATGTTATAGAAATAATTTTTGGTATATGATATGATATGAAATATAGGATATAATGTATGGTGTGACATATGATATTTCTCTCATACTAACTTGTCATCCCGCTTTCGATGGTACCACACAACCTCTCCTCAGCAACCTGAAGATAGTCTCTTTCGCACACCTCACTATCTTGAAGACGAAAGTCCAGGATATTAATCATGAGCTCACAAATCGAAGGGTCTGTACGCAGCACAGTGTACTGGCAGTTCAGATCTTCACCGTAGGCAGTAGTGGGGTAGCCTGGACTTTTTAGTTCAAACGATGTTGTGCTGGAAGCAAGAAGTTTATTGTGGATCAAGGAAGATGATGATAGAGGAGAATGAAAGATATCGATTGTGAAAAGAGTTTTGTATGATGGAAGTTGTTTAAAGATAAATCGGTTATTTGAGGAAACTCATAAGTAATATTTTCTTAAAATTTTAGTTTTATTAATAATTGAAAAGGTGGATGCATGGTTTGCAGAATGAGCCCCATGTATTGTGTTGGCTTAGGTGGTTTATCGTTAGGTGGTTTAGAAGTTTGTTTTATACATAGTGGCCTTTTTATTTCTCAATATCTGCTTCTCAAACACACAACAGATTATATAGTTCTTTTGAACTTGTTGTATAATGCGTAGGTTTTAAAGATTTAAGTTCAAAACTCGTCATAGTTTTCTTACATTTACAATGTTGAGGAGTCAGAATTTTTTCTACTAAAAGTTGTATTTAATAAAGCTTATCCATGAGAAAAGTTTATTGTACAGCTCTGCTGAAGACACATATCATCCTTTTGTATAAAATCGTATTTATCCTGCGCAATTTCGACATTTAGAAAAAACACGTGCTTGAGAATATAAAAGGACAATGCACAACGCTAGTGCATTCTTGGCAGACAACGTCAATCATTCTAATTTATAATTAGTGCTCTATTTTAAGTCAGTTTAAGGAGTAGTAGATTGTTTGGTTTTTGGGGGTACTTTCTAGCCAATAGTTTCAACTGTGGGAAACTGGGGGTGGGGGGGGGGGATAAATAATGTAATATTTTTGTAAAATCTAAAAGGTGAACCCAAATAAAAAGGAGACTATAGTTATATGCAAAGAAATTTTAATAACAATATTACAGTTCATGTGGAATAGTAAAAATAGCAATAATCGCCTTTAATATAGAAACGCTGATCGCAGCGCATAGAAAAGGAGTGGATGGCTATAGTGTAGAACTCCTGAGTTGTAAACGGTTCCAGTTTTCAACTGTACCTCGCTCTTGTTTGTCATAAGTGAATCTCTGACCGTTCTGAGATTTTGTTAAGGGACCGAAGATATACAGTTACATGTAGAGATATCGGGGCTGGCAGGATAAGAAGGATGGTTAAAGCGTTGTAGCTTTGCAATCGCTGGGGATCGATCGTGCGATCTTTGGATTCCTAGTCAGATACTCTATCCATTAGATAAAAGAGATCTATGGTGTCTAGAAGTTGTATCTGTTATTTATACACGAGACAACCACAATGTTTTAGGAACCCCCATCGAAATTTTTAAGGAAGCCTACTCTTTAACTGTTCTTTGTACTGATCTGGAGGAATCCATCATGCAATGAACTGCGGGAAAAATTCTCCAAAAAATGAGGATATTGATTTCGACGCCGTTAGCTACGCATTTTCAACTGAGAATACCACAAGCCTTCTATGGACTAGCACATTAACTTACAAGGATTTCTTACAACGCTGCTACAGTTAAGGTCTCCCTTTCATTCGGGCACACCTTTTATAGGAGAGGGGCTCAAAAGCTGCATTGCCATTGGTGGAATCTTAGCATATTTTAGAATGGATAAATTGTGCCATTAAAGCTGCTAACTTAATATACATCTACCCGATATTACCATTGAACTCGTCGCATTTTTGTTACCATACGCTATCATTCTAAGTAACCGTGTATCTGCACGTTTATTAGTATAATGTGCCTGTAGAAAAGATACCTGGATAGTGTAAAAACACTTATTTATTCCTGTATCAAGACAAGCAAACTTTTCTCTTTAACTTATCAGAGGTTTTCTATGTGAAGGAAGTGAGATTTTCATGACGATGCTTACTGCTATGTGTCTGGTTGCAATCCGGATGTTCTTGTGATTTGGATGTTACTTACTTGATGATTTTAGAGCACTCGTCTTGTGGACTGGCCAGTGACCTGGGATCGCAGTTCTCTTGCTGCACGTGGGCAAAGAACCCGGGTCCGGACACACTAGAGTCCGAAAAAAAGGACAACATCTTCTCGTCACCGTGGAAAGGAAAGGTTTCTGAAACACAAAATGAACCATGATAATGCTGGATATGCAACCAGGCCATACTATCTACGGTGATAAATATATTTTTATGTAACTTCATTAAAGGTTTTTCAATAAAATTCAATTGACAATATTCTACGGAAATCATCCAATAATTTGTCTAGCTCATCAAGTCGAAGATCATCAGTTAAATACTTAACATAGTTGTGAAATAATTCAGAACACTTTGAAACGATACCAATATGCATAGCATACAATTTACTAAAATTTGAGAGACGAAAGAGTTCAAAATATCACAAAATGTAAATTGAGGACAATGTACAAATTAATTGCAATGTGTAAATTAAGGACATCACTCTTACAGGATGTATTTGTAACGTCATTTTTAATATTTAACTCAGTACAGGTTAGAAGTTTCTCTGGCAAATCTTCTTGGGTACACTCACATCCACTCACTAATAATATACATACAATTTATGTATTTGAAAGTAGATGGAAGAGTAACAGTAGACTTTAATTTCTAAAAAAACATTTTCATTAGCATAAATAAATGGATTTAAATTGGAGGGGATTTAGAGTTACGGATGACAAACCATTGCAAAGCCTTAAATTGCATAACCATTAACTCGGACAGAAACAAAACTGCACGTCAGAAAGGGTAGAGCTTATAACTTAATCCTGTGTTTCTTTTGTTCATTTTTGTTCAGTAAACTGGAAGTGATTTTGTCAAACGCCTCAAATCATCACAAGTCATCTTTTTCAATTATGCTTTTCACATACTATGACATTGTCTATCCCCGCCTATTTCGTTTTCTACGACGCATTACCGTACCTCAAATAAAAGCTTTTTGTTCAGCTGACAATATGTTCGGAAGATAACGAAACAGATGATGACATAAAAAATGACATTATGAAGGAAAATATCTTCGTAATGGGTTGCCGTTTGCCTAAAATCGAGGCAACGTAAAAAAATCTTAACCTACAATGCCCAAATTTTCTATGTATCATCAAGCCATCAAATTGAATATTTGAAAGTCAGATGAAACTCCTCGTCGCGTTGTAAGAAATTTATGTTTGGTTATTTTAGCAAATATATTTTTTTACATTGCCTTGCCTACGTTTAAATGTTTATCCAAAATATTTTACCTATTGAATTTACTGTCCCCGTCGTGTTGCAATAATTGTCCACTCCATGCGTCTGTTTTGTTAGGTAGTGTAATTTATGTTTCTGAGGTATTGAAGAAGTAAACGTAAAGATGCTATTTAACAAGTTTTTATTTTTAAGAATATTTTTGGTGCGTGACAAATTTCAAGTTAAAAAGTAGTTTCGAAAAACAATTTTTAGAAGTTTTTGCGAGATTAATGCCTTTAAAATCGACATCCTTATCATTATTTTCTTATCCGTACAATTTTTAATAATGCCCTGCTCCTTAATGTCCCAAAAAAAAAATGAACCATGTTCGGCGTTTTAAAATTCGAACAAAGATAAGTCATGGTATTTTTAGGTTGTTTTATTGAAATATAAATTGTTTTTGATGGTCATTAAGCTATTTTGTAATGTACAATGTGCCAACTATGATTTCTCTGTGTGTAAAATATTGGATTTTTTAATTCGTTTATCCAATACTCAACTGCTTAAAGTCTTTTAAAATATCCTGCTATTTTCGAAACTCCTTGTATGTTCTTCATTTAAATAGACACACGAAATCCATCTTCTGTGCTTCTAAATTGTATATCGTAGAAATACTTACGCGTGGTAGCATCCTCGAGTTTCCCGCAAAACTTTTTGTCGTCGACTTTGAAGTAGTCGCTTTTGCAGTTGACGCTTTCCTCGATGTTGAAGTTGGCGAAGGTTACCTTGATGGCACAAACTCTCTTGCCGGATCTCAGCACCCTGTAGGTGCAGTTAGCTTCATGACTGTAGTTCCCCGGATAGTCCGGACTCCGGATGAAGAACTCTTTCTGATCGTAAGTCCGGCTACAAGAAAAATCTGGAGGAGGAATAAAGAATGGATTGATATTGGAAAGCCATCGGGATGATCATTAATGAATGAAAAGTCAGAAGTGGTTTACCTTGACTAAAACCTAATTAATTTATTTCTTTAATTTAATTAGGTATGGGAATAATACTTTCTCTAATTAAAAAAAGTATATCATATGTGTGGTTTACAAACTAGTGGGAAAAAAGTATTTGTCATGTAAAAACAACTTAGACTTTTAGATAAACTTTTTATTTCATTTTAATTTTATACGATTTTTTTAAAAGCTTCTGAGGAGAAAGAAATGCTTGAATTTTTCAAGGATGAAAACTAGCCAAACAGCTTTTGTATTCATTTGTATGTATTTAAAAAAATCATCAATTACATTTTAATTTAATTTTAATTCTTTATTTTTAAATACCTTTTCCCAAATTGCTATGACAACCAGCGCATAATATATGGGTGAACAATTATTTTTGTACATATATACTGTTGCACAAATTGTCTGTATATATTGTAAATAGTGACGTATTATTTCAAAATTCTATTGTAATTTATTTTTATCTTATTTTATTTATTAATTAATTCATATAGAATTCATCATTCATATAGAAAAAATGGCTGGTTTGGCGATATTAATAAACACACACACACACACACACACACACACACACACACACACACACACACACACACACACACACACACACACACACACACACACACACACACACACACACACACACACACACACACACACACACACACACACACACACACACACACACACACACACCTTTGCCAAATAGATGATTTTGGAGATATGCTTTTCAATAATACTTAAAAAATCCTTTCTCATAAGTGAAACTGAGGAGAGGAGAAAAAGTGATCGTTGATGAGGTTTACTCAAGGAAATAGAGATCTCTGTTAAAGGCATTTGTTTTTCAAATTTTTACGCCATTCAAGCATTTTTACAAAAATTTCGGAGGTGGGGCTGTTTAGAACACCTTAAGAGGTATTACCACAGTGAATTTGGACAAAATCGTTAGAAACGTTTTTTAGAAATTACTGAAAAACATGATTCTTTTCAATGGCTGCTACCTTATGTGCATGCACGATTTTGACGAAAACCCTAATAGTAGATCTTTGTGTCATCACCAGCCCGCACACCAAATTTGAACATCGTAGGTTAATTTGTTCGGGAGTATTGCTGACCACATACACATCGACAGACATTTTTCTAGATCAGTTTTTTGAAATCAGGATGTTCCAAAACGTGGAGAAATGGGTGGGGAGGGGGGGGGGGGGGGGAGAAGAAGGGGATTTTTTTTTTGACCGAATTCTGTACTTTCATTAGTCTATGTTATAGATATTGGTAAATGAAAGTAATAAAAAGCGACCATTGTTTCATTCATATATGCCATGAATTCTTTCTTTTTTATGTTTATTATATGATACGATTAGAGAAAAACCACAATTTAAAGAGGCAGTCACGGAAAGTTTTATTTCATGGGAAAGCACACAAGCTTATCATGAACAGTTAATTTTCTAAAAAATAATCTAAAATGAACATTACAATTTATCTTAATGTGGCATTCTGTATTGCACAAAGTTTCATTCCATTCTTCAGCTTGACCTCATAACGGAAGCAGATAATAAGGATGAATTTCTGCAATGTTATATATTACCTTGATTCTTTCGTATGTGGTTAGTTTCTAATAAGGTTAAAATTGACCTGTGATTTGAGAGAAAGGAACTTGTGATTTGTGAAAATATTCTGCAATTTTGTTTTCCTTGAAAGATTAAGTCAACGTTTATTAACCAAGATTAGTTTAAATTGGATGGACTATGATGATCTCACAAAAGTTAACTATCAGTTATTTAATGGTAATAGTATGATAAACATAACTACGATTGAGAAGTAACTTCAGTGATGGTTTAAAGCAGCGTTAGCCACAAAGCAGCCCGTGGACTGGATTCGGCCCGCAACAGATTTTCCTCCGGTCCGCCGGCAGCACAGAATAATAATAATAATAATAATAATAAAAAATAAAAAAAATCATATTTCATGCTATGAACTTTTCTTTAACATAATTTTGTAATTTATCCAAATTAGCAAGTGTTAACTATATAGGGAAGAGTTCTCCACTACTTGCTCGAAGAAACTATATGAAGAAGCTTTCAGCAAGATGGTTTTCATCAAGAATAAAGGAATTACTCAACTGAATCTTATTTGGACAATTTATTAGGATTGACCACAACAAATACTGCGACAGAGAAAGACTCTATCATAAAATAAACTGAAAGATTTCGACCACAATCGTTTTACACTATTAATATCGATTAAAACAGAGTAATCTGGAAGTACAGTGTAAATCTTTTATTAAAAGTTAAGTCAAGTCCCACTGTCACATTCAAACAAAAAATTCACTTCTTTTTTAGACTTTAATTTACTGATAATAAAAATTATTATTTTTTAATTATTTGGAAAAATAATCAAACATCAATTGTAATTTTATTAAGATAAAAAAAAAAAATCAAAAAATCAATATTTTATTTTTCAGTTTTTAGAAATGCTATATGCTTTTGAATCGATAATAATTGAAGATACATATATTAGACCATCCGGCCAGCGAAGAGCTCCAATATAAGTCATATGGCCCTTCTCTAAAAGTTAGTGGCGAACGCTGGTTTAAAGTGAATTGTAGCATTATAATGTCAGACATTACTGAAAAAATATTATCAAATAATGATTATTAGTGCATCAGCAACTATTTAGAAATAGTCATGATTAATTTAATTATAATTTTTCAGAGATAATGAAAAAATTTCCATGATCAAATGATATATTAGTGGTAGATAAACATCTGTTGCTTACCAAGAAAATTTAGTACTTTAAATTACATTCTCCAAAATTATAAAACGATAGAAATCAAGCACTGACTATCAAATAATAACTTAACAGTAGCGAATATTTTGAAATGTAAATGCTACAAAAATCTGCATTATTCAGTTATTCATTAATGTTTGACTTACAGTAATGTTAGTTTTACAAATATCTAGTAATAATGATTGAGAAATGACCATTCAGTAAAATTATTTTCTCATCAATAATAAAGTAGCTTCATAGTTTACGTGGATGGGTTGGCGCGATTTTGAAAATTTGGCGTAAAGGACAAAACGTCGCCAACATAGATGATTCGAAATCTACAAGTTGGTGGCTAATTTAAAGTGACCACGAAAAACACGACAAAAATTATAAAGATAAACGACAAATGAAAACATAACGAATATGCAAATAATCATTGTGCAATTATAAAATTTAAACAATTAAGAATGTAAATTAACAAATGGCAAATAAAATCCACAAGAAATAGGGTTGCTAAATACAGGGAACACAAATTAATCGCCGGGCAATGGATTTCAAATACATTTGAATAACTCTTGATAACTAGGCTTTACAAACCATTCTTTTTCCCCGATTAATTTATGTTCACCATGTCATTCTATATGTAAAAAAAAAATTAAAAAAAAATTGATCATTATGCCTTATTATTAAGAGTGATATAGATATATTTGAACTCCATCGCCTATCTGATTTCTGGACACCTTGTATTAAGCCATGTGCGCCCTCAGGAGGGTGCAAGGTGGTGCACTTGCATCCCCCTAGCTCTTGAAAATTAAAAAAATACATATGAGAAAAAAGGTGTAAATTCCAGGATAAAAAGAAACGCACATATGCCATTTCGGTTTTTATGTAATAATAATCATTTGTTTGTCTGTTATTTGAGTCTTTTGTTTCTTTTCTATGTCGTTTTTCATAGCTACTGATGCCTTTTGTTTAGGATTATTGGAGGCTGAGTAGAAGTATTTATTTCTTTTATTGTATAATCATTTCCTGTGTAGTTCGCAAAATTGTAAGAAAAATATTTTGCTCGTAAGTCATGAAATATACTATCCTGAAATCTATTTTTAGAATTCAATTAAACATATCCAATACTGCCTTTGTATTTCATTTTGAATTTAAAAAAAAAAATTATTTCCAAAACTTGGAAGAAATATAATGTTACTTTTCTGTATTTTTGCATCTTAGTGTTCCTCTGTTCCAAACACTGTCTCTTGAATGCCGTGGGATCTATTTAGATGATAAAAAATAGTTTAAAAAATATTTTTAAATATTTTTACTATTTTTTTCTTTTTAACAGTGTTGCGCTTTCAAAAATATATACCATGAATTTTTTTAAACTATTCTCAAAAAGTATAACTTATAATGCATAACTATTAATTAAAATTTCTAAAAAATTAATGATTTTGATAAAAATCTAGTCTTGCACCCCTCTGCTAATATTTCTGCGGGCGCCCATGTATTAAGCTATTGTCTACCATACTCACTTGAAGATATTTCCTTGGCAACTAGAAATAGATCAATAACAGTAATTGAGGCTATAGTATGGCTTGTCTATTTACTGTTCAGTCACAAATAAGAAATACAGTCTCGACTCACCTGGCGCATCCGGATTACAGGTTGTGATCTGTCGGACACGGATATCGAATCCTGATCTTGTGTTTTGATTGTCACTAACGAACTGTAGAGAGGTCTCATTCTCAGCGAACATAAAGACACCTGTAGAATGTACAAATGAAATTCATATTCATTATCATCGAATGAATAAAGAGCCTTCTTGAATAAATTATACGGCTCGATTGCGGCTTTTCGTTCTGAATAAATTCAATTACTTTTGCTTTTACTTCTAGTGTAAAAAAGAAGCTGCTTTTGTAAAGGAAAAGATATTTTGATAATGGGAGTATGTCTGGGAATTGATGTTTTGAAGGAGAGATTTGTGGAATTGTTATTTAAATTTCATTTGTTTCACTCTGGAAGTAAGGATTATAATATAAATCGGGATAATTTCTAAAGTAAGATAACTTTTAATTGGACAGCTTTTTAATAAATTTTTGAAGGATTTTTAAGGGACTGGACTTTATACGTAAATGTAAAATAGTTATTGAAATAAATGTAAAATAGCTATTGAAGTTAATGTTTTGCCAAGGACCTCGTTTTACCAAGGGCCAGTTGTTGATGTATGTTGGGCCATTTTCTTTAAATTAGGTTTCAGACCATAATGAATAGAAAATAAATATACACAATTGAATTTTATAAAAAAAAAAAAAGAAGGAAAAAAAAAAGAAGTTATTATCAGTCATTGATTTATCATATAATAACTGTAATAAATATCAATGTGTCAAATTATTAGTGAATTACAAATATTTTCATAACTTGAAAAACTGATTAAAAAAAATGAGCTGCATGCATTATCGCTTTGAAACACAAACAGATTTTGGTTTTAGAAATTTGAACATAATAAGCAACTATGTGGCCCTAGTTACACGACTTGGTAATTTCATATAAAATGTCTTCTACTAAAAATGCAGATGGAGAAAGAACTTATTTAAACAATTTAGTACTTAATGTTACAAACAAAATTATTAACTAGAATTCAAAGAAAAGTATTTGTCTTAACTTTGTAAAACAACAAAAGACATGAGCTGCAAAATGTTACTGCAGACCATTTAAAAACGTTTTCCACTTATGATTTGTCACAGCTTTCTCCTCTAAGATTTCAAAATGGCTGACAAAAGAGCAATTGGGTGTTGCCACTTATCCAAGTAAGTAAATAAACTTAGAACTAAACATTATTCAATAAAAGTGTTGTGGCCCTAGATACACAATAGGGTGGTCCTTATATGGGGTCAAAAATGAAATTTCGTCCGATTTTTTTTATCACCCCCTAATTTTTTTCCTTTTGGCCTATCTTAATAGTACACCAAATTTCACACCGATAAATTAATATTAACCAGTGCCGCAATGAGCCTCAAGTTGGAAAAAAAGGTAAAAAAATGTAAAAAAAAATTCAAAAAAATTATTATCCGATTTCTTCGCAACCCCCCTTAATATTTTCGTTAATGATCTATTATGATAATGTTAAATTTTTTATTTAAATACATTAATATCAATCCGATTTACATTGAATTGAAGTTTGGTATACTGGGCACTAAAAAGGCAAAAATGCACAAAAAATGAAAAAAAAAAATTATTCTCGTAAATAAAATAAAAAACGTTGCACAATAACGATACATTTCAACAAATAATTGAAATCTAACATTCATCCAATAAAATTTTAGCACTTTTTACTGGTATTTTCGTTGTAATGTCTCTTTTTTACAACCAGGGTACTGCTTGCGGTGGTTGTTCAGACATCTCAAAACAAATTCTTTTTGTTAATCATTTACAGTTAAGAGTCCATTAAAACCTTCATCAATTTTATTCCTCTTTCTGTAGTGTCATTTACTACATGCAGATTTTTTTAATGCATCTTTGGCATTTTTGTAAGAAGTGTTTGATTCCCAAGAGATGGGCGATACTTTTAAAAAATCTGAATTAATGTTAAGCTTCTTAAACAGGTTCAAATTTTTGGCCGATACAAAATCCTCAATTTTCTTATCTAAAATAATAAATATATTAAAAATAAATCAGATGCTGTAGATTTTAATAATTTGTAACAAATCATATATTATATGGTTGAAATTTTCTGTCAAATCATTTTTCCTATTGCAGGTAAAAGTCAGAAAACTCGCCTACCCTTAAGCTATGCTAGTTTAAGGCAAAGTTATACTAGTTTAAAAATACTATTTACTATACACTAATTCAAAATGTATGGTCTATAACGTAAGATATGTCTTTAATTTTATTTATATTTGCTATACGAGAAAAATCTGATAAAGCGAGTTTTTAGAGTTAAGACCAGTTACTTTTACAAAATTTAATTATCAGGTAAGTAGTTAAATTTTTCAAACATTTTTATTATTTCGTACATATTTTACTTATAGATTAAACTGATTCAAGCATTAAGATGCAATGTAAAAAGAAAATAACCCAAGATGTTAGTGACTTGTGGATTATTTGGATCTATGGAGATTTTGACTTGTCTTTCCTCCTCTTTCTCATTTCTAACTCTAGCTCTCTCCTCTTTTCCCGCCAAATTCTATCTCCTCCTCCAAGATATCCTTGACATCCTGGTTTTCGTTGTTCTATTAAAAAACGCTTATCCTAGTTTATTTTAATCATTTCTAAGGCATTTGCATGAGCAATATCAAATAAATCATTTAAATTCTGAGTAAATTTCTGTTCTCGTTCTCTGGAAGCATCTGTCAATCTATGGGAATTCTTTTGCAGACTGCGCCACTCTGAATGCAGTTCTGTAATTTTCTTTTCACAATGGTGTAAAGCTCTTGTAGGAATTCTAGCTTTCGCACAAAATATAAGGCACTCCTGTGCGACTAATTTCGCACTTTCACTGATAGTCAAGTTCACCTGTTGTAAAACAAGACTGATAAAACCTAATGGTTTGATGGCAACTTGCTTCCTATTATCTGATGATTAACTTTGCCAATTAAATAATGCTTCCACTACTATTCCTCAAACTGCTCGCCATAGTTTAGAGAGATAAAAGCGACAAATTAACAACGTCAAATGGAAACTAACACTGAACTGAATGTGGAAGGGCGAGAAAGCACTTGCTTACATTTCTGCCACCCCCTTCGCCTCGCTGTGGTGTACTCAAATTACATCCCCTTCAAACCCGGTGGGGTTGTGTCATTTTGCAATAATTTCTTAGTGTCTGACAGCCGACGGTGTTTCCATAAACGTGAAAAAGGAAAAGGGTCAGTGACATTGCGTATAGCTGCTAAATGCATCTACACGATGCAAACTTGAACCTCGTTAGGGAACATTTTAATCATTCTTAATTAAAAAAAAACCGGTCTAAATAATATTTTATATTCAAAGGGAAAATTTAGGGGGTGTGAAAAAAGAAATTTGAAAGTGGAAAAATAAGGACCACCCTGCGCAATATAGTAAAATACAGCTGCAGGATGCGAACTTCAAGCTCGTTGCGGCACGGGTTAATTATTTTTAATTCAAAAATAATTGGTCTTAATAATATTTTTATAGCCAAAGGAAAAAAATTAGGGGTGAGAAAAACGAAATTTGAAAGTCGAAAAATAAGGACCACCCTAGTACACAAGTTTCCTTTAATATTATTTTAGCTCACAAAAATAAACGCTAAACCACTGAGCGAAACTATCCAATCACTCTGAATGCAATTTATAAAAACAGACAACCTATCCTCAAGTAAACAAGCACTTTACCAAAATACAAACAAATCCATCACCAAAACGACACAAGTCAAATAGCGCTACTTACGCACTGCCCCGTCTGCAATTTTCCCGCAAACCCTGTTCCCATCCACTTGCAGGTAGTCGTATGTGCAGTTGTCGCTGGGTTCCAAGTCGAAGCTCTGGAACGTGAGTTCGAGCCCGCACACATCCTGCGAGAATCGAACCACACGCCACTCGCACGTTTCCCCAGTGTTGTACTGGACCGGGTAGCCGGGGCTCTTCAGAGAGAATTCTGAGCCGGAAAGGAGCCCACCACATATCGAACCTGCAGAGTGATTGCTTCATTAGTTCTGATATTTTTATGAAAGCGAAAAATGTATTTTTGATTGATGTGAAAATTCTAAAATAAAGTATTATCATAAAATTAGACTTACCACATGGGTCAAATTGACAACGTGCAAATGACATAATTTGGCACTTGTAATTTTATTATAACAACGTTAACGTAAAGTTATCGAAACCTAATTGATTTAAAATTGCTTTTTGGGTAAATTTATTTTATTCTCACACCAAATTGTATGAAATGAAATAACTTTTATGGTACATACATAGAACAAAATAGTTAAAAAAAATATACCATGTACGATATAAATTACAAATTTGTAAATCAATTCTAAATTATAGTGGAAATAATGGCATATGTTCACTCAATCTATAAAAACTAATTTTATACTTAGCACAATAGTCTTTTAGATTTTTTAAAATCTTAGTTAATATTCTTTCTGGATATTAAAATAGTTAAAATAAAAAAAAAGCAAAAAAAAAAAAGCGAAGACTTTGAAAATTAGTTGGCGAGACTGGATAATACATATTTTGGAAATTTTTCATGTAACATTTACGAAAAGAGAAAAATTAAGAAAATGCACGTAGTTTTTGTAAATATGAGGATTATGCATATATTAATTTAGGGATCAACTGGTATCTGACATCGCGGCTACCATGTGATTATGTTTGATTATATTATGTGATTATATTATTATTTGTTTGTATTTGGAATATTAGATTGCAATATAATTAGAAATGATGTTTCTTCTAATTTTTTCGTGTTTGGAATATTATATTGTAACATTATAAGCAAATGTACATGTAAAATTTGTAAAATACGAGCCTTATATTCAGTCGTTTAATCTTATATTTGGATAATTAAATGTTTAAGTCAATTTTCAAAGTTCCACCAAGGATGATTTAGAATAAGAACGATTTAAAGAAAATACGAACCTCCATTGTTTTATCCCTCATGTTTAGAAAAAAGTAAATCCCCCCCCCAAGTTTTTGTAAAGGTGTGTTGTGATTAGCCCCAGCTGTTTCCCTTGATGCAATCTCACTCCTAGTTCCATTCTGTATAAGTTCCGTTCGACGTTTATTCTAATATATATTCAAAAGTTAACAAAGACGTAGTTGACTTTTACAAAATTTTGTAGATATATTTTAATTAATATCAAAATAAAAAATAAATAATGCACAATTAATTTTCAATACAATTTATTCGTCTTTTGAATTTATACTTTGATGTAAGCAACTTAAAGATTGTAACAATTATTTTTTATAAATTTGATACAATTACAATTTGATACAATTACAGAATTATACCGTTAAATTTACATTTTGAAAACTATTATTTTTATTTGAAACAGTTCCTTTAACAATGTTGATTCTCTTTCAAAATTTTGTAGAGAAAAAATTATATCGGTAAGTAATTATAGAGCAGTTAATTCAATTGTGGTTTTATATTCAAATTTTCGCATTCAAATTTGTATTGTACAACATCCCCATACAACATAAATAATTTAAACGCTTTCTTAAACTAACAGTTTTTTATCCAAGTTATCAGAATTTATGCATAGTATTATTAGGAGTGTAGTTGCATCGAATGGCAACACGTATTACATGCTTGTGACCAATCACAACACACCATTAAAAACATGTGCTTTTTCATTTACTTGTTTTCAAAACAACAGCGGATAAGAGAATGATTGATTTGGAGGTACGTATTTCTTTTTTTAATCATTCTTGTTCGAACTTGGGAAAATTGTTTTAAATATTAAATTGTTAAAATATAAGAGAGTCATTCTCCACAGAACGCAATGTTTCAGCAGTAGGAGAGAAAAAATTATTGAAATCATTGGACGCATCAAATTCTTTCCCCCATAGAACTTATCAATTACAATCCAATTATGACATTGACTCATATCGTCTGATAATATCATAGACTATAGAGGCCATCCATAGTTATTCCATGGGGGTGACGTCCACGGATATGACGATTTCCTTGTTATTGTTTTGTTCCAAATGGAACTTCAAGTTTATAAACATAAGATTACTAAATTGATATGTGTCCAAATAATACTATCAAATAAGTAATTAATAATAAGTATTTTATTATTCTTAACTGATTTTATATCGACCAGACATGATCGTATGATCTTTGCAGTTGCACCTATTTCACATTAGTCCGAGAGGCGACTGCAAATTTAGGTAGCCAATCGAACATCATTCTGAATTTTTTTATAGAAAGTGAAGAAAAGTGAGTAGATTAAGAATCCACTGGTCTGCCGTGGCAAAAATGGCCGAAACTGGTCAAAAATTGACTTTAAATGAGTTGAACAAAAGTCTTATTGCCAAATATGTCATAACTTGCCAAAAAATGAGCACACTCTTTCGTTTGGTAACCCACTGCACTTGAATTTTTAATTAGAAAAAGCGCAAACGATTTCTGATTTCTGGCTCGGAAAACTTGTATCTTTTAAAAGTAAGTCAAATTGGCGACATTAGTTACGTCATAAGTGACGTAATATTTATTGTTAAATTGGCTCATTTGTGAAAGATTAAGTAAGCCATCACCAGACATCCAAATCGTCTGCAATCTTCATAATTGAAAATTAAAGAGTGAGGGTTATCAAATTAAAAAGAACGCTAATTGCTAGGCAAGTTATGACGTATTTGGCGATTGGATTTAGTTCAACTTATTAAAAGACAATTTTTAACCAGTTTCGGCCATTTCTGCCACGGCAGACCTCAGACCAGTGGATTCGTAATCTACTCACTTTTCTCCACTTTCTATAAAAAATTGAGAATAATGGTCTATGGGATACCTAAACATGCAATCACCTCTCAGTCTACATGTTAATAATAAAATATGATTGTTGTATTGAAAACTAGAATAGGAACCAAAATGGTTACTTTAAACTTCTTTCCAATTTCACAGTTGACATGTTGTGACTAATGTTCACTGTCATGACGCGTCAGACTTGCGACCAGATGTATTATAGATTAATTGTAATGGAATTACTACTCATAAAAGTTTTATACTCAGGCATAACATAGCTTAACGTACCTTATAGCAAAAAAAAAAAAAAAAAAAAAAAAAAAAATAGACTTCAAGAAAATATGAAGTGAAATTAGAATACTGATAAAGCAAGTAACCTGAGGTTGCGACAAGTACGACTACGGACTAGACCAGCGTTCGCCATTAACTTTTGCGGGCCGGATACACCAATATCAATATATATATATATATATATATATATATAAATAATATGTATTTTTATTATCGATTGAACAATATACAGCGTGTCCCCGTATAACCTGGCCGACCTTTATTTTTGACACCGTTGGTCCTAGATGCATAGTCCCAATTGAAGAAATGTTTTAAATCGTTAAAATATTTTTACTGAATGGTTTTTAAGTTAGCAAAGGGGTTGGTATAAAAATTACGGATTGTAAATTTTTATACGGTCCCCAGTTCCCCCCAACTCATATTTAGAAAAATGTAGCCCATGAAAAAGCATTTCAAATAAAAAAAAATTGAAATTTTTAGACCAATAGCAACGGTGTTATTGGAGTTTAAAGTTTTAACACTATTTGGGGGGCCCGTACATAAATTGAAATGAGGAAATATCGTCTTATTGGAATAACAACGAGCCTCTAGACTAGGTTTGACTATGGCAAACAAGTTGTTGTTCATCACCTAAAACATTATAATATTTTACTAGAAACTGCTTTGAAAAAAAAAAAAAAAAAGTTACAAATTATACAATGCAACAGCAAACAAACTTATAAACAATTTTAATTAAATAATTTTAAATAATAACATAATCAGAAAGCAGCGCTTTTTGTTACACAAACAAAACTAAAAGGTGAGAGAAATAAACAAAGTGAAAAGGATAAATAACCTCTTTCTTAATTACATATGCTCGAAGTGTTTTCCTTCGACTAAAATACCTAAGCGCACACGTCATTCAAATTCATCTTTAATATTTTTCAGCATTAAAGGCGTAATACACCTGGCAACGGATAAAATTCGATTCTGCATATCTAATAGATTCGTCGATTCTTTTTCATATATCTTGCTTTTCAAAAATCCCCAAAGAAAGAATTCTAAAGGATTTAGATCTGGAAATTTAGGAGGCTATTCTACCGGACCTCCATAGCCGATAATGTTGTTTTGAAACTCACCCCACAAGGAGTGGTGCACCATCCTGTTGAAACCACATCATTTTAAGGTCTGCTAACACGACATAGTCATCCAGAAAATCAGATAAAGGTCCCTGTAACAGGTTCGCATACTTTTTAACCTGTTAATGTATCAGCAAAAAAGAAAGGTCCTACTAACGCTCCCTTCCATATGCCACACAAACGGACCATTGCAAACGGATCACATGAGGATTTTGCAGGACCAAAAGTGTGTGTTTTGCCTATTTACTACCCCAGTTCTTGAAAACGTACACTCATCAGAAAATGGAATGTTATTTAGAAATGATGAATCCAATTCTAGTTTGTTCATGACAAAATTGCAGAAATCAAACCGTCTATTTTCATCCCCGGGCAAAAACTCTTGCACCAATCACGGGCGATAAGGATGTGCACCGTGTCGGTTTAAGACTCTCCACACATGGGCTTTTGAGTATCCACATGCTTCATTAATGTCCCTGACACTAGATTGAGGGAAAGCAAGAGCATGGCCCAAAATTTCTTCGTCAGAGACAACCATTCTTGTATTTCCGGATCTTCCTATGCTACCTGTTTCTCGCAAACGCTTTACAATATTTAAAATCGTAGCTTTAGATGGATGTATGCCATTTGGAAAATATTTAAATGCATATTGTCTTGCAGATTCTCTCTCATTTCAATTACACTGGCTGTACAGAAATAGCATTTCTGCGTACTGTTCCGCAGTGTACATTTTAACAACGAGGATGGACGAAATAGCTAAACACATCTGGTATTAGTATGACCTACTTGTATTCTGAAGTGATGAACATACATTATTGGTTTTCTACCTACCAATCAATAATCTGCCACTAAAGTTTGCATAGGAACCTGCAAATCCCACAGTACTACATGCTAATTTACACATAAGGGTTCGGGAATTTTTTATTCCTTTTTTTTCCGAAAAATTTAAGTACAATTTTAGGGAGAAACGAAAATTTAAGGAATTATAGGAATTTTAGTGCGAATGTGACCCCTGCACAACACAAGAGTGTGAATTTGTTCGGCCTCGACAGATTTTTTTTTTCATCCTACGTGGTCGAAAGCTTTTTGTTAGTTTTAGGGAGTATGGCACCTATTATCTCTTGCAAACGAGTTCAGCATCCACAATTCACTATAGACATTGATAGATCGTATTCATGCATTTGATTACAGAATAATTTTCCGAACGCAATTCCTTTTTCTCTGTATTTCATTTTGTGTACATGCCCTTAAAATATGTTAATGACCACGGGTGTAAAGTGGTATAAGTCATTAAATTCCATTTTTCATATCTCCATGAATATTGGTCTTTCAAATTTCAATTTTTTTTTTGTTTGAAATGTTTTTTCATGGGCAACATTTTTCTAAATATGAGTTGGGGGAACTGGGGACTATATAAACATTTACAATCCGTAATTTTTATACCAACCCCTTTTCTAACTTAAAAACCATTCAGTAAAAATATTTGAACGATTTAAAACATTTCTTCAATTGGGACTATGCATCTAGGACCAAAGGTGTCGAAAATAAAGGTCGGCCAGGTTATACGGGGACACGCTGTATAACATTCCTGAAAACTGAAAAAAAAAGTTTTGTGTTTTTTTATCTTAATCAAATTACAATTGATATTTGAATATCTTTTTTTCAAATAATTAACAAATAATAATTTTCATTATTAGTAATGAGGTCTACAATTTTTATTATTAGTAATAACGTCTACAATTTTCATCATTAGTAATAAAATCTAAAAGAGAAGTGAACCTTTTATTCCAACGTGACAATACGACTTGATCTAACTTTTAATAAAACTATTAATTATTTAAACTGTACTTTCAGATTACTCTTTTTTAGTCGGTCAGTTATGACCATCGATATAAATAAACAACTGGATAGACTGCTTAACGCTGGGAAAATGAAGCCGTTGCCAGATGCCGTTGGTGGGATAAAAAATACGGTTTGCCGAGGATTGAAAATAAAATTTTGGGTTGTACACAGCAGAAATGTCAATAGTAGACCTTAATTAGTAATAATGTGCAAAAAAAATATATACTCTAACACTTTACATGGTTTTTCGCATTTCCATCCAACTATAAAAGTGAACTGTGATTGGTTAATCTTCCCACCAGCTTCGCAATCCCCGGCACACTTTTCTCTTTGCATTGACAATGGAGCAGTCTATCCAGTTGTTTATCTATATCGATGGTTATGATACGATGGTGATCGAAATCGTTTAGTTTATTTTGTGATAGAGTCGATGTCTGTTGCAGTATTTTTTGCAGCTACTCTTAACAAATTGTCCAAATGAGATTCAGTAAAGTTATTCCTGTATTTATTCTTCATGAAAACCATCTCGCTGAAAGCTTCTTTGTATAGTTTCTTCGGGCATGTTTCGAGATCTCTGTTCTACATAGTTTGCATATACTATAATTAGAACAAATTACAATTATGTAAAAAAAAATGTACAATGAAGTTTTATTTTTTTTCTTTATCTTCTGTGCTGTTGGCGGGCCGCAGAAAAGTCTGTCGCGGGCCAAATCCGGTCTGCGGGCCGCGTGTGGCTGACGTTGGACTAGACGCATTTCTTTAGTGTAAAAATGTTTTAAAATTTATATTACTCGTTTTGATTGTATTAAAATATATTCAATTACCAATATGTTTTGTGATGTTTTTGGCATTTTTTTTTTTTAAATCGTGAAATTTCGAACGATGCTCGTATTTTGGTAAGAATTGGCCATTCTTCTAAAACCCCTCCTTTCGACAAGGGCCGCCAATGGTATGCAATCTAGGAATTCTCATCTGAAGTATTTTAAAATGATTTTTAGCTATACAAACAAGTGTATCAGTAATAAAGGACGTTATTATTTTAAACAATACTTTATGTACGAGTCAATTAAAAGTTTAGTATAGAGAAAAAATGGGACATATTCTTTTGTTTCAAAGCAGTATGTTCCTTGCGAGATTTAAACTAAGATAGTATTCTTTTAAAATAAATTAGATTAAATAAAGAGCCCACTAAAACCATGTTAAAACACTTGAGTAACAATGTTTGAATGAGTATTTGTATGTAATGCCCTCATCTCATCCCGATAATGGAAACAACAGTTTCCATACTTTACGTTATACAAAATTAGGACTTTAAACGGTATCTGTTAACTTGCAATCGTCAACAAAAGCCACTTCCCTTTAATGCTTGCACGCAAACAGAAGAAAAACCGAAGCGGCCTTTCATAACGGAGTGACGCAAGTGTTTTGCGCGAGGAAACAAAATAAACACATCATCAAAAAAATGGTGTAAACAATGCTTTAGTGACAATGGCGAGATTGCGAATCCAAGTAAACAAAGGAATATGAAATTTTTTTCGGGGGGGAATTGATGAACTTTCATTACCGAATATTTGGAACGAAGGGTGATTTAAATATTCCGGCCAAAGCCAGTTCTGCGCTAAGTGATACAATGAAAAGGTTTTTTTTTATCTATCATCAGAAAATAAACCATAAAAGGTCATAGTTGGGGATGAAAAAGCATTATTTGGCGTTTGTTTTGAAATGTGTATAGAAGGAGGTTAGGAGTCCATAACCATCAATAACTACAATGTGAGTAAAAGTAAATGGGGAATGTTCAGGGTTATAAACTTTATATGCTTAGTTGTTTTGGTTTTATCAGAAAAATTAAAAGGAAGGAGAAAGTATTCTTTAAGTGAAGAGATATGAAATATCACATGAATGGTTTCTTATCAAATGAGTAATTTATTTTAAAATTAATTCAGGAAAGTAATTTTACTTGCTGAATTCAAATACTTCACTACGAAATTTTATATCAATGAAAAGATATTTACGGTTTCAACATTTGGAACATTTGACTTTGCATTAGCTGATGAAAGATAAGACTAGCTTACTTTTTGTATGCTTGCCTTTAATGACATTCGTGCCAAATTTCAGAGTTTTGACTACATTGGAAGTGTGACATTGGGAAGATATTCTTCTTTTCGGAATGTCCCTTTAAAATTAGCTAATTGAGATCGGAATAGCTTACTTTCACTATGCTTGTTCTTGTTGACAAATGTACTTAATTTCGAAATAGGTTTGTACCTAATTTCAAACAGGGGTTGCATCAGATCTTTATGTTTTCCGTTGTTGACATTTGCACCAAATTTCAGTGTTGTCTACATAGAAAATGTCACATTCCATCACCTTCGTCTCATGGATGGGTTTTCCACTAAGTGAGTCGCGACTGCTGAATAACTTAGAGTAATTTTTTCAGTAAAAAATCAATACAGTCATTTAACAGTACAGTTGATTTAACTTGTAAATCGGGTAACCGCCGTTTCATTGGGATTGTAATATCTCTGGTAGATAAACCCTTTTACGTTTTGACAAGTAATGCTCCATCTATTGCTAAATTGTCGAACTTTATCTTCTTCTCATGCCGTAAAATTTCCCTTCTTCTCTGTTTATTTTCAGGTCAAATTTCAGGTCATTTTAACCAGTTGCTTTTTTTCACAGCTCCATGAAAGTAGAACTTAATTTATAATCACCCTCTATTTTCGAAATAGAAATTGGCATAGAGGTTTTGTGAAATAAGTTGCTATGTTGGTACAAACATAACGAAACTGACGAAGTGAGCCCCTTGTTTTGGTCAAGAATTGCCTATTTAATAAACAGCAAGCCTCTTTAAAATAATACTTATTAAAATAATACCTATTTAAAAAAAACCCAGTAAGCTCCTTTTTGAACTAAAATTCCCAATCTTAAATAAACGATGTACACTTCCTCAGAAACTAATAAGATGAGCCCCTTGTTTTGGCCAAGAATTGCCCAAGATCAATTAACACTCTGGCTCTAATTGGCGACCCAAATTCCGCCGAGAGGGTCAACCCGGCGTGACCAACAACCAGATGACCATTGATGGATATGTCGGTCACTGGAGGAAGAGGGTATCTTTACTTGAAAGGGAATATCTTGTCTTCTTGCGAAAAGGACTGGAGGAAACTATTGACACTGACGGAACGATGACGTTGAAGTTTTTAATGGAAGTTTTTGGGGTTGACCATTTCAATGTAAATTACAATCTAAAAAATAATTCAGAGGTTGTTGTTTCATCTGTAAACGTAATCGTAATTGAAGTAAATATAACAGTGAAGTACAAATCTATTGTCATACTGAAAAATTAAATCTTTGAGAAGGTATTTTTTTCTCAATTTCATAGACTAATTGGCATTTGCAATAATAAGAATGATTTGAATAGTGCATTGAAAATGTTTAGAAATAATTTAAGAATAAATGGATTTCCAAAGATATTTTTTTTAATTTTAATGTTTTTTAGGTCTTAATGTACATATTTCGGGCGATATTGAAATTCCCAGTTAAGTAGCCCTAACTGGTATCTAGTCTTGATTGTAGATGGCGATATTGTTTTTCTTAAAGTGCGAAGTTATTTTGTTTTTTCGAAAGTGCGGTATTGTTTTCTTTTTGTGATATTAGTGCGGTTTGATGAAAGTCATGTAGAAGGTTACAATTTCTGCCTGGAGAGGTTTGTTGCTGTTTTTGATAAGATGTTTTATAAATGTATTTTAATTTTTATGTATTTATTTGACTTTCTGTCTTGCAGTTGGATGCTTCGGGGTTTGAGGATGGATTGGTAAATTATTACTGATTTATTCTTCAGAAACGCATCCCCGAAATCCTGACTGGGATCGAACCCCTTGATAGAGAGATCCAGTCGGGATCTCTTAACTTTTCAATCTTTTACTTTACGTAACTTTTACAATTTTTCTTTTTTTTTAAATTTGATGTATTCCGCAATTGAAGTGCTATTTTGAATTACAAAGAACATTTAGAGTTTTTTTTTTTTTTTTTTTAATATAGGACTCCCTAACTTCGAAATGACGTAACTGCGAAACATTAAGAAGCAGAAATAAGAGAATAGTAGTATGTTAGATAGAAAAGTATGTGATTTTAAATATACCGGTTTGAAAAACTAGTTATAATATTGAAATGTGGCAGAAAATTGTTGTAAAATTTGAATTTAGTGAAGTGAGTTAATCGTTTCCCTAATGTAAAATGACTCGTAGGGTCGCGTAGCCGAATCGTGAGAGTATTGTTTGAGAGTTCGAGCCTGAGACCGACTAAAGACCGCCGTGTTCGCTAATGGTGACTGGGGCAAGTTAAATCAGTCGTGGTCGCAAAGTCCTCCAAGGTCCCATACAAACCAATACCTCTGGGGGTGGCAAAGCCAAGTTTTCTGCTGGAGTCTTCTGCATTGGTAATGCCTTTAAATTAGGAAGCTCCACTTACGGTTGGCAGTGCTGCCATCTACCGGGTCATCACCGAACGAGGTAGAAATGAACTCTTCGGTGGTTATTCATGACTTGAAGTGATAAGCGGTGCATAGTTGGCGCTGTAAACCGGACGAGACCACAGAGACTTTTCGCTACTTCTGGTTGTTGTTTGATCTCCGTGTTTGTGCATACAAACTGTGTCTTTCTCAGTCTTAGTATTTATCCATAATTATAAATTTTAATCATTATGAATAAAGTGTATTCAAGAAGGAAGTACGGGTGATGCTGCTTCGTTCCGAAATGGGATATGAAAACTGGAACAAATAATGTTTGCCAGATTTCTGAAAGATGAGGACGATTTTTAATAGAGCTACATCTCTAAAATTTTCAACATAAGTAGTTTTGGACTTTAGAAAAACAAAATTTAAAATTTTTGGTTAGTTCTTTATTAATTAATTTTTTTAAATAATTAATATAAATTTTACAAAACAATTTCAAATACGTCTACAGCTTTAAAATTTTCAACATAAGTAGTTGTGGCCTTCTAATTGGATTTTTATAAAACAGAATTTTTTGTTGTTATTAACAAATATTTTACCAAACGATTTTTTTTTCTTGACAAGGGAGAGGCTTCCAATATTACGTAGCAATTAGATTTTAGTGAGTGAAGCGAACTTATGCTTACGCAACAATGAACCTTTCATCGAGCAAAGCGAGCCTATGCTTGCATAGCAATAAACCTTTTAACGAGTGAAGTAAAAGCCTGTGTTTATGTGTCATTGAACTTTTCAGCGAACTAAGCGAGCTTGATTTTGCGTAGCGATGAACCTTCCTGCGAACGAAGCGCCCAAAACTGGAACCTATATACGAATGACAGATTTCCGCAACGCGAGGCCTTACAGCAAGTTAAAATATTGCACTTGTTAAAATTTCGTAGCGAAGCACGGGTATTCAACTAGTAGTAAATATATTATTTATGTCTGAAAATGTAAAATTATATTGCATGAGCTGAAACTTTTGAGAAATCAAATTGGGTATCTAAAACAAAATTTGGTACATATAAACGTATCCAAACGAGACTTCTCGCCAATGTCTGGAATCATCAACAGACAGTTTGCTTTAAAAAAAAAAAAACATCCAATGGATTGGATAAATCCGATCCCTTCATCTATAATAAATTTCTCTTTGTATCTTATCTGAGCTAAAAGCTCTAATTTTTTTAAATAGTTGCTGCTCATTTGAGTTTTTAAAAGCAAAACAATCCTTGAAACGAAATGACAAATGCATTGAAAATTAACGGAGACTCTGCCGGAAGTGAGTAACCGGAAGACACGGGAATTGCGCCAATCAGAGACGACTTGGGATTTGTTTCCAAACATCAACCCATGGTTGGTTGTATTCAGATTATCTGGCGCCGTCAGCAACACGAGGGCTATAATGCGTCGAAACATTCGTCATTAGACAAGCCAACATACATTTACAAACACCCATGCCAACACGGGACTCGAACCCGCAACCTCGCGGTCTAGAAGCCCGCGCGCTAACCACTATACCGTTTGGTCGGCTAACATCAACCCATGAATAGGAAGACTTGAGCTCTCCCTCTCACGAGCGAGTGTGTGCTTACATCCTGTGCAGTACTGACCACTACCGACCTGTACTGGATATGAGTTTGGTACAAAATGCTTGAAAGAAGCAGAGGTTTCCTTAGTCCCCACGGTCCTTGATAAGAAGAAGTAGAATGGAAAAGGGCCCTACTTTCTCTTTACTGTATAATGTGGTTTATCTGTCACATTGGAAAATTAAAGGGTTTTAGTAAGGCCATATGAGTTTTTAGAACACCATGTTATACCAGTTTTGATAATTAACAAATCCGTTCAAATGACAATGGATCTCATCGGTAAACTATATACAGTCTTTATTATATTTACTCCCATCAATCAATTTCGCAAACCGGTGTATTTCAAATTCAATATCTGTGTATCCAACATACCACTAGTATCTTCTATTTGTTTCACATTCATACTATTTCAAAATTAGGAATTTCTTTCTGTAAGATCCTTGTATTTAGGAAAAATTATATTATAGCACAAATATAGCAACATTATACAGGGTAATTCAAAATGAATATAGCGATTACAAACGGCAGTAACTATTTAATGAAAAAGAATTTATCGATAAGATTAACACAGAATGTAGATGGAACGGACAGAATTTCGAAGTTCCGTCTACATTCTGCGTTAATCTTATAGATAAATTCTTTTTTAATAAATAGTTATAGCCATTTGTAATCGCTATATTCAGTTTGAATTACCCTATATTATAGCTCAAGAAGGCCGCATTTACACACTCTATAATTGAATGTACATTCGGTTGAATTGAATCTCTTATTGTCCAGAGCTCAGTTAAGTTAATTTAAAGTAGTGGACTGTAGAAATTTTATTATTATATATTAAAGACATACAAGGCACACACATAATAAAGATTTACTTAGACGTATAAACATTTATAATTATTCAAAGTTAATAAGTTGTAGTTGAGCACTCGGCTCCTATTTTGAGACATGTGTCTCCTATCAAATTCAATTCAGTTCTGCTTCTCTTCTCGCGTATTCTCCACTAGGGGGAGACACTACGAGGATAAATTGTTCTTGACCAATCAGGCGCAAACACATATCTTTTGACAGAAAAGTTATAGGAGGTCTAGAATAGCATTACAATAGAAAACGAATTACTGAGTAATCTGAGTGTCAAGGAGGAAATACCCTCCTAGAAGACTTTCAAGGGAACTTCGACCCTATTTCGATCATGAATAGAAGAAGACTCAAAATACTTTCATGAGACAGTTGAACAATTAACTGGCGATCATATGTCCTATCTCTATCGTGGGTCTTCTTTTTGTGGGGAATCAAACTTGAGATACCTATGCTAGGCAAGCAATTTATCCCTTGAGAGTGAGTATGATGAACATAGGGGCTGTTGAATCAACTAAGTAATTCTTGATACAGAAATTCTACAATGTTGATGATGATATTCGCAATAAATTCAGAGGCCAACCACCCAAATTTTGTAAAATTATAATTAAGATAAACTGGCTTAAGTATGTATTGCGTATTTATTATTTTATATATTAATTTAGTAAATATAGGATAATGAAATTTTTCTAAAGACCTCCAAATATAATGTTTTTTCTCAGGTGTTACAGTAGTTTAACTTATGAAACATGCAAATAATAAAATCTATCACCCTAATGAAAAAATTATTAGATAATCATCATTATGAAATTGTTAGTTGCTTTTGTTGCACGTGAAGTTTCCAAATAGAAGATATCGTATTGTGTACTACAGAGTCACAGACAACATGGACTTGAAACTGGAAGGACGGTATGCGTCAGATTCAACTTGATTTCAACTTGTAAACAATTTTGTGTTGTTCAACGAATTCCAAGTATATACTTTAACTCCAAAGGAAGAATTTTGAGTGATGATACTTTTGTAGCATGGGTGCGATATAATGTTGATAGGTTAAGTTTGAGTTATTAGCATAAATTTCAATGCTGAAACACTTTTTAACTTAAGCAGAAATTTCTTCAACAATGCCATCAAATCTTTTAACCTAATAGTACCAATTAGATCAAAGGCTTGACAATAAATTTGTTAGACTAACTATATCTGACATTATACAAATTATAGGTAATGTTTAAGAAATGTAGATAATTGAATGATTCCATTGGCAATCACTGATCACCGAAAGAATTGAAGTGCATTTGCATAAGTCATAATTTTAATCTACAGATTATAGGTTTGAACAAATCAGTTACAATAAATCCTTTAATTCAAGCCCTATCTTCTTACGATATATTTACATGTGAACATATATAATCCTTTCAGCTCACCCAAATGCCCCACCAAGTGTCATTTCCGGATTAGTATTATGCGTGTTAAGTAACTTACTTCTATCTCATTTTAAATGAAACTCCATCACGACATTATGTAACTTCTAAAATTGAACGTTGTACAACAACATTACGCGAAGTAAACGCAATATCTAACAATGTTCGGCCTTTAATTTACTCTTCCTCTCTTTGATGACGCGTTTGTCTTCAAATCCCGGAAACACACTTCGTGGCGTGCTACTGTTTTGTCAACTTCCACACACGCAATGTAATTTGGGAATAAATGCGATTAGGTTTGGGATCCTTATGTGTTGGAACAATCAAGTATTTTATCATATTATGGGATAACTTTCGGACCACCTATGTACAGGTGTTTTCAAAAAATTGAATGGCATGAGAAACATTAATTCGTATAAGATTAGTAAACTGTTAATAACACTCAAAAGAACCAGGGTGTTTGAAAAGTTACAAAAACAGATTAAACAAATTGGTTAGCAGCGTCAAAACGTTACTGTTGAAATTTCTTTTTGATAATAAAAAGCATGGATAGAATTATGTATGGTGTATTACTGGTCAATTATCTATGGAATAAAATTATACAACACTTTAAAAAAAATTTCATATTAAATTTGGGTACAAAATTATTGTGCATAAAAATGCAGATATTTGAAATATTTTTTGAAGAATGTTTCTTCACAGATGTAAAACAAGATATTAAATTTAAAATAACTTTGAAATATATATTTCATTTCCCCCCCCCCCATTTTTCCTCTTTTTGAGCTCTTCCAAACATAAATAAAAACGCTTCGTTTTATTGGAATGTTATAACATAGGTACAGTACCGTGGAAGTGTAATTTGTTAATAATTGTATATTTGCTATAAAGGGGTCATCACCATATTAAAACTAAACCACACTTTTAAAAGTTCAATAGCAACCAAACCTTCAAAAGTTCAATAGCAACTCCATAGTATTATGCCACATTTAGATTTAGCTTATAAGGGCGTATATACAAAGCGATTTCTAATTAGCGTATAGCTCTAAAAATTTCAACGTAAGTAGTTTTAGCGATTGGACTTTTCATAAACATAGTATTAAAATTGTAATTATTTTGTTAGTTAATTTTTTTACAAAGTTACTTCTATTTGGAGTATAGCTCTGAAATTTTCAAATTTAAGTAGATTTGGCCTACTAAAAAGGACTTTTGACAGAAATTAACATTTTAATTAGTTTTTAATGAATTTGTTTACAAAGTAACATGCAATAGGCGTAATAGGACTTTTGACCAACAGAATGCTACAACTTTAGTTTGTATTTTTTTTTTTTAATTTCCTAAAGTCTCTTTACAATATAATTTCAAATAAACATATAACTCTGAAATTTATAGATAAGTAGTTCTGACCTTTTAATTTTGCTTTTCACAAAAACAATGATAAAATATTCTCAGAGATTTGTATTATTGTATTTCTAGACAAGGGAGGTTGTTCTTATAATAAGGATTTACGTAGCAATTACCCTTTTAGCGAACAAAGCGATTTTATGATTTCTCAGCAGTAGTCCTTTTAGCGAGTGAAGCGAGACTATGCTTGCTCAGCAATGAACCTGTCAGCGAGCGAAGCGAGCCTGTGTTTGCTTAGTAATGAATCTTTTAGCGAGAGGAAGAGCTTGAGTTCGAGTAGGAATGAACTTTTCAGCAAGCTAAGCATTTAAAGCTGAGAACTATACACAATAATGAGTCTCTGGAACGCAGGCTCAAGCAGTTAGACTTAAATAATATCTACACATAAAAGCATTTTACCTTATACAAGTAATACCTAGACTCCACTAACCAATGTAATTACATGAATTCCTGGAAACTGGAACTTTTTTTTATTATTGGCAAAGATATACTGTTAATTCTTTAATTTTGTTAAATGAAATAGAACAAAGCCATATTAACACGGACATGGAAAATACATATTGAAATATTATTTTCGGGTATTGTAATTCAAAGATTAGTAATTCTTGAAAATCAAATGTCAGTTAATAGCTTGCATCACATGTGCAATCTTTAATTTTTGATTTGTTTTGCAACAAAGGGATTTGAGGTAATTTCAATTGCTTGGATAAAAAATATGGCTTGCTTCTTATTGCATTGACATTCTTCATTATGTACTGGTCCTTTAGTGTACAAAACGTGTTTTGTAAGCAATGAAATATTTTGGTTGATTTCACATAAGCCAAAATGCGCACCTTTCTTTTAAGTATGAATTATATTTTAATACAAACATTTATTAAACAAATTATTTGAAATAACAAACATTTTATTAACTGCTAAATCTGTATTCCTTTCTGTAATAAATCATATCATAACAACAGCTTCAATCAGAAATATTAGTCGCATTCAGGCATTTTTAAATGCGCAACTCAAGCGATGTAGATTCTCAATGGAAACAAATATTGACCTGCTGGATAGAGGAATCCAGAAATAGAATTGACCTTTCCTATAACATGCGTATGTTTGGAATCAAAACATTCTACACACTGAAATGACAACATAACATTTTCATTCCATCTGCAACAAACAATAGCCGCCCATAGCAGGACAAAACACTCAACTTTTAAAAGCTGAGAAAGGAAGAATGAAAATCGGTGGACACTTACCGAACACCGTGGATGCCGTTTCAGTTGTTGTCAGAGTTGAACTTGCATCGTTCTGTCAAGAGAAAATAGCGTCGATTAGTTTGGGCAGTGATTCGTGTAGAAAACATAAAAAAAAAGAAAGAAAAAGAACAACTAAATTGGATTCACTGTCGCGATCCCGGAAGCAAAACATGTCAAATTAACCTCGAGAAATGTCCACATTGAAAGGGAAATGACTCTGGGTGACTCCTGCAGAGAAAGACTTAGTTTGAGGGAGTTTGAGAAATTACTCATAGCTGCTCTGTGGGCTGGGAATTGATTTGGAAAATGACTTGGAGTAGATTTTGGTTGGTTGTTTTCAGATTATCTGGCGCCGTCAGCAACACGAGGGCTATATTGCGCCGAAACATTCGTCATTAGACAAGCCAACATACATTTACAAACACCCATTCCTAACACGGGACTCGAACCCGCAACCTCGATGTCTAGAAGCTAGCACGCTAACCACTATACCGTTTGGTCGGTGGAGTAGATTTTGAACTGAAGGACTTGACTTGTTGGAATCTGATGGCTAGTTTGCAACAGATGTTTGATATTAGAAATGAGCTGCGTAAAATAAATGGCGAAAGTTCTGTTTGGGGAGTGACTCAAGTAGCTATTTTTCAGATGGAATTTTCTATCAAAAATGATTAAGGGTTGTTTTTTGTAGCAAAGGATGACTTGAGAAGAGACTCGTGGCTGTTTTGCAACAAGAGTTTGATACTGGGTATCAAGTGAAGGACTCCATGATTTTACAAATTAAATAACTCAAAAACAAAGATTGATAGAAGAACGAAATAAAAGTATCATTATTTTGAAAGCTGTAAAAAACTGATGCTAAAGTTTCAAAGTTAGTTACAAACAATGCCAACAGGTGGCACTGTAGTTTCAAAATTCTAGAAATATGTTACAAATTTCCTCTGTAAACAGTCGTTGGAATCACACCAGAAACTATTCAAAATTTTCACTTTCCGCAATTCAGAGGTGGCGCAAATGAAGAATGAAATTTTCTGTTACCTTCTGTAGTGAGTCAACGGAAATGGACGTATATGATTCAAAGATCAACTCTTCCAGCTTGGCTAGTATTGCATGATTGTTAGTTGAAAGACATGTTCTTCAATGTACCCACAAAAAGTAGTTATGAGGGGTAAGATAAGGTGGGTTTGGAGGTCAATCCATGCATGTTCAATTAACTGTATAACAGTCCAAAGTAATAGTTCTATGCCCGATGCATTCCTGAAGAAAGTCAAAAACCTATCTGAAGCGGTGCTCATCATGCATAAACCACGAAGTGCCTGGTCGATTCTCAAACACTTGCAGTGTGGCGATAAATTGTTCTAAAATTGTGACAAATCCTCTTTCTCTAGTGACCGTTTCGCTCATAAAAAAGAGCCAATAATGCCTTTGCTGGATATTGCAGTCCAAACAAGAACTTTTGAGGAATGTAGGGGTTTTGCTTCACACAATTAGGGGATTTTAGCACCCCAAAACTACCAATCCTGTTTGTTAACAAAACCATTGAGGTGAAAATGAGCTTCATCTGTAAACCATGTACAGTCATCATCGAATCCATTCTAATCAATCATTGTTAAAATACGTTTCACGAAGTCTTCTCTTTGTCGTACAGCTCAACGGGAATGACTTGATGACACTAGATCTTCTCAAGCTGTTTCTCGGTATTTTGTGTGTGCTGGATAGCTTTAATCCGGATCCTACTGCAAATCTTTGGATGGATTTCCTCAGATTTATCTCAATAAATGTAACTTGTGGTGACGTTTTCAGGAGTAAGCCACGCTGCCTGTCCGTTGAAATTTGTTGAAAATCATGCGAACAGTTTTTAAATCAGGACCTTTACAACTTTAATTCGGGATTGAAAACTGCGTCTTGAGGCCGTAGGACTGTAATTTAACCTGCGATATTCGGATCTCAGAAAAACGTGTTATTCAATGGAATATGTAATGACTTCATCCACTGACTGACTTTCTTTTATGTTCAAACAGTGGAACTGTCCGAAAACCGATCTCTCTGAGCTTCAAAGCACTATTCATTCATAAGAACTAAAGTGTACAGTGCCACCTACTGGCAACATTTGTAATTAAATTTGATACTTTAAAATCAAATTTTTACAGATTTCAAAATAACTATACTTTTTGTTTCATTCTTCTGTTGATTTCTATTTTCGAGTTATTTAATTTTAAAATCCTTGAGTCCTTTCATGGACACCCTGTACGAGAAAAGGTATATTTTTTAAGTAAGTAAATATATTTTTAAGTAGAGTAAGGGTAGATTTTTAAATGTGTGAAGGACGGTTAGTCTCTTAGTTGTTTTGTGGGAAGTGATTTGATTTCAGAAATGACTTATAGATTTCGAAGTGGAAGACTTGTCTTGTTCGAATTTTATGGCTAGTTTGCAGCAGAGATTTGATCTTATAATTTAACTGGGGTAATTTAAATGGCGAAGGAGTGGTATGGGAAGTAACTCACAGCAAGAGTTTCTGCTATGAGAAATGATTAAAAATTATTTTGAAGCAAAGGACTTCTCTTAAGAAGTGGCTTGTGACTACTTTTAATCCAGAGTTAGTTCTGAGAAATGGTTTGAAGTAGATTTTGAATTATGAAAGACTTGTCTTGTCTCATCACTACTTAACAGCAAGGTTTTCATTTTTTAATTAATTCAGGGTATCTTTTTCAGGAAAGGACGTGGTTTGAGAAGTGACTCATACTTTTTTGTTTTGTTGCAAGAGTTTTTCTTTGATAAGTGAATAAGGATAGATTTTGTCTAAAATTGCTTAGCTGTAGAAATGACTCGTAACTGTTTTACACCAAGAGTTTGCTTTGAGTAACGAATGATTGTAATTGTTGTAATAAAGAACTTGGCTTGGAAGTGACTCATGGCAGTTTTGCAGCAGGAGTTTTATGTTGAATTATTACAGAGAAGAACTTGGGTTCAAAAATGAATCATGGCTATTTTGAAGTAAGAGTTTGATTAAAAAATGATTCGGAGTAGTTTTTCAGTGAAGAACCCAGCTTGAAAAGTAATCAGCAATGTTTCATCAAAGTTTTTACTTAAAAAATGAATCAGGGTAGGCTTAGACTCTAGATTTGTAATGGAAAGTTGGAAAAGTTTGGTTTGTATCAAAAGTTGTAGTTACTTTAAGTGGGAAATAAATCAGGACAGTTTTTGTGCTTTTCCATAAGAAATTCCAGACGGCATAATCATGAATATGTGAATTAGTAGCTATAACAAATTACTACATTGACAAGATTGTGCCAAAATGCATTAATAACAACATTCGTACTACAGCAACGATCACGATTCAGTAGATGTTTTAATAGATAACGGCATTGCTTTTATGTTTCGAGTTAGTTTTGTGTAGAATCACTACTTCAGGAAAATTTTTAAAGTGATTTTGTTTTCAGAAAATAAACTTAAGTTGGTTAGTGATATTAAGTTTCATTGGAGGGCTGCAGTGAATAACACATATATCTTAAATAATGAGTCTAAAAATCCCCATACGTCAAAAATGTCAAAGTATAAAATAAGGAAAATTAAGTGAAATTTAAAAGTTATGTATTTGATACCATTCTTATGAAACAGATTGGCTAATCCTAAAAATAATTATAAAAACAATAACATACTAATTGACCAAAAAATGAACCATGGAACCAATAATCATTAATTAATGCATGTAACATCAATTAAACATGTGTCATCATATTTCTAAAACATACATATAAATTAAAATTGCCACAATATTTTTAACCATGTTAATATATCATTAAATTCATGTAGGCTAATTTAGTGGTGTTAAGTGGGTGGGATTTGTTCATTTCACCAGGTTTATTACACGTGCCTTGGTTTCTTATGGCATATTAATAAAATGATTGTTGATCATTTCATCAAAATTTCTTTTACCGTATCCCTAAATGTTCTGCATCCACTTAAGAATAGGTTTTGTAACGCAGAATTACAAGGAAATTATTGCAGAATGGATTTATACGTATGTTTACTTAATTAAAAGATTCAGATTAGTTTTCTAGTGAGATAGAATCGGTGCTTACATACAAAACTCTTTTGTTTGATTATATTAATATAATAATAAAGATATCGAAAACCTAAGAATATAATATTTAAGAAGAAAATTTTTCTCGCATTGAGAATACAACTTTCCTACATGGTACCAATTCAGAAGAAGTAGTATAAGAAATCGGGCTTTTTTACATCACTCAACTAGTTGAAGTCCCCCGGTAGAACTTGGTTTAAATTGGTTCAGTAGATGACAAGTCTTGGTGCAATTAGGCCCTTGTGTTGTCCTTGCGCGAAATAAATTTTAAACGCAACCAGCAACAATTACAAGCTATGATCATACCTCCTTTCACCCCAAACCTCGATTTCACAACATGAACTACAAAAAACTAGGGGTGGGGAAATATTTTCAATTCTTTCAATTACACTACAATATTGGTCATCGCATTCAAGTTTGATTTGTTGTTATTTACCGTTTTCAAATTTTCCCTCTTTTTTAAAAAAAATAAAAAAATGACCGGTTGGCGATATTTCTGGCAAATTTTTTTACATAGATTGAAAAAAAAAATGAATTTGATGTCATGTTTTTTGTTTAATATTTCATTAAACTTTTATTGTAAGTGAAACTGCGAAGATACAGTCGTTGATGGGCAAAGCTCAAGGGAAGAAAAATCTATGTCAAAGACATTCGTTTTTCAACTTTTTACATCTTTATTGAGTTTATACGGACATTTTAGAGGCGAGCACGTCTTTTTAACACCTTAAGAGATATTAGCCCAAAGATTTTAATCAAAATCGTTAGAGCCGTTTTTTAACCATTGCTGAAAATTATGATTTTTCATGATTCATATGCACGAGAGCGATTTTGACGAAAATCTTAATGATAGGTCCCATGGCCACCACTAATCCACACACCAAATTTGAAAATCAAAGGTCAATTTCCAACAAACATTTCTTCACTGAAATTTGCAGCTTTCGCTTGGTTCTAAGTCAATTTTGTTGTAGAACTAATATTTCGCCAAAACGAAACAATATATTAAAACCATACTTAAAATATATAGTGTCACATGTTTCTTAAATACTAGGTTATGGTTCTAATCCACTTCATTTACCGTTTTTATATTTCCATCATTATTTTAGAAAAAATTGCCAGTTTGACGATATTTTTTGCGATAATTACGATTTCACACTACAGTGAAGCTGGGAGAAACTTATACAAAGGTTGTTTCGTCTTATAAAAAGTTATTTTTTATTGTTTTATATTCTAGCTGTCTTCTATACCATAATTATGTGGATGCAATCATGCAGAATTATTATTTTTTTGTCAGAAATGACCTTCTGCTACCTAAGCGCGCAGTTATGGAGCTTCTATGGAACTCAATTTATAAGAATTATCCAAATAGCTCAAAATGTTCCAATAGCTCCCAATGCAGACAAAAATATTTTTTAGTTTCCGGTAAATAAGTTTTGTATATTGTACTACCGAGGGTGTAATATGTGTCTCAATAACGTTTCGATGGGTTTCAATAAAGAAAACAGATATGGTACTAAATAACTCCATCCCATGGAGTGAGATTGTGCAATCAAACAAACGTCTCTCCCTATTGCATCTTCCTTCCTGCAACCATGGAAAAGCACTTGATGACATGAATAACCAGCAGTCTCTACTTAAGAGCTATTGGGCTACTACATAGTTTTGCAGATTTTTTTCACAGTTTCCAGCAAACGAAGAACCCCACAGTAGCACACCACTGGCAATATCGCTAGACATTGGTCAATCGCGATAGTCAGCCGTTGTAAATCGGTCGTTGTTAAGAATTTTGGCTAATCTCGCAACAATTGTGGACAAATATATTGGGAATTTTGAAGTATTGATTCGCAGGTTAAAAAAAAAAAAAAAAAAAAAAAAATGTTTTTTATAAAAAAGACAGGAAGGCTGTATGTATGTTTAGTGATGTTTTGACATGCTTATTTTTAAAAAGAATCGTGTATTTTGGAACGAAGCTGGAATTTCGGCCAGGATTGGTCAGTTTTCCAGAATCCCTGAAGTTACTACTGTGTTACCTGGGTATGTACATGTACCACCAATGAGATACAATATGCCGTACGTGGGAATTTAAGGTAGCCGACTACCAAAAAAAGTCGAATTTTCATAAAATTTCATAATTATGTTTTATATGAGTTTCTGAAAGTTTATATCATAATGTTTCTAAAAATAGTTTTATTTTTGTTCTAAGTCATTTATGAATTAAGTTATGAAAAATTTAAGGCAATCACATCAACAGGTTTCCAATGCAACTTTGTTATTTAAAATCATTTTCTGCAAAATGGAATTTTCAGTGTTTCGTTAACGCCATTAACATGATAACTTAAAAAGTAACAAAGACATTGCTGTGAAATTTTCTGTGAAAGTACTTTGTAATGCTCATCATAAAATGACATTTGATCTAATTACCAGGTGCAATAGTTATTAATTTGTAACCGCACTTACACAATAAAATTTTTAAAAAGCGTTAATTTTTTTAATGTATATTTTAAACAACTATATCTCAGTAACTTCTAAAAAAATCTCCTAGATTGAAAGTCATTTTCAAGATAGTTAATTTATATGTATCTGGTTTCCAGGAAATTGCATTCTGTTGATTATAATTTTGTTGCCAGTGTAAACCGTAAACGCTAAATTTAACAAAAATTCATTTAAATTTATTCAATTTTTAAAAAGAAATTATTAATTTTTACAATTTTCCCCTCATTTACCTCCTTTGTATGCTATCGAAACTAATAGCATGGAAGAAAAAAATTATATTTACATAATTTTTAAATTTTTTTTCTCCAAAAGTAGTCAGATTCCTTGAGGAAAAGAACAGTAGTGGCAATAATTCATTCCACCCCATGCGATGGGAATGTATCATAAAAACATTTCTCTCTGCAATTCTGATTGTTTTTGAACATGTGAACTTCAAGTTGGAATTTAAATCCATGTTGCTGATATGCTTAAAAATTTGAATATTATGGTAGATATTACAAAAAATACCTAAACAAAATTATAAGTTAATTCTTTTGACGATATCTTGACCTGATGATCAATAATAAAAACTTGTGTTGAAGCGTTATATTAATGACAGTGTACGTTTTAATCAAACTTGAATTATGTAAGTCAAAAAATGCTTATTCCAGTTGTAGTATTTGAATGTGAAATTATACACAAAGTTTTGATTTTGTATTTTTCTATAATAATATAAAGCCTTTTGATAATAATAAAATTAATTAATAATATTGATAATTAATATAATTGAAACAAAAATATATATATTTTTTTGAGAACTTCTTTCGGTTTCAAAAATATGTTTATGAATAATTCTTGGAAAAAAAAAAAAAAAAAAAAGATAAATATTCGAATCATACCTGTAAAAAATTTCCCTCATTTTTTGGTTCGAAACTACTCTCGAAATATTTCGATTACAAATGAAGAAAAAACGTCATAAACCACCCGAAGCGGAGTTTTCTCTTAAATAATATACTCAGATTTTTTTTTTTGTAATTCTCGGTTAGTTTGCAAATTAAATTTTCTTAAAAATAATTATTCAAACAAAACGTCTATTAAACTTATACATATTCAGTATAAATATTTTTCTCATAAAATACACAAAAAAAATTTCTCTTGTGCCAAATACGCCAAAATTTAATCTTATAAATAAAATATGAAGAAATTGCCTTTCATTTTAAAACACTGAAACATTTTCTCTACATCAAATATTCAAACATATTACTATCAGACATAGAGATATACGGATATATAAGAATGTATGGATCCTGGACCTATAAAAATATGAGGACCTATAAAAAATATGCAGAAATATTCCATTCAAATTAAACATACGAATAATGCTTATGAAATTTTTATCACATCGAATATTTAGAAACTTTCTCTCTATAATAAATATGAGGGGAAAAATCCTGTCATGTCATATAGGCAGATAAAATTGCTTCTATATCATATTTTCCAAACAATTTTTCTCAAATAATAAACCATTAGGGTCACTCACCGCGGTCAGCACCTCCCCGGTGCAGAAGAGGGAGAAGATCGCCACCACCAGCACTAAAAACAAATCCATCGTCTGCAGGTCCCGAAATCGTCTGCAAACTCCTTCAGTCCATCTTCGAAGAGGAACGATTGCGGGGCTCGTCCAGGCGTGAAAAGTTCGTCCAGCCGAGACGACGATTTTCTTCGAAGGACAGCCCTTCCTAACGAGCACCTTTTATTATCTTCTGCTTCTCCAAAGAAGCGAAGTGAAGAAGAGGGGGGGTAGTAATTTTTTTTTATTTTTTATATTCGATTTCTCGATCTTTATTTATTATTGAAGAATTTTTTTGTGTGTGGGGTTTGTTCCACAGATTGTTCGATTTGAATGCTTCAAAACCGGAATGTGGACTTTCTTTATTCTTCTTCTTGGGGTGAACCAATCGGATGGGTGGTCATGCCTTGGTAAGTTCGATTGGGGGGGGGGGGGGGGGGGAGGGGAGGGGAGGGGAGATTATTATTGTTTCGTTTTCTACTCGCCTTTCGATTTTTACTCTACCCCGTTACCCAAAGGAATGTTTTGCTTAAATTATCTCTTCAGTTATGGCAGGTCCGAAGCAATTATGAGAGTAAGACGATTATCGAATCACAATGTAGTTGATTAAGAAGTGAAGCTCTCTTTTTTATCTTCGTTTATTTACATACAACTTTAATTCCTTTTATATACAGCAAGGATAGAGAATGCATCTGCTATTTCAACCTTTCCGCAATGGAAATTACGTTTCTTAATCAAGTATAACTTCCTCGCCAATCAACGTTGTGCATTCGTTTGTGCTTGTGTTTGTTTAAATGATGATTTCCTTAATTTGATCATCACTTATCAAACATAGTTCATGGACCGCACGTGTGTAAAGTTTTAGTCAGATCTCCTTTAGCAGAAAGGTATCAAAAGATAGAATCTGTTGTTGCGTGGACGGGTTCGAAAGATTTGAAGCCAAAGCAGATCAAAACTTGCAGATATTTATTCCAATATCACTCTTCACAGATTCCTTTAAAACTCCAGAACTTCTCGTTCTAGTAGACACAATACAACTCTTTTCATAACAATAGAGCACAAAACAGCAGTTAAAAACTTGACAACACAACTGCTAAAATCACTGCAAAAGACAATGCAATACAGTTCGCTCTCTGAACTCTCTGAATGCTCACTGAGACTCAGTATCTCAACTCAGTAATTTCAGTCAACTCACCAGTCAACTAATTCAGTGACTCAAAATCCCGGACTCAACTCACGGCCGGCCTTATATAGGGAAAGCGAACATTCTTGAAATTTCTAGAGGTAGATATTTGGAGAACTTTCCAGATCGTAGTCGAAAAATCCTATACATGTACATGGGGACCGAAAATGTCGCCAAGTTTGGTGACATTTGGCGGTTTCTCGCCAAATTTGGCGATACAAATTAGTCGCCAAAACAATCGCCAACTTGACTCTATCTCGCCAATTTGGCGAGATTTTCATTACCATAATGTTAAATGCCCTGCTCCTTGTAAAACTCGCTTCCAGCGTTATCTCTGTAAAACTCGTTATCAAGCGTTAAGACCCATATTGCCGGGAAGCCAACTTAAGACGAACTATTGCACTGCCTTATGCAAAATGTACATAAATTTTCCTATTTACAAAATTAACACTACGAAATATTTACAAATATACAAAAATTCGTAACACTGTTATACCTTACATGAGATGTACCTTGGTACTACATTTCTCATTTTTAAGGAAGTTGTAACCGTTATTAACAACCTGTAATGGCAAATTCACAAATAGCAGTTATACATTTTTAAAAAATTAACCCATAAAGAAAGCTTTTAATGTAAATCTTTCATATGCATTGCTAACTTATATGTGTAATTGAGATTTAACTAAGTGATTGTGAGCTCAGATTGACTTTTCATAGTATTTAATCACTATGAAGAAAATGATCCATTCTGTGCCATGAGTTAACTCGTTTTACCCCCAAAACTTAATAGAATGCATTGTCATAGACAACGAGTCTACCTGCCAAGTTTCAGATCCATTGGATGAAGGCAAGAGAGCTAATTAGTCCTCCGAAGAGTCAATAGAAGCGTACTAGAATGCGGCCTTTTAGTTGACAGTCCCCAAAATTTCGTAGAATGCATTGTCATCGACAACGAATCTATCTGCTAAGTTTCCCATCGATTGGGTGATGGCAAGTGGGTTAATTAGGCTTCCGCAGATTTGCATACCACCCACTTACATACTAACAAATTCGAATTTAATATAAAGGACTAAAAGAAAATAACAATAAGAGTACTGTGAATGAAATGTATAACAAAAGTAAACTTCCTTTATTACGTCTACTTGAGTTTGAAATGTTTAGCACACCTTTTTCTCAACATTTGAAACTGGTGCTTGCCAGAATGCTTTTCCAGATGCTTCAAGATATTATCAAGATATTGATGGGATTTATCCTCATTGAATGTTAAGCAGAAAGGTAGAAATATATTTAACAATAGGGTACATTAGAAGAGATATTTGTCTTAAATTGTTTAAAGAGCTCGCTGTCTATATTTTAAAGCAACAGTAGTAGCAGTGATCGGCGGTGACAACTTTTGGTGGCGCATTCACAAACCATGATTAAGACTTTAAAAAAAATTAACAAGTGAGTGATATAAATGAAGTAGATTAAAGGTACAATACCTGGTTGAATGTAGTTGTACATAGCCATGTTTTGGATATTTAGGATGTTTTTTTGTTTTTTTTTATCAACGTTTGAAATTTGTGCTTGTCAAGATATAGTTGAATGTTCTTAATATTCTGATATGATTTGTTAGAGTGATGTAAAAAGCCTTTATCATCTGGCGAAAACTTCATATTTAAATCGTTGTCACACAGAGATCAATAAAAATGAAAAATATTGCTAATAACTTCCTGTTGACATCTACCACTCTTCATAGATTTCATAATATGTTACAAAAATCGTCTGAATAAAATTGTAAATAGAGACGAATTTATTTTAAAGTTTTATTCTATCTCATTTTTTTCCCCTGTAAATAATTGTAAATAGTGACGTATCTCTTTTTATGTTCTATTTTTTTAAATTTAATTTGTCAACAGGGATAATACAGGTTATAAAAAGGTGGCAACACCTAAATCATTCGGGAAATTTCGAGGCATTTCGATCAGGTAATTGAATAACTGGATTTTTCTAGAAATTTCTGCCACGACACTTTTTAAAGAGATGAAAAATGAAATTGTGAGTTCAGCTCAGTTGAGAATCGTTTTCAACAACGGATTCGGAAACGGTTCGAAAGCAACGGATATTTTGTTTACATTCTGAGCCTGAATTAACTCTGTGTTCGAAGTTGTATGTACCGTAACTTGTATTGTAGCTTGATAGCGATTGTTTGGCTGTTTGAAGAACTTTATGAGCTTTCGAAGGAAGAATAAATTATAATTTTTATTTAGTAAAAGCTGTGTCATCATTTCCTCGGAGAAAAAATTCGTAACAATAATTATGCAAATCACTAATTCGATTTTCAAATTGGCAATTACTGATGCTAATATGTGTTTGTTTGGGTTTAAGATGTACCTTAAATCAAATTTCATTAAAAGAGAGACTTATGAATTTTTTTACAAAACCGCTGAACAGACCCATCCTCACATAATATGCCAAAACATGGGTACTGATTGAAAAAGATAAGCAAACACTAGCAATTTTCTGAGAGGCATAGTCGGTGAAATAAAAGAAAGAAACTTGCGGAGAAAAAGAATAAATTCAGAAATTTCTAAATGCCTTAAAGAATCATATGTTATTATAAACCCATAGCCACGAGTGGACATGACATTTATTCCGAATGGAAGACAACAAGGCTACAAAATAAATCTTTCCTGCTAAGCCCTTAGCAACTCGCATTAGAGGCAAACCCAAACTAGCCACTACACCGAAACTCAGATAGAATGACCGCGTTCAAAAGGACCTAAAGATTCTAAAGGTGAAAAACTGGAAGTCGATCGCCAAGAATAGGAAAGCATGGTAGGTGCCAATGAAGAAGATGTGTTCCACACCCAACGTAAGGGAGGATAACTTACACTGTACGTGTACTTTAATAAGAGAATTTGAATCAAATTGGGCAAAAATTAATGTTGCCAATTTTAAAAAAATCCGTTAGAAGTAAAACAGTTCCTTTACTTTTGTTTAAAATTTAAGTGCGAATTTATTGACAGAATGGATAAGTTGTTGCATCTAACATGGTGTCCTACTTTGCATTACCGAACTACTGCCATAACAAAATAAATGTTTACTTAGCAGAAATAAAATCTACAATATAGTCTAATTTATTTTATTTAGAATATTAATTATGTTTAAAATAGGACCCCACAATTTTAATCATAGTTGGTTTAGTATTTGATGAAAGAACTAATAATTTGCAAAAGGTTAACATGAAACAAGGGGTAGGCTCTTGATTATGTTAGTATAGTAAATTGCTTGATTTTTTTTATAAATTTTGTTGTTGTTGAAAACTTAAAAAAAAATAATCTTAGATAAACTAAAGTATGAATGAGTTTTAACATATTTTTATTGGTTGCATGCTTCTTAAATGCACAATTTTAATAAAACTTTTTCAGTTTTTTAAAATCTAAAAATCGTTAAAAATATTAAAAAATTACGATTTTTTCTTCAAATTTTTTCAATCTTAAATGATTAAGAAAATTGTGTAAGACTTATGATTGCTTTGGAATTAAAAACCTCTATTTTTGAAAATTCAATGTACCCTATGGATTGGTGGTAATACTATTTATTTTATTTTAAAAGAACAATAAAAAATTAACAATGTTTTTGAAACACATATATATTTGATGCTAATTATACCAACATATATATTTAAAATTTCTTCTGTTGAAGAATGAAAATAGTCAATGTAAACTATTTTATTTGTTTTTTGTAACAATTAAATTCCTCAATAATTATATCATAGCATTTTTTTTTTTTTCTTCTTTTCATTTTGACGTCCTAAGTGTGATCTTCAAGTACACTGTTAAAAAAATTTGTCCACCTTGCACCAAAATTTGGTTCCCATTTAGCTGCCACCAACATTTGGTGCTTAGTTTCGCGATTTAGTGGTGCTTACGGTCCGAGGTTGCACCATTAAATCGTGAAACTAAGCACCAAATGTTGGTGGCAGCTAAATGGGAACCAATTTTTGGTGCAAGGTGGAACAAAATTTTTAACAGTGTACCGTGAATGCGGGCTACTTTTGGGCCTTGGGTTCTTCTTTGGCCCAAACTGAGAAAAAAATATAAAGTTCTCTGCAAATCTTCAGGAAGCAGTTTTTAAATTAATTTCGACAGTTTCTGCTATGGATGCTGCTCTATAGAGGAAATTATCGAAATTAATTTAATTGCTGCTTCCTGAAGGTTAGCAGAGAACTTTATATTTTTTTCTCAGCCAAAGAAGGACCCCCAGGGCCAAAGTAGCCCACATTCACGGTATGTCATAAGTATAAATTGGATGGTTATTCTACCAATGTGCAACATTAACTTTGAAAAGGTTCTTTGAATTTGCCGCGATTTTAAGAGTCACTTGGTTTTGGTCATAAGGTAAGTTCCGAGTTTTATATTCTTTGACGTTTTCCGTTATTAGATGAGCCTCCTTCTCTTCAAGTATATTAACTTAAATTATTCATCTTGCTGAGAAAGACAATAAGAATACTAATGTTATCAATCGATCCGTTGTTGAAGTTTAAGATTAAAATATCTTTTTGTGTATATGATGAGTGATACTATGGAGAATAATTTTGATTGTTTCGTGAATTTAAATCTTCCTGTTGAATCATGTTCTTGTAGAATTGGTGTGTTTACCTTATTAGATAATATTTAAAAATTTATATAGATATCTTATTGAAATGGCTTTGTCTAATTGCTTTCAGTTTTTTATATTTTGTCTTAGGAGATTGTGGTTTTCCCCTTTTACATATTAGACAATTAAAAATAGTACTTTTTATATTTTGGACATAATGGGTAATGCATATGTTTTCCCTCGCATGTACTGTACTGTATTTTAAATTAAAGTAACTATGTACGACCTGCATACATTTTGCTTTGGTTTAAATTTGATGTTCGGTTCAAATTGGTGAATAATTTAATTTGGTTACAGTTTTAGTATATATTAATAAGGTACTTTAAGTATATGTGTGAAATGTGGATAGTGGTACATTTCCTTTATCTGACGATAAAAGATAGAGTATGAGCTTTTCATAAAGTAAAAAGTTAGTTTTTAGCTGGAAATTGTTGTAGGAAAGTATAAGTGACCCCACATTTGAACTTTCTTAGCAGCACACATCCCAAAATGAAGTTTTTGGTCACAGGGTAGCCTATGGTCTCTTCCAAACACAATTAGAGATGGTGAAAATCCGTAGGTCTTGTGAGTTGCACTCCTGAAGGCCAACAGAAGTTTTTGACCCCGATCTTGTTGGTTGCATGACTTGAGGTTGGTTGTTGAACAGGGAACTTGGGTGTTCCGAACTTGAACTCCGCCTTGAATGAACGTCGACAGCTCTCTGGACATGGATTTCTAGAAGGAGCGTTCGCATTCTATTTAACTGGGCATCATCTCCAATAATCTGGTCTGTGTCTGCACAGGAAATATCCGAGGGTGCTGTTGGTAGATCCTGGTATCTCCGTTTAACACTTGCAACAAGAGTACTTGTGTCGATCTCCTTTTAATTGATAACTCGGGTAGCATCACTAACGCTGTCCATTCTAACACGGACCTTTTCTTGGGAGAGGTAAATCAGCGCTGACTCTTCCAATCCCCTGTCCGGGATTGGGATGGTACTTTTCGTAGATGTAGACTCTGTCTCTTCAAATCGGGAAATCTTCGCAAACTCTGCAGCTCTCTCAATGACATAGTCTTCAAGAGCTACAACTCGATATACGCACAGCTCTTTCGTGCCCAGACCGTGTAATGGACTTCGTCTCTACATGTTTGCAGCTCGTCTTTCTCAAAATTCAACGTAATTCCATTTTTTTTTAAAGTCTAGTCCGAGAATACATGGATCCACAATTTTGGCAACGTAAACGGTTTGCACGTAGGTGTTAAATCCAAAGGCGATGCTCACTTCCAATTTCCCCTGCACTGAAATCTTGTCACCAGACACAGTTTGTAGCGAAACAGAAGGGGTCATGTAGAGGAGATGGCTAGTTCAGGTGACGAGCCACGTCCGTCTGTAAGATCCTTACGTTCACACCCGAGTCGACTATTAGATGTAGGGATGAGCCATATTTTAATAACAGTTAAAAGTTATTGATACTTAAACTCACGCGAACTAACAGTTACCTAATTTTCTAAGTAACAGTTATTCATTTATTATAAATGCAATAGATGGCGCTAGTATGTCCATATATTTCTGTTATTGAAGATCATAATATCAGAATCACGAAATAAAAATATATTTTTCTAATAACGGTGATTCGGAAAAATATATTTTTCTAATAACGGTGAACGAAAAAATATATTTTTTTATTGTGATTCTGATATTTGGTCGTTATTCCTGGAATAACTAACTGTATCCATCGAAATAACTTGTCTGAATGGATTAACGTGTCCGATTGGTATCAGTTGATATTGACATAATTTTCAATAAAAGTAGATATAACTGTTATAAGATATTGACAGAAGTTTTTGTATTGGAATAACTTTTGGACCATTCTTTGTTAGCGCTGCTTTTCAAGATGGTATTTTAAATTTCGTTTCGATTTTGTTTTTTGTTTTTTCGTTGATTTTTGTTAGTTCGTTATGACTTTCGTGTTTATTCAAATTAATTCGAATTCTGCACCAATTTCTTGTTATAGTTTATATCTCGGTTTCAGAATAGATGTTTCAGTTTTATTTGGATGCACATTATGAGTGGTGGGGTGAAGAGGAATGTGCGTGGGGGGGGGGGAAGTATCTGACGCAACATTCTTTGGGTTTAAATGACAGAGATGGGGGAAAGAAGGTGGGGGATTATGATTAAGGATTTAGGAAGAAATGCATGCGTGTTTTTGCGGAAGGCTCTTTTTTTTATGTTACAAGAATTCCTTTGGTGGGAGAGGTTTTGAACGTTCGTTCGCATTTCATTTCAGTCTTCTTATGAGACTTTTAAAGACTCGCTGTGTTTCTTTCGTATTGGTTGGAGGTAAGAAAATTTTTCGTTATTGTTTTGGAATAAGAAAATGATACTATATATAAAAAATAAAGAGAGCGTAGGATTTGAGTTTTTCCTTTTTGATGGAAAATAAATTATGTTCTTTTCCTTGTAAAGCAAGCTTCTAATTTCTAATCGATATAATCAAAAGATTGTGTAGTAAATTTGGAGCGTAGTTAAATAGGTTTTAATGTTAAACAAAAATTTGTTTATACATATATTTTTTATATTTAACGCATTACCTGAGAGGTTTTTAATTTTTTTATGATCATTTTTCAATTTGAACTAAATAAAGGGAATTTATTATTTTTAAAATTGCTTTTCTTGATTAATTATGAATTGAATTTTTTAAATAAACATGACATTCATCTTTTTTAGTTTGATTAACTTTATAATATTTGAATTTTACTTCAAATTTTTTATTAAAAATATTTTTATTCTGGTTTAATATCGTAACTTAAATTTATAATTTTTGTTTATAAATTTTGTTTATGAATTTATGTATACATATATGTGGTCGTGACGGCACAATTATTTATAAAATACATAATTTCTATAAATAGTTTTAACGCGCCATAATTAATTTACAATAATTTCAAAAATATAGTTATTGAAATAATAATAATATCCCTATATTTAAAACATATATTTTTTATACTTCAAAGATTCCTCTGAAAATTTACATTTTTCTCACAATATTACATAAAATTTATATGTAAGTAATAATTTTAAAGCCTGTGCACGTAAAATGTTTCAAAATGTGTTTTCATTTAAAAATCACTTTTATTTTATATGTATCAGTTATGAATTATGTTGTATTGTAAATTCTTTCTCCAATTTATTGTTAAATCATAAAAATAAAAAAAAATAAAAAAAAAAAAAAAAAATTATTATAAAATAACCTCAAAACTATAAATGATTTCTTTTATTTTGATATTTTTACAAATTTATATTGAAAGATGTTCTAATTTAAAATCGATTAACTGATATCTAAAGAGAATGTTGTAGAAAAACAGGTATGTTTTATTTATTCCATGTATTTATTTTTATTTACCTTTTACTTTAAAAATAACGGATAACGGTTATAATATTTCGTTATTTCCTAATAATTTTAATGTAACTGCAGTTATTTAACAATAACTGTTAAGCTCATCCCTAATTAGATGACATGGAGTTCCGTGGATCTCCCCCTTCACGAATAAACTCTGGTTTCCTCCTTGACGGGATGAAATGCTGAATTGGCTGTTCGAGACTCCACCTATTCTATATTGCAGCTTCTGCCCTACAATATGGCATCTTCTTAGATTTAACTGTTGAGATTCCGAGTCAGTATCATCCCGTCTCCTTTCTAAACTAAGACAGTTACGTCGTAGATGTCCATCCAGATTGAAGTACCAACAAACAACTCTAGATTTTCGATATCGTAATCCAGGATAGCTTCTCATCATTCTTTCGATTTTACTTTCTAATTCTTGAAGCGTACTTGTGACGAGGTCAGAAGAATCCTCAACTGATGCCCCACGCACATATCGTCGGTCTTTTATTGAGGAATTCTGGGCCGCCTTCACTCGCGTTTCATACACGAGAGCACTCTTGAGATCCTTGACATCTTGGGAGATATCAACATTCTTCAGGCCATACACAAAATATTGTTGGAATGAATTATCCCTCACATCCTCAGGGCAATCTGGGAAAGCTAGCAGTGGTAGCATTTCAATCTAGAAAACCAAATCCTGGAGAGTTTCCCCGGTCTTCTGCTGCCTCGTTCTGAGTTGTTGCCTACTATAATCTTTCAGATGCTGTTCACCGAAACATCAACTCCAGAGCAGATGTCCAGTATGGCTCACCTGTTGCCCTTGCGCCGTTAAACTCCGACCAATCAGAGCAGATGTCAAAGCAACCAGATCTCCTCTTATGTCTCTCGGAAGTAACTGAAGGCTGATGGTGGCTTCTTCGCGGAGTGACGCGGCGAGGTGAATTGCTTTTATTTTGTCGTCCTATCTATTTGCAGAGGCAATCATTTCAAACTGCGTTTGATAAACGCTCCAGGATGACTTCCCATCAAAAGTGGTCACTTTGATGTCAGAACGTGACATCACAAAGGGGATGGAAGCATTATCTCAATTAGGTGACGCAATGGCCAATGTTTCACGAATCTCTATTTTTCTTAGCCTTTCTTCAACAGCGTCAATAAATTTATTCTACTCTTCTTTCATGGGGGAATTTTTCCCCCGGGTTGTCCACTTTCTCGTATACTTCCTCTTGTCTTTTTTCTAGGGTGGAAATCTCACTCCTCACTGTCTTGATAGCTTCACTCACATTCGTCGTACTATCATCCTTCATCACTTGGAGGACATCTTCAGTACGCTTTATAAATCCGTCAACAGCCGCGGAAGTTGATTCTTGCTCGGCGGCTAAACCTTCTCGATCGACCTTTATTTCAGAAATTGTTGCGGAAAGTTCGACATTTGTAGCTTTATGGTGGGCTTGATCGGCGGCGACGGATTCTTGGCGGACTTTCATTCCAGCAATCATTTCCATCAATTGCGGTTCATTTGGTCCTCTGTCATTCCTCTAGTTGTCGGCATTCAAGCTGATAAGACCCCTCTTCTGACACCACTGTTGTGAATTTTTCTCAGAGGCAATGATGACACAGTGTTTATTACATAGAAACTACAGTTTATTCTTCCTTCGAAGGCACATAATATTTCTTGGATCAACAGTGAAAATCACTCTCAAGCTTCAACACAAGCTTCACTAAAAATAACTTCGAATTCAGCGATAATTCAGGCACACTCAAATAAGTAAACAAAGCTCTCAGCTTCTTTCATCGACATCTGAAAGATGTCTCATTAGAAAGTGGCCGCAATAACAAATCAGACTTTTCTCACCATAAAATGAAGAGTATATCTAAATCGAAGCCCAAGTAAGCAAAAACGCATTTAGCAAAAATCATGATTGTACATTAAGACTTTTTTAAAATAATAACTTTACATCAAAATAATTATTTTAGGAAGAGATCAAGAAACAATTACAGTAACGCGACTCAGAGCAATTTCTGATTGTAAAGTGGCAGCAATACGACATAGCATTTCTTCACCACAAAGAGGTGATTGGATGTAAATCGAAGAACAAGTAATAATGGAAAAGTCAGTTTGAATCATACAAGTACACTTCTCAAATATTTTACAAATTGCATATTTTTCATACTAATTTTTTATTTTAGGATGATTAAGAAAATAAGCCAAGAAGAAGTGCAATTTCTCATTAGAAAAAGGCAGCAAGGAGAAATAGCACTTCTTGATTACAAAGAGAAGACTGGATGTAAATAGAAAGACAAGTATTAAAGGAAAAAGTCAGTTTGAATGATAAATGTAATCTTTTTTTTTAATTTACATATTTCATAATTTACATATAAGAGAAGTCAAGAAGAAGTGTATTTTCTCATTGGATAGATACAGAAATGAAAAATTGGACTCCTTGACCATAAAGAGAAGACTAGATAAAAAAATAAAAGGATAAATATTAAAGGTAAAAATCAGTTTTAATGATAATTGTACACTAATACTTTTTGAATTTTCATACTTCTGGTACTAATTCTTTATTTTAGGAAGATTAGGAAGAGAATCTAAGACGAAGTGCAATTTCTTATTGGAAAAAGGCAGCAATGAGAAATTGCACTCCTTGACCACAAAAAAAAAGACGGGATGAAAAAATAAAAGATAAGAATCAGTTTTATTGATAATAGTACTCAAATACTTTTTGAATTTGCATATTTCCCATACCACAAAGAGAAGACTGGATGAAAAAATAGAAGGATAAATATTTAAGGTAAAAGTCAGTTTTAAGGATAATTGTACTCTAATACTTTTTGAATTTGCATATTTCTCATAATAATTCTTTATTTTAGGAAGATTAAGAAGAGAAGTCAAGAAGAAGTGCAATTTCTCATTGGAAAGAGGCAGCAATGTGAAATTGCACTTCATGACCACAAAGAGAAGACTGGATGAAAAAATAGGACAAATATTAAAGCTAAAAATCAGTTTTAATGATAATTGTACTCTAATACTTTTTGAATTTGCATATTTCTCATACTAATTCTTTATTTTAGGAAGATTAAGAAGAGAATCCAAGAAGAAGTGCAATTTCTCATTGGAAAGAGGCAGCAATGAGAAATTGCACTTCATGACCACAAAGAGAAGACTGGATGAAAAAATGGAAGGACAAATATTAAAGGTAAAAATCAGTTTTAATGATAATTGAACTCTAATACTTTTTGAATTTGCACATTTCCCATACTAATTTTTTATTTTAGGAAGATTAAGAAGTGATGCCAAGAAGAAGTGCAATTTCTCATTGAAAAAAGGCAGCAATGAGAAATTGCACTTCATGACCACAAAGAGAAGACTGGATGAAAAAATAGAAGGATAAATATTTAAGGTAAAAATCAGTTTTAATGATAATTGTACTCTAATACTTTTTGAATTTGCATATTTCTCGTACTAATTCTTTATTTTAGGAAGATTAGGAAGAGAATCCAAGACGAAGTGCAATTTCTTATTGGAAAAAGGCAGCAATGAGAAATTGCACTCCTTGACCACAAAAAAAAAAAAAAGACTAGATGAAAAAATAAAAGGTCAAATATTAAAAGTAGAAATCAGTTTTAATGATAATTGTACTCTAATACTTTTTGAATTTGCATATTTCCTATACTAATTCTTTATTTTAGGAAGATTAAGAAGAGATGCCAAGAAGAAGTGCAATTTCTCATTGGAAAGAGGCAGCAATGGGAAATTGCACTTCATGACCACAAAGAGAAGACTGGATGAAAAAATGGAAGGACAAATATTAAAGGTAAAAATTAGTTTTTATGATAATTGTACTCTAATACTCTTTGAATTTGCATATTTCTCATACTAATTCTTTATTTTAGGAAGATTAAGAAGAGAAGCCAAGAAGAAGTGCAATTTCTCATTGGAAAAAGGCAGCAATGAGAAATTGCACTTCTTGACCACAAAGAGAAGACTGGATGTATATCGAAGGAAGTATTAAATGAAAATGTCAGTTTGAATAATTGTACTCTTATACTTTTTGAATTTACATATTTCTCATGCTAATTCTTAATTTTTAGGATTAAGAAGAGAAGTCAAGAAGAAGTGTATTTTCTTACTGGATAGAGACAGAAATTAGAAATTGCACTCCTTGACCATAAAGAGAAGACTGGATGAAAAAATAGAATTATAAATATTAAAGGTAAAAATCTGTTTTAATGATAATTGTACTCTAATACTCTTTGAATTTGCATATTTCTCATACTAATTCTTTATTTTAGGAAGATTATGAAGAGAATCCAAGATGGAATCCAATTGGATGAAGTGCAATTTCTCATTGAGAAAAGGCACCAATGAGAAATTGCACTCCTTGACCACAAAGAGAAGACTGGATGAAAAAAGGACAAATATTAAAGATTAAAATCATTTTTAATGATAATTGTACTCTAATACTTTTTGAATTTACATATTTCTCATACTAATTCTTAATTTTAGGAAGATTAAGAAGAGAAGCCAAGAAGAAGTGCAATTTCTCATTGGAAAGAGGCAGCAATGAGAAATTGCACTTCTTCTCCATAAATAGAAGACAGGATGTAAATCGAAGAACGCTATTTAAAGGAAAAAGTCAGTTTTAAACATTTAACTATCCAAGTGACGATAGAAAAAAATTGAAATCTTAGGAATAGATTTTAATGTGAACTGCAGTAGTTGTGGGAAACAAATACTACTTCTAATTAAGCAATGTTTGTCAGTAATTTAAAATGTGCATGTACTCTTATTTGTGTGTAGTAAATTTGAATGTAAATTTAATTCATTAATTTATATTTGTGTTATTTACTGTGGATAACAAATTTTTCTGTACTGTTTTGCTTTTCTTTCACTGTATTCTAGTTTCCTTGCGCTGTGTTTATCAGAAAAATTTCTTTTCATTTAACTTTTAAAGTAAAAATATCGAGACTAGTACAGCTTTATTAATGCATTTTAAGAAGAAAAAAAAAAAAAAAAGAAAAAAAAAAAAAAGAAAAAAAAAAGAAAAAAAAAAGAAAAAAAAAAACTATTTGTGATATCTAAACTATAATTGAGGTACTTTTACAATCATTTTCAAATAATTTTTTATAGTAGTTGTAAATATGACTAAATTCCTTTGCTACAGAACTAAAAAAAATATTAAAAAAAAGGAGTAAATACTAGTACCTAAATATATTTTTAATATGCCAAGTCCACAAAGGTTCCAACTCCAAAAAGAATGCCGCCAATGAAGTACCTAAAAACTAAATTGTTCATTAATTCTAAGCTAAATAAGTTCCCAAAACATTAAAATAAGGTACCAAAAATAATTAAATAAATAAATTAACAGACAAAAAGCACTACAAAATATATTTTTTACTCCTATCCGTCCTTATAAAAATATTTCAATTTTAAAACTGTGCCTAAGCAATTCAAAATTTTCCTCTATATTTTATCCATCGTTGGGCGAGATTGCCCAAGATCCCTTACAATCCCTTCAAATAAATTATTATCATTATGTATTTCTTAGCTAAAAATACATAATGATGTGTTTAAAGCCATACTCGGTGACATAATTGCAAAAGACTAATAACCTACCTACCTAATTTGGATTCACAGAATTCTAAAAGTTTACTTTTCATGAACAACGGTTGTATTAGATGCTCTTTATTTGTTTGCCCTTTATGTTAAAATTTCAGTAACTTCTTTCTTTACACATGTTGCTTTAGGACATACATGGTTGAAGAAAAATCCTTCGAACAAAACAAATATTGCCCCCTTTATCTAATTTTTTATGGGGCCCCGAAAACATGCTGCGCTTTGGGCCCAGAGTGATGCAAGTCAGGCTTTGGTTGTGCTACAAGGGCCATCCCCCGGTTTCAATTGGTGCAGTAATTGTTCATTTCATAAGCATATCTCCTTTCATTCTCTTCTCCAGACTTCATTCTACTTTATCACGAAACATAGGAATGAAATATCTTAACTTTTTCCAATTAACTTATAAGAAACTTATGTGCTGAATTTCAGGTCTTTAGATTGGCAGTAGGTGTAAGAATTAATGATGAGTAAGCTCGGAATAGGGCTCGGCGTTTATTTAAATAAATATCTAAAAGTTCATTGCACTGTTTTCTTTTTAATATAAGACTTCATTCACAACTTTCCGATAAGGTTCAGCTTTTGTTAAGTTAACTTCTACGGAAGTTCTTAAAATGCAGTTTTTGCACCGGGTGGCAAAAATTATATCTAATTTTGTAAAGATATATTTTTAAATGTTGGTAATAAATTTTCATTAGCTCTTGCAAGATGCATTTGAATCACACTCACCCTCGATATATTTGAGATATTTGATAATTTCACTTATTTTTTAAAGAACTTAAGATTTTGTAAGATTTTACCAGCAGCCCAAAACTTGGTCAATATCGCTCGACATTAGCCAATTCTGATGTGGAACGTTGTACACCGATCGCTGTTATTGATATTGGCCAATTTCGCCTAATGGTGGATAAAATACTATATTGTAAGTTTTGAAATGTTGATGCACAGTTTTTAAATATTTTATTTATAAGAAAGGACAGAGAACAAAAAATATGTTTTGTGATGGTTTTGAAGAGTTTATTAAAAAAAATCGTGTACTTTTAAACGATGCCCAAGTTTCGGCCAGAATCGGACAATATTCCAGAAACCTGTTTCAGATATTGGCCAATACTGGGATTTTACCTGGATTCTATAGAAATGAAACATTGTACACTATTTCCCCCATTGACAGTAACTAAAATATATAACAAAATTGACTACTAACTACAGGCATGTAAAGAGGCTATTACTCCGGATTTTCCGTTGTGGGCCTCTTATCGTAGAAACGTAATAACTTAACATCGTAAAAGATTCGTAGAATTTAAACATTTAGTCCATGGGAATGGAATAGAGCTTTTATTTGAGAGGTCTGTATCGTAGCAGCTCTCAGCGTGGAATGAAAGACTATTTCGTCTTACACTTTAAGGAGGACGATAGAGGGCGCTCGCAGGTTAGCCTCACAAGGCACAATGCCCATCTAGGTTGGTTCATTTTAATTTTTCTGATCAATCCCTCGAAATAGATCCAGCTATCTTTTAAAACTGTTGACTCCGGTACAATATATGATGTTTCGGCAGATTGTTCCACTTATCAATCATTCTATTGTAAAAACTCTATTACTCTATATTAAAATTATTACTCTATATTACTCTATATTAAAATTATTACTCTATATTACTCTATATTAAAATTATTACTCTATATTAAAATTATTACTCTATATTACTCTATATTAAAATTATTACTCTATATTAAAATTATTACTCTATATTAAAATTATTTCTCTATATTACTCTATATTAAAATTATTACTCTATATTACTCTATATTAAAATTATTACTCTATATTAAAATTATTACTCTATATTAAAATTATTACTCTATATTAAAATTATTACTCTATATTAAAATTATTACTCTATATTAAAATTATTACTCTATATTAAAATTATTACTCTATATTAAAATTATTACTCTATATTAAAATTATTACTCTATATTAAAATTATTACTTTATATTATACTCTACATTAAAATTATTACTCTATATTACTCTCTATATTTAAAACTCGCAAACGAGCTTCACAAGGCACAATGCCCATCTAGGTTGGTTCCTTTTAATTTTTTGGAATAATTCCTTGAAATAGATCCAGCTATCTTTCAAAACTATTGACTCCGGTATAATTTGCGATGTTTTGGCAGAACTTATCTTATATTGTTCCTTATTAACTTATATTGTTCCACTTATCAATCAATATGTAAAAATAATGTTTTCTATTCTCAAATTTATAATGCGATTTAATTTAGGTTTCGGCAGATTGTTCCACTTATCAATCACTCTATTGTAAAAATAATGTTTTCTATTCTGAAAGTTATAATTAGATTTAAATATATATATGACCTCTCGTTCTGTCCGCCTTATTGTTCTTAAAACCCTTGAAATCGTCATGTTTGATCAATTTAAAAAACTGAATAGAACCTCCTCTAAACCTTCTTTCTTCCAATGCATACATATTTAGGTTCCTCAATCTATCCGAATGACATAAACTTAAAATTTTCTTATATCCTTTTTCGTTGCTCTACGCTGAACCTTTTCCCAACAAATCTGTCATCAAGAACGGATCCAGAGAATTGTAACGGAAGGGGGGGGGGGGGATTTTTTGATTTTTTTTTTCTTTTTACGCTGTTGAATAGTTTAGGTAAAATTTTTTGTTTTTAAGTTAAACTACTATACCATGGGATTCCAAAACAATCATTTCCAATGTAGGTAACATAGCAAGTTTATAGCTAAACTACAAAAACGTTATAATCATTATTTTTAATAACAAGCTACTTTTTAAACAAAAAGTGTATAGAAAAGAATTCTAAGATGATTTTTTTTTAAACCAAAACACATTCTTCCAAAACATATACCAAACTTCATATTTTCCTTGAAGTGCACTTTTGAATAAATTTCTATTTCTATATCTAATGATCATCAAAAATTAAACCAAATTTCTGTGATATATTTTGCAGAACACTTTGCTGATGTCTTGCTTTGTCCTTGGCTTTTTCATTTCCAATTTTTAGGATGTTCAGTTTGATTTTTAATTCATATCTTTCACATGTTCATTAATTAATTATGTATATAAATTAAATTATTAAATATGTGTGTTACTTTTGGATGCCAGTGTTAGCCTTTTGTTTATTACACATATGATAAACAACACATAAAATATTCTTTGTCGTCTTTATTTTATTTTTCCATTTAACTTTGAATAACGGAGGGGGAGATTGCCCTCTCCACCCCTCGGAGTATCCGCCATTGTCTTTCATAAGATAAGGTGACCAGAATTCACTGCATACTCGAGATGTATCTTAAGCAGTCTTCTATAACAGTGGAAAATAATAACACTAAATATCTTGTGATGGATGAATTACTTTTAGCGTCGTTAGATTGTATAAAGTTTTCCTGCATAAAAAAAGTTTGCTTTCTCCAAATCTGTGTTTGAGTAGTTCAATTATTGTTTGAATCTTATTTTTTTCTAAGAGTGGAATTGACAGAATCCTATTAAACATGTCACTAAGATTTAAGTATTGGTCAAGTATTTCCACTAAAGTTATTTGATACAATAGCCTAGAAAAAATAAAGTTTACTTCAATTAGTGAAAAGATAGATAGAGATTTGTATAAATTTTTTTATTTTCTTGATGAGTATCGTAGGTTAGACATTAATGATTCGGAAAGATATGGATAAGAAAGATGTTTAATGTGTCTTGCATTTTGAGCTCCATACAACTGTTCTATCGAAAATTCCTCAACCATCTAATTTATACCTTTGGTACCAAAATACAGGGAGTCTATAAAAGGTTGGACACATTTTGATGTTGAATAATTTATAAAATACTGAAGATAAAAACCAACTTATGGCATTTATACATAGAAATTTGCATTTATAGTGAATGTTGCCATAGAAAATTTCCTTTTCCCATTTGAATATCATTTCTTTTGTAAATATCGTCTGCTCGTGTACTTAATTTTATGTTTTTCACGCTTCTTTTGTAAATATTGTCTGCGTGTTTTTCCCTCTTGGCCTTTCAAATTACTTGATATAACGCTATTGGACTTTTTATTTTGGGGTTTCGAAAATGGCATCGTTTATAGGAGGGAAGTGGCGAATGATTTAAAGACCAGGATTACAGCCGCAAAAACCTAAGGGGATGCTGACATGCTTGCCCGTACCCTGTATATTCTGTGAGTTACATACATTAATTTAACTTTCACTAAACACTAGCGCATGTGCATCTCCAGTCTGGGGTAGTTCATGCATCAATAAATTTAAAAAACAACAACAGGTGGAGGGATAATATTTATAGCATTTTAAATATTATAAATTAGTATCTTATGCAGTATTTTGTAAACTAAATAAATTATTCTTTTAAATGATACTTTTTAAAATTACAAACTTTTTTTAAAAATTTTACTAATTTTTAAAAAAAGACTGCATACCAGAATTACTTAGCAACTACTTAGAAATATCCTAGGCCTTACATAAAAATGTAAATTACACTGTCATGCTAAATAAGTACTTTGAAATGAATGAAATTAAATGAAATTGTTAGTAAATATTAAAACATATAAGAATGTAGTTCAGTATTACTGAGAGGTACATAATATGGTTTCCTATTGTCATTATAGTTTTAAAATATTCCTATCTTTTTATAGTTTATCAATTTTAGTGCTGCCATCTAGAGAAAATGTCAAATACTAATTTATAACTCCAAAACTTGTTTGTTAATTTTACAACCCATTTACATTTCGACGACTATTTGAACTGATAAAATATTTTGTTGTTGTCTGAAGGAGCGGTTAAAGTATCAAATAAAATAATGAGCATTTGTAAAATAGGCAAGAACTATAAAACGTTTTTAGAACTGATGATATTTTTAGTCATCAACATTTTTATTATCACGACATTTAAAATATAAAATTTGCCTTTGAGTAGAGGAGTTTTTACGCGTAAAGTATGCAAGAAAAATTCGAACGCTGTTAATATTGTCTACTCAAATTGAAGCAAAGGAAAAGATGGTCATAGTATAAACGTAAATAAAAACCAAACGAAGCTCTAAAAATACATTCAAACACAATACTTCAATGATATTTCCATATTTAAATTCTGAAACTAAATAGTATAAAAAAGTCTTAAATATGGGTTAGAAATAACCACATACTTTTCTTCCAACAATCACAACACATTTTTACTTTTTGTATTAGGAGATAAATTAGTTTTTTAATTAAAATTTTTAAGGGGAGTTTAGAATCCCTATAGGAGAGGCCAGATCGAAGGCCATTAGGTTTCTTAAGGTTTACTTCAATACATATTTCAATGGGACTTTGAGTTGTTTGCATATGCTTTTTTTTTCTCGTACGATATTTTTATTATCAGGTAGTTTCTGCACATTATTCTTGAACTCGCGATCGGAAATCTTTCTAATTCACCAAAGATCCTACAAAAGATCCAACTATTCTACATCATCAGGATCCTACGAAAACTAGGGGTGTGGAACAGCACACAACTTTCAATTACTCGATAATATTGGCTTATTGCATTCAAATTTGATATGGTGTTTCCGTTTTTCCATTTGCCCTCATTTAAATAAAAAAGGCCAGTTTGGAGTTAGTTTTAGCAATAATTTTACATGGAGGAAAAAAAACCCTTCAAAATGTAGTAATTGGTGATGTTATTTGATAAACATTACATTGCCATTTCTTGTACGTGAAACAGAAAAATCAATCGTTGATGGGCGATGCTCAAGGGCATATAACTCTGTGTTAAAGACACCCGCTTTTTAATTACTTACTCTTTTATTGCATTTCTATGGGAATTTCGAATGTGGCTACTTTTAATACATTAAGGCATTAACACAGAGATTTTAATCAATTAAATCCGTTTACGTAATTTTTCCATGAATATTCATGATTTCAACCTTATGCACATGAACAATTTTGAGGAAAGGCCTAATGGTAGGTTCCATGGTCAACACTAACCCGTACACTAAATTCCAGCATCGCGGGTTTATTTGCTCAAGATTTATGCTGAGCACTTACACATACAGACATTTTTTCTAGACCACTTTTTTGAAGTCAGAGTGATCCAAAAACGTGGAGAAATGCCCAAGCAAAGAAGACGAAAGTGGAACAAAAGGAGAGTCGAAGGACATTGTGTTGGCTATTGTGGTGCTCGGGACGGTTATTGTGTGTGCCCGTAAAATGAAAATATAATTATTCTCAGTCGAGATGTTATCTTCAAGAGGGAAGAAACACTGGACAACAGTACAATTGACTGATCAATAAGTGAATGTTGAGAGTAGTCCAGATGATACCTGCACCTCTTGTGAAGACGTGTTAGAAAACACAAAGTATACAGATGAAGATCCTGAATCCAGCGAGCCAGGGAGTACCAGACGCCAGGTCAAAATGCCTGCATATTTGATTATATTCTACTAGCTGAATGTGGTGGTCATGATTCCTATGCTACAGCTATGGCATCTGACGAGGCAGAACAATGGAAAAGTGCAATGAATGAAGAAATGGCATCTTTGGCTAAAAAAAAAGTATGGCATCTAGTGGACCTGCCTCCTGGAAAGAAGCTAATATCAAATCGTTGGGTATAAAGAGTCAAAAAAAGGTCATGGTACTGTCAAGAGATACTAAGCCAGACTTGTGGCGAGAGATTATAGTCAAAATCAAGGCATTGACTATGATGAAACATTTTGTCCTGTTGCCAAGTTTGATACCGTCAGGACTGTTTTGAGTGTTGCTGCATCTGAAAACGTGCACCAATTCGATGTTAAAACTGCTTTCTTGTATGGTGAACTTGAAGAGAAAGTTTACATGAAACAATCTGAAGGCAACAGCGATGGATAAGGGTGGATTTGCAGACTTGATCGAAGTTTTAAGAGATGTTGGATTGTGAACTTTATTCAAAATCAAGGTATGACGTGCAGCGCTGCTGACCCTTGTTCATTTTGCAGAATTAGTAGTGGTTAGAAGCTTCTTGTTGCAATATATGTAGACGATGAACTAGTTGCTAGTACTGATGATATTTAAATTCTTGAATTTATTCAAAAGCTGAAAACTGAGTTCCAGGTAATAGTTGGGTCATTGAACAGTTTCCTCGGTATGCATAGAGAACAATTGAATGATGGTTCAATCTTTGTTGTTCAAAGTAATTATTCGTTGAAAATTCGTGACAGATTTGGGATGACTGATGTTAATTGGGTTGCAACACCTAGTGAAAAGTCTGAGCTAAATGATACACAACTAGATAAAAGGGTACCTTATCGAGAGGCTGTCGGTAGTCTGATGTACCTTGCCACAGCAACAGGCCCAGGCATAGCATAAACTGTAAGTGTTGTGTCAGAGAATTTGGAGAACCCATTGCTTTGCCATTGGCAGGCAGTCAAGAGAATCTTCAGATATCTTAAAGGGACAACTTCTCAAGGCCTGTTGTATCGCTGTGATTATCGTCCTGGAGAACTTGAAACTTACAGTGATGATGACTATGTTGGTGATGTGAAGACTCACCGCTCACGTTCTGGCACTTAGTGTAAATATTCTGGTGCAGCCATTGCATGGAGTAGCCAGAAATAGAAAAGTGTGGTGCTATCTACACCAGAAGCAGAATAAGTAGCAGCCAGTAAAGCTACCAAAAAAATCACATAGCTGAAACGACTGTTGGGAGAGATTACTCAGTTGAAGCACACACCAACTCTTCTAGTGGATAATGTGAGTGCCATTAAGCTTGTGAAAAACCCAGAGTTTCACAAGCGATCCAAGCACATAGAAGTCAAGTTTCATTTTAATCGTGAGAAGTTTCGTGAAAATGTGCTCTGCATATTGAACACATTGATGGACATCATCAGATTGCAGTCATTATGACCTAGCCGCTGGCACGTTCACCTTTTGAAACTTTAAGAGAAAAAGTGATTCTTTTTATTTTGAAGACCATTTTTCTAAATTTGATGATCATAGCAAGCCACGAGCATTATATTTATTCTCATTTAGTTGAACGCACTAATTTTTGAGGCGTTTTTGTCATTATTAATGTGCATAAAAAAAGCAATTTACTAAAAACCTTTCCCGGAAGAAGTAATACTACGAATTAGATTTAAATGCATAATAAAAAATACCTCATTGAAATAAAAGCAGTATTAATCCCAAGAATTGTTTTGTAAACATCGTCGGGTTAGAGAGAAAAAGGGTACACTCCAATTTTTCAACATTTTCAGGAATATTTTTTTTTTTTTAAAGTTCTAATTCAACGTGAGCTTAGTACTTTTTCGCGTGTTAACCATTTACCACAAACTTAATTCAGTGATCAAGTTGCAGATTCATGATGATTTTAGTGATCAAGTTGCAGATTCATGATGATTTCAGTGATCAAGTTCCAGATTTATGATAGTATTTCGATGGGTCTTCTTTTCTGTTTTAAATGTACCCAAAAGTGTTTTGAGGCCAAAAGTATCGCTAAGTCTTTTCTACTCGAAGTGCCACGAAATTATTAATGGGCACTTGTACGCAGGTAAAGATTTTCGTTTACTTTTGGAGTAATAGCAATATAATATATCTTGTTTTTAGTAATGCCTTAACTTTCTATAAAATATATAGTAAGATCTCCTGTATTAAAGAAGAGTCTTGTGCAACCAATTTTTTTAAACGTAGTAAATATTATTTAGGTGAAAAAACATCCATCTAAACTTTTTTGCAATATTTTGCCTAATTCAAAGTTTATAAAAGGGAGTTAACTCTTCTTGAAATTAAATTATAACTTATAAGAGGAAATTTTGTCTTAGGAGATTGAATTATAGTTTATGAGAGTGAATTATATTTTATCAGATAGAATTATAATTTATGAGAGTGAATTGGAATTTGTGAGAGGAAATTATTTATAATTAATGAGAGGAAATTATGATTTTTAAGAGCAAATTAAAAATTTTGTGAGTTTATCATAATTGAGAAGAGTGGATTAAAATGTATGTGAGAGAATTATATTTTATGAGATTGAATTATAATTTATGAGAGTGAAATATATTTTATGAGAATGAAACATAATTTATTAGATTGAATTATATTTCATGACACTGAATTATAATTTATGAGAGTGAATTATATTTTATGAAATTGAATTGTAATTTATGAGAGTGAATTGTATTTTATGATATTAAATTATAATTTATGAGAGTGAATTATATTTTAAGAGACTGAATTATAATTTATGTGAGGGAACTATATTTTATGAGATTATATTATAATTTATGAGAAGAAATTATTTATAATTAATGAGAGGAAATTATAATTTATAAGAGTGAATCAAAATTTTTGTGAGTTAATTATAATTCATGAGAGTGGATTCAAATTTATGTGAGAGAATTATATTTTATAAGAGTTAGTTATAATTTAGGTATAGTTACTACCTCCAATCTTGGATTTACTTGTACCAATCGTTGTTTCATTCGGATTTCAAAGTGATGTATATGCGAATGCATTTTAGTATTAATACTTAGCTTCTAACAGAAAAGTTTACATAAACGTAAAACTACGTAACTGACTTGAAAGTAAAACTGATTACTTTTTAACCATTTTTCATTGGGAGGGGTTCATTTTCACTATTTTTCTCTTACAAGCTCGCTAATAGATTCGTATTTGTAGTCATGTCATAGAGACCTTCTTGGTAGTTGTGTAGTTGTTCAATGAATCAGTGATATCGTTAAACAATTTTCTAGAACCAGGGGAAGCATTGGTATTAGGCGATGTTGTAGCAAACTTCTAGTTAGACTTGATAAGAACGATTTGCAGTTAGGAAAACGTTGGTTTTATGCCAACTCACTAAGGCTCATAATATACAGATCCAATTAAAAGGGGAATTGGTACCCAAACATTTCTAATAAATCAATTTTGAGTTTACTGTTGTTTATTAAAGTTTGAATTTTGCCCTTTAAAATGAGGCCTTATTTGTAATAATACCTACTTTAGAAATATTTTGAATAATTTTTGGAAGAAAAAATTTGGAACTGTAATTGTAATTAATGTTTTCTTTAAAATGAGTTTTTCTCAAAGCTACACTTTTCATTACTCATGTATCTTTTTCTCAGAAACTGCACAAGCTATCTACCTAATTTTTTTTATCACATATTCCTTTTATGTATCTGTATATACTAAAGTTATATTTTGTAATTATTTTAAAAATATGATTTGTTTTGATTTATTTGGTAAAAAAACCACTTGTGATTTTCAATAAATTTTAGCGACTTACACGATAATTCATTAGAAAAAAAAAAAAAAAAAAAAAAAAAAAAAAAAAAACATTACAACGATTTCAGTAGAATAACAAGTGTCTTCTAAATGTGATGAAACAAGAATTAGGCTTCCTATATCAAGTATTTTCTGAGAAAAAGGTACATGAGTAATGAAAAATGTCGTTTTGAGATAAACGCATTTTAAAGAAAAGCTTACTTACATTAATAGTACGTAATTTTATCTTCAAAAAATTATTAAAAATACTCCTAAATTAGGTACTATTACAAATGAGGTATCATTTTAAAGGGAAGAATTTAAATTTTAATAAAATATAATAAACTCAAAATAAATTTTTTTTTAATTTTAGGGTACCAACTCTCCTTCTGTAGCGAGCGCGCCCTACAGTATCAGACGTTCAGACACGCCATTCTAATAGACAGAGAGGCGACTGCAATATTTGGACCCCATCGAACATCATTCTGAATTTTTTTATAGAAATTAGAGAAAAGTGAGTAGATTACGAATCCGCTGGTCTGCCATGGCAAAAATGGCCGAAACTGGTCAAAAATCGACTTTTAATAAGTTGAACTAAATCCAATTGCCAAATGCGCCATAACTTGCCAAATAATTATAATTTTTTTTTATTTGGTAACCCTTACTCTTTAATTTCCAATTAAGAAGGTTGCAGATGATTCAGATATCTGGCGACGGTCTACTTGCATCTATTAAGGGAGCCAAGTTGGCAATAAACATTACGTCACTGTTGACGTAACCAATGTCGCCAATTTGGCTTACTTTTAAAAGATACAAGTTTTCCGAGCCAGAGATCAGAAATCGTTTGCTCTTTTTCTCATGTGCAGTGGATTGCCAGACGAAAAAGTTTGTTCTCTTTTTGGCAAGTTGTGACATATTGGGCATTCGGTTTTTAGTTCAACTCATTCCAAGTCGCTTTTTGATCAGTTACGGCCATTTTTACCACGGCAGACCAGTGGATTCCTAATCTACTCCCTTTTCTCCAATTTCTATAAAAAATTCAGAATGATGTTCGATGGGGTCCAAAAACTGCAGTCCCCTCTCGGACTATAAGCAAACCATACAATCCTATGGAGCTTATTATACTAGGCCACAGCAGTAGATAGAGGTTACGTCTGTCGCTTGTGGCATTCAGACTCTAAACAATGCATGCAATCATATCTCAAGTCAGAACAGTGGCCACAGGAGTGGCTCTGTATAATAAGGACCTATCGTATCTAGGACCTATCGTATCATAAGGACCTATCGTATCATATCTAGCGTCTGAACAGTGGCCACAGGTTGGTTGGTTGTTTTCAGATTATCTGGCGCCGTCAGCAACATGAGGGCTATAATGCGCCGAAACATTCGTCATTAGACAAGCCAACATACATTTACAAACACCCATGCCTAACACGGGACTCGGAACCCGCAACCTCGCGGTCTAGATGCTAGCACGCTAACCACTATACCATTTGGTCGGCTCAGTGGCCACAGGAGTGGCTCTGTATAATAAGGACCTAAATCAGAAGTCTTGTAAAGTTTTATTTCAAGTACGGTTTCAGTGTGCCATTAGCGTGTACCATCAAATTCCAGAAGTCGGGAAATGACCTCCTATCCTAGAATGAGGTGGAACCTAACGCTAAGAAAGCACTTACCTGTTTCTTTAACCAAATATTTCTGGCAAAAGGTAAGCATTTATTATTAACCTTTTAGTATTTGCCGCCTCCCATACCTTAGTTTGATTTCATTAAGATTGTTCCCTGCTGCGAGTGTAAACGTCATAGCCAATCACATAGCGTTTGAATGTCACTTGACTTATTTTTGTTTTATTCAAAACGTTTTAACTTTTTTAAAAAAATGCTCAGTGCTATGAAAAATTCTTTTCATGTAAATTTCTTAACGTCTTGCGTCAGTGTCAACTCTGAAAAATTATATTTAAATGTATTTTAAAATTCACCTATTCCAATATCATTCGAATATCTAAAATAAGAGCAATTTTTTTTTTCACTGGACTAAATAGCATAACATACCGTTAATGTTATCGTTATTATAAAGTATTCATGTTTTAAAGTAAATTGTACAAATGTTTTCTTATCATATGGGTTTAACGTTTTATTTATTAATACTAATGGGTTCGAGAGCACTTGCTAATGAATGTATCTTCACACTTGATATGGTTTTCCACTCGTTTCACTTCCTTGTTAAGAACTATTGCCATGGAAATGAGCCTCATTTTCAATGCCAAGTTGCATAAAATAATTGATGAAGAAAAGGTATTATGTGCTTATGACAGCAATGCTTGCGACTGCTCTGCCAGATCGTGTATGTTTTATTCATATTTAAATAGCGTAACTAGTTCCAAATTACTATCGATGGTCATCAGTTAAACTCTGTTATAATTTAATTTTAGATGAAATGAACCTACAATTCCAGGCAGGGAGTTGACGTGACTCTAATTTTCTAAAAATTATTGCTTATTAATATTGGCATAAATTATGGAAGATAACTTAAAACAACTCTCAACCAGTGGCCCACTTGATGGCAGTGGGATTATCGCTCTGGTCTCACATGTCAAAGGTGTCGGGTTTGAATCTCGGGTTAGGAATGGATGTTCGTTGTGGTTTCGGAATCCACGTTGATCTGTAGGTCTCGGCCTGATTAGCGTTGGTGATAAAAATAGGTCGTTGAGCGTACCAACCAACCAACCAACCAACCAACCAACCAACCAACCAACCAACCAACCAACCAACCAACCAACCAACCAACCAACCAACCAACCAACCAACCAACCAACCAACCAACCAACCAACCAACCAACCAACCAACCAACCAACCAACCAACCAACCAACCAACCAACCAACCAACCAACCAACCAACCAACCAACCAACCAACCAACACTTAAAACCTTATAACCTTAAAACCACTTAAAACATATTCCCAATAATATGACAAAACTACAGGAAAAAATTTCATGTTATTATCTGTAAAATTGGCGGAAATATTCGTGATTGAAGTTATGGACTATTTAACGACTCGAAAAAATGGCTAGTCCTAAATTGAGAAATGTGTTCCTTAGTGTTATTATACCACCGTATTAAATTATAAAGGGCTTAAAAGGGAATTAGGATTCACCCTATATATTTTCACAATTTGTAAAAGTGTGTTGCATGATAGTGTGTGTATAGATATATATTTAAGGAGTATGTAAAAATTCGAGGACTCATAAAAAATATCAGTTTCTTAGAAAATAACATTGGAACCACACATATACGAGTTTGTCAACATTTCAAACCTTAATAATCGAAAGTAATTTCAAACTTTCTGCTTGCATAATTATCAAAGTCTCAAAACATTTTAATGTTTTTAAAGAACATTTTAACTGTAACTTTACTGAAGAAAGGAAAACTGGTAACAGGAAACTGGATCACGCATGCGCATCCTTTCCAGGGAGATATTAATTCTGGCATATCGTCGAAAGCCGAAAAAGAATTTATTAACATCTTAGGAAATACGTTACTTCCCCTGAATTTTCATCCCAGTAAATAGACACAATTTTGGTTATCTGTCCAAGAAACTTTTCCAACATTTTCTACTAAAGATTTGTAGACTTAACTCTCCTTTGTATCATCACACTTGACAATGGATTTTCTTAGAAGTCTAAGAGGGGAATTAAAACCAAGTATCGAATAATCGAATGCTACTGTCAAACTCCTTGGGTCTGAAAATAACACAAATCGAGCTGGATTTCATTACCATCATCAACAGCAATCGAAATTAAGATCACAGTAGCTCAAGTACGCTGACCAATATCGTTCAACACTGACCAATCCCGTTGTAGACTGGCCGTTGCTATGGATCTTAGCCAATCTCGCAAAGTGCTGTTTTAAATAGACTGGAAGTTTTGAAATGTTGATGCAGAGTGTTAAAATTGAAATATATTTTTATAAGAAAGGACGGACGGATAAAAAATACGCTTTGTGATGGTTTTGACACATTTATTTTTTGAAAAACGGTATATTTTGGAACGATGCTCGAGTTTCGGCATGGATTGACCAATCTTATCCAGAATCCTTGTTTCCGATATTGGCTTATACCGTAGTGCTACCCGGGGAGCATCGTTCACACAGGTTTTAATAGAAATATTTTTTTGTAAAATTAATATTTAATAATGTTTTTTCCTCACAAAAATTCATTTATGGCTTATAAAACAATTTTTGATAAAAAAAAAAAAAAAAAAAAAAAAAAAAAAACGTGCGTTGTTCATTTCTGAAAAAAAGTCAATTCGTCAAAGATAATGTAGGCTACTATAGATTTGATTTCTAAAAAGAGGGTCAATATTATTAAAAAAATACCTTATATCTAAACCATTTAGCGTTTGTATTTTATTGTAAAAAGTTATAAATGTTTGAGTATCATTTCTTATAACATAACTTTTTCCCCTCCAAATCAATAGGGGGAGGAGGATAAGTATAATATTTTAACTTTTTATGTATTCTTATAAATTGTTGTATATATATATATATATACTGTAGAGCTTAAATAAGATTGCAAGTGACAGTAATTAATAACTTTTTACTGCCTGCATTTTTAAAAAAAGGTATAGGGAAAATAATGTCTAAACTATTATTTAAATGTGTCCATTATATGTGTAAAGGTTCTTTTTTATAATAGAAATGTGTCCCCAACAATCAATTTCTCAATAGATGGAAGCTCATGATCAAAGCCTTCCTACAGGTTTTTTTTCAAGTCATTTAAAAAATATCTTTTAATTTTTACTTTATTCTGTTCAATAATGTTGTATTTTTTATTTAAAATACCCACTTATTTTGATAGTTGATCATGAATTTAACGGTCCACATGAAAATTTGAATTTGAGGAACAATTGTCAACGACGCAACCAACTGCGAGACAAAAGGTAGTTCGCATGATAAAGGCTTAAATAGCTGTGCCATAATGACCACCATTCGGATTTTGATAAATGGCTAATTTATAGATAATGTATTTTTGTAAGGATCAAATATTAAACATTGAATAATTTATTCCTTTACATAAAAAACAGTTCACAAATGCTTTTAACTCAGAATCGATAGTTTTTAGTGTTTAATATTTTTTGTCCTCTTTTTAACTTAAATATTTTAAAAAAGACAAGATTTAAAAACATTATATTTATTAATTAAAATTCTAACTAACTATACAATTAAGATGTAGAATGGAATATTTGATTAAAATATCACCACAAATGACTTTATCCTAGCATTTTCATTAAATATTTAAAGGGTATTTTCCCCTTTGCACCTATCTTTATAAAAAAAAAAAAAAAAAAAAAAAAAAAATTAACGGATATTTTCACTTTTGTACCTATCTTCAAAAAATCATGTTATCTAAAATGTTTACACAATAAAATATCAGACTTTAGCATCAATCACACAAAAGATTTTTATATGAATTTATCAATTAGGTAATTATAAATCAACTGCGAGATAAAAGGTCGTTCGTCTGATAAAGGCTTAAATAGCTGTGCCATAATGACCACCATTCGGATTTTGATAAATGGCTAATTTATAGATAATGTATTTTTGTAAGGATCAAGTATTAAACATTGAATAATTTATTCCTTTACATAAAAAACAGTTCACAAATGCTTTTAACTCAGAATTGATAGTTTTTAGTGTTTAATATTTTTCCCCCTCTTTTTAACTTAAGTATTTTAAAAAAGAAAAAATTTAAAAACATTATATTTGTTAATTAAAATTCTAACAAACTATACTATTAAGATGTAGAATGGAATATTTTATCAAAATATCACCACAAATGACTTTATCCTAGCATTTTCATTAAATATTTAAAGGATATTTTCACCTTTGTACCTATCTTTATATAAAAAAAAAAAAAAAAAAAAAAAAAAAAAAATTAACGGATATTTTCGCTTTTGTACCTATCTTCAAAAAATTCTCTTCTTTTAAATGTTTACACAGTAAAATGTCAACCGTTAGCATCAATCACACAAAAGTTATTTATATAAATTTATCAATTCGGTAATTAAAAATAAATCTAAAAAACATGGAGGTGCGGGGGATCGAACCCCGGGCCTTTCACATGCAAAGCGAACGCTCTACCACTGAGCTACACCCCCGACAATTCATGATTCATCTATTACAATCAAGTTGTATTGCTTTTCTTGTGCTTTATCCAGCAGATGTAAATGCATTTGAACAAAGTAGGTCACACAAATACGATAAACTGACGTTTCAGTCTTTCCTGTCTTATCATTTACAATTCTCAGTGTCAAATGAGACTTAGGTTTTATGCTTCCGAACGAACCATATCGAAATTAAGTTGTTAAGTAATTTTATCTAACTTTGATAAATTGAAAAAGGGACGATATAACTACGTTTCCCTTTTGCGAAAAATATGACTTTGAGGTTGAGGTATGTCGTATTATGGTTTCTGAATATAACTTACCCATTATGCAATTTAGCCATAACGAAAATTTTTGTACAGTAAATCCTTTATATAAATTGCCAACTCTTGTGTGTAATTTCAACTTATTTAAGCTATTTTGTGCTCAGATAGAGCTTTCATAGTGTGTCATAAAAATAGGTGCATATATTTGTTAAATTCAAGTTGTTGAATTAGTTAAACTTATGACTATTCATTTTTAAATTACTTTTTTGTTGAATTCAAAAATACTCTTTTATTATCAAATTTAAATATATTTTCGGTTTCACTATTGGAACTTTTATCACAAATTGTAATTCTGAAAACAGAATGCTTTTATTTAACGAAGTTTACTTATGAAAAGGTGAAATTTTAAAATTTTAAACTTTTAATTTTTAAGAATTTTGTAAATATTGTCCAAACAAGTATTTTGCTTTCCAAATTTAAAAATGATATCTACAAGTGCATTATAAATGTTTTTAAAAATTTCGTTGTTTCAAGCAACAATTGCCGAAATATATTGATAAAACACACTTCATTGTTATGCCCTAATCTTCCGCCATAAGCGATATTTAGTAATGTTGTAGAGATTTCACAATCGAAATTAATATTAATTTTCTTTTAATTTTTATTCTGCAAGAAAGTATATTTTAATAACAATAAAAATTAATAATTGATTTTTTTTTTTAGATTCCAGAAATTTAAATAACAGACTTTCTCATTATCGTGAATGACATGATTTTTTCATGGTTTTTCATGATTTCAACCTGAAGCGCATGCGCGATTTTGACTAAAACCATATTGGTAGGTCTCATGGCCACCCTTAACCAGTGCAACAAATATTCATAGTTAAATTTCGAATCATTCGAATTATTGCCATGTAATTGGAATTATTGTTGTTGAAATATTTAAATGTTGTATTTTCCAAGAAAACTTTTCAATTGCAAAGTTCAAAATTATATTTTATTCACTGCTGAAGAAAGATTAAACTATTCCAAATTCTGAATAAACATATTATTTAAATGTATGTTAAATGGAAAAACTATCTAAAAATAAATAAATTATAAATTATATTTTTCAAACCAAAAAAGTAGATTTTTCTCAAATGAAAGTGTAAGGACGTCATTTATATGCATATATTCACAAAATTATCTCGTTTTTTTTTGTTTTTTTTTGCCTAAACTTCTTTTACAATTTTCCCATGTAAGGTTTTGACTGCAACGTTAATTTTCAGCTGAGCTCTTAATGTGCCACCTGGTGATAAAAATTGTAACTAATATTTTTTTTATATTAATTTACCATGTTTTTTTTGTTGTTGTTTTGTATATATGTTAATGTTTCTGAAAATATCTTTCATAGGGTAGGCTCCAGTTTTTACAGGTGCAGTTAAAATCTTACCACACTACTATACATGGTTCCCCAAAAAGATTATTAGGTTAATTTCTTTTATCAGATATTTTGCAGCAGTGTTAACTTTAATAATGTAAGAAATCACAAACAGATAGTGTTATTTTAATAAGTAATTTGCATGAAAGATTCTGAATTTTAATCTTTATACAATCGTTGTATGTTAAGAAGTTTCATTAAAAAATGGCTGTGCGGTTAAATTGTGTTAGTTAAAGAATGTAACACTTTATCTTTAACATTAATCAAAATATAACGATTTTTAAAACTAAGTGTGTCGCATATTCGCAATAGTAAATTCATATGTTGCTGATTGTAATGTTATATAAACTTTATATATATGCCATATAAGTTGTTCTTGTACAATCTGTTTTAAACGCTTGATTCAATTTTTTGTTGTTGAATGCAATTCTATAAAGGTTGTCTTAGGTAAAAGAAAAAAAAAAAAAGAAAAAAAAAGAGGAGATGAATTATCTTTAGAATAGCTATAAAACTATAATAAAAAATTTGGTTGGAATCCCTTATTTACTTTATCAGACAATTCTTTAAAAGTTGTGAAAGTCACGCTTTTTAATGCCTTGTATTTCAGTTACTTTAAAAGATAGAAAGTTTTTTTTTGTATTTAAGTGATTTGATACTTTTGCATATAGCCTTTCTCCTTCTAGCCGACCAAACGGTATAGTGGTTAGCGGGCTAGCTTCTAGACCGCGAGGTTGCGGGTTCGAGTCCCGTGTTAGGCATGGGTGTTTGTATATGTATGTTGGCTTGTCTAATGACGAATGTTTCGGCGCATTATATCCCTCGTGTTGCTGACGGCACCAGATAATCTGAAAACAACCAACCTTTCTCCTTCTATCGGAGGTACATAAAATTAAAATAAACGTAATCTTTAAAATAAGTTACCCGTAAAATTCGCATTTTTATGTTTCCTGGTATTATTTTGAACGTTTTTGTAATTTATCACTTATTATCTATATTTAATAACACCGAACATTAATTTTGGAACATCTTGTTTTTTAATGTGTAAGCATATGCACATAAAAGCAGCAACTGCCGTATTTCTGCAATTAAAACTCCAATTTTTAGTCGGTGTTCAATGAGATCAATTATTAATTAAATGTAACGAATCCTGAACAAATTATAATCTTTAGGACATTAATCATTATTTAGTTTTAGGTGACATTGCTCTCTCTCAGACAAAAATTGTCCTACTTGGAAAATATATCAAATCTTTTTAAGGATGCAGGTTTTAATATATTCTAATCTTAATGTACGTTCCGCCTAGAAGAAAAGCATTGTGTATGGATGTAATCAATTATCACATTGGTATTGTGTGGTTTGGCAGTCTTATATAATAATATGTAATGTAAACAAAACTTCTTTTTTTTTTTTTAGGGAAATATTGTTTGAAAATGTTAATTTTTTTCAACTCTACAAAGAAAATGCGTTTCATAAGCTGTTATTGTAGAAAGTATAATTATGTCCAAGGGTCATTAATTTGATTTAAAAAAAAGGTGGAGACGTTTTTTTTTTTTTTGTGTGTGTGCAGTTCTTCATGCATGTTCATCTATTATTCTTAAACTAAAAAGTGCTCCGATCCATTTCAGTGGATTTAATTTCGTAATCGATGGAAATAAAAGTTTGAACATACGACTGTTATAGATCTAACAAAAAATGAAACTTATTTATTTTCTCCACTAGACATATTTGCCGACCAAACGGTATATGGTTAGCGTGCTAGCTTCTAGACCGCGAGGTTGCGGGTTCGAGTCCCGTGTTAGGCATGGGTGTTTGTAAATGTATGTTGGCTTGTCTAATGACGAATGTTTCGGCGCATTATAGCTCTCGTGTTGCTGACGGCGCCAGATAATCTGAATACAACCAACCACTAGACATATTTAAGGTATACATTTACGTTGGGAATCGCAAAAATTGACCCACACAGGCATTTTTGTTTTTTCATTCTAAAATGTTTTCCAATTCATTATCTTTAAAATGATACCAATAACTTTCTTATAGTTAAAATACTTTTTTAATTACATGCAATTTCGTAAAGGTCGACGTTTAAAACATATTGGAAAAACGAAAATGTCGAAAACTTTGAACTCAATTTCTGGAAAACTGCTTTTCATTGTTTAGTGAATGTACTCCAACAGTGATATCTTAAGAGTTAATTAACTGATTTTTAAAATTTAAACTGTATAATTTAGATAACATTTCAGAGCACGGGCTCTACCTGTTTACAAAAATTTTGGTAAAAAATGGATTTTTTTATGTATTTTAGAATATTTTTATTTTTGGAATTTTTTTATTTTTTCTAGTAATTTTCATTTTAATGTTGAAATTTAAAAAATATTTAAGTTATGCTTTATATTTTGCTTGGGCTCGTGTATCAATACCTTATCTTTAATTTCCAGTAAGAAATTTGTTTCAAAATTAATTATGTATTATTTTATCATCGTTGCAATTAGGCCTTAATTAGTGAATTAAAATTCAATTAATTAAATAAATATTTTTTTTTTTTTACTTTTTGTGACTGCAAGTACATTACATTTTTTGCTCTTGTAATTCTCACAAAAATTTGACACGCTGGCATAAGAACTAAAAAAAAAAAAATTTCCAACGTATATGAATACCTTAAGGTATTTATGAAGGATATGAATTATTTCATTTTAATTTAAAGGCTAGTAGTTAGGGTATACATATACATTCCATATGTTTTTCTTAATTTTAATGTTGGAATTTCATAATTTTATAGGGTATATAAGAATTCAAAATAACACGTTTTTATATAACATATTTTCTTCCATTAATTGTTTAATTAGTTAATTGAATTGACTAATTAGGACGTTATTAAAACGAACATAAATGGACTTTAAACATTTACTTTTTATTGCAAATAAAATATATTATATTAATACTTGTTCTCGTTTTAGTGTTTTTACTCGTTTTTTACTTGTTCGAAATTTAGCTCTAATATTTATTTAATTATAAAATTATTAGATAAAATGTTGGAAAAAATACACAGTTTTTAGCAAAAAATTAAAATTAAAAAGTATTTAAAAACGCGTTTATAACAATATATATATATATATATATATATATATATATATATATATATATTAGATTTTGCATGCAAACATACTATTGAATTATGTATAATAAAGTTATGACCGTTGGTGTAAAGTTATATAACACCAAAAAGTCATTCTTCAGAAAACACGTTTTTAGTTTACTACACTAATTATTTTGATCTAAAAGAGGCTCACAAAATCCACTGTAATTCAAAAAGTGTTTTGAGTTTGAAAGGAAATGCTATAATTTAAAAGGTAACGAATTCTAAAATATTTTTAAACATGAAAACAAAAATGCATACTTTTGTTAAATGTAACGCTTCCCACTGTGTATGTATACTTTAAATTCATTCAAAATCTGAAGACTTTAAAATTGCCAATTTTCTTAAAAATAACTAATTTCTCAAATGGATGGTGATACGTAAAAATCAGACAAGCAACTATCTCACTTCATAGTATATATTATAATACAATGAAAATTGCTTATTTGTTTGGCAATTACTTTCATCAGTTTTAATATTCACTAAATTTCAATGTAATCTCACTTGGCTAAATTAAGTAAGCCATTTTTTTTATACTATAATGTTTATATTGTTTTATATGTCGCCGTCCTACTGTATGATGAAGTAAAAATAAATATTTTTTATGGTTACTTATATGTCTTCTTATATGTCTTTTTCTTCATAACACAATATTTTTTTCTTCAGTAACTAAAATCAACTACGATTCCATTTCGGAAAAAAATACAAACAGATTTTGAAAAATGCATTTTATTACAAAAAGATAACAATTGAAATCCATATAGTTCACAAACATTTACATCAATATTTGTTAAATGACCAACTCGTTATCTTCATCATCATTACAATAATATTATGCATAGCTCGATAACTATATAAATTACACAAAATCCATACGTAAACTTTGAAATACATAGATTGGTATTAATTGATACTCTTTCCACATAAATATTCTTTAATTTAGCAATTTAGCTAGGATTTTAAAAGTATTCATATATTTTATTATAAAATATTTTTTTAAAATTTATTGTAATAATAATAATAATTGGGGAGGGGGGGGGGGTCCCCTCTAAATATTATTAAGTTAAATTTAAAAAAATTACGTTCATCAGAGTTATATATTGTATTCTATTGTTGAATGATATAAAAGCCCTTATGCTTCCTCGACGTGCTTAAGGGGACTTGGTACCCCTCGTTTTCAAAAAAAAAAAAAAAAAAAAAAAAAAAAAATCTGTTTTTTGCGTCGTTATAATCTTTGAAACTTTCTTCTTATTATAGCAATTTTTTGACCTCCGATAACTGCAATTGCAGAAAAACTATATTTTTATGGAGAATTTAGCATTGTTGCAATAGCTCCTTCGATGTTTCAAACGCATTTTTCTCAATTCGTGATTTTTGAAATTCCCACCTTACTCAAAATGCTACAACTTCAGCAAATATGAATGAAATGACTTGAATTTTTTGTGTGCCAGACTTAATATCTGTATGACGAAAATAAGCATGGATTTTTGAATAAAATAAGAGCTTTTTTTTTATAAATTTAAATGTTAAAAGTACCCGTTTTTTACTGATAGGTACAGTAATTATCGTTTTTCTCGAAAACTATTTTACTTATTTTAAATCCGATGCCAAAAAAGTTAGAGTAAATTACTAGGAACATTTTTTTTACTGAAAATCAGGAAAAAAATGTTGAAAAGTAAAAAAGACGATAGAATTTTAAATATATGTTAAAAATTTTAAGCATTTATTTTTAATAGTTTTTTAGTAAATGTTCACTATATCTCCAAAATTATGTTTGGAGATATGGCCAGTTAAATTTGAAAACGATAATGCAATTGATACACAACACGTTTTTCTTTTTAAAGAATATATATATAAGAAAATACTTCTAATGTAATGTTATTAAAACTGTTTACACCTTCGGATTCCAAATTGTTTGTAGTTTTTTTTTTACAATATTCGTCACAAAATTGAATTTTTGACGTTCTTAACTCCAACTAACCTTACTAATAACTGACGGAGGACGGTTTTCTTATGTAGGTACCCATAAGGCTACCGTACGGTTGATAATAATTCATAAAAATAATTCCCACAGAATAAATGCAAATACACATTCATATTTGAAAACGCATTAACATTCTTAGTAACTGTACTTAAGTTCCATTTCTGATCCATTTACATTTTTTATTAAACTAAGTCAAAGAGAATATACTTCTAAAAGAGCTGAATTTACCAACTTATCGAAGAACTTTTCTGGCTAACAGTCGGATTCCGTTGGTAATGGTGATGAATACTGATGTTCTCGACATCACACGTATGTCACGTTTGAAGAGTAGAGTTGAGTTGTTTCAGTGTGCTGGATGAAAAAGAACTATTTTTTCTTGATGGAGCAAGAAGACGTTCACGTAGTTTGCATTTGTGGTATGTAAGAAGGAATATGAGACGTGAGCCAAAAATTTAGAAAAAGAATGATCATATACGAAGATATGCAGGAAAAAGGAAAAATTTATTCAGATTAAGAACGTTATTTTGAGCGAGAGAAAAAGTTATAGTTTCGATGATGATGTAGTAATTGGTTAGAAAATCTACAACCTTAGATAAAACTCTCGTATTTGTAAGAAATTATGTTATTTATTATAAATTTAAAGTATAGTAGGTTTAATATAGTTAAATTTAAACTCATAACAGTTTATTCAAATCATAAATAATGCTTTATATTCCATGAAATATATAGCATTTTCCAAAAGAATGTTTATTTTACAAACAAACAATGCATGTCACAATGTATTTTAAGAATTTTTATGTTTTAAAGGATATGTATATATATATATCTATTTACATTTTGAGCTTTTAATACTAAAAATACTGTACCTGGAACTTTTTTTATATCACAATCTAAACACGAAGTGATAAACAAAAAAGACAAAACCACTAAAATAGCCCTCTGATTATTTAATTAAAAGTCTTTAAACTCGTGTAATTATCATCATGTTGACATATAAAAGACACACTTAAATTTGCCCCTATAAAGCATAGTTCACCTTATCTGGAAATTTCTTCTGGATCTTGTATAAAACTTTTCGCTTGGTTCTCCGACTCCCCTTCTCTTGTTGTAGTAATGACGCAACCCTAATTAATGCAAAGTGATTGCTGAATACTAATCTGTACTTTAAAAGCTCAATTAACTTTCCAACAAACCATCAAACTTTTAAGGGCATTAGAACATCGCTAATGACTTTCGGATCGACTTAAACATTGAGAAACTCCTTAAAGATCAGCTTAGTCCAACCGTTCAGATAATCAGCCAGTTAATGAAGCCAAACACGTCGCTCGATTAGTTTGGCAGTTAATCAGAAGCTAAATTAGAAATTTCAGGATCATAGAACACACTTATGATTTCTCTGCTCCAGTCTTGAACCCACATCAAGAAAAGACCACTGCCTGCATCAGCAAGATACTTTATCGACAGCTTAAAGCACCATCGTTGTAAGTTCACTTTTGTAAATTTTAAGGAAATGTGATATAAAGATTTTGAACACTTTGGGAAAAGTGTACGTACTGGCATTTTAAAACCTGCACTACCTAAATATTATTTTGGAGGTATATACCATGTTTGTGCATGATGGTATAATCATATATGCAATCTTTGTTCCAATATCCAATATATTAAAATGTGAAATAAAGTTTTGGACCACTTTGGGAAAAGTGTACATACCGGCACTTTAAATCCTGCAAACGTAATTATTATTTTGGTGGTATATACCATGTTTGTGCCGGATGGTATAATCATATATGCAATCTTTGTTCCAATATCCAATATATTAAAATGTGAAATAAAGTTTTGGGAAAAGTGTACATACCGGCATTTTAAATCCTGCAAAGGTAATTAATATTTTGATAGTACATGCCATGTTTGCCCTGGATGGTATGTATAATCTCTTGCCCAATATCCAATGTATTTAAATGCGAAATAAATATTTCGAGCACTTTGGAGAAAGTGTACATACTGGAATTTTAAAACCTGTACCACTTAATAATTATTTTGACGGTACATACCATGTTTGTGAAGGAAGGTATATACAATCTTTGTCCAAAATCTTCTTTAGGTCAATGTATAGACTTATAATGATTGTGTTTTTAACCATCGTAATGGACCGAAATGGTTATATAGGTATTTTTTTTTTTTTTTTTTTTCAATTTGCAGGATGGATACAAATTAGTTATACATTGGAGTCCTAATGGAGCTGTATAACTCTATTCATAATTAAGTATTATGTTTTTTACAACTAATTTACGTCCACCATGCTATATGTATGCGAAAAGAATAGGACACCGTTCCCCAACTAGTTTGCTTCTTACTCTGTAATTTTAATTTAAAACATCTTGTCTCAAAAGAACTATTAAAATGAGTTATGCACAGAATTATTAAGTTCTGTTTTTTTGTTTTTAAAATCTTATAAATCCAGAGCGATAAAAACCATAGAACTATAATCAAAACTCTAAATATGTTATTTTCTGATTTATTTGACAACTTGAAAATTATCTCACATAGATGATAACGAGGCTCATTTTTTTAATGGCCATTTTTTTTTTTTTAAAGGTGTATCTTGAACTTTGTAGTTCTTCTTTAAAAGTACATGCATTACAGTGGGCATAAACAGAGCAATTTGCTAAAATGTCAACTAGAAAAGGATACTTCAAAAGAGGAATTTAAACCAGATGCGGGGTCCTTATTTTGTTAGAATGGAGATATCTTTACTTAGAATGGATATCTAGGATTAAAAACTAGTTTTATCAGGAAAGATAATGAAAACTGTTCCTTTTTAAGGAATGTCACGAATTGTTCTTATCTTGATAGAATAATGTGGGAAGTTTTTATTGGTTCCTGATCCTTTCAATCAAAAACAACTGATGCGATATATGTTTTTCTTTCTTTGCATCCCCAACACCATTCTATCTTTATAAAAATATTCAATGCATAAATTGTTTATAGGGACCTTCACAGAAATAGCTTAAATGATAAACTTCTTAACTTTAAGGTAACCACTACCTTAATATTTTATACATCACTGACCACTACTCAATGCTTTTACGCGTGTGTATTAAAATAAATTAACCTCTTCAAAAAAGTGGGAACTTTTACTGTTATTCGTGAAATTAAACTAGACGAATTTTGGTGCTGATTGACGAAGATTATTAAAGCGATTTCCCCTTTACACATTATCGTAAAATAAAAAGCTTCATGAGGACTGATGTTCTAAGCGTTATACTTATTCTAGACACAAGGTCAATCATAAGTATGTTACTGATTTGAAGAATAAAGAAAGCAAGTGATTATCATTCATACATGGAGTATTGGATTGCTAGAAAATTGATATAAATTAAAAGTTAAGAGTGTTTCGATAGAGTTGAATAGAGCGGTTTATGTTTTGAGATGTGAAAACTAAAAAAAACTAAAAAATTGAAAGAAATGCTCTCCATCATACCTAAAATAAAGTTTATTTGTATTTTGTATTTTATTATGTATTTTAAATATTTTTAATGATCAAACTATTGCAACTCCATGTCGACGTTTTGTCCTCTTCGTAGATAACCTATGGTCCACAGAGTTGATGGTGATAAAAAAAACTAATTCCAAATCACAAACGTTATTTTCCTTATTTTCTTAATTCACTGTTAGCCACATATTTTTAACCTCAAAGGATAATGATTTTTATACTTGTTCAATGTCCGTTTGTTCTAGACATGACGGTATATGTTCTTTTTTACAACATATTCCATCTTATTAAAACTATTCACTATATGTATGGCAATTACAAAATATCGCAAAGACGTGGATTCTGAACAAGACTTTAAAACAAGAGAATCCCCCCCCCCCCCCTTGTTAATTGAGCCTCTCCATTGTAACATGTCAGACTGACGCATTTGATATCAACCCAATAAAATCATTTCAAATCTTACTTGTTGAAAAAGCAAACTGCATTTTTACTAATTATTGAAACATTAATTAAGACAACGAATTAAAACTTAATTACGAAATACTGATATCAATTCCCCTTTATTAAAATTCTTTTTGTATAATTAAATATTTCTCAAGTTTAAAATCAATATTTTAGTGCAAGAGATTTACAACTCAAATTATATGCAAATAAATGTGAAAATATCGGAAAAAAGATTTTTTTTAATCTCAAAGAAATGTAACAAGTCTACGTCTGAAAGCATACAAATTGGAAAAGAACCAGAGACAAAATTATTTGAGGGACTCTGAAAAATGCCAATTGGCCAGCCAGAGCTTTGCGGGCTTATCCAGTAATTAGGCCCCGGAAAGCCCACTAAATTTCTAACTTTCACTTACACCAAAAACACAAACATATCCCTGCAAAACAAAAACTTAACGACTTTAGAACTGAACCTTAAAACACTCTCGGAAACAACTTCATGGCACAGTTGATACAATCCAGCTAATGGTGTAAGCGAACACTAATGCTAATGGATAAGGCTTCCTAACTAATTCATAAGACAGAAGCCATTGCCACTCACAAAACTAAAATAGAAATTTCACGGTCACACAATCCAGACTTCGATGTCCAAGGGATATCTCCAATGTCAGAAAACTCTGCCCGGTCTCCTTGGCAATAATTGGGGCATTTTTACGGGCAGATTCATCCTGTCCTATTGATCGGGACCACGTGCAATGGCCCCACCCCAAAATGTATATGGATGGTATACACAGGTATTGGAAGAAGGTAGAGAAGGTGAGGGTTTTTTATTTTTAGTTCTGCGGCGGGGGTGGAGGAAAAGTTTTTGTCGTTTTCTGGGCAAAAGGGTGGTCACATGGAGAAGGAGAAGCGGTGGAAAAGTTTGCTGAGGAAGAAGACATCGGCAAATGGCTTTGAGGAGGTAGGGATGTGGTTATTGCTTTTTTGCGACTAGAATTTGGATTGGTGTGTTATCCTGTTAAGGATGAGGGTTATAAGTGAGGGATTGAAGAGTCTTCAGTGATTGACTGGGGATGTAAGGATTGGGTAATATAGATAGGATATTTTTCGTTAGAAATTGTTTCTGGGATGGCTTTGTTTTTGAATAGTTTTTCTTCTGTTGTAGGGCGTAACTGCAGAATTGCTGGAACGTATTTGTTATTTGAAATAGACTATTAATCTGGCAAGGATAAATTTTTGAAATTGAAAAATAAGGAAGGCTCCATTTCTGAATAGAAATGGTTTTGTTTTGATGTAGTATTCCGTTAAAGACAAAAGTCGTGACTTCATAATTGTATAAAAGTAATTGTTATTTGATATAGATTGTCAATCAGGCTAAGACAAAGATTAAAATTGAAATATTCTGCGTTTATTTCTTAAAAAAAAAAAAAAAAAAAAAAAAATGCTTTGTTGTTATGCCTTGCTATGGTTATTTATTGTAACTTCAGAATTGTTGAGAGGGTTTTACCTGTTCAAATTGTTGTACAAATTTTGGAGTGGAAATAATTTTTAGTAATTGTTTAAATATGTTTTATTTCATGCTCGTTGTTTTTTATTTGTTTCTGCTTGAATTAGAATTTATAAAAGTGGCTATGAATAAATACCGTTAAGGATAAGTTTTTAATAATAATTGTGTAACTGTTTAAATTACGAGTGATGTAATTTATTAAGAACTAGTAAAGGGGCCTTATTGTGGTTTTAAAATAGACATTATGAATTTAGAGTAATTGGGGACCTGTACTACGTCGGTGTCAATCAGTGGAAGTTATCCAAATTATATGAAACTATATGTATTATATAAGTAACAAGACCTTTTAAGTTGGCGCGTACATTTTATGTATGTTAGGTTCATAATTGAGGGATAAATTAAAATGAATATATTATCTTTATTAGTTAATGTAAAATAATCTTGCTTAAAATATGTGAAAGTTTGTGGGAGAGATTAAAACTTGAATAAATGATAATTTTTACTTAATGTAAAAAAAAAAAAAAAAAAAAAAAAAAAAAAAAAAATAATAATAATAATAATATTGTAATAACTTGGTGCATTTAGAAATTAAATCAATGAATTAATGAATTTAAAGTTTATGTTATGAGTTATTGAATTAAATTATAATTATACAATTTAATTAATCAAATATTAAATTGATCCAATGTAAAATATAAATTAAAAAGAAAAATAGTTTTTAAAAAATAAATTATTCTTCTGATCATGACGTAAAGGTAAATAACTGAACAGAATGACAGTGTTTAAATTATAATATTTAAACTTAACAAATGTAACATGAACCACACTTAAATTACCAGTATAACAGTATAATTCTTTTATTTATATTTTTCTATTTTATAATTCGTTTAATATTTCCATTGACTTAAAATTTAATTTAAATTGTGTTTATTAAAATATCTATAGTATCCAGTTGTTAATTCTAGTGACATTAAATTTTAAAATTATATGGGTATAATTAATATGAGTTTAATTTATAATTTAATACTCATTTGATTAATGAAACATTAGAACAATAAATACAATATTCAACTAATTATTTGATATCTTTAAAATATTTCTCTTTCTTTCATACAATACTTTCTTTCACAACTTTCCGTAGTTAATCATGAAATTTCAGTTTTATAAAACAAACAGATAATTACGTAACTAAAACTGAAAACTAATGAATATAACATGATGCTTGTTTATTTTAAAATGAATCTACATACATATCATTACTCAGTATTAGTTGCTACTTAGATATTATGGGTACGCTTATGTTAAAATGATTGAGAATTGAAATTAAAAAACTTAATTTAAATTAACACGTTGCATTTGTCTGAACATATGTTTAAATTGATTTTTGGGTAGATAGAGTTTTTTTTAAAAAACACACACATACATCCAATCCTTTGATTTTATTTAATACTATTTAAGAGGTACCGGAATGAAAAATTCCCGTTTTTTTTTAAATTTTTTTTTATTCAATTCTAAATGTTCGAAAAAGCCATAAACCATAAAATTTCTGCTCACTACGCTTTTTTTTTAAATTTGTAACTTAAGTTCGCTTATTAGTTTTGGCGGGAGAAACGGAACATTCGGTTCGAAGCGAATGTGACGTCACTACATCTGAAACAACTTGACTTGAAAAACATCAGCGGAAACCAGTTTTTTCAGTTCCTCGCAAATCACGCCAACCGGAACGGGATTTAGTAATTGTCTACCAAACCAACCCCAAATCAAAGATATTATAATAACCCTTCGGGATAAAGATGGCAAGCTTCCATAGAGATAATGTAAAATACTTGAGAGCACATGACGTCATTGCAGGGTTTCTACATTGGCAAGCTTATCGCTCTTTTTGGTTTCACTTGGCGATTAAATTTTATGGTTTTCCAAAAATCTTTTATCCAAAAAAGAAACAAATCTGCCTTGCTCATTAAACTTTCACTTGAAAAATTTACACATTCAAATAAATTTGTTAATTTATATTTTTAGCTAAAATAATTGAATACTTTTTAATCAATATTAACATTATATTGAACCACTATAGCAAAAGTTCTATCCTATATCAGAATACGAATCCTAATATCAGATTTGGGCTTTTTACAGCATATTCCAGTATTGGTGAACTTTTAGTCAGTTTTCGTTAGAAATATGAACATCAAGAATTAACAAAATTACTAATTACAAAAGTATTGAAACACATTGAATACTTTTTTAATCAATATTAACATTATATTGAACCACTATAGCAAAAGAAAATGTTTTCGATAAAGTTTCCATGCATTCTTCGAAGTAGTACATTAGGAAACTAAAAAATATCTAGTTATTGAGTGCAATTTAAAAATGACTTGCAACTACAAAAACCAATATCATTTAGCATGTACTAGTTTCGAAGAATTTACTAACAGTTGACTATAATCATTTAGCTTTATTAATTCATCAAAAAAAAAAAAAAAAAAAAAAAAAAAAAAAAAAAACACGCAATGGTAATTGAGATTGGCGTCAAATTTCAAAAAATCATAATAAACATAGAATAATTGAGTGCATTTATACAACAAACAAGTGATAAACATTCTTTCAAGCGATGTCAAAGTAAGAAAAAACAAAACAAAAAAACGTTATTCAACATAAAAAATAGCCTGCGGAATGAGACGAAAAAATAAAAACAAACGATTAACAACACAAACCATCAAGTTTTATTACACTGCAAAAAATGTCCTGTTCAAATTCTTTAACGAAAAATTTATAATCTTCAGAACATTACCGAAATTTATTGTGCACAAAAGCGAACAATTTGAGCAAACTGGAATAAGTAATATGTTACTTTACAAAGTAGAATCCTCTATTTTTGTTCTGCTATTTGAATCTTCCACGAAATCGACGAAATAAATCTGATGTTCTTATTTGTTTGTTTAAAAAGCACCATCGCCAAGGAAAGAATAAAGCTCTGCGCATGTCTGGAAATGGGAACAATTTGGCGAAAGTTTTGTGCTCTCAACTTGGAAAATCCGCGAGATGGCAGCACTTACGTATCGGTGAAGCTTGCCTTCTTATAGTTATAAGTTCTTTGCCCAAATATTTGGCAGAAACCTTATGGTAACCATAGAAAAGGAAGGATGTTTGACGTCATAGCTATAGTGGATCGTTTTGATCAGACTGAGATCGTAGAAGTTTTCGGATATTTTCTTTTCTTAATATTTAAATAACTAATTTTATAAAGAGCTTTTGTTTGAATATTTGGAATTAGAAAGAAATTCTTCATAAATATATACTAATTTCACTCGTTTTTAAAAAATGCGAGAATTTTCCATTGTCTACTAAAGTACCACTACCAAGAGTACTGTAAATCTTTCTCAGTATTTACTCATAGAAATGACTTGAAATTTGGCACATGCAATAATCAAGTACTGATATACATTAAGTACTGATACTCATTAATAAACACACGTATAAGGATAAACAAATCTTACAAATTTTAGCTAGGTTTTTCATTTTAAATTGCTTTATAACTTAAAATTTAAAATGATTATTTAAATAAATATTTCTGTTAGAGTATGTGATAATTTGAGAAAATTTATTCTATGAATGAATAATAGCAAGAAATTGCAAATTGAAATTTTAAACTAATTTTAAGTAAAAGGTATATTTGATTGAAAAAATGGGCTTCAGAGAAAATGACATTTGAAATATACGAAAACAACGAAAATTTCGAAAGATATTTGGAGAATACTTTTTAAATAGTTATAAAAATTGTAAATTAATTTTAAATAGTTTTGGTGGATTTCAATAAAAAATTGTATATGTGTTCTGAGTAAATTTTTAACCTTTTATCATCTCCTAATACAACGTTTTTATTAATCTAAAACAAAAACTTGATATGTATTATTTTTTCTATGCTCAGATTTAGCATCAGTGCTTCAATGAAATTATCATAAATCATCACAGCATAGTCTGTTGCTGTAAAGTAAAACAATTAAACATACATGAAATAAAATCCATACATCAATGCAAAATTTTATTAACTGAAAAACAAATTTTATTAAATTACACCACAGTCACCACAAATAATTAAAGCAATTATTATCATCATGAAGTTTTGGTTTCATGTGGTAAAGAATAAAAATAAACCATCAAAGACTTTCTATATTTTTAAAAACCAATTTTTCACTTTTTTTTTTTTTTTTTTTTAAAGATAAGCAAATTGAAATTTTTATACGCAAACATTTTCATAATAATCCACAAAACTCTAGGACATACACCCATTCAAGTTTTAACTCTAGCCTACATTGGTTCATTTAAAATATCTACCACAAGGACCTTTAACATCAAGTACAACTTAAGTTGTTTTAACCTCAATATTGGATTGCAAACAGAAGATATTTTAACTTAAATAAAAAACAGAACCTCAACAGCCTTACCCTACTTAAACCACTATAAATACAATACCTGCATTCGCGATGACGCTAATAAGCGCCAACGAAACTAAAAGCGACTTCAGGTTCATCAACATGGCTGCAGCTATCATCTTCAGGTTTCAACAAAAAGGTCTTCTAGCTTCTGAAGTCTTCGGTGTGTCTATGAATTTTGAAGTGATCTCTTCGGTGTTTATATAGATGGAGGAGAAGGATCTATAGGGATTTCTTGGAAATCCGGTTTGAAATCCGGGAGTTGACTATTATTTCGAGAAATTGAGTTTAGGAGTGGAGATAGAAGTGCGTTCGGAATGTGGAAAGGTTCCGTTTTAACGAACTTGTGATTTGGGCTGAGATTTCACGATCTGGTGGACTTAGAACATAGTGCCAGTTATTTAAATTAAATGGTTTTCATTTAAAAAAAATATTGTTAAATGCAATGTAACCTTCATTTTATAAACTCTTATGTTTGTCTTTAATTTTTTTTCTAATGAACTTATTAAATTTTAACTAAAACTATTTAGTGTATCGTTAGATTACCTACAACATAGTGGAATAATGTTGTATGTTTTTATTATTATTAGTTAATGTTTTTTTTTAACAACTTTGCTTTTAAAATGCATGTATTAGTAAAATTTTAAAATAAAATAACTACATGCTTATGAAATATTGTTTCTACTATACTAAACTTCAACTTAACTAGACATCACTTAGACGATAGATCGTCACAGTGCTCATAGGTATTTAATCCATTTTGGCGGAGTGAAGACCTAATTCTCGCCAAACCTTATAGCCTTTTGTTCTCTATAGGGTTGTGGTTTGGCGAACATTATGCTTTCACGCCGCCAAAATGGATTAAATACCTATGAGCACTGTGACGACCTACCGTCTAAGTGATGTCTAGTTAAGTTGAAGTTCAGTATAGTTCATTTAAGTTGCATGCACTTGTCACAAATAATTTACTTTGCAAATGCTTTAAATTCTAAAATTATATATGAATGCACTTACTTCAAATAAATCTAATTTAAAACTAGTTGATTTAATAAAAAAAAAAAAAAACGATTTTTTACAGACTATTTTAATGTGTCTATGAAACACATTTTACTAATGATTTATAACAACCAAAACGATATTTCTATTTTCTATGAAAAATTAGTATTATAAATATATATTATATCGTAAAAAATATTATTTATACAACATTTTTCTCAGATAAAATATGCAAGGTATAAGGATGTTTTGCTCTTACGAGTAAAATTATATTGGATGTAGTTTAAAAAGTATGTAAACGTCCATCCATTCCGTATTTAAATTATTGGGATATGGAGAAATAATGAACTTTCTCATTCAAAAGGATATAGATAGTTGGATAATAGATATAGACAAGCTACAAACCAAACTAGAAGTGTGGAACATTGCTCAAATTTCAGTTCCACTTAATGCTGTACACTGTATTTCAATTTGTCATGAATTGGTAATTTATCGTTTTTATTTTTATATTTTCACTAATCTTAAAAAAAGGGCCAGTTTGGCATTAATTTTAATGCTAGCAAATAATAATAATAACAAAAATCTCACCAAAAATAGCGAAATCCACGCCATGTGTTTCGTTAAATAGTACATGATCCTTTTTTTTAAGTGAACCAGAGAAGATATAGTCGTTGATGGGCAAGGATCAAGGGAAGAAAACTCTGTGTTAAATACACTCTATTTTAACTCCCCCCCATTGAATTTCTCCGGGAATTTTAGAGGTGGGGATATTTAGATCATCTTGAAAGGTATTACCACACCTATTTTAATCTGAATAATTTCAGTCGTTTTTTGACAATTGCTGAAAAATACATTTTTTTTCAAAGGCAGCTACCATATGTGCATGCACAATTTTGATAAAAACCGTAATGACAGGTTCCATGTTCACCACTCACCACTAACCTGTATATAAGAGTAGAATACATTTGATCAATTCATCTAGGAGTCCCACCTATTGATGTATTACTTTTGTTACCACTCAAATTAGGAGTAATTTCTATTTTGGTTTAAAAATGTAAATGATCAGTGATTTTTAAAAAAAGTCTTGTAGTTTTCGTAATTATTTTTTAAAACACCAAAACGTTTTGAAAAAAAATAGAGGTTTTTCTCAAAAAAATTGTAAGATTCAATAAAATTTAAAGTATACGTATAGGTTTCAACATTTTTTTTTTTTAATTTTCAATTTAAAAATTAGAATTTTGCACCTTAAAAAGTACATTATTTGTTAAACTGTTTAAAATAATTTTTTTTTAAATTTCTTCTATTTTAATAATTAATTAACATTTAGTCAACTAATTAGGCTAATTTCGAACGATAATGACAAAAATTCTAATTAACCCACAGATACAATTTTGGTGTTCAATAATGCTGAATACCCTGCTCTATGTTTTGACCCTATTAACAGAATTTTACAGTGTGTATATTTTGTGATATCTTGCTTTAACTGAATCTATTAGAAAAATCCAAGTTTTTTTTTATACAGAATCTTATCTTTAAAATTCAATTAAAAAAATATTTATTTACAAATCACTTAGTATTTAGGGTCAAAACATTCAACAATGTATGCAGATTATATAGCGAAAAACAAATTTAAAAAAAATATTATTTAGACTGGAGTTATTACTGTTTGAATTAAATGCAAAATAGAAAAAACTACAATCTGAGAATAACTTTTAAAAAAATAATTTTTATATAAAAAACTGTTATTATTAAACTAATTGTTATATATTTTCTTTTTAGTATGCTCCTCCATCATAGGGTTTCCTTCTTTTGTGTAATTTTTATTTTACTTTTGTTTTTTACGGCCTTACAAATCTACCCCGATTTTTGCGAGTTTTGCGATTTGAAGCCTATACGTATACCTTAACAAAAACGTTCTGATAACATTTGGTACCAAACTTTAACTTCAGTGTCTTGTATGAGATCTATTTAATCTTTAAAAGAAATTCAAACTCATTTATTAAGAACTTTCCAAGGAAAGGTAGGGGAGACTTGTGTAGCTAGGGTCACCCCACTTTTATTGAATAATGTTTAGTTCTAAGTTTTTTTACTCACTTGGGTAAGTGGCAACACCCAATTGCACTTTTGGCTGCCATTTTGAAACCTTAGAGGAGAAAGCTGTGGCAAGTTATAAGTGAAAAACGTTTTTATATTGTCTGCAGTAACATTTTGCAGCTCATGTCTTTTATTGTTTTACAATGTTAAGTCAATTACTTTTCTTTGAATTCTAGAAAATAATTTTGTTTGTAACTTTAAGTACTAAATGAGATGTTTAAATAAGTCCTTTCTCCATGTGCATTTTTAGTAGAAGACATTTTATATGAAATTACCAAGTCGTGTACCTAGGGCCACATAGTTGCTTATTGTGTTCAAATTGCCAAAACCAAAATCGGTTGGTGATTCAAAGCGATAATGCATGCAGCTCATTTTTTTGGAATCGTTTTTTTTTAAGTTATGAAAATAGTTGTAATTCACTAAAAATTAGACACACTGCAATTTATTATAGTTATTATATTATAAACCAATGACTGATAATTACTTGATATTGTTTCTTTTATAAAATTCATCTGTGTATGTTTGTTTTCTATTCATTATGGACTAAAACCTCACTTAAAGAGAATTGCCCTACGTACATCAGCTACTGGCCCTAGGTTCAACGAGGTCTTATACCTACGGCCATTTGCAAAATTTCTTTAAAAACCATCTATTTGACAGAATCTATTATTTTTAGTATTTATATTAATCCCAATTGGAAGTAATTACTATAACGATGTATGCATATCAGTTTCACATTTTTCAACGGCTCAGTGGCTCATTTTTTGTGCATTGAAATACGGCAACACTTGGTACAGAGGTCTCCCCTACATAACAAATAATTTAACGTTACGTGTACAGGGGAACTGGGGTCAAAATATAGAGGTCACTTCAAAGCGTATAGATTCCTGTACCAAGTATAACAAAAATATATATATATATAAAAAACATTATTAACAAAATTTGAATTTAGAATATATACTGTTTTCTTATTATTGATTTTTAACAAATTTTATCTGCTGTCATTGAAAACTTTTAGAGTATAATAGCATAAAAATTATCGATTTTTTTTTTGTTCAAAATTTATTAATAATGTTCCACTGATGGTTATGCACGTATGTATACGTCATTTGAACCTCAGTTTTTTCAGCAATGCAGAACATTTTTAAATTTGTAAATAAAACTCAAAATAAATAATTTTTTATCAGGATTATATTTTATAACCTATATAAAACGAATAAATAAAAAAATAATTTTAAAAGATTACAAATTTGAATTAGAAATATTATTTTTAAATAGTTGCAAGGAAAACAAATGTAGAATTTAGCCAATTCTCTTGACCGTCAGTGGGTTAATATTGTTCTTATACATCGTAAACATAATTTTTTTTATCTGAGGGCAATACTCCTGCTTATACCTTATCCATTCAATTCACATGTTTGACATAGGTGATGATGGTTCTTGTCGTTTTAATCTCAGTAACATAATTTACATCAACCGTAGGTTTAGTAGATTGCGTTAGAGTTAGAGCGATAACACGAGATACCTCCAGGCTAACAGAGATAAAGAATATTAGCGAACGTGTGTTTTTCTTGGTGCGGTGAGATTAATAGTCCAAGCGGCGATTGCAAATTATAGGTACCCCATCCAGCATCATATTGAACTTTTTATAGAATGTAGAGATTATGAATATACTGGTCTGCCGGGTGAAAAATGGTCGAAACGGTTCAAAAATTGACTTTGAAAGAGTTGAACTAAATCCTACCACCAAACATGTCATAAGTTTCCATTTAATGAAAACCCTTTTTTGTCTAATAAGCCGTCAGTCTTTCGTTTTCAATTAAGAATGTTTGCAGACGATTTGTCCTTTCTGGCACCGAGTACTTACATCTTTTGAAAGTGAGCCAAGTTGGCAATAGATATTAAGTTATTAGTGACGTAATATTTATCGCCGACCTGGTTCACTTTTTGTACAGTTTCGTCCATTTTTGCTCCGGTAGACCAGTATATTCATAATTTCTAGCATTTCTCTACATTTTATAAAAAAAACTTCAGACAGATGTTCGATGGGGTCCCTAAACTTGCAGTCGTCCCTCGGACTATAAGATAATTAAAACTTGTGATTTTTGAAAAGAGTTATTGTACAGTCGGTAATTATATTTAGCTATGAAGCTACGCTAAATATAACAGAAGTAAATGTGTAGACTGCGTAACGTTAGGAAAATGACGTCATATCCTTGGGTGGATAAAAAAAATGGATGCCCGATGGGAATTCCCATTCGTTGCATAATCGTCTATTAATTAACCCTTTATATGGCAGTGTGAAGTATACTTTCCACCATTTCTAAAATTTCATTGAAAGTGATAGGTATAAATTCTTAAATTTCTGAATCCAAAATGTATCTAATTTAGAATTCCTTTTGTAGATTTTAGTACTTGTGAATTATATTTCATAAATACCACGTAATGCGATGTAAGCAGAAATGCATAACGTAAAGTGTCCTGCCTTTAAATATCTCCCATTGGACGGTCCCCCAAAAAAATGGTTTTAAAAATCAAATTAATTTTAGATAATAAGCTAAATTAATTTATTTTTATAAATCAATCTCAATCCCAAAAATATTTTAACATAAGATTACTTGACAGGAATGGCGCGATAAAGGATTAAAAAGAGTAATAAAATTGAAAGATTAAAATTTTTATATTGAAACCTGCAACTTTTATTTTTCAATTTTTTTCTGACCTTGTAATTGTAAACAACACAGCGACAGCAATGAACCACTATTTGAAAAATCGCCTAAACCAAGAAACTCATCCAAAATCAACTATAAACATGGTCCCCATTTTATGAAATCGGCATTGAAAATATAACATTTCAGCAAATACGGATTACATGTTCTTAGTTGACTTAAGCTATATTCTAGCTTGTGCCGAAATATATGTGTTCATACAATAGGTCTACCAGATTATAATACTTAATGTGTGTTAAAGGGGTCTAGGGCCCAAATATTTTCAAAATTGTCAAAAAGAAAAAAAAAAAATTACTTTAAAAAATAATATGTTCAATTACGATAATTTCGATACCTCATTTATAATGCTACCCCTTTCCTTTGGTTTGCAGTTGTCCAATTAATATCTGACAGCCGTCGCCGACATAGTTTCTGCACGAACTTTAAACAGCTTTTTCTCACTGATGATTTTTTTAGCTTTTTCTTTTACATAATTAGAAATAACTCCATTTGTAATTAAGTAACATACACCAAATTTTCCATGCATATTGTATTAACTCTTTATAAGATATTTACCAAATAAAATTTAATTTTTTTTTTTTTTTTACTCTAGATATGATTTTTTTTAATTATGAAAGAACAAAAATATGAACTTTTATAGTTAAATTTTTTTTATTTTAATATTTCTATAAATATCAAAATTGTGTTAGGTAAATTATCTTGTTATATAATTGTGAACACATATATATAATTTTTAAGTTTATTAAGATAATTTTTATTAAGTTAATATCAAAATATTTAATGCGTTGTTTTATAAAAATTATAAAATTATAATAAAAAAAAAAAAAATTAAATTTTTAAAATAGATTTCATGCACTAGTATACTTTTCTACAATTACATAAAAGAAATTGTGTTGATCCAAAAAATATCAAAGAAATTAAAATTTTGGGCCCCAGACCCCCTTTAGTTAATTAATGAGTTTGTTTTTAAGTCATACGTGATTAAATTGCCTACATATATCCTTTTTTCAGGCTACCAGTACCTCAAAGAGAAGCGCAGTCCCAAACAAGAAAAGTTTCAGTCTAGTTTCAATCATCTTTTGCGCGGCATTTGTAGTCTACATCATACAGTACGAACAACCGAATATTCAGTAAGTACAGTAGTCCTGCAAAATAATAACTATAGAAATGCACACAATGCTAATAACTGTTTGATCAGATCTATAGATCTATAGAAACTACACAAAAGATATTTTATTAATGTCAGTTACATCCACTTCCCATATTTTTTTTTTGGAGAGGGGGGAGGGGGAGAGCACGAAGCAATGATTTATCCCCCATATATTTCAGTCTAGTTTCAATTATCTTCTGCGCGACATTTGTAGTCTATATCATACAGTACGAACAACCGAATATTCAGTAAGTACAGTAGTCCTGCAAAATAATAACTATAGAAATGCACACAATGCTAATAACTGTTTGATCAGATCTATAGATCTATAGAAACTACACAAAAGATATTTTATTAATGTCAGTTACATCCACTTCCCATATTTTTTTTTTTGGAGAGGGGGGGTGGGGGAGAGAACGAAGTAATGATTTATCCCCCATATATTTCAGTCTAGTTTCAATTATCTTCTGCGCGGCATTTGTAGTCTATATCATACAGTACGAACAACCCAATATTCAGTAAGTACAGTAGTCCTACAAAATAATAACTATAGAAATGCACACAATGCTAATAACTGTTTGATCAGATCTATAGAAACTACACAAAATATATTTTATTAATGTCCAGTTACATCCACTTCCCATATTTTTTTTTTTTTTTGGAGGGGGGGAGAGAACGAAGCAATGATTTATCCCCCATATATTTCAGTCTAGTTTCAATTATCTTCTGCGCGGCATTTGTAGTCTATATCATACAGTACGAACAACCGAATATTCAGTAAGTACAGTAGTCCTACAAAATAATAACTATAGAAATGCACACAATGCTAATAACTGTTTGATCAGATCTATAGAAACTACACAAAATATATTTTATTAATGTCCAGTTACATCCACTTCCCATATTTTTTTTTTTGGAGAGGGGGGGGGGGGGGGAGAGAACGAAGCAATGATTTATCCCCCATATATTTCAGTCTAGTTTCAATTATCTTCTGCGCGGTATTTGTAGTCTATATCATACAGTACGAACAACCCAATATTCAGTAAGTACAGTAGTCCTGCAAAATAATAACTATAGAAATGCACACAATGCTAATAACTGTTTGATCAGATCTATAGAAACTACACAAAAGATATTTTATTAATGTCAGTTACATCCACTTCCCATATTTTTTTTTTTGGAGAGGGGGGGTGGGGGAGAGAACGAAGTAATGATTTATCCCCCATATATTTCAGTCTAGTTTCAATTATCTTCTGCGCGGCATTTGTAGTCTATATCATACAGTACGAACAACCCAATATTCAGTAAGTACAGTAGTCCTACAAAATAATAACTATAGAAATGCACACAATGCTAATAACTGTTTGATCAGATCTATAGAAACTACACAAAATATATTTTATTAATGTCCAGTTACATCCACTTCCCATATTTTTTTTTTTTTTTTGGAGGGGGGGAGAGAACGAAGCAATGATTTATCCCCCATATATTTCAGTCTAGTTTCAATTATCTTCTGCGCGGCATTTGTAGTCTATATCATACAGTACGAACAACCGAATATTCAGTAAGTACAGTAGTCCTACAAAATAATAACTATAGAAATGCACACAATGCTAATAACTGTTTGATCAGATCTATAGAAACTACACAAAATATATTTTATTAATGTCCAGTTACATCCACTTCCCATATTTTTTTTTTTGGAGAGGGGGGGGGGGGAGAGAACGAAGCAATGATTTATCCCCCATATATTTCAGTCTAGTTTCAATTATCTTCTGCGCGGTATTTGTAGTCTATATCATACAGTACGAACAACCCAATATTCAGTAAGTACAGTAGTCCTGCAAAATAATAACTATAGAAATGCACACAATGCTAATAACTGTTTGATCAGATCTATAGAAACTACACAAAATATATTTTATTAATGTCCAGTTACATCCACTTCCCATATTTTTTTTTTTGGAGAGGGGGGGGGGGGGAGAGAACGAAGCAATGATTTATCCCCCATATATTTCAGTCTAGTTTCAATTATCTTCTGCGCGGTATTTGTAGTCTATATCATACAGTACGAACAACCCAATATTCAGTAAGTACAGTAGTCCTGCAAAATAATAACTATAGAAATGCACACAATGCTAATAACTGTTTGATCAGATCTATAGAAACTACACAAAAGATATTTTATTAATGTCAGTTACATCCACTTCCCATATTTTTTTTTCGGGGGGGGGGGGGGAGAGAACGAAGCAATGATTTATCCCCCATGTATTTCAATTCTGATATAAAGTGGCACTTTCAATTTCTAAAATTGATTATTAGCAGTGTGTCTAGAAGTAAAAAAAAATTACCACTTAAGGTGTACGTATAACTTAGAATTTTTATTTTTTATTCGGAGTTTTAAAATCCAATTCGTTTTTTTACAGTAGCTAGAGGGTATATGTTCAGGATCATTTCATAAAAAAAATTCAAATGTCTTCAATTGTTAATTATGATGTAATTATCTAATTAGTACATTTTTTAAACAATGATATATCAGATTCTGATTTACTTAAAAAGGCAATTCCAATTGGAAATCATTCGAAATATTATTCTTCATGTTTTGAAACTCAATTAAGTTTTTAACATAGAATAGTTTTATTTTTACAATTTATTTTGTGTGAAAGCATGAAAAAAAATCAATATTTTCAGTGAAATTTAAATTTTAAAAATCATTAAAAAATCAATTTCTCAACCAATTTCTGTCATTGAGTTTCAAAACATCTAACTTACTATGTAGTTTATACTATGATATAAAAAAATAAATATAATTAAAGATTTTGTTGTTGAATTATCATTGTTTGAATAAAGCGTGTCATAATCAAAATACAGTTCGTCAGAAAACAGGTTTAAAGTTTTAGAAGTCAATACCAAACAGCTATAATACCTACCTGTAATTAATTGTAACTTAAAAAATATTAAGGATATTTTCAGAAGTTTCCTATTGTTTGAAAGCTAAAGAATCAGAGAATATAATGATATAATAACAAAAAGATTAATATTCTGACTGATTTTCATGAATTGTAGGGTATACCTACACCTTAAAACTTAATTTAACCATTATTGTTTATAAATTACATTAATGTAGCGACTGTTTATTTATAACAAGAATAGATCTCAACCACACTGTCTAGAGTTATATGTTGCCATGGAAATAAGACCCGCCCCATTTCTTGCGAGGTATCCCATATAAAAGATATTTTTAAATTTTGGATGCTAATTTCCTGTATGCATCACCCCAATTCTAAATCGTCGAGTTTTGTTTCTATGGCACCGACCATCAACTGGATTATATGGCAAGATCTATCCTCAGTCGCTGGCCATTATCGGCTAGACACTATAGTGAATACCGATGTGGATCGCTATAAACTAGCCGTTGCTACGGATCTTGGCCAATCTCTCCCATTGCTGGAAAAAATATACTGAAAGTTTTGAAATATTCTAGAATTTTGAAATTAAAATATTGTGTTAAAAGAGAGGACGGAGGGTAAAAATTGTTAATGTTACATTGGAATAGATGTATATGGGATAGGATGGTAAGACCAACATACCCGACAATAGTGTATATAATAAAAAATAAACATAGCGATGTACTATTGGACAGTCTTTCCCAAAGTGGATAGTAAAAAGAGAGCTCAAGTGGTGACATATGTTAAAAATCTAGAAAAACCATTTATTTATAAAAAGTTTTTCATCGAAACCGAAATTGCGAATTATCAATAGAGGTTAATGATTTGTTTGGAGTTTTTGCTTATGCACAGGTGTTTTCTGTTCATACCAGCAATTAAAAAACTTCAGCCCTCAAATCTTTCTCTATGATGAACTATGGAATCCTTGGCAGTTACATCTCTACCTCATACAATTTTGCCAAATCAACTAACCATCATTCGGAAGAGCTAAACAGAATTCTGTCTATAAATTACAAGAATAGCTCCCGCTACATTGTCTAGTGTTGTATGTTGCTGTGGAAACAAGACCAGTCCCTTTTTCTTAGAAGGATACTATGATAAAGACATCTACTCTATAGAATTTGGACCACCAATCCTCTATACGCATTACTCTTATTTTAAATAGGCGATTCTTATCTCTTTAGTAACCACAATCAAATGGACTATCAGTAGGAAACTATTGTTCTGATCGACATTCATCAGTACTACAGATTGTCACAAACTATGGTATTGCGCAATGACAATGGTCAAAAACAACGTTCCTAATTTCCTTTCCTTCCAGCTCAGTGCGTCGCATCCTCAGCGAAGAATTCCTCCCAGCCTCAGAAGAGCCCCAACAGTCAACCAACTCATGCACCCCTCGCCAAAACATCGTCTTCCTGAAGACACACAAGTGCGCAAGCTCTAGCATCCAGAACATCTTCAACCGCTACGGTTACAGGCACAACCTCAACTTCGTCCTGCCTCCAAGAGGGGGCAGCTACATCGGCCATCCGGAGCCCTTCAACTGGTCCATGGTGCCCGATCCGGCAAAATACGGGGTCCAGTACAATATACTGACTCACCACTGCAGGCTCAACTACGATGAGATGCGGAGAAAGATGCCGGACGACGTCGTGTTTGTGACCATTGTCCGGAATCCGGTTGAGCTCTTCGAGTCTTTGTTCTCATTCTATAGCATGCACAGGTTCTACAGGGAAAGGTTTGATACTTTGGGTGAGTAGCAAATTGTTACTGAAAATTATATTCTATTATGCTTCTCTCTTGCTAGCACGGAATATATCACTAGCTGAATATGCGACGGGCGGCGTAGCCCAGTCGGGAGAGTATCGTTCTCGCAACCAGAAGGTTGCAAGTTAGGACCTGTGACCTACTAAAGACCGCCGTGTTCGCTAATGGTACTGGGGCACGTTAAATCAATCGTGATCGCAAAAACCTCCAAGTTCCCATACAAATGAATACCTACCTCTGGAGGTGGCAAAGCCAAGTCTTTTACTGGAATCTTCTGCTTGGAATTGCTTTTAATTCAGAAGTTCCACATACGGTCGGTAGTGGTGCCATTTCCCGGGTAGCTACCGAAAAGAGGTAGAAATGAACTCTTCGGTGGTTACATGTAGACTTGCGCACTCCCTCTCACGAGCGGGTGTGTGCTTACATCCTGTGCAGTAACTGCCCACTACCGATCTGTACTGGATATGGGGTTGGTATAAAATGCTTGAAAGAAGGAGATGTGCCATAGTTCCCATAGTCTTTGATAAGAAGAATAAGAGCTGAATACGCGGGCTTCGATACGAAATTGTATGTACAATTTAGCAATCAAGAGATTCTTGCATTTCACAATTTGAAAGTTTTGAAGTTTGAAATTGAATTATCATAAACAGAATATACTACTTTTTCTTTGATTGAACTTGTTGACTTTTGTACCAAATTTCAAAGTTGTTTTTACAATAAAAAAAGAAGTTGTGTATTCCAATCTTCATTAACTAATTTCAAGGGGTTAAAACGCTTCAAACGTCGAATATCTCTGTAAACTATTTTCAATGCAGTCAAAACTCTGAAATTTAGCATAAATGTCATCAAGGGTAAAAAATCTGTGATTTTTTTAATTTCAACAATTTAAAGAGGTTAATTGGATCTAGAATATAAGGCTATTCATTTGGAACATTTGACCGCTTTTCGACTCCATAAAATTAGTAAATAAAAATAAAGAATAACTAGTAAATAGAAATAATGCGGAAGGTCCATAGTGAAATTCGTAGACATCATGTTCTTTTTTTCTTCACCTCGTGAACGATTGTCATCAGTTACTGATTTAAAATAGACCATCCAACTACAGTTATGACAGACACCATTTTGACACCATAGTTAGAAGGTTTTGTAAATGCTTAAAGAAGATGATACTAAATAGGTAGATAGAAAATGTTAAATGCTGAAAGGAGGTGTTATTTGAAGAAGATGCCAAGTAGGTATTTAAAAAAAAATTATTTGTGAAATTGTACAGTACCAAAAAAAAAAACAAAAAAAAAACACAAAATGATGGCTATATTTTCGGTTCTAATTATCGTAGAATCTTACGGTTTGCACCAAAATGTTTTGCTTACGATTTTCTATATATCTGATTCAATTTTTTTTTCTTGAGGGACCGTTTACTAAGTAAAAGTAACGCTATCTTCGAAAATTTCAATACGAACCCTTATTTTTTATCATTTCATTCGATTCAGAATACATCATTTACTCTATATACCAAATTTCAATGCATTATGTTGAAAAACACGTCACTTATAAGAGAAAATGTTTCGACCGTTTTTTTACCTATATTCAGGGAGAATTTCTATAAAACGAAAGGTATTTTTAAGGTTCTACTTCACAGAGGGAGAAATCGAACGGTCAGTGAGGCGTTTCACGACGTTATAAAATACAAATATTCTAAAATTGCATAGAAACTACTTGGATTTATAGTGACATGTTTAAGATTAATACAAAAATAGCAAGTAAACGCAAAAGTAACATAATTTATTTACAACGTTAAAGATGTGCATTCTTCATACGAAATAAATAAAATATCGAAAACTGTAATTGCAGAAGTATAACTGATAATTAGAAAATTAATAAATATAAAATGCAGGCATTAGTAAACAGTATTCAGCAAAGTGTGATTATTTTACAGAAACATTTCACTGTAAACACAAATGTAACTTGATCGTTGAAATTATTTATAAAATGAAAAAATCACCTGATTCAGTAAAATTTTTAAAGGATAACTTATTGAAATTGCTTAAAAAATGTGGTTTTAAATAAATGTAATTTAAGGAAGAAATTTTTTTTTTTAAAAAAGGACACTGTTGAAAACCACACAAAACATGTGTTCCACGATTCCAAACACGTTAGACAGATTAAAAATATATATACAAAAAATAAAACTGCTTTGTTTGTATAAAATAATATATATATATATATATATATTTTTTTTGTAATCTCAAGAAATTCTGTTCCGATTCACCCCGCTGTTCCTATTCATCCTATTTTACGATAATTGAAAGTTGTGCGATTTTCCAAACCTCTAGTTTACCTTGAATTAATCTTTGATAGTTTTCAAAAGTTGTCTACTATACGGTCCCTTAAAGTGAGCGTTTTTTACATTTTCGCTAAAAAATCGAGAATTAAAAGTCAAAATGAAAAGAAAAAAATTGTGGTGGGGTTTCAGACCATGGTGAATCTAATGAAAGCAAAAAAAAAATTATATGTTTCTATTAAAAAAAAAATTAAAATTGCTTTATTAATTAATAATTAATTATTCAAAAAGAAATTGATGCAAAAGTCGATTGCTATTTATGTTTGGCCATTTACAAACTATCTTTCGAAAAAAAAAATTACTGAAATATATCAAATATTTAAGTATTCATGGCCAAAAAACTAACTTTTTTATTTAACATTAATTTATCATTTTCGTTTTATCATTTAAATTACAAACCATTCATTAGAAAATTACGAATTTTTGTATTTCGCATTCTTTTTTAATGCTGAATCCAAATATGGAATAATATTATGAGGTTGCTAATGAACTTTTTAAAGTTGGGTTCTGTTTTAATATGTAGATGACCCCTCATGATAAAAAAAACTACATACAATTATTAAAAACCTTCCACGATTTACAACGGTCCCTTTTGTTTGTTATTTCAACAATCAGAACAAAAGATATAGCCATCGTTCTGATTTTTTTTTTTTGGGTACTGTACAACTAAGTGCACTACTATGTCATTCTAAGAAAAGTTAAAATTTAAAATAACCTGATTCAAATTTGATTTACCGAGAGTATTGTGGAGAAACGCTGAATCATCAATACTTAAAAGATAAAGAATTACCATGTACTGAGGTGAAATACATCACAAAAGAACGATCAAGGACATTCGCAGAATATAGTGATTCTTCAGTTCTCTGACAACACTAGCTTTGTAGGTTTTGTCAACTCATGTTGTCAATTGGTGATTTAATTAGTATTTCAAAGCGTTCACCAGCAAATTCTATGTAATTAAATTTTTCACTTGGGAAGGATGTCGACTCGATTCAATTTTCCAAGCCAATAGGGCGCTTCGTTTCGCCAATCTTATGTTCGCCAATCAGTAGGGATTGCTTCGCAATCAAGTCGCCTGCTTGGTAACACTCGCTGAGCCTCGAGATTGTTATGCTTGAGGATTGCAGCTATAAATACATAATAACTGAAAAAAATCTTCCAGTGAAAGTTTTGTGACGTAATCCTGGGAATCAATAAATTATAAATTATTGTCCTTAAAATATTGCGTGCATGATCTTTCCAAACAATTGCATCCAAAGACGATATCGAATCTAACTCAACTCTCAAAAACAGAGCAGACAGAAATTCAGCCATAGTATTTTTTAATATCTGCAAAAACTTACTTAGTATATTAAGAGGGAGATTCATTTCCTGCTAGCTTGTAAGACACGAAGTGGATCACTTATAATAGCAATTCAACGTCAGCAACTATATTTCTAAAAGTGTGTTGCGATTGGTCACAAGCATATAAAAAGTATTGCCATTCGAAATATTTGGTTATACTCTGATACATTCGGACCGTTACCGATGTATAGAGTAACCGAAGCACTGATAATGCTCTGGTGGAGGTCGAACAAGTAACCGAGAAGAGATAAAAAACACCAATTCCTTTGTTCTACCCCGATCGAGGTTACGTAGTATTCACAGTTTAAGTTTTTGCAATAAATAAGATAGTATAACGTCAATCACAAATAAGTTTTTTATTGATGTTATTTTCCTTCTACATTTAGAATGTACTGTTCATTTTAAATTCAAAAACTTATTTACATGCGCAGTTACTTAAGCTTTCTCTTATTTTGACATATATCATAATATATTTTCATAATAAAATATGATCCAAAACCGTAAACAAATATTTTTATCCAACGCTCACCATCAGTGCTTAATGAATGCCGCTATTTGCCGGAGTAAGTAAGTTGGTTATTTTCAGATTATCTGGCGCCGTCAGCAACACGAGGGCTATAATGCGCCGAAACATTCATCATTAGACAAGCCAACATACATTTACAAACACCCATGCCTAACACGGGACTCGAACCCGCAACCTCGCGGTCTAGAAGCTAGCACGCTAACCACCATACCGTTTGTTCGGCCCGGAGTAAGTAAGAATTAAGTATACTTAGCAAATATATTTCGGACATAAACCAATCGTTTTTGTGAATGCTGACATTTACCCGAGAGTTTCCACATTTACCAAATATCGGTCTTTATATGTGTTTACATGTATACCAAACCTTTATATGTGTATCAAAATTTTATTTTTCGACATAGGCTCCGTTCATTCCGATACACTTTTCTCGACGATGTTCTAATTTCTTTAACCTTTCCCTAACTCCTAAAAAAGTGAAATTTGTCGAATTCCTCAAAATAAGCATTTGTTCCATTAATGATATCATGATTTGATGAAAATATCCGCATACCAAGCAATTATTTCATAAAAAAAAGTAACAGGGGGCCCGACCGGGAGAAAATGGAGAATTAGGCAGCAATTCGTAGCTTAATTCGACCAAATTAACTGCTGTGATTGCAAACGTGTGAGTCGATACATTGTCATGATGTAACAGCACTTTTTCCTTGGACAAATGGAGTCGCTTTTCTCTCACTTTTGAGGGATCCAATAAATCAGTATAACACTGGTAATCGTTTTTTCTTCTTTTTCAGATAATCGATAAGGTTTATGTACTTTGAATTCCAAGAAAACCATGGCTATAATCATTCTGATCGATGGAATTGTTTTTATATTCTTCGAACTATTCTTTTATACTATAACCATATTCTATAACTATTCTTTTGTGTCTGATGTGTATTAATGTAACCAAGTTTCATCAACTTGCTTGAATGGCGTTTGATTTTGTTTAAACTTTCCTTTAAAATAGTTATATGATTTCTCTTTTGATCAACTGTCAGTAACGGCATCTGTCTTGCTGAAAACTTTTTCAATACCCACATATCCATTCAGGATATTGAATACACGTTCTTTTGCGATGCTTACCATCTTTGCTATCTCTCGTGCCTTTACACTGCGGTTTTCTAACACTTTATCATGGATTTTAATGACAATTTCATTAGTCTTTACCTCAACTGAAAGGCGATTGTTGCACGCTGTGGTGGTACGGCCACTACGAAATTCCGTAAATCACTCGTGAATCATGCCCTGTGATGGAGCAGAGTACATAATAAATTTTCTATTTTTCTTCAGTTTCATTGATTGTTTTCTACACAAATAGAAATGTTTTATTAAGTCCAGAATTTCTCTTGTCTCTATAATAAAAAAAAACATGCTATATGCTATTGAATCCGATTGAACACAAATTACATGAAATATCGTCTACGAATTTCAAGAGTGTTGCTACAAATAAGAAATTAAACACATTAAAGAGTGCTATCTGAGCGCTACCTTTGTTCAAGTAACGGACTTATGAAACAGTCTTCGTATATGTGGAAAATATCATCAATATAATATACATATATCAACTATCAAAGTTCACTCACAAATGTGTTCGAAAGCATAGCATGCATATTGTACAAAAGTACCGATTTACAAACAATAATTATAGCGATCTAACTTCGGATATTTTCTAACCTCCTCAATATTTACCTCAATATAACATGCCAAAGTTCACTCACAAATTGTGTCCGAAAGCAGATTGTGTTAAATACTGATTTATAAATATTGATTACCGTAATTAAGCGGTTATTTTCTAACCCCATTAATATTTCCGTCAACAGGAAAGCACCAGAAACCCCTCGGTTTCTACGACAAGCGCATGGGCGGCAAGATCGGCTTCAACCAAATGCTATTCGACCTCGGCATGGATGAGAAAGGATTCCAGAACGAGTCCTCCATCATGGAGTACGTGTACTTCCTGGACTCTGTATTCGACCTGGTGATGGTGAGAGAGCGGATGGACGAATCGCTGGTACTCCTCAAGGAACTGCTCTGTTGGGAGACGGATGACGTCATCATATTTCAGCTCAATGCTAGGAATAAGAGGTGAAGACTTGATATTTATTAAATCTTCAGAATCAGTGATGCTAAATATGTTAGCCATGTTTGTAAATTTGCGCTAAGCCCTATATTTGTGTACAGGGGCTTTCAAAAAGTAATCCATGACTCTGAAATGACATAACTGCCAATCATTAAAAGACAGGAAAAAGGGACATGTTGTTTGTTGGATGTAGACAGGTATGCAATTTTCCAATACATCGGTTTGAAAAATTGATGGCTGGTAGTAAATTGACGACGGCTGCATATGGATTATAGATGAAGCTCATTTTCATTTGGTTGTATTTATCAATAAATAAAACTGGTGAATTTGGGGGTACTAAAAACCCCTCTGCTTTTTTTGAAAATCACTACATTCTGCAAAAAAAAAAAAAAAAAAAAAAAAAAACCCATTTGGGCAACACTATGAAGTAAAAGTATCATAGGATCTATTTTTTTTATTTATTTTTATTATTATTAGGGAAACGATGATCTCATTTCATGGTATTTAGATTTGACATAAATTTGTTGTTACATTTCAAAACTGCTACTAATTTTGCAATAAAATTTGGTGTTTAAAATTTTATATACTAACATGCTACTTTTCTCTTCTTGTTGTTGTGTTGTTGTTGTTGTTACTAATCCTCACTGTCTGACGGAGTCAGACAAGATCCACGAGTTCGTTGACTAAAAGGAAGTCGAAGACTAGGAGAGGATTGCTAAAGAGATCCTCCTTAGAGAGTCCCATGCAATCCAAGAGGTGCTCAGGAGAGACCTGATGATTTTGGCACTTGGTGCAGGTGGCGAAGGTTTTCCTGCCCTCGTTGAAAGTGAGGCACTTGATGTGACCTCTAGCAAGCCTTGATAGAACAGTCCGGGTGCGTCTGTCACACGGGAGGTCAAGGGACAAACCCGGTTTTGAGCCCTTGTACCAATTATGGGTTGGGGGTGTTTTCCACTTCTCCGAGATCTTTGATTTTTCCAGAGAGTATAGTTCCAAAAAAGTAAGTATGGAAGAGGGAGATGTTGAAATCCTGCAACCCTCCTTATCAAGGATATCGGCCATTTCGTTCCCGTGGAGATTCACATGGGAAGGTACCCATTGCAAATGAACATCATGATTAAGATAAATTAGCTTTAATTTAAGCAGGATAGAGGTGCTGATCCTATCGCCCACAAAGAGCCAATTATTAAGATGGTGGAGAGAGCTATGGCTGTCAGACAAGATCCATTGGTCACCATAATCCTCTTCGATTAGAATAGCTTCTAGTCCCAGGTCTATTGCAATCAATTCACTTCTGAAGACAGAGCAGTGATTAGGATTACGATGAGAAAGAGTCAGATTAGCTTGAGGGGTTTCGATATATATGTCACTGCCAGCAAGATTGTCAATTTTACTACCATCAGTAAATATTTTAATGGCATTGTTAGGAATGTGGCTCAGGTTTTCTAAGGTCAGTTGTCTAAGATGTTCTGGGATGTAGTCTTTCTTGTTAACATGAGAACTTAAGTTAAAGTGAAAGTGAACCCTGGGGAGTCCTTCTGCTGGATTTAAACAGCATTGTAGTGAGTTGGGTTCAACATTACTATTGGGTAGATGAAGAGAGGCGGCCAGACTGAAAGGGCTGTTCCTCTTTAATCTTTGATGATTACTCCAGCTGTTAAGATACATGGAGGTCTTGTTGCAGGGCCATAACTAGAGAGTTTATTATAGTATTTAACAAGACCAACTTGTCTTCTAGTATGGAGCGGCTGCAAGTCGGCTTCATAAAGAACGATTTCAGAAGGACAGCTATGTCTCAAACCGGTGATAATCCGGGCAGCACTTAATTGAACTTGTTCTAACTTTTTCTCTTCTTTGTGTCTCTTACTGTCTTGCATTTATGTCATTTCCTATTTAGGGAGTCATTTTTGAAAGACCATGTAAAAACTTAAATTTCGCTCGTATTGGATTAGACAAGAATAGATAAAAAATCCCTTATTGAAAGAAAAGGCGATAAAAGGTTGCATTTTCAATCGATGCATTGTTTTGAGCCTTCTACTCTTCCTAATTTAGTGCCTAACTTTATGAAAAATATTTTTAGTGTCACATAAAAGAATACTCGATTTCATACACTTCCAACTCCAAAATAATAATAATAATACTGGTCACTGCATTTAAATTTGATATGGAATGATGTAATTTACCATTTTCATATTTTCACACACTTAAATAATCCTATTCATCCCCTTCTAGGTACAAAAGAAAACTAAGCCCAGAGCTCCTTCATCGCCTCGTCAAGTTCAACGGCGCGGACATGCTCCTTTACAAACACTTCGTCCGGAGGCTCAACCAGCGAGTCCAGGACTTCGGCCGTGAGAGGATGTCAGATGCTGTGGAAGAACTGAGGAACAGGACACGAATGTGGTATAACGTCTGTGTACAGAAGCAGGACTACCAGGCCAAAGTGATCAACGCAAAGAAGTACTACACCAACAGGATGGTTATGGCATACGTCAAGAAGAAGGAAGTGAATGCTACATGTGATGACCTCACAACTCAAGAACCCATATTCACTGAGAAGTTGGTGTACAGACAGAGGTATATGTTCCCAAGGCCGAAACCTTATAGAACGAGGTATAGGTACAAGATGCATAGGTGGCACTGACGAGCATACCTTGAGCCTGGCTGTGTCCTTTGATTATTTACTCAGGGATTTTCATTCGCTGACATGAATTAACTTATTTTATTGTGATCAGACTGTTTATATATTTTGATGTTAGAAAAACGGCTTACATTTTAAGGATACTCATTAGATGAATTATGGGTATAGGACAGGGTTAAGGATTAAATCTGGTGAATCGTTTACGATCAGACATGATTTCAGCTCAAGAATAGTAATCACTAAGTGGCTATCTGTATGAGAATGGTACAAGAAAAGGAAGTGAAGACTGATAACATTTCTTAATCGAAAACCAGTCTTGTCAAACTTAGCAATGCTGCTCACTCATCCGATTATGTGTTAGTTAACCGATTTAATCCAGATCTTACATTCAATCGAACAACAATGGAATCCATCTGAATAGCTAGCCCTTGTACAGAGCCATGTGTACATTTTTATGTTTTCGATGACGTCTTCAGCAAAATGTCAAAACAAGATACATACGTAGCATTGGTGAAAGAAACTAATAAGAGAATGTTTGATTTGATGTATCGTCATGGATTGTTTACTCAAGGATCTTCATTTGCTGTTTTCGACGGTTGTTCCAGAAGTTAATCTTTGCGATCTAATATCGTTTCTAAGGAACTATCGTCCAAAAGGTGGTTAAGAGCCTATTGATGATGTATAGAGTTGGTGATATTTTAAGGGTTTTGATTTGTTGGATTGTTACTCAAGGATAGATTATGTTGTAAATGTCCATTTTGCATGGCATTGTAGATGTGCTCAGAAAATTGATTTACAGTCAAGAATGATAAATGTTTATTGGATTATGGCCTGTGTCAAATAGAAATATGTAAAAAAAGTTGGCCTTTTTTATGATTAAAGTTATCTGTAGTTAGAGATATGTGTTCATGAGGCCATATGCATACATAGCATGGTATAGAAACAAGGTGAATGATAGATATTGATTGCCAAATACTATTTGATTGCAATTTTAAGCATGCATGGCTTCTTTTTAATTTTCATTAGTTATTCCTAGATGGCACAACTGAAAGACAATTTCTACATCTAATGAATTGTATTTATCGAAAAACGAAGCATAAAGGAAATGGTCAAATTCTTTAATTTGAGATTCTTAAAGGTTATATATTTTTGTAAAGTTGTTTGTCTGATATTATATGATCTTGTGATGGATTATTGTGGACTTATTTTAATTGTTAAATAAGTGCATTATTTTAATTGTTAACTCATTTATTTATTTAACTCATTAAAAATGAGAGATATGCTTTAAAGATCAATTTTGAACATGAGCTACTTTTACAACGAAGCTTGCCAGATCTTTCAGAGCTTAGCATCAAACTGTGTCTGGATATATTTAGTTAAACTTTAGAATTTTGTGAAAGTAGTGAAGATTAGTCTTAATCGATTGGATTTCAATTTCCATGACTCAAGAAAGTGCAGACGATTAACTTTTGATGAAAAACTCATATTAATTGTTATTACAAAAGACATTTAACTTTTTATATTTTAAAACATCTAAATAGTTTTCGACAACTTTCAATCTTTTAAAAAATAAAAATAAAAAAAAAAATATATCATTGAATTTTAACCTTTAATTAATCCCTATCTTAATTAAATAGTTTCTAGAAAAATAGTTATTTTCATGGAATCGATTCTTCTTCTTTATTGTCTGATTTGTACTTCCGCATAAAAAATATGTGCATAAAAATATACTTATAGATATTAATCATGGGTTATTGTAAAAGAATGTAGAAACTAAAATATTCGTATGAAAAGAAAATTCTCTTTAAAACAAAAAGAAGGAATAATAATACAATGTTTATCTAATAGTATGCGATTCGTGGGTGGAAAGGGACCAAGTTCGTGAGAAAGAAAACAAAGTTAAGAAAATAGAAAATATATTTTTGTAATTAAAACTTGAAACTTTGACGTTTAAACAAATATATTGACTTAATCATTTTATATTTATATAATCGGGTAAAAAGCTTTCTATTATGACCTTATTCATTTATAGTTAAAAGCTTTGTTAAAACACTGCTGCCTCCACAACTGAAATGTGTGTCACCATGTTATTTTTTTAAATTTTTTTATTATTAACGAATTTTTGGATGCTTTATATTATAAAGTAATTAATTTTATTTAACTGTCGTTCATTAATTAAACAAATAGAGGTTAGATAAGTAATATTTTAAAATTCATAGAACATTTTTATCATGAACTTTTAACAATAGTTAATACAAATGGTTTGAAAAAGTTGTATAAATAAACGCTTTATCATATCAATTTTAATTTTACTTCTACTATAAGATAAAATCATAATACTTCATTTATCAACAACTTAATTCTCTAATTAATATAAAAAAAAAATCTTCTTATTCTCGAACTTTTCTGCTGGTAAGCAAGTTGCAAATTCTCAATGACAAATCTATAAATATCTAAAAACATAAACAAAGTTAGCCCAGCAGGTTGGGTTTTAAGGTGGAAGATTTTATTATTGATAATGCTTCAATTGTTTTTTTGCTTTTTTAATAGTGTTAAAAGGTTGGAAATATATTTTAATTATAACAATATGTTACTAAATGCCTTATTTGATTTTTTAAGAAAAGGTAAGAGTTACTTTACTTGAATTTTTTTTTCATTGCGTATTTTATTCATTGTGTTAACTAACTTCATTTATCTTTCTTTTGTGTATATTTAATTTAGATTAGCGTAATTTATTTATTGTGTTAATTTAGTTCATTTATATTTTTTTGTGTAAATTCAGTTTACATTAGCGTAATTTATTTATTGTAATAATTTATATTATTTATGTTTCTTTTGTGCATAACTAGATTAGATTAACGTTATTTATTGCATTAATTTAGTTCGTTTATATTTCTTTTGTGTACGTTTAGTTTAGATTAGCGTAATTTATTGTGTTAATTTAGTTCATTTATATTTCCTTTTTGTATAATTAGTTTAGATTAACTTTAGTATTCTAGAATATTTGCATAGAAAAAGATTCAACACTATCTGAAACCCTGAAATAGAAATTTAGCTTTTGGCTTGGTTACAAAAAAGGGTGTGGTTTTCTTATTGTAGGTCAGTAAGATAATTTTCATAAGGCACACGTAGTCAAAAGACATTTTTAAATGTAAGTTCCTAACAAAGGGATTTCTTGTTTTTTCAAAGAGAGTTCCTGAGAAATAAGAAGTTTTACGAAAATTATTATACTTGTAATATTTTATAATGAGTGAAGCGTAATTTTTTACTAAATAAAAAATAGTGTAACGCTTAGTAAGTACATTACTATATCTTTAAATTGCACTAGTGTGGTAAAGTACGCAAAAAAAAAAAAAAATCCGAAAAATGGCTTTATCTTATATTCAAATAGATGAAATTCAAAACGACAAGTACCGTTGTAAATTGTTGAAGGTCTTTATTAATTATATATATATATATATATATATATATATATATTTCATCTTGAGAGGTTATCTACATACTAAAACTAAACCAAATTTTTAAAATTTCAATGGCAACCCCATAATATTATACCATATTTAGATTTAGAATCCAAGGAAAAAAAAAAAAAAACAGAAAAAAAAATTAACCGTCTTAATACCAAATTTCATAATTTTCCGATGAGTGGTTAGCAACTTACATGATGTAAAAAAAAAAGAAAAAAAAAAAAAAAAAAAAGGAAAATTAATGTTAAAAAGAAAATTTATTTTTTTAGCCATAAATTCTTAAATAGTTAATATATTTTTGCAATTTTTGTTTCAAACGATAGTTTATTAAAGGCCAAACATAAATCGCACACAACTTTTGTTTTAAACAGTTTTTTAATAATTAATTAATAATACAAGTTTTAAAAAATTTCAAATAGAAACATATTTTTTTTTTTTTTGCTTCCATTAGAATTATTATGGTCGAAAACTCCTCCAGATTTCTTTTTCATTCCATTATGACTTTTGGTTCTCAACATTTGAAAAAAAAAAAAGTAAAATAGCTCACTTTAAGGCACCGCTTAATAGATTACGTCGTAAAACATGCAAAACATTCGATTCTTCCCCACTATAATGAAATTTGCCCTCAAAATCGAACAAAACATTTTCGCTCATAAGTGACGTGTTCTCAATATAATGAACTAAAATTTGGCATCTAGGGTAAACGAAGTATTCTAAATCGAATGAAAACATAAAAAATAAGAGTTCCTGTTGAAATTTTCGAAGATCGAGTTAAATTTACTTAGTATGCAGTCCTTCAAGGGAAAAAAAATTGTGCACCTTACACGTAGAAATTTGTAAACAAAATATTTTGGTGCAAACCGCAAGATTCTATGACAATTAGAACCGAAGATATAGCCATCGTTTGGATTTCTTTTTCGCGTACTGTACAAGTAAAATTAAAATTCCTGGTACTTATTTTAGAGTTATTTACAGTAAATCAGATTTACTGTGACCCTCTAGGGATTACTTGAATCCAGATTGATAAACTGACGTATGTCGTTCATCATACTGGTTTATTGAAATGTAAACTTTGCGGATGACTTAAGTGCTACGTCGAACATTGCAATAAACCAGTACCAGGCATGACTTACATCACTTTATCATTCTGGGTCCAAATAAGCCCTTAGGGTCCAAGTAACCTTGATTTATGGAGTTGTATAATAGGCAACCAAAATACATTTATTTATATTCATTTTAATGAGTAGGTTTACTGGGATTTAAGAAAGTCAAAGGATTTTTGTTTTGTTTATATCCATCTGTAAAAATAATACAACAAATTATTTAAAAATGAAATATATATTGTATTCTATACCAATATAGTATAATATGCAATCATATATTTATGTCGTGCGACGCTGTTAAATAAGTGTACTTATACATTTTAATTACAAATAAATTGTTTATATCGTCGATCAATTAATAGGTATCAATTAATATGTTTTCACGAAAAAATGATAATATTTTAAACATGATTTAAGGAGACTATTAGATTTTTTTTATTGTCAGTGCATATATCAATGTATAACAATAAATTTGCGACATATACAATGAAATATGTTATGACCACTGAAGAATAAACTATTTTTGAATAAAAAGGTTTGTCTTTTATTTTAAATTTGTTTTTATAACCAATTCTAAAAGTTACTTTTAACAATTCTTTGCATTTTATAATCAGTTAATTGAAGCATTTTAAGAAATTACTATTTTTTAGACTATTTTAAATCAGGATTTTTAAAATATTTGAATACTTATTATTTAAAAGCCAATTATAAAAATAACTCCAAATAAAAAACCTCTTGTTTTGTCATATTAAATTACAATAACTATTTCCTCGGATTTCTTTTTTTTTATATATATAATTTCCATCAAAATTACGCCCACTTGATTGCTGTGGGTGGTGTTGGAGTTTAGGCCACGTATGCCAATAGTGCAGGATCTAGATTTTGGTTTAAGCATGGATGTACGTGGTTGTTCGGAGTCTATGTTAATATGTACGTCTTTCCCAGAGGTAGGTCATTGAGCGTACTACCAAACAACGCATCAATATTGCAATAAATGTTTTGCAAAACTTGTTGTTGTTTCTAATCTTCAACCCAGTCTGACAGAGTCTGACCAGGTCAAAGAATCCGTTGACTCACAAAACGTTTATGACGAGAAGAATAAATTTCCTCCCAAACAAGATCCAAACCTTCCAGGATGTGTTTAGCCAAGGCCTGTTGTTGGCGGCACTTTAGTCAAAGAATGTAATTTTTCTTGCCTTTAGAGAAGGTAAGATATTTAAGATGGCCGCTGGGTGCTAGAGGCTGGTAGAGGATTTTCTGTAACATGTGATGGCTGAAGGAAGACCCGGCTTATTACATCTATACCAGTAGTGGGTGGGGGGGTTCCAGCCCAAACTTCATACTTTAGGATATAATCCGAGAATAAAGTTGCAGGAAAGAGAGCTCTGAAGAAGAGGGGGTAGGGTAGTTGCACCCTCCTTTGCGAGTTTGTCTGCCGAATCATTTTCGTTAAGGTATACATATACAATAGGAATTGCAAAATTTGACTCAAGTCTGAGTTTTTGTTTTTAAATATTCCAGAAATCATTACCTTTAAAATGATACCATTTTCTTTCTGAGACTCAATTTACTTTTTAAATTACAGTGGGTTTTGTGAACCCGTTTTGTATCACGTTCGTTAGTGTAGTAAAATTTAAACGTGTTTTCTGACGAATGACATTTCGGTGTTATATGACTTAACGCCAACGGTCATAACATTATAATAAATTGTCCGATTTACAAAATTCCAATTTTGTTCTAAAGACACAAGTTGTGAATGTGTTTCCTATGGAGAATTTAACATATATTGTTATAAACACATTTTTTATGAATATTTTAAACCTAATTCTTTGTTAAAAACTATGTATTTTTTAAAACTTTTTATTTAAAATTTTATAATTGAATAAATATAGCAGTCAAATTCAAAATTCCCCACAGGAACATGCGTCTATATAGTGTGTTTTATTTGCAATAAAAAATCATACCTCTAAGTTAATTACAAGTTTATTTATGTATGTTCTAATAATGTCCTAATTAGTCACTTAAATTGCAATTAGCTGATTAAAAAATTGACGGAAAAAAAAAAGCTTATACATATATAAATGCATCATTTTTAATTCTGATATACTGCCAAAAAGTTTGAAATTACTACCTAAAAATTAAAGAAAATCATCTCAATTGTATATGTATACCTTAAGATCCACATGTGAAGGAATCCATTGGAGGTGGATATCATGTTGAAGGAAAATGAACCTCAAATTGTGAAAATTAGAGATAGCAGTTTTGTCTTGGAGTTGGGTTCACTTATTGCAGCGTTCGTCACTAACTTTTAGAAGTGGGCCATATGACTTATGTTGGAGCTTTCCGCGGGCCGGATACACTAGTATATGTATTTTTATTATAGATTTAACAATATATAGCCTTACTGAAAACTGAAGGGAAAAAAAAGGTTTTTTAATCTTAATCAAATTACAATTGATATTTAATTATTTTTTTTAGTAATTAAGAAATAATAATTTTCATTATCAGTAAATTAAATTCTAAAAGAGAAGTTAATCTTTCTTTCCAAAGTGACAATAAAACTTGACCTAACTTTGAATAATACTATTTAAACTGTACTTCCAGATTACTCTGTTTCAGTTGGTTTTAGTCGATATAAATTGTAACACGATAGTGGTCAAAGTCGTTCAGTTTATTTTGTGATAGAATAGATGTCTGTCTCAGTATTTTTTTCGGCCAATCTTAATAAGTTATCCAAATCAGATTCAGTTAAATTATTCCTACATTCATTCTTTATGAAAACCATCTTTCTGAAAGTTTCTTCATATAGTTACTTCGGACACATTTGTTCGACATACTTAACACTTACAATAATATTTCGGAAAAATTACAATTATGTAAAAATAAAAGTTCGTACTGTGAAATTTGATTCCCCCCCTCTCTTCTTTTGTGCTGTTAGCGGGCCGCAGAAATATCTGTCGCGGGCCAAATCTGGCCATCACATTTTTTTTTTATCACATTAGAATCTTAGTAGGCGTAAAATAGTACCAAAAATGGTCCGTTGATGAAACTCGGTAAAAAATATTTCATTTGTCATGAAAATGAAGAATCTAAAGAGTCTATAAAATATCTAGCATAGAAAGCTGTTTTTTTTTTTGGGGGGGGGGGGGGGGGGGGCTGTAAAAGTGCAAAGTTAAGTTTGGAACACTTTAGGCATGAGACGCATGTTTTTAGAGTATATTATGCTTAGTTGAATAAAAAAAAAATGCCAGGAGGAAAAGTTTCAGTCTTTTTTATGAAAAAAAATAAATGAAAAAGCGAGGAAAGCTTAAATATGACATAAGAAAATAAAAAATTGGTCTGTCCATGAAACTTGACAAAACCGTTTTATTTTTGATTAGATGAGGTGTTCTTTTTTTTAAAACTGAAGATTAGTTTTGGTATAATCTAGGCATACTGCACTTATGAGTGTACTATTTTTTGACGCTGAATCAAATGAAGGGAAAAAAAAAAAAAAAAAAAAAAAAAAGAAGAAAAGAAAAAAAAAAAAAAAGCAAGACCATATAACTACCCTTTAAAAAGTTATAGTCATTTTTAAAGACGAAAACACTTGTAAATTATTATATTACTTATTTATTACATGTATATTAATTTATTTATTACATGTACCTTATTTTATTACCTATTCTTTATCTCTTATACTTTTGTTTACTTACTATTTCAATTATTCACCACTACTTAATTATTTCATTACTGTTACTTTTTTTGTAAAATTTTGTTTATTATTAAGTTATTTCACTCGATTTTTGCTCATTATATGTACGTATAAACAACATGTATTTTTGTCCATAAAATAGACTTAAACTTTTATAGTGTAGTATTTTCAGTCGATTCAGTGTCAAAAAATAAACCACACAAGTGTCACATGCCTAAGCTATATCAAAATTAATTTTCAGTTTAAAAAAAAAAAAAAAATCTTCCTTCAACCCCCTCAAAATGCACCCTACAATTCTAGATATTTTTATCGATTCTTTTGTTTCTTTATTCTCATGGCAAATAAAAAGTTTTTGCCAAGTTTCATGAAAGAAACAATTTTTTATTTTTTATGTCGCATTTTATCCTTGTTTTCTCTTTCTACATGTATTTTCATTCATAAGAATGTCTATAACTTTTTCTGGATTGAATGTAACGTTTTTCTTTTTTTTTTTTTTCATTCGATCCAGCGTCAAAAATACTCCAAGAACATATGTCACATGCTTAGATTGTTTAAAAAATTATTTTTCGGTTTCAACTCCTCCCCTCCCCATCTCCTCAAAAAAAAAAAAAAAAAAAAAAAAAAAAAAGGAATTGCACTTTTTTACCAGGTATTTTTAATTTTTATAGACTCTTTTGTTTCTTTATTTTCATGACTAATTAAACTTTTTTGCCAATTTTCATGAATGGATAAATTTTTATTTTCTTTATGTCCTATTTTACCTGTGCAATCTATTTCTGAATAACTAATTGAAATCCCTTACATAATGGAAGTACAAAATGAACCACATTATTGTTATTAACAATTGATATTCATTCAAAGGTTATTAGAGTTAAAGGTTATTAGTGTACGGGTTGATGGTGGCCATGTGACCTACCATTAAGGTTTTCGTCAAAATCGCGTTGGCGCATAAGGTAGCTGCCATTGAAAAAATCATGTTTTATAGTAATTGCTAAAAAAAAGGCTCTAACGATTTTAATCGAAATCGCTGAGGTAATGCCTCTTAAAGTGTTCTAAATATCATCACCTCCGAAATTCCCGTAAAAATGCTTCAATGGCGTAAAAAGTTGAAAAACGAATGACTTCAAAACAGAGTTCTCTTTCCTTGAGCATACCTCATCAACGATTGTTTTTTCTTCTCTCCTCAGTTTCACTCTAATAAGGATCATCGAAAAGTATAGCGCCAAAATCACCATTTTGGCGGAGGTTTTATTTTTTTAACTATCCACATAAGAATTATCTCAAAAAATATCGCCAATCTAAATGAATGATGAAAATATAAAAACGGTAAATGACACAAATCCACGTCAGTATTATTGAGTAATTGAAAGTTATGAGATGTTCCACGCCCCTAGATTTTTTTTTTTTGCAATTGCTATTGTTTGTACTGGTTGGTCATACACATAGACTTATTATTATCAATAGACTGCGAGTTCCCACTTCAATTATACAACGAGAATGAAACCAAAATGAATCACATGAGTAGGGACTTTTTGGGAGCAGGGTTGCAGATTTGGTGGGTTTCTCCTCACTCAAGCGATAAAGGATAATTAGATTATTAGATAAAGGATTAATTTTACGACGTAGCCAAATTAAAAACCACGTGACTCATGGACGAATGTTGTGATTCATTTTGGTTTCATTCTCGTCGTATGATTGAAGTGGAAACGCGCAGTCTATTGATAATAATAAGTCTATGGTCCTACACTGCAAATTGAAATGTCTTAAAATAAGAGACAAAAGTGGCACTGGATTCAGTCGCCAAATGGAATCTTAATTTTTAAAATATTTTTGATGTTTGATATTGAGGGCATTTTCAGACAGTTTAAATGGGTTGTGTACTCTCATCCAGACTGGCAAAGATTTCAAACACTGAGATTTGAAATCTTCGCCAGTTGAATATACACTATGACGTTACTACTCTTTGTTGATCATGTCTCACATCTCTCTAGAATTGAAGAATGCACTATAAATACTCGTGTTTTAAATTAATACTCTATCTCCTTATGGCACACTTCAAGTAATTATGTTCAACAAACACTATTATAAAAGTGAAGATTTTACATTTATGTTAGATGCAAATATAAAAAAGGACATTTCCAAACATTAGTATATTATTATATTAGTATATTATAAACAAAGTAAGTTTTTTCAGTCTAAAATCTTTCTCGCTACACATTTCTTACAATCTGTGTTTCAGTATTGCAGTCCATGTTGTCACGAAAAAGGGACAATATACATAGCTCTTCATTTATTTACCAAAAGTATAGGCATAACTCCTCAAACGGAACTTTCTGAAATTTGAGTCGTAATTCGTACGTGTATCGAAGGCACGTACGAATTACGACTCCTTATAAAGATTTGTAAAAACTCAAATCTTGTTTTATAACTTCGGTGGCCACTTGAATATTTTCCCACAATTTTACTTAAATTATTAACTTTGAATAAATAAATATATTTCATACTTTTTAATTCACTGAGACTGAGAGAAAATTTAGAATCGTACAGAAACATTTTGGTTAAATAAATAAAATTTAACCTCCACCCCCTAGCATGGTGCACTCCCCTCAAACAAAATCAGTTTTAGAATTCGATAATTCCCCAAAAATCTTTTTTTCCCCCCTAAACAAACAGTTTCTTTAAGGTATACATTAGCGCGTATCGAAAAAATCGAAATTTTTCAAATCTGTTAGCGGTAGTGCGGAAAATTTGCGGACACCCATCACTAATACGTGTGTGAAATTTTAAAACTCTGGGTTAATATCTTCTGTCGCCTCAATAGCTCGAAAGTTCCGAAATTTGGGCTAAAAGTGATTAAAATTCAAAAATTCATAAAAAATTCCAGATTTCGCTGTAAGTTTAAGGATGGTGCTTACTAGTTACTATTTTTGACAACAACAACTATAATTTTTTTTATAATTATAGGTTAATATCTTCTGCTACCTCAGCAACACCAAATTTCGGAAAATAAAAGGCTAAATTTCAAAAAAATAAATAAAAAATACACGTAACACTTACCTCATTTTAAAGGAATAATAAATTTTATTGCCTTTCAAATATACAATTAACGATACCATTACTACTTGTAATCCTTTTTTGTCTCGAATTTCGACATGTGTTTTCTGGATTCTAGAGTAGCTCTTATGAATTTATTTCTGTTTTCAGACCCAACTGTTTTCTCGGAGGCTGCCCTGACAAGTTTCACAATTCGCTCGACGGCTTGTGTATGTGAAGGAAATTGTATGAAGTGCCAGCAGGTCTTCGGCATACCGTCCTCTGTCATTTTCAAAAGATCTTGAGAACTTATCTCTCAGAGAACTGGCGGCGATGTCACAAAACAATTTTTCCAGTCAATGAGATCCATGTAGTCTTCAGCTTCAAAATTGATATCAGGAATAACGAATCTGCCCACACATCGGCTAATTTCTCTTGCCATTCTTCTTCTTCGAGATGCAATGATTCTGATATGACATCTTTCATCAGTTAACATGGCCAAAAGCATGTTTTCTGGAGCAGCAAAATAAGCGTTTCGAGAAATAACTGGATCGATTACGTCACAATACTTCTTAGGCAAGTACCGAGATGGGCTTATGAAATGCCACAGATGTCTAGGACCGTATTTTATGGAGTGATTAAATTTAATTCGGAACCATGAGGTTGCGTAGACTCTTAGAATGAATTCAACTAAAGTTAGTATTTCATTTGATGGGTCTGATGTAGATATATATAATCTCAGTATTCGATTTGCAGTTGTTAGCCAGCGGGCCAAATTCAACGTTCCTTGTTCTCGGTTAGCTAGATCTAAACTAAAAATGCCAGAACTAATGGCAGTGCAAATGTCGAATAAGTATTTCTGATATGAACTGAGTAATCTACTATCAATGTGTGGCAACTTGCATTTAATATTATTAAAAGCAATGACTGAAAGTTTTTCACATCCTTTAAGTTTTCATCCAATGTCTCCAGTGTAAGAAGAAGGGCCAGAAGACTTGCCTTCTATTGACTGGAATAAGTGTCGTAGTGGCAACTCATTAAAAGTAAATAGGCAGACAATCCATTGGAGTGGTCTCTGAAGTTTCATTTCAAGCCTGCGAATTACACCAGTAAACATTTCTGTGTTCACCACAGTGCCGTCACACCCGACAACTGTGAGCTTACTAAAATCATCCAAAAAAAGTACTTGTTACGTATTCGTAAATGCTGTTCGTTACATGAAGACTACATCCACTTTCAGGTGTAACATGCCCCACGTACGAAGAACCAGGCTCCGATACAATACAGTAATGCGCTTCTATAATTGTTCTTTGGAACTGCTTTCCCTCGAGTGTGTCTGATGTTAAAGTTTTGTCATGCCGGCCCTCAAAATAAACGCCAGATAGATTGGAACGATTTTCATTTAATTTTGATACCATTTGCTTGTAAACTCTTGATTTTTCCCTTTTCAATTTTCGAAGCAAAATTTTCTGCAATAATAGAGAAGCATGGTTCTTTATTTCCATCAGTTTCATTACCAATACGCCATCTCTCATGAGCGCAACATCTTATGACGTCTTCATGTGTTGGCAGCATGCGTGAAAAATCCTTCGGTGTTCCAAAAATAGGGCATTGCAGCATTTGTCGACTTGAAAACTTTGAATGCGATGATTCGTGCATTTCTAATATTTACCAATATCTTTTACTAACAAATGGCTACGACACTAATCTACGAGTAAACAAAATTCCTTAAAAATAAACGAATACATTGCTGCAAATATGTTTGATATGAAGATAGAAATTAATTGAAAGAAAATATTCTAGAGTTAGACTAAATACTAAACAAATGAAAATGATCACGTGATTTATTGGTCACTCCGATTTGTTTCTCGGGTTGAAAATAGGGGTGTTCCATTTTACTTTTCTGGCAGTACGCCAAACCCAGTGTGGTAGAAGATATTAACCAATAATTCTTGCATACTTTTTGTTGTTGAAAAAAGTAATTTTTATTACTCGCTACCTCAAAACGACCAACGAAATCTGCGACTGCTAATTAAATACTGAATTGCATTCCTTTTTATTCAAATTTTCAGAATTTCCGGTTCACTGAAGCGACAGAAGATATTAACATATAATTTTCAAAAAAATTATAGTTGTTGTTGTTAAACAATACTAACATTTAACCACTACCCCCAATCGTTAAACGAAATATGGGAATTTTTAGGATTTTTTGAACTTTCAACACTTTTAGCCCAATTTTCGGGACTTTGGGGCCCATTGAGGCGACAGAAGATATTAACCCAGAGTTTTAAAATTTCACACACTTATTACTGATGAGTGTCCACAAATTTTCCGCACTACAGCTAAGAGATTTGATAAACTTCGATTTTTTCGATACGCCCTAGTATACATATACATTAGGAATTACGAAATTTGACTCAAGTCTGCGTATTTGTTTTAAAATATTCCCGAATTCATTACCATTAAAATGATACCATTATTTTCCTGAGACTCAAACTACTTTTTAAATTACAGTGGGTTTTGTGAACCTGTTTTGTATCACGTTCATTAGTGTAGTAAAATTTAAACGCGTTTTTTGAAGAATGACATTTTGGTGTTATATCACTTTACGCCAACGGTCATAACTTCATAATAAATGGTTCGATTTACAAAATTTTAATTTTGTTTTGCAGACAATAGTTGTGAATGTGTTTCCGATTGAGAATCTAATATATATTGTTATAAACACATTTTTTAAGTACATTTTAATCTTAAGTTTTTGTTAAAGCTATGTATTTTTTTTAAAAACTTTTTATTTAAAAACTTATAAATAAATAAGTATTGAAGACAAATTCAAAACTCTTCTTAGGAACATGCGTCAATATAATATCTTTTATTTGCAAAAAATATCATACCTATAAGTTAATTATAAGTTTATTTATGTAGGTTTTAATAATGTCCTAATTAGTCACTTTAATTGTAATTAGTTGATTAAAAAATTGATGGAAAAAAGTTTATATATAAAAATGCATCATTTTTAATTCTGATATACTGCCAAAAAGTTTGAAATTATAACCTAAAAATTAAAGAAAATCATCTCAATTGTATATATATACCTTGATTTCTTTATCGCTGAAAGTCTTATATAAGTATGTTTTGGTTTTCTGAAAAACACCTTCATTGATAAAGTTCAATTTTATTCATTTTTTTAAAAAAAATATTGCTATGTCTATGCTATGTACCAGTTAAAACAGCAGTATTGACCAATGTAGGAAACATAGGTTCTGGAAGATTGGGCAATTCTTGCCGAAACTTGAGCATGTTTCCATAATACATGATTTAAAAAAACAAAAAAACATTGAGCATGTTACTGTAATTTAAGTTTAGTATAGGAATGAAAGAATTATTGTTTTTATTAGTAGCTATTTTATAGAGTTGTGCTAAAGAACTTACTTAAATTTAGATTTGCTGCTGAAAGACGGTCTGCTAGATGGCAACTTTTAACCAATAAGTTTTACCTGTCTTGTTTTACATCAAACTCCCAGTAGCACAAAAACGCTGGCTAATATCCCTCGTCTTTCGCCAATGTGGGCCGTTGTTACAGATCTTGGTCGATCTCACTCAGGGCTGCATAAAATATACTAGAAGTTTTAAAATGTTGATGCAGAGTTTTAAAACTGAAATATATTTTTATAAGAAAGGGTGAGGAAGGGTACAAAATAGGTGTTTTGGAGGTTTTGCTATGTTTATTTTTAAAAAAAATCATGTATTATGGAAACATGCTCAAGTTTTGGCAAGAATTGTCCAGTCTTCCAGAACCTATCTTTCCTACATTGGTCAATACTGAAAGCAAGTAGCTATAAAAACGACATAAGCAAGAAACAAAAGACTAAATTAATAGAAAATAATGCTCATTGAAACATAAAAGTATAAACGGCATATGTGCTTTTTTTTATCTTGAATTTTACATCTTTTTCCTAATTTTTGTATGGCAGCTATTATTTACCGGCTGTAAGCCATGGTAAATGCTGCCGGTTAAAAATCCCCCCCCCCCCCTCGGGTTCAACATCACGTGACCCTAAGACGTCGACGACGACGTAGGTTAATTCTAAGAATTTAGAATTCAACAAGCACCCAGTTGAATTTCGTGTTATGTAGCTATGTCGTTAAAAAATTAAAAATTTAAATTTTGGCGATTTTGGCGATTTTTTGAAAGTTATATAAAGGTTTCAACTATAGATCGCACAATGAGTCGAAGGTGGCCTGTTGATAGGAACACAACTCCAAACGATATTAATGACTTTGAATGAGAAACTTATGAATTTGAAGAATCAATCTCACAAATCGAGTCCGAACGAAATAATTTATTACCTACTGAAAATCAGCAACGAACTGGATTACGACGTCGCATTCGACCTTACACTAGTAATCGTCCTTATAATTGGGCTTCCTGTACGCCCTGTGCAAACGTTTACGCCTTTCAGTGCAGCAGGTGAATCAAGTGCTATCGATGGCGTAGCTTCTTCTTCTTTTGCCATTGGAACTGGTGTGTCTGCATTAGCAGTTGGTGCCATTACAGCAGGTGTATCTTCATTAATAGAAAGAACACGAAAGAAAGGTGCTGTTTTACCTTATTCAGATTTTATTGGTCTCGGTAATCCTATACCTATCGGAGCAGCTAAAACACCTCAAGATCAAATAGCCAAAGAACACGACGTTGCTTACGGTAATATAAGTGGTAATAAAAAAAGAACATTTCAAGAGCACAGTGACAAAGTGCACGACGCCGATAGAGTTGTTATAAAAAAATTTAAAGAAACCACTGGTCTACAAGCCAAAGTTGGAGAACTTGGATCAAGAACAAAATTCAGTGTCGAAGAATTTTTAGATACAGTCTTCTATTCACCTTACAAAAAACAAAGGTTAATATACGTATTTTTTTATTTTTTAGTAGTTACGTCGCCGCCTGCCCCCTGGAAAAAACAAACAAAAAGTGATGGGATTCCATGAACGAAGATCAAAAAAGATATGCCTACGAACAATGGAGCTTATCCATGATCAGACGAGGATTAAAAATTGATCATCCTTTTTCAGCTGTCGATGAACCCGAAGCAACCCCCGCAATTCCCGGACCTGATCAACTTTCCCCAGGGAGTTCGCTTTCGCCCGGAGCCTCAGGTAAGATAACTTAATGTTTGTGAACCATCTGGAAGTGACGATGATTCTATATTTAACGAACATATTAATGATATATTACAAGGCTACCCAGAAATGTGGTTACTCGGTGAAGACGGAAAAGTAATTAGTTATTTTAATCCTAATAATAAATTTACGCAAGATATCGCTGATAATGAACAAATTCCTTGGCAATTTCATTATTCTTTAGTTAAATTGTATTACAATAAACATAAAACTTGTGCACTTCCAGGTGAAGCAATAAGTTCTAAAGAATCTGAAGAAGAAGAAGAAAATATGCCCCCTCATTCGCAACAACCACAACCATCTACGTCGGCAGAAGGAGAAGCGGCAGCTAAAAAAAGAAGACGAGGAACAACAAACGAAGCTGGAATGGGTACTGCAGCTGAATCTAATAATGAAGCGACTGGAATGACTCCAATTCCTCGTCCTGTGACTAGTTCGAGTGGTGGTTCCATAACTTTTACAAAAGTTCATAGATGGTACACATATGGTTTACAACATCAAATATTAGAAATTGATGTAGCTAGCACGTCGGCAGAAGGAGAAGCGGCAGCTAAAAAAAGAAGACGAGGAACAACAAACGAAGCTGGAATGGGTACTGCAGCTGAATCTAATAATGAAGCGACTGGAATGACTCCAATTCCTCGTCCTGTGACTAGTTCGAGTGGTGGTTCCATAACTTTTACAAAAGTTCATAGATGGTACACATATGGTTTACAACATCAAATATTAGAAATTGATGTAGCTAGCACGTCGGCAGAAGGAGAAGCGGCAGCTAAAAAAAGAAGACGAGGAACAACAAACGAAGCTGGAATGGGTACTGCAGCTGAATCTAATAATGAAGCGACTGGAATGACTCCAATTCCTCGTCCTGTGACTAGTTCGAGTGGTGGTTCCATAACTTTTACAAAAGTTCATAGATGGTACACATATGGTTTACAACATCAAATATTAGAAATTGATGTAGCTAGCACTGCTGCAGCTAATCATGTAACATCATGGGTTATGTTAACACCGTTATGTGAAGTTCCTTGGGATAGACCGTGTTTTTATATGACTCAATCAGAATTTTTTTTGCTGCCTCAAACAGCGAAAGTGGAATCTGTTTCTTTAAGTGTAAAATTCAGAAATGCTAGATAGGCATTTAAAACTAACACAAGTACAACCGATACAGCTACTTTAAATCAATATAACGATATTATATGTGCAGGTTCTTTGAATCATATATACGACGGTTTAAATTTCAAATTAAAAGGTACTATTGATGGTTCAAAAATGAAATCTTCCTATATAGAAGTACTTTCAAAAGAACATTATGCTGAATTAGGTTTATTTTTGTGGGGTGTAGATCAAGCGGACGATAAATTTAAAGAAAGAATACCTGCATCTGTTGTGGGTTACCTATTGCTTACAATTCTTATTTTGGTTTATGTAATAATAATATCGAACCGAACAAAGCAGGTTGGCCAAATTTTTTAAGTGCAATACAATTTTTTGATAGCAATGCTATTGCTGGTCAAACTATAGCACAATTGAGCTATAAACCCTAACAAGGTTGGTTAAAACAACCTCCAACTGCTATATCTTATCCTTATCCTAGTTTTACAGATGCATTACATAATGAGGCTAAGTTACAATTTCCCCTTGCAAACAGTTCAGCTTATCATGCTATGTTAGAAATGCAAGTTTCTTCGCAAAGTAGAGGTGGAATTAAATCCAGTTCTGTATCTACTGCCAGTGTTGTTAATGCTGCAGAAGCAAAATTTGAGTACGATGATGTATGAAAAAACTCAATTTATTGTTCCTATTGCAGGTGTAACTGATTATCCGTTATTGCAACCTTCTTTTCATTGTGGCATTATGCCAAGTAAAGCATGTACCATCTCTGAACTATTAACTCCTACTGCTAATTACACAGATATGCAAAGCCTGTTTTGAAATAACTGCTACAATGATTGTTGATAGTTCTGTACAAACTTTTTTTACTCATGCTTCAAGTCCTAATGTGCATCCATCTAATCAAATGTTGAAATTACAAAATGTAAACAAACCGTCTCATGCTAAAACCCCATTTATGGGTATGTATAGAGTGTGATAAATAAAGACAAAATTTTTCAAAGGCCACAGAGTGGATCTGATTCTTTGTTAAAATATTAAACACTACATATAATAAAGCATAACAGTGGATAATTCAAATGTCTATGTTAAAGTAATCAAAAATCTTGACTAAAGTCATTGGATAGGGCTTCTTGGGCGCATCTGCCAGTAGTGGGTAAGTTCTTCATGTGAAGAGATGTACTCGGATGTTCATGAAATCCGGGTCGAACCATATGTCTGGTATAGAGTTGGCAAGGATCAAAATTGGAGTCTTGGAAACTACCTTGTCCCCTTCATGTTTCACCCGGACATTCAGAGCGCTCCCTTCACACAGTTTTTTGAAGTCGTCTATGGGAGATGGCTCCATGTTCAGTTTATTGCCCATTACAATCCTCCGATTGACCACGTCCTGTAGAGCAAAAACATTATTTTTATTATTTATTCTTCCTATGTGACCAACATTTCCAGCAATAGAGGTAACACAATCCCAAAAATTTTTTTTGCCACTATTTGGTGGTCCAACACACATTAAACAATTAGCTTTTATATTTAAATAACCATTCTTTTCTAACCACCCTTTTCTTTCAAACCAATAAACAATATTTTTAAGGAAATAAGCAATTTAATTTTGATCACTATTAAACTGAAAAGCAAGTAATTTCATTAAATATTCATACGATTCATTAATATTCATATAATAATTAAAAGGATTAGCATCATTAGCATAGAAACAAGGTAAATTGCATAACATTTTCTTAAAATCTCTTAAGCTATTAAAAATTAAAGATTGCTTAAATACTTCTATTGCTGCAATGTATAATTTGGTCTTTGAGGGATTAAATAATTCCGAATTATAATCCGGAGCACTTGTTGGCAGCAAATTTTTTATGTTTTCAGGAGGAACAGGGTAATATTTCCTCAATAGGTTTTCAGTCTCTTCGGTGATTCTTTCAAACAGGCTCTTTTTCTTTTTAAACTTCCCGCCGTTTCCTTGAACAAAACCTCCAGAGCTTTGTCCATTGGATCCCCCTTCGCATATGGCACATCCATCTCTTTGGTTTTGCACTTCCACCAATTGAGCGGTTGATCCAGATTGGTCGTGTTGTACATGGAGATTCTCACTCGGTATGGGGATGCTTGTTCCTCGACAGTAAAGCTTTTGCTCCGATACCCCTTGTTGAAAGAAGAAATATAAGAGGACATTTTCCCAATCCCTTGCTGTAAGATTTCGGACAGCAGGGTTTCTCCGTCGGAGTCTGGATCTAAGATTTCGGCTGACATCTGTTGACTGCCTCCAGTCACATCGACACGATCCGTTTGAGACGGCACAGTCGTGAAAAATGTGGAGATGGTCTCCATGCCACGACCATCCAAATACGGTCCCGGCAAAAGTTGGGACACAGGCTTCAAGCCAAGTAATGATTCCTCTAAGGTGTTCCGGTCCTGGGGAGATAAAGACATCAGAGACATACCTTCTGCTTGGTCGGAAAGCCACAAAAGATATTCCCCTAACGGTCTTTTCCAGAAATTCTCGGATCCTGGTGGACAGCTTTTCTCGTGAATAATATCTAAATTCTCCAAAATCTTGACGATAGTTGATGGCTCCATCTTCTCCTCCTGAAGAAACGCTTTGACTCGTTTCACCAATTTCAGATATAAAAGTCGCAAGTGCTCTCTCGTCATCGGATTCCATAACTCCCAAAGTGTTTGCCCCAATTGGATCATGGTTCATCTACAACAAAAATATAAAAATACAAATTATACTTTACTTACTGAATATTGTTTGGATCAATTCAAACTCGCAAAGGTAATCGGTGAAACAATCAAAACACAGCAACCATTGCAGCGAGTGTTCATCGTATTGATGACATTCACAAATATGCACTTCCTCCCCGTAAAAGCTGTAGACGCATGCTTCTTCTGTTAATATGCGAAACAGAGGAGCCAAACGACAAAAGGAACACAAATGCATTTGTAGACGAGCATAGTCCCGTAAAGAGTCAAAACCAAATAAATGAGAATGAGAATGCTTTTCAATTAAACTTTCAGTAAAGGCACCTACAGCACGTTAAAAAAATAAACAATCTGAACATCAGAAGAAACGGTCGTTTCGCCGCCAACCTTAAAAAGGCAGAAACGACAGTAAGTATCTATTTTCTGCACAACTTCCAGCGAAAAAGCCGAAATTGACTATTTTCTAACGCGCTTACGAAACTTCACATAATTATACAAAAAATACCATAGATTCGACTCGGTGATATCTTTCCAAGAAAAGAAAAATTGAGTGCCTAGGATAAAAGACAACGAAGAAAAAAAATATTGAAATTTCCAAAACGAAATAAAAAAACGAGTTCTAGCCCGATTTTGATGTAAAATTTTAGACAAACGTCCAGCCCTAACTAAGCTATAGATCTTCAAACGGATTGAGTTATAGGATGCGGAATGTTTCAACTTAAAATCCTACGCTGGTTTGAACTTCATTAAATATTTCTTTCTATTTTTAATTAATTTAAAACCACTTTTTTTCATTTCATAATTTGACGACAGATAAAGGCGATCAACATGTAATTGTGGTTCAGATATATATGCCAAAAGTTGCCAAACAGGTTTGCTATCATTTCGAAGTTAGTTTTTCCGACATGTTAGGCTTAATGAAGACATGTTAGAACGTAATGTAATTGTATACGCAGAACGAATTAGACTATGATTATATGGCTTATAACATCTTTAAAATTGAAATAATTTAATTTTTGAAGAGACAGAATTAAATAGAAATATTTGTTCTTCAAATTGCATGTGTTATTTGAACTGTATGACAATTTAGAGTGAGTTAACTTTCAAAAACATTTTAATTTCGGAAAAGCTCCGTTTAAAAATGAAAATAATCACATTGTGTTGCAAAATACTATGGGCTGAAATGCAAAGTATAAATGTGGAGGTTATGCGAGCTGACGTCACAGTCAATTCATTACAGCGGGACTAAATGAAACACGCATTGTAATTGGCTAATGGATTGCAAAAATGTCATTCGTTTTTAAAGATGTGTTGATTTTGTTTGATTTTCGTTGTAAAATTAAATCGTAGAATCATATATCATCAAAATTATAATTTCATATTGAATTTTAAAATTGTTGTTAAGAAAATATTTTAAATTTTGTCAAATATCAATGGGTTATTATGTGAACCAAAATAATACTTGGCATAGTAAAAATAATTTATATTGCAATAATTAGACTGTAAAAAACTTGTAATATTTATTTGTAACTATTTATTAGAATAAATTTTCAATAAGATGAACTCTCTGGCCTTGTATGTTAAAGGTGCCGGATTTGATTCCTAGGTTAAGTGTGGATGTTCGTTGTGATTCGAAATCCACGTTAAGCTGTGGGTCCCGGACTGATTACTCGTTATTATGCACTAAAATAGGTCGTTGAGCGTACAAACTAACCAATCCAGCTGAAACTTGGCAGACAGGCTCTTTGTCGATGGCAACGTATTTCTTTAAGTTTTGGGGGTTAAGTTGCCATACACAAGTTTCTATTACTCGTTCGTGGTCGATTTTGATGGTTACTGCCGTCCGCATTCAACCAATTTGTAAATTTTCAAGTAGATTTTGGCATGTAAGATATCATTGAACTCAACTTGAAGAATTATGAATATTCATGGTACCAGATGTACCATAGGTGGTACTACTTCTGGTTTATCAATTTTGAAGATAAATATGGCATGTTGGGTGTCGTTGGGCTTGTCTTGAAAAATTATGAATGTTTAAGGTACCAGGTATAGCATAGGTAGTACCATTTTCGATTTATCAATTTCCAAGATAAATATGGCATGTTGGACTTTTGTTTTGACGAATTATGAATGTTTAAAGTACCAGCAGGTATGCTATTGGTACCACTTCCGGTTTATCAATTTTAAAGATAATTATTGTATGTAAGGTATCGTCGAGCTCAGTTTGAAGAATTATGAATATTCCTGGTACCAGGTGTGGCCGACCAAACGGTATAGTGGTTAGCGTGCTACCTTCTAGACCGCGAGGTTGCGGGTTCGAGTCCCGTGTTAGGCATGGGTGTTTGTAAATGTATGCTGGCTTGTCTAATGACGAATGTTTCGGCGCATTATAGCCCTCGTGTTGCTGACGGCGAAAGATAATCTGAAAACAACCAACCAACCTGGTACCAGGTGTACCATAGGTGATAAATAGAAAAACGATTAAACGGACAAATTCAAAAAATTGTTTAAAAAAAGTTCTGATATCCCCCCCAAAAAAAACACTTTTGAAAAGTAGAAGAACCACCAACCTCAAAAATACAAAAAACTTTCTTGCAATAAAAAAAACCATAAACATGATGAAAATTTTCAACCACAAATACAGTGATATAAAAAATGCCCAACCTCTGATTACAACTCTAGGTTGTGACTCGCTTAAGAATGTATGCTTATTTAGTTTATTTTTAAAATTTAAGTTCCGCTCCCATAAAAATTTACGCTGCTTGAGGTTGGCGCCCGTCTTAATTACTAACCTTTAAAACCCCCCCACACAATAAAAACTTTCCAAAATGTATGTATCAACCAAATAAAAGCTTACCACAAACACTTCAGTTTCCAACTTACAAAATTCTTAATAAAGATTCAAATGCAAGCGTTTGAGCACAGTTTCTCTACACTTGGTTGTATTCAGATTATCTGGCGCCGTCAGCAACACGAGGGCTATAATGCGCCGAAACATTTCGTCATTTAACAAACCAACATACATTTACAAACACCCATGCCAAACACGGGACTCGAACCCGCAACCTCGCGGTCTAGAAGCCAGCACGCTAACCACTATACCGTTTGGTCGGCCAGTTTCTCTATACTATTTTGAAAGTTACATGAACATGAAGATTTACACCACTTTGTATTTCCTACCTATCCAAATGAAATCATAAACTCGAATATTCGTGCAATATGCCATAAATTATTTTAAATGTAAGCATTGTTAATATTCCTATGACGGGTGCCAACCTCAAGCAGCGTAAATTTTTATGGGAGTGGAACTTAAATTTTAAAAATAAACTAAATAAGCATACATTCTTAAGCGAGTCACAACCTAGAGTTGTAACCAGAGATTGGCCATTTTTTATATCACTGTATTTGTGGTTGAAAATTTTCATCATGTTTATGTTTTTTTTTATTGCAAGAAAGTTTTTTGTATTTTTGAGGTTGGTGGTTCTTCTACTTTTCAAAAGTGTTTTTTTTGGGGGGGATAAAATAATTCTATTTCCTCGTCATTCCCGTAATTTTTTACTAGATAAGTTTGCAAAGTAACATGAAAAGGGCCAAAATGTCGAGAATTATCGAAATTTAAATCATACACACTTTGAATGGAATAGCTACGGTCAAATTCTAGGTTTCTTATATTATTGTAAGCGTAGCCATAAGGTCGATTAATAATTAGGTATTTGTATTGAAATAAAATATGAAAACGCTGCCAAAACAATTCCAATTCGCGTTTGAGTTCTAAAGGAACAAGCAAAGTACGAAGAGCATAGATAGTAGGAGCGAGACAACAAACAGCGCGAGTAGCAATTGTTAGTAAAGAAGAAGGAGAAGCCACCATACTTACGCTACAGCTAATACGAGCCGAGTGAATTTTAAAACCGACAACAGAGTTTTTATATGCAAAGAGTTCCGCATTCCGAAACGCACTTAGACACAACCAAATATGGCTTCGACATACCGACATGACCAAATAAGGAGCGACATAACACGAAATTCAACTGGGTGCTTGTTGAATTCTAAAATCTTAGAATTAACCTACATCGTCGTCGACGTCTTACTTGATGTTGGACGTCACGTGACGTCACTTGATGTTGGACAAGGGGGGGGGGGGGATTTTTAACCGGCAGCATTTACCATGGCTTACAGCCGGTAAATAATAGCTGCCATGGTGAAAAATCCCCCGACGTAAGCTACGACGATTTTTTGGCTCTTGTTGTCTATGATTATTGGAGGCTGATGAGTGGAAGTATTTATTTCTTTTATTGTATAATCATTTCCTGTGTAGTTCTCAAAATTCTAGGAAAATGTTTTGTTTTTTAAGTCATCAGATATACTTATTTTGACATTTATTTTTAGAATTCTATTGAACATACTCTAACACTGCCTTCGTGCTTAATTTTTTTTCTTCTTTTTTTTTCTTTATTATATCCGAAACTTGGAAGAAATAAAAAAATTTTACTCTTCTGGTATTTTTGCATCTTCGTGTTCCTCTATTCTAAACACTGTCTCTTGAATACCTGGAGGAGGCTGATGAGTGGAAGTATTTATTTCTTTTATTGTATAATCATTTCCTGTGTAGTTCTCAAAATTCTAGGAAAATGTTTTGTTTTTTAAGTCCTCAGATATACTTATTTTGACATTTATTTTTAGAATTCTATTTTTAGAATTCTATTCTACTAATTAACACTGCCTTCGTGCTTAATTTTTTTTCTTCTTTTTTTTTCTTTATTATATCCGAAACTTGGAAGAAATAAAAAAATTTTACTCTTCTGGTATTTTTGCATCTTCGTGTTCCTCTATTCTAAACACTGTCTCTTGAATACCTGGAGGAGGCTGATGAGTGGAAGTATTTATTTCTTTTATTGTATAATCATTTCCTGTGTAGTTCTCAAAATTCTAGGAAAATGTTTTGTTTTTTAAGTCATCAGATATATTTATTTTGACATTTATTTTTAGAATTCTATTGAACATACTCTAACACTGCCTTCGTGCTTAATTTTTTTTCTTCTTTTTTTTTTTCTTTATTATATCCGAAACTTGGAAGAAATAAAAAAATTTTACTCTTCTGGTATTTTTGCATCTTCGTGTTCCTCTATTCTAAACACTGTCTCTTGAATACCTGGAGGAGGCTGATGAGTGGAAGTATTTATTTCTTTTATTGTATAATCATTTCCTGTGTAGTTCTCAAAATTCTAGGAAAATGTTTTGTTTTTTAAGTCATCAGATATATTTATTTTGACATTTATTTTTAGAATTCTATTGAACATACTCTAACACTGCCTTCGTGCTTAATTTTTTTTCTTCTTTTTTTTCTTTATTATATCCGAAACTTGGAAGAAATAAAAAATTTTACTCTTCTGGTATTTTTGCATCTTCGTGTTCCTCTATTCTAAACACTGTCTCTTGAATACCTGGAGGAGGCTGATGAGTGGAAGTATTTATTTCTTTTATTGTATAATCATTTCCTGTGTTGTTCTCAAAATTCTAGGAAAATGTTTTGTTTTTTAAGTCCTCAGATATACTTATTTTGACATTTATTTTTAGAATTCTATTGAACATACTCTAACACTGCCTTCGTGCTTAATTTTTTTTCTTCTTTTTTTTTTCTTTATTATATCCGAAACTTGGAAGAAATAAAAAAATTTTACTCTTCTGGTATTTTTGCATCTTCGTGTTCCTCTATTCTAAACACTGTCTCTTGAATACCTGGAGGAGGCTGATGAGTGGAAGTATTTATTTCTTTTATTGTATAATCATTTCCTGTGTAGTTCTCAAAATTCTAGGAAAATGTTTTGTTTTTTAAGTCATCAGATATACTTATTTTGACATTTATTTTTAGAATTCTATTGAACATACTCTAACACTGCCTTCGTGCTTAATTTTTTTTCTTCTTTTTTTTTCTTTATTATATCCGAAACTTGGAAGAAATAAAAAAATTTTACTCTTCTGGTATTTTTGCATCTTCGTGTTCCTCTATTCTAAACACTGTCTCTTGAATACCTGGAGGAGGCTGATGAGTGGAAGTATTTATTTCTTTTATTGTATAATCATTTCCTGTGTAGTTCTCAAAATTCTAGGAAAATGTTTTGTTTTTTAAGTCCTCAGATATACTTATTTTGACATTTATTTTTAGAATTCTATTGAACATACTCTAACACTGCCTTCGTGCTTAATTTTTTTTCTTCTTTTTTTTTCTTTATTATATCCGAAACTTGGAAGAAATAAAAAATGTTTACTCTTCTGGTATTTTTGCATCTTCGTGTTCCTCTATTCTAAACACTGTCTCTTGAATACTGTGAGATCTAGTTGGATGATAAAAAAAAAATCTTTAAAAATATCTATATATATAATTCTCTTGCGTAACGTCCAAATTCGGCTGTATTTCTGTGAGCAGAATGGCAATGACTTCAAACAAATCTTTTAAATGTACTTTATACACGAATTTCCAAATTCAACAATCCAGCCAATCACAATATATCTTTTGAAATTTGACTAATACATCTGGCAACAGCAACAACTTGAATTCGCTATATTTTGTTTTTCTTATTACAGTCTACAGATAGAAATTATTGCCTATTTAAAACGTATTGATTTAATAGTTACGATGATGCAAGAATAAATAGATCCAGGTGTGTATATTTCTTTTGGATTGGAATTTCGGATAAACCAGACTTTTTGGAAATGTTATCTGCTGGAACATATTCCCGAGGTCGCCTGATGGCATTCAGCGTTAAATCGACAACTTTCAAGAAGTCTCTAAGATGCATTGTACAGTAAATCTCAACTGATATTCATATCTAATAAGTGCAAATTCAGCTATTACGAATTGAAAACTATCAAAATACCGAATAAAATCACTGGCTCAACTTCAAAATCTCATATGAAGTAAATAAAAAAACTTTTGGCAAAACAGGGCTAATTTTCTCGCCAAATTTGATTTTCAAAAAATTCCTGTTGATTGAATGCCGGATAATTGGCCTTTCACTGTTTTATTTTATTTTCTAAGTATCGCAAAAAAGATTATGCGAACATATGATTGGCTTGGTTAAAAAATTTCGATAAACAACTTTAATTATCTTAGCGCTTCATACGATACCAGTCCGTAAATTTTAATTGTTCAATGAAATAACCGATCTTTTTTAAATATATGTACGATAATGTTTTTTTTTTCTTTTCAAGAATTTTCTACTACGTTGCCACACTGTCCCTGCTTAACGCGTCTCGACAGCAGTAGGATAATGACGTGGCAAGATTCTGACTCTTAATAAATAACAAAACGTTTTCAATTTCAAGGCATTATGCAGCTGAAATAGTTTTTTGCTAGGGCATATTTTAAATGCTTCCCTTTGAGGCGAGCAAAGTGAGCCAAGGGGATTGCATAGCAATCCAGGGGGTTGGCGAGCGTCAGCGAGCAGGGGGCGGAGCCCCCTAGTATATTTTAATATTTTTACTATTTGGTATTTTTCCCCTCTTTAACAGGGTTGCGCTTTCAGAAATATATACCATGAATTTTAACTATTCTCAAAGAGTATAATTTATAATTGATAATTATTTAACATTTCTAAAAAAATCAATGATTTTGATAAAAATCTAGTCTTGTACCCCCTTGCAAATATTCCTGGGGGCGCCCATGCTATGACGGTAGATATTCACCGTGCACATAGGCAATTCATCCATTTCGGCTGCGTGAAGGAACGCTGAGAAGCTCAGTCCAGTAACCCTGTAGAGAATAAAAGGCTATATGGTTTGGCGAACATTATGCTTTCACTTCGCCAAAATGGATGAATTGCCTATGTGCACGGTGAAGATCTACCGTCTGAGTGATGTTAAATTGAGGTGGAATTTAGTAGTTGATTTACCAGTCAACATTGGCCTAATTGTAAACTGTCCGGCCAATGTTGAACATCGGATTATTTCATGCCATGACTTATTCATTTTTTATTTCTTCGCTTCAACGAATAAATCCAAAAAATAAGTGTTTAATAATTTTATCACTTTCTGTAATTTCAGCACATTCGCGTAAGAGACCTCAAAATTATTCCGTCATTTTAGTTGAAATATATAGCAGATTAAATCTACTAAACTACTAAGCGTAAATAATCTGTAACGGACAAGAAGGGATCTGTAACATAAAAAATAATTAAAAGTTTTCATTCCAGCAACCTATCAAACATTACTTTTTCATCCCAATTCAATGTCAATGGTTTTCTTCAACTGAATCCGAATCAGTGATGCATAAGAAATACATCAATACTCTACGGACTATCATTAAAAAAAAATCTATATCAATTCCTTTATCTTTTTCATATATATTTTATTAATTTCTTTATATTTTTTTTATGGATACCGTCACAGCCGACTGCAACGACTTAGTAAAACGTGACTACATCGCTTAGAGATTAATTTCACAGGTCCCCCGTACCAAACCGACCATTTACCGACAGAACCTATCTTTAAATATTTAACGCCATTTCTCGCGATTTTTATGAAATATGAATTTTCACTCGCGTTGCATTTCGCTACGTGTAATCTCGAGGCTGTTTGAAATTCATTGAGGGTTTATTCTAAATTATCCGGTATTAATCATTCAGTAGTGATTAGAGATATGAATCTGAGAGTGGTTATACTCTTTGTACATGGTAGTGAAAGTGTTGTAACTTTGCATTTCACTGGGGAATGCTGCTTTTAAATAAATAAAAAAATAACTTTGAAAGTAATTAAACGTGAGGCGATTACTTTAAAATGTAAATTTAATCAAATACACACATAGTAAGAATATATGTCGGATAAAATGCAATATAAATTTTTATGACGGTGGTTCAAATGGTCATTGAATTGCTATCTTTTCGGTACAATTTTTTTTTCTCAACCATGCTCCTTCAAAATTATTTTCCATTTAATTAAAGATAGTTATAAGTTATAAGTATACGTTTTATAAGTTATACGTTTTGGAAACTAAACTTTTTACTTCGGCTTATATTTTTTATAAATATATACATAGCTTTTTCGAGGTCTCATTAGTGTGAACACTAATTTTTACGAAGATAAGTTCACTAGGTAGTGAACGGCTCAAAGCATTATCAGTCTAAGCATGAAAGTCTGTTATGAGATTTGCAAGAACTTAACCAGTTCTCCTTTCTCCTAAATAACGTAAAACTATTTATTTATCAACCTTTCACCATGACTGACAGAAAAGAACTCCACAAAAATTCAAGTGATGCCACACGCGGCAAGCAAAACATGTATAATTTAAAACACAAGATATTTAGCAAATAGTTCAGAGTTGATGTCGTCACATTCTCCCACCTTTTGATTAACAATTACCAAAATTAATCAAAACAAACATAATTTTACTACAAAGGAATGAGTTTTATAGTCAAGGTTCTATATAAACAGTTTAGTCCAATAGTCTTGAAGGAATCTTAATGGTTCTGCCAAACCTAGTCACAACAGTTTTAGCTGGAAAGTCAGAAACTAGGCGGTTCATCTTAAGAGACTCATCTGGCTTATCCATTTTTGTATCTTCGACTGAACAAGATATTTCAAGGGGGAAAATCCTTCGAACAGGTCTAACAATCATACCAGAAGTCGTTTTAAGACGTACAACCCGGATGTTGCCGTCTTTTCCAGGATACACATCGACTACTCTTGCCATTGGCCACAGCACTTTACGTTTGTTGTCACACTCAACGAGAACTATATCCCCAACTTTTATCTGTTGAGAAATCGGCACTGTAGATGGACGTTGCACTAGCAGGCCGAGATACTCGCTTCTAAACCTCCTTCTCAAGCGCTCTATAAGGTTCTGTAGATGTCTCAGTCTCTTGTTGAAATCAACTTTATCCAGGTGGTCCAAGTCAGGGACTCCAAACACTGGAATTTCACATAAGAACAGGGACGGTGTCAAAGGGATGAGATCATCAGAATCCTCAGACACATAGGTGAGTGGTCTGGCATTCACAGTTGCTTCGCAGTCACACAGCACACTCATTAATTCTTCATAATTTAGAGACGACTGGCCTAGGACTCGACACAAAAGCTTCTTAATCATTTGAACAAGACGTTCCCAAAAACCACCCCACCATGGTGCTGCGGGTGAACTGAAATTCCATTCAATCTTATTTGTGGTAGCTTCGATCTCGATAGTATTCCAGTCAATTGACTTCAAGAGATTGTTGGATCCGACAAAATTAGTGCCATTGTCGCTGTAGATTACCGATGGCCTTCCTCTACGAGCAATGAATCTTCTAAGACCAAGTAAAAACCCCTGAGTTGAAAGGGTCAAAATCAATTCCAAATGCCCTGAAAACAGCACAAGTGAAAAGTATAATCCAGGCTTTCCTATTATTCTTCAAAATCAAAGGGCCAGCTAAATCAACTCCAACAATTTCGAAAACATGAGCATCTCTAACTCTATTTTCTGGTAGGGTAGATGGCACAGTCTGTAATCTTTTACTTCCATGTTTCCTGCACATGACGCATCCATGCAAAGCTTTTCGAATTGTAGCTCTGCTTTTGACGATCCAAGTTTTGAGTTTAGTTTTCTAAGTTTTGAGATCAATACGTGTATACCGGCATGAGACATAGATAGATGCTTATCAATTATTAATTTCTCCACAATTTTATGATTCTTCGGAAGTAACATCGGATAAATAAAAATTTCATGATCTTTTATCTCAGTTAATCTAGTCTTGACGCGTAAAATGCCTTCGTCATCTTGGAAAACACTAATTGACTTCAGCTTCTTAATATCCTCAGATGGAAAGGAATCATGTTGAATAATCTTCACGAGAGATTTCTCAGCTCTTGTCAACTCATGAACTTTTAACTCTCCTTTTTCTCTTTCTTCTTTTCTCTTCCGGATATTATCTATGAATCTATGTATCCACCCGATCATTCTCAATATCTTCGTGTACTTTGACAAATAGCCAAATATTTGAGAAGAGATATCATTGACATTGCTTAACGATACTATTATTGCTTTACGCCTTTCAGTATCCACCTCTTCTTTGTTATCGATTTGGACAGAACGAGGACATTTTTCTTCCGGCAATGCCAACCAAGGTGGATCCTCCCACCATCTGGATTCAATAAGTTTCTTAGCCGAACATCCTCTCGAGGGCAAGTCGGCTGGATTTTCTGTACCTGGTACGTGATACCAATTTTCACGATCTGTAAGGCTTCTAATTTCTAAAACTCTGTTATTTACAAAAGTGCCCCAAGCTTCTACTTTCTTTACCCAGAAGAGTGCTGTTGAAGAATCGGTCCAGTAATATTCCTTTGAAATTTCGATTTTCAGGTTCTTCTTGATAAATGAGGCTAATCTCACTCCAATGAGGCAAGCAAGCAATTCGAGTCTTTTGTATACTTATTTTCCTCAAAGGAGCAACTCTCGCTTTGGCTTGCAGTAGAGTTACTTTGACTTCTTCATTTTGACTTCTCAAATATATTGCACATGCATACGATCCCTGTGAAGCATCGGTAAACGTATGTAGACTAAACGATTGTCCTTCTGCAAGCGCAGCTAGTCTGGGAATCTTGATTGATGATAACAACGGCAGTTCTTTTACCCACTTCAAAAATTTTCTCTTGATGTTTTCAGGTAGCTCTGCATCCCAGCTCAGTTTTGTTTCCCAACTCTTTTGCAAGTATAACTTTGGGAGAAGGGTAAAAGGGCAAGTGAAACCAATTGGGTCAAAAATCCTCTGTGCAATTGATAGAACGTTTCGTCTTGTAACTGAGAGATCACTTAAGTCGACATTTGGGATATCACAAAACAATGAATCTTCAAATTTGTCCCATAGAAGACCAAGTACTTTCAATGGTTCCTCCATTGTAGTTTCCACACTGTTCAACTCTGTTTGCTCCCACCCTCTCAAGTCGAAGTTAGCACTTGCCATTAATTGAGTTGATTTTCCAATAAAGTATTCCGCTTCTTCATTCGAATTGACCGAAGTGACACAGTTGTCAACATAGAAGGAATTTTTCAATTTTGTAGCCACTTCCTTTAAAGAAGGTTCACATTGGTGTAAATGAGTATCGATCACTGCTGCTAAAAGAAACGGACTGCATTTTAGTCCGAAAACTACTCTACAATGGCGAAATTTTTTGAATTCTTTTTGTTCTGAATTCTTCCACCACAGGAATCTTAGGTAATCCCGATCACTTTTTTGAATAGATATTTGAAGGAAAGCTTTTCTGATATCTGCGATAATCCCTATCTTTCCTTGTCTAAAATCAAGAAGCAAACCAGGAATCATTTCAATTAAATTTTGTCCTTTTGCTAGACAGTCGTTGAGTGACAGGTAATCCTTTTGCTTGCATGAAGCGTCAAATACAGGTCTTACTGCTGTAGTAGAGTTATCTTTGAAGATCGGCCTGTGGGGAAGATAATGATTGTCAATTCGTTTCTCCTCTTCTGGTACTTCTATTATTCCAGATTCAAACCATTCTTCAAACACTGTATTATATGCTTCAAATTTATCTTTCAGCATCAGCTTCTTTGTCGTGGAAATCAATCGTTTTTCAGCAACCTCTCTATTACTTGGCAAAGTTCCTTTCTCGTTTATCCAAGGCAAACTGACTTCATATCGATCTTCCACTCTTTTTAGTGTGTTGTGAAAGTGATCCCATACCGCTTCTTCTAATTCTGCATCAGATTTATTTTCTTTAGCATCTGTAATTCCCAGTGCTTCTAGCTTCCACAAGTTTTCTATGTCATTACTGTCAGTCAACATGGACGTTATCATTGACGACATGGACAAGAAATTCCTTTCTGAAGTATAACCATTCATCTTTCCCATGATTGTCCATCCGAGTAGTGATTCCACAGCAGTCAGTCCATTTTCTAATATCTGAATTTTTCCTGTTAACAATGTACCTGCGACGTCAGCTCCAATAAGGACTTCTATCTTCAAATCCCCTCTTCCTATATCAGATGCATGAATATTTTTCTGCTTTAGTTCTTCGATCCATGATCCGGGCTATAAACTGATCACTGATCCACAAATCTTCGATTGTTCCAACAGGACTAGTCGTCTCGAAAAATTACCCTTTAGGCTTTTAGCCCTACTTCGTAGCGTTTGTGAATTTCTCTTTTCGTTGTTGCTCCTCCAAAAAGCGTATGAATCAAAGATTCAGATCCCTTAGATTGGCACCCTATTTCGACGGCAGTTTCCTTTAAAATGTACGAACGCTGCGACCCTGTGTCAATAAGTGCCCTTACTGTCTTTTGCTTTTTATTGGCTTCGATACGAATTAATAGCGTTTGAAGAAAGACTTCATCTAGGCAACTAGTGCTCGCAAGTGATACGTTTGGTGTTTCTTCTTCTTTAATTTCCTCAACGTCAATTCTCTTCTGATTGGTTTGTAAATTCGGACACATGACACCCCAATGCCTTTTCGAGCAAATCAAGCATCGTACATTTGACTTGCACTGTTTGGCCCTGTGTCCAATTTTAAGGCAGAAAAAACAACCCTTCTTAATTTCGTCATTCTTTTGACTTAAAGTCATCTTCTGAGCAACAAAGCAATCTCGACTTTCATGGTGCTTTTCACAAAATATGCAAGAATCCTTCTCATATAATTGGCGGTTTTACTATGGCCTGAGAACAAATCATTCACTGTAGGCACGTAATGATCACCCTGGTACCTTTTATCCCGTCGACCTTCTTTCTTTGCACCAAAATCATTTAATTTAAAGCCGGATTTTGCCAAAGAAAGTCTCTGCTCTCCTTCGACTTCATTTCTTAAAAACAACAACAATTGTTTCAATTTCTCAGAGTGAGAATTTTCGCCTGGAATTATTGAGGCATGATTTCTCAGCCAAACTCTTAATATTTCCTCAGGAATACAGGATTCAACGAGCGGAAACAGCATTGCTGCATACTTCTCACTGGTCATCCCTATTGACTCCAACGAACGTAAATACGATTCCAATTTGTCATATAATTCGGACATACTGCATTTTCTCCTTTGATCTGTAACATTTCTAATAATTAGACCCAATAATTCCCGAACATAGAATTCCACCAATAATTCTTCCCTGCCGAACCTATTTCTTAAGCTTTCTATAACCTTTTCATAATTTTCAGCAGTAGCAGGGAAACTGTTTACGATGTCCCGTGGTCTAGTACCGGGTATAGTCGCTTGAACGAGATAATGCATTTTGTCTTCATTTTGAATTTCTTTATCTTCATGTATTCGACGAAATTGTCCCCAAAACGGCAACCAATCCTTTATGTCACCGCCAAATTGTTTTAACTCAATTTCAGGTAACTTTAGTTTTCGCTTATTCGTATTTGGCGACACAGTTCCAATGGATTGTGTTGTTTGGCGATTAAAAAATAATTCCGTTTTCACTCGTATCATATATCTAGCTTTTCTTTGTACTCTCTTTTGCCCATTCACTTTCAAATTGATCACTCGAAGAATATTCGGCATTCAATATTTGAGTATCAAAAATATTAATCTCATTAGATAAACGTTCTAAAGTAGCAAGTTTCGTTTTCACAGTTTCTTCATCAGGAATTTCTTTATTTAAATCCTGCAAAATTATATTTATTGTTCTTGTAAAAGAAGCTCGGACAGGTTTTCGTTTCTCAATTAACGATTTCATTTCAATAAAATAGAACTCAATAGCGAATGTAAGCTTAAACGAATAAGAATGTTCTACGATCCAAATATCAACCGTTACGAAAATAATAAAATGACTAATGACTAACCTTGACTTCTTTTTTGCGATTCATCTACGCTTCACGTTTGGGCGCCATGTTATGAGATTTGCTAGAACTTAACCAGTTCTCCTTTCTCCTAAATAACTTGATTTGTTTCGAAACCACCGACTGTCTATTTCTGCCACTTATAAAGTGCTTAACACAGCCAAATACGTCTCGTAATTTTGAGCATCTAGAAGAATACTAGATCGAAATCTTCTAGTGTAAACCCCTCTCTCCGACCCCACCACACCAACGAGAGGACATTGAGGCCACGACAGATTTAATGTGCACCAGCCCCCATTAGGTACACACCGATATTTGGCGAACCGAGGACAGAACCCGCAACCCTCCGGTTACGAGCTCGATACTCTACCTCCTAGACTATCGGGAGCCCCCCTAAATAACTTAAAACTATTTATTTATCAACCTTTCACCATGACTGACAGAAAACATAGACCAAAGATAAAGCAGACTGATCGTAAACCTCCAAATCCTTGACCGAGACGCGCGAGGAATTGTGGGGCACAGATCTCCAAAACATAAACGCATTTTGTATAGACAATGGCTGCTTGCTTCGCATTTAGATGCACAACACAAATCACCCGTCAAAAATAGTATGTACAGCTCCAAATATATCATTTTACACTTAAGTTCTTTTCTAACACTGTCTAATTATAGTTTGCATTGATTTTAGTTTCTAAAACTATTTATTTGTGTTTGAATGACTTCAAAATGAAAGTTCGTGTGGGTACTCGTTTCGTTTTCCTTCATTATTGTGTGTATCGCGGAATTTTCGATTAAATTTCAATTAGCCTACAGACTGCCATTTAATAATTAATTAATAACTACCACTTTAGAAGAGGCAATTGAGGTATCTAAATTTTTAAGAATTGTTTTCGTGAAGTCAGTATTTTCTGGAGAGGAAGGATGAGTCACGTTAGGTGATCAAATTTGAATGAAAGCACGTGTGCTCTTCTCTCCGGAAATGGAAAAACATTGTTGATTCTCTACTTTGGTTTCAATGTTAAGAAACCAGTCAATGATATATGATGCAGTGCATTCAATAAATAAAAATCACAGTTCATAAAGAACTTGTTGTGTAAAAGAATTAGTTTCCCATAAGATGAAAAAGTGAAACCGAAAGTTATATTTACATGTTTACCTAACAATACAAAATTTTTCAGCTATGTAATTGTGAATGTGTAATTATGTTATACATCTGTCCAATTCCTACAATATATAGTTATTATAACATACATTAAAATTATGTGCTAAATATTATGCATTAACAAAATATGTTAAATTTTTGGAAAGATAATGAAAAATTTTAATTTCTTGAACATTTGTTAATTGTTAAATGGGATTTCCGTTTTATGAAATTGCTATTATCAATTTTTATCAATTATCATTAATTTTAGTCGTATGCAAAATAAGAGATGACATTTTTCTTTACACTTTTTCAAAGCCATGATATTCTACTGTGTTTAAGCTTCGACACAAAAACTTGATCTTGGAAGGAAGATTTAAAAAAAAAATGTTAAATCAGTATTTAAAAAAAATTTTAAACCAATTATTTGAATAAGCATTATGATACTTAAATAATGAGATTTTCATTATTAAATATTTTTCCATTTTTCGTTATCTAGTAATAGTTTTTTTATTTGTAATTATTGAAAGGTGAACTTAGGAAGAATATGTTCGCCTGTAAAATAACATTTTAAAGATGTTAAAAGTTCTTTTTAATAAAAGTGTACATTCATGCTAATGGGTTATTTGTTCTTTCATAACTAAACTAAATACCTTTTAAAATATCTAAAAAACAAATAAAAATATGATACGTTTGTTTGCATCATGAAGACAGATCGAGATGATATTTTATGTGTTTTGTTGCCATTGTTGTTGTGTTTTAAAGAATTTTAATAAAGAATATTTTGTAATGCTATTACTTTTTGAATTTCTTAAATATTATTCAAAAACATAAAATTACTATTCTTTGTTATTTTAATGAATAGTTAGAAATAAACCTGTTGAGCCGAAACTTTTTCCTTTATTCAAATTTATAATTTCACCGGTAATTGTATGGCGAATGATGCGGCCACGATCCGTCACGGATGCGGGAAGAATGTGTTGGAAGAACCCCCACACTTTCCTGTCGACGGACAAAAATAGGTGAACTTCTTGAAGTCAAATTTAATAAAATTATCCGAAACTTTCTTCTTTTCTTCTTAATGCAGCATAATGTATACATTCTAAGGAAAATATGTGAATTTTTTCATAAGATTTATTCATATATTAGTGGATAAAACGCTATTTTTAAAATGCGAAATTTTACACAGAAAGCACGGCGTTTGCTGTTTCTTTTGGAATTATGTTACCCATGATGCCTCAAAACATGTAATGTTTTTCTCCAATGAAGGTCAATGGGAAACGCCGCCTCTGCTCCTATTCTTTGCTCTATGACAGAAAAGAACTCAACAAAATTTCAAGTGATGCCACACGCGGCAAGCAAAACATGTATAATTTAAAACACAAGATATTTAGCAAATAGTTCAGAGTTGATGTCGTCACAAAGTCCGTTATTCAATTTCGTGCTGTAGAAGTTAGAATTCTATGAATACTTTGAACTACGTTGTAGAATAAAATAATAGTAATAATAATAATAATAATAATAATAATAATAATAATAATAATAATAATAATAATCTTCTTCTAAGAAGAGCAATAAAGGTGAACATAATGTTGCTTTGTAACATTTTCCAGATGAAAATATTTGTGAAATTTTTTTATGCAATTTTTTTTAAACAGAAAATATACAATAAAAGTTTAATTTCTCTTTCAGAATTTAAGAAATTCCAAGGAAGAAGACAATAATTGTAACGTAAAGTCTAAGTTACTGATGCTTAAGCGTTAGTTAAAAACTATCTGGACACTTTATACCAATATAAATAAAAAATAAATTTTAATTTGCTTAATTAAAAACTATTTGTGTCAATACTACATTGCAATTAGAAATTCGTCAACAAATTTTACTAGAGTAAAAAAAAAAAAAAAAAACACTATTTAATGCGCTCTGCTGCGTAAAATATTTAGGCATATCAATGACATTGAACAAAATAAGTAACTTTGTAGCTTTGGGGAGAAAACATGGATAACGGCAGAATTATTTGTCATGGGGGCACATATACAAGGAGGCGCGGGGGTGGGTAAGACTTTGAACATTTTGCTCAAACCTTAATTTTTTAAAAGTAATTACTGGGGGGAGGGAGAGGGGGGGGGGGTGTAAATCATTCACTTGATCCTCTATGAAAACACCCAATTCTAGAGGATATGATATTGTGACAGCATGACAGTTTTATACATACAAAATAATATATTACATGTACGAAATCGTACTTTAGGTACGTAATAATTAAAACTGTTATCCAAAAGAAGTATTAAACGACTAGATATATATTGTATCATAAAAATGCAAATTTAGTAATATCTCGATGTCGTTAACAGTTGTTTATAAGTTAGAACTTTCAATTCATTATCTGATAATCTAAACCTGATTTTATTTCTAGTTCCGAAATTTATACCATATTCCCGAAACATGAGATGTATTACAAAAGTTTTCAATAGATGGCGCCATGATACCAATTTTTGCTAATACCAGTTTTTACTTCTTGAATTGAAACAAAATGGAAAATAAAATCATGATAATCAACAATAATTCATTAAATCTCAGACATTTTTGTAAGAAAAATATAATTAAATAAATAAATAAATAAATAAATAAATAAATAAATAAATAAATAAATAAATAAATAAATAAATAAATAAATAAATAAATAAATAAATAAATAAATAAATAAATAAATAAATAAATAAATAAATAAATAAATAAATAAAAATAAATATAACAAAATTAGAATGCTGTATTGAAGCACATAAAATTCAATCTCTTCAAGATTATTGTTGACTAAAGTATATTGATAATATAATAAAACTGATAAGACAAGCAAATAAATTGAAAGCCAAATGATTACACAAATGCTCAAGCTTCGTCAGTTCTTATTTAATACAGATATTAAAATGAGTTTTTGAAATATCTAGTATTTATCAATTATAAAATTTAGATGTCAATTTCTTTTCCTCTTACCTCCTTGTCCTCCTGAACCTTTTCTAAATTTGTGGAGGGATCAAATGTTTACCTATACATTAAAAATCTTTCTAAATAGTGTAATCTGAATTTTCTGGTGAGTGATTATACTTCAACTTCAAAAGTTCTAAAAAACATAAAAAACAGATGAAAATGTCTTGAATTTTGACATGAATATTCACGAAGAAGGTGGAAATGATAATATATATATATATATATATATATATATATATATATATATATATATATATATATATATATATATATATATATATATATATATATATATATATATATATATATATATATATATATATCCTTTCCTAATTTTTGCGTCTATCCAGGTCATATTTCAAGACATTCAATTAATATATCGATATTAACTATTTTGTATACATAAAAAAAGAAATCAGTCGTCAAGCAGATAAAATTACGTATCTTCATAAAAAATGGTCTTCGCCTTTCGAATGCGGTATAACTACTCTAACTTAACGCAAAAATATTATATCGCTGGTTTTTGCTACTTGAGTGTGTTTTTGCTTTGTGAAATCCTTTTTCGTAATTGTTTTGTTTTGTTTGGTGTAGCACAATTGTAGTGCTTTTCTGAGTGTGCGAATTCGAGCATGCGAAGCATACTCGAATTTGTAAAGAAAGTTATAAAGCATAATTTCATTAAGCATTGCTGAAATGTATAATTTATTTAAAGCGTAGCTGCAATATTAAAAAATATATCGCTAATAAATATAACGTTATGATTTCGAGAGGATAATATTTCTTTTTAGAAACTATTTGGTGACGTTTTTGGATCTTAAGTACTCTTTATCATTAGGTATAATTTTTTTTAGTAGAATTAAATTTAAAAAATATATATATATATATATATATATATATATATATATATATATATATATATATATATATATATATATATATATATATATATATATATATATATATATATATATATATATATATATATATATATATATATATATATATATATATATATATATATATATATATATAAATAATACATAAGAATGTATTATTCATATAACTGTAAAGTAATTTTACGCTTTTCTTCTATGTTCATTGAAAGTAGCGGATGTGCTTCTTTTTAAAGTTCTATTTCTTAAATTTGTTTGTTGACAACGATAACACATGCTTGAGAAATTTGGCAACACACTAGTAAATCAAGAGATCGTTTGCATCGGATTTTTCGGGAAAGTTCGCAAGCGAGGATATAATAAAAAACCTCCAATACGTGGAATTTGAGTCCTTTGGAAGTTTATTAGCATTTTGGATTAAATTCTGCGCTAATTTGTCTGTTTCTAAATTATCGCTGTTTCTGAAATTCTGCACACTGAAGCCTTTGTTAAAGCTTGGTTGTGAATTTACTGTTATTTAGAGAAGTTTTGTTAACCTTGAAACTAAGGGAAAAATATATATTTTTTATTTCTAAAATTTATGCTTTCATTTACCTTCTAGAAATTTAAAAAAAAATTATTTACAATAGACGGTTGTAGACTTTAAAATTAAAAACGTAAGTTTTCATTACAAGTAGTAACAAAATCATCACTGAAAAAGATTGTCATTTGACATGCGTCCGATTAAAAAAAAAAAAAAAATTAAAAAAAATGGAAGATTATTAATTATCAACGTACAAAAATAATACTTTTATGCATTAAAACAAACCGCTTGGTCTTTTTCCGGAAAGGTAAATTTTCTAAGCATTCACTCTTTTCTTAATGGCAAAACTTCATTTGAAGATTAGTTCTTAAAACAATTCACCCGAAGAAAGTTCAAAGCCATTTAACTCGATAGTCTAAAGTACCTTGATAGTTTTACCCTGAGACACCAACCTTAACCTCATCAAGAAAGTGCAATAACCCAACAAGCAACCCAACACATTCCATTTCATTTAAACTTCTGAATATTCAACGCACTTAAGCAGCTGCAAACGATCCCGAAATTTCCACCAAACCTCCACCAAAGTGACCACTTCCAGGAGCCCACCAAGACGGGACATTTGAGAGGAAACCATAAAAGCCTTTTGTGCTTTCTAGAGCGATGCTGGAACATTAGTATTCAGCGCCATTTTCTTTCGGATGTCCATTGCTTTCGGAAGCTTCTTGCTGATTGGAGAGAGAGTGAAGGCTCGTTTTCGGAATATTCCGAGCTCTTTGGTAGATCTTCGGAAATAAGCGAGGAAAATGTTTTAGGATATTTGTTTTTTTTGGGGGGGTGGGGAGGTCTTGGATAAGTTTTCTTGGGGAATGAGTAAGTGGTTGGAGTTGTTTTGGGAAATGGTAAAATTCAATTAAGGGAAATGGTTTAAGATTTCTTCTTTAAATTTAAATCCTTTTAGTACAGGAAAAATAGCCCAAAAATGGACAGTTGAAAAACAAAATTCGTTCATTCTTGAAACTTTGGTCATAACATCTTTTTGGTTGTAGAATACAAGATCCGATGAGTCCCCAAAATATAAAGGGGTGGAACACTGTTTTTGAGGGGGGGGGGGGGGGGAAATCCACCCAAAATCAAACTTTTCAATATTGGTCGACTAAGGTATCATTTTTTCAGCATTTTTTGTGCTGAATCGAATGAAATAACTTTCAGATAAATTAGAACTCTTCTTTTTAAGATGAAATAGGTTTTGTGGGTCAAATATTAGAAAATCATTAAATTGATTAAGCAAAATGCATTGAAGAAATTTTTATTGAGTAAAAACTAAAGCAAGTTTCTCGATCGGTAGGTTTTTAAAGGAAACTTTTCTGATCAATTATAGCATACAATGTTTGACACCTGCTCATTCAATTTTGGATTCCAAAATGCTCGAATTACTACACAAACAGTATCAACAATGTCTGAAAATAAGGGAATTGTTCTCGTCAAACAAATTGCCTTTAAAATGCTGTCTGATGTCCATGAGTTCTCATTTATCATCTTAAATAAGCTTTTCCTAATCAAAGTAAATTATTACACTCCTTCCCCTTACACATAATCACAAATGGTGGAAATATTAAAATATTCCTGGTTGGCAGTGGATTTCTGAAACAATTATAGGAAATCAATACAGTGATAAAATCTAGCATTATCACTTTACCTTTTATTACGGCACCTCCTTCAGATCTTGAAACTGTATATACAGCTTTAGTGATGGCAATTGATGCTGAACAACTTCCTGGTTTGAAAATTATTTTTGTAACTTTTGACTTGCCTTTATATATGAAGGTATTGGATAACCCTATTAATTGGCATTAACTCTATCAGTCCCACCGGAATCACTACTGCAGAAAGTTGTGGTGAGAATAGGAGGATTTCATTTACTAATGCCCTTCCTTGGTTCATTCGGATACATAATGGTGGATACTGGACTGCAAGAGTTGTTGTCTGTTGTGTATTCTGAAAATACTACGAAACCTATACTTTCAGGGAGCGCTTGTTCTCATGCTGTCAGAGCACACATTTTGTTGGCTGTAGCTCAGTATAATTTACATCTGAAGGTCATATACAAATGGACGAAGAGTGGACGGGCAGCGAAAGGAGCGATAGGGTATTTCAAAAACTCTATCATAACAAGAGAAACAATTTCATCAGATTCTAACATTATAAATATAACAAAAAAAGTGTGGAAAGTCTTGGAACGTATCAAGCAGAGAAGTTCCACAGCTAAGTTGTGGATCCAGTACCTTGAAATGGCAACTCTGGTAAGAAAATTCATACTAGCAGAAAGGACTGGTGCTTGGGAGACGCATTTGATGACTGTTAAACATATGGTTCCATATTTTATTGCAAGTAAATGCATTTACTATTCAAAATCATGCCTTATTTATTTGCAGCAAATATCTACTCAGTTGCAAAAACATATGCTTCAGTCTGATTATCATAAGTTTACAAAGGGATATTTCACTATCGGGAGAACCAACACATTTTTCAGTGATATTTCTCCTGATATGGTCATTGATCAACTTGTTAATAGAGTTCAAAGTTGTGGGAGCTATTGTTGAAAGAAGGTTCACTGAGGATGTCTTGAGCTCACATGTTTTAAGGAAACCGGCAATATCACACATTATTTGAGCACTTGAAGATTTTTTAGACACCACATTTTTGTACGACATGTAGATGTTTGGGAAACTTGTGTGAAGAGAGGCAACAATTATATTACCAAAATACAGAAACGATCGAAATTAAATAATCCTTTGTCTAATTCAGTTACAGTTGTAGTATCTCTTGGGATAGTCATCACTAGTATAGACTTGATTAACTGTCACATGCCAAAAGGTATTGGTCAGAAGATTATTTCACAATTCATTAGGAAAAAATTTGGAGACTTAAAAATCAAAAGAAGCGATATTTTGTGATCTCTTGCTACAGTAAATCCCTTGATCCGAATAAATGAAAAAGTAATCAACAATGCTCCAATGACACTGATGTTACAGTTTTTATCAAATTCACAGGATTAAAAACAGTTAATCAAGATGCTTACACTTGTTCTTCAAAGCAACAATATTGATGTGAAACAGGATGTTGGTTATGCAGATATTCTTATTCTTCGAACAGCCTTAGAGAAATCTGCCGAACTTCAGCCTACTATCGTCAGCCAAGGTTTAATCCCAAGGCACCCAGTGTACATCTTAATCATAATGATTGCACTTGCCTCAAAGGAGAAACTTAAATTGCTATTGAATCCGAAAATAAGACGTGTCAGGATACAAATTTATTACTCAAAAAACTTATAGCTGCAACATCCAAATGTTGAAAACTACATTCTTCTTTCCCATGGATGCGACATCGGTGGATGCGATACCACAAGTGCAATCCATAGAAAAGATATAAAAAGTTTTGAAGTTGTTTCAAACTAATAGCATATTAATGGACTGTATCAAAATATTCTCCAAATTGAATGCCTAGCGGGAAAGATGCTGGAGAGCGTTTTTCATTTTTTCGTATGGAGCAAAGGATCGTAACCATGTCAAATTTCGCCACAGTTTTTCCAGAGATCACTTCAGAAGAAGACAGCTAGATGGGAATCCTTGACCTCCACTTCCGCAAGAGGAGCTCAGCACTCATAACGAGTGTACTACTAAATACAGAAATGGCTCAGCTATCAACTACTTCCAGAAGATGGGATTAGATTCATAGGGAGAGTGAACTATACCCTGAATAAACAACTTTATAACCTGCCACTGACGCAATACACAAACTAATTTTTTGTACATGTAAAGGATATTTTGTCAATGATGATATTGGACAGTTTTGCATCCATAATGAAATAAACTCATAAACTGACTCTGATGTTGATATTTTATGTAAGATGATAAAAATTAATAATAATTGGTAAATTAAAACCTTTTTATACAATGAAATTTATGTCGGTGTTTCTATGTGGATTTTCGAATATTGTACCCATAAAACCCATTATATCTTAAAAATAAGTATTCCGATCTATCTGAAAGTTATTTCATTCAATTCAGCACAAAAGTTGCATAAAAAACGATACCTTACTCGACCAATATCGAAAAGTTTAACTTTGGAGACAATTTACCCCCCCCCCCCCATCCCCCTCAAAAACAGTGCTCCACACCTTTAAATTTTGGGGACTCATCGGATCTTGTATTCTACTGCCAAAAAGATATTATAGATGAAGTTTCAAGAATGAACGAATTTTGTTTTTCAAATATCGTATTTTTCCTGTACTATTTATAGACTGAGAGGGTACTGCTATTTTTGGACCCCATCGAACATCATTCTGAATTTCTTATAGAAATTAGAGAAAAGTGAGTAGATTACGAATCCACTGGTCTGCCGTGGCAAAAATGGCAGAAACTGAACAAAAATCGACTTTTAATAAGTTGAACTAAATCCAATTGCCAAATGCGCCATAACTTGTCAAATAATGAGCATTTTTTTTTTATTTGGTAACCCTCACTCTGTAATTTTCAATTAAGAAGGTTGCAGACGATTCAGATATCTGGCGACGGTCTACTTGCATCTATTAAAAGGGAGCCAAGTTGGCAAAAAATATTACGTTACTTATGACGTAACTGATGTCGCCAATTTGGCTTACTTTTAAAAAATATAAGTTTTTCGAATCAAAGATCAGAAATCGTTTGCTCTTTTTTTCATTGAAAATCAAAATGAAGTGGGTTGCCAGACGAATAAGTTTGTTCTATTTTTGGCAAGTTATGACATATTTGGCAATCGGATTTTAGTTCAACTCATTCCAAGTCGATTATTGATCAGTTTCGGCCATTTTTGCCACGGCAGACCACTGGATTCCTAATCTACTCACTTTTCTCTAATTTCTATAAAAAATTCAGAATGATGTTCGATGGGGTCCAAAAATTGCAGTCGCCTCTCGGACTATTATATTAACTTCAATTTTGTTTGTGTGTGTTTGTTTATGTTGAGTAAATATTCGGAGGGTTACCCCATTTAATGGCTGCGTGGGTAGTGATCTGGTCTCGCCATTGATATAGATAAACAACTGGATATACTGCTCTGATGGCAAAGCAAGGCGTAAAACGCGCCGGCAGATACATTTGCTTTCCCACCAGTGGTGGGACAATTTCCTGAATCATGGTTTATTACTGTGTTGCATATAATTGCAACAACAGGGCAAATCGGAAAAATATAAACAATAGTTTTCACCGGCAAGTAAAAAATAGTAATTCAAATATGTTAATGCACTTTTTTATTTTTATTATTTATTTTTAAAAAATATCTAAAATGACCCTTCTAACATTGGTCGCCCGTGGTTAATGATTGATCTCTTATAGGGCAATTCATATCCCCCCTCCCATAAATAATATATTTTAAATTCAGAACAAATAGTATATTGTTACGAATTTTTGTATATTTGTAAATATTTCGTAGTGTTAATTTTGTAAATAGGAAAATTTATGTACATTTCGCATAAAGCCGTGCATGAGTTTGTCTTTACTTCGCTTTCCTGCAATGCGTCTCTTAATGCTTGAAAACGAGTTTTACAGACATAATGCTGGAAAACGAGTTTTACAAGGAGAAGGCCATTTAATATTATGGTTAATAGCAATCTCTTTGGCAACTAATTTTGATAGATAAATTTGGCGAGAAATCGCCAAATGTAGCCAAACTTGGAGACCATTTGGCAATATTTGGTCCCCATGTACAGGCATAGGACTTTTTGACTACGATCTGGAAAGTTCTCCAAATGTCTACCTCTAGAAGTTTCAAGAATGTTCGCCTCCCCTATATAAGCCCGAGTTAGTTGAGTCCGTGGGTTGACTGGAATTACTGAGTTGAGATACTGAGTCTCAGTGAGCATTCAGAGTAATTCTAAAGCGAACTGTATTGCATTGTCTTTTGCAGCGATTTTAGCAGTTGTGTTGTCAAGCTTTTAACTGCTGTTTTGTGCTCTATTGTTGCGAAAAGAGCTGTATTGAGTCTACCAGAACGAGAAGTTCTGGAGTTGTAAGAGAATCTGTGAAGAGTTATATTAGAATACATTTTTGCAAGTTTTGATCTGCTTTGACTTCAAGTCTTTCGAACCCATCCACTCAACAATATTATGATCTAGAATAAAACACTTGATTTATATTTATTTAATCCTTGTTTCTATTCGTTTTCAAGGGCATTTAGAAAAGAATTCGGAAAAGAAAGCTAAATTAAAACTCTACTTGTTCACTGCTTTAATAATTAAAATAATTACTCTGTTTATTTATGACTGGATAATTTATTTTAGATATGTTTTATTTAATTGTATGTTTTTATACATTTTCATAAACATTTAGTAATTGTATTTAAAAAAAAAAAAAAAAAGAAAAAAAAAAGAATGAAATAGAAATTGAAACAATAACTAAAAATGCTATTGTTCTGTTCTAAATTTAATTAATAATGAAACTGCGGACTGCAAACGGCAAAGTTAATCAGTTTCTTTATTACTTAAGTATTTATTTTAAAAACTAAGTCTTTTTTAACTGTTTGCTGGAATTCGAAGTTTCGAAGTCCCATCAAACTTTTGGAAGCAATTTGTATTTCAGTTTTATTTCTGTTTAAAAATGTAACCCTTGAATTTTAGAGAGAAATTGTTTCTCCTCTTGCAATCGTTTACAAATACTTGTACTAAATTAAAGAAGTTTATTTTATTTTTATTTATTTAAAGGTTTTTATTAAATTATGAGAAAGCGAAGTGTTTATGTGTCAGGAAGGCACGGGTTTCTTCATAGTTTTCTAATTATCAAATTTCATCTGTTAGAAACACACTTTATTATTTATTGATAAAACATATTACCAGTATAAAACACATCTGCCACATTTCTAGTTCAAGCCTTTACACTAAATTGAATTTTGCCCATTTTAAAGTAACTAATTACGCACTAATTAACTTAATTCGTTACAATTTTACTAACAGGACATTTTAACTTTCGTATTTTACCTCACAGCAACTAAAGAATACGTTCTCGTAATCAAATTCTGAAAGAATTCAAACTGAGTATGAAAAAGAAAATCTTAGATTCTCAAAGAAATAATTAGGATAATTAATTGGAGAACACGCATTATTTCTCCTAATTAACAACTTTACTTTTAAAACTACTTTAATAGGAACTTTAATTTTCTGGCAATTTTAGTTTGGGAACAAATCAGGAAGTATGTTTTTAATGAAGACATTTTGATTGTTGGTACCAGTTCTAATCTCATCGCAAATTTTCCGGTTCAATTCAATATTTTAAACGAATTGAGGCATCGCAAATTTAATTATTCATAAAAACTATGGCTACGTGTTCTTACGTTTAAACACTGATTGGTAATATTTAGTAGTCAAAAGGCTGTATAACATAGCTTTTTGAATTTATCACTAACAAGAGCCGCATCTAGAAATGGTCAATCCTTAACCAATAAACGGTATAGTGGTTAGCGTGCTAGCTTCTAGACCGCGAGGTTGCGGGTTCGAGTCCCGTGTTAGGCATGAGTGTTTGTAAATGTATGTTGGCTTGTCTAATGACGAATGTTTTGGCGCATTATAGCCCTCGTGTTGCTGACTGCGCCAGATAATCTGAAAACAACCAACCAACCTTAACCAACAAATAGATATATCTTCAATTAAAATTTTATTCGTCAGTGATGGTTTGGGCACTACAGCCACTGAAGTCGGGCCGCATCTAAATTTATTAGTTCAAAACTGAAATGACATATTTTACAATTTTCTGAAATGAAGATCAAATTTCTACGGTAAGTGTAAAAAAATCAGATTAACAGCAAACTTCTTGCTTGAAAGAACTCAATTCACGTGGGAAAAAAACGCTTCCAATCAAGGTGATATTCATTCGAACAGCAGCCGTGTGTTCCTGAAATGCGTTTCGGCTGATACGTTGCTATGGTAACCAATGGAATCCAATCGAGCCTTCCCTCCATCTAATTGCGTAGTGATTCAGTCAAATCAGAGGCAATGGGAAGTCGCATGTTTCCGGCTGCTCTAACATTTTTGACCTCTGACATTCATCACTTACTCACTCATCAACTTGCGGACTTTTCAGTGGTGTAAGATGGTGCAACCCATAGACTAAGTATTCTCTAGACTGGCAACTCATTCTGACCCCAATAGTTTCTAAACGAACTAATATATCTTCAAAGATTGATTGGTTGATTGGAATCTTGGAGATTTCCGATTGCAGCGCGACTGTTTCTTGATTACGTACTAATAATTCATCATTTATTGATTGATGATTGGAATTTTTGATTTTAGCGCTACCCTGTTCTTGGGAACGAACTAAACGAACGTGAACTTGATTTGATGATTGAAATATTTGAAATTTATACTCGCAAAAACTTCGAAACTTAGGTCACATCTCGGTTGCCATGGCAACAGGAAAAAAATTGTTGCGGATGCTTTTACATTTTTTTTTTTTTTAAATAATAAAAAATAAAATTTATGATTTTTAAAAATATTTAAAATATTTAAAAATGCTTTCATGGCGAAATAAATGTTAACAAAAAATGGAATTGTAAAAAATTCTATTTTTGTTATTCTTACGACATAGCGAAGATTTAATTTTATTTGTTAGATTATCGTTTGATTTTAATTGAAAGATTTAATATTTTGATTCAATTTATACTAAAAGCTAATTACGAGTTAAAATTCTCATGCACTTACGTTATTTGCATATCTAATTGAGATTTCATTTCATTTTATGAAAAAATAACAACGAATTATTTCTTGGTAATAATTTATTGAGATTGCTGTGTGTGTCTTCCTTTATTATTATTATTATTGTGTTTTATATTCTTCTTGTTGTTGTTTTTATATTAAAGTTGTCGATATTTTATTGATATTGTTGGTAATATTATATTTTTAATTTTATTATCATTATTTTTAGTATTTAATGAAGCATTTAAACTTTATTTGTAAAATTGTATTTGAAATATAATTTTACCTGTAGTTAAAAGCTAGCAAGAACTTATTTGTAAAAAAAAAAAAAATAATAATGTATAAAAAAATTTCTTACGTCAATACAGTTTTGTAAAAATATATTGATATATTTTCAAAATGCAATGTTTCAGTAATTCATCCATTGAAAAAGTTCGTTCAAAATTAATAAAAAGGTATTTGGTGATATTTTCTGCTGCTAATTTCTTATTACAAAGCTTTAACACAACCTAATAAGAATTAAAAAAAAAAAAACTAATTTTATTTGCGCATTAAATAAAATAAATTTAGCAAATAAATTCGACTGCAACTTTAACTTTATAATTAATAAAAAAAAACTCCAATCTGCTGGTTGAATAAAATTTAAAGTTACGAAACATAAGAGGGTGTGTTAAGTCTCCATTTGGAGTCTAAAAACAGACAGCAAGAAGCTTTAACATCAATCCAAGCAATGCGCATTGCCATGGCAACGAATCAGCCAATCAGCGACCATGCTTTGCGTTGCCGTCAAATGTAGTTCCAACCGAAACTATTGGGGCGCTGGTTTCTATGGCGCTTTCAATATAGAAAATCCTTAATGGTAATCCAATCAGAGTATCATATCTATAAGTGTCTTTTATCTATGGTGCAACCATAGTATAATTTTAATTTCATAATTCACCAATTTTCTAATAATGTGGTTCCATATTGTAGTTTATCACATTTGCATCACACGGGAAAAGTTCCGGGATCGATCTCGGCTGGAACCTATTCACATACTTTACCACACTTTACGTTTTGAAGCTTCCATTAATATGGACATTTTCTTTAATCTATCTTAATCATTCTCTCCAGTTCCCAGATTTACTTAGTAGGTGTCAATGAGATTAATTACATTTTTATGTGCTTTATATTGACTTTGACTTTGCTCTATATTGACTTTGACTTTGCTCTATATTGACTTCGACTTTGCTTTATATTGACTTCGACTTTGCTTTATATTGACTTCGACTTTGCTTTATATTGACTTCGACTTTGCTTTATATTGACTTCGACTTTGCTCTATATTGACTTCGACTTTGCTTTATATTGACTTCGACTTTGCTTTATATTGACTTCGACTTTGCTTTATATTGACTTCGACTTTGCTTTATATTGACTTCGACTTTGCTCTATATTGACTTCGACTTTGCTTTATATTGACTTCGACTTTGCTTTATATTGACTTCGACTTTGCTTTATATTGACTTCGACTTTGCTTTATATTGACTTCGATTTTGCTTTATATTGACTTTGATCAAAAATCTGCGGAGACCCAATTAACTCACTTGCCGCCATCCAATCGGACTAAAAATTTGGCAGATGGGTTTAATTTTAGATAAAAATGTATTCTATCAAATTTTGAGGCTGTTACTGTCACTAACAGATCGCTTTTACTAACGCTTCAATCTTAGGAATATTATAAACCAGCTTGTCGTTATCCAACCCCACTGAAACTTTGAAACTTGACTGGTACACTCGTTTCCACGGTAATAGTTTCTCAAGTTTTGAAATAGTAACGTAAAGGTTGCTTTTACACACGTTTCTGTTGCCTTATGTCAGACTTGTGAGCTTTTATTCACGTTCTATTATCCAGACACCAAGCTCAATTCAAATATATTCAATTTGTCGATAGTTAATGACCGAAATCTTCACTTATTAAGATTGACGAGCCAAAATCTTTGGGCGGCTAATTAACTCAACTGTCGTCATCTAGTTGATCTGAATCTTGACGTATAGACTCGTTGGGGATGAAAATATATTCAATTAAGTCTTGGGGGCAAACAAAAAGTTAGAAAATAGTCTGGAAAGTATATTTTGTTCTTAGTGGTCAACCACTATGAAAACTCCATCCAAGTTCAATAATTGCACTTAAAATCACCAATGCATACAGAGAATTTATTTTACAATTTTTGTTTTTATATTAGTTTCCACTGTTTAATTTTAGTGTCAGTCAATTATTTGAAGGTGTGGTTCCGTATTCATAATTTTACCTAAGCGCTCTACAACACCTAGTTTTTAAATAACTTTAAAACCCGTTTATCAGAAAAGTAAGCTTTTTTTAATCAATTCTTAATTTGTCAATAGACTATGTGTATTTTCATAAACACATTTAAAATACAAAACTAAAAATAAAAAAGTAACTTAATATAAATCCGCATTACCAACTTTTAGTTGTAATAGCAGCTTATTCAAAAGATTTTGATCTCGGATAATAGTCAGAGAGGCGACTGCAATTTTTGGACCCCATCGAACATCATTCTGAATTTTTTATAGAAATTTGAGAAAAGTGAGTAGATTACGAATCCACTGTCTGCCATGGCAAAAAAGGCCGAAACTGATCAAAAATCGACTTGGAATGAGTTGAACTAAAATCCGATTGCCAAATATGTCATAACTTGCCAAAAAGAGAACAAACTTATTCGTCTGGCAACCCACTGCATTTTGATTTTCAATGAGAAAAAGCGCAAACGATTTCTGTCCTCTGGTTCTAAAAACTTGCAATTTTTAAAAGTAAGCCATATTGGCGACATCTGTTACGTCATCAGTGACGTAATGTTTCTTGCCAATTTGGCTAATTTGTGAAAGATGCAAGTAAGCCATAGCCACACATCCGAATCGTCTGCAACCTTCTTAATTGAAAATTAAAGAGTGAGGGTTACCAAATAAAAAAAAAAAAATCATTATTTGGCAAGTTGTGACGCATTTGGCAATTGGATTTAGTTCGACTTATTAAAAGTTGATTTTTGACCAGTTTCGGCCATTTTTGCCATGGCAGACCAATGGATTCGTAATCTACTAACTTTTCTCCAATTTCTATAAAAAATTCAGAATGATGTTTGATGGAGTCCAAAAATTGCAGGCGCCTCTCAGTCTATAAAATTTTCATAGTATTTGATCACTACGAAGTAAGCCATCGATTCCATGAAAAGCTACATCTGGCAACGCACTACTCTAAGAATAATTGTTCCAAACCCCCACTGCACGACTTAATATTTTTTTAATAATATTTTTTATATATTAATATTATTTACTGATAAATATCTTTCAAAAAGTCTCCATTTCCGAGTTTTATGTTATTAATTTGATAGGGTCTGAAGCACCGCTTTAGCCCCCCTCCTTGCGTTCTCCACTTTCCCTAACGTCATTAGAAACCCTCCACCGCACAAGGCAATCCAACACTTCCAATTTCGTGAGCAGGCAACGACATTTATCAGGCCAAAATCACACCGAATTACGAATCGAAGATACGACGATGACAATAACACCCCGCAAGTATCTCCCGCCTTCTATTTTACCCTAAGGCTAAGTAGACGAAGGAGGATGCTGAGGAACAATTTTTAATTGCGTCACAGGACGGCTGCTTCAGCTTTGATGCATTTACTTGATTATGAGTATGTGTTTCTTTTTAAATTCCAATGCCGTCAAATTTAACATTGACACAATTATTTGACTAGCAAAGACCTTTAATTTGATATTTAGAATAGATCTTTGATGTATAGTTTTGGCTTGGAATGACAAGGAAGGCACAGAAGGAAAGGCAAAAGAGAATCATACGGAGGTGTGATGTAGGTGTGAATAGAAAAATTACTTATTAACAAATTTATTTTGTCTGAGTACTTTTGTGTAGAAGAAATTAAGACCTCGTAGCTCAGTCACAGTTTAAGTGGTGTCAGTAATGGTTTGCAGGTTTAATGGTTAGAACGGTTTAGCGGTTAGAGGGTGTTTCTAAAATAGCTGATTTTAAACGTACGAACTTATATAAAAATGCCAAAAACATGTACTTTCCCGATTGACAGTCAAGCTGCCTGATGGGATTTTTCTCTAGAGTTTCTCTCATTCGGGACGCAAATGCAAGGTTTTTTTCCCTTGTAAACATTTTCAGAAGCTATATCTCCCTCCCCATTTTTTCTAATTCGATATCTATTTGTAATGATGTCTAGTACAGTGTACCCCAATGTCCCTTGCTGAATGAAAGTGACATTTACATGACATTTGTATCATTACATCAATAAGAAGACATTGACGTCATTAAGAAACTATTTATGACGTCATTAAGAAACCAACTCGCAAAAGAATCTGTTGCAGCCAGTCAATTGACGTTATCCTTATCCACGATATTGTTTTGGAGTGGGGAAGGGGGTTTCTTCTGCAGAAACCTATGGCCAATCACAAGCCCGTATAGTCAGTGCAAAGAGGCTTGGGATTCATCCACGTTTTGAAGATATTAATATTTCTATTTCTATTAAGATAAATGATCGGTAAAAATAATTGAATTTTAAGTCATATTAGTAGTATTTAATAAAAACTGGAGATAAACAGGATACAATAATAAAAACCTTGGCCAGAAGTTTAAGACTAAAAACGTATATTTAATGTTATACAGAGTGTTTATAATTAAAGTTCACATTTTCATAAAGCTGTACACAATTACTGGTGAGAATGGACTAAAATTTGACTTGTATACACTTGAAGAAGGAGAAAATGGTAAAGCATAAGAAAAAAAAAAAAGTTTGAACCATTTTTGTTCTTATGCCCTCGCATTGCTTTTGAAAGCCATGATTTAGCACATCAAAAAATGTCATGCTTTTTTGAAAATTGAACTTTAATTATAGTCATCTCTGGGTAATTATAATTAAAGTTTAATTTTTAAAAAGCTGTAAAAAAGAAACACTGCTCAGAATGACTAAAACTGGATCGGAATACACACGAAGAGGAGCGTTGGTTGTTTTCAGATTATCTAGCGCCGTCAGCAACACGAGGGCTATAATGCGCCGAAACATTCGTCATTTGACAAGCCAACATACATTTACACACACCCATGCCTTACATGGAACTCGAACCAGCAAACTCGTGGTGCGAAGAGGAGGGTAAAAGTATAGCACAAAAAATGAATTTCTAAAATAATTTGTTTGTGATGCTATATCGTTTACCCTTTCTTAGCGTATATGTAGTCAAAATTTCAGGTCATTCTGACTAGTAGTTTTTTTAAGCTTTTTAAAAGTTGAGCTTTAATTACAACATACTATATATATGTAGTTTTTAGAATGATTTGCTTTAATTGAATTTTCTTTAAAATACACCGCACACTTAGAGCTGCAACAGAAATAACCCCTTCAATCATAGAAACGTTTGTGTTACGAGACTAAGTTCTATTCTCTTCACCATCCTTAACCCTCGTCTTCAGCAGTTAATAATCCTGATTCGCGGGGAGAATGGGAATAATAACGCGATAATTAGAAATATCTACTCGTCCACGTCGAAACTGATTTAAGGCTGAGACGTTTCACCGAGTTAACACGGTGCCTCTCTATCATTTCCGATACCGCACACCTCCGTTTGAATAATGTCCGGGGATAACTTAAATAATCCCAACGATTATTTCGGGACTACGGGGATGGATTGGGGATTTCTGTGGGAGGGTTTGGCGGAGTAGCGCTTCGTTTGGCGATATTTTTAGAAATATCTGGTTTCGTACTCATAAAGTTAGTTGTTACAGTATTGGCTAAATGAAAAGTTTCGTGCCAAAGCCTGTCAAAAGTATGAAAATTAATTAATTTTATGTACTAGTGGTGATAGGGTTCTATTAGGGCTTAGAATTGATGTCTTTAATTTACCTTGAAAAGTATCAAGAAAAATTCAAATTAAAAAAAAAAAAATGTAATAACAATTGTTTGAGTATCGAAAGTAATAATATCGAAGAAAGTAATATAATAACAACTTATTTTAGTACCGATATTAATTCAATTCATTCTTTCAAAGAGTATGTTCTATTATTTTTAATCTTTCACCGAGTCATTCAATAACTTCCCACATTTTCAACAACCTATTCATGCGAGATTTGTTTTAGTCCGCGCTTTTTTAACAGTGAGTCCTATAATTAATATAGCCGACCAAACGGTATAGTGGTTAGCGTGCTAGCTTCTAGACCGCGAGGTTGCGGGTTCGAGTCCCGTGTTAGGCATGGGTGTTTTTAAATGTATGTTGGCTTGTCTAATGACGAATGTTTCGGCGCATTATAGCTCTCGTGTTGCTGACGGCGCCAGATAATCTGAAAACAACCAACCTATAATTAATATTCAGTTTTACTTGACATTACGTTAGCCTGTTAGTTTCACTCGCCAATGGTATTTAAATTTCCGCTAAGCTCAGCTTAATTACTACGGTTCAATACAATGATGGTTTACAGTGTTTTCTTGGCGATGATTTTATATTGATTCGATTGATGTTAAAGACATCTGCTAAACTTCCTCTCGCTCTTTTTTCCCGAACTTCCAACTTAACTCAATTGAATCTTAAAAGACTGCTTACTACTGCTAACTGCTTAACAATTCTGAAAGATATTAAAACTTTGCAAGTGCTCTTTTTCTAATCGGAAATGTATTAGTTTTGTTATTAGTTATTAATTATAATATAATTACATTTACATCAAACATGGTATGAGGACGTTTTTTTGTCAAAGAATTTGTTTCTTCAATAGCCACTCCCCCATACTGCATTCTTTCATTGATCTGGTTATATTTACAAAAAAATGGGACTTTACACACACACGTTCGAAGGTTGGTTGGTTGTTTTCAGATTATCTGGCGCCATCAGCAACACGAGGGCTATAATCCACCGAAACATTCGTAATTTTTACAAGCCAACATACATATAAACATCCATGCCTTACACGGGACTCGAACCTTCAACCTCGTGGTCTAGAAGCTAGACCGCTAACCACTACAACGTTTGGTCGGCGACACACGTTCGAAGGAAATTCATGATTATAAACTGCCTCATACCATTATCTAGTTCTTGAACTGTTATCCAACAAAACAAGGGGATCCCATGTTTAATATTGTCCCAAAATCGCAAATATCCAGTTCCTACAACATTTCACATTCTTACTCGCATTTTCTACCACCTCGCATTTGGCGATATTTGGCGATTTCCCCCTTTCAATATCCAGCCAACCCCTCCTTCATTTCAAACTGCAACCATTTTCAGTTGAATATGAATCTTTGTGTATTTCACTCGCTTATTAGTGATGCTTGTTGACAGATACCAGAACATTGCGGGCTGATTTTCAGCTGCACATGAGCCCCCAATATGGCCCCAGAAGGAATTGGCGGTCGGCTGAATTTACAAATGAGACAGAGATTATGACGAATTCTTGAGAGGCTCCCTAAAGCTGGTGACACAGAACATGATTAACGTCGAGATTATATGGTCGGTAGTTATAAAGCCTTTGCTGATCCTTTAGTTGCAATGAAAGGGATAGTGGCGGCTGTAGTTTACATTCTGTGATATAATTTGTTAAATAATACAAGATTACTTCTTTAGATTTTACTTTGGTTCTCACAAATGCTATGTATTTTCAGTGAAGTGTAGACCATCATGCTTGTATAATCGTAAAGATATGTTTATGATTTATAGTAAGAAAATTGATTTTATTAACAAATTTATAAATCGTTGTCCGATTGAATCAACTGTTTCCTAATTGACTTTCTGATGAAAATTTTTAATGTGAAATGATAAATTTTTACCAAACGAAAACTTTTTTTTTTGCACTCCTAACGCGTTCTTTAAACTTATATAGTTTTTATTAATCTTAAATGTTTTTTTTTTTTTTTTTTTTTTTGTTTTTTTTTTGTTTTTTTTGCAATCAATGCTTTATATTATTATAATACTAAAATAAGAATATAGTTAATTATAAAAAGCAATTATCCACTAATACGCATTTGATAATTCGCCAAGTGGTTAATTGTCTGTAAACATTGTCTTGTACCCACTGGCCGTCATGCACGTATATATGCGTCATTTGATCTCCAGTTTTTCCAGCAATACACAACATTTTTAAATTTAAAAATAAAATAATTTTTTAAAAATTAGGATGATAGTTTATAACCTATCTAAAACAAATGAATAAACATAATTAAAAAAAATTATACATTTAAATTAGAAATAAAATTTAAAAATTATTGCACGGAAAACAACTGCAGAATTTCGCCCATTCCCTGGACCGTCAGTGGGATAGGGAAACAGCAGCTAAAAGAAATTGTGGGATACTTTTCGAAGTAAAATATTCTAAATACTTATCTGTATAATCATAACTTTATATAGCTCTAAGTTTATTTTTCAATTAAATTTGAAAAAAACAACAACATTTTTTAAATAGCTTGACTATTTTTTCATCAAATATTACATAAACAGTAAAGAACTATCAATTTATTTCTTATCTGTTAATTATTTCATATCTGTTTCAGTTTGTTTTTCTTCTTTGCCTTCACTATGTATGCAAACAACTGTTAAGAGAAAGAAAAGCATTGAGAATCCTTTATTAGATAATCAAAAACAATGTTTACTATTTTTAATACAACTTTAACTTTATCATGAAATATTACATTATCAGTAAATTACAACCATTTACTAATTTCGTATACATATGTGCGATATCATCTAGGATTTTATTTCTGTGTAAAAGTGTCCTTTCCTTTCATGCATATACTTTGTAGAGAAACAGCTACTAAAAGATAAATAAAAATGACTCATAATAATTGTTTATAAAATTAAATAAAAAAAAAATCATTTTTATTATATAACAGTATTAATTTTTTTCAACGAATATTACATTAGCAGTAAATTATAACTAGTAATTACGTATGTGTTCGAGTTACTTCTTAGTAAAAGTGTATTTCACTTTCGAACGTAGAGAAACAACTGATAAGAGAAAAATAAAAGAAACTGATATTTAATTTAAAATTATATATAAAAGAAAAAAATATAATTAATACAAATTAATTATATTTTATTATATAATATATTTAATACATTTAATTTTTTATTATATTTAATATCATTAAAATAAATTATATATATATATATATATATATATATATATATATATATATATATATATATATATATATATATATATATATATATATATATATAAACATAAACCATTTATTAGTATAATAACAACTGTAATTTTTTCAACAAATATTACACTTGCAGTAAATTAGAACTACTAATACATTTCGTATGCATACGGAATAACAACTAAAGGTAATTTGTGGGAAAAAGCGTCTTTTCCTTTCTTGCTTAACCAGAGAAACAGCTGTTCAAACGGAAATAAAAGACATATGCTTGTACTGATAATAAAATATTTGTTAAAAAATAATGTTGTTATATTAAAATAATAAATAAATATTCTTTTTTTTAACTTAATTTCAATCTAATTATCAGCTACTTTTATTATCTTTTTGCAGCTGTTTCTCTACAAGGTATTTGTACGAAAGAAAACAAGTTGCTTTTAGTTGTATGCATTGCATAGAACTATAAAAAGTAATTAATTTGTTTTACTTCTCAATACAAATATTGTTCCTATTAAGAAATTGTTTCATTTTACTACACCATCTACTTTTCATTTTTATTTTATAAAAATGAATTTTACAACAAAGTCAATTGTATCAATCTTTTATTTTCATTACAAGAAAAAGCTTAAAGTTTTCTTTGACCATTAGACTGTTACATTTAAAAGACATGTTCTATTTGATCAGTGTCCAGTAAACATAAAATATGAAGGCCACTTTGAACTGTTCGTAAAACACAAATAAGATTTCGTATGAATGTAGATTCTCTCAAACACGTTTTCAGTGTAAAGTCATATAAATTTGTGAAGAGATAACGCAGAACTAGATATAGGTAAGAAATATTTTAGTAGGAAGAATATTCTATCACGAAAAGCATGAATCGAAAGCTCACGTCACAATTTTCAAAATGGCGCCATTCTAAAAAAAGTCGGAATAAAAAGTACATCAAGAGAAGTTCTGAAGACAGAATTTCGAGTTTCAATATTCTAGCTAGAAAGGACGAGAAACTCTAAAATAAATAATAAAAATAATATTTTTCTTCGTATTTTCCACTTGCATTTTCATCACGATTGCATGAATTCGAAATTCCCATTTCAAGTGCAATAAATTTTACGTTTTTCTCCGTCCGGTACTTATTTCTCTTAAGAAAAATGAGAAATAAGTGTTAGAACCTGAAGGATAAGTTTTTCTAAATGATAAAAATTCTAGACGTTTGATGTTGTCTATCTTCTTTTCCTGTCTGTACCTTCACTTTTCCTGTGCTGGCCCGGTCCGGTTTGAGGAATTTTATGTCCTTTCTCGGAATTTTTATATTTGAACACTGTTTAAGTTTTCTTTGCATTTTATACAAATAAATATTTTGTTAGACATGAGCATCTTAAACTTTCTATGAATTCTGTCCCAAATGAGTTTGAAGTAATTCATTTACGATGATAAACATAACTTTTTTTAGAAGCATATCTCCTATCTTTTTGGCTTGGAGATTTAGTAGATAGCAAATATTTATTTGATCAAAAGAAACGAGAATAGGCAAATATTATTTTTGGGAGTAATTTTTTTTACGTAGAAAAATGTGCTTTCTGTTAAGTATTTATTTTACTAATGAGGACAAATGCTGATCTAAAATGACGAAATGTCTGGAATTTTAAATGAAATGAATTAACTGTTAATAAATTTAAGATTTGGATCAACATTTTAATTAATAGCAACTAATACCATACTTCCCAATTATATTTAAGGTTAAGGGGACATGGAATACTGAAATTACAAATATATCACCAAAAATGACGTTTTTTATATTCCTTCTATAAAAATGGCTGAAGTCACTAGCTTAGATTTCGAGTTTGAATTTTAGAAATCCTATGATTTTAATCTTTATTTTAACTAACTATTTTAACGTGTTGCACACTTGTTGTCAAAAGTTAAAAATGCATTTTTCTCAGCTTCGTTTTTTCACATTTTACGTATGTTCGAAATGCTCCTTTCAATTTATTTTTTTTGATAAATCCACCTAATTTTATGTAAAAATGATTTTTAACGTATTATAAAGAGATACACTTATGCTTTCTTAGGTCCACATAACTTTTACAATTTTTTTTCTATGTTAGAAATCTGCATTTCATTAGAAAGCTGCATATGTGCATTTCTTAATGAAAAATCACTAGCTTCAAGTTTAACATTTTGTTTCCGTTCAACTATAACACCTAAAGATAAAAACCCGAGTGAAATTTTTTATAATATATTGATAAAAAACTTCAAATTTTTTCTTTCATGTTCGTTAAAATATTGCATCGCTAGGAGCATTTTGAAAAAAGTTAAAATTTCGTATTATTTTAACGCATTTTTCTCAATAATTTACCATCTAGTCTATATTATCTGCTTAAATTTTGTTGTTGTCTCATAAGTCACATATTCTATGTTTGTACCAAATTTTATTTAATTCTAAGCAAAACCAATTTTTAAAAAAAAAAGTGTCCCATGTCCCTTTAAATACATGGTTTTTCAAAAAGTGCTGGCTAATTTTGAAATGATTTAGCTGCGAAACAGTGACAGACAGAAAAAAGAGACAAGAGGTATGAGAGATAGAAAGATACGGAATTTTAAATACACTGGATTGCAAAATCAGTTACAATATTGATATAGAGCAATAGACTGAGAGGCGACTGCAATTTTTGGACCTCATCGAATATCATTCTGAATTTTTTTATAGAAATTGGAGAAAAGTGAGTAGATTACGAATACACTGGTCTGCAGTGGAAAAAATGACAGAAACTGGTCAAAAATCTACTTTTAAAAAGTTGAACTAAATCCAATTGCCAAATGCGCCATAACTTGCCGAATAATGAGCATTATTTTTTATTTGGTAACCCTCACTCTTTAATTTTCAATTAAGAAGGTTGCAGACGATTCAGATATCTGGCAACGCTCTACTTGCATCTATTAAGGGAGCCAAGTTGGCAATAAACATTACGTCATTGATGACGTAACTTATGTCGCCAATTTGACTTACTTTCAAAATATACAAGTTTTCCGAGCCAGAGATCAGTTTTCGCTTTTCCTCATTGAAAATCAAAATTTAGTGGGTTGCCAGACGAAAAAGTTTGTTCACTTTTTGGTAAGTTATGACTTATTTGGCTATCGGATTTTAGTTCCACTTATTCCAAGTCGATTTTTGATCAGTTTCGGTCATTTTTGCCTCGGCAGACTAAAGGATTTGTAATCTACTCACTTTTCTCCAATTTCTATAAAAAATTCAGAATGATATTCGATGGGGTCCAAAAATTCCAATCGCCTCTCCGACTACAGCAAATTTATGTATATTTTGAAATATAGATGAATGAGTTCATTGTTTCTTTCGTGAAAAAATGATTCATGGATTGGATATAGCCGTAATGGCCACTTTTCCAGAATTCTTCAGTTTTGAAAGACAAACAGACGGGTTTTAAGTACTCCAAAATAACCCGTTTTATTTATTGATAAACCCGTTCTAATTTTTGGACCTCATCGGTAGATAAAATATGAATCCATCATCATTTCTACTCAAATTAATCAATTTTGCAAACCTATGTATATAAAATTAAATACTTGTCTAAACAAAGTAACTCTTGTCTCTTCTTTCTGTCTATCATTGTTTCATACTCAAATCCTATCTGTGTGCTTGAATGACTCTTGCATTTTGTAAAAATTGATTATTTGGTCTACACTATTTTGTAAAGGGATTACTAAATGTTCAACTCTCTGGCTGACGCACGGGATATTTTGGCTCTTTTTTTCTATTCGTAAACCGATAAGAATTATAAAATTAAGATGAAAAATATAAGTTATGCTTTTATTTTATATCATATTACTTAGTGACAAAGTTATATGGAAAAATAATTATGTTAACTAGGTCAAATATGCATTTATATCATCTGACGCACGGAAAACGAACGTGTCCCGTGCGTCAGACGATATAAATGTATATTTGACCTAGTTAAAATAATTATTTTTCCATATAACTTTGTCACCAAGTAGAGCTATATAAAACAAAAGAATAATTGCTAGATTCATAATAATTTTAGAATTCTAATTTGTTTGTGAGTAGGAAAAAGAACTAAAATGTCTCGTTCTTTTACATCAGAGATTTGCTCAAATGTTTTATCGTGAGCGAAACGATAAACTCATTTTTCTATATTCAAATTTTACAACAATATAACAAGTTTTTAAAACCAGAGTATGAAAATTCTATACTTAATCTATTCAAAATATAACTGGTATCTTTTTTTCTGTGTCAGACTGTTTCGTAGTTGTGCCATTTTAAAGTTAAATATTCCTTTCTAAAAGACCCTATAAATAAGATGTTTAGTTATACCTACATTTCATTGAAGATTAGTTCCTTTTTACTAAATTTCACAAATTCCGTCATTACAAATCTTTATTAATATTTTTTCTTACAAGAAAACTCAATTTCCTTCACGAAAACTATTCTTCAAACTACTCCAACTAGCCATGTTCCTGTCCATTTCCTTTTCAAGCGACACTCAAATCTACAATAATCCAACCAGACAGAAATATCCATCCTCTTTTTTAATTAACTTTTCATATCTCCTGTTTGTCAAGTGGTTACGAGCCCAAAATTAATTTGCTCCCTTTTCTGGTCCGATGTTTGACAAAATTAATCTAAATTATCTCATATTCGTTTTATGTCCCTCTTGACTGAAGATTGCTGGACCAACAAGGCATCGCTCTTTCGTATATTACTCGGGGATTTTATATACCTTCGAGACATGAATAGTTGTACTCGAGTATAAATTGTCCCCTTACCGAAAAAGGGAAATTTGTTTCGTTTCGGTGGCTTTTGAAGGGGATAACAATCGTACATTAATTTTAATATCGTATTAAATTAAATTCTGTCCTTTGAGGAGGTGTATCCTCTTGTTATGAAGGTTGGCGGTTGATTAACGTCTGAAGACCCTTGAGGCAATGGATTTGCTTTTAGGAAAGAGTAATTTAGTTTTGTTGTAAGGTTTAGTTGTTAAAATGTACGTGTTAAGTAAGTCTGGTTTGTTTTTGAATTGGAATACTTTGATCTGAATTTGGAATACTTTGTTCTGAAGTTGAAAGACTTAGAGTACTGAATTTTTTTTTTTTTTTAACGAAAGGGTTAAATAGGTGCCTTATTGAGTGGAAACATAAGTCCAAGATATCACTCATACAGTGGTACAATAACGCAAGTGCAAAATTTTGTGAAATTACGATAAATGCTTTGTAAGTGTAAGGAGACCTTGATTTTTAAAAATGAACAACAAAATTTAAAAGAAATTTAGCTTCGAGACCAGAGAAAATCTTTGGGAATCTTCACTTTCCATTTTTTAAATGTTAACGTAGGGTAATGATGAAAGTATTGCTTTCAAGTAAAAATGTTTATCAGTTTAGAGAGGTATTTTTTCTGTATCTCAAAAATATCGACAAACTAGCCAAATTGGTGAGTTTATAAGCATTGGAATTGATACAGTGTAACTGAAAGTGCGATGTCTTACAACCCTTGTTAAAACAGGGCACTAAATTGTAACTCCCTTTATGAACAACGACGAAGCTCATGATTTCAAACTTATGCGCATGCACTATTTTGACGAAAACCTTAATGTTAGGTCCCATGGACACCACTAACCCGCACATCAAATTTGAACATAGTAGATGAATTTGTTCGGGACTTATGCTGACGAAGTACGCACAGACAGACAGTTTTCTTTACCACATTTTTTGAAATCAGGATGTTCTACAACGTGAAGAAAGGCAAAATAATAATAATAATAAAAAAAAAAAACGTTTATACGTTTATTAAGTAATAACTCAAACTCATATTTTGTAGAGTAAATAATATTCAAGATTAGCGATACTTTAGAGAAAATATTTTTTTTTATTAACCTTCTTTAGGTATAAAAATTTATATTTTTGCCTTATATAGATTTTTGATGTCACTCTATTTTGAAAAAAATATAATCTAATAAATATTGTTTACATCTCACGCCAAAGACCCAAGTGTAAATGAAACGAATTCTTTTTCAAATGAAACTTATAATCAAGGCCATAAATTTATGCACAATTTCATACGTTCGATGAAATAATATTCAATATAAATAATTCTCTAAAATAAGAGTTTTGACATGTGAAAGAACTAAACAAAATACCAAAATTGAAAAATATAAATTTTTAAGGAAATGATTCATGACAGGTTACACATACGGACGCTTGAAAACAAAAATATCGAATATTTATGACTTGTAATTACATTTCATGTTTTTTTTTTTACGAATTCATATATTTCATACTTGAGGTGCAGTTATCATATTATATTCATCAATTAATCAACTCCAATAATAATAATAATAATAAAAAAACATTTAAGGAATTTCCCACAAGAACAATTCCCAGTTCTCAAACAATCCAATAATTCAAGTAGAACAATCATTTCCCTTTTTTCACCATTCAGATCCAAGAACCATAACTGCCATCTCCAATTCATTAATTCTCCTTGATTGCTTGACATTTATTGGAGGAAGATTCACCATCAGACAATGCCCGTTTTCACACCCCTGAAATGAAGGCAACAAATATCATTCCAACGAAAGTAATTTACGTCATTACTCGAACGGGAAAAGAATGCAATTCCGACAGCGAATTCGCAGCTCCAACAATGTTCCAAAACAAAACGGAATGATTTGTTTTTTATCTCTCCCCTCCCTTATCCATAGAACTGTATTCCTGAATAGGTGTTTGATTGCGCTTTCTTCCCGCTGCCACCGCTTTAATTAAAAGTTTTAATTTAATAAATTGCCTTTGGGCGTCCTTTTCTTTAGGGTTAGCGCAAAAACAATGGGCCTCGTTAGGCAAGAGTTTAATGAAAGAGAAAATGGCAACGGTTTTGGAAGACGAGTGGACTAAATTAGTCACGTCACTGTGCCATTGTTTTTGCGAAAAGGAACCAAGTTTCTAGAGTCGAATCGATTTGTGGATGCGAGAATAAATTTTGGTTGGAACAAGTGGAAAGTCTGTTTCTTGGTCTCATTTAGAGGGCTTTACAATTGTAATAGTGTGATAAATGGGTTCTAATGATTTTTCATCAATCAAAGATGGAAATAATATAGCACATAAAAATAGTGCCAATTTTTGTATTCATTAAGATAGTACCATCTCTGTTATCAGCATGTGCTTGGTATTTGCATCTAATTTTAAATATTAAAAAACATCTCTAACAGAAAAATATGTGATAAACTTCTTTTCGAAATTTATTCATTAAAAATGAATGTGAATATATGCACTTACATCCAAATATCTTTTATTTATTCTGATAAAAACAATTTTATTTAATGAAGCAGTTTTGGAAACTGGAAAGTTTTTTCAACGACATGTTAAATGTTATTTCAGCGTGATTGTATAATGGAAAGTTGGTTTATTAGTATTCCGTAAAAGAGACCTTTTAAATGGCAGTGACAGCTCCCCAAAATCGGATTGAATGCAGAGGTCATCTACATCGAAACTATCTGCCAAGTTTCAGCCCGATTGTATGACTGCAAAAGGGTTAATTAGGCATCCTCAGGTTTGCTCGCCATTGACAAACGTTCTAACATATACACAAAATCGAAGTTAAGATAAAGGATTTCAAAAGGTAAGAATCTTTGTTGTTGTTGTTTTAAATGTTGTAATGCAAAGCTACTCAAGAGCGCTGAACAATAATATAGCAAATAAAAATTTAAACCAGTTTAAAAATACAATGAATACAACGCAGTAGAAGAGAATTAGATATCGAAAAAGAAGCATGCACTGTTAAAAATTTTGTTCCACCTTGCACCAAAAATTGGTTCCCATTTAGCTGCCACCAACATTTGGTGCTTAGTTTCACGAATTAATGGTGCAACCTCGGACCGTAAGCACCATTAAATCGCGAAACTAAGCACCAAATGTTGGTGGCAGCTAAATGGGAACCAATTTTTGGTGCAAGGTGGACAATTTTTTTTAACAGTGTGGTTAAATAACAAATGATATTTTCAAAGCATATCATGCACAAGTAAAGAATGTAAAAATCTTAGATATAGTGAGTAAATTCAATTTTTTGCAGGAAACTAAGCAGATTCTTATGATGGGGAAGGTTTAAAAGTGTTGTCATTGAAGGATGCTGAGTACAAAAAAAAAAAGCGTATCCGCGTATGAGATTAAAATTAGCACATTCTGTTGTAATATGCAAAACCGGAGAAAAAATAACACAACAGGAATTGCACGTGGGGGCACTCTCTGTCAGCAGATGATGCACATTGAGAACTAGGAGTATGGAACATCGCACAACTTTCAATTACACAATAATACTAATGTAAATTTGTGTGATTTACCGTTTTTATATGTTCATCATTTGATTAGAAAAAATAGCCAGTTTGGCGATATTTTTTACCATAATTCTTGTACGGGTCTTTTTAAAAAAAAAAAAAGTTTCGCCAAATAGGTGATTTTGGTGATATACTTTTCAATAAATCTTAAATGATATTTTCTTATATTTGAAACTGAAGGGAGATTAGAAAAATGATCGTTTATGAGTTATACTCATGGAAATAGAGATCTGTTTTAAAGGCATTCGTTTTTCAACTTTTTATGCCAAAGCATTTTTACAGGAATTCCGGAGGTGGAGATGTTTAGAACACCTTAGGAGGCATTACCACAGCGATTTTGGACAAAATCAATAAAGCCGTTTTTTTAGCAATTACTGAAAAACATGATTTTTTCATTGGCAGCTACCGCATGCGCATGGGCGATTTTGACAAAAACCAATAGTAGGTCCCTATGCCAAAACCAACAAGCATACAAAATTCGAACATCGTAGGACAATTTATTCGGGATTTATGCTAACCACAGACATAAATTTTTTCTAGATCACTCTTTTGTAATCAGAATGTTTCAAAACGTAGAAAAAAAAATCAATTTTTGTTGTTGTTGACCAAATACTATACTGTCATTACCCTATGCATACATATGGGTAATTGAAAGTTAAAACCGGTGTAACCGATGCGAAGAAGTGTGTTAGGAGTATTTTTCTTTTCCAGGATTGCTGGATAAGATCTATTCCAGAAATTAGAGGTTGAAGCAAACGCATCCTGCATCTCTCAAGGCATGCCAAGTGAGAGACAGATCAATTTTTCACGCTTTAATGGATCGTCAGGTTAGAGCCCAATTTAATTATTAATTTGACAGTTGAAATGAGAAAGATATAGACAAACTATGAGATCATGTAATTAAAGAACTTGATGACTTAACGCAACATTAATAGTCCACTTTATTTGGTTCATCAATGATTTATTATTTGTTCTTCTTATAACACAAATTTTTTTCTTCTTAAATTCATTTCACATTTAATTTTTTAAATGACGCAGATTTTGAAATTTATTCTAAATAGCTTTTTAATATTTTATTTTTCTAAATTTTTTTTCGAATGTGTTTTTTTTCCCGCTTTTTTAATAATAGTTCTTATGAAAGTGGTATTTTCATAATTTTTTTTTTTTTCGTTCCTAAAGTCTTTTCCTTTAATACTTTACTTCATGTTATGACAGAGAATGAGTCATAACATGAAGTAAAAGATTAGAGCAAGTCAGAAATGAATCTAAATTTTTTTTGTATTTATTTTTTCTAAATTTTGTTCATATGGTTTTTTGTTCTTCTCATTTTACTTATAAAACTCGTTTTCCTATTCTAATGTTTTTCTTGTGTAATACTTATAAAATAAAAATACACATTTTTTAAAATCTTAAACAAAGTTTGATAAAATTGCAAAAATTACATAACATGTATTTCAGAATGTAAGCCTTTCCTGAACAAAATATAATTTGTTGTCCAGTGTCCAATACACAAAATTACCCTTTTTTAAAAAGACGAAACGTAAGTAAATATTATTTCGTCCTCCAATTACCTACCTAAGAAATAGTAATTCTTGATACTGAATACAGATATCAAATTAGCTTCTGAACCGTATTTATTTGTTGTATTTATCAAAAGATATTATAAAAGCGTACATTCATACAGTAGTTCTAAATTATTTCTTTTGGCTTTTATTTTGATGTAAAAAACTGAGTATTTAAATTAAACATAGCTTCATATATTTACAAGTTTTTATTCAAAAGCATCCTTCAAAAATTATGTCTGTCAGCAATACTTTTACTTATTAAGGAAAAAAAAAAAAAAAAAAAAAAAAAAAAACCTATCGCATTCTAATTCAATCTATTTTAATCAGTTTTTTACCTTGACTCATTATCCTTTGCTATGAAAAACAAACAAGTTGTTAGAGCAGAAACAAATATAAGTGACAAAAAATAACTGGAATTTTAATTATGAAAAGGAAGAATGAAGTTTTTCTTTCTTTTCGGAAAGAAAGATTTGATTATTACGATGGTGCGACGAAATGTTTTCACGAGATTATTATACAAATGCACGCAACTGCACTAAGAAGTATTCCGAATTGTTTCAGAAACTCTAGAGATTACACGATTGCTTTGAATTCTTCTGTTGAAGATTCTCTGAAATTTAGATGAAGAAATTATTATCATTCCTGAAGTAAGCAAGAAATAACCGAAAAAGCTTTGTCGAAAGAAAAATATAGCGTAATAATTATTTTTGTAGTGGGATAAACTGATAACCCAAAATAGGGTTCGTTAAAATCGTGTTATATAATTGTAGGACAAACATAATAAAAAGGTTTATTCGTAAATTTAAAGATGAAATTAGACAATGACAAATTTCAAATACTGCTCTTAAATTATCACGTTATCATCTGGCGTCAAAAGTTCGACCTGTGTTTGTTTCTTCCTTGGTAAAAATTGTCTCCTATGTTATAAATAAGTTTAACACTAAAAGTTAAAAGTTATATTTATTCTTGATAAAGAAAGGTTAGGATCTAAGTATGACATACCTGTATTTTTAATCCATTTTAAATTAACCATTTAAAATCCAATGTCCAAACTTCTGTATTTTTATTTCATTCATAAAAGTTTAAATTAAAAGGATGCTAAGTCGACAAAAATATATTATCTGAAACTTAGACGAAGGGAGGTGCAAGACACCAACATATATACAAACAAATCACCTGAGCATATAACGAGAATTGCTTCCAGATGCTTAAAACTTCTAGAGTTTGGAAGAATTTCCCTATTCACGGAAAATGTTCCTCCTTCTTTGACTAAGCAAACAAGCTAAATACGTAAGAGTTCTTTCCTCTTAAGCACCCAGAAAATAAAAATGGATCATTGCTCCAGACTCCTAACCAGAATGGCCAAGCGATAAAAGGAAGTCCAGGGCCAAACAATACCAACAACATCACATTATCTAATCGCCATTTTGCATTTCCAGACACTATCTTTTTTTCTCACCATTTGTATTCTACTAGTAAGAAAACAACTGTTTATTTTCTTAAATTCTTTTTTGATGGAAGAAGGTTTCACCAACACCTTTTTGTTGGAATAACTAAAGTTAATGTCTTTGGATGAAATAAGGATGTTTCTGACGTATTTCGTAAAATCTAAAATGAACTTCAGAAAAAGAACACTGCCTCTCGTGGGAGAATCGCTGAGGCAAAGGAATTAACTATTCTGAAAATGGTCGTGGTGGAAAAACGGTAATTGCTCATAATGATCCCGACGAAATATCAAGTACATCTTTCACAATGGCACGAGAACTCTTTTAAAAGCGTTATGGTAAATCATCTCCTAATACTAGACATTTTGACAAACCAATAGCTTGAAGGAGTGGAACGTCTGCTGTGTAAATGGTCTTCAGTTTCTTTTAAACAAAATGTCAGTAATGGAGAAGGACGCCATTGATTCTCAGAGTAGATTTAACACGTTGACTCCGGTGCAGATATTCAGGATTTTCTCTGTGTGAGACTGCTCTTGAATGACAATTCCTGTATTTTTTTTTTTTTTATTTTTTTTTTTTTTTTTGTAAATTTAATTCTAAATGTTTCGAAAAGACCATGAACACAAAAATTTCTGCTCAATACGCTTTTCCTTTTTTTAAAAATTTGCGATCAAAGTTACCTTGCTAGATGTTGGCTAGAAAACGATTCATTCCGCTAGCATTGAATGTGACATCACGGCTTCGCAAACAATTTGGCTTGAAATGCGCAGCGGAAACCAGATTTGAAAATTTCTCGCAAATCACGCCAACCTGTACGGAATGTAGCAATGGTCTACCAACTCCAACTATTTCAATGCCAACTATTTGGCAGAAACATCACGATAACCATAGAAACTGTAGAAACCCTTGACGTCACTGATTCTGCTAAGTGTTTTGATCGGACAGGTTTTGGCTTGATTTTGAGGCACTTTCTTTTCTTAATATTTAATTAACTAATTTTTTGAAAGAATTTTTTTTTATAAATGTTTGGAATCAGAAAGAAATTCTTCATAAATATGAACTAATATCAATCGTTTTAAAAAAATGCAGGAATTATCCATTCACGGTCCGCTACGTGGGGCGGCGCAGCTTCAGATTACACTGTTCAACACGATTTTTGCCCAGTAATATCCACTAGGCGATTCTTATATATCTCGTGGCGCTAAAACCTATTCTGCCATCAGTTCTCGTCCATCACCCTCGGTTTTTAAGAAAATCACAGTTTTTCAACTTTGACCTCGATTTATATCATTAAAAAAAAAAGAAAAAAATGCTACTTGATTCAGCGAGAAAAACGAGACAGCGATGTAAACAATGTTATAAACGCATGTCTGGCCTATAACACAGACAGCATACCGAGAATAAAGCCAAAGAAGTAACAACGTATTGTGCTCGTTGTAAAAGAGCCAACTGGCACTGTATCTAACATGTTTAAAACCCGCTGATGTTCAAGGGAATGGGCGACATTCAATAGTTGTTTTCCTTGCAATAATTTTTAAATTATATTTCAAATTCAAATACATAATTTTTTAAAATTATTTTTAATATTTTTTGTTTTAGATTAGTTATAAACTATCATCCTAAAAAAAAATACTTAAAAAATATTTTATTTTAAATTCTATTTATAAATTTAAAAATGTTGTATATTGCTTCAAAAACTGGGGATCAAATGACGTAAATATACGTGCATGAAAACTGCGCAAAAAACTTAAATAATCATGTTAAGTTTGTTATGTTTTTAGTATTGAATGTCTGTTCATAATGTTGAGATAAAATCTAAACCTATTTTGCATGACATATTTTGTGAAATACAAGTGTGACCCACCGTGAAGTACGCCACCTCACCGAATAGTCTCGTGAAGCCCACAGATGATGCTCGCCGTCGTTAACGTGTTAAATGGAAGTGACTAGGTTAAAAGGAAAACTAACTAGGAAAAGTAAAATTTAGAAATAATTCAAAGTGAAGCTGAGAGATGTGAACAAGGTGATATAGTTTGAGAAGATATACATTAAGATGGGTCAGACATAAACCAATTTTCTAAATTGTTTCTCTTTTATAACAATTTATAGTTTTGGCAAATATGAATAAGGAAACTCATCCAAATCTATAAAAAACACGTAGAATTTGCAAAAAATTCTCTGAAATACCTTCATTTATTAAATTAACTTTTAGTTATTTAACTTTTTTTAGGCGCACAAAAAGAGTAATCAAAATTGGACATTTTTACTACATACCATCATATTAAAATAATTTAGTTAAATCTTGCCGATATGGTATTAAATGCTGGTTGAAAATAAATTGAAACTTATTAGTAAAAGATTTTGTTCGAATTGATGAATTTTAAATAATTTTATTGTAATTTTAAGTACATGAAATTCCCTGTTTTGAAAAGTTTCATAATGAATCATATATATGATACTTGACAATTTATAGAAAAACTGTACAAAATCTTACAAAACATATTTTCAATAGTCTGTCTACAAGCTTTTGAATATTCTAAATAGCTAGTCACGGGATTTACTAAATGCTAAATTAAAACATGATAGAAAGATAAAATTTTCACATATAAGATTAGATTAAAACATAAATTTACTAATACACGATTAACATATAATATATTAACATACCATTGAAAATATAATGATACATTCTCTTATGACTTATAAGTAAGAAATTATACATTCTCTTAAGATTAAAAAAGAGACATTAAATATTCGCATATGATTTATGAATATGCATTTACAATTAATGATTAAAAAATTATATAATTAAATAGGATTTATTAATGAGACTTGGGACAATTAACACATGCTTATATAATATGCTGAAATAGTATTGACACATGATGTGTTATTACAAAATACACATAGTGTATTCACATATGATAGACAAATCAAACATTAGCACCAAGCAAAGAAATTACATTTTAATTTTTGATAACTAAACTATATATTTATGCAAGATAAACACATTAAATATTCACATGTAATAAATAAGCTATATATTCACAAATGATTTTTTAACATTTGATACATTCTGAAGTTAGTATAATTAATTGACAAGCTACTAAAAAAATGCAGGATACTTTTTTTATCTTGACTTCTTATCCTTTGTCAAAGTATTAACAAGTCGTTGTTTCTTTCTTTATTTTTTTTTTTTTGTAATTTTCAGGTATTAAAATGTATTGATGTACAATGTTCCAAAAATATATCCTTACATTTAAAAATTAACGTCTCGAAAACATTTCAACATTTGCTTTCAGGATATTCAAATTAGTTGCATGATAATACTCTTAAAAAAAAATCATAAAATCCCCATGAATTTTATTAACTATACGACAAACGTCAAACTTAAAAAATAGTCTCGATCTCCGATTAATAACTACGTTCTAAGTGTTAAATAGAGAACCAGTTTTGGAACATCAGATTATGTGTAATAAAAAAAGAATCCAATTTAGAACTCATATTACCTGTTATGTAAAATGAGCTTTTCCTTCTTTTAAACTATACAGGGAAAAAAATTCTCAAATGAAATCATTTTGTCTTTGGAGCCGAGTCAAAAAATAATTTACTTTATTTAAATATAATAAAACTATTTCTAAATATTTAAATATTCAAGCTTCTAGAGTTATATAAAATTATAACTTGACACTGTGCTGTGTTAACTCTGAGTAAAAATCGAATTTAGTTTACAAATATGAAAAGTGGTGAATATTTATAATGCTAAGAAAACAATTTTTGAGAACTTAATGGCATCCAGTTTCATTGAGAATATTTTAAAAGCTGATAAGTATGTCTACACAACAGCAGGATATTTTATAGCATTACAAAAATGTAGCATTACTATAAAAAATTTCCAATGATACTTGTTTTTTCAATTCTAAACTTAAATTATGTGTAATACATTTTTTAATGCAAAACTTGTTTCAATCACATTTTGTCATCTAGTAGATAATGAAATATGCAATACAAACTAATGTACCCAATCTTTCTTAAGCATCCTTTTTTGAAAAGGCACATAAAATGATTGATACCAATTTTATATCCAAACCTCCCAAACCCCCATATACAGATACACACAAACACTCTATCATCATTAACCCCAATGTGGCCTTTCCTTTACATAATTCATATTATTCGAACTTCTAGAAAGAGATAAAAAAAAAAAAAAAAAAAAAAAAAACAGAAATGCGCGGGAAAAAGCATTAACGTTCCAAAAGCAAACGATAATATTTTCTTGGAATATCTCCGTTGGGAGTGGGGGGAGAAAGACATTTCGAAAAAATGCGCCATGACAGCTGTCCACTGCAACATTTATAATACAAGAAAGTGGGAAGTTTTCGCTTATAAACGTTACCCGGAAAGTGAATGTCTGTCTCCCGGGACAAGGAGTGAAATATTTTCACTTTATTTTTAAGCGGTAAGTTCGAATTCTTGCTAAAAAAGAATTTCGAATCTGGAGGGAGTTCGGAGAGTGAGGTCGTTCAGTTTGACAGGTATAGAAAAAGTGAATAGGGAATGGGGGGCTGTTGGTTTACATTTTTGTTGATAATGATTTTATGCATTTTTACGAGGCGTGTGTTTTAGTCGTGTTCGAAAGTTGTCATTTCCATATTTCAAATGCTGTTGTGCTTGAGGTAGCGCGTTGTCAGAAATGACATTTACCCGGGAAAAAACTATCCGAATAAAAATCCCACCAAAAAATATCATATACTTGATGTGTACCTATTTACTGGTGGTACAAAGTTAAATGTAAAAAATTAATTGTTTAGATTTTGTATCAACGTGTTAATACACAAAATATAATAAATTAATTTGATTGCCAATATATAAATGTAGCACAATATACATGAAATAAATCCAACAACATTTAAAAAGCAAAAAGTACTAAAAATTAAGATTCTATTAGAAAAATGGCATGCTGATTTTCAAACAATGACATTTTCCTTTGAATTATTAAAACTATTTTAAAGCACTTTTGGCTTAACTATTGAAAGAAATTTTGCTCCTTTTTAAGAATTAAAACATGTTTTCAGGTAATTAGGAAAGTAATCAAAGCAAAGAAAGTTCTAACAGAAAAATACGGAAAGTTAATGTAATTGTTTCCATTGCAATCATATATCATCGAATTGATTTTAACATACCTATGTAATGTAAATAACAAGTAGATAAATATGTAGCATTTTCAAATATACTATTTTATATCTACTTTACAATAAATCCAACAACATTTAAAGCAAAGAATATTCAAATTAAGATTCTATTAGAAAAATTGCATGATAATTTTCAAACAATGAATTTTTCCTTTAATTCATTAAAACTAATTTAAAACACATTTGTTTTACCTATTGAAATAAAAAATGCACCTCTTTAAGGATTGAAATATGTTTTCAGGTAATAAATAAATTCATCAAAGCAAAGAAAGTTCTTACAGAAAAATACGGAAAGCTAATGTAATTGTTTCCATTACAATCATATATCGTTGTATGGATTATAATATACCTATATGATATAAATAACAAGTACATAGAAATGTAAAATTTTCGATGATCATATTTTTATATCTACTTTACAGTAAATAACCATAATTATTATGTTGACTCGTAGTTGAAATTTGTTAGCCGATAAGATAATGTCAAAAGTCATACCATGATGAACATAATGGTTGTCGATCATTTAAGGAACAAAGCACATATATGAGTCAACTATTTGTTGGAAATTTGAAGATTGAGAGTTATTGGATAGGATAATTTGCACATCCATTACATCCTGAGAAACCAGGTTGAACCGTTTTCAATGCAACGTTATTGAATATATTTCTTTAAACTCGGCATCCTATACTCTTAAACACAGGCCTCTCATTTTGTTTTCGAGAATTAAGATATTGTTTTAGAAAGAAACACTATACACTTTTGACTTGTTGAAATTAAGGACTTCAATGTCTCTAACGTGCTCGATCAGTATAATTGAGTAACCAAGCTGCAACACCAAAGAAACTTTCTTGCATTAGTTGGAAAATAAATCCGAAAAAAGAAGATATATCTCCTATTCCAGCGTAAATGTCCTTCATACTTCGCATCCTGCAATCACTTTTAACTGAGATGCTTTCACTGTTTAATGACCACCACTTTTTTTCGCTTTGTTGAGATTCGGGAAATAAGTGTCTCTCATGTGATCGTTCATCATAACTGAGTAAACAAGCTATAACACTTGAAACTTTCTTGTATCAGTTGGAAAATAAACAAAAATACAGAGAAACGCTTGTCCCTTCACAACAAGTCCTTCCTTCGTACTTCGCATCCTGTACTCACTTATAACAGAGCAGTGATCATCACAATATGATTACCTGACATATTTATTGCATTACAGCAGTCATTTGATTACCTGACGCCATCTAGAAATTCTCCATAAGGTCATAAGAGTCTTTAGCTCAACTGGGACTTATGACTTCTTCTTTAATAAGTTGGTTGGTTGTTTTCAGATTTTCTGGCGCCGTCAGCAACACGAGGGCTATAATGCGTCGAAACATTCGTCATTAGACAAGCCAACATATATTTACAAACACACATGACACACCATGACTCGAACTCGCAACTGCGGGGTTTTCCTTAATACGGTTTTAATGTGTGACTTAATGCTGCGAATTGATTGAAACACGACGGAAAAACATAAAGGAAGAATAGCGTGTAAATATTCGGAGAACTATGTTATATAGCTGGCTCGTACTGATTTACTACTTTGTTTAGAATGACTGCAGCTCAATTTAGATGGAATTCATTGAATATTTCTAGGAGAAAACATATTTCAACTGCGCAAACGTTTTCTTACTTTTTATAATTAGGATTTAAAACTCTCTGACGAAATATTACCTTAGTATTATTTTTTATTTTATTTTATGACTAGTTGTGTGTGGTTAAAAGTATGAAATAGAAGTAAGGATAAATGATTTGATTCGGAGAAATCTGTGGCGTACCCAGAATATAAGCTCATAGAGAGGTTTTTTTCACTGAAAAAATATTGAATTGCGTAATATTGTCTTATACTTTTTTCAATGACAAATTTTCGTTATTATTTTTGTCGGTTATTTTTTACATAGAATTAAGTGTGTAGGGGACGGGGGATATATTAAAATATAGTTCGTGCTCTTTTTAATATTAAAGTAAGACTTAAAATTTAGAAAACTCCTACTTAAAATTTAGAAAACTCCTATGTCCTACTTCTCATATTTTCACAATTCTGAAAACTGGTGTGAATATCAATAAAGACAAACGCAGAAAAAGTAAACTATTCAGATCTCGGGTGGATCAAGGGGTGGAAAAGGGGTTAAACGTTCCAAACGAGGAATATTCGAATGTACCACTTCCCATATGGTCACAACTCGGAAATTTGGTACAAATGTCAAAAAAGATTAAACATAGAAAAAGTAAGCTATCCTGTTCTCGATTAACCAACTTTAAGGTGTCGAAAAGGGGTTAAATGTTCCAAACGAGGGATATCCGAATGTTCCTCTTCCAATGTAGTAATTTTTCTGATATTTTTTTGCAAATGTTAAAAAAATAACTCATTCCAATATCGATTAACGAATTTTTAAGGGAAGAAAAGACGACGCAACATTGAAACTATACGAGGATTAACTTAATTCCAATATAGCTACTACTTTGAAATTTAGAACTAAGAGCAAACATAAACACAATAAACTATTCCAGTTTACTATTCACAATTATAAATTTCGTTTAAAATGTCAACAAAGGAAAGTTCCTATTTTGATAAATCAATTTGTCGGGATCGAAATGGGAGCAAACGTCTGAAGTGTAGAATACATGAATGTACAGCTAGTGGTCCTTATAAATCAATACCAATTTTTCCATAGCATTTCCCATAACTAACAATACTTTCTATATTAAACGTGCATGAACTACATAAGAATATCCATGAAATATACTTAAGGCTTAAGCAAATTGTATTAAAAATATTTGTTGGAATTAGTTATTGTATTCTGTTGCTGAGAAAAATAGATTCCCTAGGTTTCTCCAAATGTCTAAATTTAAAGTTTCTGTTTTTTATGGTATTACCATCTGCTGTATAGAATCAATACTTCTCAAATTTTTAAAGACTGATTATGATTTTTTAAATTTTATTTTCAAATAAATAACGCATTGTGCATTTGTAAATATATTTATCCACTGAAGAAGTGGGATTAATCTTTAAATTTGTTTATTATTCTCCAATTTTGATTTTGTAAAAAAGAAGAAAAATGAATCGCCATAAAAAAAAAATTCTGATCAGAAATAGCGTATAAGATTAGGTTATGCTTTTTATTTCTCTGTTTAAAAAGTTTCTTACCCTAATATCGTATCGTTTCTTTTTATCTTCTTAAAGATACCTTATTCTAAATTTTTTGTTCTTCAGAACTAAACGTGCATAAATCACAGTTGAGCAATTTTAAAGGAGAGTGAAAAAACTGATTCCTACTACGCACTGAATGTCTATATAACAGTCAGTTATATAGACGTATCATTTATATAGACTTATCATTTATATAGACTTATCATTTATATAGACTTATCATTTATATAGACTTATTTATATAGACTTATTTATATAGACTTATCATTTATATAGACTTATTTATATAGACTTATCATTTATATAGACTTATCATTTATATAGACTTATCATTTATATAGACTTATCATTTATATAGACTTATCATTTATATAGACTTATCATTTATATAGACTTATCATTTATATAGAATTATCAGTTAGACTTTTCAGTTATATAACTCCCTCTGATTGCTTTATAAATCTTTTGAATGAGTTTGATGTTAGATAGGACACATAACACATAATCTGCAACGAATAAAAAATTGACAATTTTGGACTTAAGTTCGCTTGACTCTGTGGCACTGATTTGTATATTGCCTACACATAACAGTGTCATGAACTTGCTTTGCAAAGACAAAAACTCTAAAAACCACTTATCATCCTTCCTAGCCAGTTTAGCATTTTTATCATATTGTTTGGTGCAGAAAATACTACAGTGCTTATTGCTGGAAACGGGGTAATGTATTGTCAACATACAAAAACGAAGCACTAGAGTGGGCGTCAGATAAGGAGGTTGAATGCTCAGTCATCATGCAAAAAGTCTCGGTATCGAACCTTGCCACTCATCCCTATTCAAATTGGGTATACAATTAAGTGAATGTGACAATAAAAGCCTTGCGTTTGTTATCAAGCTGGTTCAAAGGAGTTTTCCTTCTCTCATGAGGCAAGCAAGAAAGGGGCATTTCCTCCTTAAAAGAAAGATCGGAAGGCACTATCTTCATCCATCTCTTACACAAATAGATATTTACTTATTAACTATTTCGAGTTCTCTTAACCTAATGTTCTTAGTTCGCGGTCAGTCCAGACGGATGCCCGTTCCACCACGTGGCTAAAGCTTTCCCCGGGAAGACCCCTTACACTGGTTCAAGTTGAACAGAACTCCGGAAGGGGCCAGGGATTTCGAACATTTCGTTGTTAACAAAAAGTTCGCCCATGGTTGACGGAATAATTCGTTAGAGCCCACAGACCTTGTTGTGAAATTCCTTAATAGATCAATAGATGGCAGCACTGCATATTTTTTAAGGTTATAAAAATTTAAATGCATTTAATTCTTTTTAATTAGTTTTAAATTTTTTGTAATTAATGAGTAAAATAATAGAATTATTTCTTGTTTATTTCGTATCAATTTAATACTTTTTAAAGACGCCGATGTATGGTTTTTGTTTGCAAGAAAATTATTGATTTTTCTTGTAATTTCTAGATAATGTAGGCTCTTTCTAGAATGTTTGAAAAGCTATAAAACGATGGTTTGTATGGGATCTTTTTTAGTTGTGATATTTGCTACGTGTTTATTTTTTTGTGGTTCCTGTTCTTTAGTTTGTGCTCTGTAAAGGTGTGTTATGTGCTGAAATATAATTGTGAATATAAGAATTCATCCTCTTTATTAATGCACACTCTACACGATTTCTGCAGAGATTTTGACATGGATTAAACTACGAAAGTAAGTTTATTCTGTCTCTTTTTTTGGATTACTAGAAACCAGGACTTGGTGAAAGAAGTTGTTTAGTGTAATTTGTTTAGATTTGAACCTGCTTATGTCTGGTAGACATGTTTTTTAGTTTAGTTTTCTAAATGTTAGGGTATATTTTGTAGCATCTGATAACGCGCGGATAATTACGTTTTCAGATATATATTGAATTTTTTGAGTTTCCTAACAGACCTAGATCTAACGATACTAGGATTACATTGTAGGTCTTGAGTTAATTTTTTATGTATATTGAAAGGCTATATCTTATATGAATAACATAACGATAACACTATTTTTGTGAAAATTGTAAGCTAACCACATTGTAAGTTGGTTTATCGAATGAGAAACAAATAACATCAGTATTAACTATTCATTTTTTCTCAAATTAATTTCTCTGCCCAGATTTTACAAAATTACAAATAAATTTTTCATTTGTGGATATTATACACATATTGTTAAGGGTAATAGAAATTTACTAAGAATAGTCAATGAATAATCACGTTGAAAATATTACCAAGCTGTAAAAAGATTTACATTGTTTAATATATTAAGTGCTAGGTAGTATTGTATAATTATGAAAGAAAGCTTTTCTGATTCATGGGCATAGTTTTTCTAATTTATAATGTACATACCATCATTATTATAAAAAAATTCAAAACTTAGTAATCTTTTGTAAGTGATAATTACAATTTCATCGGGTTTTGTATCTCCAAAAAAGTAAAAAGAATAAGTATGGAGAGGGTTTTATGTCAGCTGTAACCGACTTCTATCTCCCAATGTATGGAAACCTTAGATACAAATTGGAAATAATTTTTTTTTTTTTTAGATATCTTGATGATGTGTTTTTCTACTGTATGGATCCTGATCACAATATCAATTTTAGTCTTTACTCCAAGGATATTTTTTTTAACCCTTTGAGGATCATGAATATATACATATACGTCCCTTTTGATCCCAGTTTTTCCAGCAATACACAACATTTTAAAATTTATAAATACAATTTAAAATAAAATATTTTTTAAATAATTTTATCAGGATGATAGTTTAAAACCCATTTAAAACAAAATAAATGAAGAATAATTAATATATATATATATATATATTTGAATCGGAAATATAAATTAAAATTATTACAGGGAAAACAACTGTACAATTTCACTTATTCTCTGGACGTTAAGAAGGTTAAAAAAGGTAGTAATTTTAATTATATTTTTCTCATTCCATAGTCGCCGACCAAACGGTATAGTGGTTAGCGTGCTAGCTTCTAGACCGCAAGGTTGCGGGTACGAGTCCCGTGTTTGGCATGGGTGTTTGTAAATGTATGTTGGTTTGTCTAATGACGAATGTTTCGGCGTATTATAGCCCTCGTGTTGCTGACGGCGCCAGATAATCTGAAAACAACCAACCTCATTCCATAGTTTCAATAGAAGCAACCTTTGAGTATAATTTGATTATTTAAGTTCAGTGACTTTTTTAAATCTATATAAATAAATAAAACTGAGTGCCTGTACGTCTGAACCTTACACAAATCCACAGTTTTGCACCTAGAGATACGAAATTCGTTATATAGAAGCTTTAGTACATCGAGATTGTAGAGAACAACTTTTAAATTTGAATAAAAGTTACTTTCATTAAAATTTTATGACATTAAAAATTTCTTGAAATGGCAACAGTATTTTTTTTTAATTACGTCAGAATAAAACCAAAAGTTATTTTAATGTGTCCTCCTTATTTTTGGATTATTTTTATGTATTATGATCGTTTGTCCTATAAATGTTTGAATATTAATATAAGGTTTCCTTAGATGTCCTTAGACTTACATAACAACTACGATTAATTCTACGAAAACGGTTTCTATTTTCAGTTATATTTTAATTTTATTTTAATTTATATTTTAACTTACTTTGGTAGTATGCCGTTTGCCGGGTACCGGATAAAAATCGCCAAATTGCAGACCTAACTAATTCAAAATAACAACCTTCAAATAATTTATAATTCCTATATCCTATATTTAGAATTGGCGATATATTTAGGCGTCATTTAAACGCTTAAACATTTAGCCTTGGCGCCAACTGGTAACAGGCTAACGGAAGAGTACCCTTATTATTTATATTTTAACTTAATATTTCATTATTATATATTTTAAATTTCTTTGAGTGACCATGCTTTTGATTTTTGAGATTTTTCGGATCGTTAAATGAAAAAGAAAAATTGCCAAAATTCCTATATTGCATTTGTTCCACTTTTTCGTAAATGCAAACATCTATATGTTTTTCAACGGAGCCTCACATCCAGTATTATTTAAAGTTTAAGAAACACATTCCACGCATTGACTGTTTTCCTGTACCATCAAGTACTGGCCCCTTTCCCACCCCCTCTCTCCATTCGTATCTCTGTTTGAAACCATCGTAACATCCACAATCACTACCGTCACGCCAAACTAACTAAAGAAGGGCGTTATTTTTTTTTTTTTTTAAAAAAAAGCCCCAAGACGACAAAATTAAAGAACAAACCCCAAGCGACAACTGTATACAAAAAAAAAAAAAAAATGCATTGCCACCTACGCCTCCAAATAACCCGCACACACACCCTCCCCCTGACGGTGATTTATGTCAATGCCTCCCATTAACTTCTTCAGCTCGTGATTCCGTTCCAGGATTCGTAACACAAAAGCAAGAGCAACTTTTCTACTTTTTTTCAGTCCGTGATCACGGAAGATGGCCATTATATGCCGATGGCTAGAAGCGCGTCTCGCACTTATTTTTCGCCCTCTTTGTTTTCAGCGCCACACCCGAAATTCATCTTTCATGTTAAATATGTCGCATTTCTAAGCTTATTCAATGGGGGTGTGAATTATGGTAGAAAAGTTGTTAAGCGTTGACTTGGATGGTACCTTGGGGAAATGAATACCCTTTGTCCAAGTAAGAGTATCTGAAATTATATGTTTGGTGCAAAAGCTACAAAAATACATTCGTACGTTTAAAAAGACATAGGCTTTAGCTGTCAATTACTTACGATATAAATCGGACTATATATTAAATGGATCAGTGATAGGAACCATTCCTTTTCTAGACCTTTTTATGGGAGATTTTTTATGTCACTACTTATTGTGTTTAGTAAATTAAAATTTTTAAACAAATGAAAAATTTACCAAATGTGGTGTTTACAATGTGTTCAATGTTGCAAACTAAGTTTTTTATTTTAATTTGGATAGAAAAGTTCACCTTTATTCTAAACAGAAATACATTATTATTTTAATTTAAAAAAAAAGATTTATAATTATTAGAAATAGGAACACGTTTTTTAAATGTCTTATTATTATATTACGTATAAGAAATATGTAATATAAAAAGAAGACATTTAAAAAACCGTGCGCCTATTCCTATTATCAACCAGATATGAACATTAAAAAAGTTCATATGCAGATTTTTTTTCTTTAATCTTCTACAAGGCTAAAAGAATGTTAAGTGCCAAGAGTTCAGCTTCCTTAATATTAAAAGATAGTGATATGTTTATACAAAGACTCTGTTTTACAATACTGATGTATTCCTAAATGAGACAAAAAATGCTAAACACGTGTAATTTGTCAAATAAGCGTGGTTTCCGAGTCAAGTTAGAGGAACAAAATTCAACCAGAAGTTTCAGAAATTGATTTGTATTTCATTAAGCTTAAACTAATATATATGATTCAGACATGTGTCATATTTCAATTTGAAGATTTTAATAGTAATAGTAGAATTAATAAAAATGGAATAGGCAATTTCAATTGGAAAATCGTCACAAAACCTCAAAATTGGCAGGTTTTTTATTATTATTTGTCATTACCCTTAAACGAAGGCTATCCCAGTTGCTAAAACTGGCCAAATTTTACGAGTTTGGTATCTGGATCTGTTGTAAAGCAATAGAAACGTGTAATGGCTTTTTAGTGACAACAACTAACACAGTAAAAACAGCTTCCAATAAACAAGTACTGAATAAGTGATAAAATAAGAGCAACTTTCAATGTCAATAAGTATTGATGTTCTATACATTTTTTTGTTTTAGTAAAGCACATTTGTAATTTGTAACATGCATTACATAAAAATCAATATTTTATAAGACAACGCACAAGTATATAAAAAATGTAGAACAAAAATTAGTGTCTACATACTATTGAAAATAATAATATATAAATTTTATATTTTTTCCTTAAGTTTATTTTAATTTTTTAAAAATACATTTTTGACTGTTAAATTACGTTTAGGGACACCAATTTTCGATGCTTTTAAAATATTGTATTATGATTTAACAGCAGCTCTCAATAACAAGTGTAGACAATAGTAGATTTCTGGAATCATAAAAATGCGTTATAATAAAATTATATTATTTGAAAGAGTCAATGCTAATTAATCAGAACATAAATATTTAACACAAAATATACCTAAATTTTCTCTTGTAGAAAAAAACAATGTAAAAATTTCTGAATACCATTAAACATACAAATTAAAATAAAAAAGTTTCTGTAACAAATTGCGAAATTAGAAGACAAAAAAAAGTTTTTTTTTTTTTTTACTAAATTTCATCAAAATTTAATAAAACACATTTTGCACTCATTTAATGTCTTAATATTGCATTCATTATTCTTATTATTGAAACCACTATTCATTTACTATCATTCAAGACTTTAAAATGAAACATTTGAAATTAAAAATTATGTTTCCATTTTGTAGCAAAAATTCATTTTCAGTGTCTCTAAGTGCAACACTGCAAGGGCAGCACTCTTTTATACTCAAGGAACAAAAAGTCATCCCTATGTGTTCTTTATTCTTTGGTATTTGTTTTAACGATTATTGTCATCGCCTTTGACACGTTTTCCGATGATGGGTCTATTTACGTCATGAGTTGGGCACGTGATATGATTCCTTATAAATCGTGTATTTTGTTCTCTCTCTTGAACAATCAGTTTGTCAGATAAGCATTGACAGGTGAAGAAATGATAGCACTCCATGAATGAAGGAACGATTTGCTCGTTTGTTGGAAAATTTACATATCTCACATTTAATGTATGCTCCATTAAAAAGTTTTTTTTTGTTGCTATTGTAAGTTTAAAAATTGTGTTTTGATCTATTTTTTTTGGTCGTAGTTTGTCACGCAGTATTTCGTTTAGAAAATTTACTTGAAGAGTTCTGCCTTTTCTTATATAAATGATTTTGAGTTTTCAGTTATATTAGGAATCTTTGGTATGATAGCTTTATACCAGTCTCAAATTTAGAAAATGAAAAATTAACATTTCTATACACACAATTCTCGAACATGGGACTCATTTATGAATCTCATGTTAAGGTATTTTGTATTACTCAAAAACTGGATAAAATCCTTAAAGTAGTTTGATATGATAAATCGTTAAAAAAACATTGATGACATGTAGCATATGAGATGAGATATTTTTGCATAGATGTCTTTTTTCTTACATACATGAGTAAAATTGTTGTTTTCTTGAAATACCCTGGAACCACAGAAACTTTCTTGTTTTATAACAGTGGGGCAATTCACTGATGTAGTGGACCGCCAATACAAAGTTTATGTCCGTCTACCCGTCTGAGGCTAACATTCCAATTTCTTAAACTTTTAAAAAATATTTATAATAAGAAAGCTATTTTTTTAAATGTGATTTTTTAAAGTATAATTCAAGTAGACTATTTCTAAAAAATACAGACAATATTTCAAATTTTCCTCATAAAGTATTTAAAGATCATTAAACAAGTAAATATTTATAATGGCAACTGTTTTTTTGTTTTTTTTTCTTCTTTTCGTTTATCATTAACAAAGCATTTTTGGCATTAGTTTTTAAAAAAAATCTACATTATTTTTCTTCTATCTCCCACTATTCAAAGGAAAATAATAATTGCAATTGAATAATATTGTTATGAATTTTTGTATATTTATAAATATTTCGTAGTGTTAATTTTGTAAATAGGAAAATTTATGTACATTTTGCATAAGGCAGTGCAATAGTTCGTCTTAAGTTGGCTTCCCAGCAATATGGGTCTTAACGCTTGATAACTAGTTTTACAGAGATTACGCTGGGAAGCGAGTTTTACAAGGAGCAGGGCATTTAACATTAGGGTAATGGCAATCTCGCCAAATTGGCGACGTTTTTGGCGACTAATTTTTGTCACCAAATCGCCAAATGTCGCCAAATTTGGTTACCATTTGGTGACATTTTCGGCCCCCATGTACATGTATAGGACTTTTCGACTACGATCTGGAAAGTTCTCCAAATATCTACCTCTAGAAGTTTCACGTATGTTCGCCTCCCCTATAAAAGTTCAAGAGAGTGGGTGATGGAGTGAGTTGTTGGTTGAGTCAGTTGCTGACTGGGTTAGTTGACTAGTGAGTTGACTTTAATTACTGAATTGAGATACTGAGTCTCAGTGAGCATTTAGAGAGTTCCGTAAGCGAACTGTATGCATTGTCTTTTGCAGCGATTTGAGCAGTTGTGTTGTCAAGTTTTTAACTGCTGTTTTGTGCTCTATTGCTGTGAAAAGATCTGTATTGTGTCTACTAGAACGAGAAATTCTGGAGTTGTAAGAGAATCTGTGAAGAGTTATATTGCAATAAATTTCTGCAAGTTTTGATCTGCTTTGGCTTCAAATCTTTCGAACCCATCCACGCAACAGTATTATTGACGAGTGACTATTGTAATACTTTACTACATAACAAACTTTTTATATTATTAACTATTTTAAGTACACGTCGCGCAAGAAATAATTTGTAATCAAATGAACTCTGTGTTAGAATATAACTTATTTTCATTCGTTTTAATCTATTCTTAGGTATAACCTTTCTACTCCAAACACATACGGGTCGGTAATACTATCCTACTTAGGGTTATTAGGAATACATTGTCAGGATACCAATTAACTGCATTTAAACTATCTTTTATTAAGAATTAGTTCCCCTTTATTAATAATAATTTTGTTCTGCTTGGATTTTTTCATAGAATCATAATTTTTTTCATACACATCGACAATATCAAATTTGTCAATAAATATATGCCTCGATCATTAGGATAGACAACCTTTCAGGCATTTCTCATACATAATTTCTTTTTTCTTTTTAGGAGCAGATAAAAAAACACTCTATATCCTTACAGACTTACACGCATTAGTTTTTCATATTGAATCAATGATTCAAATTCAGATAACCAAGAATCAGCATCAATTTTTGATTTATAAAATTTAATTTAAAGAGATGTTAAGTAAACAAACAAATATATTACAAATGTAGGAAAAGAGTTTTCAAAACACCATTAAATACCCAAACAAACAAACCAACCAGTCAAATTTGTTTTTTGATGCTTAAAACTTCCGGAGTTTGGAACAATTTTTTTATTCCCGGAAATTGTTCCTCCTCTTTGGCTAAACAAACTAAATGCATAACAATTCATTCCTATTAACCACCAGAAGAATAAAAAAAGTATCCCTTTACCGGAGTCTGCACTCTTAACTAAAATAGTAAAGTGATAAAAGGAAATTCAAGGGTAAACTTTAACCCTTTCAGTCACAGTGATGCCAATTGGAATCACAACACGATTTACGAATTTGTTTCTCCTCACCTAATACTTCCAGTAAATTCAAATCAACATTTTTACAATCATCAAACTATTCTCTGCCCAAATATATTTTTCTTTTTCACCAATATATGGCTGCACGGGTTCTGTTGATGAATCAAATGAGGCTTTTTTATGTTTTCTCAATTCCGAAAAAGATGCCAAAATTAATTTTTTAAGTAATTTAAATTAAATAACTCTTTCAAATATGTTCGTATTATTTTCTTTAATATTTAAAAATTGTATATTAACTATTTTTAACGAATAAATATTTTAAAATTTTAACATTTGCAATGATTGAAAAGTGACGATTCCATTTGGCATTAGTGGGAGTTGAGTACAACTCAACACCTTTTCCCGGTTATATTTTTTATTTTAGATTCATACTGTTATTACCACGTTATTGCTATTTTTTTTTCTAGCAGTATTCACTACGTTAAGATATATTTACGACTAAATAGAAAATTTCAAATTTTATTTGATTTATTTAGAAATGCCGAAGCGAAATAACTTAGACTTGTCCGATATCTAAAGCCCAATGATGCCATTTGGAATCATTTTTAATTTTAATTAAAAAATTAAACAACAAAATTTGCTTTGAACCCTGTTATTCTGGATACCATATGAGTATATTTTATAAATTTCAGATTTTTAAAATGAAAAATAAATAATTGGGACTGAAAAGGTTAATAACAACATCACATTTTTTAACCGATCTTTTGCATTTCCAGTCGCCATCTTTTTTCCCCCGATCTTTTGTATTCTGTTAGTAAGAGAACAACTGTTCCATTGAAATTTTTTTTATGTCTTTTGGTTTACCTTTTATGTCTTTTACCCTTTTGTTAGGATAACAAAATGTTAATTTCAGCGGTCGAAAGTATAGAAGCTTCTGACAATTCAAACAATCTGAAATGGACTTCGGGAAAAGAACATTGCTCCCGTGAGAAAACTGGGAAGGCACAGAGGCAAATAAATTAATTATTCTGAAAATTCTCGTGGCGGGAAACCTGTAATTACTCATAATGATCCAGATGAAAAATCGAGAATAACCTAAACCATGGCACAAGGACTCTTTTAAAGGCGTTATGGTAATTCATCTCCCAATACCAGTCATTTTGGGAAACCAATAGTTAAAAGGAGTTGAACGGAGAAGGATGTTATTGATTCTTAGAATTGATTTCATTGGAAATGAATAAAAGTAATACCTAAAAGTAAAGTTTAGAAAAATTCTTAAGTAAGGATAAGTGATGTAAGTGTAGTAACTGATTAATAAGACACGCATTAAGGAGAGTAAGGACAAACAGATAAATCTCTTTTTTAAAATATTTCTTTTTAATAACAATTGATAGTTTTGACATAGTATGAGGAAATAAAATTCAGACTTGTTCAAGACCCACTGAATTTGCTTGAAAACTCTTCGAAATATCCTGATTTATCTTAGCAATCTATAGGCACTTAAATTTTAGACGTTAAAAAATGGAATTCAATAGGTGCATTAATTTTATACATACCATCATATTAAAATATTTTGCTAAAATATTTTCAAGATCAATAAGACTGCTTGAAAAAAAAAATATGCTTTGAACTACTTGCTAAATATCTGGTTCAATAATTTCAAATACATAAATATTTCAAACTGTGCTGATTCAATTTGAGTCTTACGAGTGATGCTTAAAAATTTATTGAAAAAGTTCACAAACCAACGAAGAAGGATTGTTCCATATTTACAGTCACGTGATTTACTGAATGTACAATAACACAACATAAAAATATGACATTTTGACAAATAATTTGAAATTACGTCATAAATGTACTTATACATGAATAAAACATATCATTTTCATATACGATTTAAGATAGCATGATGTATCGTTGTATTAATTATAGTTAAGAAATTATATATTCACATACGATTTATAATTAAGACATTATATATTCTTTTACGATTTAAAATTAAGGCATTATATGTTCACATACGGTTTATAATTAAAACATGATCTATTCATTTACAATTCATGATTAAGAGAAGATACATTATCACTCAATTTACGTTTGAGGCATGGTAAATTCATACAGGATTACATAATGTATTGAAATAGTATTGACTAATGACAATATTCATACAACATTAACAAATATCATAATCACATATGATAGACAAATTAAAAACTCCAAATATGATAAACACATTAAATATTCATTCCTTATAAACAAATAAAATATTTGCATTACAATTCACATAAATCACAAATATTTTTTACGCATGACACAGTGATAATACATGTTGATGAGATAAACAATTAGTATGACATGGTTCCAAATTAACAAACTACAAAAAAAATAAAAAAATAAAAAAAATAAAAAACTTCACCCTTTTCAAAACTGACTGGTTCTGTAAGACGAGTTTTGCCTTCATAGTTCAAAATGTCCAAAATGTCATAGATTGAGAGGCGACTGCAATTTTTGGACCCCATCAAACATCATTCTGAATTTTTTATAGAAATTAGAGAGAAGTGAGTAGATTACGAATCCACTGGTCTGCCGTGGCAAAAATGGCCGAAACAGGTCAAAAATCGACTTTTAATAAGTTGAACTAAATCCAATTGCCAAATAATGAGCTTTTTTTTTATTTGGTAACCCCCACTCTTTAATTTTCAATTAAGAAGGTTGCAGACGATTCGAATATGTGGCTATGGCTTACTTGCATCTTTCACAAATGGGCCAAACTGGCAATAAACATTACGTTACTGATGACTTAACTGATGTCGCCAATTTGGCTTACTTTTAAAAGATACAAGTTTTCCGAGCCAGAGATCAGAAATCGTTTGCGCTTTTTCTCATTGAAAATTAAAATGCATTGGGTTGCCAGACGAAAAATTTTGCTCTATTTTTGGCAAGTTATGACATATTTGGCAATCGGATTTTAGTTCAACTCGTTCCAAGTCGATTATTGATCAGTTTCGGCCATTTTTGCCACGGCAGACGAGTGGATTCGTAATCTACTCACTTTTCTCCAATTTCTATAAAAAATTCAGAATGATGTTCGATGGGGTTCAAAAATTGCAGTCGCCTTTCGGACTATCAGGGAATGGAATCAATTTTGTTGACGTTAACAACCCACTTTGAATGAATTATTTTCGTTTAGAATAAAATTGCATAAAAATATTTACAGTTTATATTTTGTTTGTTATTAAAATTTAAAGCTTTTCATTATTTTAGTTTTTTATATGCAATTTTCTACAGCTTTAAATAGTATAATATTATTTTTAAGGCTTTCGAGCTGTAGATGCGCGGGAAAAAGCATTAGCGTACCAAACGTATACTATAATATTTTCTTGGATATTTCCGCTGTGAAAAGGAGGAGAAAGACGTAAAAGAAAGAAAAATCCGCCATGACAGTAATCCACTGCATCATTTATAAAACAAGAAAGTAGAAAGTTTTCATTTATAAATGTTATCCGGAAAGTAAGTGTTTGTATAATTAAAATGAAAGTGAATGTTTGGCAGGAGGATTAAAATATTTTCGTTTAGTTAGAATACAATTTTAATAAAAGATAAAACATTTCAGAAACCTCAGCAGAACACGTAATATGATAAGGATAGGTTTGAATTTGCATTTAGATTAATAAACATCATATATTAACTGATAAATATAATTATAAAACCGTTTTGAATCACACAAAGGCAAAGTTCTTCATAACATCAAATAAACAGGCTCTATCAAATCCTTTAAAAAATATGCATTTAAATATTTTGCTTAAAAATAATTACCATTTATTACTTTTTAAAAATAATGATAATGTTAGACATTCTGAAATTCGGAAAAGCAGTTGTTCTGTATTTGGCAGATCTACAATGTTAACTTAACCTACTTCATAGAATATTTGAGGAGTTTTTATGATTTCGCAAACAAAAATAATCACCAGATTTAAGTCACAGTGTAACTAAAGCTAAAAAAAAAAAAATAATAATAATAATAAAAAAAAAAAAATGAAATATAAACAATACTAAAATTCAGTTAAAATATAAATGTTACAATACGAATAAAACACATGGTGCTTCCAGAAACCACATTTATCTGTCAAAAAACCCCTCTGCAAATGAAATCTCGCCAAAGAAATGTGATATACTGCACCTGTACCAATTTACTGGTGGTAAAATTGAATTAGTTAAATTTTATATCAACGTGTTAATACAAAATATATGATAAATAAATATGACCTTCTATATAAAGTACAACACAATACACATAAAATAAATCCATTAACATTTAAAGCAAAAAGTATTCAAACTACGTTTTCATTCGAAAAAATCGTGCAATTTTTCAAACTATGAACATTAAAATTATTAAAAATATTTTAAATCACTTTCGGCTTACCTGTTGAAATATATTTTGCTCCTCATTAACCATTAAAACACGTTTTCCGGTGATTAGGAAATTCATCAAAGCAAAGCAAGTTCTTACAGACACACGTACATAACACAAAAACACAGAAAAATAATGTAATTGATGTTTCCATTACAATCATATATCGCTGAATGGATTATATCATATCTATATGATATGTAGAACAAGTAGATATCTAGCAATCTTTCAATGACAATATTTATATATCTACTTTACACCTAATCTAATAGTCATTTACATGACCATAAGACGTTCAAATTTGTTATCCTACATGGTAATGTCAATAGTCATACCATGATGAACATAAAGGTTATCGCTCATTTAAGGAGCACTGCTCATTTTTGGTCATTTGCTTCCATTTAAATATACAAAAAGAAGAGGAATGGCTCCCATTCCATTTTCAATATATCTTTCGTATTTTACATGCTGGTCTCACTTTTTAACAAAGGCTTGATTATCTGACGATATATAGTAATTATTAAAAAGAAGCAAATTAACAAACATATACCCATAGAATCAACAATTGAACGAAAACAGAATAAATACAAAACAGTTACACAGGCTTTCACTGACATACATCCTTTGTTTTTCGCTTCTAGTCCCTTTTAAACAGAAACCTTTGATTATCTGACATGATCACAAATTATAGGAAACATTATCTTCTCTTCCGTTTTTTTGAGATTGAGAAATTAATTGTATATCACGTGACTTTCAGCATAATTGAGTAATCAAGCTATAACACCGGAAACTTTCTTGAACCAGTTGGAAAATAAGCACACGCACAGAATTGCAAGTCCCTTCACCATAACAAGTCCTTCGTACTTCGCATTCTGTACAAATTTTAATAACAACCTGTTGATTTTCCTGGCTACAGAAACACTACATTCTTTTAACTTTTGAAATTAAGGACTTAAATGTCTCTCACGAGATCGTTCAACATAATTAAGTAACCAAGCTATACAACAATAGAAACATTCTTGTATTTGTTGGAAATAAATAAATAGATAGAAATGACAGTCCCTTCACCATAACACGTCCTTCGTACTTCGCATTCTGTACAAATTTTAATAACAACCTGTTGATTTTCCTGGCTCCAGAAACACTACATTCTTTTAACTTTTGAAATTAAGGACTTAAATGTCTCTCACGAGATCGTTCAACATAATTAAGTAACCAAGCTATACAACAATAGAGACATTCTTGTATTTGTTGGAAATAAATAAAAAGATAGAAATGATAGTCCCTTCGCCATAACAAGTCCTTCCTTTGTACTTCGCATCTAGTATTCTCTTGTAACCTCACCTATTTGATTACCTGACGTCATCTAAAAATTCTCCATAAGATAGTAAGAGTCTTTATCTCTACAGAGACTTAGGAGTAAAATATGTTTAATTGGATTCCGCAATAACTGTTATCAGGTGACATTTAACTCCCATACAAGGAGAAATTACCAACTGCAAAACATCTTACTTTGCACTTTTGAGTAAACAAAAAGCTTTGGATTACTTGGCGAGATGTAGAAGATCTTAAATAGACATTCTTTTTTCGATGATTCTTCTGCATTAATATCACACTTTCTTGAAAAAACTCTAGATTGAAAACTGACGACAAACAGACAAGTAGTGAGTAAATCCGTAAAAAAGATTTATGTTATATAGATGACTTATACTGAATAACTAGTTTTTAATAGAATGACAGCAGTGCAATTTAGATATAATTCATTAAACATTTCTAGGAAATAACATTATGCAATTGCAAATATTCTCATACTTTTTATAATAAGGATCTGAAACCCTCTCACGAAATATAATATTACCATTAATTTTTATTTTTTATTTTTTTTTATTTTACGACTAGTTGTGTGCGATTGAATGTATGAGAGAGGTGTAAGGGTAAATTATTTGATTCGGAGAAATGAGTGGAATATCCAGAATGAGAGATTATTGAGTGAGTTTTTCTCAGAAAATATTGAATACCGTAATAGTATTTTATCATCCTCATTTCAATAACAAATGTTCGTTATTAATTTATCGATTACAATTTTACATAGAATTAAGTGTGTAGGGGCCAGGGAATGCGATAAAATGTTATTTCTTTACTTTTTAATGTTAGGGTGGGGCAATTATTTGTGACGTAAATCTTATTTTCAGTTAAATAGTTCCTATTCCTTTTAAATTACCCTTATTCTTTTAGTAAGATAGGATGTGCCATCCATGTGCTCTAAATACTAGAATTTTTAGAGATTGATATGGTATATTCAATATCAATCCAGGCGAAATCATTCTACCTTAAGGCTTACAATAAAGGCCCTATTCAAAGTGCACTAATCACTCCCTATTCAAAGTGTGAATATACGGATATGATCGTGACAGTAAAACTCTCGCGTTGATTGTTAGGCTGCCTAGTAGGAGTTTCAAGATTTTCTCTCATGAGTCAAGTAAGAAAGGGACATTTCCCCCTTGACAGAGCGACTGGAAGGGACTATTTTTCAACTATCCCTGACATAAATAGGAATTTACGAATCATACCGTCGACCGTTTATTGCGACAAAAAGTTCGCCAAACGTATTTTCTTAGTTCACTGTTATGGTCGGTCCAAACAAATGTAGAACTCACCACACAATTAAGTGGCTGGAAGGTATTCCCCAGGAAGGCTTCTTATGATGGTCCAACCGGATTCCCGAGGAGGTTTGAGCTTTTTGTCGCTAACAAAAAGTTCACCAATGGTCGATGGGATAATACGAAAGAACCCACATAGGTTAATATAATGATACTATAGTTGCAGTGTAGTTCTTGCTTTAATTTTTTTCATGAATATTGATGGGATATATTTGATAGGAATTCATAGCAATAACACCCCTTTTGTGTAAATTTTAAGCTTAAGCTAACCTCATTTTACATTGAAATATCTATTGAGATGTAGGGGGGGGGGGAGATAATGTTCGTCTAAAATGTTCATGTTTCTAAAATCAATTTATAACACCGCAATTTTTCAAAACTCCAATTAAATATTGTAATTTTACCTGTGGTTTTTTTTAATTCATGTACTTTTAAGACCAATAGAAAATCACTAAAAAGAATCAACACAATCTCCGAACACTTACAAAGTGTTGAAAGTATTGCCAAATTATTATAAGAGAACGCAGATACCGCCCTTATCGACAATTATATACATAAAATCGAAGATAATACAAAGAATTTAAAAAGTCATATGCATTAGTAATCAGTTACTCACAATTTTAGGTAAACTTTTTATTAGGAATATGAACTGAGCAGATCAGTAATTTTTTTCATAGACCATTTTTAATGGGAGACGTATGAATTTTGAAATTTTTAGTGATGGTAAAAAGATTACTATTATTCAAAACTTTTTGAAACCTATTATAAATATGGAATTTTATGTATTTATATATAAAGATATATATGTGGGAAACAAGCGAGCGTGATGATTGTGGGAGCGAGAGAGCAAGCGCCATGATTCAAGTTGAGACAGCCTGCTTTGCGCTAGATTCAGACAACAACTTTGAATTTGGTTGATTGGTTGTTTTCAGATTATCTGGCGCCGTCAGCAACACGAGGGCTATAATACGCCGAAAAATTCGTCATTAGACAAGCCAACATCCATTTGCAAACACCCATGCCTAACACGGGACTCGGAACCCGCAACCCGCAACCTCGCGGTCTAGAAGCTAGCACGCTAACCACTGTACCGTTTGGTCAGCAACTTTGAATTTGGAGGAAATGGAATTTAGCGTTTGACAAGCAAACAACTTACTGTGATGATTTTGTTGCGATCAATGGAGTGCTGCGGTATTGGACACTGGAATGTGTAGATGTCGTAAGAACTGAGTTTTCTAATGGGTTAACGCTTCAGTATACGTCCTATGTAAAATAGTTCATCTTCAATTATATTATTACTGAAACTTCACCGAGCGATAATTTTTGCCTCCCACAACTTGGGGGCTCGGCCGAGATTGGAATGTTTAAATCACCATAGGACTGAGCCCAAAGGGTATTTTTTTTTTTTCGAAAGCTACAAAAGTACGATTGAAGTGTTTGTTTTCCAGAGCTATGAACTGTTTGTTTTCAAGAACTATGGACTATTTTAAGTGTTTACTTTTTATAACGGTACTCTAAATTGTATATTTGACTGTGGTCAAATAATAAGTTGCTGGAACTTTTTCTTTGATTAGGAAGAAGAAATTAACACCGTCTTTACACAAACGAAGGCACAGTTAATGCCTAGCAGAGCGGCTTCATGTTGATTATGATCTGCAAACAGGTGTTGACGAACATGATCCCTTTCATGAGAAATTATGTTACTTGAGTCAATGAAGGGATACAAGGAGTGAAGAGACTGGCTGAGTATAATGAAGAGGAAAGCACAGAATCCAGTCACTATGAAAGCGATGAAGATGAACTATTTTACATATGATGTATACTGAAGCATTAACCCATTAGAAGACACAGTTCTTACGAAATCTACACATTCCAGTGTCCAGTACCGCAGCACTCCTTTGATCGCAACCAAATCATCACAGTTACTTGTCAAAAGCTAAATTCCATTTCCTCCAAATTCAAAGTTGTTGTCTGAAGCTAACGCAGGCTGTCTCAACGTGAATCATGGCGCTTGCTCTCTCGTTCCCACAATTATCACGCTCACTCGTTCCCACATATATATAAATACAAACATACATAAATAACCAAAGAACAAATATAAAGTTACAAATGTAAAATCAACAACATGTAAACAAAAAAAAAATACAACAAATTACCAGGGCATAAGCTCCTAGGTAAAAAAGTTGCATACAAACAAAATGAAAAGAGAGGAAGAAGATTTGGAATTTCATCAGGGGAAGATTTCTCCAGTTTCCTGCATTTTGGTTCGAAAGTTTTTTGCATTTTTCTAGTTTTTCCTTTTCTCTCTTTTCTTGAGCTTTTGGTGTTGGGGCATTCGAAAGAATGTCTACAGAAAGGCTCTTAGTTTTAACGGTTTTGGAAATTTTGGTCAACCCCCGCAGACCAAGGCAGAAATTCCAAATTTTTGTGCCGACGAATGGTATGGTGGTTAGCGTGGTAGCTTCTAGACCACGAGGTTGCGGGTTCGAGTCTCGTGTTGGCATGGGTGTTTGTAAATATATGTTGGCTTGTATAATGACGAATGTTTCGGCGCATTATAGCCCTCGTGTTGCTGATGGCGCCAGATAATCTGAAAACAACCAACCAACCAAATTTCTGTTGTGATCTTTTTATTTTTCATTTTGTTTGTATATATATATATATAAATATATATATATATATACACCAAGGTCCGCCTTAGTTTCGAAGATATTAATTTTTTACGGGACACCCTCTCATTGTGCTTCATTTGATGAGAAAAAAATTCAATTCCATTCAATTAATATTAATTAGACGTGAGAAGAAATAGAAGAATAGAGAATAGAAGAAATAGAGATGATTAGAAGAAAGAAAGCGGTATCAGTGGAGATTGGAATTGTCTTGAGAAAAAAAAGGGGTTTCTTATAAGATTCTGAGGAATCACTCTACGAGTTATGCTCACATGCTCACGATTACGTAAGGAAATTATTAATTTCAATATAATTGGTTTTAACAGTTATAATGAAAAGGGAAACCTTGGAAGATGGAATTGTCTCGAGGAAAAAAACATTTTTTTTTTTGTAAGATTTTTTGGAATTGGAAATATCAAAAATATGTTTGTCCATATCATATAAATATCAGAAATAATTTTCATTTGCAGAGTATTGAAAGAAAAATGGATTGGATATTTAATAAATATTTTGGGTATATTATATTCATCATATTTGAAAGAGCTCCTTTGTCACCTTACATATTTCTAATTTCTAATATTAACCTGATCAAACATTGGAAAAGTTCGTTATTACAAAGTTCCCCTTTTTCAATATTCTAATGTAGTGACAAGTGCTTAAATTTTACAGTATGTTTATATAGAGAGAAACTTATACAAAGTCCCCTTTATCTATCATACGTATTCCTAGATAAAAAGAAAGAACATGCTAGAAACGCGCATTATTTAAAAGAAAAACGGTTATTGAAAAAAGTTAGAGTAACAAAATTAAACCTGAATTTATAACTAGAAGTACCAAAAATCAGACAAAGACATGTGTCATATATCTGTTTGAAGATTTCAATAGTAATAATAGAATTAATGTAACTGGAAACAGGTAGTAACAGGAAATTAAATTTTAACCAGACTAGTGCGTAGGGAATTCTTATCTTGACTGCAAATAAATGATAGTGGATCAGAACTTGGATACTCTGCTCAAGCTTTTTCCCTAACGTTTTCCTCAACTTGATATTACTTTTGTTCTCACAAAAACTCTAAATTTTGCACTTTTTTACATTATATGTCGTTACTATTAACCGAAGGAGGTTTCCGTCGTTAAACCTCTAGCAATTGTACAATCCGGATATATGGATTTGTTATATTTCAATAGAAACAGGAACATGTGTAATGGACTTAAGTGGCAATGAATGCCACAATCAAACTGGAAGGGCATGGGGACCACTTACATGTATTTATTTTCTTATAACTTTTATGTTCAAATAAGAAACTTATTCTTAACTGACTTATTTGCGACATGCGTAATAGGAAATGAAAAATTTGATTTTTCTACCTAAATAATATAACCAATAAAGATAAAGTTTTTAATATAAAATCCTTTATATGCATTGTTAATTTTTATGTGCAATTAGTAAGAGAACACAAGATACATTCCGAACTATTTACTAACTTCTTTTTTCCCCCAAAAAATTGTTTGAATACATTTTCATCAACAACGAATCAACGATCTACGAAAGCTGATAAGTCTGACTTAAGGCAATAAAGACACACATTTTTACTTATTTTGATTAAAAAAATTTGGCAACAGGAAAGAGTTTCAACGATGATTGGTTAAAATTATTTCACTTATAGCTTTGTTAAGCAACGCCAAGTTAAATTTATCGGACTTCACTCCATTATGAATTTATGCATTCACGTTCAATTATCTTTTATTTATTTTGATTAAAAAGAATTTGGCAACAGGAGAGAGTTTCAACGATGATCGGTTAAAATTATTTCACTTATAGCGTTGCTAAGCAACGCCAAGTTAAATTGACTGGACTTCACTCCATAATGAATTTATGCATTCACGTTCAATTTTCTTTTATTTATTTTGATTAAAACATTTTTAGCAAAAAGAAAGAGTTTCAACAAATGATCGGTTAAATGGGATTTATTAATACTCTAAAGTGATTATAGAAACATGTGTAAAAATGATCTTTTAGTGAGAGTTACAGTCCCAAAATTTGATAGAGTGTATTGCAATCGACATCGAATCTATCTGCCAAGTTTCAGACTGATTGGGTGACGGCAAGGGGGCAAATTAGGCATACGCAGATTTGAACCCTATCATAATCATCCCCAGTTAATATAAAGGATTTAAAAAAGATCAAATTCAAAAATTTCATAAAAAATATAACATAAAATTAAATTACTTTAGTACTAAACTTAAACATTTCTTATTTAAATTTTACAAACTTTTTTAAATATATTTTTTAATATTAAATGATGTTTAGAGACACCACTTTTCGCAGCTCTTTAAAATATTGTATCACTATTCAACAACGACTTGCAATACAAAGTGTTGAGAAGTGTTTCTGAGATCGTAAAAATGCCTTAAAATCATCTTAATTGCAGTAACCAATTCAAATTAATCTGCACAAAAACAGTTAATACAAAATATACTTAGATCTTCCGTTGTGAAAAACACAATGGATTTTTTTTAATCGCATAAAATATAAAAATTACTCTGCGTGCTTTACTTTACGTGCACCTCTACAACACTAACAGCAACCCCAAAACTTTTTTACCCTCATGGGACAAGAAACCATTCATATTTATTTTGTTTTCTTTGGTATTTGTTTGAATGATTATTGTGATCCCCTTTTGACACGTTTTCCGATGATGAGTCAATTTACGTCAAGGGTTGGACACGTGATATGAGTCCCTATAAATCGTGTTTTCTGTTCCCTCTCTCTAACAATCAGTTTGTCAGATTAGTATTGACATGTGAAGAAATGATAGCAATTCATGCATGTAGGAACGATTTTCTCGTTTACTGGGCAATTTACATATCTCATATTTAAGTGTACAACTTCTAGTTGACAATTTTTTTTTTTTTTTTTTTTTTGCACTTGTAGGTTTGAAAATTGTGTTTTGAATTATTTCTCTGGCTGTAGTTTTTAGTTTGTCACGCAGTATTGCGTTTAGTGAATTTATCTGAAGCGTTCTGTCTTTTGTGATATATAATTTTATGTTTTCAGTTAGAATGGGAATATTTGGTTTTGTATATTTCATACCAGACTCAACACTAGTGGAGAATGTTTTTAAGTCAAGAGAACCTTCCTTTCTCTAGGGGATCCCAGCCCCCCCCCCCTCCACTTCTCGAACCAACAATATGACACATTACTATGAATAATTTAAAAATATATTTTTTTGTAAACATTTTGAAGGGGACTTGGTTCTCCTTGTTTTCACAAAAAATAATAAAAATATACATTTTCTATTTTTTTTTGTGTTTATAATCTTTGAAACCTTCTCGTTATTCTGGAAAGTTTTTGAGCTGATTCGGTAACGGCAATTACAGAAAAAAATATTTTTATGGAGAATTTAGCATTGCTGCAACAGTTCTTTCGATGTCTCGAAAGCATTTTTCTCAGTTCGTGATTTTTGAAATTCCCACTTTACTCAAAATGCTAAAACTTCAGCAAATATTAATGAAATAACTTGAAATATTTTTTTCTTAATATCTTGCCTTGAGTCTCTTCACGCCTTGTAGGAGCATGAGGCCGCAATTGTCGAAACCCAGTCCCTCCTGTTCAGCGCGGCCTCCCTGGCAACAGCCCAGCTTGGCCAACCGAGATTGTCTCTTTCCTTCAAGATCATTCGCCTCCACGTCAGTCTTGGTCGTCCTCTCTTCCTTTTACCGTCAGGAGACCATGTTAGGGCGATTCGTTCATTGGATTTGGGGTCCCTTCTAAGAACATGGCCGACCCAATGCCATCTTTTTCTCTTTAGGTCATTGATTAAGGGTTTATCTGCTGTTTTGATATATAAATCACGATTTGAAATTTTTTGCGGCCAATAAATTTTCAGAATTTTTCTTAAACATTTAGTATGGAATGCGTTCAATTTATTTTCCTGTTGCTTTGTGATTTTCCAAGTTTCATTGTCATATAATAGTATTGACTTTACTATTGCATTATAAATTTTTAATTTAAGAGAAATGTTTAAGTTTGATGACTTCCATACTTTAAAAAGCATTCTAAAAGCATTTTGAGCTTTTTTAATCCTACATTTGATGTCTTCATCCGTTCCACCCAGTGAGTCTACTATGGAACCAAGGTATGTAAACCTATCTGTTTCTTCAATTTCATTGGAGTTAATGATTACTTTTGACCTATTATTGCTGTTTATTTTCATTACTTTGGTTTTATTTTCATTTATTGCCAAACCAACTTTTTTGGCATTTTCTTCAAGGTGACCAGTTTTTTCCTGTATATCTTGGAATCTGGATGACATCAGAACAATATCATCCGCAAAGTCCAAGTCCTCAAGAAATGTGTTAAAGTCCCATCTTATTCCTCTATGGGTATTTTCTACTGTTTTCCTCATTACCCAATCCAAGACAAGGATAAATAGTAAACCCGACAACACACATCCCTGTCTTACTCCTGTTTTGATTTCAAATTTCTCGGTTAGTTCACCATTTACAAGTACCTGGGCACTACTCCCATTGTACATTTCCTTGATTATGTTTATGATCTTTTCTGGAATTCCATAGAATTCCATAATTTTTCAAAGGCATTTTCTGTCAATGCTGTCGAAAGCCTTAGAGAAGTCAATAAAGTTAAGATAAATTGTCTCATTTCGTTCAACACACTGTTCGATTATGTTTTGAAGGATACATATTTGGTTAACAGTGCTCTTTCCACTACGGAATCCTGTCTGTTCAACCCTAAGAATGTCATCGATTCCTTTCTTTTTTCTGTTTATGATGACTCTTGAGAAAATCTTTCCGGGTACAGAGAGCAGGCTGATTCCTCTCCAATTGTTACATTCAGTAAGTTTTCCCTTCGGGATTTTCACAATTTGCGCTTCTTTCCACGAGAGAGGGACCTTTTCTCCATTCCATATGATGTTAAATAGATTACAGAGTACTGCCGCAGATGTATCGATGTCAGCTTTTATGAGCTCGGCAGTGATGAAGTCATTTCCCGCAGTTCTTCTGTTCTTCTGGGACTTTATTGCATGTTTAATTTCCTCCACAGTAACGTCTCCCATTTCTATACCAAGCTCAACTTGGTGTTCAAAGGGGGATTCAATTTCGCTTCCAACTAAGTTGCTGGTAACATTTAAAAGTTCTTCAAAGTGCTCCTTCCATCTATTTGCGATCTCTTTTTCTTGTGTAAGGATTTTGCCATTTTTATCATTAACCGCACATTCAGCATTTGGTTTAACACCGCCCAATTTCTTTATAATTTTATAAACCTCTCCAATATCACCGATATCATTAGCTCTCTGAGCTTCTTCTGCAAGTGCATGGTAAAAGTTTCTCTTGTCATTTCTGGCGGATCGTTTGACGCATTTGTGCGTTTCTTTGTATTGTTTCTGGTACTTCTGTCTTATTCTTTCTGATTTTGTACTATTTACTTTGCCTTTTAACTTTTTTCTCTCTTCTACGAGTTTGAGTGTTTCGCCAGAAATCCACTCACTTTTTGTTTTTCCCTTTTTTATACCTAATATCTTTTCCACTGTTTTATTGTAAGTTTCTCTACATTTCTTCCAAATATTCTCTACCTCTCCAGGGTTTTCTTCATTTTCTTCAACAAGGCCATTTAAAGCTGCAAATCTATTATGCAGTTCAATTGTATACATTCTTTTTAAATCTGGTTTTCTCAATTTTTCTATATTATACCTTGTTCTTTTATTCTTTTTGTGTCCTGGGTTTCTTGATAATTTCAACTTTACAATCCCTATAAGTAAAAAATGGTCCGATGCTACGTCAGCACCTCTTTTCACTCTAGCATCCTGCAATGATCTCTTGTATGTGTTATTAATTGAGATGTGATCAATCTGATTCCCCAGTTCTACCGTCTGGTGATATCCACGTTATTTTGTGAATGTCCTTATGTTTGAAGAAGCTTCCACCTATGCTGAGATCGTTCATCTCGCATAGCGTTGTAAACAACTCTCCATTTTCGTTTTGGTCTCCAATAGCTTCATTGCCAATTGCACGCTCATCATGTGTCACTCTTTTTCCAATCTTGGCATTTAAATCACCCATTAATAATAAGATGCCATGTTTGGGGGTCTCATCTAATATATTTTGTAGCTGATCATAGAATCTTGTTTTCTGCTCCTCATCCGCTTCATTAGTTGGGGCATACACTTGTATGATAGTAAGTTTTGCATGTCTTGAGTAGAACCGAGCCTTTATTATCCTATCGCTCACCGGAACTCAGCTCATCAGGCTAGCCCTAGCTTTCTTACTCATAATCAGAGCAACACCTCTCTCATGTCTCTCCTCATGTCCTGAGTACACTATGCTGTAATTATCGGTGGTTTTCACCTCGCCAAATCTAGTCCACCGTGCCTCTGCTATTCCAAGAATGTCCAACCCATAGTTGCACATTTCATTTACTATCTGCTTTGTCTTTCCAGCCTGGTACATAGTGTGAACATTCCACGTACCAAATTTTAATTTGTGTTTGGGATGTGCAAAGTAGTTCATCAACAGACGAGGCTCCTTGCGGCTTTCCCCCGCCTGCGTCATACATATTTGTTCCTCTTTCAGATATTCATCCGCCAAAGGGCCAAAGATACCCGCACTGTCTCCCAGAGAATTTTGAGTTTCATTTCTTGCGGTTTCTGTAATCGGCTTTGGTTTTACGTGGTTGGGGGATTAGCCCAACGCACAACCTTCCCCAATTTACCCGGGCTTAGGACCGGCTGAGTAGAGACCGAAGCCTCCATCAGGCTGGGTTTCTTCATATCTATTTGACAAAAATATGCAAGGATTTTTGAATGAATAAATAAATATATATATGTATATATATTTTTTTTTACAAATTTAAATGTTGAAAATTACCCTTTTTTTACGTGTGGGTACAGTAATTATCGTTTCTCTCGAAAACTGTTTAAATTATTCTAAATCCTTGCGTAAAGAGTATATTACTAGAAACATTTTTTTTTTTTTAAATTAAGTAAAAATATTGAAAAATGAAAAAGAATATAGAATTTGAAATTTGATGAATTTTTTTTAAAAAATTAAAAAATTTGAAAATTTAGAGCATTACGTGAATTTTTTTAATAATATATTATTTTTACTAAGTATTACTTTCAAATATGAAAAAATTATATTTTTAACGCTTAAATAAAAGAAAAATGTTTAAAGGGTACCAAGTTCCCTTAAGAAAAGTAAGTTTATAATTTACCAATATTTAGAAATTGCACACGAACTGTATTGCACTAAAGCAGCTATTAATTCCAAAAATTTTGAATTTAAAAAGGCATTCGAAAAATGTTGTATAATCTTTTCGTGATTTGGGATCCTTGAATTTCTTTGGCGTCGTCCACCTAAAAATATTAAGCATTCACTGCATTAACTAAATAAAGCAATACAAATTTCAAATGATACTAAAATTTAGAAAATACAAATAATAATATTTCCGTATAGAAAATTACATACAAAGATACAAAACATGCAAAATCTTTAAATAATATTCCTTAACAATATATAACAAAGAACACAAAATTGTATCTCATGTTTGGGGTACCTCGTTAGCATTTCAGCACCCTAAAATTAAATAAAATACTGATTTGGATATTTTTATTTCATGTTGTTTTATATTTTTTTACTATATAGATTGATGTATCATTTAAGTTTCTATTTGAATTAGAGGTACGGTATATTTTGTTTTAAAAAAGCAATCAATATGTAACTATATGCCTTACCTTTAACTTTGATTTTCTCTAAGTGCAATATATTTAAGTTCAGGGTACTTCTTGTATTGAACCACTAGAAATATTCCAGTAAATTTTTATAAAATTGTAGTGCATAACATACAGATTGAACTAGAGGAAAAATCCTGATATTTTCGTAATTATTTTTTTAAATACTAAATCTTTGTAAACAAATGATTTTTTTAAAAAAAAAACTATATATATCGTGATATTTTTTACTAAGCTTTAATCTCAGTATCTAGCATATATTAAATTACTGGTATTTTTCTATATTATAAATATTTAGAAACATAATAGATAAGTCATCATAACGAGCAGCCGATTATTCAACTATTAAATTGACAGATGAAATGTGAAAGATACCACCACATTTTAAAAACATGTCATTCCATTTATACAATAGAAATAGTCCACTTCATTTCCTTGCATTTTTTTTTCTTTCTCTACTAAAAGACCTTTTTCTTCACAAATTTATTTCACGCCTAATTTTTTAAATGACACAGGTCCTGAAATTTATCTTAAATGGCTTTCGTATTTTCTAAAGTTTGTTACGTATGCGTTTATTTTCTTCTTATTTTTAAGAATAATTCTTATAAAAATGTAAATTTCTTTCCTAATTTCCATTTCCTAAGGTCTATTTCCTTAAATTTTATTATATCTAAAATGTATCTAAATTCCTATTATTCTATTTTTCTAAATTTTATTTTTACATGACTTTTTTTCTCATTATCCGTTTAAAACTAACTTTCCAATCCTCAATTTTCTTCTGGTGTAATATAGACATTGTAAAAGTGAAATATATATTTTTTGAAATCTTAAAGTCTTTATAAAATTACAAAAATGGTGCAACACATATTTCCGAATGTATTATCTTCATGGGCAAAATCTAATTTGTTTTCTAGTGTCCAATACACTAAATCACCATTTTTAAACAATACAAATACTATGTAAATAAGGTTTCTCCTTCCAATTTCCTTACCAAATTTTTTTAATTCTGTGTACTAGATACAAAAATCCCATTAGCTTCTGACCTTACGTAATGTATATATTTATTGTATTTATCAAAAAATATTATAAAAGCGTATTTATAAATTATTTCTACAATATTTTTATTTCGTTGCAAAAAAACTGAATATTTAAATTATATGTTGAATTATATGTTGGTCCACATGTTTTCAAGGCTTTAATTAAAAGCATTCTTCTAAAAAATATATCTCTAAAAAAACTATCGTATTTTAATGCAATATATTTTAATCTGTTTTTTTACCTTGACTCCTTATCCCTTGCTATGAAAAACAAATATGTTGTTAGAGTAGAATCGAAAATGAGTGCTAAAAAATAACTGGAGTTTTAATTATGAAAAGGAAGAATGAAAACGTTTTTTTTTTCTTTCTTTCTTTCTTTTCGGAATGAAGGATTTGATTAGTACGATGGTACGACGGAATGTTTTCGTGAGATTATTATACAAATGCACGCAACTGCACCAAGCAGTATTCCAAATTGCTTCAGAAATTCTAGAGATTACACGATTGCTGTGAGTTCTTCGGTTGAAGATGCTCTGAAATTATAATGAAGGAATTACGCTCATTTCTAAAGTAAGCAAGAAATAAGCGAAACTGTTTTGACGAAAGAAAAATATAGCGTAATTATTATTTTTGCAATGGAAAAAACTTTTAACCCAAAATAGGGTTTGTTTAAATCGTGATGTATAATTGTGGTAGGAATATAATGACAAATGTGTATTGTTAAATTTAAAGATGAAGTTAAGCAATGTCAAATTTCAAATTGTTGCAAACGAAATACTGTGAGTAATTGATTGTAAATAATGTATATTTAGTGCAAAGTGAAAGGAAAGAGGATATTAATATATGAAAGCATTGCCTTCGGTAAGAAAACTTTTGAAGTTTTTTGTTCGGATATTTGCACTTTTTGGAAATTCCAAAGTCAGAAATGTTGTGTAGAAAAAATACAGATGTGTTGGTATTCAGTATAGCTCTCGTACGGATTGAATTGCAATGTTCAACTATTGTATATGGATCCGTTTGGTCATAGAACCTCCCATTCTAGTTTTCGTTAAAATGGCGCAAGTGCATAAGGTAGCTACAATTGCCAAATTTATGTTTTTTTATCAAATGTCAAATCATGGCTCTAAAGATTTTTATCAAATTCGCTGAGAAAGTGCTCTTTGAAGTGTTTTAAATATCTACACCCCGGGAATTCCTGAATAAAAAAAAGTAATAAAAGAAATTCTCCATTTAATTTTCCCGAAAGGAATAATATATTGGTAATCATGAAAAACATCACTAATTTCGCCAAATTGGGGGTGTTTGTTAGCCAATTTGAAAACTTACAATGTTCAGCATCCCATCCCCGTTGTTTTTTCTACCATCAGTTTTAGGTATCAACTTACAAACTCTAATTATCCATATACAAGGAAATTTTTGGCGTGGGTTATTTTTTTCTTTAGACAAACCTTGTGGCCAATGGCATTAACATCTTTATAAGTAAATTTTCACACACCACTAGAATCATAAACGCCTTTTAGGTTTCTTCAGATATTGCAAAGATCTGATGTCTCTGGAGTTACCTTGGCGTAACATCCATTATAGCGCAAATAAAAGTTTAAAGTACAGGACTGGATTTTGGTTTTACATAATTCTAAAAATATGAATCAATGGTAATAAAAAAAACCTTTCTACTCATTTGTTACTGACTTTAAATTGATAAGATTCTAGATGAAAGGTAATGACCAACCAAACTTCAACAAAATTACAGCACTTCCGTATAAGTACCACTTTGAAGTGCCATTTCGGAGGAGGACTTATATATAAATCATTATTGCGATAGAATATTTCAAATGGTGATAGAATGAAGAAATGTGGCATTCTGGAAGGGATCAGCTTACAAACTAAGAATAAATTCTGGAAATCGGGACTTTCAAACAAAATCATCTCTATAAATAGGATAGTGAGGGAGTAGTAAAGCTATCAATATCTGTATTGCAGGGTTTTACTTGAATCATTTATTGCAAAAAACACAAATTTTTTAAAATTGAGTTGTTTTTTTTTTGTACGAATCAAAGCCTTAGAGGTGCACGGTGACGTAAATTAAATAAGTTGGTACAATTGTTTATTGTTTAAATTTAACGGTTGAAAATCGCATTTAATACAGAATCCAAATAAGTCAGTAACTTATGGGATTTTAGCACAGAACCGCAGATAATATTGCAATGTTACTAGAAGATTTCAGTCGCTAACCTCTAGGATTTCTAGAATTCTTCAAAGCTGGGTTTCTTCAGAACTTTCTTCTCTCTTCAGATGCTACATCTACATTTGTTTCAAAAATCAGGTGTTACGATCCTGACACATAATGTTATGTTGATTACTGTGCTTCTAGGTGCGAGGTTTACGGGTTTCTTTCCATTCGAGATGCAAAAGCAGGGATTTAAAGTTCAGTATTATTCAGGAGCTGACATTAAAAATGGGTTGAAATTGCAAAAATACATTCAAAAAGTATTTTATTTGCGGGAAATTACTGTGAATATTTTCTGCATATGTATACTTAAGAACAAGACTGTTTATTTTTTATATATAGCATGAAGATAAAGGAACAATAGAACCAAATGAAATACGTTCATTTTAAGAAATTACTTAAAGAAAAAAAATGTCCTTTTTCAAAAAACTTTATGTGTTTTTAGACTGGTGTAGGGCACATAATAATAATTATACTTTAGTTAGATTCATGACAGAATTGGTTTCAGCAGAAATAATTGTAAAATTCAGCAATATTTTACAGCACAAGATTATGCTTTTTTTGCCATACGACTGGGATTTCGCTATTTGGAAATGCATAATAATTATAATAATCATAATAATAATAATAAAAACAAAAAAAAGTTCTAATTTTCGCCGTTTAACAACACGTTGAACTAATAAAGAGTTCCTCTAACTTTAAAACGTTTGAAGTAATCATCGTAGCAATTAGTGATATAAAACATTACTAGAACCGGTGGTCCCCGACATTACAAAATGAAAATGAATTCTACTGGAACTAATGCGCCTGCTTTCCTAAACGGATTACTTCCAATCAATAAATTGAAAATCAATGAACATCAATCAGAAACTGCAAACTTGTAAATTACTCCAATCAATGGCACATTTAAATGTATTGACCAGTATTAAGAGTAATTGAAAGTTGTGTGATGTTCTCAATCCCTAGTTAGTAGTTGTATTGAAGACATTTAGTGTAGAGGTATGGATTAGAAGACAGACGCAAATTAAAATTGGGGGAGTGAAACATCGCACAACTTTCAATTGCACCATAACGTTGACGTGGACATGTGTTATATTTTGACCGTTTCTATATTTCATCGTTCATTCAGAAAAAAAGACCATTAACAATATTTTTTACGATAATTCTTGTACGCGTCAAAAAAACCCCTCCAAAATGGTGATTTTGGTTATTTACTTTTCGATAACCCTTCTATTATCCTTACTTATGAGTGAAATTGAGCAGACAAGAAAAAACGACCTTTGATGAGGTATGCTCAAGGAAAGAGGACTATGTGTTAAAGGCATTCGTTTTTCAACTTTTTGCTCCCTTAAAACATTTTTACGGGAATTTCGGAGGTGGGAATGTTTAGAGCACCTTAAGAGGCATTGCCACAACAATATTGAGCCAAATTGTTAAAGTCGTTTTTTAGAAATTACTGAAAAACATGATTTTTTCAATGGCAACTACTTTATGCGCACGCGCGAATTTGACGAAAACCTTAATGGTAGGTCCCATGGCCGCCACTTATCCTCATACCAAATTTGAACATCGTAGGTCAATTTTTCCGGGAGTTATTATACTGACCACGTACACACATACACACAGACAGACATTATATCTAGATCACTTTTTTGAAATCAGTATGTTCCAAAATGTAGAGAAATGCAAAAAAAAAAAAAAAAAAAAAATTAAAAAAAAATTGACCGTATACTATACTTTCATTACTCTATGTATACATATGGGTAATTAAAAGTAAAATTTAAAAAATACTATTTCAAGTGATCGTAAATGCAGATAAGAAAAGGGTTAGAGTCATCGTTATTTATAAGGGGCTACGACAAAATTATGAACTTAAACATACAAAGTTGAGATAAGCATATTTACGAAGAAAAAAAAAACTATATGTCTAGATTCTCACATGAGGACCACCTCGTAGAGTTGAGGAGGACAAAGTTATCCTTACCCAAAATTTATTAGATTGGAATGATTTCCACAATTCCTTATTTGCTGAAAAACTTACTTGCAAATAGCTTACAATGCTTTATTATCTGTTCTAAAATGTGCTTCAGAATTAAAATAAAAAATGTCGAAACACAATTTCTTTCTTTCGCCCTTCCCTAATGGGCATATAGACCCCGTAGATCAATATTCAATCCCTATTACACAAACAAATACCATTTTTACTTGGGTTCTTAGACTCACGGCGTTTTTAAGGAATTAGGAAATAAAAATACAATTAAAGAAGAATCAACATATATATTTACTATATTTGGCACTACGACTATCACTTATCTAAATCAGTTATGACAGTTGATAGTTTTGAGAAATATGTCGAAGGAAATGAATTTAAACCAGAACAAAAAACTCTTAAATGTGCTGAAAAACTGTCCAAAATACTCTGATTTATCCAACTAACTATTAGGCATTTAATTTTTCTTAGATGTGAAAAAATGAAAAAAAAATTAGTTATGAAATTTATACATATCATCACATTAAAAGATTTTGATAAAATCTTTCCAATATCAATTAAAGGCTGATTAAAAAATGAAATTAAATAGTAAACAATTTTTCTCTAATTGTTAAATGCCTGCTTATGTAATTTTAAATAAATGGAGGTTCAAAATTTATATGTGTTGGTTCAATTTGAATCCTATGCAAAATAAAAATATATTTAAAAACTGCTGTAAATATAGTAAAACCCATTCAAAGTAATATTTTCAAGCTGTTTATTGTCCAATATTTATAGTCGCGCTATATACGAAATTAGACATTAAGGCATGATAAAAGAATACATTTTCACATATAATTCAAAATTTAAGACATGAATTTACTCATACCCTGCATTAAAATATAATATATTCACATGCGATTCAAGACTGCATGATGTATTCTCCTACAACATGTAATTGAGAAATAATCTATTTACATGCGATGTATAATTAAGACATATGATTCATAATTAACACATGTCACATTCACATACAATTTATCATTAAAACATGATATAATCACATACAATTTATGAATAAGACATTATATGTTCACAAATGATTTCTAATTAAAACATTTATTCACATACGATTCATAATTAAAACATGATTTATTCACATACGATTCATAATTAAAACATGTCACGTTCACATACAATGTATTATTAAAACAAGATATAATCGATTACTATTTATGATTAAGACATTATAAGTTCACAAACGATTTATAATTAAGACATGTCAAATTCACATACGATTTATTATTAAAACATCATGCAATCACATACAATTTATGATTAAGACATTATATGTTCACAAACGATTTCTAATTAAAACATGATTTATTCACATACGATTCATAATTAAAACATGTCACGTTCACATACAATTTATTAATAAAACAAGATATAATCAATTACTATTTATGATTAAGACATTATAAGTTCACAAACGATTTATAATTAAGACATGGTATATTCACATACGATTCATAATTAAGACATGTCACATTCACATACGATTTATTATTAAAACATGATATCATAACATACAATTTACGATTAAGACATTATATGCTCACAAACTATTTATTATTAAGACATGGTATATTCATTTACGATTCAAAATTAAGACATGTCACATTCACATACGATTTAATATTAAAACATCATACAATCACATACAATTTATGATTAAGACATTATATGTTCACAAACGATTTCTAATTAAGACATAATATATTCACATACGATTCATATTTAAGACATGTCATATTCACATACGATTTATTATTAAAATATGATATGATAACATACAATTTACGATATATGCTCACAAACTATTTATAATTAAGACATTATATGCTCACAAACTATTTATAATTAAGACATGGTATATTCACATACGATTCGTAATTAAGACATGTCACATTCACATACGATTTAATATTAAAACATGATACAATAACATACAATTTACGATTAAGACATTATATGCTCATAAACTATTTATAATAAAGACATGGTAGATTCACACACGATTCATAATAAGACATACTGCATTCACATACAATTTATTATTAAAACATGATAAAATCAATTACTATTTATGATTAAGACATTTAAGCTCACAAACAATTTATAATTAAGATATAATGAGTTTTCGTACGACTTAATGGTTTAGACATGTTAATTCATATACGATTTAGTATTGGCGCATGATAATTTCCATACAAAATTAACGCATATCATAATCACATATGAAAGAAATATTAAACATTCAAATATGATAAATAAATTAAATATTCACACTTGATATTATATCTAGCGCACATAGATATCTATGTAACTTTTTCAAAGGCCATATTTATATTTATACATTACCCTTAATCGCATTGTGATATACATGTCGACTCGACGTTCACATTTTTTTTTTCATTTATGATGTCAACAGTCATACTATGATAAACATATCGGTTGTCACTCAAAACAACAAACTTTATCAAACACTGTTCATGAGAGAACATAATGTGTGTGGTAAATTTGAAATTTGAGAGTTATTGGATATGATAGTTTGCACTTTCATTACATCCTACCGAACAAGGTTAAAATGTATTCAAAGCAATGCTACTGAATAGGTTTAATATCGGCCTTTGATTGTATGATATCTAGAGTATTTTAGAAAGAGCACTTTCTTTAACTTTTTTAAGAAGAGGCAGTGAATTTTCTGTTGTGATATTTCAACACAACCAAGAATAACCAACCTATAACTCTGGAGAGTTTCTAGAAACCAGTTGTAAAATATATATATATATATATATATATATATATATATATATATATATATATATATATATATATATATATATATATATATATATATATATATATATATATATATGAATTCATTCACCATAATAGGTATTTTGTACTTCACTTCATGTGCTCACTTAATAAACACTTTCTATTGATGGATACCTACGATTGCCTTGGATTTCTAAGATTGAGATTAAAGGTTTAAATGTCTCTCATGTGATATTACAACGTGACTGAGTAACCAAATCATAACATAATGGAAACACATGTAATAGTTGAGCATCAAAAAACAGATGGGGAAGGGGATCCCATTCCACTGTATTATGTCCTTCGTATATTTTATAATGTACTTAATTTTAAACGGAGGAACTAGTTATTGCAAATAGTTACTGCCTATACTAGATACTGCAAATAGTTACTGCATATACTAGTTACTGCAAATAATTACTGCCTATACTAGCTATTGCAAATAGATACTGCATATACTAGTTACTGCAAATAGTTACTGCATATACTAGTTACTTCAAAACCACTGAAATACATTCTTTGTTTTTCACTTCCAGTCCCTTTTAAACAAAGAAGTTTGATTTTCAGACAAGATCCAGAAATTCTTACAAAAAACACTTTATCTTGCTTGAGAGAAGTGAGCGAACTGTTGCTCTTGTGGTAAATCAAGATTATTGAATAACCCAGCGATAGCACTGTTGAAACTTTCGCGAATCAGTTGGAAAATAAAGAAGAATACGAAGAACTCCCTTTGGAACACATGAATTTGATTACCTGACCACATGTAGAAATTCTTCATAAAATCTTGGTGCTGGAATTTCAGTAAAACGCACCAGTTGACAATAAATCAAGGTCATCCATTGGCCATTGACTACAAGATCTTCTTTCAATGCGCTTTGATACGTATAAAATCATTTTGATTTGGATTACTTGGCCAGATGTATAAAATCGTAAACTTGCAAGATCTATAAATTATTACAAAAACACTTTTTCTTGTGTGCTAGAAGTGAGTGAACCTTTTGATCGTTAAAAATTATTGAATAACCAAGTGAAAATCCCATTGGCACTTTTGTGAATCAGTTGAAAAATGAAGAAGAAGACCCCAATTTTCAATGGCACAGGAATTTGATTACCTGACGACATGTAGAAATTCTTCCTATAATATAGGTGCTGGAATCTCATAAAACTTATCAGTTGACAGTAAACCAATGGTCCTTCACGGCAAGATCTTCTGTCGATGCGATTTGTTATTAACCAAAAGCCTTAGGATTAGTACGCGTGATGTATAAAATCTCAAATATATATCCTTCTTTCAAGTATTAAGCTGCACCAATATCACACTTTCTTGTTAAAACCGAGGATTGAAAACGGAAGGCAATTATCATAGAGGCAGAGTGCATCAATGGTCGAAATATCAGAGTTTTATATAGCTGGCTTATATTGAATTATTACTTTTTTCGAATGAATGCAGAGGGATTTAGATGGAATTCGTTGAAAATATCTCGGGAAAAAAACGTCAATGAATTGCACAAACGTTCTATTACTTTTTATAATGAGGATCTGAAACTGTATTACGAAATCAAAGTTTAGCATTATTTTTTTTTTTTTTTTAGTTTACGACTAGCTATGTGTGAACGGATGATACAGGATAAATTATTTGATTCGGAGAAATCGGTTGCAACCCAAAATGTGAGCTCATAGAGTGATATTTTCGCTGAAAATATTGCGTATTAGAATCATATCATCTTAGTTTCAACAACGAATGTGTGTTATTAATTTTTATCGGTTACTATTTTACATAGAATTAAGCGTGTAGAGGACGGGGAATGTAGTTAAACGTTGTTTGTTTACTTTTTAATATTAGTGTTAAAATTTAGAGAATGCAGACAAATATTTCCGATTGAAATATGATTTTTTTTTTATTAAATAGTTAATCTTCTTTTTATTTTACACAGGTTTGGCATGGTTTAAAACAACTGATTTAAACCAAGTTGTTGTTTCTTTTCTCAAAGAAAAAACAAAAACAATTGGGTTTTTAAAAGAAGAATTTAAAATTGTGAAGAAAAAAAAAAAAAAAAAAAAAAAAAAAACATTATTGGCTTATTTGAAGGATAATTTAAAATTGTATTTTTATTTATTTATTTATAACGAGACACTTTGATTTATTTGGTGACGTAAATAACTTCTAGTTTTAACAAAAAGTTTTCCATTTCAAAGACATATTCTTCAAAAGGAATGTATTGAAAAGATAAGAGTTATAGATTGATGGCGAATGCAAGAAAATGATATAAAAAAAGTTTAGTGCTGATGTATTGAAGGAGGTTTAAGTAATTCTTATTGCTAAATCAACTACAGCAAATGTTGAGAATTTTTCTTCTTCTTTTGGAGCTGTACAATTGTTTCGTAACAGAAGACTGGGTGTAGAAAAAACATAAAAATTTGTTTTTTATTCAAAATGTTAAATCCTAACTCTAAAATCTTAAATTTGTTTTTAAAAGGGAATAAAGAAATAAAAAACTTGTTTTCATTTTATTATTTAAGAAAATAATTCACTAAATGAAATATACATTCTATGTTTCACATGACTGAGTGATGATTTTGTAAATGAAATATTATACGAATACTATAGATAGAATAAGTTATAATCTATTTTAAAATAAACCTTGTAATTAAATATTTTTGAGCAGTAAGTTTTTATATTGATCTAATAGATATATCAATTTTTCAGAATTATTCAAAATTATCAATTAAACTTAAATAATAGGTTGCATTTTAAATTTGTCACTAAAATAAAGGTTTTGGGCTTGAAAAACTTATTTCTAAACTTTAAAAATATCATTTTGAACAAAATATCACCATTACTGATGAATCTAAGAGCATCATTCCGTGCATTATATAGTAAACAATTGTATCATATTCTATACAATATACATTGAATTTAAAGAATAGTAGATCTAACTAAAATATTAAAATTTAATACGATTTGAATGCCACATAAGTAGCAACCATTGTTAATTTACTTAGTTTAAAATTTATTTTCAGAATAAATATTAATTGTTATTTCAACATTAAATTTTATTTATAAATATGTATGCATGTAATTAGAAAAGTATTTAAAAAAAAATCAGTTTAAACCAAAAAAAAAACCCACTGGATTTAACCTTAAAAAAAAAAAAAAAAAAAAAAAAAAAAAAAAAAAAAAATTCTAACTCTGATTTTATCCCTTATCTTTTAGTAGGATAAAATATATCATCCACCTGATCTAAAAACAAGAAACTTGAACTGGTATATCCACTAGCAATCCAGCCGAAGTACTATATTTATATATCTTACAATATAGGTCTTTATAATTCAATGGGAATTTTTAGTAGGATCTTCCATCACTAATAATACTTTATTTATGAAACGTGCATAAACTACATAATCATAAACATGAAAACTACGTAAGACTTAAGAAAATTGTTTTGAACAAGTCAATATTGTTCTGTAAGTAGTGCACAAAACAGCTTGTACACAATGCAAAAAAAAAAAAAAAAAATTCCGAACGATGGCTGTATCTTTTATTCTAAGTCATGAAATAACAAAAGTCAAGTTCCGTTGTAAATTTTGGAAGGTCTTTATTAATTGTATATAATTTTTTTTATAGTGAGAGGTCATCTACATATTAAAACAAAACCCAACTTTAAAAAGTTCAATGGCAACCCCAAAATATTATACCATATTTAGATTTAGAATCCCCAAAAAATGTCTAAGTACTAAATTGCATAATTTTCCAATGAGTGTTTAGTAATTTGTTAGTAATTTAAAAGATGTCAAACAAAATTTAATGTTAAAAAGAAAATGGGTTTTTTTGGTCATAAATTCTTATACAGTTAGTATATATTAGCAATTGTTATTTCAAAGGATAGTTTGTTTAAGTTCAAACACAAATAGTATGCAACTTTTGTACTAAACAGTTATTTAATAATTAATTATTAATTAATAAAACAAGTTTTAAAAATTTTGAAATAAAAACATATATATATATATATATATTTTTTTTTGCTTCCATTATAATTATCATGATCGAAACAACCTCCAGAATTTTTGTCATTCCATTTTGACTTTTGGTTCTCGATATTTTTGCAAAAATGTAAAAAAGCTCCTTTTAAGGAACCGAGTAATAGATTACGTCTTGAAGCATGCAAAAAGTTCTATTCTTTCCTGAGATAAAGAAATTTTCCCTCAAGATCATCCAAATCATTTTTGCTCATAAGTGACATATTTCTCAACATAATGAACTGAAATTCGGAATCTAGGGTAAACGAGGTATTCTAAATCGAATGAAAGCATAAAAAAATAGGGATTCGCTTTGAAATTTTCAAAGATAGAGTTAAATTAAGTTAGTATACATACCCATACTAAAATAATTTGTATCAGACATATAGAAAGTCGCAAACAAAACATTTTGGTGCAAACCGCAAGATTCTACTATAATTAGAACCGAAGATATAGAAATCGTTCGGATTTTTTATGCGTACTGTGCATTAATGATTACTTAGAGCTTATAGGGTATACTATTTTAGAAATTCATTAGAATTAGATATATAGTTTTCCATTGCTGAAAAACTATTAATACTGCTAAACTATAATTGCTGCTGTATTAATTGACAGTTTCTCTTTTTTATAGTGTTTTATAGTACCTGATTTCTTAACTTTTATTTTCAAATAAATAATGAATTTTGTCTTTGTAAATAAAATATTCCTCAGAAAAGGAGGACAGATTCTTTAAATAGGTATATTATTTAATAATTTCCGTTTTGTAAAAAAAAAGGAGAAAAAGGTAACGTCACCAAAAACTTTGTCCAAATAGCATATAAGGTTAAATTATGCTTTTTATTTCTCTGTTTTAAAAGTTTGTTATTACATGTCACAATTTTACAAATACTTTTTTAATAAAACTAACAGAATGAACACAGAATTAACAAACACTTTGTTGAACCCCTGAACCAAGCGTGCCTAGTTCAAAATTGGACAACTTTACAAAAGAGTGAAAAAACTTAATAATATTCTCTACTAGCTGCGTGACCACGCACTGCTGAGGACCCTTTGAAGAACATGAAAGTAATACAAAATGGAAGGGATGTAATATAAGATATTTGGCAATCAAAAACATCGCCACAGTCAAAAATTCGGTAACTGAATTAAAATGAAAAACAAAAAATATAATTAAGTTAAAATTTAAATAATAATAAAGTAAATAATGTATTCTTTCGTTAGACGGGTACCAGTTGGCGCACTTGGGACCAAGTTTAGATGTTTACACGTTTAAATGACGTGTAAATGTATCGCCAAGTCTAAAAATGATTCGTTTCTAATTATCGTAGAATCTTACGGTTTGCACCAAAATGTTTTGCTTACAATTTTCTATATATATGATGCAATTTCTTTTTCTTGAGGGACCATTTACTAAGTAAAAGTAAAGCTATCTTCGAAAATTTCAATACGAACCCTTATTTTTTATCATTTCATTCGATTTAGAATATATCATTTACTCTATACACCAAATTTCAATGCATTATGTTGAAAAATACTTCACTTATGAGCGAAAATGTCTCGACCATTTTTGGACCGATCTTCAGGGAGAATTTCCATAAAACGAAAGGTATTTTTAAGGTTCTACTTCACAGCGAGAGAAATCGAACGGTCAGTGCGGCGTTTCATGACGTAAAAAAATACAAATATTTGTCTAAAATTTCATGGAAACTACTTGGATTTATAGTGCCATGTTTAAGATTAATACAAAAATAGCAAGTAAGCGCAAAAGTAACATAATTTATTTACAAAATTAAATATGTGCATTCTTTATACGAAATAAATAAAATATCGAAAACTGTAATAGCAGAAGTATAACGTATACTAGTGATAATTAGAAAATTAATAAATATAAAATGTAGGCATTAGTAAACAGTATTAAGCAAAGCGCGATTATTTATTTTACAGAAACATTTCATTGTAAACACAAATGTAACATGATCGTTGAAATTATTTATAAAATGAAAAAATCACATAAGTCAGTAAAATATTTAAGGATAACTTATTGAATTTGTTGTTTTAAATAAATGGAATTTAATGAAAGTAATTTTTTTTTTTTTTTTTTTTTAAATTAGTAGGCTGCATAGTGCCCCATCTTGATCAATAACTTGTTGCATCCATCGGGGTAATGAATAGATCAAACTGAATTTGATGTCCGGATCAGCCCGTAAGGATTTCCAAGAGTTTTCAGCAGCTTTCCATACTTCTGCTGTTGATTGCACACCGGAAAAATCAATCCTGGCTTTCCATAATGCCCACAAATTTTCCATGAGCGTAATTCCCGAATAAATGACTTGCGATGTTCAAATTTGATGTACGTTGTGGTGGTGGCCATGGGAACTGGTTTTCGTTAAAATCGGGCATGCGCCTAAAGTTGAAATCATGAAAAAATCATGTTTTTCAACTATTGCTAAAAAACGACTTTAACGATTTTGATTAAAATTTCCGTGTTAGCCTCTTAAGGTCATTCCCACCTCTGGAATTCCCGTAGAAATGAGATACAAGCGTAAGAAGTTGAAAAACGAGCGCGTTTAACACAGAGCTCTCTGTCCTTGAGCATCACCCAACAACGATTGATTTTTTTTCTTTTTTCATGCCCAAGAAAGGACATTGTAATGTGTAAATACCATCACCATTCCAAACCCCCCCCCCTTTTTGTTGTTGTTCTTCTTCTATTTTTTTTTTTTAATTCAATGGCCAATATTATAGTGTAATTGAAAGTTGTGTGATTTTCCACACCTCTAGTTTACCTTGAATTAATCTTTGATTGTTTTCAAAAGTCGTCTACTCTACGGTCCCTTAAAGTGAACGTTTTTTACATTTTCGCTAAAAAATCGAGAACTAAAAGTCAAAATGGAAAGAAAAAAATTGTGGGGGGGGGGGGGTTAGACCATGGTAAATCTAATGAAAGCAAAAAAAAATATATGTTTCTATTAAAAAAATGTAATATTGTTTTATTAATTAATAATTAATTATTAAAAAAGAAATTGATCCAAAAGTTGATAGCAATTTATATTTGGCCATTTACAAACTATCTTTTGCAAAAATAATTACTGAAATATATTAATTATTTAAGTATTTATGGCCAAAAAACCAACTTTTTTATTTAACATTAATTTATCATTTTCTTTTTATCATTTAAATTACAAACCATTCATTAGAAAATTACGAATTTTTGAATTTCGCATTTTTTTTTAATGCTGAATCCAAATATGGGATAATATTATGAGGTTGCTATTGAACTTTTTAAAGTTTGGTTCTGTTTTAATATGTAGATGACCCCTCATGATAAAAAAAACTACATGCAATTATTAAAAACCTTCCACGATTTACAACGGTATCTTTTGCTTGTTATTTCAACAATTAGAGCACAAGATATAGCCATCGTTCTGATTTTTTTTTTTTGGTAATGTACCGAAAATTAAATTTATAAAACAAAACCTTTGTCAGAAAATCGTATATATCAGGAAAATAAAATGCCAAATAAAATCGCACCAAAAAGATTTTCTATATTAAATTTATACCGAAAAAGTTTTGTATTCTTTAAAGATGTTTGGTTCACAGAAAAAAGCAACTTGATGCTTCCTTACCAACTTCATCATCTGGACCAAAATGTAATGCCAAGGAAATAAAATGGCAAATGAAATACTACGCTTCTGGTGTAAATTGTAAAACAAATACAAAAATGCATTCAAATTTAGATTAAATAATAAGGAACTCGATACACAGAACAAAAACTCTCAAAACGGGAAATTAATAAATGTTCACATAGGAATATAAAGAACTTTTTTAACAAACATGGAAATGATTTCAAATTTTTGGTGAATTTCAATAACATTCGTTACTTGCTATTGCGTTTTCATTCAGTATCCGAATACTTCATGTATTATTCGTAGTATTACGTTTTAAAACCACACTTGCACAGAACTTGCTTACAGTATCGATTGTGAGTAAACATACGGAAATATTACAATAATATTCGAAAAACTTATCTGACAGACGATTCTGATACATAAAAACTATCAGAAATTAAGGGGGACACATTAAAATAACATAAGTTTTTTTAATTTTTTTTATTTAGATGCAATAAAAAAATATCGTAGCCATTTCAAGATTTTTTTTTTCATGCCATTAAATTTTATTGAAAGCAACTTATAATAGAAATTAAAAGTTGTTCTCTACAATCTCGGTGTACTAAAGCGCTCCTATGAACCACATTTCGTACCTCTATTTGCTAAACAATGGTTTTGTATAAAGTTCAGACGTACATACACTCAGTTTTATTTATATATATATATATATATATATATATATATATATATATATATATATATATATATATATATATATATATATATATATATATATATATATATATATATATATATATATATATATAAATGTTTTTGAAATGTCTTGAGTTAATTAGATGTTAAGGTTCAATAGAAAACGAACTTTTAAGACATAAATTGCAATGAAGCAAAAATTGTCAAATTTAGACATGGGTTCGTTTGAATCTGTGGTACTGATTTGTATATTTTTTATACATATCCGTGTCATGACATTTCTTTTCCGAAAAAAATAATATAACCCATAAAAACAGAGTTTTTATAACATCATTTATAAGCATTGTCAATTTTTATGTTCATTAAAATAGCGCCGATATTTAAAACATTTCTATCAGCAAAATGCTTGGCAAACTATGTGTCAAAATTTATGTTTTTAAAAATGAACGTTAATTCCTTCTCTAATATCAAAATATCATTTATTTATTCTGATTAAAGTAATTTGTTTACTTGTTTGTTTGTTTGCTTGCTTCGTCTATTTGTAACAAAAATAAAAAAATTAATTCAAAATTCTTATCTTTCGTTCTGTACAACCAATTTTGCCTTCTCTGTTCAAACTATGAAAGGACAACATTTCATTGAATAGAATAATCCTTTTTGACTTCGTTGCCAACCAACTTTGAATAATATATTAACATTTAGTATAACATAGCTGATGATTAAATACAGTTTATGTTTTAGATAAATCTTTTTAAAATGCAATGATTTTTAATATTTTACTATCTTTAAAAATTCATTCAAGTTCTTAAGGCTTGAACCAATATAATATTTTGAAGGAATTTAGATTTTCATGCTGTGTTCACTGACTCATGTTTTGGTGGCGAACTTTTTAAAATGGCAAATTGTAGAGCACTTTACTATAAAAGTTTGACAACGATATTTAAACACTTCAAAAAGTTTCCTAATTTTAAAATGAAAACATCCTTTCAGCTGTAAAATATGTATAATGTAAACAGAATTTTCTTTGACAAATGTGTAGTATCCAGTTACATTTGATGCAATTGTGAAATCTGATCAATACAAAAAAAATATTGTAAATACTGTTACGAATTTTTGTATATTTGTAAATATTTCGTAGTGTTAATTTTGAAAATTGGAAAATTTATGTACATTTTGCATAAGGCAGTGTAATAGTTCGTCTTTTGTTTGCTTCCCCGCAATGTGTGTCTTAATGCTTGATAACGAGTTTTACAGAGATAACGCTGGGAAGCGAGTTTTACAAGGAGCAGGACATTTAACATTATGGTAATGGCAATCTCTCCATTGGCGAGATAGAGCCAAGTTGGCGACGGTTTTGGCGACATTTTGGGTCCCCATGTAGACGTATAGGACTTTTCGACTACGATCTGGAAAGTTTTTCAAATATCTACCTCTAGAAATTTCAAGAAGGTTTGACTCCTATATAAGGCCGGCCGTGAGTTGAGTCCGTGATTTTGAGTCATTGAGTTGTTGACTGGAATTAGTTGACTGGTGAGTTGACTGGAATTACTGAGTTGAGATACTGAGTCTCAGTCAGCATTCAGAGTAGTTCTAAAGCGAACTGTATTGCATTGTCTTTTGCAACGATTTGAGCAGTTGTGTTGTCAAGTTTTTAACTGCTGTTTTGTGCTCTATTGTTGTGAAAAGAGCTGTATTGTGTCTACTGGAACTAGAAGTTCTGGAATTGTAAGAGAATCTGGGAAGAGTTATATTGGAATAAATTTCTGCAAGTTTTGATCTGCTTTGGCTTCAAATCTTTCGAACCCATCCACGCAACAATAATTTATGCTATCCAGTTATACTCCAAATATTAAAAAAAAAGTTAAGTACGTTTACACAACAGGTTACCAATGATACTCGTTTTTCAATAAATACTTTGAAATCATTTGTAATAAATTTTTTATTCATTTCTTAATCCAGTTTTGTCATCTCTGAGCAATATGAACATCAAATAAATCTATCATATCTTAATTAAAGAACTTTTTTTTTAAAAGGCACTAAATATGAATTATCCAAAGGTTATATCCAAAACTCCCCCAAAAGCCCCCCACCCCCCCCCCGTATACAGATACACACAAACACTCCATCATCATTAACCTCAGTGTGGCTTTTCCTTTACAAAATTAACATCATTTCAGCTTCTAAAGATACATGAAAAAAAATGGATTTGAGCGGGAAAAACAAGATATACATACACATTAGGAATTGCGAAATTTGACTAAAGTATGCGTTTTTGATTTTTTGTTTCAAAATGTTCACGAATTTATTACCTTTAAAATAATATCATTTTCTTTCTGAGACTCAAATTACTCTTTAAATTACAGTGGGTTTTGTGAACCTGTTTTGTTTCACATTAGTCAGTGGGTTAAACTTTAAATGCGTTTTCTGAAGAATAACATTTTGGTGTTATATGACCTTACGCCAACGGTCATAACTTCATTATAAATGGTTCATTTACAAAATTTTAATTTTGTTTTGTTCACAATAAATGTGAATGCGTTTCCATCTAGAGTCTAAGATTTATTGTTATAAAAAATTTTTTATATAGATTTTAATCTTAATTTTTTATTAAAAACTCTGTATTTTTTCAAACTTTTTATTTAAAAACTTATAATTAAATTAATATTGAAGCCAAATTCCCAAAACTTTAAGGAAACATGCGTCAATAAAATATCTTTTATTTCCAATAAAAAAATCATACCTCTAAGTTAATTACAAGTTTATTTATGCATGTTTTAATAACGTCCTAATTAGTCATTTTAATTAATATTAGCTAATTAAAAAATTAAGGGAAAAAAGTTTATTTATTAAAATGTATCATTTTTAATTCTGATATACTACCAAAAAATATTAAATTCTAACATAAAAATTAAAGAAAAATTTCTCATTTGTATATTTGTACCTTAACATTCCAAACGCAAACAATAATATTTTCTTGGAATATCTCCTGTATGAGTAGGGAGAGAAAGGCATTTCTTAAAAAATACATTGTGACAATTGTCCACTGCAACCTTTATAATACAAGAAAGTGGGAAGTTTACGCTTATAAACGTTAACCGGACAGTAACTGTTCTTCTCCTGGGAAAAGGAGGGAAATATTATAACATTTTTAAGAGCAAAGTTCGAATTTTTGTAAAACGAATGTCGAATTTGGAGGGAGTAATTCGGAGATGGAGGTCGTTGCGTTTGACCGATACAGAAAAAGAGGAAGAGTGGGGTGGGAGCAATTCCGTTCATATACATTTTTTTTTTTTTTTTTTTTTTTTTAAATATGATTTTATACATTTCTATGACATGTGTGTTTTAGTCTTTTTCGAAATTTTTTATTTCCATATTTTAAGCGATGTTGTGCATAAGGTAGCTGCAAGTTTTGCAACGCGTTTGAAAATCCTTCTGAAATTTTTTCATAGAACATAATAAAATACTTGTAGTTTAAATAAATATTGGTATGCTTGTGAAAATTGCTGGATCTGTTCGAAAGTTGATTTTGAATGAGTGGAATTACACTTCGATGACCGTATTTGTTAGAATAGTGAAGCAACATGCGCATAATTTTGAAAGAGAAATGCAAAGATCTATCTTCATCTTTACTAACTTATCTTTCATAGACTTCGATGACCGTATTTGTTAGAACAGTGAAGCAACATGCGCATAATTTTGAAAGAGAAATGCAAAGATCTATCTTCATCTTTACTAACTTATCTTTCATTTACCAAACTTATGCAAATTTGGCAAGGTTATTGCTTCATCAACGACGAAAATCAATTCACAACCAACTCGATCAATTTTGATGATTTTGGAAAGTAAAAGTTTGGTTGGCAGGAGCAGTAAAATCAGCGAACTAAAAAAAATTTGCAACTGCATCATGGTGTACTTATATTATGGGTATCAGAATCTTAAAGTTAGAAACAATTTTAATAAATAATTAAACATTTCATGAGGAAATTTTGTATTCTTTATATTTCATATTTACATCAGCAGAAATTATAATATTATGAGGAGGGATTTGAATTTGCACACGCTGAATTTTTAACAAACATCATATATTAATGAGTATTTGTAATTAAAAAGCTTTAAATCGTAGTTCTTCATCTTATCAAATATACAGAATCTATTAGACACAATAAAACTCAGGCAACTACATATTTTCTTGATTAATACTTATCATTTATAAACTTTTGAAATATCATGATGATATAGGATATTTCGAAATTTCGAAAAGTATTCTTTTTTTAACTGGAAAATCCACAACTTTTATTTAAACTATTGCGTAGGATATTTGGCAAGAGTTTTCATCTCTTGACCAAAATAGTCACTTATTGCTTGGTAGCTAAAGTAAACATAGTAACTAAAATAACAATAAATTAATAAATAATAATAAACTTAAGTTAAAATATAAATATTAATGATAAATATTACATTTAAAATATAATGCGTTACCACATTTATCTGGCAAAAAACTCTGCCAAATGAAATCTTTTTAAAGAAATGTTTAACAATACATTTACACTTATTTTCTGAGGTTCAATTTGGTTATTTAGATTTCATATCAATGCATTAATACAAAAATATACTAAATAAATTTGATCATCAATATAAAATACAGCACAATATTCAAAAATAAAAACAACATTATTTAAATTAAAGAGTATTCAAATTACGATTTTATTATATATAAAAAAAAATCCATGAAATTTTTAAACTATGAACATTAAAATTATTAAAACTATTTTAAAAGACTTTTAGCATTACTATGGAAAAAAAAGTCTTCCTCAGTCATTTATAAGCATAATAACATGTTTTCAGGCAATAAGAAAATTCCTCAAAGCAAATCACGTTTCTAACTGACAAACACTGAAAAATAGTACAATTTTTTCCATTGCCATCATATATCTTGGTTTATATCATTTGGTTTATAACATACTTATGATATTTGCATGTTCCATGAATGGTATCATATATATTGAACAAGCAGATATATATGTAACCTTTTAACCCTCTGAGGGTCATGGGAGTATATATAAGTCCTTTGATCCACAGTTTTTCCAGCAATACACAACCTTTTTAAATTTCTAAATAAAATGTAAAATAAAATATTTTTTAAATCTTTTCTTTAGGATGATAGTTTAAAAACTACTTAAAACAAAATAAATGAAAAAAAATAAAACTGTTGCTCTTGTGATCGTTCAAGATTATTGAATAATCAAGACATAACACAAGGAAACTTTCGTGAATCAGTTGGAAAATTAAAAAGACGAACATATGAAGCCCATTCATACATTCATACCAACATATGAAGCTTTCAGTCTCTTTTAAGCCAAGACCATTCATACGAACATATGAAGCTTCCAGTCCCTTTTAAGCCAAGACCTTCAGTTTTCTGAAGACCTAGAAATACTTTAAGAAATCACTTTATCTTTGGAGTGGGAAACGAGTGAACTGTTGCTCTTGTGATCGTTCAAGATTATTGAATAATCAAGACATAACACAAGGAAACTTTCGTGAATCAGTTGGAAAATTAAAAAGACGAACATATGAAGCCCATTCATACATTCATACGAACATATGAAGCTTCCAGTCCCTTTTAAGCCAAGACCTTCAGTTTTCTGAAGACCTAGAAATACTTTAAGAAATCACTTTATCTTTGGAGTGGGAAACGAGTGAACTGTTGCTCTTGTGATCGTTCAAGATTATTGAATAATCAAAACATAACACAAGGAAACTTTCGTGAATCAGTTGGAAAATTAAAAAGACGAACATATGAAGCCCATTCATACATTCATACGAACATATGAAGCTTCCAGTCCCTTTTAAGCCAAGACCTTCAGTTTTCTGAAGACCTAGAAATACTTTAAGAAATCACTTTATCTTTGGAGTGGGAAACGAGTGAACTGTTGCTCTTGTGATCGTTCAATATTATTGAATAATCAAGACATAACACAAGGAAACTTTCGTGAATCAGTTGGAAAATTAAAAAGATGAACATATGAAGCCCATTCATATATTTCACCATATTTATCTATCTACTTTACAGTTAATCACAAAGCCACCAATTCGATATTAAAAATTGTTATTCTATATGATAATGCTAACAGCCATACCATGATATGAACATAATGGTTGTCGCTCAACAAAGGGAACATTGTACCGGTGTGATCTTGCTCGTATAACTTTTTGGAAATATGAAGTTTCAGACTTATTAAATACGGTAGTTTGCACTTCCAATACACCTTGCCGAGCCAGATTAAAACGTTTTCAAAATAGGTTTAATGTAGGCCTTTAATTGCTTGGTATCTAGAGAATCTAAAAAAAAAAAAAAACAACCCAAAAACCCCCCTTCTTAGAAGGTAGTTAATTTGAAGTGAGACAAGTGTGGAAAATGGTACTCAGTTGTATTGTAATATGTCGTTTCGGTAATTCACATATATAAATTCAAAATCACTACAAAATCAGTGATATATATCCTTTGTTTTTCGCTTCCAGTCCCTATAAAACGAAGACCTTTGATATTCAGACAAGATCTAGACACTTCATCTTGGATGAGAGAAGTGTATGAACTGTAGCTATTGTGATCGTTCATCAGTACTGAGTAACCACCCTATTGAAACTTTAGTGAATGAGGCGGAAAACAAAGCAGAAGACGAAGAACACACGGTACGCTAACATCCTTTGGATTTCCTGACGACATGTAGAGATTCTTCATACAACCATGGTGCTGGAATGTACTTAAACGTATCAGGTGACAAGGAAGCAGTGTTCTGGAATTATCATTGACAATAAGATCTTGCGTCTATTTTTTTGGCACAAATAAAACAGCTTTGGATTACTTGGCGAGATGCATAAAATCTTAAAAAAAAATTTATTATTTAAAGTATTCAGCTGTAACAACATCAAACTTTCTTGTTGAAATTAAGGATTCAAAACCGAAGTCAAACATCAACCATGCAGAGTGAATGAATGTCCAAAAAAGCAGTGTTATATAGCTGGATCATACTGAATTACTACTTTTTTAGAATAACTGCAGCGCAATTTCGAAGGAAGTATATGAAAATTTCTAGGGAAAAACGTCGATCAATTGCGCAAACGTTCTGTTAGTTTTTACAAGGATGATCTGAATCTGTATGACGAAATCTAAGTTTAGCATTATTTTTTTAGTTTGCGACTAGCTGTGTGTGGTTGAGCGAGGAATGAGGGATACATGATTGATTCGAAGAAAGCGGTTGGCTTACCCAGAATGTGAGCTCATACAGTGATTTTTTCGCTGAAAATATTAAATTATCATACTAACATCCTAATTACAATGAGAAATGCTCGTTACTAATTTATCGGTTGCTGTTTTACATAGAATTAAGTGTGTATGGAACGGAGAAGACAGTACAATGTTGTTCTTTTTCCTTTTAATATTAGCGTGGTGCTTAAAATTTAGAAAGTTCGGACAAATACTTACAATTGAAATTTGATTTTCATTTAAATAGTTCCCTTTCCTTACATTTTGCCGTTGATCTTGTAGTAGGATGGGATGTGTCATCTACCTGCTCTAAATAAATGAGTCTCTGGAATCTGAACTGGTATATTTAAAAGCAATCTACCCGAAGTAATTTGTCTATATTGTTTGCAATCAAGGCCTTTATAATTCAATGCCAACTTTTTCGATACGAAACGTACATGAACTATATATCACCGTAATTATGAAAACTAAGTTTAAAGAAATTGTTTTAAGGGCCTTGGTACCCCTTGTTTTCACAAAAAATAATAAAATATCAATTTTCTACTTTTTGAGTGTTTATAATCTTTGAAACCCTCTCCTTATTCTGTCAAGTTTTTGAGCTGATCCGATGCCAGCAATTGCAGAAAAACTATATTTTATAGATTTAGCATTGCTGCAACAGCTCCTTTGATGTTTCGAACGCATTTTTCTCAGTTCGTGATTTTTGAAATTCCGATATTACTCAAAATGTCAAAACTTCAGCAAATATAAATGAAATGACTTAAAATTTTTTGTGTGTCATTCTCAGTATCTGTTTGAGAAAAATAGGCATGTATTTTTAAATAAAACATTTTTTTTTTTTTAATTTAATTTAAATGTTCAAAAATACCCGTTTTTTATGCTTTTTTACCCTATAGGTACAGTAATTATCGTTTTTTAAAAAAATATGGAAAAATGAAAAAGAATATAGAATTTGAAATTTGATGAATTAAAAAAAAAAAAATACATTTTGAAAGTTTAGAGCAATATGCGATTTTTTTTTTTATTAAAATTTAGTTTTTACTTAGTAATAATTTCCAAATATGTCAAAATTATAATTTTAAAGTCTTTAATAAAAAAGTGCAAGGAGTACCAAGTCCCATTAAATAACTCATTATTATCCTATTAGTGGGCCAATAAGTAGCTTGCACGTTAGAGATTGCTTAGAGGACATAAACTTTTGAAATTTCATCAGAATTAGATATTGAATTCGATTGCTGAGAAAAATAAGATTCCGTAAGTTTCTCTCTCGTGTCTAAATTGAGATTTTCTCTTTTCTATAGAGCTGCTATCTAATATAAAGTATTTAAACTTCCCAATTTCTTTTACCAATTCTGATTTTTTAAATTTTATTTACAAATAACTAACACTATGAGCATTTGTAAATAATTTATCCCTCAAAAGGGGAGGGATTAGTCTTTTAATTGGTGCATTATTTAAATATGTTGGTTTTGGTAAGGGGAGTTGGTGCTCAAAAAACTATAAATAATCGATTTCGAATTTACTATTGTTTATTAAAATTTAAATTTTCCCCTTTAAAAGAATACCTCATTTGTAATAATACCTCAACTAGAAGTATTTGTAATAATTTGTTGAAGACAAAATTGTTAACTATATTAGTGTAAGTAAAGCTTTCTTTCAAAAGCGTTTTACTCAAAACTACATTTTCATTATTCATGTTCCTTTTTCTTAGAAACTACGCAAACTATCTTCCTAAAATTTTTACCACATATTCCTTTTATGTATTTGTATATACTGAAGTGAGATTTTGTTGTTATTTAAAAAAATATTTTTTGTATAAGCCTTTTTCGGCAAAAAAAAACTTGCAATTTTTAACAAATTTGAGTGACTTTCACTAAAATTAATAAAAAATAAATAAAAAAAAAAGTAAAGGAGTCATAATTAAAAGCTAACTTAGTAGAATTCTGTTAGTAGAATAACAAGTGTTTGCTAAATGCATTGCAAAAAAATTTACTTCTATGTCAAACACTTTCTGAGAAAAAGTACACGAAATATGCCAAATTAACATTACCAGTATAGAGGATACCAACTCCCCTTAAAAAGAAGAAAAAGGTGTCGTTACAAAAACAGGTTATTATAAGGTTAGATAATAATCCTCTTTATTTCTCTGTTTGAAAAGTTTCTTAATGCGTGTCACAATTTTATAAAAATATCTTATTCACAATTTGTTGTACTTCAGAACCAACTGTATCTAATTCATAATTCCCGTAATTTTTAAGCCGACCAAACGGTATAGTGGTTAGCGGCCTAACTTCTAGACCACGAGGTTGCGGGTTCGAGTCCCGGGTTAGGTATGGGTGTTTGTAAATGTATGTTGGCTTGTCTAATGACGAATGTTTCGGCGCATTATAGCCCTCGTGTTGCTGACAGCGCCAGATAATCTGAATACAACCAACCAACCCGTATTTTTTAAAAATTGTTTTATTCAATTCTAAATATTTCGAAAAGGCCATAAACACAAACATTTCATCTCAATGTGCTTTCTCTCTTTTTTTTTAATTTGCAATCCAAAGTTCCCCTGTTAGACGTTGGCGAGAAAACGATTCATTGAATGTGACGTCAAGAAATCCCAAACATCTTGGCTTGAAATGCAACAGCAGAAACCAGTTTTGCAAGTTTTTCGCAAATCCCTCCAATCTGTACGGGATATAGCAATGGTCTACCAAATCAATGCCACTATTTGGCAAAAAACTCACGATCACCATAGAAATGGAACGAACTCTTAACGTCACAGATTTTGTTGAGTGTTTTGAACGGACTGGTTTTGGCTCGCTTTTGGGGCAGTTTCTTTTCTTAATATTTAAATAACTATTTTTTTTTTTTTTAAAGAACTTTTGTTTGAATATTTGAAATCAGAAAGAGATTCTTCATAAATATAAAGTAATTTCACTAATTCTTAAAATTACGGGAATTATTCATTTACAATTATACAATATTACAAGAGAGTAAAAAAACTGAATCCTACTCCCTGTTGGACTATCATATAAACTATGATATAAACAATCAGTCATAATCGCATTAAATGCTTTATTTTGGGGAGTGAATTAGATGTTATGGTTCAATTAAAATCAAAGTTTTTACTCATTAACTGCACAAAAAAAAAAAAAAAAAAAAAAAAAAAATTGTCAAACTTGGGCAAAGGTACGTTTGAATCTGTGGGAAAAAAAAAAGGCTTTTTAAAACAATTCCTTATAATACATGACCAGTTTGACAGTTTTCATAACTGTTTGGGACAGAAAGTGCTAAAAAACTTACCGCTGAAAACTGGGTAATATATTGATCCTGTAAAAACGAAGCACTAGAGTGGACAACAATATTCGAGAAGGGTTAACATTCCTTCTTGAAACTCCCGAACGAAATCTACCATACACATGAACAGGAGCTGGAATGGTCAGCCAACTTGCAAAAAGACTTGGCCACAGTCGTATTTCAGTCACTTCCTATTTAAAATGAATATACATGGAGGTGATCGTGAATGTAAAAGTCTCGCATTGGTTATCAGGCGGCCTAGTATTAGTTGTCAAGGTTTTCTCCCATGCGACAAGCAAGAGCGGGGTAATTTCATCTTAACAGAGCAAGCAGAAGGCACGATCTTCTTCAATTCGTTGCGCGTAACAGTATTTATGCATTAATCCTTCAAACCTTCGGTATAAACATAAGTACCCACATATATAGATCTAACAGTACTTCGGTGCAATGTAGCTTTTGCGTTATTGCCTTGATGTATATAGATGGGATATATACATTACGAATTTCACAACGATAACATTATTTTTTAGACCATCATAAGCTAACTACATTGTGCACTGATATATATATTGGGAAAAAAAAATAAAGTCTTTCTCAAATGTTCACATTTCTAAAAATTAATTTCCAATACCAAAATTTCACGAAATTCCAATAAATTTCGTACTCTAACTTGTGGTTTTAATATTTATTTTGATAAAGTCTAATAGACAGTCACTAAGAATAATAAAAAAATCTCTGAACACTTACAAATAAGCATTGAAAATATTGCATAGATGTAAAAATAATTTCAATGGTTTAACATTCCAAGTTAAGTGAAGCATTAACATAGTTTTTACACATAGTAAGTGCACATAGTTTTTCTAATTTATCATATCCATACCCTTGTAATAAGCAACCAATTTAAAATACATGTTATTTTAGTTGTAAGTAAAAATTACAATTTCAATAGGTTTTGCATCTCTAAATAAGTAAAAAAGAACAGCAATTGGGCAGTGTGGGTTGCGATCTCAGCTGTTAAAACTGTTAGACTTTAAAAGAGCTGAAATAAATCCGATTGCCAAATATATCATAACTTGTCAAATAGCCAGCATTCTTTTTCAATTGGTAACCCGACACCTTTCTTACGATGAAGGGTGCGTACAATTCGGTTTCTCTGACACAAAATACTTGCATCTTTTAAAAATGAACAAAGTTGACAATATATATTATACCATTGATGACGCCTATTCGCCTATGGATGGGATACCTAAACTTTCAGTCGTCTTTAGGACTACGCATATGAATTAACGTTCCTTGGAAAGCACATGAATTGGCAGGAACACGTGATTTTGCCTGTTCCCCTCGCCGTGACAAGAAGCTGCGTGATAAATAGATGATAATCTTTTGCAAAAACTTTTATACTTTTCTTCTCTTGACGCCCACCTACAATGATGTCTATAACTTGTCAGATGTATAAATGAATTTAACCTCCTGGGACCCCGTGTACATTTAAATGCACATCGGATTTTGGGCTCATAATTTTTCTTTGCATGAAATAGCCGAATTCAGCCTTACAGCTGATGCTAGTTCCACCGATTGTGACGAAGTAGAGCCTGTAAAGAAACGGCACAAAAGTGTTCCTTTGCCTGTAGAGGCGTCACGAAAAGTTGGTACGAAGCACATGCCAGCAATGGACACTAATAGTCCGAGAGGCAACTGCAATTTTTGGACCCCATCGAACATCATTCTGAATTTCTTATAGAAATTGGTGAAAAGTGAGTAGATTACGAATCCACTGGTCTGTCGTGGTAAAAATGGCCGAAACTGATCAAAAATCGTCTTGGAATGAGTTGAACTAAAATCCAATTGCCAAATATGTCATAACTTGCCAAAAAGAGAACAAACTTTTTCGTCTGGCAACCCACTGCATATTGATTTTCAATGAGAAAAAGTGCAAACGATTTCTCACCTTTGGCTCGGAAAACTTGTATCTTTTAAAAGTAAGCCAAATCGGCGACATCAGTTACGTCATCAGTGACGTAATGTTTATTGCCAATTTGACTCATTTGTGAAAGATGCAAGTGAACCATAGCCACACATCCGAATCGTATGCAACCTTCTTAATTGAAAATTAAAGAGTGAGGGTTACCAAATAAAAAGAAAATGCTCATTATTTGGCAAGTTATGGTGCATTTGGCAAATGGATTTAGTTCAACTTATTAAAAGTTGATTTTTGACCAGTTTCGGCCATGTTTGCCACGGCAGACCAGTGGATCGTAATCTACACCCTTTTCTTAAATTTCTATAGAAAATTCAGAATGATGTTCGATGGGGTCCAAAAATTGCAGTCGCTTCTCAGTCTTTTTCCTCACGTTGTAGGAGGTCTGGATGTTCAAGGCGAATACTAAATTTTTGCACTAACTGTTAAGTATTTTTATGTATCACGTCCTCGCAAAATTGCTTTGCAGCCTTTCATGATTAAATTTAACATATGAACAATTAAATTTCAGAATGTTTGCAAGATTAAGGAGATAGTCATTTTCTGTCTAAGTGTACTTAAAGTGTATGGATCAATTCTGAAATTTAAAAGTACGTTACATAGACTCAAAAGAATAATATACATACAAATTAGCTTTAAATCATGTTTCAAACAGTTGTGGGTCTCAGGAGGTTAAATAAACGATTTTTTTCCCCCCTCTCGAACGCAACAGTAGTCCTATTGCGCCCTACAGAAGGTTAATAAAACTTAGCAGAAATCATAATCTATGAGAGAATCTGTTAGAATTGCCCGTGGAAACTTATTAAGAAAACTTTAATTAAAAAAAAATAAGAATTTGACTTCAACGAATAGAATTACTGAGGATCAGACCATGGTTAAAATTAAGAGCTACTTTGGAGTTTGGAGAGCTTCATTTTGGAGTTTTGCACCATAATTTCATACAGCACTTATAAGATGCCTGAAACGATTCATTTTATTTCATAGTACCAGGGCTCCAGAAAAATATTTTCTTCCTGCGTACACAAATACCATTACCAAAAATTTCCTGCGAGTCTGTGCGCTTTAAATTATACCGCTGCAGAAAATTAATTTTTACGTACTATTGAGGATTTAAAGTTGTTTAATTCAAAACCTTCTTGGAATTTATTTTGGAAGCATCATACTCTGCAAGATAAACATTGGTTTCCAATGGCAAATTTCAGCTTCAATATTAGGGTCATTAGTACTGGGTTGGCTTTAAGGTTGAACTTGTGAAACGGACGCAAACATTGATGCTTTTCCAACATGCCTCCATTTCTAACTGTTTTCATTTTTGTAATTTCGATTTAAATGGTGGGAATAGTTTTGCTCCAACATTTCTTCATTGCAAATACAGCATTTTATTTTCCTTGTCTTGCTTGGATAGCTCCTTTTTATTTTAAAGAAAAATGTGGTTTCTTTAAAATTACAATAAAATATCCCAAGAATTCTTTCAAATTAAAAAGAAGATTGAAGGAAATAAACTCTCAAGTGCCTAAAACACAAGATGCAAATGGATTGAAAAAGTTACAGTAAAAGAAAAACTTGTAATTGCATGTTTCAATAGGTTCAGATTCCAAAATTAGGAAATGATTCCCTACGGCTGTCATATTTTCTCCTTTCCCCGCCGAACCTAACTGGAATTTATCATTCTTCCTAGAAGTAACTGGTGAGGAACTATATGGGGAATAGCATTTCCCCCGAACCTCTTCCCTCCCGGAGTTACGGGAGTCAACACCTCTCCCTTCCCCACCCTACCTAACTGAAATTTCTCCTTCTTCCTAGAAGTAACTGGTGAGGAACTATAGGGGGAATAGCATCTCCCCATGAACCTCTTCCCTCCCGGAGTTACGGGAGTCAACACCTCTTCCTTCCCCACCCTACCTAACTGAAATGTCTCCTTCTTCCTAGAAGTAACTGGTGAGGAACTATATGGGGAATAGCATCTCCCCATGAACCTCTTCCCTCCCGGAGTTACGGGAGTCAACACCTCTTAATTCCCCACCCTACCTAACTGAAATGTCTCCTTCTTCCTAGAAGTAACTGGTGAAGAACTATAGGGGGAATAGCATCTCCCCATGAACCTCTTCCCTCCCGGAGTTACGGGAGTCAACACCTCTCCCTTCCCCACCCTACCTAACTGAAATTTCTCCTTCTTCCTAGAAGTAACTGGTGAGGAACTATAGGGGGAATAGCATCTCCCCATGAACCTCTTCCCTCCCGGAGTTACGAGAGTCAACACCTCTTCCTTCCCCACCCTACCTAACTGAAATTTCTCCTTCTTCCTAGAAGTAACTGGTGAGGAACTATAGGGGGAATAGCATCTCCCCATGAACCTCTTCCCTCCCGGAGTTACTGGAGTCAACATCTTTTCCTTCCCCAACCTACCTAACTGAAATTTCTCCTTCTTCCTAGAAGTAACTGGTGAGGAACTATAGGGGGAATAGCATCTCCCCATGAACCTCTTCCCTCCCGGAGTTACGGGAGTCAACACCTTTTCCTTCCCCAACCTACCTAACTGAAATTTCTCCTTCTTCCTAGAAGTAACTGGTGAGGAACTATAGGGGGAATAGCATCTCCCCATGAACCTCTTCCCTCCCGGAGTTACGGGAGTCAACACCTCTTCCTTCCCCACCCTACCTAACTGAAATGTCTCCTTCTTCCTAGAAGTAACTGGTGAGGAACTATAGGGGGAATAGCATCTCCCCATGAACCTCTTCCCTCCCGGAGTTACGGGAGTCAACACCTCTTCCTTCCCCACCCTACCTAACTGAAATGTCTCCTTCTTCCTAGAAGTAACTGGTGAGGAACTATAGGGGGAATAGCATCTCCCCATGAACCTCTTCCCTCCCGGAGTTACGGGAGTCAACACCTCTCCCTTCCCCACCCTACCTAACTGAAATTTCTCCTTCTTCCTAGAAGTAACTGGTGAGGAACTATAGGGGGAATAGCATCTCCCCATGAACCTCTTCCCTCCCGGAGTTACGAGAGTCAACACCTCTTCCTTCCCCACCCTATCTAACTGAAATTTCTCCTTCTTCATAGAAGTAACTGGTGAGGAACTATAGGGTATATAGCATCTCCCCACGAACCTCTTCTCTCCCGGAGTTACGGGAGTCAACACCTCTTCCTTCCCCACCCTACCTAACTGAAATTTCTCCTTCTTCCTAGAAGTAACTGGTGAGGAACTATAGGGGGAATAGCATCTCCCCATGAACCTCTTCCCTCCCGGAGTTACGGGAGTCAACACCATTTCCTTCCCCAACCTACCTAACTGAAATTTCTCCTTCTTCCTAGAAGTAACTGGTGAGGAACTATAGGGGGAATAGCATCTCCCCATGAACCTCTTCCCTCCCGGAGTTACGGGAGTCAACACCTTTTCCTTCCCCAACCTACCTAACTGAAATTTCTCCTTCTTCCTAGAAGTAACTGGTGAGGAACTATAGGGGGAATAGCATCTCCCCATGAACCTCTTCCCTCCCGGAGTTACGGGAGTCAACACCTCTTCCTTCCCCACCCTACCTAACTGAAATTTCTCCTTCTTCCTAGAAGTAACTGGTGGGGAACTATATGGGGAATAGCAATCCTGCGGAACGATGTCGCTTTTGCCGGAATGCGGATAGCTCGATCTGTTAAGCGCATTAAAAAAAAAAAAAAAAAAAAAAAAAAAAACACTTTTGATTTTAATTTCCTGCAGGATATGCCGATTTCCTGCGAACATCGTACGCGCGTACGTCCATTTTATCGGACTCTGCGATAGTACTGTTACACAATAGCCATTATTAAGCTGATGCTATCCATAGGAGTCAGGAGTCTGTAGAAATTGAAAGAGGAGCTAAAAACTCCACTACTGAGACCACGACGGAATAATTTATAAACTATGGACTTGTGAGAAAGATCGCACAACTTTCAGTTACACTATAATACTTCATTTAAATTTGACATGTATTGGTGTAATTTACCGTTTTGGTTTCCATAATTTTATTTATTTAAACAAATAAGCCCGTTTTGCAATAGTTTTCGTAGAAACAATTACATTGTACAAAAATACCAAATTGGCGATGTAACTGGCGGTAACCATAATTTTTTTTCCTCCGGGTAAATAAAACAGAAGATAAATTATCATTGATAGGTCTCCATAGAAGATAATACTATTATTAAGACATTTGCCCTACAACTTCTTGCGCAATTATAAAAATTTTACGCAAATTTCGACGTAGGGGATGTTTAAGAACATCTTAAATTCATTGCTACATTTACAAGGTGGTCATAAAAAAAACTTTCCCGAAATATAGATCTCTAGCTTCCATTCTGTTCAATTTATCGAGATGAGATTTTAGGTAAAGTTTTTCAAAGGTATGAGCTGGAAAGTTTGTGAATGGCAACCAAATGGCGATCACAGTTACGGTTACAGTCACAGAAACTCGAAATTTTAGAATAGCAACACCTACTTTTTCTATCGCAAAATGCTTAGCGCATGCGAAAACCTTAAAAAGCATTGGAACGGTACGTGAATCACAAAAAACGAACGCGGGATGCAAGCCTTAAAAACGAACGGCCAGCAAAAACACGATCGGGGGGCACTGTAGAATTTTGCATGTGACAGAGGTCAAAGTTCCCATGGGTGCAATCACAGGCAATTTTATCGATTTTCTAATCTGAATATCTGGCGAGCAGCCTCCGTGTGATAGTGTTTTTGTTGGCTCTTCGCAGAGCTGTTTTTTGTGCGTGCATTTTTTGTGATACACGCACTGTTCCAACATTTTTGAGGGTTTTCGCATGCGTTGAGCATTTTGCGATAAAAAAAAAGTAGGTGTTGCCATTCGAAAATGTCTATTTTCTGTAACTATAACCGTAACCGTGAGCGCCATTTTGTTGCCATTCATAGAACCATTCATATCTTGTTTGTTGCCATTCATAGCTTATACCTCTGAATAACTATACCTGAAATCTCAATGCGATCTGTTGAACGGAACGGAAGCTAGAGGTCTATATATCGGAAAAGTTTTTTTTATGACCACCCTGTATTTTGAATAAAATCGTTAACAATGTATTTTGTCAGTTGCTGAAAAATATAAGTTTTTCTATTCAGGCTATAGCTCTCTTATGAACTTGCGTTATTTCAACGAAAACCGTTATGATAGGTCCACAAACCCGTAGACAAACTTTTAACACTATATGTCAATCCTTTCAGGAGTAATCTTTCACAGACAAACACAGAAATTGTTCTATATTCCACTTTTTTAGACATTAATATGTAAATAACCTGGAAAAATAAAAAAAATAATTATTATTTAAAAAAAAAAAAAAAATGAAAATTAAGTAGCATTTAAAACATAAAATCAATAATAAGTATTTAATTATTTTTTTTTTTAAATAAAGCACTCGAAATTAATTAATAAAACATATTTTATTAACTTTCCCGATAAGATTTCCCACCTAAAGTCAACTCCCATTAAAACTTATAAATTTGCATATTTTCATCTAGTGACGCAAGTTTGACAGTGTTTTTTTTTCCTGGGTAACCTGTTTTATACACTATGAATAAACTTTAAACCTTAAGTTAATAATATATGTTAATACAATTAGGAACAAGGTGGCTTGGATGAAAAATAGTCTTAATATGACATGCCTGTGTTTGTTATTCATATTGAATCTATGATTTGAATTCAAATAACCAAACATCCTTATTTATCATATATTAGTAAATGTTAATTTAAAAGGATGCTAAACAGACAAAAAAAAATGTCATCTAAAACTTAGACGATAGGAGTTTGAAAGACGCCCACAAATACACGAACAAACAATCCACCCAAATAAAATCGCTTTCAGATGTTTGAAACTCTTGGAGTTGGGGACTATTTCCCTATTCACGGAAAATGTTCCTCCTCTTTGGCTAAACAAACAAGCTAAATGCGTAGCAATTCTTTCTTCTTAATCACCGGAAGAACAAAAATGAATCCTTTTCACCTCAGTCCAGACTTCTAACCAGAACAGCCAAACGATAAAAGGAAGTTCAGGGGCAAACTTTACCAACAACATCGCATTATCTAACCACCATTTTGCATTTCCAGCCGCCATCTTTTTTTTATTACTATTATTATTATCGTCTTTTGCATTCTATTAGTACTAGAGCAACTGTTCCATTGAAATTTCTTTTATTTCGTTTGGTTCGAATAAAGCTAAGTAAACACCCTTTTGTTACGATAACAAAAGTTAATTTCTGTTGTCGAAAAAAAATAAAGTTTCTGACATTTCGAACAATCTGAAATGGACTTCGCTAAAAGAACATTGCCATCCGTGGGAAAACTGGAATGGCGCAAATCCAAATGAATTAATTATTCACAAAATGCTCATGGTGATAAAGTAGTAATTACTCATAACGATCCAGACGAAAAATCAAGCATAACCTTCACAATGGAGCAATGACTCTTTTAAAGGTGTTATGGTAATTTATCTTCCAATACTTGATATTTTGGGGAACCGATAGTTACAAGGACTGGAACTTTTGCTTTATAACTTGTCTTTTGTTTTCATTCAGAAAATTTTGCTTATGAAGAAGAATGTCATTCATTTCCAGAGTTTATTTAAATGGAAATAGTTAATGCCGAAAAGTAAAGTTTACAAAAGTTCTTAAGTGAAGATAAGTAATGTGGATGCAGAAACTGTTTGTGAAGATATACATTAAAGATAGTAAGAACTAAAACCGATAACACACTTGTCTAAATTGTTTTATCTTTATGAAAATTGATAGTTTTAGCAGTGTACAAGTGAATTCATTCAATGTTGTACAAAAAACACTAAATGTGCTTAAAAACAGTCCTAAATGCTCTACATATCCAAGTAATTCTTAGGCATTTAATTTTTCAATGTAAAAAAATGAACTTCAAAATGGACATGAATTTTATACATCATGGGCGCCCGCAGGACTATTGGCAGAGGGGGGGGGGGGGTGCAAGACTGATAGAATTTTGTTTAAATTGTTAATTTTTCAGAAATGTGGATTGCAATTCCCAATGAATAGTCCACATACTCTACCAAAGGATTATTAAAAAATAGGAAATCAAATGTTGAATTGTGTAGTGCAACTTAGAGGGAAAATAAACTTTATTAAAGAATTGTACTAAATAACTAAAAACAATTATACATTTTATTTACTTAGCAGTCAGCAGAGAAAATCATTCAGCGAAAATGGGGAGAAAAAAATCATTTATAAGCAATAAATACTGAAACGAATGTTATCAGTTCATGCGCTAGTTCCTACTGAATTTGACAGAAGTATTATAATGTAGCTCAGAGTAATAAATAACCAGACTTATCTAAACTTGTACAAACTAAACAGAAAATACGGAGCTACAAAAACCCGAATCTTGTGTTAATTAATAAAACAAACCTCTAAAATGATTAAAAAAAAAAAAAAAAGTGGCAAAAAAAAAAAAGTGGCAAAAAAATAAAAAGTGGCAAAAAAAAAAAAAAAAAAAAAAAAACATTGTTCGATGTAGCAATTATGTATTTTATTTCCACCTGGAGCTCAATCATTTGGTTTGAAAAAGAATAATAATTTGCAATTAGCTGTCAAAATGATGTGAATTACCCATAGGATTTACCATTATCTCCAAAGGAAGCATACCCTGAGATTAATAACAAAGATTTAAAAATACAGAAGTGTAATCTTTTGTTTCTTCTAAGTTAAAAAAAATAAATAATAATAATAAAAAAATAAATAAAGAATTAATGAAACGTAAAGGAAATGCTCATTGAAATCTAAAAACCTCCTACGTCTTATATCTGATATATATAATTTCCAATCCTCAATATTTGTAAGCAACTGGCGCCTTAAAATCTCTTCGCAATGATCGATGCTTGCTATAGCAATGATCAGCAATGAAAAACGAAATAGGAAATAAACAGAAGTCATAAAATAAAGTTGAAAAAATTCATTGTAAGATTGAAATAAAGTTTCAAAAGGGCATATGTGCTTTTTTCCCCCTTGGAATTTACACTTTTTTCACCAATTTTTATTTAATTTTCAAAAGCCAGGGGGGTGCGAGTGCATGTCCCCTTCTGGGGGCGCTCATGTTATACATACTATCACATTTTTCTAAAATGTTTTCAATATCAATTATAAACAGCTGGAAAAAAATTGAAAATGCTTAGTAAACTATTTTTCTCAAATTGTTAAACATTTGGTTGTATAATTTCAAATTAATATAAATTCAAAATGCTATGTGTTGGGATTCAATCAGAGTTATACGTTTGATACTTAGAAATTTATTGAAAAAGTGTTACAAATCTTACAAAACACATTCATAGTAGTCTGATGCCACACGATGTTGATTGTTCCATATTTTAGTCATAAGATTTACAAATTATACATTAACACAAGATAAAAAGATAACATTTCTTCATATAAATTAAGTTCAAGTCATAAATACAGGATTAACATATAATATTTTCACTTACGATTTAAGATGTAGGACTTACAGTCTAGAGCTTAGAACTTACAGTCAAGACATTATACATTGAGTCATGATATATTCACATACGATTAATAATTAGGAAATTAAATATTTACATATGATTTATACAATATAATCACATACGAATTGTAATTAAAAACATGATATAATCACAAACGATTTATAATTAAGACATTAAATAATCACTTATGATTTATAATTCAGGCATAATATATTAATATAAGATTCATAAAGACATGATATATTCACATATTATTTATAAATAAGATATTACATATTTTCATACGTAATATAATTAAGGCATATTATATTCATATATGACTTAAAATTAATACTTGATATAATAACAAATGATTTATAGTTAAAGCATGATATTATAACATGCGATCTATAACTAAGACATTACATATAATTTATAATTAAGACATTATATATTCGCATAATATTGTTAATAGTTATAAGTAATACATTTTATATTCACATATGATTTGTAATTAAAACATAATATATTTACATACGATTTATAATGAAGACATATTAAGATATAATATATTCAAATATGATTTAAAATTAAGACATAATACATGCTATTATTAATAACTATAAGAAATACATTTTATATTAATTTACGATTTGCAATTAAAACATGATATATTCACTCACGATAACCATGGAAACCGTAAGAACCCTTGACGTCACGGATTTTGCTGAGTGTTTTGATCGGACTGGTTTTGGGGCATTTCTTTTTCTTAATATTTAAATAACTAATTTTTTTAAAGAACATTTTTTTTAAAATATTTGGAATTCTGAAAGAAATTCTTCATAAATATAAACTAATTTCACTCGTTTTAAAAAAAATGCTGGAATTGTCTATTAATACATGATATATATTCACATAAGATTTATAATTAAGGCATAATAAAATCAAATATTATTAATAATTATAAGAAATACATTTTATATTCACATACGATTTTCACATACGATTGATAATTAAGGCATGATGTTGTCACTTACGATTAATAATTAAGACATCATATATATTCACATAAGATTTACAATTAAGACATGATATATTCAAATATGATTTATAATTAATACTTAATATAATCAAATACGAATTATAATTAAGACATTATCTATTCATATTTTGATTTAAAATTAAGACATGATGTAACCAGATACTATTTATAATTAAGACATGATACTTAAAAATTTTCACATACGTTTTACAATTAAGACATATACATGAATGGCTAAGTGGTGAACTTTGTTCATTGACAAACTTCAATGTGATATGCTCTAAAATCTAAAAATTTAACAACAATATTTAACAATTTCTTAAACTTAATTATCTGTAAAATAAAATTTTTTGCACATATAAAATCTGTATTATGTCAACAAAAGCTTCTTTGGCAAATGTGTGTATTCAGTTTCATTTAATGCAACAACAAAGTCAGTTTAATGGCTCACATTTTGGAATCATTTTATGGTAGCACTACACACATTAAAAAGAGTTTATAATACTGCTTACACAGAAGGTTTTATAGCTTAATATAAATGTAGCATTAATATTAATTTATTTTTTCCAATAATACTTAAGTTTCTGTACAATACTTTCAAGTGTAATTAATTTTTTTAGTAATTTTATAAGTTTTCTAATTTAAGTTCTTTAATCTTTTATAAGTTTCTAAGTTAGTTAATAATCCAAACATACACTACCAATGAATCCATTCAATCTCTCTTACCATGCCTTATTTAAAAAGGAAAAAAAATGGGTCCAAAGTTTGTATCCCAACCTTCCCCCCCCCCCCCCCATTCACATCATACACACAAATACTGCATCATCATTAAACATATTAGCCTTTTCTTTACATAATTCATATTATTCGAACTGTTCCAAACGCAAACGATAAAATTTTCTTGGAATATCTCTGGTGCAATATGTATATTACAAGAAAGTGGAAAGTTTTCGATTATGAACGTTACCCAGAAAGTGGAAAGTTTTCGATTATAAACGTTACCCAGAAAGTGAAAGTCGGTCCCCCGGGAAAAAGGAGGGACATATTTTTACTTTATTTTTAAGCGGAAAGTTCGAATTTTCGTAAAAGGAATTTCGAATCTGGAAGGAATAGTTCGGAGAGGGAGGTCGTTGAGTTTTACAGGTAGAGGAATGCTAATTTGATGAGGCTAGTACAACCTGAATGACGTAAATCAATTCAAAACAACCTCGGTAAATTATACAAAGACAAAAATGACCACCAACTACAAGCACAAGGCCCATCGAGCTCGGTCCAATTTAACCTTTCCGGACATTCTTCCAGTACAGATCCAGCTGTCTTTTAAAACTGTTGACTCCGGTAGAAGTTACGATGTGGTTCGTCAGATTGTTCCATTTATCAATTACTGTATTGTAAAAATAATGTTTACATACTTGTAGGAGTTTGGAATAAAGATTTGTTTTGGTTTAATGATTAGTTAGCGAGGGCAGCAAAATCAGCGAATTAAAACCTGCGACCGACTCGTGGCATACAGGTGTCATAGATATCAGGATTTATAAGATTTTATAAAATATGAGATGTAGTATAGGACATTTATTTGGCGTGATTTTATTGCCATTTTTTTTCCGCGAATAAATGCTTTTTGTGGCAGATTTTCTTTTAAGTTATATTCTAATTTAATTTATTCCTTATATTTTAATTTTAGTTTAGTTACTGTGTTTTTAATTTTGGCGATTTTTCTAATCGCCAAATGAAAAATATTGCCAAATGTCCTATACTACATATGTTCCGAAGATGAAACTTTTAATGAGATAGGGTTTTTTTTCCTTCTGCTTTCTGCATGTTTGCATCAACAAGGATATGTATAATATGATGAGGATGGATTTTATCTTGCATATTAAGAAACACCTTAGATTAACACACAGTTATAATTAAGAAAAGCTTTAAATCGCACTAACTTAAAGTTCTTTCATAACATAAAATATATAGGTTAAATCAAACACTTTAAAACACATGCAACTATATATTTGGCTTGATAATATTTATCATTTATATAATTTTTAAAAATCATGATGCTGCAGAACATTTTGAAATTTAGAAAAGTATTCGTTCCTCATCTGGAAGAACTACAACTTTGATTTCAACTGTTGCATACGATATTTGGTGAATTCTTCCATTTGAAGAACGAAATAGTCGCCAAAAACCAAAACTCGGCAACACAAGTAAAATTAAAATAAAAGCTAAAACTTAAATATGAATAATAATAAGAACATTAATTTAATACATAAAAATTAGTGCATTTGAAATATAAATCGTTGACTGAAACCGCATTTATTCTGAAAAAAAAGCTACCAAATTAAATTTTGCCAACAAATTTCCTATACTACATCTGTATCTATTTGCTGGGGATAAATTGTATTTGGGCAATTTAGATTCTGTAACAACGTAATAATAATACGAAAAATATATTAAATAAGTTTGATCGTAAATATCAAATGCAGCCCAATATTCATAACACTAAACAAAACATTTAAAGCAAAGATTATTGAAAATACGATTCTGAACTAAACAGTGCAAATTAAAAAAAAAAAAAAAAAAAAAAAAAAAAAAAAAAAAAATGAACCATTTGATTTATTTAACTTTAAAACACTTTCGGCATATACCTATAAAAAGAGATTTTGCTCCTCTTATATCATTGAAACACGTTTTCAAGTTATAAAAAAATTCCTCAAAGCAAAACAAGTTCTCACTGTAAAACACAGGAAAATAATGTAATTGTTTCCATTACAATAATTGAAATCATTATATCATAACTATATTATCTATAGCACAAGTAGATATTAATGTAACCTTTTCAAAGACCATATTTATGTATCTATTTTATAGTTAATAACATTGTCATCTACATGTAGTAGACTCGACGTTCAAATTTGTTATTCTATATGATAATGTCAACAGTCATACCATGATGAACATAATGGTTGTTGTCCTTCTACAACACTGACTGCACAGATAGGATCATGCACACTGATCTCTACTACAACTTCTGGATAGCGCATTCTTGGTTACTGACTTGAAGTTGAAGAAGGCTTAACAATCAGCATAGAGATCCATAGCTTAAGGCTTATTTACACGTCTGCTTAGATTACGTGACACCAGTGGAACGACCTCTGCTCCGCCTGTCGATGGTCACGGGAAAAAAACACAGGTGATAGGATGAAAGAAGTCGTTGGTTCTAGTCACTGATCTCTACTACAACTTCTGGATAGCGCATGCTTGGTGACTGACTTGAAGTTGAAGAAGGCTTAACAATCAGCATAGAGATCCATAGCTTAAGGCTTATTTACACGTCTGCTTAGATTACGTTACAGGAACGACCGCTGGCCCGCCTGTCGATGGTCACGGGAAAAAAACACAACACAGGTGATAGGATGAAAGAAGTCGTTGGTTCTAGTCACTGATCTCTACTACAACTTCTGCATAGCGCATGCTTGGTGACTGACTTGAAGTTGAAGAAGGCTTAACAATCAGCATAGAGATCCATAGCTTAAGGCTTATTTACACATCTGCTTAGATTACGTGACACCAGTGGAACGACCGCTGCCCCGCCTGTCGATGGTCACGGGGAAAAAACACAGGTGATAGGATGAAAGAAGTCGTTGGTTCTAGTCACTGATCTCTACTACAACTGCATAGCGCATGCTTGGTGACTGACTTGAAGTTGAAGAAGGCTTAACAATCACCATAGAGATCCATACTAACAACTTCCCCCAAAACTAGTTCAAATTTGTTTGTAACTATGGACAACCTATTTCAAAGCATTATGGGGGGAAGTATTCAAATGACATCATCTGCTTGCAGAGCAGAAACCGCTAATAAGCGATCCAGAAGTTGTAGTAGAGATCAGTGATCATGCACATACGATCTTTGTTGGAAATCCGAAAAATGAGAGTTATTGTATAGGATAGTTTTCACCTCCATTCCATCTTGCTGAACCAGATTGAAACGTTTTCAACGCAACACAAATGAAGAACTTGGCACTATTCCAAAATATTGTCTTTTAAACAGATGCGTTTGATTACTTGACGAGATCAAGAAGTTGTTAAAAAAAAAATTCTTGAAGAAAATATAGCAATGGAATCTTCTATATCAATTGAAAGAGTAAAAACATGCGAAACAGTCATATCGCCAGTCACTGAAATATGTGGTTTGTCTTTCACTTCCAGTCCCTTTTTAGCAAAGACCTTCAATTTTCTGAAGATCTAGAAATTAAAATAAGAAAAGAAAAAACTTTATCTTTGGTGTGAGAACTGAGCGAACTGTTGCACTTGTGATCGTTTTAAATCATTGAATAACCTAGCCATAACACAAGGAAACTGTTGTGAATCATATGGAAGTTAAAAAAGATGAACATATGAAGCCCCTTCATCGTAATATGTTCTTCGTCCTTCGCATTCTGTACTCTCCCTAAACGTATACAGATAGTTACCTGAGTTAGATTCCTGATTAGATTACCTGATGATGAGCTGATACTTGAAATAATTCCAAAACTTTCATACAGCCGTTCACTGAAATCTCGCCTTTGTGTTTCGCACCCAGTGTCTTTTACAGAAGGGTCGTTGATTTTCTGAGGAACAAAATAAATTCTTTTCTTTCGTTGGTGAATAAAGTGAGGAAACGCATCTCTTTCTAATAGCTGCATTTAAAAGGAGAAATAAAAAAATAACAACCATTATTAAGAAGGCGAAATGATTTTTGTACTTGGCATTCTGTACTCATTTTTAAAGATGGGCATTTGATTTCCTGACGGCATCTAAAAATTTTCCGTAAAACACATGGGATGAAATTCCATAAAACGTACCAGTTGACTGTAAACCAACGGTCAGAATATACAAAAAAATATGAATAAAGTGAGGGAACGCATCGCCTTCTAATAGCTGCATTTAAATGGAGAAATAAAAAAAAATAACAACCATTATTAAGAAGGCGAAATGATTTTTGTACTTGGCATTCTGTACTCATTTTTAAAGATGGGCATTTGATTTCCTGACGGCATCTAAAAATTTTCCGTAAAACACATGGGATGAAATTCCATAAAACGTACCAGTTGACTGTAAACCAACGGTCAGAATATACAAAAAAATATGAATAAAGTGAGGGAACGCATCGCCTTCTAATAGCTGCATTTAAATGGAGAAATAAAAAAAAATAACAACCATTATTAAGAAGGCGAAATGATTTTTGTACTTGGCATTCTGTACTCATTTTTAAAGATGGGCATTTGATTTCCTGACGGCATCTAAAAATTTTCCGTAAAACACATGGGATGAAATTCCATAAAACGTACCAGTTGACTGTAAACCAACGGTCAGAATATACAAAAAAATATGAATAAAGTGAGGGAACGCATCGCCTTCTAATAGCTGCATTTAAATGGAGAAATAAAAAAAAAATAACAACCATTATTAAGAAGGCGAAATGATTTTTGTACTTGGCATTCTGTACTCATTTTTAAAGATGGGCATTTGATTTCCTGACGGCATCTAAAAATTTTCCGTAAAACACATGGGATGAAATTCCATAAAACGTACCAGTTGACTGTAAACCAACGGTCAGAATATACAAAAAAATATGAATAAAGTGAGGGAACGCATCGCCTTCTAATAGCTGCATTTAAATGGAGAAATAAAAAAAAATAACAACCATTATTAAGAAGGCGAAATGATTTTTGTACTTGGCATTCTGTACTCATTTTTAAAGATGGGCATTTGATTTCCTGACGGCATCTAAAAATTTTCCGTAAAACACATGGGATGAAATTCCATAAAACGTACCAGTTGACTGTAAACCAACGGTCAGAATATACAAAAAAATATGAATAAAGTGAGGGAACGCATCGCCTTCTAATAGCTGCATTTAAATGGAGAAATAAAAAAAAATAACAACCATTATTAAGAAGGCGAAATGATTTTTGTACTTGGCATTCTGTACTCATTTTTAAAGATGGGCATTTGATTTCCTGACGGCATCTAAAAATTTTCCGTAAAACACATGGGATGAAATTCCATAAAACGTACCAGTTGACTGTAAACCAACGGTCAGAATATACAAAAAAATATGAATAAAGTGAGGGAACGCATCGCCTTCTAATAGCTGCATTTAAATGGAGAAATAAAAAAAAAATAACAACCATTATTAAGAAGGCGAAATGATTTTTGTACTTGGCATTCTGTACTCATTTTTAAAGATGGGCATTTGATTTCCTGACGGCATCTAAAAATTTTCCGTAAAACACATGGGATGAAATTCCATAAAACGTACCAGTTGACTGTAAACCAACGGTCAGAATATACAAAAAAATATGAATAAAGTGAGGGAACGCATCGCCTTCTAATAGCTGCATTTAAATGGAGAAATAAAAAAAAAATAACAACCATTATTAAGAAGGCGAAATGATTTTTGTACTTGGCATTCTGTACTCATTTTTAAAGATGGGCATTTGATTTCCTGACGGCATCTAAAAATTTTCCGTAAAACACATGGGATGAAATTCCATAAAACGTACCAGTTGACTGTAAACCAACGGTCAGAATATACAAAAAAATATGAATAAAGTGAGGGAACGCATCGCCTTCTAATAGCTGCATTTAAATGGAGAAATAAAAAAAAAATAACAACCATTATTAAGAAGGCGAAATGATTTTTGTACTTGGCATTCTGTACTCATTTTTAAAGATGGGCATTTGATTTCCTGACGGCATCTAAAAATTTTCCGTAAAATACATGGGATAAAATTCCATAAAACGTACCAGTTGACTGTAAACCAACGGTCTGAATATACAAAAAAAAATATGAATAAAGTGAGGGAACGCATCGCCTTCTAATAGCTGCATTTAAATGGAGAAATAAAAAAAATAACAACCATTATTAAGAAGGCGAAATGATTTTTGTACTTGGCATTCTGTACTCATTTTTAAAGATGGGCATTTGATTTCCTGGATATTCCGGGATATACAAAAAAAAGTTTTTCGATGCGCTTTGGTAAAAACATAAAACCTTTGGATTACTTGGCGAGATGTAGAAAATCTGAAAGAAATATTCTTCTTTCGAATATTCAACTGCAACACTATCACACTTTAAAAAAAACACAGTAAATATAGATTGAAAGCTGAAGATAAACATCAACAAGGCAGTATGTGAGTGTCCAAAAAACAGAGTGTTATATAGCTAACTCATACAGAATTATTATTTTTTTTATTGACTGCAGTGTAGTCCAGTTGGAATAGATGGATCATTTCCAGGAAAAAGCATTATTTAAATGGTAAATTGTTCTCTTATTTTTTTAATGGTGTTTCGAAATTGTCTGATATAATATAAGATTAACATTATTTTTTTAGTTCACCACCAGCTGTGAGTGGTTACACGTATGAAATAAGAGTACGAATAAATTATTTGATTCGAAGAAATCAATGGCGTACCCAGAAAGGGAGCTCATGAAGTATTTTTTCGCTGAAAGTATTGAATTGAGTAATACTATCATATCTTTATTTCAATGAAAAATGTTCGTTATTATTTTTATCGGTTACTGTTTTACATAGATTTAAGTATGTAGAATATTTTAGAAAGTTGTGTAACTTTTAATATTAAAGTAGGAATTAACACTTAGAAATGTTGAACAATTATTTACGTTTGAAATCTGATTTCCAGTAAAATAGTTCCTCAAGACGTTTATTTTACCCTTGATCACTTTTAATTCATGCCGAACTTTTTCGTAGCATCTCGCAACACTAGCAATAATTTGTTTACGAAACATTCATAAACTACATAACAAAACAAAAGATTTTTGCAATGCAAACAAAATGCGAAAGTGCTTAAGGGGAGTGGGAGTTTAAGAACGTCAAAGAATAAATTGTGAGATTAATATTATAAAAAAACTATAAACAATTTCGTATCCGAAGATGCAAAAAGTTTTAATATATATATATATATATATATATATATATATATATATATATATATATATATATATATATATATATATATATAATATATTTTTAAAAGAAATGTTGTGCATCAATTTGTGTTATCGTTTACTACTTTAATAGCCCAAATCTCCAAACGCAATTCTAGAGACGTAAGGAACATTTACTCAAAACCTATTAAAGATAAATGCCAAAATTTTCTAACATATACTCTTATCAATATATTACACAGCTTGAATGTAGCTTTTTTATATATATATGTTGTATGATGAAGGGGTAAAAGTGAAAGAGGCCAATTAAATGGACAGCAGGTTTATTCGTGCATTAGATAGAAATAGGTTCTTAAACCCAAACTAGGAGAGGCAACTTCCACGTCCGTTCACCTCCACTCCTTCGATCATACTGTCTCTCTGGCGACGAAGTCGCCGCTAGGGGATTACATAAGCAGCGCCCTCTACATCAATGGAGATAAGACACTCCGCCATCCTGATTGAGGAGGACCGCCGACTCATTGATATATACTACACATGTAAATAAAGATATTGAAAAATACAGCACAATAATAAAATTTAAACAACATTATGTCTTGAAGATCACAATGTGTAGTTCTTAAAAATTTAAAGTCTGTGGAAAAAGTTCTTGCACCATGAAAAGTTTGTAGAAAGGGGAAAAAAAAAGTCTCTCTTTAAAAAGTTTGTGTGAAAGAAAAAAAAATCTTCTTTCAAAAGTCCATAAAAAGAAAAAAAAGTATCTTCTTTAAAAAGTTTGTATGATGGAAAAAAAAGTATCTCCTTTCAAAAGTTCATAAAAAGAAAAAAAAAGTCTCTTCACTCAAAAGTTCATAAAAAGAAAAAAAAAGTCTCTTCTGTAAAAAGTTCTTGTAGAAGAAAATTGAAGAAACTTAAGTATCTTCCCAGCACTTCATCATATCAGCTGACGTAGATGTGAGAAGTGGTCCTTCAGTTGTCCCCAGTTTACGGACATCATATCGGTCATTTGGCCGAATATTTACCACCTCGTATGGGCCGAAAAACTTTTGACGCAGTTTTAAACCAGTACCAAACTGTGTTCTTTTGATGGCTACTTTGTCGTGGAGTTTGTACTTGTTTGCTGTCTTGCGTCGAGTATTATAGTTGTGCTTGCTTCTTTCTTGCAGCTGTAGTATATTGGTTTTTGCTTGTTCGCGCATTTGTCGTTTATTTTGGACGAAGGTATGTATGTGTTCTTCTTCGAGGATTTTCTTGATGTTAAGGTCTTCCTTATTTTTCATTTTAATCCCTATTAAGAGCTCGAAAGGTGTGTACTTTGTTGCTGAAGAAACGGTGCTGTTGATTACGCGTTGGACTGCTGGCACATGTTTAAACCATTTATTGGGGTCATCGAGGGATAACTTTGTGATGACAGGGATAAGTGTTCCATGAAACCTCTCTACTTGTCCATTTCCACGAGGCTGACCAGTGGTGATTGTGACATGTTCAATTTCCTCATCTTCGCAGTATTTCTTAAATTCTATTGCTGTAAAGGCTGATCCGCGGTCTGATATTATTCGTTTAGGGTTTCCGAAGGTAATTTGTTGGAGTTGAAGTTTATCCAAAGCATCTTTTGTTGACGTTGACTTAACAGGGTATATCCATATGAATTTGCTAAAGGCACATACCACGGTAAAGATGTATTTGTAATTTTTATTTGTGCTTGGAAGTGGGCCGAGAAAATCGACATGGTAAGTGTCCAACGGGACGTCGCCTTTTGGGATTGGGTGTAGAAATCCTTCTTGTTTTCCAACTTTACGTGAAGAAAGTATGCATGGAATGCAGTTGGATATTACGCTTTCGACGGTTTTTTTTATATGCGGGAACCAGAATTGTTGTTTCACCAATTCTTCAGTTTTATTGATCCCGAAATGGCCTTTATTGTGTTCTATTTGGACTATTTGTTTTTGCATGTCTTGTGGTATAACTAACAGTTCTTGGTCATTGACCAGTTTGTAAAGAATGTTGTTCTTGTATTTGTATTCTGTAGTTGAAGAGTGATCGATTAGATTTTTAATTCCTTGTGTGAATTCGTCCTTTGACTGAGCATCGCAGATTTTCTGGGTTGTTGCATCAACTTGGATTGACATGACTGGGTAACGACTGAGAGCATCAACATGTGTCATCTGCTTGCCTGGTCTGTGTACTATCTCGTAGTCAAAATCCTCTAACAACATTGCCCATCTGGCAATTTTTGGTGGAACTTCTTTCCTTGACATGGTCTTTTGGAAGGCTTGGCAGTCTGTAACAATTTTGAACTTGGTACCTACAAGGTAGTGTCTGAATTTCTTTAGTGCTTGAACTATGGCAAGAACTTCTAATTCGTACGATGAATATTTCTCTTCTTGTGGTGATGTCTTATGGCTCATATAATGTATAGGATGGAAGATGTTATCCGAGTCTGCTTGAAGAAGAATAGCACCAAATCCTTTTGAGGATGTATCACAATGTAACTGTAAAGGCGAGCCTTGTTTATATAGGTGTAGCACAGGCTCTGTTGACAGTGCCTGTTTCAGTGTAAGAAAAGCTTGTTTTTGGTCTGTACCAAAATAAAAAGGAGTATTGTTCCGTAAAAGATCACTTAAGGGTCTTGCAATGGCAGCATAATCCCTTATAAACTTCCTAAAAAATCCACTTAGACCCAAGAATGATTGAACATCTTTTGTTGTTTTGGGCTGTGGAAAACCTAAAACAGCGTTTGTTTTGGCTGTCGAGGGACGAATTGTACCTTTTTCTAAAATGTGCCCGAGAAAGTTGATTTTTCTTTGTAGAAAATTGCATTTTTTAAAGTTAAACTCAAGTCCATAGTCGGAAGCTACTTTGAAGACTTGCTTGAGTTTTTCGACACCCTCTAACTCATTGATTGATGGGATGATCAAATCGTCTAAGTACAAGATCAGTGTATTAGTTTCTAAAAGTTCTCGAAAAACAATCTGTATGAATCTTTGAAAAGCAGACGGCGAGTTGCAAAGTCCAAACGGGACTTTATTAAATTGATACTGATTATCTGGTGTAATAAAGCTCGTATACTTGCGGCTGGCAGGATCAACGTCTACTTGGTAAAACGAATTTTTGAGATCTAAATTTGTGTACACGGTAGCCCCTTGTAGCCTGTCGAAGACGTCGTCTATAATAGGAATTGGAAATCGTTCTTTGATTACCACTTTATTCAAACGTCTGTAATCAATACACATGCGTGTTGAGCCATCTTGTTTTTTGCACAAAACTATTGGTGAGCAAAAGTCAGAAGTGCTTTCTGAAATAATTCCGTCGTTCAATAGTTGTTTGATTTGCCTGTTAACTTCCAATTTCTCGGTGATTGATAAACGGCGTGCCCGCTGAAAGATTGGCGTTTCATCCGATAAAAAAATCTTCATTTGAAAATTTGTACTTTTTATCTTATTTGGTTTATAAAATTTTACCATATTCGTAACAGTATCCTGCAAGTTATCGTCGTTAATGTGCAAGAAATCCGCTTCGTTTAAACTCACGCTATCCCCAATCGTAAACAGAAAAGGTAAACAGTCAACGTGTGCTGTTTGTTTACATTCTGGACCAGGAGCTTCTGGTTTTGACCCTTTTCCTCCGTCTTCTGTTCTAACACAAACTTCGCCTACTTCATCAGGATCTTCCAATGACCGCTCGTCTATTCTCCTGGGGACATTAAGCCCCGCCTCCATCAACGAAGAGCCCGTGTTTTCCGTTGAGTTATCCTTTGTATGACCTTGACACGTGCCTTCTTTTTGAGTTTCCGGAATCGGAAGGATTTGCGAAGTATTTAAAATTTCGTTATTTTTGTCAGCAGGAAAAGTGATATATTCCGAGTTCTTTTTTGAAGCAACATAGCATTTTTTTTCCGCGCTGGTTTCGAATTCGTTTACAATCGGGAGTGTGTTTCGTTTTTTTATGCTTTCGTATACGTTAGGTGGAATTATTAAATTCGAACATAGGTCGTCACAAGCTGCTGCCGTAACTAGAATTGGATTTTTGTTCTTAGGATGAGCTAGATTTATTTTTGTCAACTTCGCTTTTTGTGTGGAACCGAAAGCTCCTGTGAGGGTTATTGATCCGTCATAGACTGTTGAGGGTGGTAATACACTGGTTTTTACACAAGTTATATTAGTACCTCCATCGATCAAAGTTTTTATTTTTTTATCATCGATAAGAACATCTTCGTACTGTAGCTTATTGAAATATTTATCGCGGTTGTAATTTCTTCCGGTTTCTATTTCGCAGACGTGATTATTTGGTGCATTTGGCCTAAAATTATCGTTGTTGTTACGGTGATTGTAAGAACCCCTTGGCGGTCTGTTAAATGACCCTCTGTATTGGTTTTGCGTATTTTTGTTTTGGAAATTCTGCCCGCTGTTGTATGTTTGTTGCTGATGATTTGTTTCGCTTAGAGATTTACGTTTTGACGTAAAGTAAATATCACACTCTTTTGCAAGTTCTTTAGGTTCTAGCCAGTCTTCCCCTTGGCGAACGGCGATGTGTGCTTGTGTTTGGCGGTCAAGTGTGCTGAAAAGTTTATCCGACACCATTAATTTACATAGTGTTTCGTAGTCAGTGGCGTTGCGTACCTTACAGTAATATGCGAATGATTGTGATAGCCTTGACCCAAATTGCGTATGCGACTCGTTCGGCATGCGTTTGCTCCTTCGAAAATTAAGAAGACATTCTTGTGGCGTGGGTTGAAATTGGCGCAGGACAATACTTTTGACTTGTTCGTAATTTTTTAGGTCGTTCTCCGAAATATTTAGTAAAATGTAACTAGCCTGTTCGCCCAGTATGCTAATCAAAATTTCCGATTTTGCATCATCTGGGACATTTTTTGACGTAAACGCACGTTCCAGAGACTGAAAGAATAAATTGTAGTTTTCTGGTCTCGACGGGACTGGCATGCTTAGCGTTCGAACACTGCGAAGAAGACTTTCGATATTTGGACTTGCTTCGGTTGCTGTGGTACTTCCAGTACTAGTTTGGTTTAATGCAGTAGTATTTGTAAGAGCTGTGAGCTCGAGTTGTCGTTCTATCTGTGCAAGTTTAACTTTTCGTTTTCAAACTTAGTTTTTTCGATTTCGTTTTGCTTTTCAAGCTTAATTTTTTCGATTTCTTTTTGATTTTCAAACTTAATTTTTTCGATTTCTTTTTGCTTTTCGTTCTTATCATCTTCGATTTGCTTTAGTTTTTCATTAGCCTCTTGGGTTTTTCTATCCTCCTCTTGGGTTTTTATATCAGCTACAACTGTTGTTATTAAATCTTGAACGAAATCTGGATCTTTAACGAAAGCTTCACTTTTTTCGATTAAGTCTTTTAATTTTAGAATTGTGGCACCATCCGGTACAACGATATCTAACTCAGCGGCGACAAATACGAGATCTTGCTTTTTGATATTTTTAAACATAATTAATAATAAGATGGATCCTACCTGCGTTTCTTGATTTTACTTCGCTTTTGGAGCTGTATCCCTTTTATGTTGTTGCTCTTTCGAAGAGTACTCGTTGCTTCTGGTTTCTGGTTCGTAGTAGTTGGTCGATGTGGAATAACTTTGCTGACTTCGTAGAACTTCTGCTTGACGGCTGAAGTGGGACTTGTTCGGCGAAGCGACAGTGTTGTGGTTGCAGGTTCGAGTTGGCTCAGGATTCTGTATTCTTGCTGGCTATGTGGAATAACGATGTTAGCTTCGTTGAACTTCTGCTTGACGGCTGAAGTGGGACTTGTTCGGCGAAGCGACAGTGTTGTAGTTGTAGGTTCGATTTGGCTCAGGATTCTGGATTCTTGCTGGCTATGTGGAATAACGATGTTAGCTTCGTTGAACTTCTGCTTGACGGCTGAAGTGGGACTTGTTCGGCGAAGCGAGTGTTATGCAGTTGTATAATGACGACGCTGGTTGAAGAGTTTTCCTTTTATTTGTAGATTCCACAGGTGGTCGCTGACTGCTGCGGTAATTCGTGAAGAGGATTTTGGTTTGACCTCTGGATGCGTAGAAGTAAAATTTTTTTTTCGTGAAGAGGATTTTGGTTTGACCTCTGTATGCGTGGAAGTAAAGGTTTTTTTTTTTTTCGTGAAGAGGATTTTGGTTTGACCTCTGTATGCGTGGAAGTAAAGGTTTTTTTTTTTCGTGAAGAGGATTTTGGTTTGACCTCTGGATGCGTGGAAGTGCAGTTTTTTAAATGTTGTATGATCGCGGGTAAAAAGCACGGCGAGACCCCATGTTGTATGGTCGCGGGTGAAAAGCACGGCGAGCCCCCATGTTGTATGATGAAGGGGTAAAAGTGAAAGAGGCCAATTAAATGGACAGCAGGTTTATTCGTGCATTAGATAGAAATAGGTTCTTAAACCCAAACTAGGAGAGGCAACTTCCACGTCCGTTCACCTCCACTCCTTCGATCATACTGTCTCTCTGGCGACGAAGTCGCCGCTAGGGGATTACATAAGCAGCGCCCTCTACATCAATGGAGATAAGACATATATATTTTCAAAATTAATAATTTTATAGGTTTTATTGGCACCCAAAATGCAAATTGTTGAAATTTCTATAGAATGTCCGAACTTTTAATTTTTTTTTTTTTCAAGTAACGAAACAAAATATTTAAAAATATTACTCTCAAATTGTGTAATAAATTTGTAAGAATATAAATTAAAATTTTTAGACATTTATCTTTAATAGTTTTGGAGTGAATGTTCCTTACGTCTTCAAAATTGCAAGTGGAGATATGGGTTGTTAAAGTTGAAAACCATAATACAAATTGATGCACAACACTTGCTTAAAAATGTAAGAAAACTACTTCTAATTTAGAGAAATTAAAAAATTTTGCACCATTGGATTCAAACTTACTTATAGTTTTGCTTATAGTTATTCAAAATTATTTATAGTTTTATAGTTAGTTAGTATTTAATATCAAAATTGATTTTTTTACGTTTTTAAACTCCGATTCCCCTTAACCATATTGTTTTACTAAGTAAATATGTACATATAACTGTTCCAGTGTGTAACTTGGGCATTAAAGATTACTTAAGACACTATTTTTTTAGGTAATAGTTAAAGTTATATATTGGTTTCTATTGTTGAAAAAAAAATGAGATCCATTAAGTTTCCTTTCGTGTCAAAGTTGAGGTTTTCTCTTTTCTACTGTATACTGTCGAAACTTCTCAAATATTTTTTTTTTTACTTTTTCTCCTTTTTTAAATTTTTAATTTCAAACAAATAACCCAATGTGCATTTGCAAATAAATTATTAATCAGAAGAGAAAGGATTAATCTTTAAGTTGATGTATTATTTACTAAGTTTCGTTTTGTAAAAATAGACAGCAAGGTATTGTAAAAGGAAAAAAAAAAAAAAAAAAAAAAACTGTCCAGAAATAGTGGTAGAAATAGTAAAAGTTTAGGTTATGCTTTTCAATTCTCTGTTTGAAAAGTTTTTTATTAACAGAATATAAAGTTAATAAAGTTATAAAAGTTATTTTTTAAATACTTTAGTACAAATTTTCGTTCATAAGAATCACACTTGCCTAAATCACAATAGAGTATTCTACAGGAGCGTAAAACAATTGTGGTAAGTAAGAACGAGCCGATTTACTCTTAAGGGGGTCCGGCACCTGAGTAGGATCCCATGTTAACTTCAACAACTTTGGGGCCATCTCATTTAATAACCGATTTTTCAACCATTATAATACTCTTACAGTATAATATTTAGATACTTTTGAATGCTTTAAAGCAATATTTTTATTATTTTTTGAAAATTAAAATAATTATGAGTTTCTAGACATATGTTTAAATTTTTTTTTTAAATTTTAGACTAATTATGCTTTTTAAAAACAACTATGCTACTTATCATTTATTCTTCGAATACCCAATAATACAGTAGAAAACTGTTTTAAACTGCAAAATTTTTTCTACTGTATTATCGGGTATTCAAAGGGGATTCATATATCATTGTATTGTATACTTCTTTATTGTATTTCTATGATTTCTCATTATTCTGGTGTGTAGGCATCAAGGTTCAAGAGTCACATTTTGTACTTTTTTGGCCGTACTCTTTCAAAAACGCCTCCTGTTGGTTTCCGGCTGGTTGAACACCATAATGAGAAACCAGTCGGTGCCTCCAGTTCAATATTTAATACTTTACTTTGTGTATTTTACTGGTTTAAGTTCTACAATTGAGCTGCTTTTGCGCCAATGTGGACTTGTACTACCACATTTTCAGTTTATGATTCTTTCGCCATTTTATTTTCTGTTCTACGTAAATAAATTTGCTTGTATTGTGGTTTCAATACATATATTGTAACTTTAAGTAGTTAATCACTAAGAATAATCACAATGGATGCCTTATAAAAAAGTTAAACTCGTTTGCAGGAGGGTCCAAAGAAATTAAATTGTGCACAAGTTTTTATCTTTAAACAATTGTCATTGAATTTTTTAATAAATTGTTATTTACTAATCGGTAATTTACTAATTACCATCGGTTTACTCCCATATGTCCTGGGTCTTTTTCAACAGGATAATACTTAATGGGGGAAAATGTCTACACCTACTTGATTCTCATTTGAGAGAGAGAAGTGGATAGTGACAGTGTGCTTACAAATATTGCTTTTTTTTTTCTTGTGATTTTTTTTTTTTAGAATAATACAAAATGTCTTTTTACGCAATATTTTATAATGGAAAAACACATTTTTGCAGATTTTTGAAGTGGGGGTTGTTGGAGGCTCAGTCTGGATTGCTCTCTCGGTTCCTGTGCAGTTGTCACCTATGTGCCGATGGTTGGAAGCGCTTACCACACTTTTTTTTATGTCTTCTTTGTTTCAGCATCACACTCGAGACTCATCTTTCATGCTAAACATGTCACTTGTATTTGCTATTGCAATGGATATATGAAATATGCTAGGTATATGGTTCGGCGTTGAAAGGTATAACACTTTAGGGAAATGAATACCACAAATCTTTGTAAGACCACCTGAAACTATATTTCTTTCACTAAGCTACAAAATAGATTCGTGTGTTTGAAAAGACAAGACTCACGTTTTACAAGTCAAGATTTTGTTAAGAGTTCGTATAAAATAGATCAGAGTCCGTTAGTCATTTCTTTCGTATTACCTTTTCTGGAGGACTTTTTCCCAGTTGATATTTATTGTACCTAGTTATATTAAAGTTTATTACCAAATTAAAAATGTTTGCAATTGAATGATATAAAATACGTTTAATGTTGTGTATTGATTATTCTGAATATTCAGACATAGGTTTCCTCCTTTTTTGTTTCTATAATATGCTAATGTAATGTAAAACTTGTTCAAAGGCTTTTTACGGCTCTCTGACGTTAATATTCATAGACTAAACTGTGAATCCTATGCCAGTGGATCATGTTAAAAGTAGGACTTGTAGCATAACAAAATTAAACTGGAAGTTTTTACACAGATGGAAGTTCACATATTGACAATCTCCTACAGAAACTTTCCGAGTCCACAACGGTTCTGCACTACACAAATGTGGTTATACAAAGGCTAGGCTCATCGGTCTAAACGTCTGATGTCAACATTGCAAGACAAAACTACAAGCAGGCGAGATATTTCAAATGTAATGTCTTGTCGAAACGAATTCTCACACTAAATTCCAACTGGAAGCATCATAAATGATGTCGAAAAGTCAATATTAGGTATAAACTATAAATGCTGATATTATACTGATTCATCAAAAAGTAGATGTTAAAAGAGTGACTCAGTAGCCCCTATCCCTATATCCATAAAGTTAAATTGCCTATTTTTGATATACCGTTTCTTGGAAATTTCTTAATAAATGAGTTTGAAATTGCTTATCTAATTTAAACAGATCTTACACAAGCTACTAAAGTAAATCATTGGTAAAAAAATATCATTAGTATTGATTTTTTGTTAAATTGTAAACAACTTTTGAAATTTTGTTTTGAGAAAATATTCTTTTTTTATAAGGATCTGCTTTTAAAACAATAATTATGAAAATAACAGGATCTTTTTCAATCTGAATTTCATCTCTAGTGTCTTGCATTGGCGGATCCATCGAGGAGAGAAAGGGGTGATCGCCCCCCCCCTTCCCCCCTTATTCATGAATCGCACGTTTTAATGTGCTCCGTTCTCAGGCTTTGGATGAAATCAATCAAGATTTGACAAATCTGCACTGAACATTTTTAATATAAATGTTCTCATCCCCAAAAATAGAGATAAAAAAGCCGAGGACGAAGCAAAATAAAGCAAATTATAGTTTGAAAATGTTCAATGTGTATACGTATTCGTTGTAAGATTGTTCTGTCTATCATATTGTTATGAATTTCTCCATTGAATCAATGATGGCACAGTTTTTAAGATAAAAACTATTATTTATTCACTTCAGAAAACTCACAAAAGTTATTCGAAGAACAATTCAATCACTATCAAGCTTCAACATAAGCTTCGATAAAAACAACTTCGAATACAGCGATTATACAAGCTCATTCCAATAGGTAAACAAAGCGATCCGCTTTCATCGAGTTCCGAAGTCAAACTGTCTGTCGATTTTAGCTGTGGTCAAATTTATACAGGTGCGAGAGAACCTTCTCGAAATATCTAGCCAATTCGTTGAAAAAAAGAAACATCTTGAAATTTCCCGATTGCTTTAGGTGTAGCCACCTTTTTCTAACCTGTATTATGGCAGTTAATACATAAAATAAGATAAAATAAATTACAATAGAATTCTAAAATAATCCGTCACTATTTACAACTATATACAGAAAACTTGTGTAAGAATATTTAACAACAATTTATCCTGAACCAAATAGTTGTAGAAAACTCTAATTTATTAACGTAGATTCCCACGTAGACAACCATTGTGTCGCCTTTATGTTATTGAGACTTTTTACCTCTTTGTAACATATTCTGTATAATCAAAGTTAAGTTATCCCATGGTATAGTAATATAACTTGAGAGCAAAAAAATTTACCTAAGCTATTCAACCCTCTCTTCAATAAAACTCTGGATCCCCCCTTGGTGTCTCGCTTTATTAAAACAAAACATTCTTCTCAGTTGAGTATTAACTAATGTACTACATCAATGAAAGATAAACAATTATAAAAAAAATGAGATAGGACTCTTAAAATCTATTTGTTTTTGTTTTAAAGGTACAGTAGAATCTCGATTAACCGACCTAATTCGGACCAAAGGTAGGTCGGTTAAGCGAAAATTCCGGATAAAAGAGAGTTACAAAAAACAATAAAAAATAAATGATTTTCGTTTATTGAATACAGGACTTTTAATGTTTTTTTATAACATAATTGTTGGGAATGAGTTTTTGTTGCAATAATATTGATAATCTTTGTTTTGCTGCTCTATCCCGGAGTTTTTTTTAAGGCAATAGTTCAGTTTGATCTGCATCCGAAGGTTGCTCTAATCATGTCAGTTCTTTAGAAAAACAGTCAAAAACCTCACCATTACTTATGTAACTTTAGATGAAGGGAAAAGATGACGGTTTAAAAAGAAACAAATGATTTATTACTCATTTGGGAGATTTTTGATGTCGACTAAATGATTGCCGGTTAACAGAGAGTTCCGGATAAAGGAGGGACGGTTAATCGAGGCTCTACTGTACTGATTTACCATAGAAATTACAGCATCACTCCTAACTGAGGCAAAGAAGAGTGTAATTGTAACACATTTGCTCTAACACTGACTTCACAGTTTTGAAGACCTTCAGTAAAAAATGTCAATTCTTTTTTTTTTTCACTTTTTGTTGCAATCCAACAAAATTTAAAATTAAATTGTACGAGACACCAAAGCAAGTTTAGGTAGCTTATTGAACATCATTCTGGATATTTTTTAATAGAATATAGAAAAATATCGTAGATTATGTATGTAATATTTTGTCTGGGAAAATGGCTAAAACTATTAGAAAAATCGACTAATTTAACTATATATTAATAACTTAGTTCACTGTTAAAAGTTGCAAGAATTTGGCTCCTAAGAAGTCAAATCACCTGTACCTTTTCTCACTGAAAGTTAAAGATTGTTGCAAAGACAAAATAAATAGATTGTCATTATTTGTAAATTTATGAAATTTTTTTTATTTCCTAGCTATTGAGATTAGTTTAATTCATACAGGATGAATCTCAACTTACAGTCTTCTATCGGCCTAACACCAATGGCATAAAAAGAAGAAATTTAAAGGATTAATTATCAAGATTAACAACGTGCATTTTATACACATCATTTACATTGTTAAAAAAAAAAATCTTCAACTGCATGGCGGTATAAAACCGAATTTGTGGGGAGACCCGATTTCTCAAACAAAAATTTGTTTCATTTCTTCCCTGAAACATTTATCCGTCTTTTGAGAAAATAACGCTATTTTCTATGTATAAAGAAAATGTTCCAGTTAAATAAAGTATTAAACCGTTAAGACAAAAATCTCCATGACAACATGTATTTCGATGTTTGAAAAAATACTCTTCTAAAAAAAGTACACGACGTTTCTTGCAATGACTTATCTGTTGCTTCTGCTTTACATCCTAAATATCTTTATTTAAACGAACCTCATCCAACCCATTGGGAGACCTCCAAAATTATTTATCTTCTATTAATTTTTAGTTTTCCGAGAAAACTTTATCTTTTAGCACACAAAATACATTTTAACTATAAAAAGATGATGAAAATAATTTAATATCGATGGAAAAGCCGTTATATTTCAAAAATATTTTTTATCGTTTTTGTGAGTTAGTTGAACTGGTTGCACGTGGAGTAATTCTAGCTTTCTTGTACTTAATATTTATTGATAAGAATTCCTACATTCTTGGGAAATATGCGAAATAATTTCAGAGAATATTTTTTTTAATACTAGGATGTGATATTTATTACTGGTTTTGATGTAATCCCTTGAGACTTGATTGAGTGCTAGAAAGTTTTCTTTTTTGAATTACTTAGAAAAGATTCTTCGTATTTTATTTCTACTGAATTCGTTGAGTGTATCAAATTTATACTACCTTATAAAATGAAGTATTGGAGTTTTAAGGATACCTAGGGAATGATAACGATAATTTTTATATATTTTAAAATTTATTACCATCAGTTCGAACAAAAAGAAATTTATTTCATTGATATAATAATAAAACAAAGAGTCTGCCTATATGTGTATGTCGGTCTATAGAAAGCAACTTCCAGTAAGAGAAGGACTCTAAAATTTTGAGCATAAGTTGTGTTTGTCCTTCTAATTAGACTGTTGACATAGTGAATGCTAAAATTTAATTAGTATTTCTTATTACTTTAAAAAAAAATGATTCTAAACACAGTTGAGGGAAAACATATTTGAGTAAATACATAGATTAAAAAGATTTGTTTCTTGAAGGAGAGGAATAACTGTATTAACTGGGGGAAACCTTTTACAAACCGAAATTGGAAGGGTTAGGATATAATAATACGGGTTTACTTAGTAAGAAATCTTTTAGTGAGCAAAGCGAGCCTGTGTTTGGATATCAACGAATATCGAGCATAGCAAACGAAGCTAGTCTTGCTTCAAAAGATTTATAAGCAAATAATACATATATAGGCTTTAAAAAAATACTAATCATGAATATGTGTTTCCTCAGACTAATATTTTTTTCACATTTGGGGGGTCTAGGGCTCAAAATTGTTTAAAATCTCAAAAAAAAAAAAAAAAAAAAAAAAAAAAAAATTATTACTGTAAAAGTTAATACAAATACTTTTGAATAAAATTACATAAAAAGTTTGTTTATATCATTAGTAGAATTTTTAATTTTTAATTTTTTACTACATGACAACTGCATCTCGGACATGATATCTTGATACTTTCAACTGTTTTTCTCGATGAAGGTTTTTTGGAGTTAAAATTGATATAACTTAAAAAACTACTTGTTATAAATCAATGAAACTTTCCACAATTATTTTTTTATATACATTTCTTTAAATAGTTTCAGGAACTATTTTTTTTTTATTTAAATTCTTTTAAAAAAGTTTTTGAAGCTTAGCATACTATGGATTTTATACAGTTTTTGCACAAAATATATATATTTTTTCTAATTACTTTATTAAAAAATCCTGAAGACAATTTTTGATATGACATATAAGAAGTTATTTTATGCAAAAGTAATTTTTTAAAAAAGTTTTTAAGATATATTAAATTTAAGAAATATAAATTTTTTGAAGTTTTTTAATTAAAAAAAAAAAAAAATGTAATTTGAAAATTTAAAAAGTTTTATATGTTTCATTGTATAACACATTACTGTATAAAAATTTCAGAAAAATAATTCTAAAATTTTTATTTCAGATATTCATTTTACTCGGAAATGATATATTTGGACTCCCAAATAACATTACTTTATAGAGACAAATAATATTAACTATATAAATCGAAACGAGAACAGGTGTAAAAAGGAAATACATACGTTTTTTTTTTTTTTTATTTGAGCTGTGCCATTATGCATGAACGTACATGGAATAAACATACTTCTCGTTTCCCGTTGACTTTTGTAACATAAATCAGATAATCTTTCATAATTCAGATTTCTCTCTTGTATCTCCATTACTGAAATATCTTTATTGTAAAAAAACAACATTTTTCAATAATTCAAACCATTTGCCTAACCTATACTATAGGTCTATTATTAGTGCAAATATATATTTAAAATTAATATATCCACCAGTTCCTCGGATATAAGTCGGCATTCCCTGAACAAAATTCCTCTTTTTTATCTGTTTCTCTGTTTCCTTCATACAGGATCCATTCTCAGAAAGAATAGAGTGCAATGAAAATCTTTTGTGTTTCCTAAAAAATGTAATCAACATGAAGCTTCATTTTCATTTTAATACACCCCATAAATATAGAAAGCTGGAGGTATGTCGTGAAACAATAACTTCATGGAAATATTCAGTGTTGAATTAGTACTTGCTTCTATAATTTATTTTTCAAGTTCTGTCTTTTATTTCTTTATGATTTTAAGAAAATATAGCCCTAAAACACTTCGCATATTTGAGATTGAGTTTTAATATGTGAGAGACATTGTTGCAAAGATTGATTTTTTAAAATGGTTTAAGGAGAAAACAATCCACGCTATACATAAAGCAACCAATTACTAGGTGAGACATTTGAAGGAATGATGTTTGCATGTTCAAAAAGCAAACTTACACACTTTTCAAAATGGTTAGAAAATACCAACACCTGTTTTGTCCTGAGATGGTAGGAGAGCATTGTTTATGAATAAATTTGTATTTTATGTTAGTAATATTTTTTGCCTGAATAAGAAATAAAATTTGCTGGAAAATGATTTTAAAATGTTTTAAAAATGTGCAAGAAAAAATTTAACTGTGCTCTTATGATAAATTTTTTGTTAATATATCTACCATCAGAAAATTTGTCTGCAAAGTTTTTTGTGTAAATTCAAAGCTTGTCAAAAGTGTGAAACTTAACAATTTATTAAAAAGTGTTGCAAACAATAAAATAATTAAAAGTGCTTTATTCACAAGCTGTGTATCCAGTACTTTATATTAGAAGTCAGAGGTATAGTAAATTATATTTTAGTACAAGAATAACAGATGCGGTATTCTAGTATTTTATATAATAAGTATATGATTATTCGTACAAGATAACAGGCATAATATTTAATAACATGTGATGTACGATTGAGACATTATACGTTCCCATGTGATTCATAATTTAGTTATGATACATTCACATATGATTCAAGATTAAGATATCATACTTTGGTATATAAATTATGTTTCAATATGATACATTAACATATAATTCATGATTAATGTATGATAAATGTACGTTTGAATTATGAACATGGAGCCAGCTGAGTGGTTTTAGGAATAAAAATAAAGTGAAAATAATTGTAAAATTTAACACACAAATTATTTATAATACATGTTTCAATCAATCAATTGATTTATTCAATCATCAATTTGAATAGAAAATGATTGCATAATTATTTAATAACTTTTCACTAAGAAATTTATTTAAAAATAAAAATAAATTTTTAAAAATGTAAAGATTTCACAAGGAAGGTCAGCATAATATAAGTTTCTTTCTATCATTTGAAAGATTCAATCATCAATTTGAACAGAAAATTAATAAGTAATTATTAAATAACTTTTCATTAGAAAATAAGTGAGCTACACCCATTGAAAATTATCCAGCTGGGACCCGTTTTTATGACTAATATATAATATATTAATAACTGAGGACTACAGAAAAAAAGATTTTCTGCAAAAAATACTAGCATACACTATTACTTAATTTAGTAAAATTAAAAATAACAATAGTAATAATAATAATATTTTACAAAACTATAGTAGGCATATTTTTTGACAAACTTAATCGGAAAAATTTGCATTAGTACATTTACGAGGCAATACAAAAAAGTTAGAGACAACAGGCACAACTTTTTGTATGTTGTTTGAAAGAAAAATCCCGTTTCTTATGTCCTGTGAAATTTTTAAAGTGAAAGATAAAAAATTAAAAATTTACGTTTCAAATGTATTTAATAATAAGTCTTTTAATTATATGTGTTTTTACGAAGTTTCGTCATGGGTGCTTAGAGAAATACTTCAAAGAATGTAAAGAACAAAAATATATATTTTTTTTGTCTATAACAATTACAATCAATTTTAAGTAGAGAATGTGTACGGTAAATGATTTTGAAGCAAATAAAAACTGAACAATGTTTATGGTCACTATAAAGTTATTAGCAGAAGGAGATTAGGAGCTTAGAAAAGAAGATCGAAGATATTTATCTTTTAAAGGAAGTAAAAGAAATTTAAAAAAATCGTCAGATCCCTTTTCAATGCAATTGCTTTTTCCTTTTTTCAATTTTAACTTTACGAAGTCGTAGTGTAGGGTGCATAACTTTTAAAAGAAATCTCTATTTTTAATTTATGTATCAATAATCCAAAATAAAAAAATTAAGAGATATTAAAAGAATAACTACTTAAATTATCATGTGTTTCAAAACACAGATTAAGAATCATATCGATTAAAATTTCAAATTGTAGCATAAACAAAATAACAAAAAAAGAAATTGAAAAAAAAATTGAAAAAAATTTACATGAAAAAAGCTCTATATATTTAATAAACTGCAGTGATTACCTCCACAACTATATTGAATATTAAAAATGGTAAAGCCGATAGATTTAAAGATTCGACTTCATTCAATATCATATTTTAAAACACAAGAATAAAGTATCAATTATACATTTATAAAAGTAAAATTCTCAATAATAATTTTAAAAAATATTAGTTCTGCAACATTTATATCTTACACTACCTTAAATATCTATATTAACTAACACCACAAAGGGAAAGAGTAGTATAATAAATTAACATATATTGAGCTAATTTCTCCTCCTCAAATTTATAATTGCTCTCAAACGCTTTAGAAAACATAACACAAAAATAGTTTTCATAAAAGAAATTATAATTTAGAAAGAGCGTTTAAAAACCTTTTATAATTAATAAGATTAAATATTTTGACCATTTTAAAAATAATAACAATAATTTTGCATGAGTATCACAAAAATTCCATCAGTACTTTTAAACTCTTGACATATAATTTCTTGTACAACGCATAACAATTAGTATAGTAGTAAATTATTTTGAATTAAAATAACTTATATTCTTTGCTAAGTTACATCACATAGTTCTTAAAAAACATGTCACTAGCAGTAAACTGACAACATAATGCTGTCTGATACAAAGAAAATTGATCAACATACATATTATTACATTTAGTCGATGAAACTTCTGATTTGCCTCGTTATATAGTTAGCTATTATAAGGGAAGCTATAAAGCTATGGTATGATATTAGGCTAAATTATCAAGATGGAACATTTAAAACAACATAGTTAATAATGATACAATGATTACAAACACACATGATACAATGATTACAACATTTTCAAAGTAGAATGCTCAAGTTATTTCACTTCAATTCTAAAAAAATACTGATACAAATTTTCAAAAGCAAATATTTCACTTGTTACATTAAAAATATATTCAAGCCCATTCATCTTAACTATTTAATAGTAATATTCTGCTCCTCTGAGGGATCAAACTATATTTTCATTTGTAAGTAAATTAAAACTTGTACGTAATTTAAATTAACGCATCACAATTTTGTAACCAAAACAAAGTATTAACACTTACTTTAAAAAAAAAAAAAAAAAAAAAAAAAGAAAAAAAAAAAAAAAAAAAGAAACTGTGCGATTGAAGTTTCCTTCGATACTGGATGCAAGCTATATAAGTAGTAACAAAAAAATCTAGAAAAATAATACTAGTATATTTCATTACATAACTTCATCAATGTGAATGCGATTTCATATCTAAATAATCTAAAGCTAAAGTATATAGGTATACAATATTTTCAACAAGTCTTCTTAGATGTTTTAAATTAGCTAAATCCTCATTTAATAATCGACTTGAGAATAAGTTGTATCCTCAAATATAGAAAAATCAACAGTCATACCATGATGAATATAACGGCTGCCGTTCAGTAAAGTAAAATTCAACTTATTCAAAAATTGCCAAGAAATCTGAACTTCCATAGATGCAAAAACAAAGCTTTTTTAGTTTGATTTTCTATTCCTCATTAAACTTAAAAGCTACCGAACGGTAAAAACCAATGAATAACAAAAAAGTAAACTATACGAAATTCCCTTTAGACTAGGGTTTGAAAAATGTCCCAGTCAGATCATTTGGCATAAACTTTTTGCAGCTATTAATAACATCACAAGAAAATCCACTGTCTGCCACTATAAAATGAAAATCATTACTTTCCAGGAGTATGTTATCTGTTACTTTTCTTCTTTTTGGTTTTCTTAAGGAATTCTAGGATTTCTAGAATGCCTTGAAATAATAGCTAAACACCGAACAATGCAACTTAGCATAACAAAAATGGGACGTAATTTAGCATGAACCACACAGGATGAGAATATCCGCAACAGCAATTAATGGTAAGGGAAATTTGAGCAGTTTGTCTTCAAACCGCCACCCATTGTCAAGATTTCTGAGAATGTACATTTGCTCGAAGCAAATCGTTCAATTTTTGCAGGAAGGAAAGGACAATCAAGTTACCAATAAGATAATATAGTCGGTGCAGCAACAACAAGCAGACAGCAGCTGAAAGAAATATCCGATCTGCTGTAGACTCCCATCCCTATTGAAATTATTAGATTCTGCCGTAATGGGAAAGTCTGTCTTTTCAGAATTTACTACACAGCGCAAGAACCTCCATAACAAGGATTCATGCTAAGAAAAATTTACCACTGGAATATGAAATCCATGTATTTCAGGAATGCCGTTTAATGTCCTTTGTTCTTTCTTTGATGATATCTAGAATTCCTTAAAATTAAAAGCTAAACATCGAGAGATGGTTCTTTGACAATCATGCAAAGAAAAAGATGTTCCAGCACTTCTTCAAGTAACATTTGCTCGATGCAAATCGTTCAATTTTTGCAGGAAAGAAAGGACAAGCAAGTTACCATTAAGACGATATAGTCGATGCAGCAACAACAAGCAGACAACAGCTGAAGGGAATATCTGATCTGCTGTACACTCCCATCCCTATTGCAATTATTAGTGTCGCAAGATTCTGCCATGATGTTAAAGTCTGTTTCTTCAGAATTAACTACACAGTACAAGAACCTCCCTAACAAGGATTCATGCTAAGAAAAATTTACCACTGGAATATGAAATCCATGTAACTTTCAGGAATGCAATAAGATACATGGTGGATTTTTTATGTCCTTTGTTCTCTCTTTGATGATATCTAGGATCCTTAAAATTAAAAGCTAAACAAAGAGCGACGGTTCTTTCACAATCATGCAGAGGAGAAGATGTTCCAGCACCAAGACGCAGATAGCAGTTGAAAGGAGTATCCGTTCTGCTAAAGATTCCCATTCCCATGCTACTGAGAGGCATTTAAAAATTCAGTCGAAATTCAAGTTGGATCCTCGACCCAAGTACGTCTTTCTTTTCTATAATAACTAAAATCCACTGATGAAAAATTCGAAAGTGCAATAGAATAAGCCAATTAATACTTGACGATGGTTGCAGAGACTTTTATAGGTATCCCTTAGAGTAGTTCCACTTTTCATATGTTGACTGTACCTCAATTTCAATAGAATACTTAGTAAATTTCTGGGAAAAGTCATCGCACAATATCTAATAGCTCGTTTGTATTTTGTATTACTATCCTAAACTTTCTGATGCTGTATGCGATTCACATTATTTTATGATTGATGCTTCGCTTGATTAGCTGTGAGTACGAGGAAGATGAATGCGATTCGGTTGTATTTACGTACGGGGATTTCTCAGAACATGACTTCGTTTAGTAATCTTGTACAAGGAAATAATTCTTTGTGCACTAGTATCTTACCAACTTGACTCCAATGATGTATTTTGTCCATCATTTTTATGGATTAACGATTTCACATGGAATCAAAGATGTAGTGACATGGGAACGGAACCCTTGCACTTAATTCTAATTTAGTTTTTGTTTTTAACCACATAATGGACAATTCCCGCATTTTTTTTTTTTTTTTTCAAATGAGTGAAATTAGTTTATATTTATGAGGAATTTCTTTCTGGTTCCAAATATTTAAACAAAAGTTCTTTAAAAAAATTACTTATTTAAATATTAAGAAAAGAAAATGCTCCAAAACCAAGCCAAAACCAGTTCGATAAAAACACTCAACAAAATCTGTGACGTCAAAGCTTCCTTTCGTTTCAATGATTATCATGAGGTTTCTGCTAAATAGTTGGCGTTGGTTGATCATTGCCATATCCCGTACAGGTTGGCGCTATTTACGAGAAACATTTACAAATGGTTTCCGCTGCTGCATTTCAGGTCAAGATGTTTGGGAAGTGTTGATGTTACATTCAATTCGAGGCCTAATGAATCGTTATCCAACGTGTAACAGGGGAACTTTGATTGCAAGTTAAAAAAAAGAAAAAGCGCATTGAGCAGAATTTTTTCTGTTTATGGACTGTTACCATACTGTCGACAAATGGTAAAGAAACAGTGTTGAAATCTGAAATGGAGCAATCAGTAGCCATCCGGCGAAAGTCACAGTTATAAATCTATAAAAACTACAATTAAGGCCTTCATAATTCAACTACAACTTTTACAAAACCTATTGTAGCTCTACCACTCCATGAATTTTGGTATTGCAAATATTACACAATGGCTAAACGGAAGTGGTTTACTAAGTCAAACTTATGGTTTTGTTGTTTAATTGCAGATAAATTAGAAAAAAAACTAGAGTAAGACAACTAATACCTACTGATGGTTGCAGATATATGCATAGGTATCACATACGAAAATTCAACTTTCTATAGATTGACTGTAGCTCAGTTTAGATGCACTTTCCATATGGAAAGTTTGCAGCAGAATTTAGGAATTCTGCAACATTCAGCTTAGCCAATTTCTATATCTAGATACTTGATAGAAAACATTTGTCACAAACAACGACAACTGGTGTACCATCCAAGTTTTTGAGTTTCAGCTCGAGTTGATGACAAGTTACTTTATTAGTATTCCGAAGCAATAATAGAATGGTGTGTGACAGTGACAGCTCCCGAAAACTTTTGTAATACAGTCGTATCGACAATGAATCACTTTGTCAAATTTCAGTACATTTGGATGTTGGCTATTTGGTTTCTTTGCATTTCGAAGATAGAAGCGTGTGTAAAAGCGACCTTTTAGTAAGAGTGACAGCCTCTAAAACTTGATAGAATGTATTATCATCAAATCTTTCTGCCCCGTTTCAACATCATTGGATTACGACAAATGTATGTAATTAGTACTCCGCAGATTTGTTCAGCAAGTACACGCACATGCAAAATCGAAGTTAATATAAAAAATTTAAAAATATAATTGTTTATGTGTATGAGCACACACAATACTCAAGTTTCAATTGGGACATTTTGTTTTGATTTAAAAACAAGTACAACAATATTAATGACATTTTTAGTGTAAAATAGTTGTTATTCTACTAATTAAATAATAATTTTGTTTTTTTTTTAAATTTCGAATATATCATTTTTGCTGGGTATTTAGTATCAATTGTTTTCAACAATGGGATGATATACCCAGCATATTTTGTTTTTGAATCTGTTTTACATGATATATACAAACTTAAAGACACAAGTTACTAAAATTAAGGGATACATATACATTAGAAACTTCAAAATTTGTCTCAAAAAAGAACTCTCAAGTCTGCATTTTTGTTTTTTTGTTTTAAAATATTTCCGAATTTATTACCTTTAAAATAATATCATTTTCTTTATGAGACTCAATTTACTTTTTAAATTACAGTGGGTTTTGTAAACCTGTTTTGTATCATGTTCATTAGTGTAGTAAACATTAAACGCGTTTTCTGAAGAATGACATTTTGGTGTTATGTGAATTTACGCCAACGGTTATAACTTCATAATAAGCTGTCAGATTTACAAAATTCTAATTTTGTTCTGAAGACACAAATATAGAACATGTTTTCTTTGGAGAATCTAACATATATTGTTATAAACACATTTTTTATGAATATTTTAATCTTAATTTTTTGTTAAAAACTATGTATATTTTTAAACTTTTTATTTAAAAATTTATAATTTAATAAATATTGCAGCCAAATTCAAAATTCTCCATAGGAACATGCGTCAATATAATATCTTTTATTTGCAGTAAAAATCATACCTCTAAGTTAATTACAAGTTTATTTATGTATGTTCTTATAAAGTCCTAATTAGTCACTTTAATTGCAATTAGGTGATTAAAAAATTGACGGAAAAAAAAGTTTATACACATAAAGGCATCATTTTTAATTCTGATATACTGCCAAAAAGTTTGAAATTATTACCTAAAAATTAAAGAAAATCATCTCAATTGTATATGCATACCCTAATTTATTAAAACAGCCTCGGATAAAAAAAAAATACTTCTATATATGACATACCTGTGTTTGTTATTCATATTTTTCAAAGATTTAAAATCGAATAACCAACCATCAGTATTCATAGTTAATTTATAATAGTTATTTTAAAAGGATACTAAACATAAAAAAATAATATCGTTACAAACTTAGACGAAAGGCAAATACACGAGAAAACAAACCACCCAAAAAACTAACAACCTCTCCGATGCTTAAAACGTCCAGTGTTGGGAACAATTTCCCTATCACGGAAAATGTTCCTCCTTTTTGGGATAAACAAGCTAAATGAGGAACAGTTCTTTCCTCAGAAATACCGGGAGAATGAAAATGGATCATTTCACTGCAGTCCGGACTTATATCCAGAATGGCCAAGTGATAACAGGAAGTTCAGGGGAAAACTTCACCAACAACATATCATTACCTAACGGCTATTTTGCATTTCCAGACGCTTTCTTTTTACTTTCAATTACCCATATGTATTATACATAGGGTAATAAAAGTAAAGCATTCAGTCAAAAAAAAAATATTTCCAAAAAGTTATCTAGAAAAAAAAAGATGTGTGTGTGTATGTATGTGTGTCTGTGGTCAGCATAACTCCAGAACAAATTTACCTACGATGTTCAAATTTGGTATGTGGGTTGCTGGGGGCCATGGGACATACCATTAAGGTTTTCGTCAAAATCGTGCATGCTCATAAGATACCTGCTAGTGAAAAAATCATGTTTTTCAATTATTGCTAAAAAATGGCTCCAACGATTTTGATAAAAATTGCTGTGCTAATACCTCTTAAGGTGTTATAAACATCCCCACCTCCGAAATTCACATAAAAATGCTTTTATGGAGTAAGAAGTTGAAAAATGAATGCCATCAACACATAGATCGCTTTCCTTGAGCATACGTCATCAACGATCGTTTTTTCTTCTCCCCACAGTTACGCTTACAATTCGTGGACAAAGGATAATATAAGGATTATCTAAAAGTATATCGCCAAAATGTTTTATTTTTCCACGTCAGTATTACAGAGTAATTGAAAGTTGTGCGATGTTCCACACGCCTAGTTTTCGCATCTTTTGTATTCAATTAGAAGATGAAGCACTGTTCCATTGATTTTTTCCCCCTCTTTTGGATTAGTAAACACTCTTTTGTGGAAATAACAAAAGTTGACTTCTGCGGCTGCAAAATAAAGTTTCTGACATTTCGAACAATCTGAAATGGACTTCATAAAAAGAGCATTGCCTCCCGTGTTAAAATGGATTGGCACAGAGGAAAATGAATTCATTTTTCTAAAAATGTGCTAGACTCGTAAACAGCAATTACTCATAATGATCCTGACGAAATATCGAGAATGATCTTCACAACTGCACTAGGAAATTTTTAAAAGGTGTTATGGTAATTTATCTTCCAATACAAGATGTTTTGGTTCACCAATAGTTAGATGGATTGGAACGCTTTCTGTATAAATGGTCTTTAGTTTCCATTTAGAAAATGTCACTAATGGAGAAGGACGTCATTGATTCTCGGAGTTGATTTAAATGGAAATAACCAAGTTAATGCCTAAAAGTAAAGTTTAGAAAATTCTTAAGTAAATATAATTGATGTGAATGTAGTAAATGTTTGAGATGATTTACATTCAAGAGAGTTGGACAAAAACCGATAAATCAATCTTATCAATTGTTTCTTTTTTATGACAATTGATAGTTTTGGTAATGTATGATTAAACCTCAGCAAATGCTACTAAATTTGTTTAAGAAATGTTCGAAATACTCTGATTTATCGAAGTAATCTTTAAGCATATAACTTTTTAAATCCAAGAAAGTGGAATTCAAATTGGACCTGAATTTTACACATTCCATCATTTTAAAATATTTTGTTAAAATATTTTTAACATCAATTAGAGACTAAAAAATAAATTAAAAATTTTTAGTAAACCATTTCTTCTGATTGTTAAATATCTGATAATACTATTTCAAATCATTAAAGGTTAAAAATTCTCTGCGTTAAATTAATTTGAGTCATACATATGATAATAAAAAATTATTGAAAAAGTGTTTCAAATCTAATAAAACATGTTAACAGAAGTATGTTGTCACAAGCTTTAATTTTTACATGTTTATAATCTCAAAATTTATTAAATGTACATTAACACATAAATAAAAAGGCGACATTTCTAAAAAATAATTTAAGAATAAAATATAAATTCAATCATACAGGTTAACGTGTAATATTTTCACACATGATTTTCAATGCCTCGATGTATTCTACTGCGACAAATAGTTAAGAAATGATACACTTGTATATGATCTATAAATAAGTGATGATATATTCAAATACGATTTGAATATAAAGACATTGCATACTCACTTATGATTTATAAATAAGAAGTGATTATTCACACACAGTTTATGATTAAGGGATGAAAAATTCATACAAGATTACATAATATATATTGAAATAGTAATGATTAATGACAATGTTCATACAAAATTCCGAAATAGCATAAATAAATCCGATAAATAAATCAGGTATTCCCATATAATTAACGTATTACACAATCACAACGCATATTTTAACACTTGACAAATTCTGAGAAACAAAATTAGTGTAACACGGTAACAAACTACTAAAACAAAATCAGAATCGTATTTTGAACATTTATATTTTTGGACTTTATATACATATTTGCTTCCCGAATTTTTTTAAAAATAATTTTCCGGTGTCAGTAATTATTAGTCAGCAAGAGAAAATTGACAGAACTATTGTAAGTTGTTTATAAATTGCTGGAATTACAAACAGATGTCCAAAATTGTCAGAACAGTTTGAAAGTGCCAACTAATCTTCCATTTCTCTTTCTTCTTCACCTTTCTCTGCCAACTAATCTTTCATTTACTAAATTTTTGCTAATTTAATAAGTTTATTACTACCTCAAACACTTAAATTAATTCATACCAATCTCACCAAATTGGCATGGATTAGACAAATTAATGATTGGTTGGCAAGAGCAGTAAAATCAGAGAATCAAAACCTGCAACCACTTCGTGGCGTACTGGTGTTATAGGTTTTAGGATTTTTAAAGTGGAAAACAATATTAATAAAAGATCAAACATTTCACGAGGAAATTCTTTCTTATTTAGTGTTCTGCATGTTTGCATCAATAGAACATGTAATAAGTGGGGGTTGGAGAACATATTAACAAACATATATTATCGCAAAATTATAACTATAAAAACAAGCTTTTAAAACCCACTAATACAAAATTCTTTACCTTATCAAATATACAGGATCTTTCAAATACTATGAAACACAGGCAATTAAATATATTGCTTGGTATAAAAATCATAATAATGTCGAATAGTTAAAAATTTGGAAAAGTAGTCACTCTATATCTGACATGTTCAATACTTTGATTTAATCAATTGCATAAGACTTCAGCAAGTATTTTTCATTTCACAATCAAAACAGTCGCCAAAGGCCAAAACGCGGTAGCTAAAGTTAAAATTTAAATATAAATAATTATGAACTTCAGTTAAAATATAAATATTAATACAATTAAAATTTAACATGTTGCCAGAAACCTCATTTATCGGGCAAAAATAGAATCCAGTAAATTTATATCGCACCAAAAAATGTCCTGTACTACATGTGTACCTATTTACTGAGGGTAAATTGGATTATTTAGATGTTACATCAAAGTGATCATACAAAAAATATACTAAATATAAATTTGAATGATTTGATAAAAGACAACACAATATACATGAAATAAATCCAACAACATTTAAGACAAAGAGTATTCAAACTACGATTCAAATCTTAAAAAATCGTGCGAATTTTCAAACAAAGAATATTCCATTTGAATTATTAAAATATTTTAAAGTAGTTTCGGCTTACCTATGAATAGAAATTCTGCTCCTCTTAAAGCATTGAAACACGATTTAAGGTAATTAGGAAATTCATCAAAGCAAGTAAATTCTAACAGAAAAACACAGAAAAATAATGTGATTGTTTCCACTACAATCATACATCGTTGAATGAATTATACCATACATGTATGATATATAGAACAACTAAATATCCATGTCCAAAGACCATATTTATATAACTACTTTACAGTTAATGGCATGTGTCATTTATTTGTCAACTTGTCGTTCATATTTTTTTTCCTATATGATAATGTCAACAGCCATACCATGATGAACATAATGGTTGTTGTTCTGCACAAGTGTGAACATGGGTTCTGATTGCATCGCATGTTTGAAAATTTAAATTTGAGGGTTATTGAATAAAACAGTGTGAACTTCCATTACATCCTGCATAACCAGATTGAAGCGTTTCCATTGCAAAATAAACAAAAAGATTTAAAACTAAATCCCATTTCAAAATAACATGTCTTTTGTACATCACATTTTGTACTCTCTTTTGAACAGAGGTGATTGATTACTTGACGAGATATGGTAATTATTATAAAGAAACTACTGTGCTAAGATCGAACAATGGAATCTTCGTGGATCAATTGAAAGTGGACAGTCAAAGAAGGATCGAGAGAAAAGAGTTATGCAGACTTTCACTCCAATTGGTCCTTTGTGCTTCACTTCCAGTCAATCTTAAGCAAAGACAGTTGCTATAATTTCAAGAAATTCTTTTAAAAAGTTCTTTACCTATGGTGTGAGAAATGAGCGAACTTATCCATTAGTTATAGTGGAATATCAGTTGGAAAATAAAAAAAAATGACGACCACTCGAAGCAACACGTCCTTCCTACTTGGCATCCTGTACTCACTTTGAAACACAGCATTTGACGATTTGTCGAAAATCTTCATATAATGGCTCTGCAAGTGTTTCTAGAAACATAACAGATGACATTAAATTAATGGTTAGGAATAGTCATTGATTACAAGATCTTCTTTTGATGCGCTTTAGTATAAACAAAAAGTCTTTGGATTGATTGGCGAAAAATATATAATATCTTTTAAATAGATAGTCTTCTTTCGAGGATTCTGCTGCACCAATATCACACTTTCTTGTTAAAACAAGAGGTTGAAAACTGACGACAAATATCAACGGGGAAGAGTGAGTGAATGTCTGTAAAATAAGTGTGTTATATAGATGGCTCATACTGAATTATTCCTTCTTTTTAGATTGACTGCAGTGTAATTTAGATGGAATAAATTGAACATTTCCAGAAAAAAAACACCATTCAATTGCTTAAACGTTCTCTTAATTTCTTAGTAATGATCTGAAACTGTCTGATGATTTATAAGATTTGCATTGTTTTTTTAGTTTATGGCTAGTTGTGTGTGGTTGATCGTATGAAACAGAAGTAAGAATAAATTATTTGATTCGGAGAAATCATTGGCGTACCCAGAATGTGAGCTCTTAAAGGGATTTTTTCGCTGAAAATATTGAATTGAGTAGTTTGAGTAGTATTATCATACCATCATTATTTCAATGAAAATTGTTCGTTATTATTTGTATCCGGTACTATTTTACATGAAGTACGTTGAATGTTTTAAATCGTTGTTCGTGTACTTATTAATTTTGCAGTAGGACATAACATATAGAAATTTTGGACATTTATTTACGATTGGAATCTGATTTTTTTGTTAAATTATTCCTCTTGTCTTTTGTTTTACCCTTAATCACTTTTAATTCAATGCAAACTTTTTCGTAGAATCTCGTAACGTAACAATAATTTTTTACGATATATTCGAGAATTACAAAACCAAACAAAAGGCTTATGATATGCAATTCAAACAAAATGACTAAAAGTCTTAACCATATTGTTTTACTAAGTAAAAATGTATTTATTAGTGCTCCCGTACACACTTGAGTATTAGAAATTGCGTAGAGAAATTACTCTTTAAGAAATTCGTTAAAATTAGATATTGGTTTTTATTGTTGAGAAAAAAGAGATGCACTAAGTTTCTCCTTGTGACTAAATTGAGGTTTTCTCTCTTCTATAGTGCTGATTTCTTCCTTATAGGGTCGGAATTTCTCAAATACATTTTGATTTTTTCTCATTTCTTTATATTTTTTATTTTCAAAGAAATAACCCAATGTGCACTTATTAATAAATTATTAATCAAAAAGGATTAATCTTTAAAATGGTATTTTATTTATCAATTTTTGTTTTGTGAAAATGGACATTAAAATATTGTAAAAAAAATCCAGAAATAGTGTAAGATTAAGGTTATATTTTTCAATTCTCTGTTTGAAAAGTTTCTTTATACAGATTATTAAGTTAATAAAGTTATAAAAGTTATTTTGAAAATATCTTTGCACAAAACTTTTGAACCTAAGATCCACACGTGCCTAAGTCACAATTGGACAACCTACAGGAGAGTAAAAATACCGTGACAAGTAAGATTGAGCCTATTTACCCTTAACCGACATACAAGACAGAACTATTTTTCTCTATCCCTTACACATAACTGTATTTATGTATTAATCTGTCGACCGTTTGGCAAGACTAAAACTTCGCTAAACGTATTTATTCCGCCGATACGGTCTGTCTAGACGGAAGCCAGAAAAACGGAGCAGCTAAGTTGTTCCAGGGACAGCCCCCCACTCTGGTTCAAATCTAATCAGGCTCCCTAAAGTGCTAGGTGGCTCAAACTTTTTGTCGACAACAAAAAGTTCGCCAAAGGTCGACGGGGTAATACATAAGTATCTACAAATCTAGATCTAACGACACTTCAAAGCAGTTTAGCTTTTGCTTTAATGTGTTCATGTATATGGATTGCAATATGATATGAATTTCATAGCGATAGCTCCATTTTTTAAGAAAATCTATTCTGTCCTGTCATTTGCGTTTAAATATCTCTTTAAAAAAAATAACAGCTGTCACAAATATTTAATTTTCTAAAATGAATTTCGAATTCCAAAATTTATCAAAATATTAAATTTCATACTCTAACTTGTGGTTGTGATAAATATATTGTTTCGTGGATTGGTTTGAAAGATTTGAAGCCAAAGCAGATCAAAACTTGCAGAAATTTATTCCAATATAACTCTTCACAGATTCTCTTACAACTCCAGAACTTCTCGTTCTAGTAGACACAATACAGCTCTTTTCACAACAATAGAGCACAAAACAGCAGTTAAAAACTTGACAACACAACTGCTCAAATCGCTGCAAAAGACAATGCAATACAGTTCGCTTTATAACTACTATGAATGCTCACTGAGACTCAGTAATTCCAGTCAACTAACGGACTCAGCTAACAACTAACTCACTGACTCAAAATCAGTCAACTAACTTCATCACCCGCTCTCCTGAGCTTTTATAGGGGAGAAGAACATACGTGAAACTTCTAGAGATAGATATTTGGAGAACTTTCCAGATCGTAGTCGAAAAGTCCTATACATGTACATGGGGACTGAAAATGTTGCCAAATGGTCTCCAAGTTTGGCGACATTTGGCGATTTCCTGCCAAATTTGACGACAAAAATTAGTCGCCAAAACCGTCACCAACTTGTCTCTATCTCGCCAATTTGGCGAGATTGCCATTACCATAATGTTAAATGCCCTGCTCCTTAAAACTCGCTTCCCAGAGTTACCTCTGTAAAACTCGTTATCAAGCATCAAGAGACTCATTGCAGGGAAACAAACTATTGCATTGCCTTATGCAAAATGTGCATAAATTTTACTTACAAAATTAACACTACAAAATATTTACAAATATACAAAAATTCGTAACAATATTATTGTTAATATAAATAGTTAATCACTAAGAATATTCACATGCCCCGGAAGAAATATTTACTGGAGGGTGTAATGGATTTCAAGGTTTTGCACTAGCCTTAATCTAAAGAAAATGGGAATTGAAATTCTTAATGAATCGTTAATCAATTTGTGTACATTAATAATTATTATATATAAATATGTGTTCAAATGACTGATTTAAAATCCATTATACGCGGCACATGATTTTTTTTTTTGCTGTAAACTCAACTGTTTTTCATTCACATTTATGTAATTTTCAAAAGCAGGGGGGAAGGAGAACACCCTATTGCACTGTCTTTGCGGTGTCTATAAATAATGAGCTAAATCTCTGAACACTTATGAAGCGTTACAAATATTGCCAAAATGTGAAAGAAATTCTAAGTAAAGGGAGAATAGTAAAAACATAAAACTAAGGTTTTCTGGTACATGAACATAATTTCTCTAATTTATAACTTCCATGCCATCATTATTATCAATGAATTCAAAAATCTTTTTAATCGAGCTGGGTGTAGGTTACAATTTCAAAGGGTTTTATATTTCCAATTAAGTAAAACAAAAATAACCCTGAGAAGGGGACCAATATATAAAAACCTCGGGGATAAAATGAAATGAAAAATATTTTTAAGATATCTTGATGACGTTTCTGTTAACTGTTTGAATCCTGATCATAACCATCAATTTTAGTGTTTACTCTAATAATTTAATATTAAAGGATACTAATGTTAATTATATAGTCTTATTATATGCTCTATATAGTTTATACCAAAACAATATTTGAAATTGGAGTATTAAATTTCAGAGGCATTTTAAAATATTATTGAAAAGTTTGGAATCTTATTCCTGACTCCGGCTGTTTTCCTGTGCTTTCAAATACAAGCCTCCCCCCCCCCCCCTCCCTCCCCTTCCGTATCTCTGTTCCAATCTCTCTCTATATAAGGCAAAGCCCTCACTCACTCATCACTAATTCTCTCACTTCCCACATGTCCACAACTCTGAAAATTGGTACAAATATCGACAATGGTAAACATAGAAACAGTAAGCTATTCCGATCTCGATTAACCCACTTTAAGGGGTCGAAAAGGGGTTAACCTCCCAAACGAGGGATATTCGAATGCTCTACTTCCCATATGGTCACAACTCTAAAAATTAGTGGGAATATCAATTATGACAAACGTAGAAGAAGTAAGCTATTCCGATCTCGAATAACCCACTTTAAGGTTTAGAAAAGGGGTTAAACGTTCCAAACTAGGGATATTCGGATGTTCTACTTCCCATTCGGTCACAACTCTGAAAATTAGGCCAAATGACAACAAAGATAATAAATATAGAAAAAGTAAGCTGTTCTGATCTCGATTAACCCACCCTTAAAGGGTTGAAAAGGGGTTAAACGTCCCAAAAGAGGGATATTCGAATATCCTACTTTCCATTTGGTCACATCTATGAAAATTGGTACATGTATTAACAATGGTAAGCATAGAAAAAGTAAGTTATTCCGATCTCAATTAACCCATTTTAAGGGGTCAAAACTGGTTAAACGTTCCAAATGAAGGGAAATTCGAATGTCCTACTTACCATTTGGTCTCAACTATGAAAATTGGTGCAAATGACAACAAAGACAAATATAGAAAAGTAAGCTATTCTGATCTCGATTAACCCACATTAAAGAGTGGAAAAGGAGTTAAACGTTCCAAATGAGAGTTAATCGAATGTCCCAGTTCCAATATGGCCACAACTTTGAAAATTGATACTGTCGACAAAGGCAAACATAGAAAAATTAAGCTATTCCAATCTCGATTAACCCACTTTAAGTGGTTGTAAATGGGTAAAACGTTCCAAACGAGGGATATCCGACTGACCCACTTACAATGTTGTCACAATTCTGATATTTGGTGCAAATGTTGAAAAAATTAGTTATTAAAAATTAGTTATTAGTTAAAATTATTAAAAAGAACCATAGGGAGTTAAACGTTCTAAACGAGGGATATTCAAATGTCTCATTTCCAATATATTCTCAATTATAAATTTTGGATAAAATGTCAACAAAGGAAAGTTACTATTTTGATTATTCAGATTGTTGGGATCGAAATGGAAGCAAACGTCTGAAGTGTAGAATAATTTAATGTCTTTTGATTGCTGAAATGCACATGGTAAAATTTCGTAGCACAGAACGGGTATTCAGCTAGTCCCTCATAACCACCACTTAATCATCCACAATCACTGACGTCACGCCAAGTAATCCAAAGAAGGGCTTTTTAAAAGAACGAGTTCCAAGACGACAAACACACAATCCCAATTATCCCAACATCCACTCCTTTGGTGGTGATATACGGCAATGCCTCCCATTAATTTTTTTCAACTCGTGATTCCGTCTCGGGATTCGTAATCCAAAAGGGAGACCAACTTGGCTATTTAGCCACCTCGTGATCATGGAAGATGGCCATTATATGCTGATGGTCAGAAGCGCGTCTCGCACTTCTTTTGTGGCTTTTTTGTCTTTAGGGCCAAATCCAAGAATCATCTTTCAAGCTAAATATCTCTCTTTTCTTTTCTTGTGCAATACTTTTATGAAATATACTAGGTATGTGGTTTGGCGTTGATCGCTATGACGCTTAGCCGAAATGAATAGCACAATATATGTAAGAATACATGAAACCGTACTTTCGGCACTAAGGTTATAAAATACGCTTTCGAGTTTAAAAAGGCAAAACTCATATTTTAGAAGTCAGTAACTCACGATTTTATTAAGAATACGAATTACATAGATTGGAGTCAGGAGCCATTTCTTTCGTAGTACCTTTTCTGCGCGACTTTTTTTCTGTTGATATTTATTGTACCGAGTTATATTAAAGTTTCTTATCAAATTAAAAAAGTTTGCATTTGATGTATGTAAAAGGAGTTCAATGCAATGAATTATTTCTTAATTTTAATACTTAGGTTTCCTCCTTTTTATTTTATACAATATGCTAATATAATGTAAAACTTGTGCAAAAGCTATTTATTTCTCTATGTCAATATTCTTAGACTAAACTGTAAATGATACACAAGTGGATTATGTTAAAAGTAGGTCTCGTAGCATAACTATCTTCAACCCGAAGTTTCTCCAAAGGTGGATTTTCACCATCTTGGCTTCAAAAAGATAGATGGAATACTACGTGTAATTTCGATTACAAGATAACTTGTCAAACTCGTTGCCAAACTCACCATCTTATTGATATATCGTTCTATCACAACTCCAAGTAAACACTTTTATAGTACATGTTGTCAAATTTTACATGTTTGGTATTGGCCATCTAATGACAATGACTGACTATTACAATCTAACGGTAGGTGTTTTAAAAACAATTTTATTTTTCTAAATGCCCTGGTCTTTCTTAGCTTTAACGTTTATAAAGTATATACTCTCAATTACATTATTTGTAACATGCCTTATATAAAGCTCAATATAATTATATTTTTACATAAAAAAATCTGAGACAAAAGTCAAAGTACAAAAATAACGTCAGCAGTTCAAAAGTTTAATACTTTTTACTGAAATTTACAGTTTCTTTTAACATACTTTTTTCAAAATGTCATTTAAGGACACCTCTTTTATAGCTCCTAAATATTTTATAGCAACAAAGAGGGGCATTACAAATTATGGAGAAAAGCCTAAGCAGCTTATTGTAAACTGTCGGTGCCTATGCCCACACCTAGAGGGAGGTTTTGTAGGGTTCAACACCCCCCCCCCCCCCTCCATCTCCCCATCGCAACTCTCCTTTCCTAAGGACACCAAATAGCATGATATTTTGATATGGATAATTAAGAAACTTATTTTGTTTCCCAAATTCTTTTTTCTTTATAAGTTTACACGAGGCGATGAGGATATAAAGAGTGAGCTCAACAAAAGGTGATTTTCAGAAGAACACGTTTGAAAAGTTTTCCATGAGACACTTTCTATGCAGCTTGGTATCATTCTCTGCATATCTAGGTAGGAAAAGAACAGTGAAATCCACATAAAAAATATACCCTTAGAATTTGTGAAGGATCTAGATTCGGAAGATTTTGTTTTATCTTATGTTGAGTCCGCCCTTAATATCAGCAACGGCTCTTATTTATCAACATTTAGACAGCTTAAGCCAACTGTATCGTACTAAAGTAGGCGATAGGTTCAACAATTTGAAATAAATAATGCATATGTAAATCTTAAAAGCATCGTAAATAAAGATGTTCTCTATTTTCGGTCTAAATAAACTGCATCGCAAAAAATAGGAAAATGTAAATGTTTCGTTGGCCATAAACTTTTTAAAATCAACTTAAAAGTACTGTTTGTATGTCCAAAAATATTACTCCTTCTCCAATTGAACTGTTATCGACAACAAAAACTTCAATTTATTTTAAAATTTAGAAAATAAAAGAAAAATTAAGTTTTCCTTTTACAAAATACATGAACATGAGACTCATTAAGAAGTCTCATGTTAGGATATGTGAAATATATGAGAAGAGGACCTTCTGTACAGACATCTGTTTTTTAAACAGAGAAATACGGGAATAAAATTATTGCTTGTTTAGAACACTCTCCTACTGAAACTTTCTAGGTGCACTACGGTTCTATATTACACAAATGTTGTTAGAAGGTTATACAAATGCTATATCCAACTGTCTGAACATCTGAGGTCATTATCGTATCACATCCGCCCTAAGAAATTCAGGGTGAATCTAAACTTGAACTCTTATCTCGGTCTGACACCTATGATAACTTAAAATGATGTATTTTTAAGGAAGTATAGTAAATTTTAAAAGCGTGTATTTCGTACACATAATTTACATAGTAGAAAAAAAAAATCCCTGGATTCTCAAACAAAAATCTGTTTTGTTTCTTCTCTGAAATATTTATTCGTCTTTTGAGAAACGAACGCTATTTTCTATGTTTAAAGAAAACGCATTTTATTTTAAAGTAAAAAATAAAGTTTTAAGAGAAAAATCTTGATGAAAAGGTTATTTAGATGTCGGAAAAAATGGTCTCCTCAACAAAGTATAAGTCGTTATTCATTTTCAATGAGCTTTTCCTCTTAATAATCTATCAAATATTATTCTTCCAAGAAAACTTCATCTTTAAGAAAACTTCACTAATTTAACCCTAAAATGATGGTTATGAAAATTCTATAATTTCGACGAAAAAACAACTATATTTCAATTATATTTTTTTAGTATTTTTGAGTGTCAATTACACTAATACATTCACGTAGTGAAAATCTAGCTATAGTGTACTTTATATTTATTCATGAAAATCTATATATTCTTAGGAAATTTAATTTCGGAGAATTTTCTTTTAATACCAGGATGTGATATTTATTACCGGTTTTGATGTAATCCCTCGAGATTTGATTGAATGCTAGCAAGTATTCTTTCAGGAATTGCTAGAAAAAGTTCTTCGTATTTTCTTTCTACCGAATTTGTCGAGCATATTAAATTTATAAGACCTTACAGAATAAAATATAGGAAATTCCAATAAACATGTAGAGAATGCCAATGTTTCTTTTTATACTATGTAAAAAAAGAAACCTTATCCATTTATAATAGTAAAACAAAGAGACTGCCTGTGTGTCTGTCCTGCTATTGAAAGTAACTTTCAACAGGCTTAAAGCTCCAAAATTTTGAAGAAATTGTTTTTGAATTCTGAAAAACATATTGTTACAAATTTAGTTATTTTTATAAATTAATAATTCTTTTAAAATTTCATCACAAAGCGTCTTCTAATAAAACAAAAAGAACTTGACAAAAAAGTACTATAAAAATTTAAAATGTACTTTTCCAACTAAAGATAGCCAGTGTCGACCCTGCAGTTTTCCTCCATGTTTTACAAACATGGAGGAAACTGGCATACATATCTATCGACTTCGAGATCTATTATTTTGAATACTATGGCAATATGAAGATGATTCACGGCTACGCCATTGGCAGTTCAGACGAGCTTGTGACCAATCACAAAGTTCGAAGATGTTTTTAAAGGTACATCTTGTGGTTTTAGTCAGTACCATACAAATGTAAAATCTTCAGTTTTACATAAATTTTTGAGGGAAGTATTCTTAAGTAGTAGTTTCCAAAAATGTGTAATATTAAAGGTATATTTTTTATTATTAAAAATCGCATTTTATTATTAAGGTAACCTTCTTGCACCCTCCTGGGGGCGCCCGGGAACTTTACCTAAGAGGCGACTTGAGTATGAAGCGATCCTTGGATTTTAACGAATGTTACGCAGGAGGAGATGGAACCCCATAGTATTGTTTTAAAAATATTACCATACCCATGTAAAATCTTCAGTTTTACATAAATTTTTGAGGGCAGTATTCTTAAGTAGTTGTTTCCAAAAATGTGTAATATTAAAGGTATATTTTTTATTATTAAAAATCGCATTTTATTATTAAGGTAACCTTCTTGCACCCTCCTGGGGGCGCCCGGGACCTTTACCTAAGAGGCGACTTGAGTATGAAGCGATCCTTGGATTTTAACGAGTGTTACGCAGGAGGAGATGGAACCCCATAGTATTGTTATAAAAATATTACCATACCCATGTAAAATCTTCAGTTTTACATAAATTTTTGAGGGCAGTATTCTTAAGTAGTTGTTTTCAAAAATGTGTAATATTAAAGGTATATTTTTTATTATTAAAAATCGCATTTTATTATTAAGGTAACCTTCTTGCACCCTCCTGGGGGCGTTGCACCCACCTGGGGGCGCCCGGGACCGTTACCTAAGAGGCGACTTGAGTATGAAGCGATCCTTGGATTTTAACGAGTGTTACGCAGGAGGCGATGGAACCCCATAGTATTGTTATAAAAATATTACCATACCCATGTAAAATCTTTAGTTTTACATAAATTTTTGAGGGCTGTATTCTTAAGTAGTTGTTTCCAAAAATGTGTAATATTAAAGGTATATTTTTTATTATTAAAAATCGCATTTTATTATTAAGGTAACCTTCTTGCACCCTCCTGGGGGCGCCCGGGACCGTTACCTAAGAGGCGACTTGAGTATGAAGCCATCCTTGGATTTTAACGAGTGTTACGCAGGAGGAGATGGAACCCCATAGTATTGTTATAAAAATATTACCATACCCATGTAAAATCTTCAGTTTTACATAAATTTTTGAGGGCAGTATTCTTAAGTAGTTGTTTCCAAAAATGTGTAATATTAAAGGTATATTTTTTATTATTAAAAATCGCATTTTATTATTAAGGTAACCTTCTTGCACCCTCCTGGGGGCGCCCGGGACCGTTACTTAAGAGGCGACTTGAGTATGAAGCGATCCTTGGATTTTAACGAGTGTTACGCAGGAGGCGATGGAACCCCATAGTATTGTTATAAAAATATTACCATACCCATGTAAAATCTTTAGTTTTACATAAATTTTTGAGGGCAGTATTCTTAAGTAGTTGTTTCCAAAAATGTGGAATATTAAAGGTATATTTTTTATTATTAAAAATCGCATTTTATTATTAAGGTAACCTTCTTGCACCCTCCTGGGTGCGCCCGGGACCGTTACCTAAGAGGCGACTTGAGTATGAAGCCATCCTTGGATTTTAACGAGTGTTACGCAGGAGAAGATGGAACCCCATAGTATTGTTATAAAAATATTACCATACCCATGTAAAATCTTCAGTTTTACATAAATTTTTGAGGGCAGTATTCTTAAGTAGTTGTTTCCAAAAATGTGTAATATTAAAGGTATATTTTTTATTATTAAAAATCGCATTTTATTATTAAGGTAACCTTCTTGCACCCTCCTGGGGGCGCCCGGGACCGTTACCTAAGAGGCGACTTGAGTATGAAGCGATCCTTGGATTCTAACGAGTGTTACGCAGGAGGCGATGGAACCCCATAGTATTGTTATAAAAATATTACCATACCCATGTAAAATCTTTAGTTTTACATAATTTTTTTAGGGCAGTATTCTTAAGTAGTAGTTTCCAAAAATGTGTAATATTAAAGGTATATTTTTTATTATTAAAAATCGCATTTTATTATTAAGGTAACCTTCTTGCACCCTCCCGGGGGCGCCCTGGACCTTTACCTAAGAGGCTACTTGAGTATGAAGCGATCCTTGGATTTTAATGAGTGTTACGCAGGAGGAGATGGAACCCCATAGTATTGTTATAAAAATATTACCATACCCATGTAAAATCTTCAGTTTTACATAAATTTTTGAGGGCAGTATTCTTAAGTAGTTGTTTCCAAAAATATGTAATATTAAAGGTATATTTTTTATTATTAAAAATCGCATTTTATTATTAAGGTAACCTTCTTGCAGCCTCCTGGGGGCGCCCGGGACCGTTACCTAAGAGGCGACTTGAGTATGAAGCCATCCTTGGATTTTAACGAGTGTTACGCAGGAGGAGATGGAACCCCATAGTATTGTTATAAAAATATTACCATACCCATGTAAAATCTTCAGTTTTACATAAATTTTTGAGGGCAGTATTCTTAAGTAGTTGTTTCCAAAAATGTGTAATATTAAAGGTATATTTTTTATTATTAAAAATCGCATTTTATTTTTAAGGTAACCTTCTTGCACCCTCCTGTGGGCGCCCGGGACCGTTACCTAAGAGGCGACTTGAGTATGAAGCCATCCTTGGATTTTAACGAGTGTTACGCAGGAGGAGATGGAACCCCATAGTATTGTTATAAAAATATTACCATAGCCATGTAAAATCTTCAGTTTTACATAAATTTTTGAGGGCAGTATTCTTAAGTAGTAGTTTCCAAAAATGTGTAATATTAAAGGTATATTTTTTATTATTAAAAATCGCATTTTATTATTAAGGTAACCTTCTTGCACCCTCCTGGGGGCGCCCGGGACCTTTACCTAAGAGGCGACTTGAGTATGAAGCGATCCTTGGATTTTAACGAGTGTTACGCAGGAGGAGATGGAACCCCATAGTATTGTTATAAAAATATTACCATACCCATGTAAAATCTTCAGTTTTACATAAATTTTTGAGGGCAGTATTCTTAAGTAGTTGTTTCCAAAAATATGTAATATTAAAGGTATATTTTTTATTATTAAAAATCGCATTTTATTATTAAGGTAACCTTCTTGCACCCTCCTGGGGGCGCCCGGGACCGTTACCTAAGAGGCGACTTGAGTATGAAGCCATCCTTGGATTTTAACGAGTGTTACGCAGGAGGAGATGGAACCCCATAGTATTGTTATAAAAATATTACCATACCCATGTAAAATCTTCAGTTTTACATAAATTTTTGAGGGCAGTATTCTTAAGTAGTTGTTTCCAAAAATGTGTAATATTAAAGGTATATTTTTTATTATTAAAAATCGCATTTTATTTTTAAGGTAACCTTCTTGCACCCTCCTGTGGGCGCCCGGGACCGTTACCTAAGAGGCGACTTGAGTATGAAGCGATCCTTGGATTTTAACGAGTGTTACGCAGGAGGCGATGGAACCCCATAGTATTGTTATAAAAATATTACCATACCCATGTAAAATCTTCAGTTTTACATAAAATTTTGAGGGCAGTATTCTTAAGTAGTAGTTTCCAAAAATGTGTAATATTAAAGGTATATTTTTTATTATTAAAAATCGCATTTTATTATTAAAGTAACCTTCTTGCACCCTCCTGGGGGCGCCCGGGACCTTTACCTAAGAGGCGACTTGAGTATGAAGCGATCCTTGGATTTTAACGAGTGTTACGCAGGAGGAGATGGAACCCCATAGTATTGTTATAAAAATATTACCATACCCATGTAAAATCTTCAGTTTTACATAAATTTTTGAGGGCAGTATTCTTAAGTAGTTGTTTCCAAAAATATGTAATATTAAAGGTATATTTTTTATTATTAAAAATCGCATTTTATTATTAAGGTAACCTTCTTGCACCCTCCTGGGGGCGCCCGGGACCGTTACCTAAGAGGCGACTTGAGTATGAAGCCATCCTTGGATTTTAACGAATGTTACGCAGGAGGAGATGGAACCCCATAGTCTTGTTATAAAAATATTACCATACCCATGTAAAATCTTCAGTTTTACATAAATTTTTGAGGGCAGTATTCTTAAGTAGTTGTTTCCAAAAATATGTAATATTAAAGGTATATTTTTTATTATTAAAAATCGCATTTTATTATTAAGGTAACCTTCTTGCACCCTCCTGGGGGCGCCCGGTACCGTTACCTAAGAGGCGACTTGAGTATGAAGCCATCCTTGGATTTTAACGAGTGTTACGCAGGAGGAGATGGAACCCCATAGTATTGTTATAAAAATATTACCATACCCATGTAAAATCTTCAGTTTTACATAAATTTTTGAGGGCAGTATTCTTAAGTAGTTGTTTCCAAAAATGTGTAATATTAAAGGTATATTTTTTATTATTAAAAATCGCATTTTATTTTTAAGGTAACCTTCTTGCACCCTCCTGTGGGCGCCCGGGACCGTTACCTAAGAGGCGACTTGAGTGTGAAGCGATCCTTGGATTTTAACGAGTGTTACGCAGGAGGCGATGGAACCCCATAGTATTGTTATAAAAATATTACCATACCCATGTAAAATCTTCAGTTTTACATAAAATTTTGAGGGCAGTATTCTTAAGTAGTAGTTTCCAAAAATGTGTAATATTAAAGGTATATTTTTTATTATTAAAAATCGCATTTTATTATTAAAGTAACCTTCTTGCACCCTCCTGGGGGCGCCCGGGACCTTTACCTAAGAGGCGACTTGAGTATGAAGCGATCCTTGGATTTTAACGAGTGTTACGCAGGAGGAGATGGAACCCCATAGTATTGTTATAAAAATATTACCATACCCATGTAAAATCTTCAGTTTTACATAAATTTTTGAGGGCAGTATTCTTAAGTAGTTGTTTCCAAAAATATGTAATATTAAAGGTATATTTTTTATTATTAAAAATCGCATTTTATTATTAAGGTAACCTTCTTGCACCCTCCTGGGGGCGCCCGGGACCGTTACCTAAGAGGCGACTTGAGTATGAAGCCATCCTTGGATTTTAACGAATGTTACGCAGGAGGAGATGGAACCCCATAGTCTTGTTATAAAAATATTACCATACCCATGTAAAATCTTCAGTTTTACATAAATTTTTGAGGGCAGTATTCTTAAGTAGTTGTTTCCAAAAATATGTAATATTAAAGAAATATTTTTTATTATTAAAAATCGCATTTTATTATTAAGGTAACCTTCTTGCACCCTCCTGGGGGCGCCCGGGACCGTTACCTAAGAGGCGAATTGAGTATGAAGCCATCCTTGGATTTTAACGAGTGTTACGCAGGAGGAGATGGAACCCCATAGTCTTGTTATAAAAATATTACCATACCCATGTAAAATCTTCAGTTTTACATAAATTTTTGAGGGCTGTATTCTTAAGTAGTTGTTTCCAAAAATGTGTAATATTAAAGGTATATTTTTTATTATTAAAAATCGCATTTTATTTTTAAGGTAACCTTCTTGCACCCTCATGTGGGCGCCCGGGACCGTTACCTAAGAGGCGACTTGAGTATGAAGCGATCCTTGGATTTTAACGAGTGTTACGCAGGAGGAGATGGAACCCCATAGTATTGTTATAAAAATATTACCATACCCATGTAAAATCTTCAGTTTTACATAAATTTTTGAGGGCAGTATTCTTAAGTAGTTGTTTCCAAAAATATGTAATATTAAAGGTATATTTTTTATTATTAAAAATCGCATTTTATTATTAAGGTAACCTTCTTGCACCCTCCTGGGGGCGCCCGGGACCGTTACCTAAGAGGCGACTTGAGTATGAAGCCATCCTTGGATTTTAACGAGTGTTACGCAGGAGGAGATGGAACCCCATAGTATTGTTATAAAAATATTACCATACCCATGTAAAATCTTCAGTTTTACATAAATTTTTGAGGGCAGTATTCTTAAGTAGTTGTTTCCAAAAATGTGTAATATTAAAGGTATATTTTTTATTATTAAAAATCGCATTTTATTTTTAAGGTAACCTTCTTGCACCCTCATGTGGGCGCCCGGGACCTTTACCTAAGAGGCGACTTGAGTATGAAGCGATCCTTGGATTTTAACGAGTGTTACGCAGGAGGAGATGGAACCCCATAGTATTGTTATAAAAATATTACCATACCCATGTAAAATCTTCAGTTTTACATAAATTTTTGAGGGCAGTATTCTTAAGTAGTTGTTTCCAAAAATATGTAATATTAAAGGTATATTTTTTATTATTAAAAATCGCATTTTATTATTAAGGTAACCTTCTTGCACCCTCCTGGGGGCGCCCGGGACCGTTACCTAAGAGGCGACTTGAGTATGAAGCCATCCTTGGATTTTAACGAGTGTTACGCAGGAGGAGATGGAACCCCATAGTATTGTTATAAAAATATTACCATACCCATGTAAAATCTTCAGTTTTACATAAATTTTTGAGGGCAGTATTCTTAAGTAGTTGTTTCCAAAAATGTGTAATATTAAAGGTATATTTTTTATTATTAAAAATCGCATTTTATTTTTAAGGTAACATTCTTGCACCCTCCTGTGGGCGCCCGGGACCGTTACCTAAGAGGCGACTTGAGTATGAAGCGATCCTTGGATTTTAACGAGTGTTACGCAGGAGGCGATGGAACCCCATAGTATTGTTATAAAAATATTACCATACCCATGTAAAATCTTCAGTTTTACATAAAATTTTGAGGGCAGTATTCTTAAGTAGTAGTTTCCAAAAATGTGTAATATTAAAGGTATATTTTGTATTATTAAAAATCGCATTTTATTATTAAAGTAACCTTCTTGCACCCTCCTGGGGGCGCCCGGGACCTTTACCTAAGAGGCGACTTGAGTATGAAGCGATCCTTGGATTTTAACGAGTGTTACGCAGGAGGAGATGGAACCCCATAGTATTGTTATAAAAATATTACCATACCCATGTAAAATCTTCAGTTTTACATAAATTTTTGAGGGCAGTATTCTTAAGTAGTTGTTTCCAAAAATATGTAATATTAAAGGTATATTTTTTATTATTAAAAATCGCATTTTATTATTAAGGTAACCTTCTTGCACCCTCCTGGGGGCGCCCGGGACCGTTACCTAAGAGGCGACTTGAGTATGAAGCCATCCTTGGATTTTAACGAATGTTACGCAGGAGGAGATGGAACCCCATAGTCTTGTTATAAAAATATTACCATACCCATGTAAAATCTTCAGTTTTACATAAATTTTTGAGGGCAGTATTCTTAAGTAGTTGTTTCCAAAAATATGTAATATTAAAGGTATATTTTTTATTATTAAAAATCGCATTTTATTATTAAGGTAACCTTCTTGCACCCTCCTGGGGGCGCCCGGGACCGTTACCTAAGAGGCGAATTGAGTATGAAGCCATCCTTGGATTTTAACGAGTGTTACGCAGGAGGAGATGGAACCCCATAGTCTTGTTATAAAAATATTACCATACCCATGTAAAATCTTCAGTTTTACATAAATTTTTGAGGGCTGTATTCTTAAGTAGTTGTTTCCAAAAATGTGTAATATTAAAGGTATATTTTTTATTATTAAAAATCGCATTTTATTTTTAAGGTAACCTTCTTGCACCCTCATGTGGGCGCCCGGGACCGTTACCTAAGAGGCGACTTGAGTATGAAGCGATCCTTGGATTTTAACGAGTGTTACGCAGGAGGCGATGGAACCCCATAGTATTGTTATAAAAATATTACCATACCCATGTAAAATCTTCAGTTTTACATAAATTTTTGAGGGCAGTATTCTTAAGTAGTAGTTTCCAAAAATGTGTAATATTAAAGGTATATTTTTTATTATTAAAAATCGCATTTTATTATTAAGGTAACCTTCTTGCACCCTCCTGGGGGCGCCCGGGACCGTTACCTAAGAGGCGACTTGAGTATGAAGCCATCCTTGGATTTTAACGAGTGTTACGCAGGAGGAGATGGAACCCCATAGTATTGCTATAAAAATATTACCATACCCATGTAAAATCTTTAGTTTTACATAAATTTTTGAGGGCAGTATTCTTAAGTAGTAGTTTCCAAAAATGTGTAATATTAAAGGTATATTTTTTATTATTAAAAATCGCATTTTATTATTAAGGTAACCTTCTTGCACCCTCCTGGGGGCGCCCGGGACCGTTACCTAAGAGGCGACTTGAGTATGAAGCCATCCTTGGATTTTAACGAGTGTTACGCAGGAGGCGATGGAACCCCATAGTATTGTTATAAAAATATTACCATACCCATGTAAAATCTTTAGTTTTACATAAATTTTTGAGGGCAGTATTCTTAAGTAGTTGTTTCCAAAAATGTGGAATATTAAAGGTATATTTTTAATTATTAAAAATCGCATTTTATTATTAAGGTAACCTTCTTGCACCCTCCTGGGTGCGCCCGGGACCGTTACCTAAGAAGCGACTTGAGTATGAAGCCATCCTTGGATTTTAACGAGTGTTACGCAGGAGAAGATGGAACCCCATAGTATTGTTATAAAAATATTACCATAGCCATGTAAAATCTTCAGTTTTACATAAATTTTTGAGGGCAGTATTCTTAAGTAGTTGTTTCCAAAAATGAGTAATATTAAAGGTATATTTTTTATTATTAAAAATCGCATTTTATTATTAAGGTAACCTTCTTGCACCCTCCTGGGGGCGCCCGGGACCGTTACCTAAGAGGCGACTTGAGTATGAAGCCATCCTTGGATTTTAACGAGTGTTACGCAGGAGGAGATGGAACCCCATAGTATTGCTATAAAAATATTACCATACCCATGTAAAATCTTTAGTTTTACATAAATTTTTGAGGGCAGTATTCTTAAGTAGTAGTTTCCAAAAATGTGTAATATTAAAGGTATATTTTTTATTATTAAAAATCGCATTTTATTATTAAGGTAACCTTCTTGCACCCTCCTGGGGGCGCCCGGGACCGTTACCTAAGAGGCGACTTGAGTATGAAGCGATCCTTGGATTTTAACGAGTGTTACGCAGGAGGCGATGGAACCCCATAGTATTGTTATAAAAATATTACCATACCCATGTAAAATCTTTAGTTTTACATAAATTTTTGAGGGCAGTATTCTTAAGTAGTTGTTTCCAAAAATGTGGAATATTAAAGGTATATTTTTTATTATTAAAAATCGCATTTTATTATTAAGGTAACCTTCTTGCACCCTCCTGGGTGCGCCCGGGACCGTTACCTAAGAAGCGACTTGAGTATGAAGCCATCCTTGGATTTTAACGAGTGTTACGCAGGAGAAGATGGAACCCCATAGTATTGTTATAAAAATATTACCATACCCATGTAAAATCTTCAGTTTTACATAAATTTTTGAGGGCAGTATTTTTAAGTAGTTGTTTCCAAAAATGTGTAATATTAAAGGTATATTTTTTATTATTAAAAATCGCATTTTATTATTAAGGTAACCTTCTTGCACCCTCCTGGGGGCGCCCGGGACCGTTACCTAAGAGGCGAGTATGAAGCGATCCTTGGATTTTAACGAGTGTTACGCAGGAGGAGATGGAACCCCATAGTATTGTTATAAAAATATTACCATACCCATGTAAAATCTTCAGTTTTACATAAATTTTTGAGGGCAGTATTCTTAAGTAGTAGTTTCCAAAAATGTGTAATATTAAAGGTATATTTTTTATTATTAAAAATCGCATTTTATTATTAAGGTAACCTTCTTGCACCCTCCTGGGGGCGCCCGGGACCTATACCTAAGAGGCGATTTGAGTATGAAGCGATCCTTGGATTTTAACGAGTGTTACGCAGGAGGAGATGGAACCCCATAGTATTGTTATAAAAATATTACCATACCCATGTAAAATCTTCAGTTTTACATAAATTTTTGAGGGCAGTATTCTTAAGTAGTTGTTTCCAAAAATGTGTAATATTAAAGGTATATTTTTTATTATTAAAAATCGCATTTTATTATTAAGGTAACCTTCTTGCACCCTCCTGGGGGCGCCCGGGACCGTTACCTAAGAGGCGACTTGAGTATGAAGCCATCCTTGGATTTTAACGAGTGTTACGCAGGAGGAGATGGAACCCCATAGTATTGTTATAAAAATATTACCATACCCATGTAAAATCTTCAGTTTTACATAAATTTTTGAGGGCAGTATTCTTAAGTAGTAGTTTCCAAAAATGTGTAATATTAAAGGTATATTTTTTATTATTAAAAATCAAATTTTATTATTAAGGTAACCTCCTTGCACCCTCCTGGTGGTGCCCGGGACCGTTACCTAAGAGGCGACTTGAGTATGAAGCCATCCTTGGATTTTAACGAGTGTTATGCAGGAGGAGATGGAACCCCATAGTATTTTTATAAAAATATTACCATACCCATGTAAAATTTTCAGTTTTACATAAATTTTTGAGGGCAGTATTCTTAAGTAGTAGTTTCCAAAAATGTGTAATATTAAAGGTATATTTTTTATTATTAAAAATCGCATTTTATTATTAAGGTAACCTTCTTGCACCCTCCTGGGGGCGCCCGGGACCGTTACCTAAGAGGCGACTTGAGTATGAAGCCATCCTTGGATTTTAACGAGTGTTACGCAGGAGGAGATGGAACCCCATAGTATTGTTATAAAAATATTACCATACCCATGTAAAATCTTCAGTTTTACATAAATTTTTGAGGGCAGTATTCTTAAGTAGTAGTTTCCAAAAATGTGTAATATTAAAGGTAAATTTTTTATTATTAAAAATCAAATTTTATTATTAAGGTAACCTCCTTGCACCCTCCTGGTGGTGCCCGGGACCGTTACCTAAGAGGCGACTTGAGTATGAAGCCATCCTTGGATTTTAACGAGTGTTACGCAGGAGGAGATGGAACCCCATAGTATTTTTATAAAAATATTACCATACCCATGTAAAATCTTCAGTTTTACATAAATTTTTGAGGGCAGTATTCTTAAGTAGTAGTTTCCAAAAATGTGTAATATTAAAGGTATATTTTTTATTATTAAAAATCGCATTTTATTATTAAGGTAACCTTCTTGCACCCTCCTGGGGGCGCCCGGGACCGTTACCTAAGAGGCGACTTGAGTATGAAGCCATCCTTGGATTTTAACGAGTGTTACGCAGGAGGAGATGGAACCCCATAGTATTGTTATAAAAATATTACCATACCCATGTAAAATCTTTAGTTTTACATAAATTTTTGAGGGCAGTATTCTTAAGTAGTTGTTTCCAAAAATGTGGAATATTAAAGGTATATTTTTTATTATTAAAAATCGCATTTTATTATTAAGGTAACCTTCTTGCACCCTCCTGGGTGCGCCCGGGACCGTTACCTAAGAGGCGACTTGAGTATGAAGCCATCCTTGGATTTTAACGAGTGTTACGCAGGAGAAGATGGAACCCCATAGTATTGTTATAAAAATATTACCATACCCATGTAAAATCTTCAGTTTTACATAAATTTTTGAGGGCAGTATTCTTAAGTAGTTGTTTCCAAAAATGTGTAATATTAAAGGTATATTTTTTATTATTAAAAATCGCATTTTATTATTAAGGTAACCTTCTTGCACCCTCCTGGGGGCGCCCGGGACTGTTACCTAAGAGGCGAGTATGAAGCGATCCTTGGATTTTAACGAGTGTTACGCAGGAGGAGATGGAACCCCATAGTATTGTTATAAAAATATTACCATACCCATGTAAAATCTTCAGTTTTACATAAATTTTTGAGGGCAGTATTCTTAAGTAGTAGTTTCCAAAAATGTGTAATATTAAAGGTATATTTTTTATTATTAAAAATCGCATTTTATTATTAAGGTAACCTTCTTGCACCCTCCTGGGGGCGCCCGGGACCTTTACCTAAGAGGCGACTTGAGTATGAAGCGTTCCTTGGATTTTAACGAGTGTTACGCAGGAGGAAATGGAACCCCATAGTATTGTTATAAAAATATTACCATACCCATGTAAAATCTTCAGTTTTACATAAATTTTTGAGGGCAGTATTCTTAAGTAGTTGTTTCCAAAAATGTGTAATATTAAAGGTATATTTTTTATTATTAAAAATCGCATTTTATTATTAAGGTAACCTTCTTGCACCCTCCTGGGGGCGCCCGGAACCTTTACCTAAGAGGCGACTTGAGTATGAAGCGATCCTTGGATTTTAACGAGTGTTACGCAGGAGGAGATGGAACCCCATAGTATTGTTATAAAAATATTACCATACCCATGTAAAATCTTCAGTTTTACATAAATTTTTGAGGGCAGTATTCTTAAGTAGTAGTTTCCAAAAATGTGTAATATTAAAGGTATATTTTTTATTATTAAAAATCAAATTTTATTATTAAGGTAACCTCCTTGCTCCCTCCTGGTGGTGCCCGGGACCGTTACCTAAGAGGCGACTTGAGTATGAAGCGATCCTTGGATTTTAACGAGTGTTACGCAGGAGGCGATGGAACCCCATAGTATTGTTATAAAAATATTACCATACCCATGTAAAATCTTCAGTTTTACATAAATTTTTGAGGGCAGTATTCTTAAGTAGTAGTTTCCAAAAATGTGTAATATTAAAGGTATATTTTTTATTATTAAAAATCGCATTTTATTATTAAGGTAACCTTCTTGCACCCTCCTGGGGGCGCCCGGGACTGTTACCTAAGAGGCGAGTATGAAGCGATCCTTGGATTTTAACGAGTGTTACGCAGGAGGAGATGGAACCCCATAGTATTGTTATAAAAATATTACCATACCCATGTAAAATCTTCAGTTTTACATAAATTTTTGAGGGCAGTATTCTTAAGTAGTAGTTTCCAAAAATGTGTAATATTAAAGGTATATTTTTTATTATTAAAAATCGCATTTTATTATTAAGGTAACCTTCTTGCACCCTCCTGGGGGCGCCCGGGACCTTTACCTAAGAGGCGACTTGAGTATGAAGCGTTCCTTGGATTTTAACGAGTGTTACGCAGGAGGAAATGGAACCCCATAGTATTGTTATAAAAATATTACCATACCCATGTAAAATCTTCAGTTTTACATAAATTTTTGAGGGCAGTATTCTTAAGTAGTTGTTTCCAAAAATGTGTAATATTAAAGGTATATTTTTTATTATTAAAAATCGCATTTTATTATTAAGGTAACCTTCTTGCACCCTCCTGGGGGCGCCCGGAACCTTTACCTAAGAGGCGACTTGAGTATGAAGCGATCCTTGGATTTTAACGAGTGTTACGCAGGAGGAGATGGAACCCCATAGTATTGTTATAAAAATATTACCATACCCATGTAAAATCTTCAGTTTTACATAAATTTTTGAGGGCAGTATTCTTAAGTAGTAGTTTCCAAAAATGTGTAATATTAAAGGTATATTTTTTATTATTAAAAATCAAATTTTATTATTAAGGTAACCTCCTTGCTCCCTCCTGGTGGTGCCCGGGACCGTTACCTAAGAGGCGACTTGAGTATGAAGCGATCCTTGGATTTTAACGAGTGTTACGCAGGAGGCGATGGAACCCCATAGTATTGTTATAAAAATATTACCATACCCATGTAAAATCTTCAGTTTTACATAAATTTTTGAGGGCAGTATTCTTAAGTAGTAGTTTCCAAAAATGTGTAATATTAAAGGTATATTTTTTATTATTAAAAATCGCATTTTATTATTAAGGTAACCTTCTTGCACCCTCCTGGGGGCGCCCGGGACCGTTACCTAAGAGGCGACTTGAGTATGAAGCCATCCTTGGATTTTAACGAGTGTTACGCAGGAGGAGATGGAACCCCATAGTATTGCTATAAAAATATTACCATACCCATGTAAAATCTTTAGTTTTACATAAATTTTTGAGGGCAGTATTCTTAAGTAGTAGTTTCCAAAAATGTGTAATATTAAAGGTATATTTTTTATTATTAAAAATCGCATTTTATTATTAAGGTAACCTTCTTGCACCCTCCTGGGGGCGCCCGGGACCGTTACCTAAGAGGCGACTTGAGTATGAAGCGATCCTTGGATTTTAACGAGTGTTACGCAGGAGGCGATGGAACCCCATAGTATTGTTATAAAAATATTACCATACCCATGTAAAATCTTTAGTTTTACATAAATTTTTGAGGGCAGTATTCTTAAGTAGTTGTTTCCAAAAATGTGGAATATTAAAGGTATATTTTTAATTATTAAAAATCGCATTTTATTATTAAGGTAACCTTCTTGCACCCTCCTGGGTGCGCCCGGGACCGTTACCTAAGAAGCGACTTGAGTATGAAGCCATCCTTGGATTTTAACGAGTGTTACGCAGGAGAAGATGGAACATCATAGTATTGTTATAAAAATATTACCATAGCCATGTAAAATCTTCAGTTTTACATAAATTTTTGAGGGCAGTATTCTTAAGTAGTTGTTTCCAAAAATGTGTAATATTAAAGGTATATTTTTTATTATTAAAAATCGCATTTTATTATTAAGGTAACCTTCTTGCACCCTCCTATGGGCGCCCGGGACCGTTACCTAAGAGGCGAGTATGAAGCGATCCTTGGATTTTAACGAGTGTTACGCAGGAGGCGATGGAACCCCATAGTATTGTTATAAAAATATTACCATACCCATGTAAAATCTTCAGTTTTACATAAATTTTTGAGGGCAGTATTCTTAAGTAGTAGTTTCCAAAAATGTGTAATATTAAAGGTATATTTTTTATTATTAAAAATCGCATTTTATTATTAAGGTAACCTTCTTGCACCCTCCTGGGGGAGCCCGGGACCGTTACCTAAGAGGCGACTTGAGTATGAAGCCATCCTTGGATTTTAACGAGTGTTACGCAGGAGGAGATGGAACCCCATAGTATTGCTATAAAAATATTACCATACCCATGTAAAATCTTTAGTTTTACATAAATTTTTGAGGGCAGTATTCTTAAGTAGTAGTTTCCAAAAATGTGTAATATTAAAGGTATATTTTTTATTATTAAAAATCGCATTTTATTATTAATGTAACCTTCTTGCACCCTCCTGGGGGCGCCCGGGACCGTTACCTAAGAGGCGACTTGAGTATGAAGCGATCCTTGGATTTTAACGAGTGTTACGCAGGAGGCGATGGAACCCCATAGTATTGTTATAAAAATATTACCATACCCATGTAAAATCTTTAGTTTTACATAAATTTTTGAGGGCAGTATTCTTAAGTAGTTGTTTCCAAAAATGTGGAATATTAAAGGTATATTTTTTATTATTAAAAATCGCATTTTATTATTAAGGTAACCTTCTTGCACCCTCCTGGGTGCGCCCGGGACCGTTACCTAAGAAGCGACTTGAGTATGAAGCCATCCTTGGATTTTAACGAGTGTTACGCAGGAGAAGATGGAACCCCATAGTATTGTTATAAAAATATTACCATACCCATGTAAAATCTTCAGTTTTACATAAATTTTTGAGGGCAGTATTCTTAAGTAGTTGTTTCCAAAAATGTGTAATATTAAAGGTATATTTTTTATTAATAAAAATCGCATTTTATTATTAAGGTAACCTTCTTGCACCCTCCTGGGGGCGCCCGGGACCGTTACCTAAGAGGCGAGTATGAAGCGATCCTTGGATTTTAACGAGTGTTACGCAGGAGGAGATGGAACCCCATAGTATTGTTATAAAAATATTACCATACCCATGTAAAATCTTCAGTTTTACATAAATTTTTGAGGGCAGTATTCTTAAGTAGTAGTTTCCAAAAATGTGTAATATTAAAGGTATATTTTTTATTATTAAAAATCGCATTTTATTATTAAGGTAACCTTCTTGCACCCTCCTGGGGGCGCCCGGGACCTATACCTAAGAGGCGATTTGAGTATGAAGCGATCCTTGGATTTTAACGAGTGTTACGCAGGAGGAGATGAAACCCCATAGTATTGCTATAAAAATATTACCATACCCATGTAAAATCTTTAGTTTTACATAAATTTTTGAGGGCAGTATTCTTAAGTAGTAGTTTCCAAAAATGTGTAATATTAAAGGTATATTTTTTATTATTAAAAATCGCATTTTATTATTAAGGTAACCTTCTTGCACCCTCCTGGGGGCGCCCGGGACCGTTACCTAAGAAGCGACTTGAGTATGAAGCGATCCTTGGATTTTAACGAGTGTTACGCAGGAGGAGATGGAACCCCATAGTATTGTTATAAAAATATTACCATACCCATGTAAAATCTTCAGTTTTACATAAATTTTTGAGGGCAGTATTCTTAAGTAGTTGTTTCCAAAAATGTGTAATATTAAAGGTATATTTTTTATTATTAAAAATCGCATTTTATTATTAAGGTAACCTTCTTGCACCCTCCTGGGGGCGCCCGGGACCGTTACCTAAGAGGCGACTTGAGTATGAAGCCATCCTTGGATTTTAACGAGTGTTACGCAGGAGGAGATGGAACCCCATAGTATTGTTATAAAAATATTACCATATCCATGTAAAATCTTCAGTTTTACATAAATTTTTGAGGGCAGTATTCTTAAGTAGTAGTTTCCAAAAATGTGTAATATTAAAGGTATATTTTTTATTATTAAAAATCAAATTTTATTATTAAGGTAACCTCCTTGCACCCTCCTGGTGGTGCCCGGGACCGTTACCTAAGAGGCGACTTGAGTATGAAGCCATCCTTGGATTTTAACGAGTGTTACGCAGGAGGAGATGGAACCCCATAGTATTGTTATAAAAATATTACCATACCCATGTAAAATCTTTAGTTTTACATAAATTTTTGAGGGCAGTATTCTTAAGTAGTTGTTTCCAAAAATGTGGAATATTAAAGGTATATTTTTTATTATTAAAAATCGCATTTTATTATTAAGGTAACCTTCTTGCACCCTCCTGGGTGCGCCCGGGACCGTTACCTAAGAGGCGACTTGAGTATGAAGCCATCCTTGGATTTTAACGAGTGTTACGCAGGAGAAGATGGAACCCCATAGTATTGTTATAAAAATATTACCATACCCATGTAAAATCTTCAGTTTTACATAAATTTTTGAGGGCAGTATTCTTAAGTAGTTGTTTCCAAAAATGTGTAATATTAAAGGTATATTTTTTATTATTAAAAATCGCATTTTATTATTAAGGTAACCTTCTTGCACCCTCCTGGGGGCGCCCGGGACTGTTACCTAAGAGGCGAGTATGAAGCGATCCTTGGATTTTAACAAGTGTTACACAGGAGGAGATGGAACCCCATAGTATTGTTATAAAAATATTACCATACGCATGTAAAATCTTCAGTTTTACATAAATTTTTGAGGGCAGTATTCTTAAGTAGTAGTTTCCAAAAATGTGTAATATTAAAGGTATATTTTTTATTATTAAAAATCAAATTTTATTATTAAGGTAACCTCCTTGCTCCCTCCTGGTGGTGCCCGGGACCGTTACCTAAGAGGCGACTTGAGTATGAAGCCATCCTTGGATTTTAACAAGTGTTATGCAGGAGGAGATGGAACCCCATAGTATTTTTATAAAAATATTACCATACCCATGTAAAATCTTCAGTTTTACATAAATTTTTGAGGGCAGTATTCTTAAGTAGTAATTTCCAAAAATGTGTAATATTAAAGGTATATTTTTTATTATTAAAAATCGCATTTTATTATTAAGGTAACCTTCTTGCACCCTCCTGGGGGCGCCCGGGACCGTTACCTAAGAGGCGACTTGAGTATGAAGCCATCCTTGGATTTTAACGAGTGTTACGCAGGAGGAGATGGAACCCCATAGTATTGTTATAAAAATATTACCATACCCATGTAAAATCTTCAGTTTTACATAAATTTTTGAGGGCAGTATTCTTAAGTAGTAGTTTCCAAAAATGTGTAATATTAAAGGTATATTTTTTATTATTAAAAATCAAATTTTATTATTAAGGTAACCTCCTTGCACCCTCCTGGTGGTGCTCGGGACCGTTACCTAAGAGGCGACTTGAGTATGAAGCCATCCTTGGATTTTAACGAGTGTTATGCAGGAGGAGATGGAACCCCATAGTATTTTTATAAAAATATTACCATACCCATGTAAAATCTTCAGTTTTACATAAATTTTTGAGGGCAGTATTCTTAAGTAGTAATTTCCAAAAATGTGTAATATTAAAGGTATATTTTTTATTATTAAAAATCGCATTTTATTATTAAGGTAACCTTCTTGCACCCTCCTGGGGGCGCCCGGGACCGTTACCTAAGAGGCGACTTGAGTATGAAGCGATCCTTGGAGTTTAACTAGTGTTAAGCAGGAGGAGATGGAACCCCATAGTATTGCTATAAAAATATAAAATTGCAGATTTTTCTCTGTACTGTAAATAAAAAAGCTTATAGAAGGCTATGTGTCAATTTTTCAGTCGAAGCTAGGACTTCAATTAGTTATATAGAATCCCAAATGAATTTTGTAATAAATAAATTTGATTTTTTTTTCAAAGTTTATTTGTTGAAATAATGTGGTAATCAGTGTTTAAGCATACATTCATAATAAATTATCTTGGTTTAGAAAGTAAGCTAAAACTCGTTGGCACATACATCTATCATAAATATATCTCGTTTCTAACTGACTTCTATATAAAAAATCTCACTCTTTTGTAATTCAGATTTCCCTGTCGATATTTCCATTATACTGAAATATGTTTACTGTAATAAAATATAATTCAAAATAATTCATCTCATTTGCATAGTCGATAGTCTAAGTCTCTTATTAGCACCAACATATTTAAAATTTACATATTTATCAGTTCTTAAAATTGTATACATGTACAGTTCTGTTCCACACAAAATTCATCAGAAAGAAAGAAGTTCAATAAAAACCATTTGTATTTCCCAAAAAGTAATCAATATGAAGTTTCGTTTTCATTTTAATTCATCTCATAAATATAGAAAGCTAGGAGGGGGGATGTATCGTGAAACAATAACTTCCTGGAAATATTCAGTATTGCATTAGTATTTGCTTCTGTTTTTCGTTTTTAAAGTCCTTTCTTTCATTTATTCGTGTGCTCAAGAAAATATAGCTCTAAAACACTCTGCATATTTGCGATAGAGCCTGAAGATATGAGTGGGTTTGATACAATGATTGATTTTTGGATTGGCTTGAGAAGGAAACAATCCACTCTGTACATAAAGCAAGCAATTACTACGTGGAAATTTTAAAGGAATGATGTTTGCATTTTCAAAAAGGTAACTTACACACCCTTCAAAATGGGAGGAAAATACCAATACCTGTTTTGTTCTGGAATGATTGGAGAGAATTGTTTATGAATAAATTTATATTTCATGTTAGGAGTATTTGTGGTGGGACTGTAAAAAAAGTGATTTACTCCAACTTAACAGGATCTTGTTTTAACGTTACTAAATGTTTTAGGTGTGCAGTTGAACTCGTTAGATTGATTTAAAATTTAGGGTCATAGAAGTTTACATCAACAAGTAAATAAACAAAATTAAAAAATTCTTTCTTAATGATTAAAACATTTTTTATATGTTAAGTAAATTTATGCTCGCCCTTGTCTGTTTAATTGTTTTACCTAATATTATCACTTTGTAAAATTGGAAATAAAAATGGCATATACATACTAAATCAACAAAAGAAAACTGATAGTATACCTGCTGCGTCTAATGATATACCTGTTGTCTCTTCAAAATAAATTCATTAAATGTCCATTTAAATTAATTCAAGGCGCATGAAGTACACAGTAATGACGAACGTGTTGCCCAGGCCAATTAATGTACTGTATCTTTATTCTTAGAAAAAATCTAAAATCACTAAGCCAGTCAAACTACTGATTATTTAAAATTATTCCGAAATCGTAGTAATTTTTATATTAATATAATAGACTATTAAATTATTTAAATAGAGAAAATTTTAAACTCTAAGCAGAGTTCTTCATATATGTACAGGGTGGTCATTAAAAACACTTTTCTTAAATGAACACCTAGCGTCCAATCCCGTCAACCAATAGAAAACAAATGTCTTGTATTGTTATTATGCGCTCGAGAGGGTAATGATTTCAAACAATAGAACATTTGCGGTTACGGTTAAAGTGAACAATTTCGAAATTTTCGAATCTCAGCATTTACTTTTTTTTTCTGGAAAAATTGTTCAGTGCATTAAAAAACCATTTGAACGATACGAAGAAAATTGGTGACTTAAAACATTTGTAATGAAAAGAATTGTAAAGGTCCAACGACAACACAGAGAGGAGGTGTATTGACTCACCTTGCGTAATTCTAGGGACTCGTCTGCATAATTAATCGTCTGCGAAATTGGACAGTTAATTATATTATTTTTTTTTCCTGCATTTCTTCAGTGTTTCTGTTATTGGCCCATTACAATGCTCTTCTTTACAAATGTTTTGCACCACCAATTTACACCATACGTGTATTGTAACCTACAGTTAGAAGGACTACAAAGATTTGTTACATCAATTATATGGTTTCCACTAAAAAAATCTCTCTAATTGAAAAAAATTCCATGGTTTATTTTGGTTGAAATAATTAACTTAAAAGTTTCAATAAAAGTTTAAATTAAATCTAATTTAAAGACAAAGGATAAAATAATTTGATCAATTTATCAAGTTATTTAAAATTTTTTTTTTTAAAACTGCTAAGTTATTGATGAATTCAAATCGACATAAATTTAATACTTTAGCCGTGAAACATTTTGAAAATTATTTACCATGAGAAATAAAGCGTACTGAAAAATAATTATAAATTGTTTTGAAATTTGCATGAAAAAGCTTTAATTTTTCTCTGTTATAATGTTTGCCAATATATCTTCTGTCAAAAAATGTGTGTAAAATTTTTTATGTGGCTATTCAAACCCCGACAAAAGTTTGAATTTAAAATTTAAAAAAAAAATGTAGCAAATCATAAATAAATTAGCAATCATTTATTTAGATGCTGTTTATAAGTTGCTTTATTTTAGAAGTGAGAGCTATTTAGAGAAAGTGATATTTTATAACAAGAAATAGAGATGAGGTATTTCAATATTAAACTTATTAAAGACACAACTTATTGGTATAATGTTAACACTAATAATATTTAATAACATGCGATATACAACTATGATATGGTACAATACCACATAATTCATAATTTAGTTATGATACATTCTCAAATAATTCATGATTAAAAAGTAATGAATTCGATTATAATTTATGTTTTAATAATGATGGATCGAAATATAATTCATGTTTAATATATGATACATTCACGTCATTGCTGCCGACAAGGAGGAATTTAAAAGTAAAAATAAAGAGGAAAAAAATTATAACCATTTCACAGAAAAGATAAGAATAATATATGTTTCAATAAATCAATTGAAGGATTCAATCATCAATTTGAACAGATATTAAGGCATAATTATTTAACGACTTTTTAATAGGAAATGTGTAAATTGCACCCATTGAAAATTATCCAGTTCCCACCTCCTTTTATTATTAAGACATAAAATATATTCATAAATGAGGATCCCAGGAAGATGTCATCAAAAAAGATGTTCAGCAAACAAATAATATCTTTCACAATTATTAACACTACAAAAAAATGGATTAGTACAATAAAGTAGTATGATTTGACACTGGATATTTTAATTAAAAGTATTGATCTCTTTCATCAGTCCATATTTACAATTGATCTCAAGTGATTTAGAAAACACATAAAAAATAGTTTGCATACAAAGCGTTTATAATGTAGAAAAACAATTTCACAAATTTGATAAAAAAAAATTATATTTGATTCCACTTGAAAAATATCCATCTTGTTACAAGCAAATCACGAAAAATTGATTTTTATGTGTTGTAAACAACACATAAAAATAATGTTGTGATAAAGCATTTTAATTGAAATAACTTATATTCTTAGCTAAGTTTAATTACATAGTTCTTAAAATGCCTGACAGAGGCAATAACCTGACAACGTAATGCTGTCTTACAGAAAGGAAATTATCAACAAACACACATCTTTATACAGTTAGGTGAGGAAACTTTTGAACTGATTCATTACATAGTTAGCTAATAAATATCAAGTTATTAAGGTGTGGTATAATATTAGGCTATATTATTAAGACGAAACATTTGAAGCAACAAAGTAGTAATATAAAACAATAATTACAAACGCACTATCAAAAAATATTCAAAGCGTAATACTCAAGTTATTTCATGTAATAAAAATGTCATTCTTAAAAACACTCTTAAAAAATTTCAAATTCAAATATTTCATTTAATACATTAAAAATATATTCAAGCTCATTTTTCTTACCTAGTTTAGAATATTCCGATCCTCTGGCGAATTAAACTATATTTTCATTTGTAGGAAAAACAATTCACACTTTGACATAATTTAAATGAAATGGATCATAATTTTGTAATTAAAACAAAATACTAACACAACTTAAACAACTCGGGGGGGATTAAAGTTTTATTTAATACCTGAAGCAAGCAATGGAAGTTGTAACAGAAAAAAATCGGAAAAATAATGCCATTATATAACTTAGTTAATTTATGAGATTTCAAATATTAGTAATCTATAGCTAAAGCATATAGGTAAACAATATTTTCAACGAGTATTCTTAGATGTTTTAAATTAGCTAAATCCTCATTTAATAATCGACTTGATAATAAGTTGTATCACCAAATATAGAAAAATCAACAGTCATACCATGATGAATATAATGGCTGCCGTCCAGTAAATGAATGTTCCAACATATTCAAAGTTTGCCAGGAAATCTGAAAATCGACAGGAGCCAATTGAATTATCTTGCTTGCTTTTTTATTCTCCATTAAACTTAAAGCTACCAAATGGTAAAAACGAGAGAACAACAAAAAGAAATATACAGTGAATGAAATCCTTCTATCCTTGAACATCGTTTTCCAAAAGTTAGAGCAATTTGTTCTCAAGCCATCTTTCGTTGTTCAGATTGCTGAGAAAGAAAATTTTCTCGATCGAAATCGTCCAACTTCTGCTTCGTTGTGGCAAGAAAGAAGACACAGTCATTGGAAGAACGACGAGCTGACAACAACTGAAGGGAATATCCGATCTGCTGTAGACTCCCATCCCTATTGCAATTATTAGTATCGCAAGATTCTGCCGTAATGTTAAAGTCTGTTTCTTCAGAATTAACTACACAGCACAAGAACATTCCTAACAAGGATTCATGCTAAGAAAAATTTACCACTGGATTATGAAATCCATGTAACTTTCAGGAATGCCATAAGATACATCGTGGATGTTTGATGTCCTTTGTTCTTTCTTTGAGGATATCTAGAATTCCTTAAAATTAAAAGCTAAACATCGAGGTATGGTTCTTTGACAATCATGCAAAGGAAAAGATGTTCCAGCACCTCTTCAAGTAACATTTGCTCGATGCAAATCGTTCAATTTTTGCAGGAAAGAAAGGACAAGCAAGTTACCATTAAGACGATATAATCGGTGCAGCAATAACAAGCAGACAACAGCTGAAGGGAATATCAAAACTGCTGCTGACACCCATTCCTATTGCACTGACTGGTGTTGTAATTTTCTTTCGAAATGTTAATTAAGTTTTTCCTGTACTAACTAGACATCACAAGAACTTCCGCAACAAGGGATGTTTATCAAAAAAATATTGACCAAAAGAAAGTGAAGTTCTGGAATATGAAATCCGTTATTTTTCAGGAGAACGTAGAAAGTTACAGGTCTTCACTTTTGATGTCCTTTGTTACCTGCTTTGAATTTCTTAAAATTAAATGCTAAACAACGAAGTTACTTTAATATTCTTGCAGCAAAACAAATCTTCCTGCACCAAGAAGCTTATAATAGTTGAAAGGAGTTTCCGATCTGCTGAAGACTCCCATTGCTATGCCGTTGAGGGGCGACAAAAAATTCAGTTGAAATTCAAGTTGTATCCTCGACCCACGTATGCTTCTCTTTTTCTACAATAGTTAAAATCCACTGGCGAAAAATTCTAAAAAGCAATATAATAAACCAAATGGTTGCAGAGACCTTTATAGGTATCACATAGAGTAGTCTCCCCATTTGATTGATTGGATGTACCTCAATTTAGATGGAATACATAGGAAATTTCTGGAAAAAGTCATTGAGCAATTGCTAATTGGCTCGTTTGTATTTTTTATTACTATCCGAAACTTTCTGTTGAAGATAGTGATTCGCTTTATTTTTTTATTCACGATTCCCTTCAGCGGCTGTGAGTACGAGGAAGCTGGATTCGATGCGGTTGGATTGACGTCAGTGGATTTCTCAGAACATGAGCTCGTTTAGTGATCTTGTACCAGGAAGTAATTCTTCGTGCAATAGTATCGTACCAACTTTACTTTAATGACGTATTTTGTCAATAATTTTTTTTTGGTTTAACGATGTCATATGGTATTAAAGATGTAATGGCATGGTAACGAAATCCCTTCACTTAATGACAAAGGTAAAAATCAGGCATTTTCTGAATAAATTTTCAATTTAATTTTTTTTACCACATAGTAGAAGATACATATGTCGACTAATTCTTAATAAACAGTATGGAAGTTTGAACTGGAGTAATCAGCAGCCATTCGGGCAAAGTTACAGTCATACATCGATACAAACTACAATTAAGGATTTCATAATTCAATAATAACTATTATATAAACTATTGCAGCACTATCACTCATTGAATTTAGGTATTGCTTATAATGCACAATGGCTTAACGGAAGTGTTTTACTGAATCAAATTTATGTAAGGCTCAATTTAAATGCACTTTCTTAATGAAAAGTTTGCAACCGAATTTAGGAATTCAGCAACATTCAGCTAAGCCAATTTCAATTTCTACCCATCTCTTCACGATATTAAAACAGACATTCATATTTATATTGGCAAATACTACCAAGGCAAATACTACCAACCTGGAAGTGGCATTAAAGAATCAAGGACTCATTTGAGATATCAATTATAGATATAGTTTCTTTACGAATGTAAAGTTTGGTAAAAATTGAAGACGACAAAAAAAAAAAAAAAAAAAAAAAAAAAACCTTAAAATCTTCCACAACTAATTAAAAATTTCAAATATCTAGAAAAACTGATTGTTAAAACTATTAACTCGAACCTACGAAGCCATGTTTCATTCTCAAAAACTCTGTAAAAAGTAGACGGTGTTAATACCTACCAAGTTTAAACGGCAGATTAAGTCATGACTGAAATAGGGAATGACATATAGAAAAAGGGAAAAATCATCAAAAGTCATAAAAGAAACATACTTTTCGTTCACCTAATGCAGAAGAGTATCATAGAAAATAATTAATCAATTTAAACGCCTTCTTATCTAGGAACAACGCTCTTCAATCAAATGCTAACTTGGCTCACTTTAAAAGATTCAAGTATTTGGCCCCAAAGGAATGAAATCATCTGCGCTCATCCTCATTGGAAAAAAGGGGTGAAAAAAAAATGCTCAAGGCAAGTTATGATATATTTGGCAATCGTAATTAACTCATTCAAAGTCAACTTTCCGACAGTTTCGGTCATTTATATTCTTAATCTATATCTGCATGCATTTTCTACATTCCTTAAAAAACACACAATGATATTTGATCGGGTGCCTAAACTCGTAATCGCTACTCAGTCTCTAACAAAGTTTTAGTGACTTCTTGTCTCTGAATTGCAGACCCAAGTTGTTATTTGCCTATTAGGCGAAGAGATTTTTCCAAGTTTTGAAGCACAACTTGTCATCAATATTGCTACATTGGCAAAAAATAGGTTTCTAAAAGAGCCGAATTTTCAATTTTTATATTAATGAGTTTCGTTAATATTTAAGGGGGTCTGGGACTCGAAATTCTAAAATTTTTAATTTTAGAATTATTTTCTTGAAATTTTTTATGCAGTAATCTGTGATGCTTTGAAACTTAAAAAATTATTTAAAATTATAAAATTTAAAAAATATATATATATTTTTTTTCAATTAATATTTTTATATTTCCTAAGTTTGATATAGCTAAAAAACTTTTTTAAAAAAAGCATTTCTTTTTTACAAAAAAATTACTTCGAAAATTGTCTTCATGATTTTTCAATAAAGTAATTATAAAAATTTAAAAAAAAAAAAATATTTTGTGCAAAAACTGTATACAATTCATAGTATGCTAAGCTTCCAAAACTTTTTTTAAAAAAGTTTTTTAAAAAATTACTTAATTCCTGCAGAAAAATTAAAGAAATATGTATGAAAAATAATTCTAGAAAGTTTCATAGATTTATAACAAGTAGTTTTTAAGTTATATAAATTTAAACTCAAAAAAGGGACAAAAAGCCATCACCTAGAAAATTAGTTTCAAAGTTTCAAGAGAGCATGTCTGAGATACAGTCATCATGTAACAAAACTTAAATATTTCAAGTTCTGCCAATGATTGAAACAAAAAAATTTTGCCATTTCAGATAAAAATATTTTGATTATTTTTTACACTAATAAATATTTTTTTTTAAATTAAAAAATTTTTGAGTATCAGACCCCCTTAACAGGGGAGATTCGACAAATAGAGCATGCTTGTTAAAGCACTTCTAAAGAACATTTCGAAAGCACTTTAACCCTCAAGCGCAGTGCAGGGCCATTTATCTAAATAGGCTAAGTAGTAGAGGTCGGCAATATATCGATACGACGATATTTTTATCGATATTTCTAAAAAAAATATAAATATTAAAAATATCGATAAAAGTCACCGATTTATCGATATTTTCAAACATTTTTAGTTTTTGGATGATCATTTTGTAGTTCCATATGTTTTTTCGATTTTATTTATTCCTTTTTCAAAAACTTCAAAACTAAAGTTTGAACTTGGTTGAGAGACAGTTAAAACGGCACCAATATTAAATATTTTCCATACACTTAAAAGCTATTGAAAATTATCTAAATTTTTCTTAAAATCACTGCACTAATTAAGCAGAAATATACCTTCTTTTTTTTTTTCAATAGATCCATTTTAGTTGAAAGAGTAGTCACCTTACAAAAAAGCAATCACGAAAAGTAGAAATTTGCCCCGAAAAACTTTGTTTCTGGCAAAATTGAAAACCAAATAAAAAAAAAGTCATGTATCGATATATCGATATTTTATCGATATTTTTTTTCTATGCAACGATATAGTATCGATATTTATTTTGATCGATATTTCCGACTTCTACTAAGTAGGCTGCAGCCTGCAGCAAATTTTCAGGGGGAGGCAGTTCGGCTATATATTCAAAAGTTAAAATGAAGTATTTCAGACGTTAATTATATTTTCCGTAAGAATTTAAGAATACATGTTATTTAAAAATCTGTTTTAGTCCTTCTACTAGCCAACTTTCTAAAACTGTAACATAATACAAATACACAGCATGTAATCTTGTACTATAACTTTCTTGTAGTGCAATATTATTAAAAAAGATGAAAACACCAATGTATTCTATCCTTTTGTTGTATAAAACAAAAGTTAAGCAAATAGGAACTTTAGATATAGTTCTCTATAGCTTGCTTATGAACTTTGCAAATGAACTCTAGCCTATAGGCGGCATAGTCTTAAATCCGGTCCTGGCGTAGCGTTCGCCTTTAACTTTTGAAGGCGGGCCGCATGACTTGTATTGGAGCTTTTCGCGAGCCGGATATATATATATATATATATATATATATATATATATATATATATATATATATATATATATATATATATATATATATATATATATATATATATATATATATATATATATATATATATATATATATATATATATATATATATATATATATATATATATATATATATATATATATATATATATATATATATATATATATATATATATATATATATATATATATATATATATATATATATATATATATATATATATATTTTACTTTAAAAAAATTGCAATTGATATTTGATTCTCTCTTTCAATAAATAAAAAAAAAACAGTTTTCGTTATTAGTAAATTAGATTCTGAAAATGAAGTTATTAGTTTGTTTCAACGTGACAAAGGGAAGATGGAGGTCAAAATCTTCAAGTTTATTTTATGATAGAGACACTGCACGTCGGCAGTATTTGTTGTTGCCAATCTTAATAAATTGTCCAATTTAGATCCAATTAAGTTATTTATGTATTTATTCTTGAAGAAAACATCTTGCTGAAAGCTTCTTCCTATAATTTCTTGAATTGATATAATCCTATAATTTATTGAAGATGGCCATTGTGAATCGGACTTTTTTCAATTTCATCTCTATTACAAAATTGTTTTCACATCCAACACAACTTTATTAACCAAACGGTCTGGTACTATGTATTATCCCGTTAACCGTTGGCAAACTTTTTATAATCGGTGAGTTTGCTGATTTATTAGATTCTTTCCTGCTGACAAAATTTTCTACAAATTGAAAATATATTTATATCATACTCATTGTCATTGAATCCATAATACACTATGGACCATATCCAATAAAGTGAGCTTTGTTAAAATAATACTAGTACTTCCTCAGTAGTTGAGATTTTTTGATAATATATTCTAAGATTCAAATAATAATTTATGCTATAAACATAAAGTATTTGTCTAATCTAAAAGTTATCATAGTCGACAGCCAACAAATAGTTTGCCAATGGTCTGTAACATCCCATTTGCGTGGTAATACGTCACTATATTAAGTAATTTTATCCCGACACACTTTTTATGGTTACAAAAAAAAAAAAAATCTTCGCAAACACCCTTTTGTAAGAATAACAAAAGTTATGGCAAAAAGAGAGTTTCTGACAATTCGAACAATCTGAAATGGACTTCGGGAAAAGGTAATTGTCTGCCATGAGAAAAATGGAATGGCACAGAGGCAAATGATTTAATTGCTCTGAAATTGCGCGAAAACAGTAATTACTCATCATGATTCTGACGAAAAATCGAGAATAATAACCTTCACAATGGGCAAGGGGACTCTTTCAAATTAGTGATGGGAGTTTATCTTCCAATACGAGATGTTTTGGGTAACCAATAGTTAGACGGATTGGAACGTTTGCAATAAAAATGGTCTTTATTATTCATTCAGAAAATGTCACTAATGGAGAAGGACGTCATTGATTCTCAGAATTGATTTAAATGGAAATGACTAAGATAATGCCTAAAATTAAAGTTTAGAAAATTCTGAATTAAAGATAATTAAAGTGAATGCTGTAACTGTTTGAGGGAACAAAAACCCCAAAACCAATCTTATGAATTTTTTTTTTTTTTTATAACAGTTGATAGTTTTGACAATGCATGATTAATTCTGAACAAATTCTACTAAACTTACTAAAGAAATGTCCGAAATACTCTGATTTATCCAAGTAGTCTTTAGGCATATTACTTTTTCGATCTAAAAATGTAGAATTCAAATTGGACCTGACTTTTATACATTCCATGATATTAAAATATATTGCTAAAATATTTTCAATATCAAATAGAAACTGTTTGAAAAATAAATTAAAAATTCTTAGATAACCACTTTGTTCTAATTGTTGAATATCTGGTAATAAAAAATTATTGAACAAGTTTTTCATATCTATAAAAACCCATTAACATTAGTCTGTTTTCACAAGCTTTAATCGTTCCATGTCTATAATCACAAAATGTACTAAATATACATTGACATATAATAAAAATATGACATTTCCAAAAATTATTTTAAGATTAAGATAGAAATTCAATCTTACAGATTGACATGTAATATGTTCACACATTATTTAAGATATCTTCATGTATACTCCTACGGCTAATAGTTAAGAATGATACACACTCATACGATCTATAATTGAGTGATGTTATAATCGCATACGATTTATAATAAAGGTTGTATATTCACATATAATTTATAAAAAAAGAAGTGATTATTCACACACAATTTAGGATTAAAGGATGGAAAATTCATACAGAATTACATGATGTATTGAAATAGTTTTGACTGATGACAATATTCATGCAAAATTAACAAATAACATAATGACATTTGATAGACACATTAAATTTTCATTTATAATAAACAAACTAAATATTCACTCGAAATAAATAAATCATATATTCACATATAGTTAACATATTACATAATCACAGCGTATATTGTAACGGTTGATGCATTCTGAGGAACAGACTTAGTTCAATGGGGTTTAACCATCGATATAGATAAACAACTGGATAGACTGCTCCATTGTCAATGTAAAGAGAAAAACGCATCGGGGATTGCGAAGCTGGTGGGAAGATTTACCAATCACAGTTCACTTTTATAGTTGGATGGAAATGCGAAAAACCTTGTAAAGTGTTTGAGTACATATTTTTTTTGCACATTATTACTAATTAAGGTCTACTATTGACATTTCTGCTGTGTACAACCCAAAATTTTATTTTCAATCCTCGGCAATCCGTATTTTTTATCCCACCAATTGCATCTGGCAACGGCTTCATTTTCCCAGGGTTAAGCAGTTTATCCAGTTGTTTATTTATATCGATGGGTTTAACATGATAACAAATTGACAAACTACTAAAATAAAATTAGAATTGCTTTTAAACATTTTTTTTTTTTTTTTTTTTTTTTTTTTTTGTAATTGACTTTCTAAACGTATTTGCTTCCCTAAATTCTAATTATAATTTTCAGGTGTTAAAATGCAAAAATATACAGTGTGCATTACTCAAAAATTAAACAACAATATTTAACAACTTATTCGAGTTTACTGACTGTAAAATGAAAACAATCTTTCACATGCAAAATCCGTATAATTAATAATTCAAACAAAAATTTATTTGACAAATTTGTGGAATACAGTTACATTCCATATAACTTCAAATTCAGTTCAATGGACACATATTTAGTAATTACTTGATTTTAGCCAATTACATTTAATCATTCATTACAAACTAATCTATTCAATTTTCTTCAACATATTTTAATGAAAATACTCAAAAAATGATAGATCCAAAATTTATATTCAAACCTCCTAATTCCCCATACATACACACAGACACTTCCATCATTAAACCTAATGTGGCCTTTTCTTTACATAATTCATATTATTCGAACTTCTAGAGAGTAAGTTGAAAAAATAAAGAAATTCGAGGGAAAAAGCATTAATGTTCCAAACTCAAACGATAATATTTTCTTGAAATATTTCCTCTGGGAGTGGGAGACAGAAAGACATTAAAAAAAAATGCGCAATGACATCTGTCCACTGCAGCATTTATAATACAAGAAAGTGGAAAGTTTTCGCTTATAAACGTTACCCGGAAAGTGTGAAAATCTGTCTGACGGGAAGAGGAGTGAAGTATTTGAACTTTATTTTCAACGTTAAGTTTCGAATCCGGAGGGAGTAGTTCGAAGAAGGAGGACGTTAAGTTTGACGGGTAGAGAAAAAAGTAGGGGGGGGGGGTGGAACTGTTGGTTTACACTTTTGTTGAAAATTATTTTATACATTTTTACGAGTTGAGTGTTTTAGTAATGTTCGAAATTTGTCATTTCCATAATTCAAGCTCTATTGTGTGCATGAGGTAGTTGTATGTTTTGCGAAGCAATCGAAAATAATTATATATATATTTGGTGAAATTTAAAAATATTTGAAGTTTAAGTAATTATTAGTCGGCTGGAGAAAATGGAAAGAACTATCGTATGTTGTTTTTAAATTACTGGAATTACAAACCGATGTCCAAATTTTTCAGAACGGTTAGAAATTGCTGATAAATTTGAAAGAGAAATGCTAAGATCAATGTTAATCTTTCTGCCAACTAATCTTTCATTTACCAAACTTTTGTAATTTAATAAGTTTATTCCTACCTCAAACACTCAAATCAATTCATAGCAAACTCACCAAATTGTCGTTAGTTTGGCAAATTAAAGATTGGATGGCAAGAGTGGTAAAATAAGAGAATTAAAACCTACAACCACTTCGTGGCTTACTGGCGTTATTTTTAAATTAGAAAACAATTTTAATAAAATATCAAATATTTCTTGGGAAAATTATTTCTTCTTAAACGTTTTGCATGTTTCGATTAACAGAATATGTAATGTGAGGAGGATGGATAGAATATTAATAAACATCATAAATTAGCGCATAATTATAATTAGAAAATAAACATTTAAGTCGCACTAATACAAAGTTCTTTACCTTATCAAGTATATGGGGATCAATTAAATACTATAAAATGCAGGCAGTTAAATATTTCGCTTGATAATACTTATCATTTATAAACTTTTTAAAAATCATAATGATGTAGAATATCTTTAAATTTGGAAAAGTAGTCGCTCTGTATCTGGCAGATCCAGAACTTCAATTTAACTTTTTACTGGGACATTCAGAGAGTTTTTTGCATTTCGCAATCAAAACAGTCGCCAAAAGCCAAAACACCGTAGCTAAAGTTAAAATTAAAACTACAATTGAAATAATAGTAATAAAATTGAGTAAATATATAAATATTAATGCAATTAAAATATACTCCATTGCCAAAAATCGCATGAATCAGGCAAAAAAAAAAAAAAAACCATAAATTGGAATCTTGCCAAAAAGTGTCATATATTACATCTGTATTTATTTGAGTGGTAAATTGGATGATTTTGATGTTTATCAACGTGATGTTACAAAAAATATACTAAATAAGTTTGATCGTCAATATAAAAGACAGTACAATATACATGTAATAAATCCAGCAACACTCAATGCAAAAAGTATTCAAACTACGATTCTATTCTAAAAAATATCGTGCATTTTTTCAAACAAAGGATATTCCATTTGAATTATTAAAATACTTTAAATTACCTTCGACTTACCAATGGGTAGAAATGCTGCTCCTCTTGAAGTATTACAACCCATTTTAAGGTAAAAGAAAATTCATTAAATCAAAGAAATATCAAAGAGAAAAACATAGAAGAATAAAGTGTTTACATTACAATCATATATAGTTGAATGGATTATATTATACAGGTACGATATATAGAACAAGCAGATATCCTCCGTGCCAACTTGGAGTTCAAATGTGTTATCCTCTCTGATAATGTCAACAGCCCTACCATGATGAACATAATGGTTGTCTTTCTGCACATGTGTGAACATGCGTCTGATTGCATTGAATGTGGAGAAATTTAAATTTGATGGTTAATGAATAAGATAGTTCAAACTTCCTTTACATCCTGCCGAACCAGATTGAAACGTTTCCAATGCAAAATAAACAAAAAGATTCAGGACTCTATCCCATTCCAAAATAACATGTTTTTTGTACATTACACCTTTTACTCTTTTTTAAACAGAGGTGTTCGATTACTTGACGAGATCTGGAAACCATCATAAAGAAATTACTTGTCTAAGATAGAACAATGGAATCTTCGTAGATCGATTGAGAGTGGACAGCCAAAGAAGGACAGAGAGAAGATTTATACAGACTTTCACTCAAATTGGTCCTTTGTTGTCACTTCCAGTCAATCTAAAGCAAAGACCATTGCTTTTTCAACAAGTTCAAGAAATTCTTTTAAAAAGCACTTTATCTTTGGTGGGAGAAATAAGCGAACTTTATCTCCTTTAAATGTGGAATATCAGTTGGGGAAAAAAAAAAAATGACGACCACTCGAAGCAACATGTCCTTCATACATGACATCCTGTACTCACTTTTAAACACAGGAATTTGATTACTTGACGACAGGTAGAAAATATTCATATAATCTTGGTGCTGGAATTTCATGAAACGTATCAGTTGACCATAAATAAATGGTCAGGAATTGTCATTGATTACAAGATCTTCTTTTGATGCGCTTTGGTAAAAAAGAAATATTTTAAAGATTACTTGGCGAGATGTATAAAATCTTGAATAGATATTCTTCTTTTGAATGTAAGAAGACTGCCAAATGGTGCACCTTCATTGTAATACGTTCTTCGTACTTCGCATCTTGTACTCACATTAAAACAGAGGGGTTTGGTTACCAGATGACGAACTGATACTTGAAATAATTGCAAAACTTTTATACAATATGTCCTTCATTTTCGCATCCAGTGTCTTTTAGAGAAGGGTCGTTGATTTTCTGAGGAGATCCAAAAATAAGTACTTTTAGCATCCTCGTAGTAGTTGTGAGAATCCTGCAATCTTATAATACATAAGATGATACGCTATAAAACGCATAAGTTAACAATAATTCAATGGTTAGGAATGTTCATTGACTATAACATCTTCTCAAGATTCTACCATGTCAATATCACACTTTCTTGTTAAAACTAGGGATTGAAAACTGATGTCAAATTTCAACGATGCAGAGTACATTAACGTAGGAAAAAGCAGTGTGTTATATAACTGGCTAATACTGAATGACTACTTTTAATTAGGATGACTGCAGCGTAATTTATATGGAATACATAGAACATTTCCAGGAAAGAAAGCAATTCAATTGCTCAAAAGTTCTCTTACTTTTTTTAAGGATGATCTGAAACTGTCTGATAGTTTACAACTAGCTTTGTGTGGCTGAATTTATGACACAGAAGTAAGGATACATGATTTCGATTCCAAGAAATCAGAACTACGAACTACGTAACCAGAATGTGAGCTCATAGAGTGATATTTTCGTTGGAAATATTAAATTGCGTAATACTATCACATCATCTTCATTTCTCTGATAAATGTTCGTTATTAAAATTTGTTGGTTATTATTATACATGGAATTAAGAGTGTAGGGGTCGCGAATGTAGTAAAACGTTGTTAATCTTTTTTTTAATATTACAATGGAACTTAAAATTTTGCAAATTCGTACAATTATTTGTGATTGAAATAATTAAATTGTTTGATATTATGAAAATGTAAAAACATTGATGACATATAGCCTATAAGATGGGGAATTTCTGCATTGACATTGTTTTTCACACAGAGAAATACGAAATTAAACTTATTGCTTTCTCCAATTGGGACTTCTCCTACAGAAACTATTTTGATGCACCATGGTTGTAAACTACACAAATGTAGTGAGACGATTACACAAAGGCTTTGTTCAACTATCTGTCCTTCCGATGTAAACATTTTAAGACAAAACTTTACATTCAACAAGCACGCGTGATATTTCAAATATAATGTTAAGTCGAGAAAAAATGTCCATACTAAACTCCATTTGGAATCATCGGGAATATTGACCGAAAGTCATTATGCAATTCATTAGATATAAATTACAAAGGCTGAAAACAACAGAACGAAGATCTTCATTTTGATTCATAAGGAAGTCCATAAAATATGATGCTTAATAGGTAACTCTGAAATCCTATCCATATATCCATAATGTTAAATGGCTCATTTTTGATGTTCCTTTCCTTGGAAATTTCTTAACAAATGAAATTAAAAAATTTATGTAAGTTAAATCATTCTTATACAAGATATTAAAATAAAAACTTGGTAAAAAAATGATTATAGTTTTTTTGATAAATTGTAATCAATATCATTACTATTTTTTTTTTTTTTTTTTTTTGTGTGTGTGTGTGTGTGAAAGATTTGGTTTCTAAAAAAATAATTTTGATTCCATACATTTCCATACGTACACACGTTTAAATATTATTTGTTTTCTATACGTTTAAATTTTAGTTGAATATGTGGTATCTTGGTTTTTTTTTAAAACAAATCATACATATTTGTTTTCATTTAACCCACTAACGTTTCAGGGAATGGGCGAAATTTTATAGTTGTTTACCCTACAATAATTTTTAAATTATATTTCTAATTCAAATAAATGCCTATTTTTGTTTAATTATTTTTAATTCGTTTGTTTTAGATAGGTTATAAGCTATCATCCTAATGCAAATATTTAAAAAATATTGTATTTTAAATTTTATTTTTATATTTAAAAATGTAGTGTATTTTTTTGGAAAAACTGAGGATCAAATGACTCATATATACGGCGTGCATGACCGCCAGTGGGTTTTAAAGTACTAAGTTCCCTTAAAAGTCACAGTATCGTTCCCTACTGAAGCAGTGTCATGTTATGGTATCCCACACGTTCTAACACTGAATTCATAATTGTCAAGGCCTTCAGACCACAAGTTTCAATGCTTTGTTTTTGCACTTTCAATTATAATCCAACAAAATAAAAATTAAATAGTACGTGACGCGAGTGCAAGTTTATGTACTTCATAGAACGTCACACGAAATTGTTTATAGAATGTAGAAAAATATTAGTAGACTATGAACGCATAATGGACTACCTGGGGGATCGACCAGAATTGCTGAAAAATCGAATTTAATAAATACGTATTACTAATAGTCCTAGAGGCGACTGCAATTTTTGGACCCCATCGAACATTATTCTGAATTTTTTATAGAAATTGGAGAAAGGTGAATAGATTACGAATCCACTGGTCTGCCGTTCAAAAATGGCCGAAACAAGTCAAAAATCGACTTGAAATGAGTTGAACTAAAATCCGATTGCTAAATATGTCATAACTTGCCAAAAAGAGAACCAACTTTTTCGTCTGACAACCCACTGCATTTTGATTTTCAATGTGAAAAAGTGCAAACGATTTCAGATCTCTGGCTCGGAAAACTTGTATCTTTTAAAAGAAATCCAAATTGGCGACATCAGTGACGTAATGTTTATTGCCAATTTGGCTCATTTGGGAAAGATGCAAGTAAGTCATAGCCATACATCCGAATCGTCTGCAACCTTCTTAAATGAAAATTAAAGATTGAGGGTTACCAAATAAAAAAAAATTCTCATTATTTGGCAAGTTATGGCGCATTTGACAATTGGATTTAGTTCAACTTATTAAAAGTTGATTTTTGATCAGTTTCAGCCATTTTTGCCACGTCAGACCAGTGGATTCGTAATCTACTCACTTTTCTCCAATTTCTATAAAAAAATTCAGAATGATGTTCGATGGGGTTCAAAAATTGCAGTCGCCTCTCTTTCTATTACTTGGTTCGCTTTTAAGAGTTACCAGTATTTGGCGCCAGAGAAGTCAAATCGTCAGTTCTCTTCCTCACTGAAAAATAACGGTCGGGACGGTTGCAAAAAGAAAAGAAATATAATTCTAATTATTTGGAAAGTTGAGATATTTTTTCTATCGGATTTAGTGCCACACATTCAATGTCGATTTAGTGAAAGTTGTTGCCATTTATTCTTCCGACAGACCATTGTATTCATAATATACTGAAATTTTCTTCATTCTATAAAAAATTCAGGATGAATGTAAACCTATACTCTTTTTTCGGTTTAACACCAATGACAACATAAAAAGAGGCACTCTTAAGGACGAATAATAAAGATTAAAAACGGAATTTCATAAACTTCATTTATTTGCATAATTGAGAAGGAAAAAAAACCCCGAATCCATGCAGTATAGGACCTGACTTCTCTTCAAAAACATTTATCTGCTTTTAATTATTAGTTTTCTTAGAAAATTTCATCTTTATACTCACAGAACACATTTTAACACACAAAAGATGATGAAAATTATTTCATTTCGACTAAAACGCAACTATATTTCTAAATCATTTCTTAACGTTTTTGGGGGTCAATACTTGAACATGGAGAAAATTTAGCTTTCTTGTATTTTATATTTATTCAAATGAATTTATACATTCTGGAATAGTATATGTAATAATTTCGGAGATTATTTTTCTAATACCAGGAAATGATAAGTATTATTGGCCCTCGAGATTTGATTGAGTGCTAGAAAGTTTTCTTTTTCGAATTACTTAGAAAAGATTCTTCCTATTTTCTTTTTACTGAATCCGTTGAGTATATTAAATTTATACCACCTTATAAAATGAAATATATGAATTTCAAAGAAACCTAGGGAATGATATTTATCTTGTTATATTTTTTAAAACTTATTATCATCAATTCCATGAAAAAATTAAAAAAAAACTTATTTCATTTATATAAATGGAGGGCTCCTCCCCCTGATTGCTAACGCTTGCCAACCCCAGTACACTGTTTGAATTAGATTATAGATTTTCTTATCTACAAGAATATTGGTTTGCTGTGCAGACAAATAATCTTGGTATAGAAATTAAGCTAAAAAATCGTCAACAGGCACATGTTACAAATTCTTATCATTTCTGGCTGACTTCCTTATCATAAATTTCGCTCTTTCGTAATTCATATTTTCCTATCATATCTCCATTATACTAAAATATATTGTTGCGTGGATGTATTAGAAAGATTTGAAGCCAAAGCAGATCAAAACTTGCAGGAATTTATTCCGATATAACTCTTCGCACATTATCTTACAACTCCGGAACTTCTCGTTCTAGTAGACTCAGTACAGCTCTTTACACAACAATAGAGCACAAAACAGCAGTTAAAAACTTGACAATCTAGAAGATTTCGATCTCGTATTCTTCTAGATGCTCACTAGATGAATTACGAGACGTATTTGGCTGTGTTAAACACTTTATAAGTGACAGAAATACACAGTCGGTGGTTTCAAAACAAACAAACGAACTTGACAACACAACTGCTAAAAATCGCCGCAAAAGACAATGCAATACAGTTCACTTTCGGAACTCTCTGAATGCTCGCTGAGAGACAGCTAACTCAGTAACTCCATTCAGGCAGTATCTCAACTCAGTCAACTAACTCCACTCATGGCCTGGCTTATATAGGAAAGTCAATCCTTCGTGAATCTTCTAGAGATAGAAATTTGGAGGACTTTCCAGATCGTAGTCGAAAAGCCCTATACATGTACATAGGGACAGAAAATGTCGCCAAATGGTAGCCAAGTTTGGCGACATTTGGCGATTTCTCACCAAATTTGGTGACAAAAATTAGTGGCCAAACCCGTCGCCAACTTGGCTCTATCTCGCCAAATTGGTGAGACTGCCATTACCATAATGTTAAATGCCCTGTTCCTTGTAAAACTCGCTTCCCAGCGTTATCTCTGTAAAACTCGTTTTCAAGAACCAGGAGACACATTGTAGGAAAGCAAACAATTGCACTGCCTTTTGCGAAATGTACATAAATTTTCCTTTACATTACTAATACTACGAAATATTTACAGAAATTCGTAACAATATTTATTGTAATAAAACATCAATCTTCAATCATTCAATCCATTTGCGTAACCAACCCTCTGTCTCGTATTAGCACCAGTATATTATTTATACATTACTTATTCACCACTTCCTCGTTTAAAATTCTGTCTTCCATGAAAAAAATTCAGGTTTACATATGTACTTCTCTGTTTCCCACACAAAATCCATTCTCAGAAAGAGTAAAGTTCAATGAAAACCTTTTGTATTTCCTAAAAAATAATCAATATGAAGTTTCGTTTTCATTTTAATGCATCTCATAAATATAGAAAGCCGGGAGGAGGAGATGTATCGTGAAACAATAACTTCCTGGAAATATTCAGTATTGCATTAGCACTTGCTCCTATTTTTCGATTTTCAAGTCCTTTCTTTCATTTATTTGTGTTCTCAAAAAATGTAGCCTTAAGACACTCCGCATATTTGCGATAGAGCCTGAAGATATGAGTGGGTTTGATACAATGATTGATTTTTGAATTGGGTTGAGGAAGAAACAATCCACTCTGTACATAAAGCAACCAATTACAACGTGGAAAATTTAAAGGAATGATGTTTGCATTGTCGAAAAGCTAACTTACACACTTTGCCAAACGGGATGAAATAAAAACACTTGTTTGTTCTGAAATGATTGGAGAGCATTGTTTATGAATAAATTTATAATTCATGTTAGAAGTATTTGTGGAGGAACTGAAAAAAAAAGTTGTGCAATCCAACTCAACAGGCCATTGTTTCAAAATTACAGATGTACAGTTGACCTCGCTAGATTGACTTAAACTGTAGGATATACAAGTGTAATTTAAATCAAGAAGTAAATAAATAAAATTAACAGATTCTTTCTTAATGAGTACAACATTTTTTTATATGCAAAGTAAATTTATGCTCACCATCTTTCTTCTATGAGTAATTTTTTTAACTAACCACTTTGAAAAATCAGAAAAGAAAATGGCACGTGTAAACCAAATAAATAAGTAATAGTATACCTACTGCGTCTAATGGTATACCTGTTGTATCTTCAAAATAAATTCATTAAATTATGCCTTTAATTTAATTCAGGGTGCAAGAAGTACACTGTAATGACAAATGTGTTGCCCAGGCCAATCAGCATATTTTACCTTTATTCTTAAGAAAAACCTAAAATCCCCGAGCAGTCAAATTGCTAATTATTTTTAATTAAATAGAAATTGTATTAGTTATTGTAATAACGTATTCGACTGTTTAATTATTTAAATAGCAAAAAATTAACTCTAAACAGAATCATCCACGTCTATACACACATTACTCTATGTACACTACGCACAAAAAAAAATCCGAACGATGGCTATATCTTGTATTATAATTGATGAAATAACAAAAATCAAGTACCGTTGTAAATTGTGGATGGTCTTTATTAATTGTATGTAATTTTTTTTATCATGAGGGGCCATCGTTATATTAAAAAAAAAAAAAAAAAAAAAAAAAAAAAAAAAAAAACCTTTAAAAAGTTCAATGTCAACCCAATAATATTATACCATATTTAGATTTAAAATCCACAAAAAACCGTCTAAATACCAAATTTCATAATTTTCCAATGAGTGGTTAGCAAATTACACTACGTAAAAAGAATAATAAATTAACGTTAAAAAGAAAATTTGTTTTTTTGGCCATAAATTCTATCCTATTTTGACTTTTGGTTCTCGATATTTTAGCAAAAATGTAAAAAAGCTCAATTTAAGGGACCGCGTAATAGATTATGTCTTGAAGCTTGCAAAACGTTCGACTCATTAGGAAATTTGCTATTAGGAAAATTGCCCTATTAGGAAATTTGTCCTCAAGATTCGCCAAAACATTTTCGCTCATAAGTGACTTGTTTCTCAAGATTATGAACTGAAATATGGTATCTAGGGTAAAAGAGGTATTCAAAATCGAATAGAAACATAAAAAATAGGGGTCCGTATTGAAATTTTTAAAGATAGAGTTAAATTTACTTCGTACACAGTCTCCTAAGAAAAAAATCAATTAGACATGTAAGAAATCGTAAACAAAACATGTTGGTTGCAAACTGCAAGATTCTACAATAATTAGAACCAAAAATATAGCCATCGTTCGGATGTTTTATTATTATTATTATTATTTATTTGCGTACTGTACCACTGCAGTGAGCTAATGAAAACACTGGAGTGTCGACCTTGGCTTCTTATACTAGCGTCTCGGCGAGGTGCCGCGAAAGTCGACAAAAAGATACCACGTGCCAGTCATTAAGGCAAAACCTATTCCAAATACTCTTTGATTGCTATGTTGTTACCCAAATTTTCTGCATATAATTGTAAATAGTGACGTATTTCTCTTAAAGTTATATTTTATTTTATTTGTTAATAGCGATAATACAAGTTAGAAAAAGGTTGTTACATCAGAATAAATCGGGAAATTTCGTGTTTCGAAGTGTTTCCATATCGTGTTTCGTTAACTGGATTTTTCGAGAAAAGTCCAAGCCGTTAATATAAATAAAAATGCGACGTGAAATCTTCGATTAGACTATGAGTTTTTGACTTTGCTTTGAAATGATTGGAGCTTTTGTTTATTTTCGTTATGTTGCATTATCACTATATTTGAAGTTGTATAAGCTTGGTTAAAACTGGATAGTGCGATAACTGTTGTTCGAAAAAGTTTTGTGAGCTTTCGAGGGAAGAAAAAAAAATTAGTTTTTATTTGGTAAAATCTTAGCGAAAATTTCATAACAATATTGTACCGAAATGATGCTATCTTGTTGTTCTTATGATTGTACTAATAGATATGGAAAATTAGAATAAGATGGAAGAAAGTTACCATTTCACCGGTAAGTACACCTGCATTATTCTTACTTTTGTTATTGAGATTGAATAGAAAGTATCTATTTATCTTTTAATATATAATGCGATGGTATATTTTGTAAGATACTCAACATGAAAATGCTATTAAAATTATGATATGCTCAAATAGAAACCGAATATTGCTTCTTGCACAAATTGTATTAAAATATTTAGTAAAAGAAATTGCAATATCGATATCGAATGACTGCAATAACTTGGTTAAGATCTCGTAACCATACGATAGGCTAATTTTTTAAATATTCTGAAGTTACTTCAATAACTGACCGATAAATTATATTTTTCTCTGATTTATAAATTATATTTTCTTGAGAAAGTATAAAGACCTAATAGCTGAGCATAAGCAATGTCTATTGTGTGCAGTAGCAGTTATCATAGCTAATTTTAATTAATTAGTATAGATAATTTAATTAGTATAAAGAGAGGATTTTATTACTTCATATTAGCTGCATGATAAGATTTCTAGGTGTTATGCTATTTAAATTCAATTAAAATCTACAGTTAGAAGCAATACAAAGATATACTACATTAATTCTATTGTTTCCACACAGAAAATCTCGTAAATTGAGCATAATGATGAAGTTTATTTTTGTTGAAATAACTAACTTAATAGTTTCATTGAAAGTTTTAAATCTAATGTAAAGATAAAGGAAGAAAAATGTAATCAATTTAGCAAGATATTTTAAGAAAGTAATTATAATACTTCTAAGTTATCGATGAAATCAAATAGAGATGAATTTAAACACTATTACCTTGAAACATTTTGTTAAATTATTCATTATGGAAAACAAAGTTTAATGAAAAATAATTGTGAAAGTTTTGAAATTTGCATGAAAAATTCAACTGATCTTTTTCGTTGATTAATTCTTGTTAATGTATCTTCTGTCAAAAAATTCGTTTACAAATTTTTCTGTAGAAATTCAAACTCTGTCAAAAGTTTGAAACTCGACAATTTATTCAAAAAATAATAAAAATCATAAATAAATTACCAACAATTTATTTATATACTGTGTATATGTTGCTTTATGTAAGAAGTCGGAAGTATTTGTAGTAAATGATACTTAATAACAAGAACCAGATATAATGTATTACGATATTAAACTTATTTAAGACATATTTTATGTATAATTAGGTTAACAAGAATAATATTTAATAACATGTGATACACGACTATTATATGGTACAATTCCATATAATTAAGAATTTAGTTATGATACATTCTCATAAATTCATGATTAAGATATTTTAAAATCGAATATAAATTATATTTTAATAATGATAGATTGATATATATTATATGAACAATATATGGGATGCATTCACGCATGAATTAGAAGCATGGACACCATAAAAGAGGGAAAGTTAGGAGGTTTTAAAAATAAAAAATAAATAAAAAAACCACAAGAAAGGTCAGCGTATAATATGTGTTTATTTCTATCAATTGAACGATTCAAGCATCAATTTCAACAAAAAATTACAGCAAAATTATTCCCCCCAATGACCTTTCATTAGAAAATAAATGAACTGCAGTTATTTAAAATTATCTGACTGGCACACATGTACATGGCTTAGATATGGTATATTCATTAATGTCGATCACAAGAAGACTTTACCAAAAACGATTTTCAGCATAAAAGAGAAAAAAAATATATACTGTGTATACAATTATAATTTAGTAAAATGTAAAAAAAAATACCTATCTCGGAGAACTGAAGCAATCGCATACCCTGATGCACTTACATTGCAAAATTTACATTTACCATATAGTTACGATTGCATCGTAAATGCACGATTAGTACATTTACGATGCAATTTAAAATAGTTAACAATGGCTGACACAACTTCCCTACTATTTTCTGCTGTTTGGAAGAAAATTATATTTTTTTGTGTCCTGTAAAATTTTAAAAATCAGGGAGAGAAATTTCAAAATTTACGATTCAAATGCATTCAATAAATCTTTAATTTTATGCGTTTTCTGATCAAGTTTCGTAATGGGTGCTTATAGGATTACTTCCAGGGATTTGAAGAACAAAAAGATCTTAATTTTTTCTATAGCCATTAAAATCTTTTTTCAGAACAGTATGTATTTGGTAAATGCTTTTGGAGCATATATTTAACAACTGATCAATATTTATATTTGCTATAAAAACTTTGACAAAGTGAGATTACTTGTTTGGAAAAGAGGTTGGAAGATATTGCACTTAAAAGAAATCTTTTAAAAGTGAAAAAAAAAATAGGTATAGTTGAAGTGCAAGAGGGTATTTTTTTTATTATTATAATTTTTAATGTTAAGTTTACAACTTGATATTGTATGAAAATTAACTTTAAAAAAAATCTAAATTTTTTATTTTCTATATATAAATAAATCAATCAAAATGTCAAATGTAAGAAATATTAAAAAATAACTGCTTAAATTATATTGTTTTCATATCACAATATTTAAGAATTATATCTATTCAAATATTTAAAATTATGGCATAAACAGTAAAATCAATGAACATTTGTAAAACACACTACTTGGAAACAGTTCAATATATTTAACAAACTGCAGTAATTAATTCAATAACTGTAATGAATATAATAAATAGAATCTCCTATCGATATATTGATTCACCTTCATACAATATCATATTTTGAAAATTCTTGAAGAAATCATCAATAATACATTTAAACAATTAAATTTTCAATAATAATCAAAAAGATATTTGTTTCCAAACATATATGTCTTACACCGCCTTGAATACCTATATCAACTAATACCACGAAATAAAGGAATACTACTATAAACTAAAGTCTTTTGAGTTACACTGGATTTTCTAATAAAAATGTACCCACATTCTTTAACATTCTCACATTTACAATTGCTCTCAACTACTTTAAAAAACATCTATAACAAAAATAGTTTGCCTAAAAATAATATAATTTGAAAAGAGTGTTTAAAAACCTTTAATAAAAATTTAAATTTGACAATTTGACCGTTAAAAAATACATCCATAATGTTATAGGAGTATCACAAAAATTGTATCAACAAATTTAAACTTGTTAGACTTTTATTACCTATATAGTACATCAAAATAAATATTGTGGTAAAATATTTAAAATTGAAATAATTTGAATTCTTGGCTAAGTTTAATCACATATTTCTTAAAATGCATTCCAGTGGCAATAAACTGACATTTTGATTGTTCAAATTTATCCATAATATTATAGGAGTATCAAAAAAATTTGAACAACAATTTTTTAAACTTTTTTTTACCTATACAGTACATTAAAACAAATATTGTAGTAAAATATTTAAAATTGAAATAACTTGTGTTCTAAGCTAAGTTTAATCACATATTTCTTGAAATGCATTGCAGGGGCAATTAACTGACAACGTAATGGTTTCTGATAGAAAGGGAATGTATCACTAAAGAACAATCTTAGTACAGTTAGCTGATTAAACTTGAGAATTAATTCATTATATAATTATCTACTCAGCTATGGTATTACAATAAGACTAAATTATATCAAAAAGGAACATTTGAAAGAACAATATTAATCTATAGTACAATGATTACAAACGCACTCTCAGCAAATTTTCAAAGTAGAATACTCAAATTACTTCTTGTAATAAAAATTCAATTTTATAAATCACTCATACAAATTATAAAAATATATATATATATATATATTTCACTTGTTACCAATAAAAATATATTCCAGCCCGTCCATTCTACCTATTTAATAATATTCTGCTCCTCTGAGGCATCAAACTATATTTTCATTTATAAGTCAATTCACAATGTTATATAATTTAAATTGAATGCATCACAATTTTGTAATCCAAACTAAACATTAACACTACTTAGAAAACTCTGTGTTATTGAAGTTTCTTTCAATACCGAATACAAGCAATGAAAGTTGTAGCAGAAAAATATAAAAAATAATGCTATTATATTTTGTTGCATAACTTCGTCAATGAATGAGATTTCATATCTTAATAAAAGTATTCATTTATATTAAATATGTTCAACAAATAATTTTTCGATATTTTATAACTAGCGAAATCGTCATTTACTAATCGACTCGATAATAAGTTATGCACCTAATATGGAAATGTCGACAGTCATACCATGATGAACATAACGGTTGCCGTCCTGTAAAGGAAAATTCAACATATTCCAAGGTTTGGTGGGAAATCGGAAGACAAATTTTGCCCTTCCTTTTTGAATCTCGTTGCGTCTATACGAAATTCCCTTAAGACTAGGGATTGAAAATTGTTCCAGTGAGATCATTCGGCATTAACTACACAGCACAAGAAAACCACTGTAAAATGGCAATCATTGCTTTCCAGGAGTACGTCATCTACTACATTTCTTCATTTTTATCATTTTGATAAGTTCAAAGGTTTCTAGAATACCTAGACAGCAAAAGAATTTCCGCAATAAGGGTTGCTTATAAGAAAAATTTTATCACTGGAATATAAGTACCATGCAACTTTCAGGAACACGTCATAAGCTGCAGTTCTTTACTTTTGACACCCTTTGGTGAGCTTTAGGAATCCTCAAAAGTAAAGGCTAATGAAAGTTCTTTTGTAATCTTGCAGAAGAGCAGATGTTCCAACAACCAGAAGCGGATAACAGCTACAAGGAGTGTCCTATCTGCTGAAGACTACCTATCCTATACACTTATTGGATGCGACTTCAAACCTTGTTTCGATGAGCTCAAGGAATCCTTAAAATTTCACACAATGCATCCGCCTCAAGATGCCATCCAACTCCAAGAAGCAGATCTTCCACACCAAGAAGCAAACGTTCCAGCACCAAGAAGCAGATAACAGCTGAAAGGAGTGCCCTATCTGCTGAAGACTACCTTTCATATACACTTATTGGATGGAACTTCAAACCTTGTTTCGATGAGCTCTAGGAATCCTTTAAATTTCACACAATGCATCCGCCTCAAGATGTAGATCATCCAACTCCAAGAAGCAGATAACAGCTGAAAGGAGTGTCCTATCTGCTGAAGATTACCTTTCATATACACTTATTAGATGGAACTTCAAACCTAGTTTCAATGAGCTCTAGGAATCCTTAAAATTTAACACGATGCATCCGCCCCAAGATGCATATCTTCCAGCACCAAGAAGCAGATAACAGCTGGAAAGAGTATTCGATCTGCTGAAGAGTATGCCAAAAATTCAGTTGGAATACAAGTTCTATATTCGACTCACGTATGCCTCTTTTTTCAAAAATTGTTAAAATCCGCTGGCGATATATTTAAAAATGCAAGAGAGTAAACTAATTAATAATACTTGACGATGGTTAGAGACACTTTTATAGGTATCACATAAAGAAGTTCCGCTTTTTATTGATGGACTGCAGCACAATTTAGAAGGAATACATGAGAAATTTCTGGGAAAAGTCATCGCACAATTGCGCAAAAGCTCGTTTGTATATTTTATTACGATCTGAAACTATCCGGATGAAATATGCGATCTCTTTTATTTTTTTATGCTTCCCTTGAATCGTTGGGAGTTAGCGGAATGTAATTCGGTTGGGTTTCTCAGAACATATGCTGGGATAGTAATCTTATACCAGGAAAAAAAAATTAGCGACTAAAAACAATCAAAACTACTGTATATTACCAACTTCATCTCAATGAGATGTCGTTCATCCATCATTTTTGAGGGTCAATGATTTCACAGGAAATCAAATATGTAGTGACATGGGAACGGAAACCCTGTACTTTATGATGGGAATCAATAATCAGTTATTTCAAGAATAGTTTCTGATTGATATTTGTTTTTGACCACATAATTGGAGATACATCCGTCGACTATCTTTAAGAGAAACAGCGCTTTAATCTGAACTGGTGTAATCAGCCAGCAGACATCCAGCCTAACTCACAGTCGTACATGTATAGAGACTACAAATAAGGACTTCATAATTCAACAACTATTACATTACTTTTTGTAGCACTGCCACTCCTTGAAATTTTTCATATTGCATATAATACACAAAAGCTAAACGGAAATAATTTACTAATCTTATTAATCAATTATGTCATGAACATTTGACTTTTTATATGGGAAGTTTGATTCAGAATTTAGGAATTCTGCAACATTCGACTGCGTCAATTTCTATTTCTACCCCTCTCCCTTTGATATTAAAACTGGCATTCAGATTCATACCATCAAATATCAACCTGGATGTGGCAACATGTATTCAAGGGTCTAGAATCTATCGAATACATCAGCTAAGTACACAATTTCTCTATAAATGAAAATGTTTTTCAGAAAATGACGGGGAATAATAAATTCTTCAAAATCTATTAAGAAAAAAATCAAGAAAAAGGTGTTAGAAAAGTTTCGTCTTTTCTTTAACTAATTCAGGTTTTCCTTCTTCTTTTTTTAAACTTCGACCAAGATAGAGCTAATGCTCCTAACTAAATATCTAGAAAAATCGGTTATTGGGGGTTTTTCGTAGCAGGCATGAAACTACGGAGCCATTTTTCCCCTTCAAAATGTAGCTAAAAAATAGACGATATAATCACCTCGTAAATTTAAATGACAGTTTAAGTCTTGACTGAAATAGGGAATATCATATAGAAAATGCGATAAATCATCAAAGTTTTTTTTTAAAAAAACTACTTTCCTCTCACATAATGCACAAGAGTAGTATAGAAATAACTATCCAATTGAAACCCCTTCTTAACGAAAACTAACACTCATCAATCAAACGCCAACTTGGCTCAGTTTTAAAGAATGAAGAATTACGGTGTACGTGTACCCAAGAACATTTGTTTTTAATTTTAAGTTTAAAAATCCAAATTTTTTTACATTAGTTAGAGAGCATATATGATTAAAATCATTTAATAATTTTTTTTTCAATCGTTAATTTGTTAATTAAGTTTTAATTAGATAATTAGTACCATATTCAAACAATGATATATCAAATTCTAATTTACTTAGAAACGCAATTCCACCTGGAAATCATTCGAAATATTATTCTTAATATTTTGAAACTCAATTAAGTTTCTTGCATAATTTTTTTTTTTACAATTTATTTTGTGAGAAAACTTGAAAAAATCAATATTTTTAATCTTTTAAACATCACTAAAAATTAATTTCTAAACCAATTTTATATAATTGAGTTTCAAAATATCTAGCATATTTTGTAGATAACTATGATATAAAAAAAAATTATAATTGAACATTTTGTTGTTGAATTACCATTGTTTGAATAAAGCGTGACATAATCAAAATATAGTTCGTCAGAAAACAGATTTAAAGTTTAAAAAGGGTATTACCTAACAGCGGTAGTACATACCTATAATTGATTGTAACTTAAAAATTATAAAGGATATTTTCAAAAGTATTAAAAGGTTAAGAAGATAGTATTACAGGGCATATTTCAAATTTAGTGCTAATTCTTTATTCCTGTTTCAAAAACCTGTTTTTTAGAAGTCATAACATAATATAAAATAACTCAAGCAAATTTAGAAGAGTTCATTTGGAGAAAATTCACTTTTGTTGTTTAGAAATATAATTATCAAACCCTAAGAACACGTTCCATTAATAAGTGATATTTTTGGAGTATTATTTTTTTAATCTTAAACAATCAAAACTATCAGTGGTATTTATGTAATCGTAATCCATCTACAGAGGCTTTGATTGAGGCCATATTTCAAATAAAATGCTGATTCTTTATTCCTGTTTTAAAAACCTGCTTTTTAGAAGTCATAACATAATATAAAACAACTCAAGCAAATTTAGAAGAGTTCATTTCGAGAAAATTCACTTTTGTTGTTTAGAAATATAATTATCAAACAATAAGAACACGTTCCATTAATAAGTGTGATTTTTGGAGTATTATTTTTTAATCTTAAACAATCAAAACTATCAGTGGTATTTAAGTAATCGTAATCCATCTAAAGAGGCTTTGAAAGGATAATCCCCAAAAATTCTTACCAAAAATTTATGCTTCCTAATAATCGGTACACCCTCTGAAGGTGGAGAGATACATTGAATCCACATTAAGGGGGCCCAGAGCCCAAATATTTTCAAAATTGAAACAAAAAATAATAATTTTGCTTTAAAAAATAATATGTTCAATTACAATCATTTTGATACCTCATTTATAATGCTACCTCTTTCCGTTCTCTTATATGTCAAATTAATATCTGACAGCTGACGCTGACATAGTTTCTGCATGGACTTTAAACAGCTTTTTCTCATTGATGATTTTTTTTTTTACATAATTGGAAATAACTCCATTTTTAATTAAGTAACATAAACTAAATTTCTCATGCAGATTGTATTAACTCTTTAGAAGATATTTACCAAACAAAATTTTAAAATTTTGTTTTTTACTCCAGATATAATTTTTTTTTTTTTTTAATTTTGAAAGAAAACTAGGGGTGTGGAATATCGCACAACTTTCAATTACACTATATTGCTGATGTAGATTTGTGTAATTTATCATTTTTATATTTTCTTCAATCGCTTAGAAAAAATTGTCAGTTTGGCTATATTTTTTGTGATAATTCTGATATGGGTCTTTAAAAAGAGAAAAAAGAAAAAAAAAAACAAAAAAAACAAAATCGTTAATGCGGTATGCTCAAGGAAAAAGAACTCTGTGTTAAAGGCATTCGTTTTTGCACTTTTTATGCCATTAAAGTATTTTTACGGGTATTTCGGTGGTGGGGATGCTTAGAACACCTTCGGAGACATTACCGCAGCGATTTTGAAAAAAATCGTTAGAGCCATTTTTTAGCAATTACTGAAAAAACAGGTTTTTCCAATGGCATTACCTTACACGCATGATATCGTAGGTAAATTTGTTCTGGAGTTATACTGAACATATATACACATACACACACACACAGACAGACATATTTTCTAGATCACTATTTTGAAATCAGAATGTTCCAAAACTTGGAGAAATGCAAAAAAAAATCGAATTTTTTTTTTTTTTTTTACCGAATGCTATATTTTCATTACCCTACGTATATATATATACATAGGGTAATGAAATATAATATATATATATACATAGGGTAATGAAATATAATATATATATATACATAGGGTAATGAAATATAATATATATATATACATAGGGTAATGAAATATATATATATATATATATATATATATATATATATATATATATATATATATATGGTTAATTGAACGTAAAAAAATATGAACTTTTATAGTTAAAATTTTTTATTTTAACATATCCGTTTTAAATATCAAAATTGCGTTTGTTAAATTTTCTTGTTATATATTTATAAACACATACATATAATTTTTAAGTTTATTAAGATATTTTTTATTAAGTAATATTAAAATATTTAATGCGTTGTTTTATAGTAATTATAAAATGTTAATAAAAAAATTAAATAATTTTTATAGACCAGTACCCGGTTCTACAATTATATAAAAAAATTGTAGGGATCCAACAAATATTAAAGAAATTAAAATTTTGGGCCTCGAACTCCCTTAACATCTATAGCTCATGATTCTGCCCCGAGATTTGTAACAAAAGATATTGACTTTCCCCATAGGTAGTTCGATATCACTGAATAAGTTCTCTGTGACTCGGATTTTTTTTTTTTTCACTTTTCTTTTTCTCTTCTACAAAATTATTTCCCAACCGAATCATTGTTAACCAAACTGTATGGTGCTTACGTGTTATGCCGTTGACCGTTGATGAACTTTTGCCAATTGTTGAATTTCTTTCCAAATACCAAATTTTTTTACAAGTCTAATCAACTATTTGGTGAAAATAATTTCATAACTTCATTTTTCTCTCTCACAATGCTCTAACTACAACTTCTGGATAGATCATGCTTGGTTATTAACTTGAAGTCTAAGAAACTCAACAATCATCAAACATCTATACTAACAACTTCCATCAAACTAGTTAAAATCTGTTTGTAACCATGAGCTATACGTATTCAAAGCATTATAGGAGAAACTATTCAATTGGCTACATCAACTTGCTAATAAGAAATTTCTTATAAGTTCTTTAGAAATCGTATTTTGAGATCAGTGTTCTCACTATATGCATATAAGCATCATGGACTGTGGTCCAGTTAATGGAACTTTGTTAGAAAAATACCGATAAATGAGCTTTGTCGAGAATATCAAAGTATTATTTAAATATTCGGTCAATCTTGTAGTTCATGTATTTGCGTATGTAAATTTCGCCAGTAGTGGATGGTATAATACATAAGATTCTTTTAAATGGTATGTATTATTATCCTGTCCACATTTTTTGTGATCACAAAAGTTTGCGAATTGAAATCACCAACACAAAATAGTTAATGTGGTTAATCGCAAACAAACACTTGGTGAATGGGATACAATAGACGGGATAATAATAAGCGGTTCAAGAATGTACGAGGTGAATTGAGGGGCAAAGACATAATTACCAAGTACTCAATCATCAAAGTTTATTTTGCAGTTTTGATCATTTGTCAAAATTTTGTTTGTCATATTGGCAACAGGAAAGATATTCAACAATTGGAATATATTTTGTTATGAAAATAAGTCAACTGAATAATTCGTAACTATCAACGCTTTTGCTCCCACTGTATATAAATATCATAGAGCTTTTTTAAATATTTTATTTAAACTTCGATTTTGTGTGTATATGTGGTGGTGTGGCTGCTGTGCAAATCAGCGGAGCCTTAATTTACCCACTTACTGTCATCCAATTGAGCTAAAACATGGTAGAAAGATTCGATCTCGATGACAATATATTCTATTAAGTTTTGAGGGATGTCACTGACATATATGTATAAATATACACGAATTTATGTGGCGTCTTAACTTAATTTTTTTTTTTTTTTTTTTTTATTTCTTCTTTGAAATATGTATTCTTCTTTTGTGTGTTTGTGTGTGTGTGTGAAAATACAGATATTTTTTGTTTAGAAATCAAACATTTCATTAAAAAAAAGAGTTAAAACTAATGTTTTGAGAAGGTGTACTTAGATGTCTGAAAAAATAATTCTATAGGATATGTTTTTGTCGTTTTTTTTTTCAATGGCCTTATCATCTGTTGCTTCTGCTTTATCTAGTTCATTAGGAGATCACCATGACATTTTCCTTTTTATAACAATTATTCTTCCCAGAAAACTTTACATTAAAACTCACAAGGCATATTTAAACTAAAAAAGGATGGCTATGAAAGACATATAATTTCGACGAACAAAAACAACTGTATTTCAAATATATTTTTCTAAGGTTTTTTAATTACAATTTATATCACATTAATACTTTCAAATGGAGGATATACAGCCTTCATGTAGTTTAATTTTACTTATTATTGCATGCTTAGAAGTATATTCAATCATCTCGGAGAGTTTCCTTGAACATCAGGATGTGATATTTATTATTGGTTATGACGTAATCCATCAAAATTTGATAAAGCACATGAAAGTTTTTTTTTTTTTTTTAAGTTAACAGAAAAGATTCTTCGTGATTTCTGTCTGGTGAATTCGTTGAGTATATTATATTTATATAAGTTTATAAAATAAAGGATTGGAAATTCTAAGATTCCATGGGAACTTCGTGTTTCTTTTTATGTTATTTGAAATGTGATAACAGTCCCTATAAAAAAAGTTATTATTTGGATTAAATAGTTTATAAAAAGTTTAAATTTTGATCTTTGTATAAATAAATTTACGCATCCATCATAGTCAGGCTGAATTAATAAACGAATATTCCATTAAGATATTTTAATTCTGAAAGTGCATAAAATTAAAAACGTTTGGAAAATGACAAAGGCAAAATATTTTATTTTTTTTTCTATTTAAAATTTCATACAACTTATTAAAAATCACTTAAATGTACTTTCCGCAACTTCAGCAATGATTGCTGTTCAAGAATCTATAGTCAATAAAACACTAGTTTTTGAATATTGAAAGCTAAAACACTGTCCAACTACGATTTTAAAATCAAATATAAAGAATCAAAAATTCTCATCCCAAGCAGTCCTCCGAGTCCAAACAAACAAAAATCCATTCATTCCGAATTCCGCTCGAAGATCTTCCTCCCAATAACTTATCCTCCACAGTTATTTCACTCCCACAGAGAACTAAAAGCTTAACTGACACTCGAAATCAATATCCTCGATATTTCTATCGACCCTCCAAACGATGATACATCTTCCCGCCCTTGTAAAAGAAGCATTGAAAGCCCTTCAGTATGAATGGCCAAAAGCCTTTTAGCTGCAATCGCGATGCTTGACATAATTTATTAACTTCCTTGGACCATGGCTCTTTAAAAGAGGATTCGTTCCTCTCTCTCGAGACATACACACTGGACTGGTATTGTCGTATGTAAATAATAGAGTGGATTACATGCGAGTGAAGCCCTGGTTTTCCAGTCATCTGGATTTGTGTGTGCTCGCTAATTAAAATGGGAACTAGGAGGGCAATTATTCATTCGAAAGGGACAGTTCTAAAGTTTGCCGATGACTTTGTGCCTTTTGTAGAAGCTTGGCTGGCTTTAGTTGTCTCCGGGTCCGGTTTCCGACAGTTGATGAGTTTTAATACGTTCTTTGAACAAGCATAGGTGAATACCTTTCAGGTTACGGAATATGGATTAAATAAAATGTAAATTATGAATACATCGTTAAGAAGAAAAGGTCTGAGGCGAAACAGTTCTATTCAAAACACGGTTTATGAGACGATGTAGGGTAAAAACCTGGTTTATTTTTATGTTAAGGGGACATATGACAGTGAAACTACAAAAGTATCACCAAAAATGGCGTTTTTCGTTTTCATTCTATAAAAATTGCTGACGTCATTAGCTTTAATTTCGGGTTTGAATTTTTGAAATCCGATGATTTCAAGTGGTAAAATCTTTATTTTAACTAGCTATTTTCAAGTATAGCTCACTTGTTGGGAAAAGTTAAAAATGCATTTTTCTCAACTTCGCTTATTCCACGTTTTACATATGTTCGAATAGCTCCTTGCAATTCATTTTATGAAAAAACCACCTACTTTTTAAGGAATGAATTTTTTAATGTATTGTAAAGATATACACTCATGCGTTTTATATCACATAATATTTTCTTTTTTTCCCTGTTGGATAGCTGAAATATGTGCATTTTTAAATGAAAACTCACTAGCACCAAGTTTGAAATTTTATTTCTGTTCAACTACAGAACCTAAAGATAAAAGCATTTTTGAAAATGTTTATAATATATATGTTTATAATATATTGACTTTGAAAAATCGGAAAAGAAAATGGTACATATAAACCAAATAAATAATTAATAGTATACCTGCTGTGTCTAATGATATACTTGTTGTATCTTCAAAATAAATTCATTAAATTATGCCTTCAAATTAATTCAGGATGCAAGAAGTACACTGTAATGACAAATGTGTTGCCCAGGACAAACAGTAGTATATTTTACCTTTAGTCTTAAGAAAAACCTAAAATCCCCAAGCAGTCGAATTGCTCATTATTTTTAATTAAATAGAAATTATATTAATTATTGTAATAACGTAATGGACTGTTTAATTATTTAAATAGCAAAATTTTTTCTCTCAACAGAATCATCCACGTCTAAACACACATTACTCTATGTACAGTACGCAAAAAAAATCCGAACGATGGCTATATCTTGTATTATAATTGATGAAATAACAAAAGTAAAGTACCGTTGTAAATTGTGGATGGTCTTTATTAATTGTATGTAATTTTTTTATCATGAGGGGCCATCTATATATTAAAAAAAAAATTTAAAAAGTTCAAAGTCAATCCAATAATATTATACCATATTTAGATTTAAAATCCACAAAATAACGTCTAAATACCAAATTTCATAATTTTCCAATGAGTGGTTAGCAAATTAACCTATGTAAAAAGAATAATAAATTAATGTTAAAAAGAAAATTTGTTTTTTTGGCCATAAATTCTTATATAATTAATATATTTCAGCAATTTTTATTTCAAAGGATAGTGTGTTTAAGGCCAAACATAAATAATATACAACTTTTGTATTACTAATTATTAATTAATAAAACAAGTTTTAAATTTTTTTAAATAGAAACATATATATATATATATATATATATATATATATATATATATATATATATATATATATATATTACATTTACTTCGTATACAGCCCCCTAAGAAACAAAAATTGCATTGGACATGTAGAAATTCGTAAACAAAAAATTTTAATGCAAACTGCAAGATTCTACAATAATTAGAACCAAAGATATAGCCATCGTTCGGATTTTTTTTTTTTTTTTTTTTTTTTTTTTTGCGTAATGTAACATTGAGCTAATGAAAACACTGGAGAGACAACCGTGGCAAGTTTTACAAGTAACCGAACGTGTCTGCGCGGATGAATACAAAAACGCCCTCACTGCCAGTGATTAAGGCAAAACATTTTGATTCGTCTACTCGAAATATTCGTGGCGTGTTAAATAGTTGCCCAAATTTTCTGCATATAATTGTAAATAGTGACGTATTTCTTTGAAAGTTCTATTTTGTTTTATTTGTTAACAGTAAAGCGCAAACTAGCTTTCACGGGCGACGAGCCTCGATCCAGGGACCATTGTGTCTCGAGACAGATGCTTTACCGCTGTGCAAAAGAGTACTCCAGTGCACAGAAGTTTTATCTGTTATTTGATGTTGCCACATATAGCCCCCTCCTAGTGACGAAGGAGCGATACTGTTAATCAACGTCTGATCGGAGTTGGAGGTTTGGGATGCTTGTTACATCGTTGTGTCCGCTTGTTGCGGTGTTGCACGCGAATTGCGTATGTGGTTGTTTTGTTGCGAGTTGCGTATGGTTGTTTTGTTGCGTGTTGCGTATGTGTTGGGTTGTTGCGATGAAGTGTCTCCTTTCAGAAGCGCCGATAGATAGAAGCATGATTTGTTCTTAGTCCAGTCACCAATAAAGCGTAGGCTAGCTTTCAATGGGCGACGGGGCTCGATCCCAGGACCATTGGAACTCGAGAGAGATAATTTACCGCTGTGCAAAAGAGTACTCCAGTGCACAGAAGTTTTATCTGTTATTTGATGTCGCCACAACAGTGATAATACAAGTTAGAAAAAGGTTGCTACATCAGAATAAATCGGAAATTTCGAGTTTCGAAGTGTTTCCATATCGTGATTCGTTAACTGGATTTTTCGAGAAAGTCCAAGGCGTTAATATAAATAAAAATGCGACGTGAAATTTTCAATTAGACTATGAGTTTTTGACTTTGCTTTGAAAAGATACGAGCTTTTGTTTATTTTCGTTATGTTGCATCGTCACTATATTCGAAGTTGTATAAGCTTGGTAAAAACTGGATTGTGAGATAACTGTTGTTCGGAAAAGTTTTGTGAGCTTTTGAGGGAAGGAAAAAAAATAGTTTTTATTTGGTAAAATCTCGGCGAAAATTTCATAATAATATTGTACAGAAATGACGCTATCTTGTTGTGCTTATAACTGTACTAATAGATATGGAAAATTAGAAGAATATGGAAGAAAGTTATCATTTCACCGGTAAGTACACCTGCATTATTCTTACTTTGTTATTAAGAATGTAGAGAAAGTGTCTATTTATCTTTTAATATATAATGTGATGGTATATTTTGTAAGATACTTATCATGAAATTGCAATTCCAATTATAATGTGCTCAAATAGAAACCGAATATTGCTTCTTGCACAAATTGTATTAAAATATTTAGTAAAAGAAATTGCAATATCGATATCTGGAATAACTTGGTTAAGATCTGGTAACCATACGATAGGCCAATTTTTGAAATATTCTGAACTTACTTCAAAAACTGACCAATAAATTATATTTCCTCTGATTTATAAGTTATATTTTCCTGAGAAATTATAAGGACGTAATAACTGAGCACAAACAGTGTCTATAGTGTGCAGTAACAGTTATCATAGACAATTTTAATTAATTAGTATAGATAATTTAATTAGTATAAAGAAAGGATTTTATTACTTCATATTAGCTGCATGACAAGATTGCAAGGTCTTATGCAATTCAATACAATTAAAATCTACAGTTAGAAACAATACAAAGATATACTACAATAATTCTGTTGTTTTCACACAGAAAATCTCGTCAATTGAGAATAATGACGTAGTTTATTTTTGTTGAAATAACTATCTTAATAGTTTCAATGAAAGTTGTAAGTAAATCTAATGTAAAGATAAAGGAAGAAAAATATAATCAATTTACCAAGATATTTTAAGAAAGTAATTACAATACTTCTAAGTTATCGATGAAATCAAATAGAGATGAATTGAATTACTATTACCTTGAAACATTTTGTTAAATTATTCATTATGAAAAACAAAGTTTTTTGAAAAATAATTTAGAAAGTTTAGAAATTTGTTTGAAAAATTCAACTTATCTTTATCGTTGATTAATTCTTGTTAATGTATCTTCTGTCAAAAAATTCGTTTACAAATTTTTCTGTAGAAATTCAAACTCTGTCAAAAGTTCGAAACTCAACAATTTATTAAAAAAATAATAAAAATCATAAATAAATTACCATCAATTTATTTATATACTGTGTATATGTTGCTTTATGTAAAAGAAGTCGGAAGTATTTATAGTAAATGATATTTAATATCAAGAACCAGATATAATGTATTACGATATTAAACTTATTTAAAACACTTTTTATGTATAATTAGGTTAAAAAGAATAATATTTAATAACATGTGATATACGACTATTAAATGGTACAATTCCATAGAATTAAGAATTTAGTTTTGATACATTCTCATAAATTCATGATTAAGATATTTTAAAATCGAATGTAAATTATATTTTAATAATGATAGATTGATATATATTATATGAACAATATATGGGATGCATTCACGCATGAATTAGAAGCATGGACACCACCAAAGAGGGAAAGTTAGGAGGTTTTAAAAATAAAAAATAAATAAAAAAACCACAAGAAAGATCAGCGTATAATATGTGTTTATTTCTATCAATTGAACGATTCCAGCATCAATTTCAACAGAAAATTACAGCAAAATTATTCAATGACTTTTCATTAGAAAATAAATGAACTGCAGTCATTTAAAGTTATCTGGCTGGCACACATGTACATGGCTTAGATATGGTATATTCATTAATGACGATCACAAGAAGACTTTACCAAAAACGATTTTCAGCATAAAAGAGAAAAAAAAATATACTGTGTATACAATTATAATTTAGTAAAATGTAATAAAAAATATCAATCTCGGAGAACTGTAGCAATCGCATACCCTGATGCACTTACATTGCAAAATTTACATTTACGATGAAGTTACGATTGCATCGTAAATGCACGATTAGTACATTTACGATGCAATTTAAAATAGTTAACAATGGCTGACACAACTTCCCTCCTATTTTCTGCTGTTTGGAAGAAAATTATATTTTTTTGTGTCCTGTAAAATTTTAAAAATCAGGGAGAGAAATTTCAAAATTTACGATTCAAATGCATTCAATAAATCTTTAATTTTATGCTTTTCCTTATTAAGTTTTGTAATGGACGCTTATAGGATTACTTCCAGGGATTTGAAGAACAAAAGATCTTAATTTTTTCTATAGACATTAAAATCTTTTTACAGAACAGAATGTACTTGGTAAATGCTTTTGGAGCATGTATTTAACAACTGATCAATATTTATAGTTGCTATAAAACCTTTGATAAAGTGAGATTACGTGTTTGGAAAAGAGGTTAGAAGGTATTGCATTTAAAAGAAATCTTTTAAAAGTGAAAAAAAAATTGGTATAGTTAAAGTGCAAGAGGGTATTTTTTTTTATTATTATCCTTTTTAATTTTAAGTTTACAACTTCATATTGTATGGAAATTAACTTGTAAAAAAAATCAAAATTTTTTATTTTATATATAAATAACATGTGTAAAACACAATACTTTTTAAACAGTTCAATATATTTAACAAACTGCAGTAATTAATTTGATAAACATAAAGAATATTATAAATAGAATTGCAGATTGATTCACCTTCATACAATATCATATTTTGAAAAATCTTGAAGGAACTATGAATAATACATTTTAAACAATTAAATACTCAATAATAATCAAAAAGATATTTGTTTCCAAACATATATGTCTTACTCACACTTTGAATACCTATAATAACTAACACCATGAAAAATAAAGGATTTCTACTATAAACTAACGTCTTTTGAGTTACACTGGATTTTCTAATAAAATGTACCCAGATCCTTTTACATGCTCACATTTACAATTGCTCTCAAACACTTTAAAAAACATCTATAACAAAAATAGTTTGCCTAAAAATAATATAATTTGAAAAGAGTGTTTAAAAACCTTTAATAAAAATTTAAATTTGACTGTTAAAAAATACATCCATAATGTTACAGGAGTATCACAAAAATTGTATCAACAAATTTAAACTTGTTAAGCTTTTATTACTTATATAGTATATCAAAATAAATATTTTGGTAAAATATTTAAAATTAAAATAATTGATATTCTTAGCTAAGTTTAATCACATATTTCTTAAAATGCATTGCAGTATCAATAAACTGACATTTTGACTGTGCAAATGTATCCATAATATTACAGGAGTATCACAAAAATTTGAACAACAAGTTTAAACTTTTTTTACTTATACAGTACATTAAAATAAATATTGTAGTAAAATATTTAAAATTGAAATAACTTGTATTCTTAGCTAAGTTTAATCACATACTTCTTAAAATGCATTGCAGGGGAAATAAATTGACAACGTAATGGTTTCTGATAGAAAGGGAATGTATCACTAAATAACTATCTTAATACAGTTAGCTGATTAAACTTGTGAATTACTTCATTATATAATTATCTACACAGCTATGGTATTTTATTAAGACTAAATTAAATCAAAAAGGAACATTTGAAAGAACAATATTAATCTATAGTACAATGATTACAGACGCACTCTCAGCAAATTTTCAAAGTAGAATATTCAAATTACTTCTTGTAATAAAAATTCAATTTTAAAAATCACTGATACAAATTTGAAAAAAAAAAAATTATCTCACTTGGTTACCCCAATAAAAATATATTCCAGCCCGTTCATTCTACCTATTTAATAATATTCTGCTCCTCTGTGGCATCAAACTATATTTTCCTTTATAAGTCAATTCACAATGTTATATAATTTAAATTAAATGCATCACAATTTTGTAATCCAAACTTAACATTAACATTACTTAGAAAACTCTGTGTTATTGAAGTTTCCTTCAATACCGAATACAAGCAATGAAAGTTGTAGCAGAAAAATATAGAAAATAATGCTATTATATTTTGTTAAATAACTTCGTCAATGAATGAAATTTCATATCTTAATAAAAGTATTTATGTATATTAAATATGTTCAACAAATTATTTTTAGATATTTTATAACTACTAGTGAAATCGTCATGTACTAATCGACTCGATAATAAGTTATGCACCTAATATGGACACGTCGACAGTCATACCATGATGAACATAATGGCTGCCGTCCATTAAAGGAAAATTCAACATATTCCATGGTTTGGCGGGAAATCGGAAGACAAATTTTGCTCTTCCTTTTTGCATCTCGTTGCTTCTATACGAAATTCCCTTAAGACTAGGGATTGAAACTTGTTTCAGTGATATCATTCGGCTTTAACTACACAGCACAAGAAAACCACTGTAAACCACTGGAATATGATAATTATTGCTCTCCAGGAGTATGTCATCTGTTGCATTTCTTCATTTTTATCATTTTGATGAGTCCAAAGATTTCTAGAATACCTAGACAGCAAAAGAATTTCAGCAATAAAGGTTGCTTATAAGAAAAAATGTATCACTGGAATATAAGTACCATGCAACTTTCAGGAACACGCCATAAGCTGCAGTTCTTTACTTTTGAAACCTTTTGGTGAGCTTTAGGAATCCTCAAAAGTAAATGCTAAACATTGAATGAAAGTTCTTTTGTAATCTTGCAGAAGAGCAGATGTTCCAACAACCAGAAGAGGATAACAGCTAAAAGGAGTGTCCTATCTGCTGAAGACACCATTCCTATACACTTATTGGATGCGACTTCAAACCTTGTTTCGATGAGCTCTAGGAATCCTTAAAATTTAACACAATGCATCCGCCTCAAGATGCAGATCATCCAACTCCAAGAAGCAGATCTTACAGCACCAAGAAGCAAACGTTCCAGCACCAAGAAGCAGATAAAAGCTGAAAGGAGTGTCCTATCTGATGAAGACTACCATTCCTATACACTTATTGGATGCGACTTCAAACCTTGTTTCGATGAGCTCTATTAATCCTTAAACTTTAACACAATGCATCCGTTTCAAGATGTAGATCATCCAACTCCTAGAAGCAGATCTTCCAGCACCAAGAAGCAAACGCTCCAGCACCAAGAAGCAAACGCTCCAGCACCAAGAAGCAGATAACAGCTGAAAGGAGTGTCTTATCTGCTGAAGACTACCTTTCATATACACTTATTGGATGGAACTTCAAACCTTGTTTCGATGAGCTCTAGGAATCCTTAAAATTTCACACAATGCATCCGCCTCAAGATGCAGATCATCCAACTCTAAGAAGCAGATCTTCCAGCACCAAGAAGCAAACGTTCCAGCACCAAGAAGCAGATAACAGCTTAAAGGAGTGTCCTATCTGCTGAAGAGGATGTCAAAAATTCAGTTGGAATACAAGTTCTATATTCGACCCACGTATGCCTCTTTTTTTTTCAAAAATTGTTAAAATCCGCTGGCGATATACTCAAAAATGCAAGAGAGTAAACTAATTAATAATACTTGACGATATTTACAGACACTTTTATAGGTATCACATGAAGAAGTTCTCCTTTTTATTGATGGACTGCAGCACAATTTAGAAGGAATACATGAAAAATTTCTGGGAAAAGTCATCGCACAATTGCGCAAAAGCTCGTTTGTTTATTTTATTACGATCTGAAACTATCCGGATGAAATATGTGATCTCTTTTATTTTTTTATGCTTCCCTTGAATCGTTGGGAGTACGAGGAAGTGGAATGTAATTCGGTTGGGTTTCTCAAAACATAAGGTGGAATAGTTATCTTATACCAGGAAAAAAAAAAATTTTTAATTGTATCTTACCAACTTCATCTCAATGAGATGTCGTTCGTCAATCATTTTTGAGGATCAATGATTTCACAGGAAATCAAATACGTAGTGACATGGGAACGGAAACCCTGCCCTTTATGATGGGAATCAATAATCAGTTATTTCGAGAATAGTTTCTGATTGATATTTGTTTTTGTTTTTGACCACATAATTGGCGATACATCCGTCGATTAATATTAAGAAAAACAGTGCTTAAATCTGAACTGGTGTAATCATCCAGCAGACATCCAGCCAAACTCACAGTCGTACAATTATAGAGACTACAATTAAGGACTTCATAATTCAACAACTATTATATTACTTATTGTAGCACTGCCACTCCTTGAAATTTGGCATTGCATATAATACACAAAGGCTAAACGGAAATAATTTACTAATCTTTTAATCAATTATGTCATGAACATTTGACTTTTTATATGGGAAGTTTGATTCAGAATTTAGGAATTCTGCAACATTCGACTACGTCAATTTCTATTTCTACCCCTCTCCCTTTGATATTAAAACTGACATTCAGATTCATATCGTCAAATATCAACCTGTATGTGGCAACATGTATTCAAGGGTCTAGAATACATCAAATACATCAGCTAGGTACACAATTTCTTTATAAATGAAAATGTTTTTCAGAAAATGACGGGGAAAAATAAATTCTTCAAAATCTATTAAGAAAAAAATCAAAAAAAAGGTGTTAGAAAAGTTTCGTCTTTTCTTTAACTAATTCAGGTTTTCCTTCTTCTTTTTTTAAACTTCGATCAAGATAGAGCTAATGCTCCTAACTAAATATCTAGAAAAATCGGTTATTGGGGGTTTTTCGTAGCAGGCATGAAATTACGCAGCCATTTTTCATCTTCAAAAAGTAGCTCAAAAATAGACGATATAATCACCTCGTAAATTTAAATGACAGTTTAAGTCTTGACTGAAATAGGGAATATCATATAGAAAATGCGATAAATCATCAAAGTTTTTTTTTTTTTAAAAAAAACTACTTTCCTCTCACGTAATGCACAAGAGTAGTATAGAAATAACTATCCAATTGAAACCCCATCTTAACGAAAACTAACACTCATCAATCAAACGCCAACTTGGCTCAGTTTTAAAGAATGAAGAATTACGGTGTACGTATACCCAAGAACATTTGTTTTTAATTTTAAGTTTAAAAATCCATTTTTTTACATTAGTTAGAGAGCATATATGATTAAAATCATTTAATAAAAAAAAAGTAAATCGTTAATTTGTTAATCAAGTTTTAATTAGTACCTTTTTCAAACAATGATATATCAAATTCTAATTTACTTAGAAACGCAATTCCACCTGGATATTATTCGAAATATTATTTTTAATATTTTGAAACTCAATTAAGTTTCTTGCATAATTTTTTTTTTACAATTTTTTTGTGTGAAATAAGTGTTATTTTTGGAGAATTATTTTTTTAATCTTAAACAATCAAAACTATCAGTGGTATTTATATAATCGTAATCCATCTAAAGAGGCTTTGATTGAGGCCATATTTCAAATAAAGTGCTGATTCTTTATTCCTGTTTCAAAAACCTGTTTTCTAGAAGTCATAACATAATATAAAACAACTCAAGCAAATTTAGAAGAGTTCATTTGGAGAAAATTCACTTTTGTTGTTTAGAAATAAATTATCAAACCCTAAGAACACGCTCCATTAATAAGTGTTATTCTTGGAGTATTATTTTTTTAACCTTAAACAATCAAAACTATCAGTGGTATTTATATAATCGTAATCCATCTAAAGAGGCTTTGATTGAGGCCATATTTCAAATTAAGTGCTGATTCTTTATTCCTGTTTCAAAAACCTGTTTTCTAGAAGTCATAACATAATATAAAACAACTCAAGCCAATTTTGAAGAGTTCATTTGGAGGAAATTCACTTTTGTTGTTTAGAAATATAATTATCAAACCCTAAGAACACGCTCCATTAATAAGTGTTATTCTTGGAGTATTATTTTTTTAATCCTAAACAATCAAAACTATCAGTGGTATTTATATAATCGTAATCCATCTAAAGAGGCTTTGATTGAGGCCATATTTCAAATAAAGTGCTGATTCTTTATTCCTGTTTCAAAAACCTGTTTTATAGAAGTCATAACATAATATAAAACAACTCAAGCCAATTTTGAAGAGTTCATTTGGAGAAAATTCACTTTTGTTGTTTTGAAATATTATTATCAAACCCTAAGAACACGCTCCATTAATAAGTGTTATTTTTGGAGTATTATTTTTTTAATCTTAAACAATCAAAACTATCAGTGGTATTTATGTAATCGTAATCCATCTAAAAAGGCTTTAAAAGGATGATCCCCACAAAATCGTACCAAAAAGTTATGCTTCCTAATAATCGGTACACCCTCTGAAGGTGGAGAGTTACATTGAATCCACATTACGGGGGCCCAGAGCCCAAATATTTTCAAAATTGAAATAAAAAATTATAATTTTTCTTTAAAAAATAATATTTTATATTACGATCATTTTGATACCTCATTTATAATGCTAACCCATTTTCCGTTGACTTGTAGTTGTCAAATTAATATCTGACAGCTGACGCTGACATAGTTTTTGCATGAACTCTAAACAGCTTTTTCTCATTGACGATTTTTTTTTTTTTTACATAATTTTAAATAACTCCATTTTTAATTAAGTAACATAAACTAAATTTCTCATGCAGATTGTATTAACTCTTTAGAAGATATTTACCAAACAAAATTTTAAAATTTTGTTTTTTTCTCCAAATATGATTTTTTTTTAATTTTGAAAGAAAAGAAATATGAACTTTTATAGTTAAAATTGTTTATTTTATTTATATCCTCTATAAATATCAAAATTGCGTTTGGTAAATTTTCTTGTTATATATTTGTGAAAACATACAAATAATATTTAAGTTTATTAAATATTTTTTATGAAGTTATATCCAAATATTTAATGCATTGTTTAATAGTAATTATAAAATGCAAAAAAAAATAGACCAGAAAACTATTCTACAATTAAAAAAATAAAAATACTGATCCATCAAATATTAAAGAAATTAAAATTTTGGGCCCAGGACCCCTTTAACATCTATAGCTCATGATTCTGGCCCGGGATTTGTGACAAAATCAATTGACTCTCCCCATAAGCAATTCGATATCACTGAATAAGTTTATTGTGACTCGGATTTTTTTTTTTCCTTTTTTTTTCACTTTTCTTCATCTCTTCTATAAAATGTTTCCCAACCGAATCGTTGTTAACCAAAATGTATTGTGCTTACGTGTTATGCAGTTGACCGTTGATGAACTTTTGCCAATTGTTGAATTTCTTTCCAAATGCCAACATTTTTTACAAATCTAAATAAATTATTTCGTGAAAATAATTTCATTACTACATTTTTCTCTCTCACAATGCTCTAACTACAACTTCTGGATAAAGCATGCTTGGTTATTAACTTGAAGTCGAAGAAGCTCAACAATTATCAAACATCTATGATAGCAACTTTCATAAAACAAATTAAAATCTGTTTGTAACCATGGACAACGTATGCAAAGCATTATAAAGGAAATTATTCAATTGGCTACATCAACTTGCTAATAAGAAACTGCTTATAAGCTCATTAGAAGTATTTTTATATCAGTGTTCTCACTATATGAACATAAGAATCATGGATTGTGGTCCAGTTAATTGAACTTAATTAGAATAATACCGGTATTTCTCTGGTAAATGAACTTTGTTGAGAGTATTAAAGTATTATTTAAATATTCGGTCAATATAGTAAGTAATGTGTTTGCGTATGTAAATTTCACCAGTAGTCGAAGGGATAATACATAAGATCCTTTTGAATGGTACGTATTATTATCCTGTCGACATTTTTGTGGTCACACAAGTTTGCGAATTGAAGTCGCCGACACAAAATAGGTAGATATAATGTAGTTAATCGCAAACAAATACTTGGTGAATGGGATACATTAGACGGGATAATAATAAGCTGTGAAAAAAATGCAAGGGGTGAATTGAGGGGCAAAGACATAATTACCGAATACTCAATCATCAAAGTTTATTTTGCTGTTTTGGTCATTTGACAAAATTTAATTTGTCATATTGGCAACCGGAAAGAAATTCAACAATTGGAAAATATTTTGTTTTGAAAAAAGGTCAACTGAATAATTCGTAACTATCAACACTTTCTCCCAAATTGTATATACTGTATATAAATACCATAAAGCTTTTTTTAAATATTTTATTTAAACTTCGATTTTGTGCTTATATGTGGTGGTGTGGCTTCCGTGCAAATTAGCGGAGCCCTAATTTAACCACTTGCTGTCATCCAATCGTGTTAAAACTTGGTAGAAAGATTCGATATAGATGGCAATATATTCTAATAAGTTTCGAGGAATGTCACTGTCATATGTGCATAAATATTCCCGAATTTATGTGGTGTCTTGACCTAAAAAAAATCTGTTTTACTTTTTCTCTGAAATATGTATTATTTTTTTTGTGTGACAAGATAACTATTTTCTGTTTATAAATCAAACACTTCATTTAAATAAAGCATAAGAAAACAAAATCATGAGAAGGGGTACTTAGACGTCTGAAAAATAATTCTTTCAACTAAGTTTTATTAGTTCTTTTTTTCAATGGCCCTCTATCATGTGCTGCCTCTGCTTTATCCAGTCACTCAGGAGATCTCCATAAAAAATTTCCTTCTTATAATAATTATTTTTCCCAGAAAATTTTATATTAAAACACACAAAACATATTTATACTCAAAAAGGATGGTTATGAAAAATTTAAAATTTCGGCGAAAAAGCAGCTATATTTCAAATATATTTTTCTATGGTTTTTTAAATAAAATTTTTATCACATTTATACATTCAAATAGAGGGTATACAGTCTTCATGTAGTTTAATTTTATTTATTAATGCATGCTTAGAAATATATTTAATCATCTCGTAGAATTTCCTTGAACATCAGAATGTGATATTTATTACTGGTTATGACGTAATCCATCAAAATTTGATTAAGTGCATGAAAGATTTGGAATTTTTTCAAGTTAATAGAAAATATTCTTCATGTTTTCTAACCGGTGAATCCGTAGAGTATATTAAATTTAAATAAATTTATAAAATAAAGAATTGAAAATTCTAAGAGTCCAGGGGAATTCCGTGTTTATTTTTATGTTATTAAAACAGTTCCTAACAAAAAAAGTTATTATTTTGATTAAATAGTTTATAAAAACATTGAATTTCTTATCTTTTTTATAAATAAATTTACGCATCCATCAAAGTCAGGCTGAATTTCTAAACAAATATTTTGTTAAGATATTTTAATTCTGAAAGTGCTGAAAAATTAAAAAAGGTTGAAAAAAGACAAAGGAAAAATATTTTCTTTTTTATCCAAAATTTCGTAAAACTTATTAAAAATCACTTCCATGTACTTTCCGCAACATCAGCAATGCTTGCTATTCAAGAATCGAATGTCAATAAAACACTAGTTTTTGAATAGTGAAAGCTAAAACACTGACCAACTACGTCTTTCAAATCAAATATAAAGTATCAAAAATTATCATCCCAAGCAGTCCTCCAAGTCCAAACAAACAAAAACCCATTCATTCCGAATTCCGCTCGAAGATCTTCCTCCCGATAACTTATCCTCCACAGTTATTTCACTCCCGCTGATAAGCTTAACTGACACTCGAAATCAATATCCTCGATATTTCAATCGACCATACAAACGACAATACATCTTCCCGTTCTTGTAAAAGAGGCATGAAAGCCCTTTAATATGGATGGCCAAAAGCCTTTTAGCTGCAACATCGCGATGCTTGCCATAATTTATTAACTTCCATGGCTCTTTAAAAGCAGATTCAATCCTTTCTCTCGAGACATACACACTGGACTGGTATTGTCGTATGTAAATAATAGAGTGGATTACATGCGAGTGAAGCCCTGGTTTTCCAGTCTCATGGATTTGTGTGTGTTCGCTAATTAAAATTGGAACTAGGAGGGCAATTATTCATTCGAAAGGGACAGTTCTAAAGTTTGCCGATGATTTTGTGCCTTTTGTAGAAGCTTGGAGGGCTTTAGTTGTCTCCAGGTCCGGTTTCCGACAGTTGATGAGTTTTAATACGTTCTTTGAACAAGCACAGGTGAATACCCTCTCAGGTTACGGAATATGGATTAAATAAAATGTAAATTATGAATATATCGTTAAGAAGAAAAGGTCTTGAGGCGAAACAGTTAAATTCAAAACACAGTTTATGAGACAATGCTAGAGTAAAAATCTGGTTTATTGTTATGTTAAGGGGACATGGGACACTGAAACTGCAAAAAATATCTCCAAAAATGACGTTTTTCGATTTCATTCTATAAAAATTGCTGACGTCATTAACTTTAATTTTGTGTTTGAATTTTTGAAATCTGATGATTTCAAGTGGCAATATCTTTATTTTAACTAGTTATTTTAAAGTATCGCACACTTCTTGGAAAAAGTTAAAAACGCATTTTTCTCAGCTTCGCCTTTTCCACATTTTACATATGTTCGAATAGCTCCTTGCGATTCATTTTTTGATAAATCCACCTACTTTTGGAGGAAATAAATTGTAATATATTATAAAGAGATACAAACATGCCTTTTTATCTCACATATTTTTTTTTTTTCATGTTGGATAACTGAAATATGTGCATTTTTTAATGCAAACTAACTAGCACCAAGTTTGAAATGTTATTTCTTTTCAACTACAGAACCTAAAGATAAAAGCTTACTTGAAAATGTAATAATATATTGTTAAAAAACTTCAATTTTTCTTTCACGTTCATTAAAATATTGTGTCGTGAAGAGCATTTTGAAAAGAGTTAACATTATTTTTTTGCAACTTTAATGCATTTTACTCAATAATTTACTATCTATTTGATGTTATCTGCACAAATTTTGTTGTTGCGTTATGAGTCATATCTTTTATGTTTGTCCCAAGTTTTATTTAATTCAAAGCAAAACTAAAGAATTTTGGGAAAAGTGTCCCATGTCCCAACCGACGGTTATGAGAATGCGCGAAATTCTACAGTTGTTTTCCTTGCAATAATTTTTAAATTATATTTCCAATTCAAATACATATTTTTTTAAAATTATTTTTTACTTATTTTGTTTTAGATAGGTTATAAACTATCATCCTAATAAAGATATTTTATTTTAAATTTTATTTATAAATTTTGTTTATTGTTGAAAAAACTGGTATCAAATGAAATATATATACGTGCATGACCGTCAGTGGGTAACAAATATTGTTTTCGCATATTTTGATAACTGAATTGAATTAATTTCCTTTTACTAAGTACTTGAAATTTCTAATTTGATCAAACCAATAATTAGTGATAATAGACTTCCTGTAGCATTGTCATTTATTTTATCAATTGGGGATTGTCGAAACAGATGCTGAGAACTAGATTTTCTCACGAGACAAATACAATGAACTTGTGATGGCATATGTGTATAGTTAAGTGTATTTCCTGTCCCCTTTTACCACCCTTCTATAAAGTTTCAAGGAAGTGCACTACCGTCTATTCTATTTAAAAATTCTCGCTGCGTTATATCACTCGCAAAACACTTCCTGCCAGACATCTTTGAGCTTTGAAAAGAGCAAGAAAAATGCAGCAAAAAATGCTTGAATATTTCGCAGAAGTATGGACATCTAACGCCATCTGTTAACCCAGATTTGAATAAACAATTAAACAGCACAGACAAGCCAAAATGAAACCATGAACGAGGAAAGAGCGGGTTGCACATTTAAATAGACAGCCAAAATGCCTCCCGCGGAAATCGAGAGCTGCTCAAATTTTGTTACGCTGCCCGCGGAAATCGTGGTATTTGCAGCGAGAGGGTTAAAACTAAAAATTGTTAACTTATAACATTTTTAATATAAATCATTTATATACACAACCTACTTGTATGTGTAATTTCTGGTTACTTTGACTTTCATTTCATTCAGTAGGTTTATAATTTAGATTGGTTGTTTTCGGATTATCTAGCGCCTTCAACAACACGAGGGCTATAATGCGCTGAAACATTCGTCATTTGACAAGCCAACATACATTTACAAATACCAATGCCTTACATGGGACTCGAACCTGCAACCTCGTGGTCTAGAAGCTAGTATGCTAACCACTATACCGTTGATTATAATTTAGAAGATCGTGCATAAAGTACATTTATAAGATTTATTAGAAATTAAAAATTTATAATTGGAAGTTTAAAATCGTTGCCATCATGCTCACAGAAATACAGTCAAATTTCGGCGCAGCACAAGAGAAATATATATTTACAAATATAATTTTGAGCTCATTTCGAGTTTTCGTAGTATTAGATCACTACAAAGGAAACTCTCTTATTTCCTGAAGTTGAATCCTGCCTTTTGGGGACCCACCTAAATCCACTGGAGGATCTTCCAATTGTTTTCTTTCATGAAGAACTACTGTCTTTCAGTAGTAAGAAAGACATGCATCCAGCACTTCTGAAACAATTGGCTTTAGAAACAATTCATAGTTCCCCATTAGGGGCAGTTCGGATATTCACTAATGGAAGTAAACACGATAATGGCAACACAGGCAGTGGAGTAGTAATTGTAACCTCCGATGGCGTTACAAAATTTAACAAGCGAAATACAAACTTTTGTTCAGTCTTTAGATCTGAATTGATAGCCATCGACGAAGCTCTACATTATATGATTTCCAATAATTTCTCCTGCGATATCTGTATTTTCTCGGACAGTAAGAGATCCATTCAATTCTTGAGCAAATGGCGAAACATTACCGACAAACTCGGCATGGACATTGTGAACAAACTAAAGATTTACTCTTCGCATAATGTCATTCATCTGCAGTGGATACCCTCCCATGTAGACCTCTTCTTTAATGACTTGGCCGATGAATTGGCTAAGGAGGGCTCTGCTGTAACATCCGAAAATTGTGGCCATCTTACGTTTAGGGAAATTTTCTCGTAGGTCATCAGAGCCGACAACAGCAAGACATGGAGGATTCTACCAACTCATGACTGGTATGAACAAAAACGTCCTGGGGCAGCCCTGGAGCTGAAGGGCGACCGGAAATTACAAACCACCCTCACCAGACTCATCACCGGACATACTCGCACACTTGCATATATTCAGGGACAAAAGGAGTACCTACCCTGTGTGCCTCAAGTGTGTTTCCCATCAAGCTTCACCGGACCATCTGTTTGGATTTGGAGAAGAGCGATCTCTTTAAAAACCCTGAGCTGGTTCGAGACTTTCTTTGGGCGTACAGTCTCTTGGACTTGGTCTAGACTTGTTCTAGATCAAGTGGAATAAGAAACAACAACAACAAAGGAAACTACCAATTCTTTGCCATGTCCTTACTTTTTCTTTTGTCTCTAAAACTTCATAGATCATTGTCATCGACAATGAGTCAATCTGCCAAATTTCAACTCGATTAAATGATGGAAGGTAGAATAATTTGCACTCCGAAGTGGATTAGAAGCATGTATAAAAGCAACGTCAGTGCATCTGTCTGTTTCATCACAAGTTTCATCTGGATTGGATGATGGAAAGTCAGTTAATGAGCTCGCGGCACACACACACAAACACACACACACCACACTCATCCATATATCTTTTCCTGCCGCACACACAAACACACACACACATCTATATATCTTTTCCTGCCGCACACACACAAAAACAAATCAAATTGAAGTTAATATATAGGATATACATAAAACTTTCTTTGAAAAGCAATAAATTATATTTTACTCTACTTTACAATTTGTAGATACAGACATTTTCCTCGAATTACTCATTTACATAACCTTCTACTCATCTATTATATTTAGGAGCCATTTTTAAAACAAATATTTTTATTCCACATTATAAGAAAAACAAAATTGCACAAGACCATGAACAGAAATAACAAAAAAGGTATCTTAAAATTCTAAGAAAATACAGAAAACAAATCGTGTGCATATATTGCGAACTACCATCGCTATTAATAATATTTTATAATAATATTAACTCCATATTATTATATTCACGAAATTTATCATCCATTATTACATTTAACAATTACTATCCGTAACAACATTAAATAGAAATGAGTTCAAGGCAATACTATAAATACATTATCTCATGCTAAAATAAAAAAGGAGTTGCAAGGCACAACAAATACACGAACAAACAAACCATTTAAACACACTAGTTTCCTGATACTTACAACTTTCAAAGTACGAAACAATTTCCCTATTCCCATAAAAAGGCTTCTATTTGGTTACGCAGAGAAGCTTAATGCTTAACAGTTCTTTCCTTTTACGTAACAGGAGAATCTCTTTTCACTGTAGTCCCGAATTCATCCAGAGTAACAAAACAATTAAATTAAAAAAAGCTAAAGCACAAACTTTTCCAACAACACCGTATTAACTAACCAGCATTTTCCACTTCCAGCCACCGTCTGTTTTCACGTATTTTCTGTTCGATTAGTAAAATATCTACTCCATTGAAATGTTTGTTCTTCTTCCCTCGGAGAAGGCTTTGCCAATGCATTTTGTTTGCTCAACAAAAGTTAATAGTTCTGGAAAAAGAGAGAGAGAGAGAAAATTTCTGACATTTCAAACAATCTGAAATGAACTGAGTGTAAATAAAAGAAAGCATCCCTTGATAAAAGTGGTCTAGCAAAGAGGCAGATGAACTTAACTATTCCAAAAATGCTCTTTATAAGAATGTTGTAGTCTGGTAGATACCGGTGTTGGTTGTTTCAATTTTTGTTTCAGAGTTTTTGAAGAGGTATTGTTGTTACCATTTTTATCACAAGCCTAACCTAAGGTGCTCATCCTTGATTATATTTCCCTTCAGTATAGAGAACATAGCGAGGAAGGGTATTAAGCAAATATTTGTGTAAAGTTGTCTGAGAAGAGCTGGTTTTTTTTTGTTTGTTTTTTTAATTTTTACTTTGCAGTGACATATTGTATGGTACGTAACCTTTTTTTTTATAAAAGGTTGTTTTTTTCCCCAATTTATAATCAATGATAATAAAAAATGATAAAGTTATATCAAGAGTATAACTGCAAAAACTATCATGTTCACTGTTCAAGAATTATATCGATTTAAATTTCAAATGATAACATAAAGAACACAAACAAAACAGAAAAAAAAAAATAATAACTTGAAATTTGAAGGCTTAACATAATACTTTCAAACGCTTTTCGAAACATATAACAACATATTTTGCTTAACAACATTAATAATTTTAAAAGAGTGCACATAGCCTTTTGTGGAAATCTATATTTAATATTTTGACCTTTTGAAAAGTGTTCATTATGTTGCAGGAATATCTCAAGAATAAATCAACAATTTTATACCTTTGAAATTTTTCTTTCTATTGTTGGGCGGCTGGGGAGATTGCTTTTTCGATGCTTAACTAGTATGCATAATAATTATTAAATTATGCAATAACAACAATTATTCAATATTCTGCAATAATCAAGAATGACATGCAATAAATCCTTTCTTCAACAACGGCAATAACCCAAGTATGACTGAGGTCTGATAGAGGACAACACTTTAACTTACAAACACAAAATTTATTAAACACCATATTTCATATTACAGCAATTGAATATTAAAATAAAATAACTTAATCGGACTTACTATCAAAATACAAGCATAATTAAAATGAACTGTTACCCTTTAACAGTAACAAATCAGTTCTTATTTAATTTAATAATACTCGCTTTGCTCCTCTCTGATAATAGAATATTGACTCACCCAAACTCCATGGAAGGCTCATACTCATCGAATTAATATCCATTTTCGTAAATGATTATTTTCACTACACAGACTTGAATTATACATTCTTCTTCAGGAGTTACACTCGCAGGAAGGCACATAAAATTACATCTCGTCGATATTGGAATGGCGCTAGCGGTATCACCCTATTAGATGATTAGGTTGAACCCACACATTATTTGAAACCAATTGATTTGAATGAACTTGGCGGGGTATAATCGTCAATCTGCGGGCCGTTGCACTGCCCAGCAAGCAAATACCGCCACCGGCGTATCGCCGGGGCAAAGAGCCCCAAGGTCTACATTTTTATAGATTTAAACTAGCTCCAGAATTCTCATTCAAATTCTCGTGCATGGGTTTTTAAAAACTCGGTTTCCATTCAAATCTTACTTAGCGAATCGCAAAGAAATCCCGCCTAAAAATACACGTACTTGAATTTCACTGGATAACTTTTGATCCTTCTACGAACATTTAATTGGAAGAAGGGTGCAATTGTAAAATCCCTTCCCCTCGAAAATATTCGTAGACTTATAAATTTCGGAGCAGACATATTGTGTTAAACTGCCAAAAATCACAAAAAGTCCAACACGCCTTGGCGCCAACTATAGAACTACAAAGTATAACTCCTTTGAAACCTTTAAATTTATTGCATGGGGAAGAAAGCCTGGTCGACTGGGGCCTACATCAAAATTGCCCACGAGACAAGCAAATTCGCAGGTGTTCAGGTAAGAAATCTTAAAGTGACCCCTGCATTCCCTCGAAAAGAATCCAATTTCTGTAAAGGTCATTGATACAACTTTATCATTAAGACAGCAATCCAACACTATACAACACATAAAAATTGATGATATGGTAATGTTATGATAATATGATACTCATGATGATATGATAATATGATACACATGATAATATGATGCACATGATGATATGATAATATGATACACATGATAATATGGCAACATTTAAAAAATGTCTTATCTAAGTTTAATCACTTAGTTCGTATGCAACATTACAATGGCAATAAACTGAAAACGTAGTTCTGTCAGAAAAAGAGGAAATTAATCGAAAAACAATCCTTAGCTGATAAAATTTTTAAATGTGTTACTTGCAATAGACTATTATGTGGAAGGATATGAAGTATGATATGAAATTATATCAAACTGCATCAAGCATTATGCACAAGCATTTTGTTAAAAATATTTAAGTCATGTGATTTCTTCTTTAAGTCATGTGATGTATAATACACAAACCTCATAAATAGAAAAAGTCTACACTATAAAAATTATAAAATGTTCAAGTCATAGCAATTTTGAACACAGAATGGTTATTCATGCAACTAGTTTAAAAAGTTATATTTTTCAAAAGAGAAAAAATGCTTGTTTGATGAGTGTGCAAGCACTAATAAACTGAGTTTGAAAACAGAATTGCCCACTTGTTGCATACAAAAATTTTGATAATCACGTGCAAAAAGTATTTTAATACGTATATATATTAATGTTGGCAACTCCAGGCAATAATCTCTTCTGAAAATATGCCATTTCTATACTAAGGCAACATAAAATTTGAACACGAGGCTTGCGGTAAAGTATTTTATTACACTAGTGCGATGAAATAACTTTCCCGGACTCATCGCAGTAAAGGGTTACTTTGGACACTATTTCTGATGTAAAAAAAAATTAAAACAATTTGTACGTTGTTATAAAAAGTCAATAATTTCTTATTTCATGTAATAAAAACATGTTTAAAAAAAAAAAAAAACGTTTTTATGACAACGTGTAAAAAGTAAACTTTTGTTAATCAGATATCATTGTGAAAGTAGCACTTTATTTCAAGGAGTGCGGTCAAGTAACATTGAAATAAATCCATCGATATAGATAAACACTGGATAGACTGCTTAGTTGTCAATGAAAAGAGAAAAACGCGCCTGAGATTGCGAAGCTGGTAGGAAGATTAACCAATCACAGTTCACTTTTATAGTTGGATGGGAATGCAAAAAACCTTGTAAAGTGTTAGAGTATATATATTTTTTTTTCACATTATTACTAATTAAGGTCTACTATTGACATTTCTGCTGTGTACAACCCAAAATTTTATTTTCAATCCTCGGCAATTCGTATTTTTTATCCCACCAATTGCATCTGGCAACGGCTTCATTTTCCCAGCGTCTATCCAGTTGTTTATATCGATGAATAAATCACGCATCATGGTCAAATTGTATATAGTTAGTTTAGAAATCACATATTTTTAGATGACTTGTATGGAGTTGCCAACACTAATATCTATCTATCTATATATTTAAAATAATTTTTGCACGTGATTATAAAAATATTGTATGCAATATGCACGAAAATAGTTTTCCAAACTAGCGTAATTATTTGACTCGTGCTAACGTATTCGTCAAATAAGCATTTTCTTTCTTCGAAAAAGTACTATTTCGCAAGAATTTGCAAAATTAACTATCATTTAAAATTGCAAAGAAAAATATTTCATTTGATAGATTACAAATATTTTAAAACATTTTCGTACTCTCTACTTATAGTAATTTTACTAATCTGAAACATTAATTCATATTATCTGTGAAATTTTTTATAAAATGTAAATAAAATTCATCACAATTTTTCAATTTAAACAAATAAATATCGCTATTGACAAACATTTTCATTAATACCAATAGTAAGTCGTTAAAAAAAAAAATAATAATAATAATAATAAAAAAATTCACCAATACATATATTTATCAATAAATGGGATAGCACATAGCCTAAAAACCTATTGCACAAAGGAGATAGATATACAATATTATCAAGAAATATTTTGCTTTTCTTACATCGAACGAAATTGTCGTTCACTAGTTGACTAGATACTAGATTGTGTCACCTAATATAACAATATCAACAGTCATACCATGATGAATATAACGGCTACCGTCCTGTGAAGGAAAATTCAATAAATTCAAGGCTTTCTAGGAGTCTGAACTTGGATAGGTGAAAAATGCATTCTTCATCCAGTGGTAGATAACTAAAAGATATTAAACTTAACGCTTCTGAACGGGATAAATTAACAGCAATCAGATGATGATAAGAAGTCCTTTGATGGAGATCCATCTTTAGTACATGTCTTTGGGCTTATATAAACCACCTAGAATAGGGAGTGAAGTTTTCACCCTTGAGATCATTCAACACTAAGAACGGCATATAACGATGAATACTTTCTACTTAAAGTTGGGAAATAAAGTTAATGCCTGTTAAGGTCTACAAAAATCAAGGATCCATTTTCATTAGAAATGCCTAAAAAGTCGAACCTTCAGTAGTATATGTTATATTTTCCCTAAATATCTACAAAAATTACATTATTAAAATGAGTAGTCAAAAGCGATTGCAGACTAATTATAGAAACATGTTCATTATGTACAATTTTTACAAAAAAATACCTTTGATACCTTTATCTATTTTGTAATAACTTTGCAATACTATTCATCCGATGGTGATGTTCACAAACGTATGGAATTCCCTTGTTAAAACTAGGGATTGAGCATTTCTTCAAAATGATCATTCCCTTGTTAAAACTAGGGATTGAACATTTCTTCAAAATGATCATTTAGCATTAACTATACAGAACGAGAAAATCCGTTACTGCTGCAAATAGTAAAAAAAAAAAAGCAATCACTGAAATTTTAGAAATGTAATTGCCCTCGTAAGTATTTGATGGTCACATATCTTTCAATCTTAGATGAGATCTAAGAATCCATAAAATAAAAAAGCTATGCACAGAATAATTGGTCTTGGACATCGCAACTTAGCATAAACCACAGCATGAGAATCATCAATTTCGGATAGCCTCTGTCGCCTTGTGCTGGAGAAGATGTTGCAGTAATAACAAACAGATAATAACTGAAAGGAGTATCCCATCTGCTAGACTCCCATTTCCATGCTGCTGTAAGGCATCGCAAGATTCAGTCAGAATGCAAGTTCTCTCCTCGACCCACATATGGCTCTCTTTTTCTATATCAGTTAAAATCCATTGGAAAAAAATATGAAAATTAAATATATAATGTACTCAAGCCAACTACAACTTTATGATGATCGCAGAGACCTTTATAGGTATCACATACGGAAGTTCCACTTTTTATTGATAGACTACAGCTCAAATTATACATGGAATATATGAGAAAATTCTGAGAAAAGACATCGCGCAATCGTGCAATTGCTTGATTATAATTTTTGTTTTGATTCGAAGCTTTTTATCGAAATATGCGATGCACTATATAGATTTTTTATCATTATTATTTCTGCTTTCCTTGAATGGTTGTGAATACAAGGAAGTTGGACGTGATTTCGTTCGTGTTGACGTCAGAGGATTTCCAAGAATATGAGCTCGTTTATTAATCGTATACCAGGAATTTTATTGCGTAATAGTATTTTACCAAATTCAAGTCAATGACGCACGTATCGATAGTTTTATGTCTCAACCATTTGACGAATTGAATGTGGAATCAAAGGTGTACTGATCAGAGAATGGCACAGTTGATCGGTCCAAGCACCCAAAGATCAGTCAATTCAAGAATAAATTTTCGATTGAATTTTTTTTACTACATAATATGATAAATTCGTTGTTTAATATTAACGGAAAAAGCCCTGAAGTGTGAACGGGTGCGATCAGCAGCAAATAGTCATGGTTATGCACTTGTAGAACATAAAATTAAAATATTTCAAAATTCAATAGGACATTTTACATGACATCTCGTAACACTAACACGAGTATTACGAGATGTCATGTAAAATGTGTAACACTCGTAACACTATCTTCTCGAAACTTTGTATTGCAAATAATAGGTTCAAGAAATGTTTTACTAAGTCACAATCTTAGAAATATATAAGGGCATGACTATTTAATTTTCTATATCAGAAATTCGTGGCAAAAACTAGGAAAATTCTGCAGAAGTTATGGTTATGCATCAGTATAACATATGTTTATTTTAATTTCACTCCTCCTCCTCTCCTTTCAATATTGTAACTATTATCGTGATTGATATCGTCAAATACTACCTCCTATACATGACAGCACTTGGTACATTCAGTGGAACTTATCCCAGACATCAGCTACAGACATAATTTCTTCACTGATGTAAATTTTGGCCAAAGTTGAGGAAGAAAAACACATATGTTTTTCATAATCTGTTAAGTAAGAAGGAGTGTTAAAAAACGATTTTTTCTCAACTAATTCATGTTTTACCTATAAAAAAAAAATTAGACCAACATAAAGCCCGTGCCACTCAAATACATTGTGCAATTTCTTACAAAGGCACGAACTCCTAATGATATTTTTTTAAAACGTTTTATCATACTTCGTAAAGCCTCAAAAGCCCGTTGAAATTGACGGAGTAAAAAACAAAAAATTACATTTTTAACTAGAAATTTAACAGGAAAGCAAATTTATATTTTATGTAAAACAGTGCATTAAAAAATTTCATGATAGGTAGATAAATATATATTTTTTATTTTAACTACCTACTGCTATTCACGGGAATAAGACATTAAATTAAAATGTAATTACAATGTTTTGTAACACACGTAAAAAAGTTAGGAAAACACAATTAAAAATACTGCGATATCTCAAAATCTGTTTTTTTTTTTATTCATTAGGTTATATGAAAATGTCCTTATTTAATTACTATCAGCTCAAATGTTATTGAAATTAAAGTATTACCAACTATAACAATACTCAAAGAATTTCTCTCTAAAAGTCACACAAACATAACATGGAGTAGTCCTTAATTTAAATGAGTAATATAGCTTTAACTGAGAACAGAAATTGCAAACAGCAAATTTCAATTTTCAATGTAAATTACACAGCATTCTTTTCTGTTAACCATCGATATAGATAAACAACTGGATAGACTGCTTAACGGTGGAGAAACGAGCCGTTGCGACCACGGAAGCGAGATGTTTGGATGGAGGAATTTGTATTGCCGATGTGGATTTTCTTCGATCTTTATGGTGTATTCGAGTTACTTTTGATATTTGGCAAGCAAAAAATAAATTAAGAATAAAATATATTTGAAGAAAATAGTTTAACCAATAAATATAACTGATCAAAATAATTCTAAGTATAGGTTTTGTATATTTAGAACAAACATTTGAGATTAGTTACTGTCGATATCTGTAAACGTGTTTCATCTTTATTGATCCGAATTTAATTCTTTAAATTTTAAATTACATGAATTAAATGTTTTAAAAATAAATTATTATTTAGAAGTTATGAGAATACAGTAATCAAATGAAAGTAGATTTTTAAACTAGATTTATTTTAGAAGTAGAAATTAAAAATAATTGAAGAAATACAGTAAACCAGTTGAAAATAAGTGATAATAAGATTGCAAAATACAAATTCAATACACCAATTCAAAGAACAATTTATGTTTCAAAAGCAAACTATTATGCAAATTTTTTATACTCAATATTATTATATAACTTATGATTTTAAATATATAAGTTTTGAAACTTGTTTATTGCAAGTCAAACACATATATTTATTTGGTCCTATAATTCTGAAATAAGAAAAATGTAGAAAACTTTACCAAAACTAAATAAGTTCAGGCATTGTTCAAATTACATTGTTAATATTACAGAAAATTGTTTTTGAGGATTTCAAGTTAAAAATAAAATGAATTACATAGTTTAATAAAAAAAAATTAAATGGAGAAAAAATTTAAAAAGTAGTCGGGGAGTTTTTCCCAAGAAAAAAAAAGGTTTTGCAGTTAATCCAGATCTAAACATTGTTAAAAAGGACAAACTTATTCAATTTATGAATGATGGTAGTTTTTTTTCTTTGATGATCAAGTGTTACTCTCTTGGCATTCGAAAAAAATCTAATGTTGTCATAAGTTCTGGCAAATTAGTTTTATTAATTGCGTTTGGTGGAGACTCTCCACAACAAATTCACCTTCAGTTGAATGTATAAAACCCAAAGTATTTAATTTTTTGACAATGTTACCCTGTGCCATATACTTAAAACAGAATAAACAATGTAATCTACATGTTTTTAATTTTTTTTTTTTTTTTTAAATTTGACACATAATGACGAAATAATTTTTCTGTTTGTTGCACAACAAACAATACTCCATCAGAAGCAAATTTTAATCCACCTTTAGTTACATTGCACACTGTTAAAAATTTTGTTCCACCTTGCACCAAAAATTGGTTCCCATTTAGCTGCCACCAACATTTGGTGCTTAGTTTCACGATTTAATGGTGCAACCTCGGACCGTAAGCACCATTAAATCGCGAAACTAAGCACCAAATGTTGGTGGCAGCTAAATGGGAACCAAATTTTGGTGCATGGTGGACAATTTTTTTTAACAGTGCATGTAAACGATTTGGCATTTTGATGGTATTGCATACCATAAGTATGGCTATTGCAATGACCAATTTTTAATTTTGCTTTTGTTGTTAACAAACTTATACATTCTTTTTGTAGATTAGGTTTGTGCTAAGCTGTTTCACTACATAACCTGAAATATAATAAAGAATATTGTCAGCAATATCTGACGAAGTGTTGTACTCTATTAGAAGTGATAACTCTTGAATATTAGTATCTAATTCACTACTGTCTTCAGTACCATCAATTAAAGTACGCTTACTGGAACGAAATTCAAATATTGAACATTGTGAACTGTAATCTAAGTTCAAACAATTTGCAGTGGAACTTGGGGACACAGTGTTTCTAAATAGAAGTTTTCTAAGGGCATATTTAAATTGGTTTACGTTAGGATTGTTATTGCATCCTCCTCTTGATCTTATACATGAAAATAGCAATTCTACATGATCCTGAGATATCTTGTACGTTAGGAAACATTTACTAGGGTTCTCAATTTCTATCATAAAATGCATGGCCAGCTTTTGAATGCTGTTTATGCATATTACAAAACCAAGTGCAAAGGTTTTACAGGGATGTTTGAAGACAGAAGTGATCGCTATTTTTAATGAAGAAATATAGCTCAAGGTTTCGTTTAAAAAAGTTTCCCAGCTCTACTTATTTGCAAGCCTTAAAGGTTGTTTAAAACCTGAGCTAAACGGGTTGAGACTGTTTAAACAATCAAAGAGTCTGTTAATTACTCTTATGAAATGAACAGTGGCTTTGCACCCATTAAAATTGGGATCGCTTTTCGACAAATGCTCGATTGCATCAGCTACACTACCACTTAAGGTTTGTGCAGCTAATCGTACATTCATTTTCTTATTTTTGTGCATTATGTGAACCCCAGAAAGAGAATTAGCAAATTTAAGTTGTTCTTTTCTTTGCAAATCATTTAGTTTTGTAATATAATCCAATTTTACAACGCCTATATTGGACATTATAAAACCCATTTCGGCTAAAGTATTTCTGGCTAATTTCAACATGTGACAGAGATAAAAAAAATGTTAAGACTTCTAACTCAGAAGCAGGATGTTTAAAAGAAGTTTTGAAATTGTTTCCTATTTCAAAATTACACCCTAAATCTGTCAATGTGCGAGTGTTAGTTTCGCTTTCATTTTCCATTTCTTTTCCAAATGCCCTTGAAAACGCATAAAAACAAGGATTAAATAAATATAAATCAAGTGTTTTATTCTAGATGATAATACTATTTGTTCTGAATTTAAAATAGATTATTTATGATATGAATTGCCACATAAGAGATCAACCATTAACCAAGAGCGATCAATGTTAAAAGGGTCATTTTAGATATTTTTCAATAATAAATAATAAAAAAAAAATACATTTGCTTATTTGAATAACTATATTTTATTTACCTGTGAAAACTCTTGTTGATATTTTCTCGATTTGCGCTGCTGTTGCAATTATATGCAACACAGTAGTTAACCATGATTCAGGAAATCTTCCCACCAGTGGCAGGAAAGAAAATATTTCTGCCGGCGCGGTTTTCGCCCTGCGTTGCCATCGGAGCAGTCTATCCAGTTGTTTATCTATATCGATGCTGTTAACTAGAAGACAAGACGGAACAGGTATACTAATTTATGTATACTAAAAGTTTATACAAAAAATACCCTTACTAGCTCAAATACAATAAATCAATCGTATTTTTTTCTTACTTTTCTGTCTCAAGTAATACGAAAAATTCATAATCTGGTTTTAGCTGACAGAGACAATTTAGTTAAGAAACTGCGCAGTGGAATGTAATAAGAAGCTTACAAACAGAGTAGGCATCCAGTAGGCCGTTTGACATTTTCTACATCAAAACGACACATGTCATACATCAAGTGAAAGATCTCGTTGAAACAAATTCTTACACCCAAATTCAATTGGAAGTTAAGACGATGGAAGAGCCATTATAATTGGTACATGCCATTGGATATAAGAAGCCATTGATAATTTGTACCGCCAAAATACAGATGTTACAAATATATTCTTTATGTCATTTTGATTTTCCAGATGAAATTAGAGAGTAAGAACCAAAGTTTGACTAGGGATATGAGCTCCTGAAGTCTGGAGGTTAAAGGCACTGAGCTCATGAGCTGTAGATTGTGGGTTCGGTTCTGGCTTCGCCAGTCACTTGTGTAGGATAATAAGAGTTGATAAACATTAAGTCGTGTTCTCAATGTTTCATCTCGTTGATATAGTGGGGTTGGATAGAGAGGTTTGCACGACAAGGTTTCAACCTCGTTCATTATCTAATCGTATTTCAAAATAACGAGGCAGATATTCTGCGATTCATTTCATATTGCATTAAACGACAGTCAGAAAAGACCAAAATAAACTAGAAACTTACTCAACGAAAATTAAGTTTTTGAAATGTTTACGAGAAAAGATCTTGTTTACAAAACTAACGGAATATTTGTGGTTTAGCTTTGAATTGCAGACACGAGTTGTACTGAATACGAATAGACACTGAACCAACTGACAGAACCTATCACCTGTATAAGATTATCTCTACAGTAGACAGCAAGAGCTTCAATTACATGTTTTATAGCAATACTAGTTGTATGGTGTGGCGTTACTCGGCTTATGGAATCGTAGACTTTTGTTTAGTTAATGAATGGTTGTAGTGATTTGCTTACTGTTTGAGTGTATTTAAGAATATAATGAAATTGCATCATGTATGGTGAATCGTGTCGCTTGCCATTATTAATTGTTCATACTTGATGTTAAAATTTGTTCATCAGAAATAGTTAGGTAAAGGCCTAGGCTTGGTATTTAGTTAATTGTTTGGTTGGTTTGTTCTCTCAACGAACTATTTTAGTGCACAATAAAGGCCAATCTAGGCTGGGTCCTACAACTTAACGTAGATTCCGAATCACAACAAAAATCCACGCCTAATTGCCTAACCTCATTATAACTTAATATTTGCAAATCTCATTATTTGGGAGGTAGTTATTTCAAAGATATTTTGCAATTGTTAATATCGATATTATAGTTCTTAGTTTTAAAATAATTTAAAGTTATTGGCTAATGAATCTTAAATACTGCATAACAGATAATTTTTTTTATAAATGTTAAGGGTTAACAAAATTTGTACTTTAGTTCAATCATCGTGGAGTGGCACGAAACATTTAAAACTCACGTTATTCGTCTAAATTCAAATTTCTTTTATAAATAAAAGAATTTAATACACTTTGTTATATACCCTCTGGAGGGTATAATAACTCCTTGTATGAGGTAAAAGATTAAAAAAAATTCTTCATTAGATTGACTGAAAACATTATATTTTGAAATAATCTCTAATTTTGAAGTTAGGTCAATGTGTCCGGTCAGAGCTGGTGGTTCAGAATTTATATTTAGTGTTATATCCTCAAACGCCATTAAAATAATACATGGATTAGTTAATTAATAAAGGATAAAATTCATTTATAGAATGCATTTTTATGGCTTTTTTTACTTCTTTTTAAAAATGTGTGGTTTTAAAGGTAGTTTTTAAAATGACCGCAATTCAGAAAAAGCTTCAGGTTGTCCCAGAAAACGGAGATGAATTCATAATAATGACATCCTTCGCGATCCGTTTGCGGTCAGTGCGTAATCATGTTAAACATTAGTAGTTTTAAAATAGACAGTGGTTTTTAATATCGTAAGTATTAAGGTGAATAGTGGTTCTTAAAACGTTTCTTAAGTTGAAAAATTGTTAATAATAAGGTTCTCAAGATGAAAAGTGGTTCTTCTTAAGAGACTTTTGTGTGTAAGTGTGGAAATTCTTGAAATCCTAAATTGTTCAAAAGCTAGTACCTTCTGCCAAGAAATCTTTGTTACCACATACTCCAGCAATTCCAACAGTTACATAACAGATTTAGACATTAAAGCCCTGAATTCTGAAGTTATGAGGATTACTAATTAACGGGCATTCATATCATTTTACAAAAAAAAAAAAAAGCTCTTTGGGAGTCTTCTAAAACGTGGAGATCAGAAACAATCTACATCTACTTTTTTAACCCTAATGTATACTTTCAATTATCCTATGCTACATATCGGATAATTGAAAAGAAAAATCTATTAACTTTAACAATTTCATTTATTAAAAAGGTTCCTGCAATAAGAAAAAAAGCTGTACACTATATTTTTAGTGTAATAGAAAAAAAATCACCTATTCTGGTGTTCTTACTTTTTTTAATACAAGTAATGTAATGTGTGCAGCTTGAAAGAAAAAGTATTAACACTGCTCCTTTCAGATTAAATTAAATTTCAATCACTTTTGTATTAAAATCGAAAACTCTTATGCCTCTTATTGTAATTGGTTGTTCACTTTTGTTACAACGTCAAAGTTTTATTAATAAAAGATTAATATCTATTCCTAACAGCTGCAATGCTTTCTTTTAAACTTGAGATAATATTTGTATAAGGATCTGGTATTAAATCAGTTCTTAAGATCCTCGAAAATTAATAAACTGATGTCAACGTTACAAAACGAATATTTCCATTCATTATTATTTTAATCGAAACGACAAACTATAATATTTTACAATTATAAACGTCCTTAATACATCCATAGACAAATTTTCGGTAATCAGAATCTAATTCAGTTCTTCAAACTAATTAAAACAGTATTTATATTTATAATAATAATGCGCGTTTTGATTGTTGCATCACATGGTGAATCGTGGAGGAATTCATCTTTTCCACCGAAAGACCTTTTCTTTCAAAAGATCCAACCTATTTAATCCGTATTCCATAACCTAAGAGGCATTCATCCGAGCTTGTTTGAAGAACGTATTAAAACTCATCAACTGTCGGAAACCAGACTCTGACATAACTAAAGCCCGCCAAGTTTCTACCAAAGGCACAAAATCATCGGCACACTTTTGAACTGTCCCCTTGGAATGAATAATTGCCCTCCTAGTTCCCATTTTAATTAGCGAACACACACAAATCCAGAAGACCGGAACACCAGGACTTCACTCGCATGTAATCCACTCTATTATTTACATACGACAATACCAGTCCAGTGTGTATGTCTCGAGAGAAAGGAATGAATCTGCTTTTAAAGAGCCATGGAAGTTAATAAATTATGGTAAGCATCGCGATGTTGCAGCTAAAAGGCTTTTGGCCATTCATATTAAAGGACTTTCAATGCCTCTTTTGCAAGGGCGGGAAGATATATCGTCGTTTGGAGGGTCGATTGAAATATCGAGGATATTGATTTCGAGTGTCAGTTATGCTTTTCAGAGGGTTGTGAAATAACTTTGGAGGATAAGTTATCGTGAGAAAGATCTTCGAGCAGAATTCCAAATGAATGTTTATTGGGACCACTTAAGAATGTTTGATAACTTATGTTTGTTTTGAGCGATCAAGTTCGTCAGAGTTTAACTGTCAGTGGACAAAAAAAAAAGTGTTTTATTGGCACTAGATTCTTGAATAGCAATACATGCTGATGTTAAGAAAAGAACATCGAAGTAGTTTGGAATAAATGTTAAGAAATTTATGGATGAATAAACAATAATTTTAATTTGCTAACAAAGTGTCCACGATTATTCCAAATTTTTGGCTACATTTCATATTTTACCATAAAGAAAGAAGAACAATTTTCTCAAAAATGTCATTCTGCTATTACAGATAAATATCAAAATTAAGAAAATATAATTCAATAGTAGTGAAATCGCGGTTTAAAATTAAAATTCCTTCATTTATTTATTTTTTTTGTTAATAATGTTTCTCTCTTTTCGTTGAACCGATGATAAGTAATATTAACCTAAAAACAAATTAAATGGCATTTCCTTATTCCTTAGACATTTATAGGTCTTATTTTAGAAGTTTATATAAATTTAATACTCAACGTGAGAGAGGACTCACTATATATGAAATATAAATAAGCTTTTCCAGTATATGCAAAAATAAACTTCCCTACATTTAACCAAATCTAGAGGGATTGAATAATACCAAAAATAAAAATCATGTTTTGGTATTAAAAGTAAATTCCAAGAAATGATTTAATATTTTATCTTGAGTGTTCAAATACCAAGAAGTAAAAGTACATTACAGGATGTCAAGATTTTTATAGCTATAATATATTGTTGCGTGGACGGGTTCGAAAGATTTGAAGCCAAAGCAGATCAAAACTTGCAGAAATTTATTCCAATATAATTCTTCACAGATTATCTTACAGCTCCAGAACTTCTCGTTCTAGTAGACACAATACAGCTCTTTTCACGACAATAGAGCACAAAACAGCAGTTAAAAACTTGACAACACAACTGATAAATAGCCGCAAATGACAATGCAATACAGTTCGCTTTAGAACTACTCGGAATGCTCAATAATTCCACTCAACTAAAGGACTCAGCTAACAACTAACTCAGTGACTCAAAATCAACTACTAACTCCATCACCCTCTCCCTGAGCTTTTATAGGGGAGGTGAACATACGTGAACCTTCTTGAAACTCCTAGAGGTAGATATTTGGAGAACTTTCCAGATAGTAGTCGAAAAGTCCTATACATGTACATGGGGACCGAAAATTTCACCAAATGGTCGCCAAGTTTGGCGACATTTGGCGATTTCTCGCCAAATTTGGCGACAAAAATTAGTCGCCAAAACCGTCGTCAACTTGCCTCTATCTCGCCAAATTGGCGAGATTGCCATTACCATAATGTTAAATGCCCTGCTCCTTAAAACTCGCTTCCCAGAGTTACCTCTGTAAAACTCGTTATCAAGCGATAGCACCCATATTCCCATATTGCTGGGAAACCAACTTAACGACGAACTATTGCACTGCCTTATGCGAAATGTACATAAATTTTACTATTTAGAAAATTAACACTACGAAATATTTACAAATATACAAAAATTCGTAACAATATATTGAATACATTATAAATAACGATAAACATTTGGAATTTTATCAGGTGAGTCATCGAAATAATAACTTTAAACTTTGCCTTTATGGACAAAAAGTTATTTCTTCTTAAGAATAAAATCGCCTTAACATATAAAACCTCTTAGCTGTATTCATGTCGTTAGCTATTATATTTTTACTAGTTTTTAGGGAGTAAATTTGTACTAATGTTTTGTTTTGAAACTTTATTTTAAATAAAATTTTAAATATTAATATTTATAGAATATGTGCAGTTAGTTTAACAAACAAAGCAAGATTCATATTATGGATAAGATAAGCAATAAAACAGACACGCTGATTCAAAGCAAGAACATTTCATTTACTACACAATCACTCTATATTACAAACACGAACTAAAACTTTAAGAATCAAAACAAGAACAGAAACTTTCTTACAAAGTTGAGTTGAGTTGTGTTTCGCAACATCCTCCCCCTTTTTGAGTCTAATCTGACTCAAAAAATAAAGTCATGTTTAACAAGTTTAATTTTCGGGGAGGTCTGATCTTTCGTCCAAATCTTGACAACTTCGGGACGTCCACATCGTGAACACCAGGAGATAATCCAGTCATCTCTGGGTCAGCAGTCAGAAAAAAAGTTGTCACTGGATCATCCGGTGGGGCCGACGACTCTGGAACATCGCTTAGACCAGCAGCTACAGCTGGAGTCTCTGTAGGCAGGATCTCTAGAGGAAAAACTCTCTGCACAGGACGGATTATAACAGAGTTACCACACTTCAATTTTAATGTACGAACTTTGCCGTCCCTACCAGCTAACAAATCCAAAATTTTGGCTAAAGGCCAAAATAATCTCTTTTTGCTAGTGTTCTCTACAAGGACAATTTCCCCAACAGTAAAGTCTCGAGAAGATGACCTTTGGTGTCGTTGCACTAACAATCCCAAATATTCCCTTCGGAATCTACCTCTTAAATATTTAAGCAATTTGGCTTGATACTTAACACGTTTTCGAAATTTGGCACACTCATCTAAATCAGATACATCAGAGGTAGAATTGGTCATTAGAAACATGGCTGGTGTAATAGCAACCAAGTCCTCAGAATCCTCTGACACATAAGTCAATGGACGGGAATTAATAATCGATTCACAATCACAACAGACTGTCAGTAACTCTTCGTAAGATAAAATTGACTTTCCTAGAGTGCGTTTCAGAAGATCTTTAATCACTCTTATAAGTCTCTCCCACCACCCTCCCCACCAAGCAGCAGTGGGTGGGATGAACTTCCATTTCCCACACTGAAGTTCTGTCTCACGTTCAATTTTATCCCAGTCCAGCTTTTGGAATTGTGTACACAGCACCATTGTGTTTCGCAACAGTTAGTAAGTAGATCATGAATTTACTGGTTATAACTTGCCAAATAATGAGCTTTGAAGAGTTAGAAAGACCAAAAATGATAGATAAAAATACATTTATTAAATTTTTTTTTTTTATTATTTTGAAAGAAAAGTAAAAAAAAAAAAAAAAAAAAAAAATCAAGATCCAATTACTTAGAATATCCAGAGACTTACCAATTACTTAGATAATTCAGTTGCTTAGAAAAGCGTTTCAAATAAGCGACCCACCTGCAGTCCACCAATAGTACAGTTCAAAAAACAAATTTCATTCTATGGACTTCTTTTAAAGCATAATTTTAATTTATCCAAAATAGTAATTTTTTTTATTATTCAAAACAGCATTTCTCAATACGTAGTCGGCGGAAGAAATCACTCTATTTTCGTGAAACTACCAGAGAAATAAAAGAATGTAGAAAAGTGAATGACCGAATTTTTACTATAATGGTGAAAATCCTTATATCTGCTTATTTTTGTGCTTATGATAGCCTACTCGTAAATTCTGGTTTCTTCTGAATATGATTTCTATAACTTTAATAACGAACTTCACCACTAAGTAACAAAATATTAACTTCCTTATAATGATTTTGATTTCTTTAATCATTTGAAAAAAAGAATCATACATCAATTGCTATTTTATTAAGATAAAAATAAACAGTTCAATCATTATTTATTGATTTAAAAAAAAAAATTCTTATCGTTGAATCGATTGTAATTATCCCATTTCTAGCATTGAGCAATAGTGATATATTTTTCCAAATTTGGCTGTTGCGAAAACATCCAACATAAGTAATACGAATCGTTCTTAAAAATTAGCTGCGAAAGCTGTCCGAGAGAAACTACTTTTTTTCGAAGTTAATCAAAGTTAGATATTGTTGATTCTATTACTGAGATATATAAAGATTCCTTAAGTTTCCTTAATGTGCTTAAATTGGAATTTCCTCTTTTGCATTGTGCTGCCATCTACTGAAAAGTATCACAACTTTTCAAACTTTTTTTACTATTTCTGTTTTTTTAATTTAACTTTGAAGAAGTGGAGGTTTTAGTCCTTCAATGTGAAAATCTTTTATATGTTTTAGTTTTGCATAAAAAGAGAATAAGGACACAAAATAAGAGCAGTGACCAGGAATAATTTACTAGATTAAATATGATATATGAGCCTCTATTTATATAGGCAGTCTAGAGATTGACTTTGAAAGCATCAAAATCTTAGTAAAATAAGGTATTCATTTATTTGCAGACGCTTTCCAATTCGGTTTTTATATGCTTGAAACTTATTATCTGCAGTGAAGATGTTATGTGACAAATAATGATCTAATCGGGAAGTAGTAGTTTTAATAAAACATTGTTTTTGCTTTCTATTACCCCATACTAGGGAAATTTATAGACCGAATGGTAAGTTACACCAATTCATGTTAAATGGAAATGCATCGGAACCCTCATTATAGTGTAGTTGTATGGTATAGTATTATACTATAGTGTAGTCAAGTAGTCATATATTCAACTGCCAAAATTTTTTAATTATCGGGAGCTGCTATAGATTTCCATTATATTAGTTTTTTTAGCTCTGCTGTTAATGCATATAACTTTGGGATGCGTATACATAAATTTTGAATTATCGGGAGTTGCTATAGATTTCCATTATATTAGTTTTTTTAGCTCTGCTGTTAATGCATATAACTTTGGGATGCGTATACATAAATTTTGAATTATCGGGAGTTGCTATAGATTTCCATTATATTAGTTTTTTTAGCTCTGCTGTTAATGCATATAACTTTGGGATGCGTATACATAAAAACCATTGCGTAAAGATAAATTTGGACCCCATTAGTCGCGTCTTTATTATTTTATGTCTGAAACGGAATTTTACGTTTAGGCGTTTGTTCAGAACGTCAACTGAATAAAAAAAAATATCTATTCAAAAACCCATTTCTCATATTTAATTTTTGGTCAATGATTAATATATAAAACACGATGAAGGAAACTATATTTCCATGTTCTCAACTTTTAATATAGTGGATACCTCATATCTGTGAGTCAGCCGAAGATCATGTTTGGGTTTGACAGATACACTGATTGTTAAAGCACTTTGTTAATGTAACAGTTGGCCTCGATACAGGCAACCAATTGACGTGACGTAGTTTTAAAGAAGTATTGTATTTTTTTTTAAGAATTTTTTTTCCATTTATAAAAAGTGCAACTTCATTTAACTTGTGATAAATTGTGATTATTTATTGCCTCTTTTGTCTTTTACTTTTTTCTAAAAATAAGATACTTCAAAATACAGTCCCATCTTATCACCTTACATTTATACCATGCTGATCATCTTATTAGCTAAGGGATGACCCTCCCTCCTCATGAATTGAAACCAGTTGAATATTATCTTAATATTTGGCAATAACTTGTTATTGCCACTGTTAAACACACGCTCCTATTTTGCTTTTTTTTTTAGGAAAAATGAATCCAACTGTCGTCTTCAAATCGAACTTAAACTTGGCGGAAAGAATTGTTGTTGGGATAATACATACTATAATTATTTATTTTGAGAAGGTTGAGGGGAGGAGGACTAATTTATTAAGCAATAATTTTTTTAAGTGAACAAACACTATGAAAAGTCTTTGAGCTTAAAATTGCTTAAATGCGCTGCAATTCACTTAAAAGTTGGCTATGCTCAACATACAATTCAACCTTACATCAATCTTGACACAGAGTAAAATAATGCACCATTTTAGTATCATGAAAATGAAGTTGTGAAAGTGACTAATTTGAAGGGAAAGTATATAACTGGAGTTAAATTCAGAAAAAGTCACAGGGTATATGAAATTAAGTACCCACAATAAAAAAGTAATTGAGATTGAGAACCAAGACTTATCACATCATGCCCGAATCTTCCTTCTCATAATGGTTCCGAAATGTCAAGAATACCGTACATTTATCGTATGCGATGGAACGTGGACACTTTTAAAGATCTTTTCGTAATTTATTTCTTATTACAGCACGTTTTGGGACACTATACGTGGAAGGAATTCCATTGTGTGCTACATTAATTCTTTTTTTTTCTCCACATAGCATATTTCTCTAATTGATAAGGATGTCATTGATTCATAAATATGATTTTAGATGAAATAGCCAACTTGATGGTTTCATTGGAAGTTATAAAGAAATCTAGGCTATACAAGGAAAGAAAAATTAATCAATTTATGAAGTAATAAATTTATGAAGTATAATTTTATCAATTATGAATCTATTATCAATTTAAAATACTGATTATACTTCTAAGTTAAATGAATATTTCAAATAGAGATGGATTTTAATACTTTTACATTCAAACAATTTACTTAATAATTTATCATCGCAAGTTAAGTTTGCTCGAAAATGAATTGAAAATGTTTTGAAAAATTGCATAAAAAAGTTCAGTATTGCTGTATTATTGACAAGTTTGTGTTTACATATCTTTTGTCAAACACATTTTTGCTCAAAATCTTCTGTGGTAATTGAAACACTGTAAAAAATTTAATACTTAACAATTTATTGAAAAGTATGTTGTAAATCATAAATAAATAAAAAGTAATTTATTTACAATCTATGTATAATTTATTATATATTAGAAGACACAGGTAATAGTGAATGATATTTTAGTATAAGAACAAGAGATGAGATATTCAAATAAAGAAACAATATATTTATACAAGATATTTATACTCGGATATTTATACTCGCACAAGATATAATAAATTGATATTTACGATTAAAATGAAATGTGTTTACATATGATTCATACATATGTTATGATGCATTCACAATAGCTTATTGATGAAGATATGATTCACTGGTAATTGAATTATGATTTAATAATGATACATTCGCATACAATTCATGTGTTATATATGATACACTCACGTACGAATTATGACTATAGCCACACTCAAAGAATACTAATTAGATCGTTTTAAAAATAGGAAATAGAGTGAAAAAGTAGTATTGTTTCCCAGGGAAAGTAAGCAAAATAATGTATTTTAATAAATCAATTTGAACAGAAAATTAATTCATAATTATTTATTTACAGTCTTTCAGAAATATAAAATCTTCACAAGCTATAAATAACTCGTATGGCACACATGTTTATGACTAAGTTATAATATATTTGTATTGGCAGACATCCTAAAAACAATATTGAGGTAAAAAAATAAAGACTCTTTTTATAGAATTATAAATTACTAAAATTTAAAAGGAATATTTTAAGGAACTGAAGCATTCTCCGACTCACATTAAGAGAATACGTATAAGTACTTTTATGATGCAATACAAAATAGTTAACAGTGGCTGGCATAACTGCCTTCTTATTTAATGATATTTGAAAGAAATTCACACTTTTGTTGTTTGCAAAATTTAAAAATCCGTGATGGAAATTTCGAAATACTATCCATTTGCAATTCAATTGCATTGAGGAAATCTTTAAATTTAATTCACTTTTCATTTAATAAATTAATTCCATATTTCATGAGTAGGTTGTGTTCATTGTATAATTACAAATTAAATATCGTGCGAAAGTTTTGTCATTATTTACGCCAACAGAATAGGATCAAAATAGATTTAATATTCAGGCACCAAGAAAAGAACTAAATAAAATTTTGAAATCTCAATTTTAATACAATCTTTCTGAAAGGCTTGAGAGCAGATGCATATTAAGTGATGACATTAGAAACCGTTTTCTAAATGAAGCAAATGAAAATTGCAAAAAAAATTGCCAGATTTCTATTAAGGGTAACTGTGCCTTTTTTTCTTTAATTTTAACTGTCATAATTATAAGGAACGTAAATTTTTTTTTTAAACAATCAAAATTTTTTAATTTTTGTATTAATAATTCAAAATGATAAATTTAAGATATATTAAGAAAATTACAGTGAAATTTTTACACATATTTGCTTTTATATCACACTGTTAAAGAATTAAATTGATTCAAATTTCAAATGACAGCATTTACAATCTAACCAATAAAAATTAACAGGAAAATTGAAAGTTTAACACATCAAATAAAATGCCATAATGAGTCTCATAAAAATATTGTATATTAAAAATTGTAATATTGATGGATTTAAAGATTTTACTTCATTCAATACCATATTTAAAAAAAAACAAAAAAAAAAAAAAAATTAAAAAAAAAAAAAAAAAACATTGATTTTAAGCTGTAAAAAATTATCAATGTTATATTTATAATTGAAAATATTTTGAAATATTATGTTTATACTTGAAACATTTGTGTCTTAGAGCCCCTTAGATTATCTTGTTAACTAGTACTACGAAAGTTAATACTTTTTGATTTGCTGTGGATATTCTAAAGAAGAAAAAAAAAACCTTCTTCCTCCTCCTAACATTTACAATTGCTCTTAAACAAATTTATAATTTGCATAAAAAAAGCATTTATAATTTAAAAAGAGTGGACAGATTGTACAAAACCTTTTCTCAAAATTTATGTTTGATATTTTGTCCATTTGAAAAATGTCCATAATGTTACAGGAGATTCATAAAAATCTGATCAACAATATAAAATTTATGAAATTTCTTTTCTTATACAACATGTAAAAATTAATATTGTGATAAAATATTTTAAATTGAAATAACTTACATTTTCTGTACTAAGTTTGTTAGCCAAGTTCAATCACTAGTTCGTATAATATATTACATTGGAAAAGAATTAACAGCGTAGTGCTGTCAGTATAAAAGAAAATGAATCAACAAACACACATCTTTATACAATTAACCAATGGACAACCTTAGAAACTTTTGAAAAGCTTTTTTATGTATTTGGTTATTAGTTAGGAAGCTATAAAGCTATGATATGAGAAAACCTTCCTACATTAAGAAAGAACATTTGAAAGAAAAATAATGTAGCACCATGATCACATACAATATCAGAAAAATTTCAAACAGCAGAACGCTTATGTTATTTCGTGTAATAAAAACACTATTCTAAAAAACACTCATACAAATTTTCAAAATCTAAATATTTCCTTTTCTAAATTAAGGAGGGACTGAATACACTTAACTTCTTTCTTTAATTTTGCAGGTATCAATGTGACTTTTTCTATACTTGTAAAAAAAAAAATTAAGGAACATTTCCAATTGTTCATAATTTTAAAACAACAAATAAATTTTGAAAAAAAATTAAATATTCAAAAATAAAAGTTAAATTTTTTTTATATTCATCAAAAAATTGTATATTTGCAAAGAGAAAGTGTATTTTCAACAATAAAAATATGTATTTAAAAAGCTGCTTTTATAGATTTTAGTTATTTGCAAACGATTTATTTTTAAAAAAGGTAAAATAATAATAATAATAATAACAATAATAATTTCAATAGTTTTTTTTTTTTTTTTTTTTTTTTTTTTTGTATTTAAATCTAATTCCTGGACCTATTTCATAATATTCTGGCCCTTTGAATCATTAAACTTAATTTTCATTTTGTAAGTCAATTCAATTTAAATTCAATACAACGCAATTTTGAAATCCAGACATATCTTACAAATTTCACGTGATTGAAGTTTTCACGATAACATTTGGATACTAAGTTGTAACAGAAAAATAATGCAATTACATTCCATTAAGCAACTATTTTAATGAATGAGATATCATAGAACTATAATCTATTGCTAAAGTAAATAGGTATAAAGTATTTCAACAAGTATTCTTAGCTATTTTACAGCTAACTAATATGTTATTTACAAGTCCACCAAATAATGAGTTATATCATCCAATATGAGAACGTCAACAGTCATACCATGATGAATATAACGGTCACCGTTCTGTATGCGAATCCCCTTTTCCAAAGAATAGAGAGTTAAAAATTTGCCCCTTGAGAACATCAACATTAAGAAAGGCACACTGAAAAGAGTGTCCGACCTCCTGGAACCTCCAAATCCCATTTCAAGAAACTGTGCGCAAGATTCTGTTAGAATAATAATGGTTTTCTTCAGAATTAACTGTACAGCAAGAGAATATCAGCAACAATTGTTCTGGGTAAGAAAAAATTGTCCACTGGAATGTAAAAATCGTTATATCCAGGAATTCTTTATACGGTACAGTTTCTCACTTTTGACACCCTTTGGTTTATTCCTTGGCAAGCTTTAGGATAAGCACCGAACAATGGATCTTGGACATCACAAATTAGCGTAAACCACTCAGCACGATATAACTAACAGAGGCTACAAATGGAAAAGAAAATTTGTGATCAGTTTGTCATCAGACCGTCTTACATTGTTGAAAAGTAAATATTGCTCCATCGAAAATATATCCAGGAATGCATCATACGGTACAGTTTCTCACTTTTGACACCCTTTGGTTTATTCCTTGGCAAGTTTTAGGAATCCTTAAAATTAAAATGATAAGCACCGAACAATGAATCTTGGACATCACAAATTAGCGTAAACCACTCAGCACGATATAACTAACGGAGGCTACAAATGGAAAAGAAAATTTGTGATCAGTTTGTCATCAGACCGTCTTACATTGTTGAAAAGTAAATATTGCTCCATCGAAAATATATCCAGGAATGCATCATACGGTACAGTTTCTCACTTTTGACACTCTTTGGTTTATTCCTTGGCAAGTTTTAGGAATCCATAAAATTAAAATGATAAGCACCGAACAATGGATCTTGGACATCACAAATTAGCGTAAATCACTCAGCACGATATAATTAACAGAGGCTACAAATGGAAAAGAAAATTTGTGATCAGTTTGTCATCAGACCGTCTTACATTGTTGAAAAGTAAATATTGCTCCATCGAAAATATATCCAGGAATGCATCATACGGTACAGTTTCTCACTTTTGACACTCTTTGGTTTATTCATTGGCAAGTTTTAGGAATCCATAAAATTAAAATGATAAGCACCGAACAATGGATCTTGGACATCACAAATTAGCGTAAACCACTCAGCACGATATAACTAACGGAGGCTACAAATGGAAAAGAAAATTTGTGATCAGTTTGTCATCAGACCGTCTTACATTGTTGAAAAGTAAATATTGCTCCATCGAAAATATATCCAGGAATGCATCATACGGTACAGTTTCTCACTTTTGACACTCTTTGGTTTATTCCTTGGCAAGTTTTAGGAATCCTTAAAATTAAAATGATAAGCACCGAACAATGGATCTTGGACATCACAAATTAGCGTAAATCACTCAGCACGATATAATTAACAGAGGCTACAAATGGAAAAGAAAATGTATGATCAGTTTGTCATCAGACCGTCTTACATTGTTGAAAAGTAAATATTGCTCCATCGAAAATATATCCAGGAATGCATCATACGGTACAGTTTCTCACTTTTGACACCCTTTGGTTTATTCCTTGGCAAGTTTTAGGAATCCTTAAAATTAAAATGATAAGCACCGAACAATGGATCTTGGACATCACAAATTAGCGTAAACCACTCAGCACGATATAACTAACGGAGGCTACAAATGGAAAAGAAAATTTGTGATCAGTTTGTCATCAGACCGTCTTACATTGTTGAAAAGTAAATATTGCTCCATCGAAAATATATCCAGGAATGCATCATACGGTACAGTTTCTCACTTTTGACACTCTTTGGTTTATTCCTTGGCAAGTTTTAGGAATCCATAAAATTAAAATGATAAGCACCGAACAATGGATCTTGGACATCACAAATTAGCGTAAACCACTCAGCACGATATAACTAACGGAGGCTACAAATGGAAAAGAAAATTTGTGATCAGTTTGTCATCAGACCGTCTTACATTGTTGAAAAGTAAATATTGCTCCATCGAAAATATATCCAGGAATGCATCATACGGTACAGTTTCTCACTTTTGACACTCTTTGGTTTATTCCTTGGCAAGTTTTAGGAATCCTTAAAATTAAAATGATAAGCACCGAACAATGGATCTTGGACATCACAAATTAGCGTAAACCACTCAGCACGATATAACTAACAGAGGCTACAAATGGAAAAGAAAATTTGTGATTAGTTTGTCATCAGACCGTCTTACATTGTTGAAAAGTAAATATTGCTCCATCGAAAATATATCCAGGAATGCATCATACGGTACAGTTTCTCACTTTTGACACCCTTTGGTTTATTCCTTGGCAAGTTTTAGGAATCCTTAAAATTAAAATGATAAGCACCGAACAATGGATCTTGGACATCACAAATTAGCGTAAACCACTCAGCACGATATAATTAACAGAGGCTACAAATGGAAAAGAAAATTCGTGACCAGCTTGTCATCAGACCGTCTTACATTGTTGAGAAGTAAAAATTGCTCCATCGAAATCACTCAACTTTTACTTCATGAAAGGACTACGTTGTAGCAACAACAAGTAGATAATAGCTGAAAGGTATTCCTATCTACTGGAGATTACCATTCCTATTACACTTATTGGCATCACAAGATTCTGTCGGAAAATTAATTGTGTTATTCAAAAGTAACTATACAGCACAAAAGCACCCACGACATGGATTGATGGTAAGAAAAAACTGACGTCATTTTCCAAGATTACATCATACGGTACAATTCTTTCCTTTTGATGTCTTCCTTGTTTGATGAGGTTTAGGAATTCTTAAAATTAGACGATGGTGTTGCCTTAAAATTAGACAATGGTTCAGGAATCAGTATGAACGACACAACAGGAGAATATCCACACTAGTAACTAATAGTAACGAAAATTTCTATTGCTCCATCAAAATCGATCAAATTGTGTTGCCCTTTTGCACGAGATAGGATGTTGCAGCAACAACAAGCAGATGATAGCCAAATATAGAGACGGATCGAATGAAGTCTCCTATTCCTTCTTGCAGAGCCTTTTATAGGTAGGCAAAGACTTCTACGTTTCATAGATTGACTGCAGTTAATTTATTGGGAATACATGGGACATTTCTGGGAAAATACATCGTGCAATTGCGTAATAGCTCATTTATTTTTGATTATAATCCGAAACTTTTTGATGAAGTATGCGATTCAATTTATTTTTTTGATTGATGCTTCCCTGTGAATTCGAGGAAACTGGATGCGGTTCGGACTTCACAGAACATCAGATCATTTAGTAATTTCTTTTCCAGGAAATATTTATTTGTTCAATTTGTTTCAAGTCTCAATTACGCATTCGAAGTTCGTAAATATATATATATATATATATATATATATATATATATATATATATATATATATATATATATATATATATATATATATATATATATATATATATATATATATATATATATATATATATATATATATATATATATATATATATATATATATATATATATATATATATATATATATATATATATATATATATATATATATATATATATATATATATATATATATATATATATATATATATATATATATATATATATATATATATATATATATATATATATATCTATATATATATCTATATATATATATATATATATATATATATATATATATATATATATATATATATATATATATATATATATATATAGATATATAGATAGATAGATAGATATTTTTGTTTTGTTTTTTTGTTAATGATTTCCCCTCGATTCAAAGGTAGTGACGCTGGAACAATTTTTTATATTAACAGTTTGCTAAGTTAAACTAACACTTCTGTAACATCAGACTAGGCCAATATTTTCTCCTTTTCTCCTCTTCCATACACATTAAAACTATCATCGAGATTTATATAATTAAATCCTATCAACCTGAAAGTGACACACAAGGTATATTCAGCGGTGCAGAACTCGTCACTGACGTGAGCCATCCGCACACACACTCATAAACCAATCAAATTGAAGTTAACATAAAGGATTTAATAAAACAACTCAAACGTGAATAGAAGTGTTTATTTGTAGAAAATTCTCTTTTGCTGTTTAGACTGCTAAATTAATAAATCCTAAGGATATAACATTAAAAAGAGTCATTTATGGAGTATTATGTGTATAATGTTTAGGCTCTAAACTATCATTATCATGAGAGATAGAGACTGAGAGGTGACTGCAATTTTTGGACCCCATCGAACATCATTCTGATTTTTTTATAGAAATTGAAGAAAAGTGAGTAGATTACGAATCCACTGGTCTGCCGTGTCAAAAATGGCTGATGACCGCGGAAAAAAGTGATCAAAAGTCTACTTTTAATAAGTTGAACTAAATCCAATTACCAAATGCGCCATAACTTGCCAAATAATGAGCATTATTTTTTATTTGCTAACCCTCACTCTTTAATTTTCAATTAAGAAGGTTGCAGACGATTCGGATGTGTGGCTATGGCTTACTTGCATCTTTCACAAATGAGCCAAATTGGCAATAAGCATTACGTCACTGATGACGTAACTAATGTCGCCAATTTGGCTTACTTTTAAAAGATACAAGTTTTCCGAGACAGAGATCAGAAATCGTTTGCGCTTTTTCTCATTGAAAATCAAAATGCAGTGGGTTGCCAGACAAAAAAGTTTGCTCCCTTTTTGGCAAGTTACGACATATTTGGCAATCGGATTTTAGTTCAACTCATTCCAAGTCGATTTTTGATCAGTTTCAGCCATTTTTGAAAGGGCAGACCAGTGGATTCTTAATCTATTCACTTTTCTCCAATTTCTATAAAAAATTCAGAATGATATTTGATGGGGTCCAAAAATTGCAGTCGCCTCTCTGACTAATATTCATATACTCATCCAAAGAAGAAAGTCTTGAAAGGATGAGCCCCAAGACAACAAACAAAAAAGTTACTTCCTAATTATTCTTTCACACTCCCCAAAGTGGAGATTTGCATCAATTGTAAATTATCATCTCCAGCTCACGATTCCTTCCCGGGATTTACAGCAAAAGCCAGTGTATTTTCATCATGGCAAATTGTAAATCACTGAATATGGTCATTGTGATTTACATTTATTTCACTTTTCTTCATCTCTATTCGTAATTGCTTTTCAACCGAAGCAGTGTTGAGGTATACATATACATTAGGATTCTCGAAATTTGACTCAAGTCTGCGTTTTTGTTTTTTAGTTTTAAAATATTCCCGAATTCATTACCACTAAAATGATACCATTTTCTTACTGAGACTCAAATTACTTTTTAAATTATAGTAGTTTTTTTTTAACCTGTTTTGTATCACGTTCATTAGTGTAGTAAACTTTAAACACGTTTTCTGAAGAATGACATTTTGGTGTTATATTTACGCCAACGGTCATAACTTCACAATAAATTATCCGATTTACAAAAATTTAATTTTGTTTTGTCGACAATAGTTGCGAATGAGTTTTCTATGAAGCATCTAATATATATTGTTATGAAAAAAAAAATTATGCATATTTTAATCCTAATTTTTTGTTAAAAACTATGTATTTTTTTAAACTTTTTATTTAAAAACTTATAATTAAATAAATATTGAAACCAAATCCAAAATTCTCCATAGGAACATGCTTCAATATAATATCTTTTATTTTCAATAAAAATATTACCTCTAAGTTAATTACTAGTTTATTTATATTTATGTATGTTCTAAGAATGTCCTGATTAGTCACTTTAATTGCAATTAGCTGATTAAAAAATTGACGGAAAAAGAAAGTTTATACATAAAAATGCATTATTTTTAATTCTGATATACTTCCAAATAGTTTGAAATTATAACCTAAAAATGAAAGGAAATCATCTCAATTGTATGTGTATACCTTAACCAAACGGTGTGGAACTTACGTGTTATCCCGTTGACCGTTGACGAACTTTTCATCGGGGACGAAATGTTTACTAATTCTTGAATTACTTTCCTACTTCCAAACATTTTTGCATATCTAATAAAAATTGAGTGAGAATAGTTTCATAGCATCATTCTCACTGAATGCATACAAATATCATATATTGTGGTACAACAAATTGAATGCTTTATGAATAATTATTTATTTCTCCTTTATTGAGAATACTTTTTAAACTTCGCATAATAATTAAAAGTAAAAAATATAAAGTATTCAGCTAATCTAATAATTCGGGAGTCGACCTTCAACAAAAAGTTTCTTCCTAAAATTTCGTGGTGAAGCACGGGTATTCAGCTAGTTATCAATAAAATATATACCACAGTAATCACAAATGCTGTCCGAAAATTTTCAAAGCATAAAACACAAGTTATTTCACTTGATAAAAACATATTTTTAAAAAAAAAGTGTTTTTAGCCACGCAAAAAATTAACTTATTTTAATCAAAAATCGTGGCAAAAGCGGCACTTTATTTCTAGGAGTACAGTAAAATAATAGTATCGCACTAGCGCGATAAAGCACGTCTCGTGGTCAAATTTTATATAGTCTTAGTTCAGAAATAACATATTTTTAGAAGACTATTTGACTGGAGTTTAAATAGAGTTTTCCAAACTAGGGTAATTATTTGAGTCATGCTAACACGTTAGTCAAATACTCGTACTACCTCACTCGACAATTAAGCATTTTCTCTTACTTTATAAAGTATTATTCCTCAACTAGTTGCATAAATAACTATTATATAAAATTACAAGGACAAATATTTCATTTGATATTTTAAAAATATTTGAAAATCTTTTCGTATTCACTAACTTATGTATACTAAAAATTTATACAAGAAATACTTTTACTGGTTCAAGTACAATAAATCAATCCTATATCTTTTTTCTTACTTTTCTGGTTCCAAGAATGGCAAAAAGAATGTAAGTTAGCATTTAACTGTCAGTTGATGAGGAACTAAATTCATAGTCTGTATTTAGCTGACAGAGCTAATTTAGTTAAGTAAATGCCAAGTGGAATCTAGTAAGAAGTTTATAAAAAGCGTCATTTTCTCCACTCGTCTACTTGACTTTTTATCCCACCATAAAACGATAGAAACGTGTGATATATCAAGTGAAAGGTCTCGTTGAAACAAACTCTTACACCAAATTCAACTAGAAGTTAAGAACGTAAATATAGAAATTTGTGACTGTTAGGCCATGGATAAGGTACCGATGGTACAAATGTATTATCTATATCATTTTGATTTTGCATGGGAAATTAGAACAAAAGTTTAAGGTATACATATACATTAGGAAATGCGAAATTTGACTCAAGTCTGCGTTTTTGTTTTTTTGGTTTTAAAATATTTCCGAATTCATTACTATTAAAATGATACCATTTTCTTTCTGTGACTCAAATTACTTTTTAAATTACGGTAGGTTTTGTGAACCTGTTTTGTATCACGTTCATTAGTGTAGTAAACTTTAAACGCGTTTTCTGAAAAATGACATTTCGGTGTTACATGACTTTACGCCAACGGTCATAACTTCATAACAAATGGTCCGATTGACAAAATTCTAATTTTGTTTTGTAGACAATAATTGTGAATGTGTTTTCTATGGAGAATCTAATATATACTGTTATAAACGCATATTTATGCATATTTTAATCTTAATTTGTTGTTAAAAACTATGCATTTTTTTAAACTTTTTATTTAAAAACTTATAATTAAATAAATATTAAAGCCAAATTCAAAATTCTCCATAGGAACATGCATCAATATAATATCTCTTATTTGCTATAAAAATAATACCTCTAAGTTAATTGCAAGTTTAGTTATGTGTGTTCTAATAATGTCCTAATTAGTCCCTTTAATTGCAATTAGCCGATTAAAAAATTGACAGAAAAAAAGAAGTTTATATATAAAAATGCATCATTTTTAATTCTGATGTACTGCCAAGAAGGTTGAAATTATAACCTAAAAATTAAAGAAAATCATCTCAATTGTATATGTATACCTTAACTAGGACCACGAGATCGCGGCTTGGAAATTAAAGACATAGAGCTCATGAGGAGGAGAAGTTCAGAGTGGTCATAAAAAAAAAACTTAGCCGATAAATGGACCTCTAGATTCCGTTCCGTTCAACCGATCGAGATGAAATTTCAGGTATTCAGAGGTATTAGCTAGAGATTCTGTGAATGGAAACAAAATGGTGCTCACGGTTATGGTTATAGTTACAGAAACTCGAAATTTTCTAATGGCAACACCTACTTTTTCCTGTCGCAAAATGATCAGTGCATGCGAAAACCCAAATAAGCATTGGAACGGTATGTGTATCACAAAAACCGGACGCATTGTGCACGAATAAAAACAGCTTTTCGAATGGACAGCACAAACACGATCGGGGTGCACGGTGGAAATTTGCATATGATAGAGGTCAAAGTTCACATGGGTGCTATCACAGGCAATTTTATAGGTTTTCTACTCTGAATATCTGGCGAACGGCCTCTGATTGCCCGGATCGTGTTTCTGATGGGGTTTTTGTGCGGTCATAACACGAGCGGTTTTTTTTTTTTTTTTTTTTTTTTTTTGGTATACGCCTACCGTTTCAAAGTTCGTTATGGTTTTCAAATGCAACTGAGCATTTTGCGGTGTGAAAAAGTAGATGTTGCCATTTGAAAATTGCCAATTTCTGTAACTATAACATTGAGCTCCATTTTGTTTCCAATCACTGAATCTCGAGCTCATACCTCTGAAAAACTATAAATCTCAAATCATCTCGATCTGTTGAATGGAACGGGCGCTAAATCGGCAAAGTTTCTTTAAGACCACCCTGTAGATATAACATATATTATGAATTCAACTCTCTTCTAAAAAGATTCTTGCATGCAATTCATTCTGAATTTTTAGCATTTATATATATTTCCAAATGAAGAATATTTGTTATGAATGCAATTTATAATATTAAACAGGATCTGATTGTTATATTATTATAATGAAATTAATTTTGAAATATAATATTGGATTGCAAATCTCTTCAAAAGAATAACTAGGAGTGTTAAACACCGTACAACATTCAATTTTAAATATTCTATTGGTAACTTCTTTGAAATTTGAAACTGTTTTAATAATTTATCGATTTAATTTCTATATTTATTTACAAACTATATGTTAATTTATAGTCATTATTTTTATTAAAATTATATGGTATCACACCGAGTTTCATATATTTCATATTCTCTATTGAACTCAAATCTAGTAATCTTGATTTGTAAATATATTTATTTTTTAAAAGAAAAATGCCAATTTGGCGATATTTTGGCGATAATTATTTAGCCGATTCTTTGTGGGTTCGAAAGCTGTAGGACATTACTAGAGTATTTGTCTTTTAAAAATTGTAGCCACGAAAATAGGCACAGGTATGATTATCTCTACAGTATACAGCAGAAGCTTTAAATTCATTTCTATAGCAATAGTATCTGTGTGGTGTGGCGTTGCTCGGCCTATGCAAAAGATAGACTTTTTTTTAGTTAGTGGCTGGTTGTAGTAAATTGCTTACTATTTGTGTGAGTGTGTTAAATAATATAATGAATTTGCTACATGTATGGTTAAATGTATCATAAGCTATAAATATTTATCTCCATAAAAAATATTCATTATGAATGTTTAGGAAAAACATATTCGGCTAAGCTTGCTAAATGTTAATCCCATTATTTATGATATAGTCTCATAATAATCATAGATAACTTTGTAAAATTGTCATTTGAAAGATATTTCGTAATTGTTACTATTGATTTTGTATATTGAATTATATTTTCATGTAGTTCATTAATAATGATTATTCCAAAGAATAGAAATAAACATGAAAAAATAACAGAATGAGAAAACACAAGTTTTTACTTAAATGCTCTCTTTTAAAGTTAAATTACTATAACCGATAATATTTGTAATAAGAAAATAACTGGTAACAGATCAACTTTTACGATCAGCGGAAAACAGTAAATTTATCCCAATGCTTTTAAAACATATGCTACCATTAATTATTATTTTAATCGAAATGGCAAGCTGCAATATTTGTCAATCATAAACGTCTTCAATACAAGTATAAACATTTTAGCATAAATAAGTATTTAATTCAGTTCTTCAAAGTAGTTAAAACAATATTTTTATTCTTAACAATAATGTGTGTTATGATTCTAGCAACATCTTGTAAACTATGAGTGAATTCAACTGTTTCACTTTTTCTTATTAATTATATATTCATATTATCCAACTTTTTGAATCCAAATTCCATAACCTAAGAAGAATTTCTCCAAGCTTGTTCGAAGAACGTATTAAAACTCATCAACTGTCGAAAACCGGACACAGACGACATAACCTAAACCCGCCAAGCTTCTACAAAAGCTACAAAGTCATCGGCAAACTTTTGAACTGTCCCCTTCGAATGAATAATTGCCCTTCTATTTCCCATTTTAATTAGCGAACACACACAAATCCAGAAAACTGGAAAACCAGGACTTCACTCGCATGTATTCCACTCTATTATTTACATACAACAATACCAGTCCAGTGTGTATGTCTCGAGAGAGAAAGGAATGGATCTGCTTTTAAAGAGCCATGGAAGTTAATAAATTATGGTAAGCATCGCGATGTTGCAGCTAAAGGGCTTTTGGCCATTCATATTAAAGAGCTTTCAATGCCTCTTTTACAAGGACGGGAAGATATATCTTGTTTGGAGGGCCGATTGAAAATATCGAGGATATTGATTTCGAGTGTCAGTTAAGCTTCCGATTCTTAGTGGGAGTGAAATAACTGTGGAGGATAAGTTATCGGGGAGAAGGGTGGGGGGGAGGGAGATCTTCGAGCGGCATTCCAAATGAATGGATTTATGTTATTTGGGCAGGGATTGGATGCAAATTTTGGATAATTTATATTTGTTTTGAGCGACAAAGCAGCAATCCTTGCTGTTGATCAGAAATAAACATGGAAGTAATTTCGAATAAATTTCAAGAAAAATATGGTTGAAAAAACAATAATTTTAATTTGATGATACAGTATCCTAGCTTATTTTGAAGTTTTTACTTAATTTAATGTTTTACAATGCAGTCAGAACAAAAATATTATCAAATATGTTTGTTTAGACATTCCAGATAAATAAGAAATGTAAGAAAATATAATTGAATACTAGCAAAATAGGATGGAAATTGAAGTGTTTCATTTATTTTTTTATTAATGATGCTTCTCTCTTTTCGATGAAAAGTAATCTTACCCTAAAAAAAAAAAAAAAAAAAAAAAAAAAAAAACATTTCATTTTCCTCGTTCCTTAGACATTTATAGATCTTATTACAGAAGGTGAATAATACTCAATGTGAGAAAGAACTCACTGTTTATAAAATATAAATAAGTTTTTCCAGTATATATAAAAAGAAAACTTTCAAGCACTCAGCCGAATCTAGAGGGATTGAATCATAACCAAAAATAAAAATCATATTCGCGGGGAATAAAAGAAAATTCCCAGAAATGATTTAATATCTTTCCTTGAGTGTTCAAATACCAAGAAGTAAAAATAAATTTCAAGATGCCTGGATTTTTTAAGTGGTAATATATTGTAGTACATTATAAATATCGATAAACATTTGGTAAGTAGCCTAATATTTCATTAAAATAATAACCTTAAACTTAGCCTTTATCGACAAAAAGTTACTTTTTCTTAAGAATAAAATCGCATTAACTTATTAAAATTCTTCGTTGCAATCATGCTGTTAGCAATATTTATAAAGTCTAATACATTTTTACTAGTTTTTTAGTGAGTAAATTTGTATCAATGTTTTATTAATAAACTATATTTTAAAATAAAATTAAAATATTAATTTTTATAGACTGTGGATAATATTTAGTAGATCTTGAATGGTACTGATCTACCTTGGCAAGACCAAAAATGGCCGAAACTAGTCAAAACTTTTTGAGTACTGACCTAAAACTGATTACCAAATATGTCATAATATGCCAACCTTCGTGAGCATTGAATAGTCGTAAAGAATAAAAAATGAATAATAACAAGACACTTATTAAGTTTTTTTAATATTTTGAAAGGAGAATTTGAAAAAAACACGATCCAATTTTATATGGTAGGGTTTGCCACTTCGCTGCCCACGATAGCTTTTTCTGTGGTCCTCCGACAGTAAAGAACAAAAATCAAATTTCATTGTATGGACTTATTTTTACATAATTTTAATTTACTCAAACTAGTAATGTTTTATCATCCAGGATAAAGTTTTTCACTACGTAGACCGCAGCAGCAATTCTGATAAATCATATTTTTTTTTTCTCTGAAACTACCAGAGAAATAAAATAAGATTAAAAAAATGTTATATTTGAATTTTACTACATTGGTGTAATTCCTTATACATGTTTATTTTTGACCTTATGATACCCCTACCCACTGGTTCGTGAATGTTCCAATCAGTTCGATTTCTGCTGCTGTTGGGAGGGGAAGTCAGTGTTTATTGCATGCTGGCTTCTTCTCTAGGTGAGTTTTTGTTTTGCTGTGAAAGGATCCGTAAAACTCAATAATTCACCACAGGTAACAAAATATTCAATATTTTTAAGAATTTTATTCTAGTTTTTATTTTCTTATTTTTTTAATTATTTTTTTTAATTGAATCAAATTTAAATTGTTATGTTATAAGGACAAAAACAAGTACGATTATTATAATTGATTAATTTTCAGAAATATTGTTTATATTGTTCAATCTTTTGTAATTAACACATTCTAGCTTTTAACAAAAGTGAAACTAAGATATACATTTGCATATTCGGTATAAATCTACGTCCCGCTGCGTAAACCTCCAACATAGTCATACGACCATTCTTTATAAGTTATTAGTAAACCTTGGGCTTAGAGAAACAACATGTTTCAAAGTTATCAAAGTTAGATATTGATTATTTTACTGAGATATCAGATTCCTTAGATTTCCTCAATGTCTTTAATTTGGGATTTAATCTTTTTCTATAGTGCTGCCATCTACTGTAAACTATCACAACTTCCCAAAAATTTTAAGCTATTTCTGGGTGATTTTTTAAAATTATTACTTAACTTTGAAGAAGAGGAAGTTTTAGCCTTTAAATGTGTAAATCATGTAACAATTTTTGTTTTGTTTAAAGTGAGAATAAAGATCGTCACAAAAAAACAATTATCAGAACGAATTTACAAGATTAAACCAGATATTTGGGCCTATGTTTGCATTTGATGCTGTCTAGGGTTGACGTTGATGTTTAGGAAAGTATTAACAGCTTTTTTTTGGTTAAATAAAGTATTTAAAATAATAATGTTATAGAGTAGTACGAATTTATCAAAGCATAGTTTTTGATTTTTATTACCCTATATGACAGCGTTCGCCACCAGCTTGTAGACACGGGCCGTATGGCTTATGTTGGAGTTTTCTCCGGTCAAAATATGTATATTTAATTATTGTCAATTTAATAATATATAGCATTTCTCAAAACTCGAGAAAAAAATTATCTTAATAAAATTACAATTGATATTTGATATATATATATATTTTTTTTTATTGTTTTTATTTTTTTAACTAATCAAAAAAATTGTAGTTTGCCTTATTACTAAATCAAAGTCTAAAAAAGAAGTGATCTTTTGTTTCAACGCATTAGTGTGACTTGATCAAACTTATGAAAATATTTAAACTGCACTTTCAGATTACTCCATTTTGGTCAATATCAATTGTAACTTGTGAGCAGATGGCGTTCGAAATTGCTCAGTTTATTTTATGTTAGGAGTATTTGTTGCAGTCAATTTTAATAAATTGTCCGAGTGAGATTCAGTAAAGTTATTCCTGTATTTATTCTTGATGCAAATCACTTTGCTAAAAGCTTCTTCATATACATGGGGAGACCGAAAAGTAAGGTGACTGATGTCATAATAATCACTGTATTATATATTTGCAGATAAATACATCACTGTCCTTCAAAGTAATTACCGCCGTCTACAATACACGTCTGACAACGTTCATACAAGTTCTTGAAACTTCTGAAAAAATCCTCCTTTGAGACTATCTTAAGTTCCTTGGTAACAGCAGCTTGAATGTCTGAGATGCTTGAAAATTGATTCCCCTTCAGTTCCAATTTTAGTCGCAGAACGAGGAAAAAAATCTGGTGGTTCTATATATGGGGAATAAGGAGGGTGTAATACTAGTATTTACTATCCCTCTTTCCACAACTGAAATTGGCACTGAAGGGAAACCGATTTTCAAGCATCTCAGACATCCAAGCTGCTGTTACCAAGGAACTTAAGATAGTCTCAAAGGAGGATTTTTTCAGAAGTTTCAAGAACTTGTATGAACGTTGTCAGAAGTGTGTTGTAGACGGCGGGAACTACTTTGAAGGACACTGATGTATTTATCTTCAAATATATAATACAGCGATTATTATGACATCAGTCACCTTACTTTTCGGTATCACCTTGTAGTTTCTTCAGGCACGTTGCGGATAAATCTGTTCTACATAGTTATCACATATTATTTCGGATAAATTACAATTATTTTTAAAAAAAAGTCTATCCCGAGAAATTTGATTTTCTTTTTTCTTCTGTGGTGCCGGACTGATGACGCCGCTGTATGAGGACAATTTATTGATCAAATAGGTACATCACACCAATCCGTGTCAAATTTAAATGCGGCGTGACCCGCATTATAATGTAGGCGAAAGTTTGGCGATCCCTTTTATAATTTCATTACATTTAAAGTTCATACTGATTTGAGCTTTTTAGTGTGTTTATAGCATAATTTCCAGAATAAAAAATATATTAACCTATTGAAATATCTTCAAGTGATATAAAGCTTTTTTTTTAAAGCGAAAACAACATACATTGGCAATAAAGTGCAACCCTGATGTCATACATCTACTGCCAAAACATTTCAATTATCAGAAACATCAGTAGATTTCCATTATATTCATTTTTAGCTCAGCTACAAATGCTTAGAACTTGGTGATGCGGATACATAAAAACCATTGCGTAAAGAAACATTTGTACTCCGATCGTTGAATCTTCATTATTTTATATCTGAACCGTATTTTAACATTTGTTCAGAAAGGCAACTGAATCAAAATATCTTCATTCAAAAGGCATCTCTTATGTTTATTCTTGGGCCAATTATTAATATATAAAACACAATAAAGGAAAATATATTTCCACTTTCTCAACTTTTAATAGAGTGGATACCTCATATCTGTAAGTGAGCCTAAGATCATGTTTGGGTTTGATAGATACTCAGATTGTTGAAACATTTTGGTAACATAACAATCGGGACGGTACAAAAAAAAAAAAAAAAAAAAAAAAAAAAAAAAAAAAAAAAAAAAAAAAAAAAAAACATAATAATGCGAATGAAATTTTAAAAAAGTATTGCACTCAATATTCAAAATCCAATTTTTAAGTTTCTTCATTGTTCGATTATACGAAGATAAATGAATTAGTAGGGGAGACCTAGGAACTTAGGGCCGCCTTTTCTAAAGCACAAAAAATGAGCCACTGAGCCGTTTAAATATGAGAAACTGATATGCATACATCACTATAGTAATTACTTCCCATTGGGATTAATATAAATACTTAAAATAATAGATTCTGTCAAATAGAAGGTTTTTAAAGAAATTTCGCAAATGGCCCTAGGTACAAGACCTCTGTATACCTAAGGCCAGTAGCTGATGTATTTAGTGTCATTCTCTTTAAGTGAGGTTTCAATCCATAATGAATAGAAAGCAAACATGCATGTATGTATTTTATAAAATAAACAATATCAAGTAATTATCAGTCATTGGCTTATCATTTATTGGTTTTGGTAATTTGAACACAATAAGCAACGGCCCTAGGTACACGACTTGCTAATTTCATATAAAATGTCTTATGCTAAAAATGTACACGGAGAAAAGACTTATTTAAACATCTCATTTAGCTCTTAATGTTACCACAAAATTATTTACTAGAATTAAAAGAAAAGTATTTGACTTAACTTTGTAAAACAATAAAAGCCATGAGCTGCAAAATGTTACTGCAGACCATGCAAAAACATTTTCCACTTATAACTTGCCATAGCTTTTTCCTCTAAGACTTCAAAATGGATGCGAAAAGAGCAATTAGTTTTCGCCACTTACCCAATTGAGTAAAAAGACTTAGAACTTAACATTATTCAATAAAAGTGGGGTGGCCCTAGGTACACAGGTCTCCTCTATGTCATATTTTAGTGTTTTGAATATAATGTGGCAATGTTCAAAAAGAGTTACATCACATTTTTTTCAAAAATAAGCTTGGTCTAAACCGATAAAGATGCAACTTCATTATACCTTTGAGGATTTTCATTTGTTGATTGCATGTTTTGTCGCTTTTTTTTCCTAAAAAAGAAATATTGAAAAATACAGTTACATCTTATCATCTCAAATTTTGTACCATGCTCATCATATCGATGGCGAAGGAATGATCCATCCCCACCTATTGTTTTTTAAATTCTTTATACTAACCAGGGGTGTAGTGAGCCAGGTATCAAAAAAAGGCCGGTACGCGTCTGTCTTCTTTTAAAAGCTGGTACGGCGTACCACCTCTGTTTTTTAACAAACTAATAATAACTCATAATTCTATATACATGTTTTGTGATATAAACTAGTGAGAAAATAAATACGTGAATTAAGAATATTTAGCTTCTTTTTGTACGGTAGATTATATAAAATATTGCGAATTTGTACATTTTATAATTGAAAAAATCCCACGATCGGGAAACTTGAGTACTAGTAAACAGTTTTTTAGTTCTAAAACCCTGATACAAACTTCAATTTTGTTTGTTTGTGATGGGAGAAATCCTATGTAATTAGTCCACTTCCCGTTATCTAATCGAGTTGAAAGTTGATAGATCGACAGATATTGTATTCTATCAAGTTTAGGGTTTAAAAAACAGAAGATATGTAAGTGAATGGTAAGAAATCAATGGTTTTCTTCGTAGTAGTCTAACTCTATGTCGATTAAATAAGTTGCAATTGCTGGTAAAAGTTGGCAATGCATATACAGAATTTATAGTAAAAAGTTTGTATGTAATTGTTTGTGTTAATTTGTATGTTTGTTTGCAGAGTATTTTTTTTTTAATTTGAAGAATTGAGAAAAAATCTTCTTATATGATTATGTGAACAAAGAAAATGAAGGTTTCGAATGCAGTTTTAAAGAAGTATATTATTAAGAAAGTATATTTTTGTTTAAAGAAGTTTTAAGAAGTCTATAAAGAAGATATTAAAATAATCATTATATTTCTAAATTTTCTAATTAATTCAAATGGACATGGATTTGAATACTATTATATAAAAACAATTTCATAAAATAATTTTCCATGGCAAGTTGAGTTTCCTCGAAAATAAGTTTAAAATGTTTTGAAAAGTCGCGTAAGAAAAGCTCAGTATTGCTATATAATTGATAAATTTATGTCTGTATATCTTTCGTCACACAAATTTTTGTTTTAAGTTTTCTGTTTCAATTCAAACCCTGTCAAAAGTTTAAAACTTAACAATTCATTGAAAAAATGTTGCATAACATGAATAAATTAAAATTGTTTATTTACATGCTGTGTAGCCATTGCTTTATACTGGGTATAATAAATGATATTTTAGTACAGAAGTAAAACATAATATATTTATACAAGACAAACACGCACAAGATGTAATAATATGTCATTTAAGAATAATTTACATATGATTCATAATTACGTTATGATGCATTCACATAAGATTCAGGACTAATTTATAATATATACGCATATAAATTATTATTTAATAATAATACATTCACATACAAATCATGTTAAATATATAATACATTCACGTATGTATTATGACTATGGCTACCACCAAAAAGAATTAATTAAGTGATATTAAAGTTAGAAAATAAATAAAAAAAAATGGTAAAATTGGAATTTCCTTAAATTTCAAAGGAAAAGTAAGTATAATATATTTTAAAATAGTAATTTGGACAGAAAATTAATTCCCAATTGAAACAAAATTTTAAAATTTTGCATTTTTAATATTATTTTTTTGAAATGCTTGAGAGTAAATGCATTTTAAATAATGAAATTGGACAACTTTTTGAAGTATACATTAAAATTTCAAAATTAAAAGAATAGAGACATTTTATATTTTTTATAGAAATCCAAAAGTAAGTTTTAAGTTACAATTGATCATAAAAACTCACAAAGATATGAGCTGTCGCATTTTATTTTAATATTAATAAAAATTATCATGTTCTTATATCACATAGTTTAAGAATTATATCGATTCAAATTTCAATAATGGCATTAACATCATAACTATAGAGAATTTATTTGAAATTTTTACATTTGACTTCATTCAATATTATATTTTAAAACATTTGAAAAACTATCAATATTGCGTATTAAACAGTAGAAATTTATCAATATTATATTAACAATTGAATTTTTTTTTAAAGATTTTGCCAAATTTATGTCTTTTACTTTCCCCTATTAAAAATTACTACTGAAGAACGGATAAGTGCAATAAGCTAGTATCTTTGGATTTTCCTTGGATATTCTAAGAAAATGTATCTAGCTTCTTCTTCCTTCTCGCATTTACAATTGCATTCAAACGCTTTCAAAAACATAAAAAGTAGTTTGCATAAAAAACATTTATAACCTAGAAAAAGGTGATCCAGTGTATAAAATATTTTGTAAAAATTTTAGGTGTGATATTTTGTCCATTTGAAAAGTGTTCATAATGGGTACAGAAGTTCTACAAGAAAATTATCAACAATTTTTAATTCTTGAAATTTCGTTTCCTATACAACACCAAAAATAATAATGCGATAAAATATTTCAAATTGAAATAATTTCCATTTTCTGAACTAAGTTTGTTAGCTAAGTTCAATCACTAGTTCGTATAATACATTACAGTGGCAATTAATTGACAAGGCAATGATTACGGTTTGAAAGGAAATTGATCCACAAACATCAATATTTATACATTTAGCCGATGCACAACTTTAGAAACTTTTGAAATTATTTATTACATAGTTGGTTACATTAGGTAGGAAGCAACGTATCCCTCCTTAAAAAATATTTTACAGTCCTTACATCTACCTTTTTCAGAATATTCTGCTCCTCTGAAGCATTTAACTCAATTTTAATTTATAAGTCAATTCAATTTAAATTCAATACAACGGAAATTTGTAATCCAAACACTTCTTACGAATTTTGTGTGATTGAAATTTTATACATACCATTTGATTAGTGAGTTGTAACAGAAAAATATTGCAATACCATTCCATTACATAACTTAGTCAGTGAATAAGATATCATAGCTTTACAATCTATTGCTTAAGTAAATAAGTATATAATATTTTCAGCAAATATTCTTAGCTATTTTATAGCTAACTAAATTGTCATTTATCTGTCCATTAAATAATAAGTATTGTCACCTAATATGACTATGTCAACAGTCATACCATGATGAATATAACGGCTACCGTTCTGTAAATGAATATTCAAAGTTCGCTAGGAAATCTGAACTCAGTCTGGTATCAAGTGAACTCTTGCCACATTATTACTTACCAATCAGAGGATAAGAAGTTCTCTGAGGGAGATCGTTCTTCATTACATGTCTTTGGGCTTCGGTGAACCCCCATTACTTTCGCCTCTGATGATGTTCACAAACGTAATAAGGTCTCTTGTGAAGAAAAACGATTGCAAATCTTCCAGTGGAATTTCCATTAAGGGGGTCCGGCACAGAAATTTTTTCTGATTATTGATTTCGAGTTTATTACTGTTTATTAAAATATAAATTTTTGTCTTTAAAATGATGCCACATTTGTATTTATATTTTATTTCAAAGTATTTTTAAAATTTTTTGAAGTAAACAAAATATAGGTAATTAATGCATGTTTTTTAACTTCAAAGCCGAATTTCTCAAAATGCCATTTTTTCATGTTTGGGGGCACATAGCTTAAAATCTATATGACATAAATGCTTGAAATTTTTTATACATGTTTTTCTAATGTATTTAAGTACTTTACTACGAGGAATTATTGATAAGTAGCATACTTTACAAAAAAAAAATGAGTCTAATATTTTATAATTTTTCTTAAACATATTTTTAGAAAATCATAATTATTTTAGTTTTTAAAAAATAACAAAAATCTCGTGTTAAAGTATTCAAAAGTATCCAGATATTATACTGTGAAAGTTTCATAATGATTGAAGAATCGGTTACTAAATGAGATGCCCCCAAAGTTGTAGAACTTAACATGGGCTCATATGGAGGTGCCGGACCCCCTTAACGAATTAACTGCACTGAATGAGAAAATCCTCTACAGTGGTTGATGGCAGCAAAACTCAATAAACTGGAATATGATATTAGTTACTTTCCAGGTGTATGTGATCGTTACATTTCTTCACTTTTAAAAAATGGTCTTTCCTTCCTTGATAAGTTACAGGAATCCTTAACATTAAAATGATAATCACAGAACAATGGATCTTGGACATCACGAATTAGTGCAAACCACACAGCACGAGATAATTAACAAGAGAAATATTTGTGACCACATTGTGATCAGCACGTCTTCCATTGCCAAGATTGCAGAGAATAAAAAATTGCTTCGTCGAAATCACTCAAATGCTACTTCACCAAAGAAGATATACAGTCGTTGCAGCAACAATAAGCAGATAATAACTGAAAAGAGTGTCCGATCTGCTGAAGACTCCAAATCCTATTTCAAGAAACGGGTGTCTTAAAATTATGTTGGAATAATAATGTTTTTCTTCAGAATTAAGTATGCAGCAAGAGAATTTTAGCAATAAGTTATTGGGGTAAATGAAAAATTTACCATTGGAATATGAAATCCGTTATTATCCAGGAATGCACCATACGGTACATTTTCTCACTTTTGATTCCATTTGTTTCACTCCTGTACGAGTTCTAGGAATCCTTAAAATTAAAATGATAAGCTCAGAACAATGGATCTTTGACTTCACAAATTAACGTGAACACTGTAGAAATAGTTCACAAGAGCAATTAATGGTAAGGAAAATGTGTGGCCAGTTTGTCTTCAAACCATCCTCCATTGTTGAGATTGCTGAGAAGTAACGATTGTTCCATCGAAAAAGCTCAATTTTTACTGAGTCATGATATGAAAGCAGGTGCTATTGTTACAGACACAGCAAGTTACAGCAAGAACATCAGCAACAAGGGTTGATGGTAAGAAAAAATTGACCACTGGAATACAAATACAAATTTTAAGACCAACAACAGGCTCAAGGCCCAACAGGGTTGGTCGAGTAAATATATATATACACGTATATAGAAATAGAAAATAATTTGCATACGATAGTTACACGATCATACATACAATATAGCTTAGTTACAGGATCATGCACACAATATACAATAGTTACAGGATTATACAATACAATATACATAATACAATGCAATGTACATAATACAATGCAATATACAAAGTTGACACAACGTTTGACAATCATACTGGAAAAATGCAATATATAATGCAAGCAATATATACAAGCTGACACAATATACAATAGTTACAGGATTATACAATACAATATACATAATACAATAAAATATACATAATACAATGCAATATACATAATACAATACAATACACAAAGTTGACACAGCGTTTGACAATCATACTGGAAAAATACAATTCATAATGCATGCTGACAATATGAAATACGTTATTTTCCTGGAGAACGTTATTAGTTACAGTTCTTCACTTTTAGTTCATTATCAAGGTGCTCTATGAACCCTAAAATTAACAACTAAACATCGAACAACAGTTCTCGAGAAATTTTCCTTCATCACACAATATGAGAACATCCGCACCAGCATTAATGGTAAGGAAAATTTAAATTGCTAAATCGAAAGCTGTAGCAATTTATTACCCCTTTGCATGAGAGAGGATGTTGCAGCAACAACAAGCAGATAATAGCTGAAGAAAGAGATTGTTGGCTTTCAATTCTGCTGAAAGGAACCTCAAGATTCATTCGGAATGCAAGTTGTATCACATGCAACTTCAGTAAGGCTTTCTTCTTTTGTAAGAGTTAAAATCCGCTGGTAGAAATTGTAAATACTCAAGGCAACTTCTTCCTGCAGAGCCTTTAATAGGTGACGCAAAGAGTTGTACGTTTTATAGATTGGCTGCAGCTGGATTTATATGGAATATATAGGAAATTTCTAGGAAAATGCATCGCGCAATTGAGTAATATCTAACTTGTATTTAATATTAAGGTCTTAAACATTTTGATGAAGTATGCGATTCGCTTTATTTTTTGATTGATTCTTCCCTTGAGTGGTTGTGAGTATAAGGAAGCTGAATGTAATTCGTTTGAGTTGACTTCATTGGCTCGTTTAGAAATCCTATTCCGGGAAGCATTTATTCGTGTAATAGTATCTTCCAAACTTCACCTCAATGACGCATACTGCATTTGCCTTTTTTTTCTTCTTTTTTTTTTTTCTTCTTTCTTTTTTCAACGATTTCAAATGGAATCAATGGCAGTAGCGTGGGAACAACTTTCTATTTGGAAAGTTTGCGACAATAACCAGTGCTAGAAGTGTGGGTAGAAGCGGGGTGACGCGTCCCCCCACTTTTCAAGAAAATTCCCCATGCGTCTCCCCACTTCTAAAACAACTGAAACCCATCCCTAACTTTTAAAAACACACAATCCGTCTAATAACTATTAAAGAAAAATAACATTAACCGTTAAATATAGTGACACTAAGAAAAAGTGATTTTAAGTTTTTAAATGTAAAAAAAAGTACTTATGGTGTGTATCATACTATTATAAAAATGAATTATACTACTTTGTATAAAGATATAGGTATTTTTATTGACAAATACTGTTACACTTGGTCATCTTTTAACTTTGGAGGAACTTTCTTTTGAGTTAAATTTCTATTCTTGTTTCATACAAAGTCAAATCATTTTAAAAACATACACTTTAGGTTCTCTATTAATTTAATTTCATAAAAGTATGCTCATTTGGAAATACTATTTAAATCTAAATAACCAGTTGCGCATATAATTTTGAATTATTTCTTCACTTTATCTCCTACTTCCAAATAAAAAAACTAAGTCGCAGAATATTTATTAAAATAACAATAAATTTTGGATCTTTGTTCAATGTTAGTGTTAGAAAGTATAAGTTATTTCCTTACTAGTTAATACTTTTACTATAGGATATGAAATTATAGAATGTATCGTTTGGGGGGGGGGGGGGGCACTTGCCCAAAACATCCCCCCCCCCCCTTCACTTTTCTTTTCCCACTTCTACCACTGACAATAACTAGAAATTCTACAGCATTACGCTCGGCCATTTTCCACTCCTCCATTTCTCCATTGCATATTAAAACTATCAAAAAGATTTATATCGTCAAATCCTATCAATCTAAATGACATGGACGATTTATATACATTGATCTCTAACTCATCACATACATCAACAAGAAACATAATATTTTATCCAGACATAAAGTTTTTCCAAAGTTGAGAAAGATAAAAAAAAAGTTTTTTTTTTTTTTTTTTTTTTTTTTTTTTTTTTAAATCTGTTGAGCAAATATAGAGAAAAACGTGTTAGAAAACATCTGCCTTTTTTCAGCTAATTCTTGATCTCCTTCTTTTAAATTTTAGATCAAGATAGAACCATAACCAAATCTGTAGAAAAATAAACCATTTAGAGCAGAGTTCGTCACTAACCTTTAGAGGCGGGCCTTATGTCTTATGTTGGATTTTTTCATGGTTCTGACACACTATTGTATGCATCTTTAACTATTATTGATTTAGCATAATATATAGCATTTCTGAAAACTGAAAAAAAACAACATTTTTCTTATCTTAATAAAATTATAATTAATATTTCACTCTTTTTTTCTTTTTTTTTTAATAATTGAAAAATAACAATTTTTGTTATTAATAATTCAAAATTTAAAAAAGATAATATTTCATTCCAACGAGTCAATACAAGTTAGCCTAACTTTTAACTAAAGGGGCTTATACACGAGGCGAGTAAAACGGTGAGTAAGACCTTGAAAGTAAAATTCGCCATGGATTTCTATGACGAATTTTACTGTCAAGGTTCTACTAACCGTTTTACTCCTCGTTACACCGTTTACGCCTCGAGTATAAGCCCCTTAAAGTATTGAAACTGTATTTCCAGATTACTACCCTGTTTTAGTCGATATCAATTGTTAGACGCTTACGGTCGAAATTGTTCAGGTTATTTCATAGAAGAGTCACTATTTGCCGCAATATTTGTTACAGCTAATCTGTCCAAAAGAGATTCAGTTAAGTTGATTCTCTATTTATTCTTGATCAAACCTATCTTTCTGGAAGCTTCTTCAAACAGTTTCTTCGGGCGTATAGTGAAGAATTCGGTTCTGCATAGTTAACACATACTATTTTGGAGAAATTAAAATCATGTAAAAAAGGAAAAAAGTCCATAGAATGAAGCTTGATTTTTTCCCCCTTCTTTTGTGCAGCCGGAGGACCGGATACGACCAGTAGTGGCTAAGGCTGATTTAGAGTAATGTCAACATAGGCACGAACATATGAATCCATTTTTCCAAAATATGTTTCTATTGTTTACAAAACCTCAAAAAGTTTCTGAAAAGTAGACGGTATAATCACTTATAGTTTAAATGGCATATGTGATCACTGAATATTGGAGTAGAGACTCGAACTAATTCATGTTTTCTTCATGTCTGTTACAAAATTGTTTCTCAACCGAAGCAATCTTAAACAAACAGTTGGCGAACTTATTTGGCTTTCTTGAATTTCTTTCCCGCCTTCTAACTTTTTCTACAAATTTAAAAAATCTAATTAGTGAAAATAGTTTTCTATCATCACCATTCTCAGTAAATAAATAAAAACGTCATGAACTGTGATCCTGTTAATTAAACGATGTTAAAATAATTATTTCTCCTGTAACTGAGCTTTGTTAGGAGTATATTTTAAAATTCGAATTATAATTGAACATACAAAAAATTAAATGTTCGGCTTATCTAATAGCTGTGGTAGTTGATCGTCAGCAAAAAGTTCAGCTATAGTCGACGAAAAAATAAACAAGATCCATTTAGATCTAACATGTTATTACCTCATGGACCATTTTGTAGACAAAAAAAGTTCACGAATCATTGTCGACCAACCAAATAGTTCGAATAGTTGATCGCCAACAAACTGTTGTTGATAGATAGTAAGCAGATCCCACAAATCTTAACATAACCCACATACGTTAACATCGGGTAATGAAAGTATTGCGTTCGGTCAAAAAAATTAGGGAGGGGGGGGGTTGCATTTCTACAGGTATCGGAACGTGCTGAGTTAAAAAAAGTGGTATAGGAAAATGGTCGGTATGTCTGTCTGAGATCAGAATTGACTTACAATGTTCAACTTCTGTATAAAAGGGTTAGTGGGGGAAATGGAACCTTTTTGGCCAAAATTTCACATACATACAAGGATGCAATAATTGAAAATTAATGTTTTTTAGAAATTGCCGGACAATGACTTCTGCAATTTTGATCAAAATGTTCTTAGTAAGGCCTCTTAAGGTGTTTTAAATGTCCCCTCCTCCGAAAATCTGGTAGAAATTCGATAGAGGTATAAAAATTTGAAAAATGAAAGTCTTTAACAAGAAGGTTTTATTTCTTGAGCATTGCTCATCGATGACTGTTTCTCCTGTGTTTCACTTACCCTAAATGATAATGTGATAATTATCGAGACATTTTGACAATTTTGCCATTTTAGCGGATTTTTTTTTTCTGTCAATGTGAATACGCAGATTAGTTATTACTTTTGTCTAATTAGTGAACAAATTAATACCTAACCGTAATGTGACCAGATTTTTCTACCTCCAGAAACTTCATCAGTTACACACTCTGTTAGTTTTCAAGTTCTGATGAACATTTTAATTTAGAAAGACTTCGGCGGGACTCTGTAACGGGAATGAGGGACAATTTGGCGGGATATTCGGTCAGTGGGACAGCGAGGCGAAAAGCGGGACTGTCCATCTAAAATCGGGACATCTGGTAACATTCCTTCAACTGGCATTTTTTCTTAGTTAATGGTATTTTGAAAACTCCAATTTCACAAGTCCATATAAAATTTGAATGCATTTCCTAAATTATAGTGTAGTTGAAAATAAATTTGTGCGATGTTCCACACCTCTAGCTTAGTAAATAAACTGAGACAATTAAAAAAAATGAAAGTCAGTAATACTAAACTTTAAAAGAATTGCCTGACATTTTACAGTTTTTGTAATATATTTTTGAATAATGCCGATCAAACTAGCTAGCTTCTAGATCGCGAGGTTGCGGGTTCGAGTCGAGGGTGTTTGTAAATGTATGTTGGCTTGTCTAATGAAGAATGTTTCGGCGCATTATAGCCTTCGTGTTGCTGACGGCGCCAGATAATCTGAAAACAACCAACCAATATTTTTGAATAATAAATGGCATTTAAGGACACAACGTTTCCCGTCCTTAAAATATTGTAAATACAATTGAACGCGACTGGCAGCAGTACCTAATTATCCAACCATTAAAAAAAACATTAAAATATATCAATCCCGATCGTAATAATCAGTGCTAATTAATAAGCAAATAAAATAAACAGCCTTCACAAAATATCTTTAAACTTTACTCCGCAGATAAACGCACTGTAAAATTATCTTAATTATATACATATTCCAATCTAAGTGTTACTGTATTATTATTGTAAATTTAGCTCATAAAGTACACTTATTTTCACTAAAATATCAGTAAAATTGCATATTTAAAAAAAAGTTGTACTAATTTAATTTTTGTAATTAAAAACACCCCATATCCATAGTTTTTTTGCCCCTTTAAATACAGAAATGAGGAATAAGAATATATCTTTCCCTTTTGCTGAAAAAATTCCTTTTCAAAGACCATTTTTGTATGAATGCCAATACATTTTTACCCTTTTGAGAAGATATCATCCTTATTTGTTCTTCATTCCTTGACATTCCAATTATTATTTATGTAACCCTTTGACACGTTTTTCAAAGATGAATCAATTTATATGAAGGTTTGGGCACATGATATAATGTTCTATAAATCATGTATTCTGTCCTCCTTCTTGAACAATATGTTTGTTAGATTAATAGTGACACAAAACTCCATGATTGTAGTAAATATGTGATCGTTTGTTAGGCCATTTACATATCTCACATTTAAGTGTACGCTCCAAATTGAGTTGACAATTTTGTTTTTTAATTGTTGGTTGGAAAATTTTAATTTTTAATTACTTCTCTGGTTAAAGTTTGTCACATAATATTGAGTTTAGTGAATTAATCTGGAGGAATGTGTATTTTGTTATTATAACTGAAATAAAAATTTACAGTGTCACTACCAACTGAAACAAAGAATCGTGTTATTGTATCACATCCGCTCCTGCACTGACTTTATCATTTTAAAGGCCTTCATTCCAGAAATTTCAATAGGTATTTTTGTACTATTTGATGCATTATTGAGCTTTTGTACTTCATTGTCCACCAATTTGGATCTTTTAGAAAATGTGAAGAAATATTAGAGTATTATTAATAAACTGGTCTGCTGGCAGGAAAGTTACTCACACTGTTAAAATATCAACAAATATAAATATTTATTGCTAACTTGGCTCACTTTAAAATGATGCAAGTATTTGGTGCCAAAAAAGACAAATCATCTGTACTCTTTCTTATAAAAAATAAAAGAGCAGTGGGTTACCAAATAAAGCATATTTGCTCATTATTTGCTAAATTATGACATTTGGCTATCGGAATAGTTCCGATAGCCAAAGTCGATTTTCAAACATGTTCGGCTCTTTTTTCTCTGTCGAACCAGCATATTCATAGTCTTCATAATCAGCATATTCATAATCTGCATATTCAGCATATTCATAATTGCATTTGTCTCTATTCTATAAGAAATCAAAATGAACCTAAAATTGCTGTCTCCTCTCGGTGTCTCGATCTGAAACCAATGATATAAAAATGCACTAATAATGACGAATAGTAAAGAACATAACGACGAATATAAATGTTATGCACATCATTTGCATTCTTGAAAGAAAAACAAAATCCCTAACTGTATGCCATATTCATAAGTATAACCGAATTCATATCAACTCTAATTTAAAGGCAGACAAGACTCCCAGAAAACCAATTCAGTCGTATTTTCATTCAATTTAAAAAGTTCCCTAAATAATTTAAAATGCAATATATTTAAATTGATTTTTGACGTAGTCTGTAATAACATATTTGTTATGAATGTTACACTTCCGATTTTTATTTTATTTTGTGTATACTTTATGTAATAAGCCTGCATTTAAGACTTGGAATTTTAATGGCAATTTTTGATTAGGTACACTTTTATCAAATTCTATTGAATGTTTTAATCTAATTTTTTCCATGATAATGAACACACACAAGATCTATTTAGTGAACCTAATTTTTTTTCTTGAATTAGGAAAATTAAATATTTTATGTGATATTATGTGTTGTGAAAAATGACAATTTTTGTACACTCTAACTATATTATTGCTTTAAATATAAATTTAAAGATACATTAAGGAAAAAATAGGTTCACTGTTAGAAATAGAGAGTTTATTTGCATTTGGTTTTAATTTTTATGTGAATTTATTGTATATTTATTCTGAAAAGTATACCTAACCAAAGGTTAGAGCAAAAAACTTAAAATTCTAAGTTCAAATATAGGCTTATTACAAAAAAAATTCATAAAATAAAATTATCAGAGTAATAATCATAACAAATATGTTATTTCTGATTGTGTCAAAAAAAAAATTAAAAATTTTGCATTTTAAATAATTTAGAGCACTTTGATATTGAAGGAAAATTTGTTTATTTGTTTATCCGGGACTCTTGTCTCCCCTTAATTTCTCCTCTGATATATTTGCTAGTCTTTTGAGAAGAGAAAGCTTTTTTTTGTTTATAAGTAAAACATTCCAGCACTTAAATAAAGCGATAAGATCAAAATCTTCAACAAGAGGTGTACTTAGATGTCTGAAAAAAAAAATACTTTTCTAAAGAAGGTTCATGTCGTTCATCTTTTTCAATGACCTATCATCTGTTGCTTCTGATTTTCCTCTTTATCTTCATCCAAACCAACCTTATCCACTCCATTGGAAGATCTCCAAAAGTATTTTTCTTCTTTTAATATTATTTTTCCGAGAGAACATGTTTTAACTCAAAAAGGATGGTTACGAAATCATATAATTTCGGCAAAAAGGCAGCTATATTTCAAGTATATGTTTTCCCAGTCAGTATTTATGTTTCAGCGTATGTTATCGCGTAATTGAAATCCAGTCTTCATATAGTTTACTTTTATTTTTAGTACATATGTGGGAAATATATTCAATCATTTCTGAGAATTTTCTTTTAATCATACGATATATTTATTACTGGATATGTTCTAATACCACAGTATGTAGTGGAGTTTTTTAACGTTTTTTTTTTTTTTTTTTTTTTTTTTTTTTGTTACTATAAAAGATTCTTCATATATTTTCCTAGGTAATTTGTTAAGTATATTAAATTTCTATGACTTATAAAATAAACGATAGAATATATGATGATAAATTTTAAATAATATAACAATATTTTTTGTTATATTGCAGTAAAATTTAACATGGTGTTACTAACCATTTTCTTATTTTCACTCATTTAAATAATAATGACCAGTTTGGCGATATATTTGGCAATAATTTTTACATAAAAAAAAGAAACACGCCAAAATGGGCAAAATTGGTGGTTTTATTCGATAGATATTACATTGTCCTTGCTTGTCCGTGGAACGCAAAAAAGTCAATCGTTGATGGACAAGCTCCAGGGCAGAAAGCTCTGTGTTAAAGGCCCTCGTTTTTCAACTTTTTATGCTTTTATCTCATTTTTATGAGAATTTCGGATTTGGAAAATACCTCAGGGGAATTACCACAGCTATTTTGAACCAAATCGTTAGTGCCGTTTTTTAGCAATTACTGAAAAACATGATTTTTCCAATGGCAGTTACCTTATGCGCATGCGCTATTTTGACGAAACCGTAATGGCAGGTCCTTGTGCCATCACAAACCCGCTCACCAAATTTGAACATCGTAGGTCAATTTGTTCGGAAGTTAGGCTGACCACGTACACACAGACACACATACACAGTACGATGGCTCGAAAAAAAAAAAAAATTATATATTTTTGAAACGCATGAGATGAAAAAAGTTGATATACATTTTGATAAAAAAAACTGTAAAAAATATTTTGAAAAAAAAAAAAAAGTAATAATAATAATTATATCTTCCGATCGCGCATTCACCTCAAATTTTGGAGAAAATACAAATACAACTATTTTTCCTAATTTTTTTTAATTTCTAAACGTTATATATTTGAAAGGCAATAGTTTGCATTGAGTAGTGAAAGGGTGGTATAACACAGGAAAACAATATTCTATCCATTTTTAAAACCATATATTAATAAGTAAAAATATTCAAAAATAATTTTTTTTGTTAAAAAATGTAAACCTTTGAAACATCGATAAAAACTGTGTTTTGGTGGGTTTTAATCTGGGTGGCCTTTCTGGTGGTGCCTTCTCTTCCTTTGAAGCTCATAAACTTACTTGGGTCGACCAAACGGTATAGTGGTTAGCGTGCTAGATTCTAGACCACGAGGTTGCGGGTTTGAGTCCCGGGTAAGGCATGAATGTTTGTAAATGTATGTTGGCTTGTCAAATGACGAATAATGTCAAATTAAATTATAGCCCTCGTGTTGCTGACGGCGCCAGATAATCTGAAAACAACCAACCATAAACTTACTTGCTTATTCATTGGATCATAGCGCACGTGGCTGTGATTGGGACTGCCGTGAATCGATCAAATCTGACAGATCAAATTGCACGTTGGGAGACCACTACATTGGGATATATGCCTCATATATTCCAATGAACTCATCCATCTCGTCATTCAGACGCCTATTTAAACAGGTTGATAGTACTACAACTGGACCAACTTCTTTCAGTGAAATCAAAAATTGAAGAATTGTGAAAAATTTCCCTCAACTGATTTTTTTCGTGTTTCATGTTCAATTACTCAAACTGAGATAAAAGTACTGACACAGATCAGTTATATCTTCTTGATATTTTTGCATCGATTAGATCAAGCTTATTTGACTTGGCAGCTCGCAAACCCAATCCCCTTTTACACTCCAAATGGATAACAACAGAAAGCAGAGTACATAGAGTATATGCGAGTGAATGTAAACCATCGGATGAAATCAAGCAAGTGGTATTCTTTATTTTAAATTGTTACATACCACATTGATTTCGAATTTTAAAAAAAAGTTAATTTTCAAAAGGATCTAAAAACATATTTGAGGCAATTTGATTGTCTCGATCATCGATATAGATAAACAACTGGATAGACTGCTCGATTGTCAACGGAAGAGAAAAACGCGCCGGGGATTACGAAGCTGGTGGGATGATTAAGCAATCACAGTTCACTTTTATAGTTGGATGGGAAAGCGAAAAGTGTTAGAGTATATATTTTTTTGCACATTATTAATTATTAAGATCTAATATTGACATTTCTTCTGTGTACAACCCAAAATTTTATTTTCAACCCTCGGCAATCCGTATTTTTTATCCCACCAATTGCATCGGCAACGGCTTCATTTTCCCAGCGTTAAGCAGTTTATCCAGTTGTTTATCTATATCGATGGTCTCGATACCTCCCTGAATATTTACTGGAAGTTTTAAACTCAGTTATTGAACGAAATGCTATAAATCTCACAGTCTGACATCATGTAGTTTCTCCACATTAATGTGAAGAAACTACATGATGCCAGACTGTGAGATTTATAGTTTCTCCACATACTCTATCAACTAAACAAAAGATATCTATAGTGTCTATTAGTTATATCTGTCATCTGTTTACACATATTTAGTAAAACAAATTTTTGTTAAAACTTTTCTGTAGAATTTCAAATCATGGCAAAAGTTTTTAATTAGAAATTTATTGAAAATAATGTTGCGTTAATAATGTATCAATAATGTAATAATTGCGTTAATAATGTAATGTTGAAGATAATGTATCATAAATAAGTTAACAGTGGTTTATTTACATACTGTGTATCCATTGCTTTACATTAGAAGTATCAGGTATAATAAATGGTATTTTAGTACATGAAGTTGGCGGTATTACAATATTATACATGATTAAGACACAATATATGTATACATGGATAACATTCATAATATATAATAACAAGTGATTTACTATTAAGATATTATACATTCATATTATACATTGAGGTATATATTATACATTGAGGTATATATTATACATTGAGGTATATATTATACATTGAGGTATATATTATACATTGAGGTATATATTATACATTGAGGTATGATGCATTAACAAAAGCTTCATAATTGAGATATGATATATTCGTATATGAATTATCATTTGGTAATTATACATTCACATATAATCAATGATTAAGATATGATATATTTACGTATGAATTAGGACTATAGCTGCCTCCAAAGAGAATCAATTATGAGGTTTTAAAAATAAAGTGAAAAAAGTTTAAAATTTCATAGGAAAATAAAGCATAATATGAGTTTTAAAAGTATCAACTTGAACAAAAAATTAATACATAATGCTTTATTGGCATTTCTTTAAATATTTTATCTGCATCCGCTATAAATAATCCGGCTAGCCCCTAGATTTATGATAAAAATACGATATATTTTTATCCGATGATAACAGGCAGACGTCATCAACAACAACAAAAAAAAAAAAAAAAAAAAAACTTTCTTTATAGTATTAAAATTTAGTAAAATGTAAAAGGAATATTTCAGGGAATAGAAGCATTCCACGAAACACTTTCACTTAGAGTTAAATATAATTTTTTTTAAGATGAAATACAAAATAATTACGAATGGCAGACATTACTTTCTTTTCACTTGATGCTATTTAAAATAAATTCACTTATATTTTTTTTTTCCTATTTTTAAAATTTCCAGATGAAAATTTCGATATTTATGATTCAACTGCATTTAATAAATCTTTCAATTTAATTCAATTTTCAATTAATAAATGATTTCCATGTTTCAAACGAAGACATTTTAGGTATGATGGGGTAGTGTTCATTTTATCATTAAAAAAACTAAGACATTGAGTGCGAAAATTCTCTCAATATTTAGGTCAGCATAAGAAGATCAGAATAGTTTTAAGGTTTCGACTCAAAAAGTGTATGAAACAAAATTTTCAATTTTAATAGAGGTTGATGCATATTGAATAATAAATACAATTAGAAAATTCGCTTGAAATATTTAGCACAAAATGATATTTTTACAAATAATTTAAAAGATACTGATTCATTTTATTTTTATACAAATCCAAAAGTTGTTAATTAATTTTTTTTTTCTGTTACCATCAAATTTAATTTTCTGTAGAAAAAGTTCCAGGTAAATATAGTTTCGGAGCTAAAATAAAACAACTGAATGTTATTAACATGTTCTACAAAAATATCAATAGCTGAAAAATATTAAGAAATTGGAAAAGACCTTCCAAGCCAAATAAGTTTTTAAAAAATTTTCAGCTTCATATATAAATGGGATTGTGTCTTTTTTTTTTTTTTTTTTTTTTAATTTTATATTAACAACATCCCATGCTTTGAAACCTATTTCGTTTTAGGAAAAATCTAATATTTAAAAAATTTAAGTATCAATAATTCAAAATGATAGATTCAAGAGAATAATTGCAATAATTATCATGTTTTAATGCAACACATTTCAAGAATTATAATCGATTCAAATTTCAAATGATGGCTGAAAGAACACAACCAAAGAAAAATTACTTGCAAGTTTTAGATAGTTTACAAACTGCAGTAATGAACTCCATAACTATAATAACAAATGTAATAATGATAGATAAAAATATTTTTTTTTTCATTTAATATTATATTTTAAAACAGTTAAAAAAACTATCAACATTACATTTCAAGACAGTAGAAAATTGGCAATATTTTATTTATCAGTAAAAACAATTATATATTTTCCAATAAATAGATTTTACATCCACTTCAATTCATATACTAACATCCTGAAATAACAGATAAGTGCTGTAAATTAGCATTTTTTTTACTCATACAGGATATTTGAAGAAAAAACATTGGATTTTTTTTCTCTTCCTGATATTTACAATTGCTCTCAAACGCTATTGGAAAACATATAACACAATAGTTTGCACACAAAAAAAAATGCTATTTATGGAATTTCCTATTTATCATTTAGAAAGAGTGGAAAAATTGTACAAAAATATTGTCCAAAATTTATGTTTGAAGCTTTGACCGTTAGAAAAATGTCCACAATATTACAGGATTATCACAAAATTGTGATCAAACATTTCAAACTCTTGAATTTCATTTCCTATATAACACAAAAACTGATATTGTGGTAAAATATTTTAAATTGAAATAATCTATATTTTCTGTAATATTCTTAGCCATAAATTGATAACATAATGCTGACGATTAGAAAGGAATCTGACACACAAACACACATCCTTATACAGTTATCCAATGAAACTTTTGAAATACTTCCTTATAGAGATGGTTATTATGCAAGACGCTATAAAGCTGTGGTATTAGATTATACCACACTACATTAAAAAAATAAATCTGAAAGAACAAGTTGAAAATGCACTACAAATATCACAAACGCTGTCATAAAATTTTCAAAGCAGAATACTCGAGTTAAGTCATGCAATAAATATACTACTCTAAAAAAACACTCATACAAATTTATAAAAATAAAATATTTCATTTGATAATTTTGAAATATTTTAAAGCCCCTCCAGGTTAACAAGTTACAAATATTGTGCTCTTCTGTAGCTTTAAACTCTATTTTCATTTGTATGTCAATTCACACCTAAGCATAATTTAAATTAAATATATCACAATTTTGTAATGCAAACAAATGATTAACAGTACACTTACAAATTCCTTGTGATAAACGTCTTCCTAAATACTTTAAAAATAATAATTAAATTTTTTTCCTTTACATATGTTAATGAATGAGATATCAAAACTTTATAATCTAAACAGGCATCAAAATATTTTCAACGAGCATTCTTAGCAATTTTATAGCTAACTAAATTATAATTTAATGGACCACTCTATAATAAGTTATGTCCCCTAATATATCCGCAGTTATACCATGATGAACGTAACGACTGACGTTCTGTGAAGGGAAATGGAACATAATCAAGACACCATTGTAAAAGATTATTTTATATATTCAAGGTTTATTAACCTATATATTCAAGGTTAATAAACCTTGAATATATTAAATTCTGTTCTAAAGCTTCTTTTCTTGCTAGATTTTCGGCAAGAACATTTGGGCTTGGAGAATGTCAAATGAATTATTTTGAGCGGTTTCCAGCCATATATGTAGATATTAAACCTAACACTGATGAAAGGGGTGAATAAACACCAATCAGATAACGTTAAGAATTTCTCTGAGGGTGATCCTTCTTCATCGCATGCCCTTGGGTCTATGCGAATCTCCATTATAAAGAAACGTGTGAGTGAAGAATTCCCTCTTGAGATCATTTAACATTAGAAACGGCATGGTACAATGGATGCTTTCTGATTGAAGCTGGGAATTAAAGCTAATACCAGTAAGTCGGCCTTCTCTTCTTCAAAACCGGGGTTTATTTCCATTCATTAACACCTAAACAGTCGAAAAAAATGCTATTGCATTCATACTTTCCCGTAATAACTACAATTGTTGCATTATTGAATTCTATAATTAAAAAATATTACAGAATAAATATTGAGTTCGAAATGCATTCATTGTGTGCTGCAAATTTTATGAAAGATTCCTTTCAAACACTTTTCTTACAAAGTTGATGTTTTCCAGTGAGATCATATAGCACTAACTACACAATACGAGAAACTTTGGATGAATGTAAGGAAACTCGTCCACTAGAATATCGAGTTCATATTTTTTTCTTGGATACACCATTCGGTACATTCCTTCACTTTTGAAAAACTTAATATTCTAGAATGAGTTCCAGGAAACCTTAAAATGAAAAAAAGCTAAGCAACGAACAATAGGTCTTTGACATGGCAACTTAGCATAAACCACACAGCACACGAATATCCGCAACAGCAATTAATGGCATTTAAAATTTGACCAGTTTGTCATCAGACCCTCTTTCATTGTTGAGATTACTGAGAATAAACATTGATTAATTCAAGTCGGTCAACTTTTTCTGCGTCATACCACTAAACGACATACATCCTACTTCTGCCATTGACTTGTTCTGGAGGGAGTGTTCGATCTGTTGGAGATTTCCATTCCTATTCCAAAGAGATTCACAAGATTCAGTTAGAATGCTAATTCTGTCTTTCAGAATCAACCACACAACACTATAATATATACAACAGTGTGTTATACAGATCAAAAATCTACCACTGAAGTACGAACACTTGTACTTTCCTATTATTCGAAACATTTCTTTTATTTTAACAAATGGTCTTTCCTTTCTCGATTAAGGATCAGTATCCTGTAAATTTAAAACCAAAGCAGATAATATCGAATAAATATCATCTTAAAACGAATTAACTACACAGCAGTGGAATATCCTGTTCATCAATTAATGGTAAGGAAAATTCGAACAGACCTAAATCCTACTATTGCCAGTTCTTCTATTGTTGGGAAGTACAAAATCATCATCGAATTCTGTCCCATTATTTTTCAGCCCTTGGATAAGATAGGATGTTGCAGCAACAACAAACAGATAATAGCTGAAAGGAGAATCCGATTTGCTGAAAACACACATTCCCATTCAGATGTAAGGGCTCTCAAGATTAATTTTTTCCAACTTGACAAATGGTCTTTCAATTTCTTGAAAGGGATAAGTAGCTCGTGCTTTCAAAATCTAAGAAGATAATGTAAAATTAATATCAACATGAATCGAATTAACTACACAACCTGAGAATATCCTCTTCATCAGTTCTTCGATTGTTGGGAAGTAAACAATCATCATCGAATTCTGTCCCATTATTTTTCAGCCCTTGGATAAGATAGGATGTTGCAGCAACAACAAACAGATAATAGCTGAAAGGAGAGTCCGATTTGCTGAAAACACACATTCCCATTCAGATGTAAGGGCTCTCAAGATTAATTTTTTCCAACTTGACAAATGGTCTTTCAATTTCTTGAAAGGGATAAGTAGATCGTGCTTTCAAAATCTAAGAAGATAATGTAAAATTAATATCAACATGAATCGAATTAACTACACAACCTGAGAATATCCTCTTCATCAGTTCTTCGTTTGTTGGGAAGTAAACAATCATCATCGAATTCTGTCCCATTATTTTTCAGCCCTTGGATAAGATAGGATGTTGCAGCAACAACAAACAGATAATAGCTGAAAGGAGAGTCCGATTTGCTGAAAACACACATTCCCATTCAGATGTAAGGGCTCTCAAGATTAATTTTTTCCAACTTGACAAATGGTCTTTCAATTTCTTGAAAGGGATAAGTAGATCGTGCTTTCAAAATCTAAGAAGATAATGTAAAATTAATATCAACATGAATCGAATTAACTACACAACCTGAGAATATCCTCTTCATCAGTTCTTCGATTGTTGGGAAGTAAACAATCATCATCGAATTCTGTCCCATTATTTTTCAGCCCTTGGATAAGATAGGATGTTGCAGCAACAACAAACAGATAATAGCTGAAAGGAGAGTCCGATTTGCTGAAAACACACATTCCCATTCAGATGTAAGGGCTCTCAAGATTAATTTTTTCCAACTTGACAAATGGTCTTTCAATTTCTTGAAAGGGATAAGTAGATCGTGCTTTCAAAGTCGAAGAAGATAATGTAAAATTAATATCAACATGAATCGAATTAACTAAACAACCTGAGAATATCCTCTTCATCAGTTCTTCGATTGTTGGGAAGTAAAAAATCATCATCGAATCCTATCCCATTTTTGTTTATCCCTTGGATGAGATAGGATGTTGCAGCAACAACAAACAGATAATAGCTGAAAGGAGAGTCCGATCTGCTGGACAATCCCAATACGTTGTAGGGCGTCTCAAGATTGTCGGAATGCAACTTGTATTCACGAACCACGTATGCCTCCTAATTTTCTATACTAGTTAAAAATTCATTAGCGAAAAATTTGGAAATGCGATATAGTATATTCAAACCAACTACAACTTGATGATGGTTGAAGAGACTTTTATAGGAATCTCATACAGAAGTTCCACTTTTTATAGAGTGACAGCTGCTCAAATTAAATGGAATGCATGTGAAATTTCTGGGAAAAGATATCACGCTATTGCGCAAAAGCTCGTTTGTATTTTTTATTACGTTCCAAAACTTTTTGGAGGAAATATGCGATTCCATTTATGTTGTATGCTTTCGTTGAGTGTTTGTGAGTACAAGGAAGCTGGATGTGATTCGGTTGGGATGACGTCAGTGGAATTCTCAGAATATGAGCTGGGTTTAGGAATCTTATACCGAAAAATAATTTTTTGTGTAATAGTATCTTACTAACTTCTCCTCAATGACACGTCTACTAACAAATTTAAATTTTATGTTTTGCATCCCCTGCCGAACATTTTCTGAGACTTAAAGTGCTTCGGGATATATCATTATAAGTCGATTTTGTAAGTATTTAAAAATGAAAAATACAAATTTTGCTCCCCTGCCGAATCGTTTTTCCGATTTTTGATTTTTTCACACCACCCTTAAGCACATATCAAATAGTTTTGTGACTCAAAGATTTCACATGGAATCAAAGATGTATTTATTGATCATAGAACGTCCCTCCCCCCTCCCCTGCACTTAATTCCTAAAGTTCAACAATCAGTCACTTTGAGAATTTTCTGCGGCCCGGTAGTACCACAGAAAATTAAAAAAAAAAAAAAAACATTATTGTAGTTTATCTGAAATAATATTGTTACGAATTTCTTATATTTATAAATATTTCGTAGTATTAATTATGTAAAAAGAAAAATGTATGTACATTTCGTATAAGGCAGTGCAAGAGTTTGTTTTTACTTCGCTTTCCTTCAATGCGTCTCTTAATGCTGGAAAACGAGTTTTACAGAGATAATGCCGGAAAACGAGTTTTACAAGGAGAAGGCCATTTAATATTAGGGTTAATAGCAATCTCGCCAAGTTGGTGAGATAGAGCCAATTTGGCGACGGTTTTGGCTACCAAAATTAGTCGCCAAAACCATCGCCAAGGGACTGAGATTGCCATTAGCCATAATGTTAAATGGCCTTCTCCCTGTAAAACTCATTTTCCGGTATTATCCCTGTAAAATTCGTTTTCCAGCAATAAGAGGCGCATTGCAGGAAAGAGAAGTAAAAACAAACTCTTGCACTGCCTTATTCAAAATGTACATACATTTTTCTTTTTACATAATTAGTACTACGAAATATTTACAAATATACAGAAATTCCTAACAATATGTATTAACTATGTAGAACAGAGTTCTCCATTTCGTGCCCAAGGAAACTACGAAGAAGCTTTCAATAAGGTGGTTTTCATCAAAAATAAATACAGGAATAACTTAACTGAATCTCATTTGGACAACTTATAAAAAGTGACTGCAACAAATACTCCGAAAGACATCGATTCTACCATAAAATAAATTGGACCGCCATCGTCTCACAATTGATATTGCCTAAAACGGAGTAATCTGGAAGAACGGCTTAAATATTTTCATTAAAAGTTAGATCAAGTCGCATTGTCACGTTGAAACAAAAGATTCAATTTTTTTTTTTTTTTTTTTTTATTTGATTTAATAATGATGAACATGATTATTCTTTTTTTTTTAATTATTTGAAAAAAGAGTCAAATTTCAATTGTAATTTTATTAAAATATTTTTTTTTTTTTTTTTTCAGTTTTCAGAAGTATCATATAGTTTTGTTAAATCAATAATAATTAAAGATAATATTTTATTGTATCCGGTCCTCGAAAAGCTCCAACAAAAGTAATACGGCCCTCCTCTAAAAGTTAGTGGCGAACGCTCATTTAATATGATATATTCGTCGGCTTATATTAGCAAAAATATGATGAAATTTGAACTGGTGTAATCAGCAGTCATTCATCCGAAGTCATATTAATATATCTACATAACATGCAATTAAGGATTTTACAATTGAATATCAACTGTTACATCTCTTAGCACTAACAATACTATTTCCTCCAAACTTTGAATTGTATTGGTTAATATTACTTTATCAGAATTAATTTTGGTGCACTTTCAAAAAAGGTAAAAGAGAGAAAACAAAATGAGGTTGTTGGAAATCAAATTTGAAGGAATTTCAGTTTTTCAAAATTTTTCAATTTGTGTCATCTTTTTAACAATTTCTGGCACGTGTTAATGTTACTTTACAGGAATGAAATTTGGTACACTGTCAAAATAACTAGGGACACAAAAAGACATTTTACCTAGGGACACGAGATTTAGGGTGTTCGGCGGTAATAGACTGAGAGGCGACTGCAATTTTTGGACCCCATCGAACATCATTCTGATATTTTTATAGAAATTAGAGAAAAGTGAGTAGATTGCGAATCCACTAGTCTGCCGTGGCAAAAATGGCCGAAACTGGTCAAAAATCGACTTTTAATAAGTTGAACTAAATCCAATTGCCAAATGAGACATAACTTGCCAAATAAGGAGCATTTTTTTTTATTTGGTAACCCTCACTCTTTAATTATCAATTAAGAAGGTTGCAGATGATTCAGATATATGGCGACGGTCTATTTGCATCTATTAAAAGGGAGCCAAGTTGGCGATAAACATGACGTCACGGATGACGTAGCTGATGTCGCCAATTTGGCTTACTTTTAAAAGAGAAAAATTTTCCAAGCCAAAGATCAAAAATCGTTTGCGCTTTTTCTCATTGAAAATCAAAATGCAGGGTTGCCAGATGAAAAAGTTTGTTCTCTTTTTGGCAAGTTATGACATATTTTTCAATCGGATTTTAGTTCAACTCATTCCAAGTCGATTATTGATTAGTTTCGGCCATTTTTGCCACAGCAGACCAGTGGATTCGTAATCTACTCACTTTTCTCCAATCTTTATAAAAAATTCAGAATGATGTTCGATGAGGTCCAAAAATTGCAGTCACCTCTCGGACTATAAAAGGCACCGAGCTGATGAACGGTAAATTGCGGGTTCGGCCCTGGCTTCGTCCAATACTGGAGTGTACGAAAATGGGAGAAGATGCACATTAAACAGGTATGTTACATAGGTAACTTCCATATCTTTCCGTTGGTGAGGTGGTATTGGAGAAAGAGGTGTGCTTGATAAGGTTTCGACATCGTGATCTTACCGTAGTTCAAAATAATGATGTAGATTTTGCTGTGATAAGCACTTCATAGTGGCATTAAGAGACACTATAGACAGCAACTGGAACCATGCAATAAAAACTAAACTAAAATAACAGCAAACAATTTAGATGTTTGCTGAAAAAACCTTCATCGAGTCTTTTGTATATATTCCGCAATGATATATCATATATTTGTTTTGATTTTTTTTTATCTGTGAATTGTCATTCATTCTAACCCTATACAATGCAGAGATTTTTCAAGTTATATTTCGTTACGGTGAATAAATGGAGTTACAAAATGAACAATAGAAGCAAACACTTATGCAACACCGAAAATTTCATCAAAAATTATTGTTTCACAATTCATATACTTCAAAATTTATGAGATGCAAATAAAACTGTACCTCTATTATTTCTACGGAAATACAAAAGGTTTACATTGAAATCTACACTTTATAAGAATGGATTTTGTTCATGAAAAAAAAGAGAACTTAAAAACAGATTTATTTTATTCATGTAATGTAGAATATTATTTAGAAACTTTTGAATATTTGAGATAGATGATAATAGATAGAAAGAATATTGTTGCTAATATTAGAAGATGCCTGCTATTCAAATGAAAGGAATTAGAAAAGCTTCATGTTTTATCGTAATAAAAGCATTTCAGTAATGGGGATACAAGAGAAATGTTTGTGAAAGAGTGACATTCATGTTAGAAAAGTCAAAAGATAGTCAGGAGAAGTAGATGAAATATTGTATAGATTTAGTTTTCTGCTTAAAGAATTTTTATGTGCAGTTCATTTTGATTATTTAGCAAATAAATTTCCAACTGAAGAATAATCGTTATGCATGCAATATAGAATATGAAACTGCGTATGCTTATGCTATTGTTTTAACAAAACAAAAAATTGAAAAATAATATTTAATTACATAGTATAACTTGGGGAGTGTTAAACACAGTACAATATACAATTTCAAATATTATATTTGTCACTTCTGTTAAATGTGATATGGTTTGGAATAATATATCGTTTTCGTTTCTATATTTTTATGTAAAATAAATGCAATTTACAGTATACTACAGTATTAAGTAGAAGCTTCAATTACGCATTTTATAACAGTACTAGCTGTGTGGTGTGGCGTTGCTCGGCCAATGGGAAAGGTAGACCTCCGTTTAGTTGATGGATGGTCGTAGTAATTTGCTTGGTGTGTGTGTGTGTGTGTGTGTGTGTGTGTGTGTGTGTGTGTGTGTGTGTGTGTGTGTGTGTGTGTGTGTGTGTGTGTGTGTGTGTGTGTGTGTGTGTGTGTGTGTGTGTGTGTGTGTGTGTGTGTGTGTGTGTGTGTGTGTGTGTGTGTGTGTGTGTGTGTGTGTGTGTGTGTGTGTGTGTGTGTGTGTGTGTGTGTGTGTGTGTGTGTGTGTGTGTGTGTGTGTGTGTGGAAATAGCTGCCTAAAATGGTCCTAGTTTTACAACAATGTTAAAAGAATAAGTTAGTAGGGCTTTTAAACTGCATACTAGACAGGTTTTTTTATGAATGTTTAAAAGTTAACAAAAAACTTTAAATAAATTTAAAATATTCAAAAATTTGTTAGTTAAGCCATCGCACAATGGCACGAAATATCCAGAACGTATGACAATGACCAATAATCATTTTTTATAACTCAAAAATTTGGATATACTTATTTTATACCTTCCGAAGGGTATGATAAACCATTGTATGAGGTAAAAGAATAAAATTTCTCTTCATTAGATCAATTGAAAACATTATCTTTCGAAATATTCCCTAATTTTGAAATTTTGTCAGATTGTTCGGTTTTAATTGGTGGTTAACCCTTTCAGTCCCAGTGATGCCAATTGAAATCACAATATTTACGAATTTTTATCTCCTCACCTAATACTCCCAGTGAATCCGAATTAACGTTTTTAGAATCATCAAACTATTCTCTGCCCAAATATATTTTTCTTTTTCACCAATATACGACAGCACTAGTTCTGTTGATGAATGAAATTAGGCTTGTTTATGTTTACTCAATTCCGAAAAAGATGCCGAAATTCATTTCATTTTTTAAGTAATTTAAATTAAATAACTGTTTCAAGTATTTTCATATTATTTTATTTATTATTTAAAAATTGTATATTAACCATTTTTAACGAATATGTATTTTAAAATTTTAACATTTGTAGTGATTGAAAAGTGACGATTCCATTTGGCATCAGTGGGAGTTGAGTACAACTCAACACCTTTTCCCGGCTATTTGATTTTAGATTCGTACGGTTATCACCTCGTTATTGATATGTTTTTTTTTCTAACAGTATTCACTACGTTAAGATATATTTACGACTAAATAGAAGATTTAAAATTTTATTTGATATATTTAGAAATGCCAAAGCGAAATCCTTAGACTTGTTCGATACATAATGCCCAATGATGCCATTTGGAATCATTTGGAATTTTAACTAAAAAAAAAAAATTAAAAATTTGCTTACAACCCTGTTATTCTGGATACCAAATGAGTATATTTTATAAATTTAAGTTTTTTGAATTTAAGAAATGAAAAATAAATAATTGAGACTGAAAGGGTCAAGGATTTATATTTACTATCACCCAACGCGCCATCAAAACAATGAATTAGATATACAGTAAACTGACTAAATTCATTAATAAAATACTTTTTTATTGCTGTTTTTATAGCTTGATAAAAATATGTTTTATAAAGGTAAGTTTTAGAAAATCAGCAATTAAGAAAAAGTTCTAAGTAGTCTCAGTAATGGACCTTAGAGTTTTTTTTTTAATTTTCACATTCTTCCCAATCCGTTCTCAGTTGGTACGTAGTCATATTTGAACAGTTCTATTTAATTAAGGTGAACAGTCGTTCTTTGTTAGAGGTTTTTTTTCTATAGAAATTCCGGAAAACCTAAATTTTTCAATAGCAAGAACCTTCTGCAAAAAATCATTGCTGTCACATACTATGACAATAATAATTTTGCATAGCAAATTTAGTCATGGAAGCACGATTCGTTTTGGAGCTATGCTGGTTACTAACACACTGGCAATCATACTATTTTACAAAAATGAACTATTTCGGGAGCAGTTTCTTCTAAAAAGTAAAGATAAGCAAAAATCGACTTCTATTTTTTGACCCCATGGCATACTTTCATTACCCTATGCCACATCTCGGGTAATTGAAAAGAAAAAACTCAAATTGAAAATTAAAAAGAACAAAAGCATTTATTTAGAGGACACTGTTTTAAGAAAAATAGTAATATTTTATATTTTTTACTGTAATAGAAAAAATAACTGTTTCTGGTGCTCTTAATTTTTTTTATACAAGTAGTGTAATTTGTGTACTTTGAAAGAAAATCGTTGTCACTTTTCATTTGAAATTAAATTGAATTTCCATCAGTTTTGCATTGAACATTAAAAATTCTTATGCCTCTTGTAATGTTCATCAATTTCGTTTCCAAGTAGAAATTTCATTAATAAAAGATTAAAATACTTATTCCGAAGAACAGAAACAAACATGAAAAAATATTAGGGTGAGTAGATACAAATTAGTGCTGAAATTCTTTCTCTTAAAGTTGACACCTTATTCGCTGTTATTTTTAAAAGAAAATAATAATTGTGTATTATCAATCATATTACATTATAGATTTATTCATTCATATCCAAATCTCATTCACTAAAATACTAAATAAATTAATACATAAGTTAAAATAATTCTTTTTAAAGTAATATGCTAGTTGTTTACAGTGCAGTGATGTGTTACATATCCAAATAAAATGTTTTAGTAATTATTTATTGTAAACATTTTAAAACAGTTGAATTAATTTAAATTTTTCTGTAACTAAACCTTGTTAATCATTTTGCTGAAATAAATAACCTTCCTAATATAGGTTTTTGTAACTGAACAACAAATCTCTAAAGTAGAAACATCTTGTACAATGGACGATTCCCGCATTTTTTAAAAACGAGTGAAATTAGTTTGTATTTCTGAATAATTTCTTTCTGATTCCAAATATTTAAACAAAAATTCTTTAAAAAAATTAGTTATTTGAATATTAAGAAAAGAAAATGCCTCAAAACCGAGCCAAAACCAGTCCGATTAAAACACTCAGAAAAATATGTGACGTCAAGGGTTCTTACAGTATCTTTGGTCAATACTTGGCGTTGATACTGGACTTTCTGCCAAATAGTTGGGGATGGTAGACCATTGCCATATTTCATACAGGTTGGCGTGATTTGCGAGAAACTTGCAAATCTGGTTTCCGCTGCTGCATTTCAAGCCAAGATGTTTGCGAAGCCATGACGTCACATTCAATGCCAGCAGAATGAATCGTTTCCTCGCCAACGTCTAGCAAGGTAACTTTGATCGCAAATTTAAAGAGAAAAGAAAAAAAAAGCCCATTGAGAAGACATTTTTGTACTTATGGCCTTTTAGAAACATTTAGAATTGAATAAAAAAATTATATATATATGAGGGAATGGTCCATTTATTTTAGACGACCAATAGCAGTAATCAAATTCTTAGAAACCCTCAAACTGCATTCATTATTTTAAAAACATATTCCATCCAGATTAGATAAACATTCAGCTACTCATCATTGAATACTAAACGTACATTAAGCTCGCCAACTGTTGGAAATCGAAGTCAGTTATAACGTGCTAACCTTCTACATTTCTATCCAAAAGTTTGAAATAATTCGTATCATACACAAATGAAGGCATTTAAATGGTTGCAAAGGTTCATAATTTCTTGTGAAGAATCTTCAGACAATAAGGCTAACCTGATAACTGTGGGGTTAGTGCTCTGGCCTTACATTCCAAAGATGCCGGGTTCGTATCCTGGGTTAGGTATGATATTCGTTACAGTTCAGAATCCACGTTAAGCAATAAGTCTCGGCCTTATTAGCCGTCATTGTGCAAAAAAAATTAGGGATGTGGAACAACGCAAAACTTTCAATTACACTATATAACTGATGTGGATTTGTGTCATTTATCGTTTTTATATTTTCCTCATTTGCTTAGAAAAAAATGTCCAGTTTGGCGATATTGTTTGCGATTATTATTACATGGGTCCTTTAAAAAAAAAAAAAAAAAAAAAAAAAAAAAAAAAAAAAAAAAACTTCACTAAAATGGGTTTTTTGGCGATATTCTTTAAGATAATAATTCTTAAAGTATCCTTTCTTATAAGTGAAGAGAAGAAAAACGATCGTTGATGTGCTATGTTCAAGCAAAGAGAACTCTGTGTTGAAGGCATTCCTTATTCAACCTTTTACGCCATTAAAGCATTTTTTACGGAAATTTCTGAGGTGGGGATGTTTAGAACACATCAAGAGGCATTACCACAGCTATTTTGATCAAATTCGTTAGAGACGTTTCTTAGCAATCATAGAATTTTTTTTTTTTATTTTTCAATGGCAGCTACCTTAAGAGCATGCGCAATTTTGACGAAAATCCTAATGGTAGGTCCCATGGCCACCACCAACCCTCACACCAAATTTGAACATCGCAGGTCAATTTGTTCAGTAGACCTGTTCTGACCACAGACACACAGACATTTTTTCTAGATCACATTTTTGAAATCAGGATGCTCCATAACGTGGAGAAATGCAAGAAAATCGAAAATTTCTTTTGACCAAAACCTATACTTTCATTACCCTATGTATACATATGGGTAATTGAAAGTAATAGGCCGTTTAGCATACAAATCAACCATTGTAAACCATTGTAAAACGAAATTAAAACAGTGTGCATTTGCAAATCATTTAAGTCGACTTTGGCATGCCATAATAACGGCACAATGGACAATTCCAGCATTTTTTTTTTTTTTTTTTTTTTTTTTTTTTTTTTGTATTCATTTCTAAATGTTCAGAAAAGGCCATAAAAATAAAAATTTCTGATCAATGCGCTTTTTCTTTTTTTTAATTTGCGATCAAAATTACCTTGTTAGAGGTTGGCGAAGAAACGGCCCATTTCGTTGGCGTTGAACGTGACGTAAAGAGATCTCAAACATCTTGGCTTAAAATGCAGAAGCGGAAACCAGATTTGCAAGTTTCTCGCAAATCACGCCAACCTGTACTGAATGTGGCAATGGTCTACCAATGCCAACTCTTTTTAACGATAATTATTTGGCAGAAACCTCACGATAACCATAGAAACGCAGGGATCTCTTTACGTCACGAATTTTGTTGACTGTTTTGATCGGACTGGTTTTGGTTGGATTTTGGGGCATTTTCTTTTCTGAATATTTAAATAACTAATTTTTTTAAAGAACTTTTGTTTAAATATTTGGAATCAGAAAGAAATTCTTTATAAATATGTACTAATTTTACTCGTTTTCAAAAAATGAGGGAGTTATCCATTCGGAGGGAATATAAAACGACCTCAGTAGGATACGGGTTATATTACTATTAAAAGTAATTGGATAGAAACTTCAAAAAGTAAAATGGGATAAAAATGTCGCAACTGCTTGCTACGAATTACTACAACTCAGCGATAAACAAAGACGAAAAATGCCTGAAAATGCTGCAGTACTGAATGCATCTCAGTGTGTCATTTCATAACTGTGGAAGAACTTTCAAAGAACTGAAAATGTTACACAATGTCAGCAAAAGGTAATTACCACTTACCAAGACCATTATTAGATGAATACTGCGTGGCGTCAGAGAAATACTGTAATGCACGAAATTGCCGATTGGCAAATTTTCTTACCAACCATCGTTAATGGGTTAACAACAGAATTTATTTAGAGAGTACTGCTTTTAGAAAAAAAAGTTATGCACTGTGTTTTTATTATAACGGAAATAATATAATTCATAAAATCAAAATTTTTAAAAAACATGTTATATGTACTGTCAATTTTTATATTCATTAACACAGTGCCGATATCAAAAACATTTATGTCAAAAAATGTGCTGTAAACAACGTTTCAAAATTTATTTATTAAAAATGAACGTGAATTTATGGTCTGACATCCAAATATCATTTATTTATTCCGATAAAAGTAACTGCATTTTTTTTTTTTTTTTTTTTTTTTTTAAATTGGCAACAGGAAAGAGTTTTAACAGTTATCGGTTCCATGATATATTAGCGCGATATATTAGTATTCCATAAAAAATAACCTTTTAGTGACAGTAACAGCCCCAAAATTTGATAGAATGCATTGTCATCGACATTGAACCTATCTGCCTAGTTAAAGCATGATTGGATGCCGTCAAGGTGGTTAATTAGGCCTCCACAAATTCCGGCCCCCATCGACAAAAGCGATATTAATATAAAGGATTTAAAAAGAAACCTCTAAGCTGGAGTTTTTACTTTTTACTTTCAATTACCAATATGTATATATACATAGGGTGATGAAAGTGTAGCATTCGGTCAAAAAAAAAAAAAAAAAATTGATTTTTTTTTTTTGTATTTCTCCATGTTTTGGAACATCCTGATTTCAAAAAAGTGATATAGTAAAAATGTCTGTCTGTGTGTGTTTGTGTGTCTGTGGTCAGCATAACTCCATAACAAATTAATCTAGGATGTTCAAATTTGGTATGAGGGTTAGTGGCGGCCATGGGACCTACCATTAAGGTTTTCGTCAAAATAGCGCATGCGCAAAAGGTAACTGACTTTGAAAAAATCACGTTTTTCAATGACTGCTAAAAAACTGCTTTAACGATTTTGATAAATATCTCTGTGGTAATACCTCTTAAGGTATTGTAAACATTCCCACATCCTAAATTCCCGTAAAAATGTTTTAATGGCATAAAAAATTGAAAAACAAATGCCTTCAAAAAAGAGTTCTCTTTCCTTGAGCATACCTCATCAACAATCGTATTTTCTTTTCCACTCAGTTTCGCCTATAATAAAAAGGATAATAAAAAGATTACCGAAAAGTACATCGCCAAAATCACCATTTTGGCCAAGGGTTGTTTTTGTTTTTTAAGACTCATACAAGAATTATCGCAAAATATCGCCAGACTGGCCATTTATTTTAAATAAAAGATGAAAATATACAAATGACACAAATCGAAGTCAGTATTATAGTGTAATTGAAAGTTGTGCGATATTCCACACCCCTAGTTTCTATTCAAGTAATTTAATTTGTGTATCTTGAACGAAGAATCATTAACATTGCTCATTTTAGATTAAATTAAATTTCCATCAGTTTTGTATTAAAATTTAAAACTCATATGTCTCTTGCTGTGATTCTCTCTTCCTTCACCTCTTCGAAGACTTCATGAATAAAACATGTATACATATTCCAAAAAGTCAAAACAAAAAGGAAAAAAATACCAGACTGAAAAAACACATGTTACTGCTGAAATGCTCTCTTTTAAAGTTAAGATCATATTTGTATCAAGAAAGCAGCAGGTAATGAATGAACTCTTACGATCCGATCTTCGAAAATAAATAAATTAAGGCTAACGTTACAAAAAGTATGTTTCCATTCATTATCATTTTAATCGGAAGGACAAACTTAAATACTTGTCAATTATAAACGTCTTTAATACAAACGTAGGCAATTTTCTGGTAATCAGCATTTAATTCAGTTCTCCCAAAAAATTAAACCAATATTTTTGTCCTGAACAATAACGCTCGTTTGGAATGTAGCATCATCCAGTAACTGTGGGTGGATTCCGTTGTTTCAATGAAAGACCTTTTCTTAGTTCTTACAAACGATATATTCATTACATCCAACTTATTTAATCCATATTCTATAACCAAAGAGGCATTCGTCCATGCTTGTTTAAAGAACGTATTAAAACTCATCAACTGTCGGAAACCGGACTCTGATAGAACTAAAGCCCACCAAGCTTCTACAAAAGACACAAAGTCATCGGCAAATCTTTGAACTGTCCCCTTCGAATGAATAATTACCCTTATATTTCCCATTTTAATTAGTGAACACACACAAATCCAGACTACTGGAGCACCAGGACTTCACTCGCATGTAATCCACTCTATTATTTACATACGACAATACCAGTCCAGTGTGTATGTCTCGAGGGAAGTTTGGAATGAATCTGCTTTTAAAGAGCCACGGAAGCTAATAAATTATGGCAAGCATCGCGATGTTGTCGCTGAAGGCCTTTGGCCATCCATATTAAAGGGCTTTCAATGCCTCTTTTACAAGGGCGGGAAGATGTATCGTTGTTTAGAGGGTCGATTGAAATATCAAGGATATTGATTTCGAGTGTCAGTTAAGCTTTTCAGCGGGAGTGAAATAACTGTGGAGGAAAAGTTATTGGGATGAAGACCTTTGAACGGAATTCTAAATTAATCTATTTATGTTTATTTATTGGGCAGGGATGACTGCTTGGGGAGAGAATTTATGATGATTTATGTATGTTTTGAACAATGAATTTTAACTGTCAATTAACAAAAATTAATGCTTCATTTACACTCGATTCTTAATAGAAATTAAATCGTGGTGTTGCTGCTATTGAGAAAATTGTATCGAAGTAGTATATAAGAAGTTGTGCAACATTCATGGTTGTAAAAATTGTTGGGATAATCACATGATCAATATCCACCCACTTCCTTCATAGTAAATCAACTGGCCTGCGTGGCAATAGCGACCTCTAGCGGAACTCTTTTTGTAACCCCTTCTGCGCATGTCATATTCAGATTGCTTGTAAGCTGGCATCTTAACGGATGTAATGTTTTTCTCTCCTAACAACTTTTAACTTAAATTCTTTCATGATAATAAATGATGTTTGCTGTTATGCCTGTGTCTGTCTGTGCGGTGTACCACTGCTAAGGAATATTCTAATAAAAATAAGACTTTTAATCTTCCAATATTTTTTTTAGTACTGTTTTTAAATCATCTGCTAAATTGTATATTTTACCTTTCATTCAAGATTAAAATATCTTACAAAATATTTCTTTAAAACAGCGTTAGCCACGACGCGGGCAGCGAACCAGATTTGGCCCGCGAACTACTGCGGCCAGCACCACAGAAGATTTAAAAAAAAAAAAAATCAAATTTTTGGCCCATATTTTTTTTATGTATAATTGTAATTTATCCGAAATAGTATGTGTTAACTATGTAGATCAGAGTTCTCCACTTTGTGCTGGAAGAAACTATGTAAAGAAGCTTTCAGCAACGTGGTTTTCATTAAGAATAAATTCAAGAATTATTCAAATGAATCTCATTTAGAAAATTTATTAAGATTGGTAGCAATAAATACTCAGATACTCATAAAATAAACTGAAGAATTTCGACCGCCATTGTCTCACAAATGTTATCGACTAAAAGGGAGTAATCTGGAAGTACTTTTTAAATACTTTTAATAAAAGTTAAGTCGATGCGCATTGTCACGTTGAAACGAAAGATTAACTTATTTTTTTAGACTTTGATTTACTAATAATGAGAATTATTTACTAATAATGAGAATTATTTACTAATAATGAGAATTATTTACTAATAATGAGAATTATTTACTAATAATGAGAATTATTTACTAATAATGAGAATTATTATGTTTAAATTATTTGAAGAAAAAAAATATTAATTTTAATTTTATTAAGATAAAAAAATTACTATTTTTTTTTGTTTTATTTAATAGTAATAAAAGATACGTCTATTGGTGTATTGGCGCGCGAAAAGCTCCAACATAAGTCATAAGGCCCGCCTCTAAATGTTTTGGCGAACGCTGCTTTAAAAGGTGTGAAAATCAAATAGAGCAGTAGGAATATTCCTCAGAAATTCAAATTTTCCATTCATATTATATACATGATTTATATATTTTCGTCAAACTGATGATCAGTAATTTTAACAGGAACAAAATATCTGCATTTTTCTAGTTCCTTGGACTTTTTAGGTATAATTTTATAAGGTAATAAAAATGTAATACTCAACATGAGAAAGAACTTATTACACATGAAATATGAAAAAGCGTTTCCAGTAAATAGAAAAACAAAACTTTTAATCACTCAAAATGGAGAAAGATTACATCATAAACAAAAATAAGATGATATTCTGATATTAAAAGAGAATTCCCAGAAACAATTTAATATCTTTCCCAGTGTGTTCAAATACCAAGAAATAAAAATATATTACAAGAAGCTTGGACTTTTTTATACATGAATATATTGTTAGTAGAGAATAAATGGCAATATAACAATTGGTGTTTATTGCTGGTATTCATCAAATAAGCCATTTTCCTGGAATGAAAAAGTATTACTGTGGCTACTAGTTACATAAATAACTATTAACGGAATAAAATATATGCATGTGATGTAAAGTTTTTTTAAGAGAAAATGGCAATAAAGAGAAATACAATAATGAATAGCGGCATAAATCATCTGTAGAAACTTTTGACTTGTCTTGAATTTAAAATTTTGTTTTTTTACTTCTTTTTTCTTAATTTTGGCTTTACTGCAAGTACATGGAATTTTGAAATAATTTTACGTTTAACCTGTTACTCGGAAAGAATAATAAATTTCTTTATTCAAAAGCCATCTTTTATGTTTATTCCTTGGTGTGTGATTAATATTTTAAAGAAAACAAAAGAAATGTTTTCAATTTCTAATAGAGTGGATGACTCATATCTGTGAGCAAATTTAAAATCATTTGCGAGTTGAATTGATGCACCGATTAATTTTTTTGACAATTTGATGCACTTTGTTCGTCACAATACAAAAGCAATCAATTAATGTAAAAAAAGATTTTTCCGAAGGGATGTTTGCATTATTCAAATGCCATCTCTTAAGTTTAATCATTGGTCCATGATGCGAGAATAAATAAAGTTGTATTTCATGCTTTAAATTTTTGTAAGGATAAGGAAGGGCAGAGGGGGTCTAAAAAGAGATAGGCAACAAAGTGTGTTTTTATAAAGAATCTTTGTCCAAGCAAAAAAATATGCAATTTTATTTAACTTATGAAGATTTTTGGTTATTTATTATATGTTTTGTCATTGGCTTTTTCCAAAAATAAAATAAATAAAATTGGAAACTACAGCCATATTTTATCCCTTCACCTATTAAACTATATTCATTATAAAGATGTCCAAGAAAAGAAGTTTTCCCTCAATTGCTTTTAAAAAATTGCATACTAACTTCAAATTTATTAGTTGAAGACAAATTCTTAAGGTAGTAGTCCGGTGTGATGGGTCAAAAAAATCGATTTTTTTTTTACATTTTTCGGAAGAACCACATTTTAAAAATATGCTCTTAAATTTTCAGACCGAAATTTAGAATATTTCCAAAGTTATAGGCAAAACAAGAGAGCGCTCCGTAGAGTGTATGAAAGTGTTTGACAAGCCAGCGGCAGCTGCTCTGACCGTTCCCTCTTTTATTGTCCTTCCAACTTTTATTATTTAAAGATACCCAGGTATACATATTTAAGCTAACCTTTTCAATCGACAAAGATGAAATATAAAAATTTTGTACCGTATACAAGAAATATTTTCGAGTATTTCATCAGTAACCATTTATCGTTCGACGAGTGCGCATTGCTATAAGATGGGAAACAAACGTTTTAGCCAAGGTCGACACGAGAATAAAGGTGGAAGAAAAAGATCATTTCAAGGGGGGGAATCAATTTACGGTAGAAGCTGATACGAATTTTGTAAGTACAAGTGCAAAAAAACTGAAAGATAACAGTGACATGTTATAGACCTTATAAAACCAGTGTACGAGACTTTAGCATCTGATGATTTGTTGAAAAGATGCTTGGGAGGAAATACCCAAAATAATAACGAAAGCTTCAATCATTGTGTATGGAATTTCGCTCCGAAGCATATTTTTACTGGGAAAAACGTTTTGGAAATTGCTACTTATACGGCTGCCTGTATCTTTAATGAGGGTTTTCTACCTGTACTTAAAATTATGGAGGTAATGGGCATCACAATAGGTCAGACAGCAATGGACTACGCAGACACTGTTGACAATACACGGATTTTAAGGGCGGAGAAAACTGCAGAATTTAACTGTAAAGAGGCCAGAACCTTACGCAGAGCTCTTAAAGCTGCTGCTAATGACGATTTTGAGGAAACAGAAGGATTGCTGTATGCACCGGGCATAGCTGATTAAATAATGTAAGTATTATTTGTTGGCAAAACTTTAAACGCGTTTTTCTCGAAACCATGTTTTTGAAATTTCGGGGAAGCACTGACTCAAAACTATTCAACCGATTTGGCTCAAAATTTAACCAGTTATTCTACATACACATATCTAAATACCTAACCTTTAAAACATTTAATTTTTTAATAATAAATTAATTTTTTTAAACATTTTACCAACAAAAAAAATTACATTTTGAGAACTTTTTTTTCACAAGTAAGCTATTTTTTTATTTTTTATTATTATGTATATTATTGGTTAGTTCATTAGAATAAGGTCTACACAATAATAGTCTTTTTGATTTTTTCATTTCAGATGACTACGGAAGGCTGTGTGCTTCCCCGAAACAGCTCATCATTCTTTAGAGGACTCCACTTTGACATTACATATTGTAAATAAATAAATAAAAAATTAAATAATTTTTTTTTTTTTTGTAGCATATAAATTACTAAATAAATATGTAAAAGTTACAAAACGATCGTATATTATTTACTTGTTAAAAAAAGTAACACGAAAAAAAGTCGAAATTTCGGCCGTCACACCGGACTACTACCTTAAGTGGTATAATCAGCCCGATTGCCGTCATCTAATAGAGTTGAGACTTGGTAGATAGACTCATTGTCGATGACTACGCATTCTATCAAGTTTAGGGTTAAAAAAAAGACTAAGAAATATTGTCAATTGTATGGGGTCAATGGTTTTCTTCGTAGTGATGAAAGACTATGACATATCCTCGATTTGATCTCAAAAATCGGATAAATAAATTACAATCGCGCATAAAAGTTTGTAATACATATAAATAATTAATAGTACAAACTTAGTTTGAAAGGGTTGATTTCCTAAATTAAAATTGGGGGGGGGGGGACATCATGTAAGCAAAGTAAATCTCCTTGGTTTCAAATAGTTTGCTCTTTTCATTGAAGAATTACCACAACCAGGAGTGTAGCCCGGGGTTAAGTTTGGGGATATATTCCATCTCGAAATTTTCTTGCTTGCTATTAGAACACAAAAATCAAGGATATTTTGCATGCATATAAAACACCTGTTTTCCTGAATATTATATATACTCATTAATAACAAAAGGGATTGTTATGATTTTTTAACTTATAATTTGTATACTTACCACAACAAATTGTCTGGCTAAGCCCCCTACCACAATCCATAAAAAGTTTTCTAAATTAATGTAAGTTTTACATCTGATCTGAAGAATTGCCTTAAAATTAACTTACGAGGTATTCATTCAAAATCTTTGATATTTGTAATAATCTTCATGTTCTATCTCTTGATATAATGGAATGAAACAAATTTATTTTTCTCTCAATATTCTCACGTTCCATAATTGCACAGTTAAAATATGTCATTAGAGAACAACTCAGATGCAAAACAGAATAGTTAGGTCAAACGTTCCAGTGAATGAACTTTTAAAGTTTTATCGGTCAACTTCCGTTTTCAAAAATAGATTATAATTCAGTAGCCTGTTTCAAAACTCATATATATATATATATATATATATATATATATATATATATATATATATATATATATATATATATATATATATATATATATATATATATATATTTTTTTTTTTTTTTTTTTTTTTTTTTGATTTCGGAAAAAGTATCAGAGATTTCCTATTCGAAATTATAATTTATTAAATTGAGTAGCGAATTTTAGTGAAAAGTTAGATTGTAACCCAATATTTTAACACAAACAGTAATATGAAGAAATAGTAGTAATTAACAACTTGTTAAGTATTAAAATAAGTACTTTCTGTAGCTTTAACCAGATTAGACTCCAGTTTGTTGGTATCAAGTAAGTGTAAATATAATAAAAAAGAAATACCTTACAAGCTTACTAAAATCAAACTTTTACTATAGAGATACAAATTAAGATAGTATTCCACACACAAAAATTCTAAATTCTGTAATATAGAACAAATTATTATAAAATATTCTCAAATTTATTAATTAAAAAAAACTTTATGGAAAATACATACAATAATATAAATTTAATTCCATGATCAATAATAAATAATAAAGTACAACTTTAAAAATTATCAAGATTTTGTCTCATTTGTCATACGTATAAATACGTTTCCTATTATAAGCAGAATAAGATTCTTGGCAAACTAAAGCATATATATATATTTGATACAGTACTCTTTTAGTGTGTCATTGTAAAGCTCACTACATTCAGTATTTTCTGTTTTTGAAATACATTACTTTGCAGGTTCCTTGCAGCTTTTTTCTGTCATTACGATTAATTTTTTCGTAAATTCTCTTAATTTTCTGCTGGTTATATCGTATAAGGGGACCTTACGGTCTCGGAAATTCAGATCGGGATGAGACTCGGCAGATTGGTAGTATACCTCAAGGGTATCCACACAGTAAAGCAATAAAGCGCACTAACCAGAAGATTCCGATAAAACAAGCTCTAAAGTGTTACGCGCAGCTTATATACTAGTAAAGATTTTTACTCTGCAACTGCCCGGGGGCCAACATAAGTGGTCAGCGTGCTGGGTTTCCGTACGGACGATCCGGGTCCGATACCAAGTGAGGTTTTTTTTTTTTTTTTTCTTCTTCCAATTAATAAAGTGACTGTTGCAGCGAATAGAAATTTCATATAAATATAATACTTCATTTGCAGTTGCAGAGAAAAATCTTCGCTAGTACATAAGCTGCGCGTGAGTTTGTTTTCTCAGAAACTTCTGGTTAGTGCACTTTATTGCTTTACTGTGTGGATACCCTTAAGGTATACTACCAATCTGCCGAGTCTCATCCCGATCTGGATTTCCGAGACCGTAAGGTCCCTTGTTCGTCTAACGGTGTCCTGTTCTTTTTTTTTTTCTTTTTTTTTTTTGCATATCTCCACGTTTTGGAACACCCTTATTTCAAAAAAGTGATCTAGAAAAAAAAATTCTGTATATGTGTGTGTGTATCGGTGGTCAGCATAACTCCCGAAAAAATTGACCTACGATGTTCAAATTTTGAATGAGGGTTAGTGGCGGCCATGGGAACAACCATTAAGGTTTTCGTCAAAATAGAGCATTTACATAAGGTAGCTACCTTTGAAAAAATCATGTTTTTCAATGATTGCTAAAAAACGGCTCGAACAATTTTGATAAAAATATCAGTGGTAATGCCTCTTAAGGTGTTCTAGACATTCCCACATCCGCAATTCCCGTAAAAATGTTTTAGTGGCATAAAAAGTTGAAATACGAATGCCTACAACACAGATAGTTCTCTTTCCTTGAGCATGTAATTTGTGAACAGTAATGTAATTTGTGTAGTTTGAACGAAGAATCATTAACAATCATTTCAGATTAAATTAAATTCCCATCAGTTTGGTATTAAAATTTAAAACTATTATGTCTCTTGTTGTAATTCTCTCTTCCATTACCTCGTCGAAGCTTCATGAATAAAACATGTATACATATTCCAAAAAGTCAAAACAAAAAGAAAAAAAATACCAGGCTGAATAAACACGTTACTGCTGAAATGCTCCCTTTTAAAGTTAAGATCATATTTGTATCAAGAAAGCAGCAGGTAATGAATGAACTCTTACGATACTCGGAAATAAATAAATTAATGCTAACGTTACAAAACGTATGTTTCCATTCATTATCATTTTAATTGGAATGACAAACTTAAATACTTATCAATTATATACGTCTTTAATACAAGCGTAGGCAATTTTCTGGTTATCAGCATTTAATTCAATTCTCCCAAAAAATTAAACCAATATTTATATCTTGAACAATAATGCTCGTTTGGAACATAGCATCATCCAGTACACTGTTAAAAATTTTGTTCCACCTTGCACCAAAAATTGGTTCCCATTTAGCTGCCACCAACATTTGGTGCTTAGTTTCACGATTTAATGGTTCAACCTCGGACCATAAGCACCATTAAATCGCGAAACTAAGCACCAAATGTTGGTGGCAGCTAAATGGGAACCAAATTTTGGTGCATGGTGGACAAATTTTTTTAACAGTGTAACTGTGGGTGGATTCCGTTGTTTCACCGAAAGACCTTTTCTTAGTTCTTACAAACGATATATTCATTAAATCCAACTTATTTAATCCATGTTCTATAACCAAAGAGGCATTCATCCGTACTTGTTCAAAGAACGTATTAAAACTCATCAACTGTCGAAAACCGGACTTTGATAGAACTAAAGCTCGCCAAGCTTCTACAAAAGGCACGAAGTCATCGGCAAACTTTTGAACTGTCCCCTTCGAATGAATAATTGCCCTTCTATTTCCCATTTTAATTAGCGAACACACACAAATCCAAAAGACTGGAAAATCAGGGCTTCACTCGTACGTAATCCACTCTATTATTTACATACGACAATACCAGTCCAGTGTGTATGTCTCAAGGGAAGTTTGGAATGGATCTGCTTTTAAAGAGCCACGGAAGCTAATAAATTATGGCAAGCATCGCGATGTTGTCGCTGAAGGCCTTTGGCCATCCATATTAAAGGGCTTTCAATGCCTCTTTTACAAGGGCGGGAAGATGTATCATCGTTTGGAGGGTCGATTGAAATATCAAGGATATTGATTTCGAGTGTCAGTTAAGCTTATCAGCGGGAGTGAAATAACTGTGGAGGAAAAGTTATTGGGATGAAGATCTTTGAACGGAATTCTAAATTAATGTATTTCTATTTATTTATTGGGTAGGGATGACTGCTTGAGGTGAGAATTTTTGATAATTTCTGTCTATTTTAAATGACGAAGTTTAAATGTCAATTAACAAAAACTAATACTTCATTGACACTCGATTCTCAATAGAAATCGTGGTGTTGCTGCTATTGATAAAATTGTACCGAAGAAATATTTAAGAAGTTGTGCAACATTTATGGTTGTAAAAATATCAATTTTTATCGTCCAATATTTTGTTTCGTACTGTGTTTAAATCATCTGTTAAATTGTATATTTTACCTCTCATTCAAGATTAAAATATCTTACAAAATATACCTTTAAAACAGCGTTAGTCACTACGCGGCCAGCGAATCAGATTTGGCCCACGAACTACTGCGGCTAGCACTACAGAAGATTTTTAAAAAATTCAAATTTTATGGACCGTATTATTTATTTATTTTTTTATATTTATAATTTTAATTTATCCGAAATAGTATGTGTTAACTATGCAGATCGGTGTTCTCCACTTTGTGCCGGAAGAAACTATACAAAGAAGCTTTCAACAACGTGGTTTTTATTAAGAATAAATTCAGGAATTATTTATATGAATCTCATTTGGAAAATTTATTAAGATTGGCTGCAATAAATACTGCTGCAGACATCGACCCTATCATAAAATAAACTGAACGATTTCGACCGCCATTGTATCACAAACGTTATCGACAAAAAGGGAGTAATCTGGAAGTACATTTTAAATGCTTTTATTAAAATTTAAGTCGAGGCGCATTGTCACGTAGAAACGAAAGATTAACTTATTTTTTCTAGACTTTGATTTACTAATAATGAGAATTATTATTTTTTAATTATTTGAAAAAAAAAAATCCAATATTAATTTTAATTTTATTAAGATGAAAATATCAATAAATTTCCTCAGTTTAAAAGTAATAAAAGATACGCCTATTAGTGTATTGGCCAGCGAAAAGCTCCAACATAAGTCATAAGGCCCGCCTCTAAATGTTAATGGCGAACGCTGCTTTTAAATGGTGTGAAAATGAAATAGAGCAGTAGGAAAATTCCTCGGAAATTCAAATTTTCCATTCATATTATATACATGATTTATATATTTTCATCAAACTGATGATCAGTTATTTTAACAGGAACAAAATATTTGCATTTTATATTTCTAGTTCCTTGGACTTTTTAGGTACATTTTTATAACGTAATAAAAATATAATACTCAAGATGACATATAACTTATTACACATGAAATATGAAAAAGCGTTTCTAGTGAATAGAAAAACAAAACTTTTAATCACTCAAAATCTAGAAAGATTATACCATAAACAAAAAAAAGATGATATTCTGATATTAAAAGAGATTTTCCAGAAACGATTTAAAATCTTTCCCATTGTGTTCAAATACAAAGTAATAAAAATAAATTCCAAGAAGCTTGGACTTTTTTACACATGAATGTATTGTTAGAACAGAATAAATGGCAATATAACAATAGATGTTTATTGCTGGTAATCATCAAATAAGAATTTTTCTAGGAATGAAAAAGTATTACTGTGGCAACTAGTTACATAAATAACTAATAACCAAATAAAATATATGCATGTGATGTAAAGTTTTTTAAGAGAAAATAGCAATAAAGAGAAATTCAATAATGAATAGCGACATAAATCATCTGTAGAAACTTTTGACTTGTCTTGAATTTAAAATTTTGTTTTTTTACTTCTTTTTTCTTAATTTTGGCTTTACTGCAAGTACTTGGAATTTTGAAATAATTTTACGTTTAACCTGTTACTCGGAAAGAATAATCAATTTCTTTATTCAAAAGCCATCTTTTATGTTTATTCCTTGGTGTGTGATTAATAGTTTAAAGAAAACAAAAGAAATGTTTTCAACTTCTAATAGAGTGGATGACTCATATCTGTGAGCGAACCTAAGATCATTTGCGAGTTGAATTGATGCACTGATTAATTTTTTTAACAATTTGATGCACTTTGATCGTCACAAAAAAAAGCAATCAATTAATGTAAAAAAGATTTTGACGAAGGGATGTTTTCATTATTCAAATGCCATCTTTTTTGTTTAATCATTGGTCCATGATGCGAAAATAAATAAAGTTGTATTTCATGCTTTAAATTTTTGTAAGGATAAGGAAGGGCAGAGGGGGTCCAAAAAGAGATAGGCCACAAAGTGTGTTTTTATAAAGAATCTTTGTCCAAGCCGAAAAATATGCAATTTTATTTAACTTATGAAGATTTTTGGTTATTTATTATATGTTTTGTCATTGGCTTTTTCCAAAAATAAAATTTAAAAAATTTGAAACTACAGCTATATTTTATTCCTTTGCCTATTAAACTATATTCATTATAAAGATCTCCAAGAAAAGAAGTTTTCCCTCAATTGTTTTTAAAAAATGTCATACTAACTTCAAATTTATTAGTTGCAGACAAATTCTTAAGTAGTCTAATCAGCCCGATTGCCGTCATCTAATCGAGTTGAAACTTGGTAGATAGACTCATTGTCGAGGAATACGCATTCTATCAAGTTTAGGATTAAAAAAAAGACGAAGAAATATTCTTAATTGTATGGGATCAATCTTTTTCTTCGTAGTAATATGACATCTCGATTTGATCTCAAAAATCGGATAAATAAATTACAATTGCGAATAAAAATTTGCAATACATATAAATAATTTATAGTACAAAGTTAGTTTGAAAGGGTTGATTTCCTAAATTAAAAATTGGGGAAGAGGGGACATCATGTAAGCAAAGTAAAACTCCTTGGTTTCAAATATTTTGCTCTTTTCATTGTAGAATTACCACATCAAGGCTTGTAGCCCGGGGTTGGGTTTGGGGATATATTCCATCTCGAAATGTTCTTGCTTGCTATTAGAACACAAAAATCAAGGATTTTTTGCATGCATATAAAATAACTGTTTTCCTGAATATTATATATACTCATTAATAACAAAAGGGATTGTTATGATTTTTTGACTTATAATTTGTATACTTAACCAGAACAAATTGTCTGGCTAAGCCCCCTACCACAATCAATAAAAAGTTTTCCAAATTAATGCAAGTTTTACATCTGATCAGAATTACCTTAAAACTCACTTACGAGGTATTCATTCAAAATAGAGGTCGGAAAAATTGATCAAAATAAATATCGATACTATATCGTTGCATAGAAAAAAATATCGATAAAATTATCGTCGTATCGATATATCGTCGACCTCTAATTCAAAATCTTTGATATTTGTAATAGTCTTCATGTTCTATCTCTTGATATAATGGAAATGAAACCAGTTTATTTTTCTCTCAATATTCTCACGTTCCATAATTGCACAGTTAAAACATGTCATTAGAGAACAACTCAGATGCAAAACAGAATAGTTAGGTCAAACGTTCCAGTGAATGAACTTTTAAAGTTTTATCGGTCAACTTCCGCTTTCAAAAATAGAGTGTAATTCAGTAGCCTGATTCTAAACTCGGTAATTTTTTATTTTTTTTTTGGGATATAAAGGTTATGTATTTCGGAAAACGTATCAGAGATTTCCTATTCGAAATTATAATTTATTAAATTGAGAAGCGGATTTTAGTGAAAAGTGAGATTGTAACCCAATATTTTAACACAAACAGTCCTATGAAGAAATAGTAGTAATTAACAACTTGTTAAGTATTTAAATAAGTATTTTCTGTAGCTTTAATCAGATTAGACTCCAGTTTGTTGATATCAAGTAAGTGTTGTTGTTGTTGTTGTTTCTAATCTCCCTTTTGTCTGACGAAGTCAGACAATATCAGTGAAGCCATTGACATTAATGAAGTCTGACACTAGTTGTGGACAGTTATAAATGTCCTCCCAGTCCAGTCCAAGGCAGTCCAAAATGCGCTGAGGTGATGCCGGTTCTTTTTAGCATTTAGGACAAAGAGGAAAATTTTTGCTTCCCCCGGAATATGTGAGGCCTTTAAGGTGACCACTAGCAAGTCGGGACAGACTGGTATTGGTGTGCCTATCACAAGGAAGAGATAGGGAGTGTCCTGGCTTTTTGGCTTTATACCATTCGTGAGATGGAGGTATATGCCATTTCGCTTTATTTTGAGCTATTTTCTTTGAGTATAACTCTTGATATGTGAGTTCTTGAGTAGAGAGGACAGGGTGTTCTAGTCCCTCCTTAGCAAGAGTGTCAGCCAATTCATTTCCGTGGATGTCTACATGTGACGGGATCCACTGAAAGTGCACTTTGTGCAATCGGGATATGCTCTTGACTTTGCGTATTATGGATAGACTGGTTTTGTCTCCCACGAGGGCCTAGTTTTTAAGGTGTTGAATGGAACTTCGGCTATCGGATAGAATCCATAAGTCTCCGTAGTTGACCTCGCCAAAGATATTCTCTAAACCCAGGTCAATTGCTATTAATTCGCTTCGAAAGACAGAGCAGAAATCCAAGTAAGTGTAAATATAATAAAAAAGAGATACCTTACAAGTTTACTAAAATAAAACTTTTACTATAGAGATACAAATTAAGATAGTATTCCACCCAAAAAAATTATGAATTCTGTATAATAAAACAAATTATTATAAAATATTCTCAAATTTATTAATTAAAAAAAAAACTTTATGAAAAATACATATAATAATATAATTTTAATACCATGATCAATAATAAATATCCAAGAGAAAATATTATTTAACAAAATTTATTAACTGACTGAAAGGAAAGCACACATACACATAGAAAACAAAATACGTTTCGACTAGGGATGGAACGGATGTGAGTTTTGCCGGATACAGGATTTCGGATATCCGGGGTACCATGTCTACCGGATACGGATATCCGAAACGGATTTCACCGCATATCCGGCCGGATATTCGGTCTATATACTAAAAACGATAGTTATACGATATGCTATACGAAAAAAATGGTCATGATATGAAGTATCAAGTAAATTATAATTAGTGGTTAGCGCACCGCACTGCATGCCACAGGTCCATGGTTTGATTCGCGGACTGGGCAAGGTTGACTTAGCTGTTTATACCTGAAATAAATAAACTGAGGAGGACCATGCATGCTTGGGAACTAAACACTGGGGTTCGGCGTCAGAATGACCATCTGACCGGAACATCTGCTATGTGACACACAAATGCCACAGTCAAGAAAGCTGAGCTGAGCCCAGCAGGCTTTGGTCCACACGGGCTGTCGCGCCACCGAGTTAATTTTTTATATTTAAACTTTAGTTTATGAGTGAAAGAGATCTTTGTTGCTGATTTTATATCTTGTAATATTGATACTTTTAGTTTTTCATATACTTCTGGCAGGGCTTTATCACGAAAATAATTTCTACTTCGAAGCGGATAACGAGGAGCTAGGTACTTTATTAACTGACCAAAGCCTTCTCTATTCACAATGAAGAATGGTTCAGCATCAAGAGCCATTAACTTACCTAAAATTATATTAAAAACATTTTTTGCAATGTTGAAGTGCAAAATATAGCTACTTTCAATTTACTTCATGCATTGTTTATAATTGATAAATGATTACAAAATTATACCGGATGCATTTATTAATAACAAAAGATTTATTTTAAATATTTTATGAAATTAAAGTCTATTTTTTTTTTTTTTTTTTTTTTTTTTTTTTTTTTTTTGTAATGCACCTAAAACATTACGGATTTAAAGAAATCTCGTGGAAAACTTAAATTGGATCTATCAGAATATTCCGTCTTTGAATATAAACTTAAAAAATTTTGAACCCAAAATTCATCAACATTATGTTATACCATATTTAAAATATATATTTAATATAAACAAACAAAATTAGTACTTACATATTTTTGTGGTTAAGGCTTTTGCTTTAGGATCATCTAAACTCCACAATTTTGGTACAAATAATGTCGATTCCAATGTTGTCTGCGTGCATTTCTTGTTTTGATGAATTGTTTTTTCTTGTTCATCAATATTTGATGCATTTAGTGAGTCTTTTAAGCTTCGGTGAATTTCCTTATGCACACTTATTAAATGGTTCCATAAGGATTTTGTGGAAAAGGATTTTGGGCTTTTGCCGCACACAATATATTTTTTAAACGATTCTGTGGAGCAAGTAACACATAGGGCTTTGCTTTCGTCATTTCCATTAATTTTAAAATACTTCCAAATGGGTGATTTTAAATGAGCCATTATTAAAAATTATAAATTGGATTGTAATTGGAAAAAACTATGATTCAAGACATTCTAGAGAGCTAAATATAATTCCACATTGTGGCTCTGCGTTAAAGACCTAAAAATTACAATACTTCATTTTACGTCAGAAAAAATATACCAGGTTTCAACTTTTGCCAATGAAAAATCAGAAATTAGACCATACCATTCACAGCATAAAAAGGGTTAGGGTATTATCGTCGATAGAAAAAAAAAGCATTGAGGTGTGAGCATTGGCTATTTATTGCTTTTTACTCTCTAGCAAATGTCAGAAAAAAAGGAGGAAGTGAGAATAACTAAAACTCTTATAACTTATGTTATGGAAAAAAAGTACTATTTATTAGTATTTCGGTTCGTGTTTTACGGAGAAGCATTCAAATATAACAACTGGAATTAATCAGATCATAAACTTGGAATGAAAAGAACATATTGCAAAACACGTATGAAGAATGTGTATGGAAAAATATTGGAGGAATGGTTTATGCTTATCAACTCGGCGCCAATAATACAGGGAAAGCATAGTTCTCACGAAGGAACTTTTTCGTTTTCTAACTTGACTGCAATTTATGTCCAAAAAAAAAAAATTAAGAAAAAAAAAGTGTAGGATGCGGTGTTCCCTTTGTCCGAAAAAGATCATTATTTTTTGCAAAAAATTATTTCTTGTGGATACCTGGTGGCCGGATATATAGCCGGATATCCGAATGAAATTATCGGATGTCCGGTATTTCAAATCGGATATCCAACGGGGTTTCGGATATTGAAAAATCAGCCGGATATGCCGGATATCAGATATTTGCCGGATATCCGTTCCATCCCTAGTTTCGACATATTTAACAAATAAAGTAAAACAACTTACTAAATCAAAACTTATTTAATCAAAACATACTAAATTAAAAACAAATTTAATAATTATTAGTGACTTCCTTGGGCCTGTCTTGCAGAGCAAAGTTTTTCGAAGGAAAGCTTAATATTAGAAATAGCCACTATCAGTTCTGTTTCTATATTCAGCCGAGATCTATATTTTGTCTTTAAAGAAACAGCAGCAGAAAATCCAATTTCACAAAGGTAGGATGCTGAAAATGGTAATAGAATGCGATATGCCCTTGATTTTAGTGCAGAAAAATTATCCTCTATTCCTGCCCAAAATTCAAATAGTGATTTATTACTAAATTGTCTTTTGATTACGCCACTTGTCGTGAAGTCTATGAGTTTTTCTTCCTCATCCACTGAGAGTTCTTCAGGAGTCTTATGAAATGGATCCCTAACCTACTCGTAGCTTGTTATCAGTTAGTCGTCAGCAAGAAAATACTTTTTAAAATTCTTTGCCAGCATGGCTAAATGATTTTCAATGGTTACAAAAAAAAAAAAAAATAATAATAAAAAAATATATATATATATATATATATATATATATATATATATATATATATATATATATATATATATATATATATATATATATATATATATATATATATATATATATAGCCTTGTAAGTTTTAGTACAATCATCCACATTTGCAAACATTGTTAGGTTTTTTTGCTCTAAATTTCGGCTCCACAATTACAATTTCCTTTAAAAAGCATTAACTTTATCACTCGTATCCAACATATGTGTATTTGCTCCTTGGACTGTTTGCTCAACAGACTGTTTTCAAGTATTTTCAGAAAACCTACAAAATTTTGTTATGGAAAAAATTATAGCAATTCCTTTATCTAAGAAAAATCTAATAAAGAAACAATCTAAAGTGACAACTCTTAACTTGTTTTAGTCCAGTTCTAAGTTTCACACCGAAGTTTTGGGGCACAACATAAGAAATTTCTGGTTTAGAGAAGATTTAAGATTATGCAAATAAGACTTTATTATTTCACTCCATTTATAAGATTATATTTCCACTAATAATTTAACAAAAACATCAACCAGGCAGGAAAGATACCATTATTTCACGATAAAATGGTCTTGATTAAATCTCTAAAAAGGGCACAATAGGGTGGATCGAAAAAAAAAAAAAAAAAATTGAATTTCAATTCCTATCTATGGGGAAAAGATGTTCTATGGAAAATAATAATAATAATAATAATAATAATAAATTAAGTTCAATACTGCCACAAGGAGGATGAAGTTTAGGTATTTGATCCTTTTTATAGCAAAAAGTCAAAGTCGATTGAATTTTTTTTCTATGGAAATTCAAAACCTACCTATATGGAAAAAAAGTTCCAAAATAGATTGATTAAGGGGGGGGGGGGGGATTATGCTAAGCTCTGCGCAAGGGGGATGAAGTTTTTATATATTTTTTTATGGTAAAAAGTCAAAGTAATTTTTGCTTAAGTGAAATAGGCCTTTAGTACTTTAAATATTTATTGGGATGAAGTTTTGGTATTTAAACTTTCTTATGGTAAAAAGTCAAAGTAATGTTTGTTTATATGAAACAGGCCATTAGTACTTTTAAATGTTTATTGGAATGAGAGGACATGTACTAAATGGTCAAAGGAAAAAAAGCTTTAGGTACATATAACAGTTTCTTAAGTATTAAATCAAGAAAAATCTAAAAATCGTCAAAATTACAGTGAACGGTAATCACGTTTGGTGTTGAAAACTGGCTTGAGGTTCCGTGATTCCATGCAATTTCTTATTAGTGTGTCTCTTCTGTATGATCAGCGTACAGCAGCAAATACTTCTGTGACTATTCGTTCTGTAGCTAGAGTATGACAGGGAAACCCCTTGATAGTAGGTGGTATTGTCGTAGAAATGATTGCTGGTTTTAATATTGCTCCTGAAATCATGTCATCACTAAATTATTCTGTCACATTCTCCCACTTAATCAAGTCTACATAATCTTTCGCACAAGAGTCAAAAGTTGGTATGTTTAAGATACGAATATTATTCGCTAAAAGGGTTTGGGTTGAAGTTCACCATTTGACTTTGCGCGAATTCAAAATTCTTTGGAGGACCGATTCACTTATGTTACTTCTGTCGTCAGAGAGCATTGATATCAGGATATTTTCAGTAAAGTCAAAACCCCCGTTTAAAAAATTACTTGATCAATGACCTTCTTCAAATCAGTTGCCAAATAACGTGATAGAAAGATTGATTGATGCAAATGCTGTGCACCATAGCTTACCGATTATTTGGTTTTGATCTTGAACCACATAGGTGCCTAGACTTTTGCGATGAACGTAAACTTTGGTTGGACTTCTTCTAAGCCAAATAGAACATGAGAATTCTGTTGGGGGTTGTAAACCACCTTGAGTGGCGAATCTTTGCAGAATTTCACTTCAACAGCCCTTTGCTGCTTTGTCCGCAGTGATAGCTTCACAAATTTCCATTACGCACAGTTGATCAGTACTTAAGTCGTTCTTGTTAGTCAGTTCCCATAGGTTGGGTTTACGTGAATGAAACTACAAGTAGTATCTCGCATACGGTCACTCTTTGGCGTGTAACTGGCACACAAATCATTGTAGTGGACGCTTCAGAATCAGTTCCATGTTTCGTTTCTTTGATACCTGTGTTGACAGACTACCTATTATCGCAACCAACTTTGTTACATCTATGTCATTGTCGACGTTTGACCAAAACTTACGATGTGCTTTCCAATGATTTGTGCGCTCCCGGAATTTACAGACACATAACCGATGTATTCGAAGAATGGTTATTTTATTAAGCTTACGTCTTAGGTGTCTTAGGCATGTATATTATGACTTTTTTCTATTGTCTTCCAGTGATTTGCGTCCATCTAAGTATAAACCAAATGGGTCATGGTCATAATCTTCTACAACTGATTGAGAGGATATGTTGGTTCTTGCCTTTATTCCCTCACGCCAAATTTTATTTCTGTCAACAACGTTCGATACATTGCTTTGTGAGATAAAGTCTGCATCTCCATGCGTAGCTGACTCGATGGCAGCGCCTGCTCGATCGGAAATACCAAAGCGGTCCAATGGTATAACATCGGTTGGGAATTTTGTCACAACAGATATGACGTCGTCAACGTTTTGGGCTCCATTTTCAATGATAGATGATGGTGTAGAAAAGTCAGAAGGCTCGTACATCCTCCGATTCCGTTCACATCCGTTGAATTAAAAGAATCAGTTAGTGTTCCCCATATCGCTCTAGCTTCAATATTCATTTCGAGGTATTAGTATTTTGTAGAGTGACTTACTGATTCATTGACCTGATTACCATTTTTTTTCTCAGTTATTTGATTTATTAAAAATTCTCGCTCGTTCATTGGTACACTCCGTTCTTTCTTGCAGTAGCAACTCTCGAAGTATTTACAAGTACAAGTCATCAAACACTTGCTTTTTTCCGGAGAGTATCAATTAGCTTGTGATAGCTTTCTGTTTATTTCTAGCTTTGAAAGCTCGATATTTGTCGTGGTATGAAGTTATTTTTCTCAAAATGTTGTAGTGGTCATTTATTGATATATTAAAGCTCGTTTCCAGGTCTCTTCTAACTTACTTGCAATTTATTTACACGCGGAGAAAAGTGTATTTAAATGCACTGTTCTTTGCTTCTCTTTTTGAATGCCATTATACGCACCTTATTACGTTTTCGTATGTATGAAGTATAATTGTTGGCATATCACAGCCTGGCATAAATATAAGACAAATCATGTCTTTTCCTAACAAGGTCACAGTACAGTATTAGTTCAAGTACACAAACAAACAAATGTCGCACAGTAAAATTGTAATTTAATTTACTTTAAAAGAACAGCGTGCACCGATTAGGCGTCCGATTCCGTAAGCCGCTGACAACTGCACTACAGGGTTGTAGGGCTGATTCAACAGTGATGTGATGGGGAGAAAATTGGGTAAAAAAAGGTTGCAATGTACATTGTACTACTAATTATTCAGTAATCATCGCTTTTTTAGGACTTATATTGTAAAAAAACAATTATTTTTAGTGTAAAACCCTCTAACCTAAAATAAGACTTTTGCATTTTTATTTTTTCGAAAATTCAACCCCCTTGTGGTAGTGTTAAATTTTGAAATTAATTTTTTATATTATTTTTCCCTAATCTCTATATCATAGAACATCTTTTTCCCATAGATAGGTTCTAAATAACAATGCTTTTTTTTCTCCATAGAAGAACGATCCACCCTAGAGTACAAGCCTTTTAACCCTACGTGTTGTAAAAAAAAAAAGCTGCGTGATTTCAGATTACACTTGTAAAACCATTTTACTCCACTCCATCAATAAGTTTATACCTCAACTTATAATGCAACCGAAACTTCAATACAGCAAGAAAGATAATTTAATTTAATTTCATTATAAAATGACTTATGTTACTGGGGCTTCATTCACAAGCTGATTGACCCTACGTCCACTTCAAACTTTAAGTGATGTTTCACGCAAGAAAAAAAAACATTTTTTTTTTTTGTCAAATACTTTTAATGCTCCAGTTGTTTAAAATTAAACCTCCAAACATAATTAGATTTTATTCATCTTTCCATTTTCATGGTAATCCAAACCTTTCCCAAAAGAAAAACTCAATCAATTTCTTCCCACATCAACAAAGTAAGAATGACTGAGAAACAGACACCACTCACCCACTTCCCACAAATCTTCAGCTCTCTTTTTACCACATAACATTGTCGATCATCCAAGATTCCTCCCTCCACCAACCAATCCACTCGAAAGTACCCTCATAAATCCAACCCTGCCCGGGTAATTCCATAAAGCCAACACCCTCCGTCACAAAACAAAACAGACCCTCCACTTTAAAAAATTGCACCCTCTTCCCTTCATGATCTCCTGAGCACACCCTCGTTTCAAAATATCTCGTCCGCCGTTTCTCTTCATTTGGAATCATCTTCAAGATGGCCACAAAACTGACCGACCCTCTCCAACTTTTCACGTTTATTGCTTGGGAGGGTGAGAAATATGTTCTGGGAGACTAAAGTTTCTGAAGAAAACAAGAAAGGTCCCTTATTTGTTTTTCATCCATCCCTCAAGTTTCCATATTTCATGGTAGCTAAGAAGTGCTGAGTAAATTTAATATTCCAAGTGCCAGAGACAAATGTCACATTATTTAATTACGGGGGTCCAGTACCGAAATTTTGCCATAAATCAATTATTTTTTTGTTTGATTTTTTAAAATGGTTCATACATTCCTGAAGAGAATGATGTTTTTATCCTATTCCTCCGGTGATTAAATGCCATGAAATCTCCTTTTATTTAAGCATCATTAATGGGCGTAAAACGCCTTGAAAAGTCTGCTTTAAGTGCGTTCTTCGGGTACTAGTGTTTTTCACAGAAGTTGCCAATTCAAATCGATATATCTCCAGAACCATTAACAATAGTCTATTCAAATTTTTGGAGCATTTAATATTTGTAGTTTAAAAAGTTTCGTCTTCACAGAATTTTGTTTTTAAAATTCTGTTTTAAAATACAACATTTAGTGTAAAAGATAACATTAAAAAAGATCGAAAATTTTAATATTTTAATTTTAAGAATTTTTGAATTTTTTTCTAATTCACCCATCAAAATTCTGTGATAACAACATTTTCTTTATGTAATTATGTATTGCAGGAAGCTTTCAATTTGAAAAAAAAAAAAATTATTGACTTGTATTAAAATAAGCAAACATCAATTATTATGGATTTTTCTTGATTTTTAATTTTTTTTTTTTTTAAATAAATAATCACAATATTTAGAAAAGAAAACATTATCTCAAAGACATATAAATAGTATTTCATACATAACATAAATGTTTGACATATAAATAAGGTTTTTTTTTTTTGGTTCCTAACCCCTCCCTTAAAGAAAATATTCCATGTAATTACACTAAGTTGGACCTGGTGAAATAAGTTTGTGATCGGAAAGTCAAAGATTCAATACTGCCACGCCGAATCTTGGTCCCATACTATACAGCGAGTTAAGCGATAACGGGGGTTGGTGAATATTAAATTCGTAGCTGCCTTATTGCTCTCTCGATAGTATGGTGAAATTATAGAGGAAGGTGCTCTCTCATATATCGATCTTCGCTATCTTCGACCGAGTTCAAAATTATGAGACTGTAATTGGCTGTATTAAGAAATTAAATGTGGCAGAAATGAGCGGCTGGAATCGGTTATAAACTAGCATTATACTCAGTTCACTTCAACAATGCTGCCTTCCACGACTCTTCTGGTGTATCGGTCAACGAAGGAGTCTCAAAGAGTTGGTTGAATTAAAAATAACTAGTCAAAGCTTGTATACCTAGATAAGTAAAGATCACGCAATTTCCCCTGGCAACCTTGATTCAAGCTTTTACAACGAAAATGGCTTTCATGTACTTGACAATCAATCGGTCCCACGGAAAACTGGTATCAGACTTTTAGGTATTTGTTTACGAATTATCATTAAGATACCCTGTAATTGGGTGGTCTGGTTGGAGATATCTGGTTTTTCTCATGACAGAAACACAAATGCAAACAAAGACCACCTCTTGAAAGACTAGCTTCTTTCATACAGATAATGATCTCCTGAACAGTATAGCTACAATGTAGCGCTTGCGAAAAGAAATTCTCAAGACAACCAACTTATCGAATAAGCTTAGTTACAAATAAATAGTTATATTTGTCATAACATATTTAAATTTGGAGTGTTTTTTTGCTTTTTTTGTCATTTATGAAATAAGTCAATTCTTAATAATTTCTCCAAATTGATATCAATTTGAGAAATAAGATATCAGTTGTTTCGAGACTCAAAGTCATGTCTTGATATCTATTTCTTAACTGGATGACTTTATGCGGCAAAAAAACTAAAAAGGCAACTAATCCCTGATTTTCGGGTAAATACTCAAAAGTTCTGCTCGGATTGTCTAGTACGCAATCTGTAGCTATCACTACTCTTGAAATAAATCACATAATTAGAGTAATATCACTACCGATATTGCGTTGTTGAATCTTACTATACTAAAAACTCAGTTAAGAACATTTTGCAGTTTTACAGCCATTTGACTAAAACCATTAAATCAAAAAAGCCCATTCATTATCTAGCATGTCATGATAAATTTCGCATATGCCTTGTTATCTTTCTTTTTGTAGTACTGATTTGTTTCAGTTATCACTGCTCTGATGTGACTAAACGAAAAAAGGAGATTGGTTAATCAGTGCACTAATACTAATACTCCATTGTGCTACATATACACCAGCAATCAAAATTTCCCTGTTAAACTTTGGAGAGAAAACGATTAATTTAATGTGACGTAAAGAGATTCCAAACATCTTGGCTTGAAATGTGGCAGCGGAAACCAGTTTTGCCAGCTTCTCACAAATCGCGCCAACCTGTACGTGATATGGCAGTGATCTACCAGCGCAAACTATTTGGCAGAAACTTTACGATAACCATAGAAACAGTAGGATCCCTTGACGTAGCAGATTTTGTTGTGTGTTTTGATTGGACTGGTTTTGGCCCGGTTTTAAGGCATTTTCTTTTCTTAATATTTAAATAGCTAACTTTTTTTAAGGAACTTTTGTTTAAATATTTGGAATCAGAAAGAAATTCTTCATAAATGCAAACTAATTTCACTCGATTCTTAAAAAAATGCTGGAATTGTCCATTGAAAGTTGTTAGCAATAAAACTTACTGAGTCATTAAATTTTGAGAATTAATATATAAGAAATTCAGAAAGATATTCGAAGAAGTACCAAAGCTTGCCATCTCGTTCCTTCTCATAACTTCACATATAAAGAACTCAAAAGTTACGAGATACCATTCTCCTCCACATTTTAGCCTTGGTTCGGGACGATTTTCCCTGTCCGCAATGATTTGTGGATTTTTCTTTAAGTGATGATCAGTATAAAGGATGAGGAAGGATATGCACATCCCTCCAAAATTACCAAATATGACAGAAGTTGGTACAAGAAAACGTGTTGCCTCAGATCGGGATTGTATTAAGAAGCAGGGTGCTTTGGATGTTTCGTGATGTCATAGAGGGTGGTGATCATCAAGTGGAGAAATATTTCCAGGATTTGAAGTTGGGACTAGGATATCGTTTAAGGATTGTAATGCGATGTCCCGTTGGCAGCTGTGATTTATTTCAGTTTTCTGGTGGGAGTGGAAAACCGTAGATTGGTTTTTCAGAAAAGTGGTTTTTCAGGATATGCCTCTGCAATGTCCCCCAAAAAGTAATAAGAATAGTTCCAAAAGCATCAAACACACTATTTACTAAAGGTATATAGAAATTACTTTCAGTTACCCATATGTTAACATAGGCTGATAAAAGTATTATTTTCGGTCAAAAAAAATTTCAATTTTTGTTTGGCATTTCTCTACGTTTTGAAGTATCCTGACTTCAAAAAAGTGGTCTAGAAAAATGTCTGCCTGCGTGTTTTATGGTCAGCATAACTCCCAAACGAAATGACTTACTATGTTCAAATTTGTTCTACAGATAAATGGTGGACATGGGACCTGTCATTAAGGTTTTTGTCAATAATGCACATGCGCAAAACACACACACACACACACTAAAAAAGGAAATAACCAATAAAAACAGAGTTTAAATAAAATCTTTTTTATTCATTGTCAATATTTATATTCATTAAAACATCGTCGATATCAAAAACATTTCTATTATCAAAATAGGCGGCAAACTACGTTTCAAAATTTATATATCATAAATACACTTGAATTTATTCTCTCACATCCAAATATCAATTATTTATTCTCATTAAAGTAATTTTAAAAACTTTTTTATTAAAAAATAATTTGACAATAGGAAAGAGTTTAAAAAATGATCTGTTCAATGCTATTTTAACTCGATTGGATGACGGCAAATTGGTTTATTAGTATTCCGTAAAAGCCATCTTTTAGTGACAGCAACAGCCCCAAAATTTGATAGAATATATTGTCATCGACATCAAACCAATCTTTTTTTTTAGGGGGGGGGGGGGGAGGGAACCATGTAAGAAATATCGCCAAAATATCAATTTTTTTCAAATGAATGAAAATGGTAATTAAAACTATTCCACGTCGAATTTAAATGCAGTGACCAGTTTTATAATGTAATTTAAATATGTGCGATGTTCCACACCCCTACTTACTAAAACAAATGTGAGTCCTATTTGCAATAAAGTATCAGATATAAATTTAATTCTCTATTTGATTCCAAATTCTTTTCATTGAAGTCAATATCTAATGAATATATTGGTTCGCTTAAATTCAATCAAAGTGAGAATTATATTGATAATTTTGCAACCATACAAATATAATAAAATAAATCGATTTTAAATTCAGAGAAACATAAATCGCTCTGCTCAACTATTTTATTTTTAGAAACTGAATAGTTTTCTTTACATATTGTATATGTTTAAAGTAGACGTGCTTAAATTTTCCTTTAGATAAAAAAGCAAAAGCTTAAAAATTATTCAGGGTTTAATACGAACCTGGCAATCGCAAACCAATCTAACTTAAAATTGATTATGGCTACTGCCGCTGCTGGACAATAATTCTTTTCTGATATAACTCACGCACACACCAATGTATTCTGTATTTCTAATTTGCATTTATAATCCTCATTCCAAATTCTTTCGTCCATAGAAAAATAATTTCTAAAAGAAACTTTTCGAATCTATAATCGGCTTATCGGGGAAACCTTTTACAAAGGAAGAGAAAATATCATCGCCAAATATTCCAGCAAAATTATGGCTTTTAGATAACAAAACTAATCAGGTGTATTTGAGCACGGTTTCCATATTTCGCCATTTTTAATTTCCCCGGAGAAAAAGTTCACGTTTGGTGGAATTATAAGGCAAAGGGGGAAAAAAAAAAAAAAAAAAAAGAGCGGAAGCTTCCGAAACGAAAAGAAAAATTCTTCCATTTTGAATGAAAAATTCCAACAGATATCCACCTTTCGTTATATTTTTCCTTTCGCAGTTCGATTTCTTGCGTTCACAGGAAACTTAACATTTTTTCAAAATACCTCACACAATTCTTTTTTTTTTTTTTTTTTTACCCACACGAACTCAAATCTACGGTGAATTAAACGGTATTCTTCTTGGCTTCTTTTTTCACAAAAGTTTTATTCTTCCACTTTTTATTTTCATTTGCAAGAAACGAGCGAACAAATTTTTTTTAGGCAAGAAATATAAACGCCCTTCATTTTCGGTCTTTTAAGGCTTTTGTATGCGACTGATTCTAAAAAAGTGCAAAAACTTGACTTTTCTTTCGTGGCATTGTTTAGTTATGCTTGGTGGAGACGACCTAAAAAAAAATATGCTTAGATTTAATTCTAAAGCTATTTCAAACAGATGTTGGTTTTTAAGACTGTTATTTTTTCATGGCTTTTCAGCATTACGAGTCTTGTTTTATTTTAATTTAGTCTCTTTCAACGATTTTGAAAAGTGATGTTTTTTTTTGTGAGATATCCTAAAAAGCACACACAGAGAAGCATCGTACATCTCAAAGAGGTAATGTATTTTTTGCCAAGAATGAAGTAATTATATTTTTTAATTATTCAATACTTTTTCTATAAAATATTTTAATTATGAAAACTAGTTTTAATGTAAACCATGTTATTATAAAAATGAGCTTGAAAGTGTGACGTCACAGTTGTCAAATGATTACAAACCATCGTTCCCCTCTGAAGCTTGTTTAAGGGCGACAACATGTTAGCTGAACTCACACGTGAACCGCAGCCTTTTATGCAGTAGTGATGTTAACACAATATTTGTGTTTAGTTAGAATGCTTGAGAAGCTCTACTAAACATCAATATTTGCTTTTCCATCTGGATAATGTAGCTAACCAGAATACTGTAAATTACAATATCGATAGTTACGTTCCCTCGATGAAATTCTACAAAGGCATTTGAATGTACTGTTATATTTTAGTAGAACTCCGAATTATTATTTGCTTAGAAGGTCAAGGTAGTTTATTAATGCAAAAATGGTTTTTATCAGCAGACATTTGAGCGGATCCGTGAGTATTGATGAATAACTGATTACTCAGTGGATCGGAACACTTAATACATAAAAATATCACGTCTTTATTTGGATGGTAAAATACCACATTGGTAAGTGCGAGAAGAAAAAGGGTAAGTAGAAAAAGTTAGTTTACAATTTAGAATTCTGTCTTTCTGTTGCCAGGTAAAGGCGACGATGTTGCCACACATTCGTTTCAACAGCAAATATTTTATAGTAGGGAAATTAAGAAAGTTTTTTTTCTGGATGGACGAATTTAATTTTCAACTAGGAGAGTGGAACATCGTACTACTTTCAAAAACTCAATAATACTTGTCAATGGATTTAAATTTCACATAGATTGTTCCATTTTCGTATTTTCATTTCATACATTCATTTACCGTTTTCATAAATTTAACGATAATTCTTGGATTACCCCCCCCCCCCCCTAAGAAATATGCATGTTAAGGTCTGCCAATGTACTAATTTAGAATACTTGACATAACAGTGTTTGTTATGTTCATTCGACGAAATTCCAACAAAGGAGCTGAAATGTGCAACTCAATTTTAATAAACAGCTACTTATTTCCTCAAATTACTTCTAAGCTCATATTAACTTATTTGGTAGAACACTATTTCTTAGCATATATACGTTTTAGTTTCAAATGTTTTATAATTGGGAAGTCAAGAAAGATATTTTTTTCTGGGTGAACGAATTAAGTGCTAATTAAAAAGGCATTTGCATTTTTGACTTATATCTAACAATATACTTGTTCCACAACTTGAATATAAAACTTCTTCAATTACATATGCTGAAAATACTAATTTATGCTAAAATCGTACAGCTATTATTCCTTAAAACTATCTTTCAAGTTAAATAGTACACTTTCTAAAGTAAAATAACCGTTTGAGAATTTTATGATTTAAATTCTATTTGATAGACAATATCAACAGAATGAAGTCAATTTATAAATAATATAACCCATAAAAGCAGAGTTATTAAAAAATCTTTTATATGCATTGTCAATTTTTATATTCATTAACACAGCGCCGATATCAAAAACATTTCTATCAGCAAAATGTGCGGCAAACAACGTTTCAAAATTTATTTATTAAAAATGGACGGGAATTTATGCTCTCAGATCCAAATATCATTTATTTATTCTCATTAAAGTAATTTTATTATTTATTTATTAAAAAAAAATTGGCAACAGGAAAGAGTTTCAACAATGATCGGTTCAATGCTTTTTTTAACTCGATTGGATGACGGCAAGTTGGTTTATTAGTATTCCATAAAAGCGACCTTTTAGTGACAGTTACAGTCCCAAAATTTTATGGACTGCGTAGTCATCGACATCGAACCTATCTGCAACGTTTCAGCTGGATTGGATGACGGTAATGGGGTTAATTAGGCCTAAGCAGATTCCGTTGCCATCGACAAATATAATGGAAGTTAATATAAAAGATTTAAAAAGTGCTAAGCATTTGAATTTTCTCTTAAAAAGTCAACGACATAAAAAAAAAATATTTTTCATAGCGCACAAGATGAAATCAACGAAGATTCCTACCATTAATGGACATGCAACAATACTTAATAGATATTTCTAAAATAAAAAATAAAAAATATTTAATGAATATTTTTTAGAAATTTTATTAATTAATTAGAATTTATGATCCTCTTATCTTATTTTGGAACACTAACTGGACTTCCAGATAGTTAATATATACCATTTTGGAAAAACTGTAGAATAAATTGTATTAAAAAGAATTCCACTCCGGGAATTCCCCTTCGACTGTGCAGCCTGCAGCAAAAATACATCGGCTGGCCACATAGCGACGAACGCGGGCATAATGATCATATTGTGAACGTAATAATTTAAGAGTTTTTTCAAATTTTTTTATTATGCTAGGAATTGTATAATGTGAATATATACCGTGTAATTTATTTAAATGGGAATTAAAAAAAAAACTATTAACATTAAAAACGAAATTTTGTTCTACAATTTAACTAAATATTTATAATAATTTTTAGTATTAATCTTTTTGATGGTATTTTCTATTACTATATTATTGAACATGCTCCTAAGATACTTTAGTTAGAAACTCAGTCTTAAACCTTAAATTGCAAGCTTCCACATTCCTTTATTTTAATTAACTTTCTTCATTCAAACTCAACGTTCGATTTAATTATTTCCAGATAATATACTTCGATTCGGAATGAAGTTTTAATTGAAGTTGAAAAATTAATTACAAACGAATGGATAATCGAGCAGTTTTTCCTTTTAACCACATTCCTAATACTATCTGGAAACTTCCATTTCGGAAGTTTGGTGAATGTTCGCGGGAAATATATTTCAAAGAAGTTTGTAATTGAAAGTTAACCCTGAAATAGAACACATGACTTTTAAATCTAATTTTAATGTATTACCTTAATGTTATTACCTTGTAAGACCTTTATGCTTCTGCCACCAAACACACTGCAGTGGAATACTTCAACAAAAAGCTTTTCCGAGAATGAGGAATATCAATGTCCAATTACGAAGACAAAGGGAAGCTCCATTGTGAAAGGCAAGGTTTCTACAGACAATATTTTAAAGATATCACAATACGTTTCATGAATTTTTCCATGATGACACATAAGGAAAGATCTAATATTTAATTACGTAATAAAAAGATCTCAAATTACCACTATATACAGGTAAAACATTTTTTCATATACTTATGACAGTTTACAAAATAAATACATTTCCGACACAAATACTACCCTTGTATACTGAAATATCTCTCTCTTAAGATTGACGAAGTGTGATGTCAAAAAGGCTGCCAATCGGATGCCTTTTACGAACAAAACTGTCGACAAATTAAGAAATTTGGCTACAAACTTTTTGGGAAACTTGCCACCGAATATTCAAGTTTTAATACGATATAATTAAGTCAAGATGTAAATTCCATATCGAGACATGATACATGCCTGTTTCTGCAGCATTTATAAATACGTTTGAACGTTTAACAAATTGACTTCCGGTTGCAATTTCTGCTGTTTCAGTTTACGTTTTGTAATTCTCGACTTTGCCTTTCATTTTAGTACAGGAGATATAGGTTTTTGAGTGGAACTAATTCCCACAGAAGCGGCGATTGAATTTTTTAGGTCGTGGAGGATATCTTTTTGACATACTAAAAGTCTAGAAAAATCTGAGAGTGCAAAATGCGCTTTTTGGCCGCAATCTTGGATTTTTTTTGTAAAAATCATAAAAAGTCATGTGTGGTACCAGATTACAGAAAATTGTATGCTGAAAAAGATTATCATTTTGGTTTTAAAAAGTACAAATAATTATCAAAATAGTGACCAAAAAAAATAAAAGCTTATGCAGTGTTAAAAATCCTTTTTATTAATAAACAATAAAATAGTTTTATAATACAAATGCATCATGCATTTCGTCAATATCTTTCATCTTACATAAGAAAAAAGCTGTATCTATTACTATTCTTTTGAAATACTTTCTTTCAGTGCACTATTTGTCCAATCTCTACTAGAACAGTTACAACCTATCTCGGTACATTCCAAGCCATAACGTCGACACGTACATCTACCACTACCACAAGGTTCATTTGTATACGTTTTCCATGTGCAGCGGACCTTGTTCAACAATAACTCTGGTGCAGGGCTCATTTCACACGTTATGGGCTGTAGTTGGACTCCTACTTTTTCCAACTCCGTACTTGGCAATATTAATGTTCATAGTTTTCCAACAATAACATTGTAAATGCACGCGGAGAAACAGCAGCATCTTCTGTAAGTGGCAATCTTGCAATATTAAATTCACTTTTGGCAGTTGCGATTTTTTTCAAGTAGATATTTTATCGTAGTAGGTTCAGATTCTCAGTCTTTGGATTTCCACAGTACAATGATACCAATATCTGTGAGTTCGTTTCTTTTAGTATTTTCTGATCCAAACAGAGTAGCACAAATATTAAAATCTTTACATTTAGATAAATGTCTATATGCTGTCGATTTACTTTTACTAAATAAAGAGCTTGTGGTATCGCATTCGTTTAAAGCATGTGAAAAGATAATAATTTTGCATCCCTTATCGTCAAGCACATGTTGCACCGATTTAATATTACGTTTTTTTATCGCTGGAAGTAGAAGACTGCAAAAGTATTATGGTAAATCAAAAGTACAAAGACATCGGTGTATTCAGCAAGAACTGTTACATGCATTTTTTTATGCTAAGATTAGTGCTATTTTCACTATAACTGTGTCAGTATCATCTGTAGCATAAATCACAATGTGGCCATTCTCTTCCAAGTGTTTTCCAATCATGGTTATAAAGGACTGTATATTTTTTTATTGGAAAGAAAGGGTCCTTTGCCAATAAGAAGTGGAGAGCTCTCAGTTAATTTCACTGAACCATGGCCAAAAAATGGGAAATTTTCAAATGTATTACAACTATATAGCAGTCATTTTGCTATAAGCAATATCAAGTTGTGACAATAGTATTTGGTGTCTTTATCATCTCCAGTACAAAGGATGTAGAGCATCAGATACGCACAAAACAATCATCAGTAACAGTGAAATTTACTGAGGGCTATCCACTTCTATTTGGCAAAGGACCCAATGTAAACAAGTAAACAATCCTTTATTACAAGACTTGGAAAAAACTTGGAAGAGAATGGTCACCCTGTGATTCATGCTACAGATGATACTGATACAGTTATAATGAAAACAGCACTGACATTAGCAGAAAAAATGCGTGTAACAGTTGTTGCTGAGGAAAAATTATCTTTGTACTTTTGATTTACCATAATACACAAAATATTTGTTTGCCTCCTACTTCCGGCGATAAAAAAACGTAACATTAAAAGTGCAACATGTGCTTGGGATAAGGGATACAAAATTATTCTCTTTTCACATGTTTTAACTAGATGCGATATCACAAGCTCTTTATTTTGTAAAAGTAAATAACAGCACATAGACATTTTTAGAAATATAAGGAATTTAATATTTGTACAACTCTGTTTGGATCTGAAAAGAACTTACAGGTATTGGTACCAAAGCATTGATATCATTGTACGGTGGAAGTGAATTTAATATGGTAAGACTGCCACCTACAGAAGATGCTGCTGTTTATCATCTTCTCCGCGTACATTTACAATGTTATTGTTTTGAAAACTATGAACACTAATATTGTCAAGTGTGGAGTTGGAAAAAGTAGGAGACCAACTACAGCCCATAACGTATGAAATGAACCCTGCACCAGAGTTATTGTTGAACAAGGTCCGCTGCACATGGAAAACGTATACAAATGAACCTTGTGGTAGTGGTAAATGTACGTGTCGACGTTATGGCTTGGAATGTACCGAGATAGGTTGTAACTGTTCTAGTAGAGATTGGACAAATAGTGCACTGAAAGAAAGTATTTCAAAAGAGTAGTAATAGATACACCTTTTTTCTTATTAAAGATGAAAGATATTGACGAAATGCATGATGCATTCGTATTATAAAACTATTTTATTATTTATTAATAAAAAGGATTTTTAACACTGCATAAGTTTTTAGTTTTTTGGTCACTATTTTGCTAATTATTTGTACTTTTTAAAACCAAAATGATAATCTTTTTCAGCATAAAATTTTCTGTAATTTGATACCACACATGACTTTTTATGATTTTTACAAAAAAAAATCCAAGATGACGACCAGAAAACGCATTTTGCACGCTCAGATTTTTCTAGACTTTTAGTATGTCAAAAAGATATCCTCCACGAGCTAAAAAATTCAATCGCCGCTTCTGTGGGAATTAGTTCCACCTATAGCATATTTTTTGCCTATATCTCCTGTACTATTTGATTTATTTCTCCTGTCTGTGGCAATTATTATTTTGTATGGTTGGTTGGTTTGTAAGCTCAACGATCTATTTTATGCACAGTAACGGCAAATCAGGCCGGGAGGTACAGCTTAACTTGGATTCCGAACCACAACGAACATCCATGCCAAACCCGGTACTCAAACCAGGCACCTTTGGCATGCGAAGCCAGAGCGCTAACCCCACGGCCATCAAGTGGGCTATTATTTTGTGTGGAGATAGGACGATTTTTACCTATTCCACTACTAAATTGGTAAACATTGTTGAAATAAGTTTCGCCATTTTTTAAAAATTCAAATGTTGTTCCGAATACTATAATGAAGAGGACCGTTAGGTGATGTTGCACGCTGCTAGTTTTACTTTAAGTGCATTTTATAGTCCATTTTTTTAAACATTTTGTTAAAATAATGTGGCAATCGTATTAAATTGTGTGTCCAATATTCCATTCATGACAAATAATCTGGACTGAAAAATATAACTAGGGGCGTGGGACATAGCACAACTTTCAATTACACTAAAATACGTGGATTTTGTCCTTTACCGTTTGTATATTTTCATCATTCATTTAAAAGAAATGGCGGGGCCATCTTGAAACCGCTCTTTCCCTCTTTTGTTGATCAGGCCAGACCTTAGCAATAGTTTTCGCAGATGACGTCACACTTTCAACTCCACCAGGCTTGATTCATCCTTCAAGGACTTTTCGCCACCAAAAATACATTGCATAAAACTCTTTCACATAATATAAAAGTTATTAGCAGCTTTATTCACCACTGTAATAATTCAATTTGAATTATTACACTGGTGGATAAAACTACTAATAATATTTGTATTATTTACAAGAGTTTTTGTAGAAATTTAATGTTTAATGATTATAAAGGAAATTATACTTACGCTAAAGTTATTTAGACCAAAAAGGAATTGGATGACAGGATTTTGGCTTTTGCAAAAAAAAAAAAAAAAAATTAAGATTTCATACATGAAATATCCTTATCTTTTTCCCTCAGTTAAATTTCATAAATCTGTTTTGAAATTTCGTTTCGTAACTTGCTCTAAAAATTGTTTCAATGATTATCTAAGAATTTATATATATTGTTGCACAAATTGTCTGTATATAGTGTAAATAGTGACGTATTATTTTAAAATTCTATTGTAATTTATTTTTATCTTATTCTATTTATTAAAAGCGATTATACAGGTTAGAAAAAGGTGGCGACACCTAAAGCAATCGAGAAGTTTCGAGACGTTTCTTTTCCGACGAATTGGCTGGAAATTTCTCGATTGTTCTCTCGCGCCAAATATAAATAAGATTGTAGATCGGGAAAGTTTTCAGATTGACTTCGGACTTCGTTGAAAGCTGATCGTGATCTCTTTGTTGACCTATTGGAGTGAGCTTGTATAATCGCTATATTCGAAGCTGTTCTTGTTGAAGCTTGCATTGAAGATTAATAGTGATTGCACTGTTATCTGCGAATAAATTTTGTGAGTTTTCTGAAGAGAATAAATACTAGTTTTTATCTGAAAAACTGTGCCATCATTGCCTCAGTGGAAAAATTCATAACAATATATATATATACTTAAAACTTGTTTTGGACAAGGTAAAGATGTTTGAAAATCATTTCTTGATTAAAAATAATGAGATTTTGGATTTTATTAATAATAACAAAATTGAGTTTTTGTTCATACATTTGATTTCGAGAATTTATTCACCATTATACCACATAATGATTTAATTAATACTTGCTCTGATATTTTTGATAATGTTCTTAAAACTCTGATTTAAATAAGATATAATTGTTAGAGTTTTGCTAATTTAGTAGTTTTGAAAACAATTTATTTAATGGAAACAATTTTGATGGACAAACTAAAGGAATTCCTAAGGGGAAATAGCTTTTCTAGCGACTTTGCCGATTATTATTTACTAGAAAGGAGATTTCTAGAATATAATAATACTGAAGCTTTTAGATATGTTGATGACAATTATTTTTTATTTCAATGATTTGGACAAAATTATAGAGATTTACTTGAAGGATTTGATTTAAAATAATAATAATAATAATTACAAGAGCGCTCAGTATCTCGATTTAAATTTCAAGATAATTCAGTAAATATTGGGGTTTATGACAAAAGACAGGATTTTAATTTTGAAGTTATTTGTCTTTCGAATTTTATAGCAATTTAAATTTCAAGATTTTTAGAAATATTTATTATACACAACTAAATAAAATTAAGAGTATTTGCAATAATGCTGCGGACTTTAATTTGGCTTTTGGAATTTTTAGGGACAATTTGAGAAAAAACGGATTTACTAAACATTTTTGAATTTTCGTCTTTTTGAAAAAATTTTTGGTTTCTGATTCCATTCTTCGGGCGATATTTAAATCCAGTTAAATAGACCTAACTGGCTTAAATATTTTATTATAAATTTTTTTCATTTTTTCGTGGATCATAGATGGCAGTGAAGTTTTAAATGTTTTATGCGGGGCAATTTTAGGAATTAGGTTTTTCAATATTTAAACTCTTGGTGCTGGACTGCGTTCATCTCGAATCAACGTGGACATTAAACTTAGGAAGACAGCTATTTTGTTAAGTTTGGTTTACAAGGTACGTTTCGTTTTAGTATTTGTGAAATTTTTTGACTTCTTGTCTATCCGGCTGGATGCGTAGGGGCTTGAATGTGATTGATATATTATATCAGTAGCATTTCAGAAACGCCTCCATTAAAATCCCGGCTGTATTCAAGCCCCCTGACGAAGAAACTCAGTCGGGATTTCAAATATTTTTAAGATTCATATTTTAATATCTGTTTTTTGGCTGTTTAAGATCTAACTTTGTGCTCTTTATTTTTATTGTACTTTAAGATTGCTCATACAATAATATTTTGTAGACTCAATAAATAATATTTATGAATTAGAAGTTTGATTGTGTAGATTTTTATGAATTATAAATTTGATTAGCAGGTAATTGAATTGTATAAGAAATAGAACAAAGTATTCAAGCCAAGTATGTAAGGGAAAAAAAAATTGTCACGTTGCATCAACAAAAGTTTGTAACTGCCCTACTTATTTTTTTTTATTAAGATGTCTCTAATATTAGGTTAAATAAATGTTATAATACATAATAAACTTTAGGAACAAAAGTGAAACATTAACTTTTTCATATTTGTAAAAATTATATGTGAATGTTAGCTTTATAAAACATGTCCAATTCGTCCCTCGCATAAGGGATAGGACATTTTTCTTGCTATTTTAATTTACCAGTAAAAATAATATATTATTAATTACCTTCATATTTATATTATTCAAGTGAGTTAATATGATTGAATATGTTATTCTTAACGTTTCAATGCCGTAACTGTAGAAAATAATTTACAGGAAATATTTTTGTAAAACAAAGTCCCATCCCTCTCTATTCTCCCCAATCTGAAATGGTATTAGCGAGAGTTGAAGTTGTGACGTCACGAAAGCTATGGTCTGGCCCGATCAACTAAAGAGGGAAAAGAGAGATTTCACGATGGCCCTGGAAATGGCCAGTTTGGCGATATTTTTTTAGATAAATCTTGTATGGCTTGATGAAATATGCTCAAGGAAAGTGAACTCTGTGTTAAAAGCATTCGTTTTACAAATTTTACGCCATTAAAACATATTTACTTAATTTTGGAGGTGGTGATGTTTAGAACACCTTAAGAGGCATTACCATAGCGATTTTTATCAAAATCGTTAGAGCCATTTTTTAGCAATCATTGAAAAACATGATTTTTTCAATGACAGCTACCTTATGCGCATGAGAGATTTTGACGAAAACCTTAATGGTAGGTCCCATGGCCACCACTAACCCTCATACTATATTTGAACATCGTAGATCAATTTGTTCGGGAGTTATGCTGACCACATACACACATACACACAGAATTTTTTTTCTCCAAAATGTGGAGAAAGGCAAAAAAATCGAAAATGTACATATGGGTACAAATAAAAAAGTCAAAACGACTTAAACCAAACGCTTGGGGTGTGGAACATCGCATAACTTTCAATTACATTACAAATTTGACGTGGAATAGTGTTATTGTCATTTTTATATTATCATGTCTATTTTTGGCGATAATTCCTATATGAGCACACACACAACGAAAAAAAAAAAAAGCGTTGCTAGGATACGAATTTGTCGATGTACTTTTCAATAATTATTACATAAGCCTTTCTTGTAAGTGAAACAGAGGAGACAAGAAAACGGTCGTTGGTGAGTGATGCTCAAGGGAAGAGATATCTCTGCGTTTAGGGTACTCGTTTTTTAACGGAAATTTCGGAGGTGGGGACCTTAAGAAGTATTATCGTAAAAATTTTGATCAAATCGTTAGTTCCGATTTTCGGCAACTGCTGAAAAACATGAATTTTTCCTGTTTTGTGCAAGCGCAATATTGACGAAAACCTTAATGACAGGCCCCATGGTCACCACTAACTTGTACACCAAATTTGATCATCGTAAGTCAATTGGTTCGGGCGTTATGCTGACCATGTACACACAGTACACGGACACATAGACAAACATTTTTGAAGACCACTTTTTTGAAGTCGGGATGTTCCAAAACGTGGAAAAATGCACACAAAAAAAGTTTTGACCAAAAGTAACAATTTTATTGCCCTATATTAACACATAAAGGTAATTAAAAGTAACACATCCTTTTTTTTCAGAAGATTCACACTATACATAAAATATTGCATTCACTTCTCTTTTTCCGACAAAGCAAAATTTTCCTGCATCGGTCTGTGTGTCAGTCTACAGAAACTAACTTACAATACTCGAGAAATTTTTTAATTTAAAGCGTAAGTAGTATTTAACCCTAATTCTGCTTCTGACGAAAAGGAAGTTACATATGTTGTGACTTTTGGCTGTGGGATACTTTAAAATGGTAGTGGTGAGGTCCCATGAATACATGTTATTGTAGGAGAACATAATACGAGATGTTGCGAACATCCAAACTAACAATTTACTCACTGCTGTAGAAAACGCCTTATACTGGATGCAATATGTTGTATGAACACCTGGAAGATCAGCATATTGAAAATTCTTAGGAGTCCTAAAAGTCAAGGTATAAAAGCTTATTTTCTGTATTTCATTCATTCATTTATAACTGTATGGTATAATCTTTTTTTTTTCTCTCTTAACATTTAATGAATATTCGGCGTAATTCATTGTGTTGTTTATTGAAGTTATCCACGTGTTTTTCTTGGTTCCGACTGTTATTTATTATGGCAAGTTTTCAAATTTAAATGTCGAAGATGTTTCCTTTGAACACCAAATGGTACCAATTGTGGAATTTCAGAAAAAAATGTTGGTAAAGCTAAGAAGTTCAATTAATATATATATATTTATATATATGTATATATATATATATATATATATATATATATATATATATATATATATATATATATATATATATATATATATATATATATATATATATATATATATATATATATATATATATATATATATATATATATATATATATGTATATATATATATGTATATATATATATATATATATGTATATATATATATGTATATATATATATATATATATGTATATATATATATATATATATATATGTATATATATATATGTATATATATATATGTATATATATATATGTATATATATATATGTATATATATATATGTATATATATATATGTATATATATATATATATGTATATATATATATGTATATATATGTATATATATATATGTATATATATATATGTATATATATATATGTATATATATATATATATATATATATATATATATATATATATATATATATATATATATATATATATATATATATATATATATATATATATATATATATATATATATATATATATATATATATATATATATATATATATAGAGAGAGAGAGAGAGAGAGAGAGAGAGAGTAAATTCTAATTTAGAATGTCAAACAAAAAAAACTAAATTTAAAAGCCATTCCGTTTTTAGTAAAGTTAAAAAAAAAAAAAAAATAGTGAGAAATGTTGTAATATGTAATTTTTTTCTTCGTGATGATTACTTAAACATTTCATAGGTAGAGTTGAACAAAAGGCGCTTCCGAGAATGAGAATCCACAATAGGTAATGACGTTCACAAAGTCAAGCTGAATTTCAAATATGTGAAAGATAGCGCAATACATTTCATGAATTTTTTCATAACGACACACCAGGAAACAGCGACAAATTATTTCGTTCTATTACGTAGCTATAGTTACGTAATAAAATAACTCAAAAGACATTTATGCATATAAAGTACTTTATCATGAACCGTTTCAAAAATAAATTGCGTCATCAGGTCCAGATATCAGGCATGCTCACATCGAAACTTTGGTTTGGTTTGAAACTTCCGACTGACTATTTCTGCCACTTATAAAGTGATTAACACAATCATACACTTCTCGTAATTTTGTGCATCTAGAAGAATACGAGATCGAACTCTTTTAGTGTAAATCCCTCTCTCCAACCCCATCACACCAACAAGAGGACATTGTGGTCACGACAGATTTAATGTGCACCAGCCCCCATTAAATACACACCAATATTTGGCGGACCGTACTCATAACTCCCCGATCATGAGCGCGATACTCTACCGCAACGATATCGGAGCCTTTCGTCAACATTTTATGACGGATATATTCCCCTGTTAATGCTAACGAAGTGTGATGACAAACAGGCTGCTAATTTGATGTTGTTTTTTTTAACAAAAATTTCATTTACTCAATGTACTCAATGTGTCGATTGTAAGTTTGGCGACAAATTTTTTGACAAATCAACATTGAATATCCAAACGTCATATGGTGTATATATATATATATATATATATATATATATATATATATATATATATATATATATATATATATATATATATATATATATATATATATATATATAATAATCTTAAGTAAGTTCCGTATTTAAAAACTCAAATAAAAAAAGTCAAACTTAAAAGTTGTATTGCTTTTAGTAAAACTAAATAAATGAATATTGAAAAATGTTGTAATAAAGAATTGGTGTTCTTCTATTTGATGTCCCCTTGAAAAAGTGTTGGATCTTTTTCCAGAACGGTAGCTGTTCTTTTGGAATGTACGTCATATTTTTTCCTTTGTCATCTATTTTGCTTGCCTTAATTGTTCTCCTGAAATTGTTCTCAAATAAAATGTATTTTCAGCACCAAAAAAAAAAAAAAAAAAAAAAAAAAAACATATTGTCCCACCAAGGAAAATGTGTGACATAGCAAAATTTCCATCAAACTTTTCTTTTTCTTTTTTTTTTTTTTTTATCCACCCTAACTAGCATAAAATTTTTTTAAGACTGGTAATGTTGGGTATATGGTTTACGGAAGTGTGAAAAAGCTATGGCTTTTACCGAAATTTATGTTAAAAAGGGTCTTCTGCACAGAAGTTCACTTCTTGCATTATACAGAAAAACTTTGCTGTTCTACTACAACGCGAATATGAATGGCAAAAACAGTAGATTAACACCGACACGATGTGTCGACTTTCTAAAAATCACAAGCGAAAAAAACGTCTTTTTGTCAAAACAGCAGAAGCTCCTTTTAAAATCAAGAGGTTTATATACACATGTACAAAACTACTGTATTTAACAAACGATTCAACCCTGGAAAAATAATTTCTGTGGCATCACACGCAATTTCGAATGATTAAATATCCCTAGTCCAGACACATTACTTTCCTTACCTTCTAGAGAAAATTCTTTTAGAGCCATAACAGAAACTACTACTTCTTATTATTTTTGCCATACTGTAAAGCCGAAAAAGGATAGCAGATTCTGTTAAGAAAGTGGGCACTAAATTAAAACAAAAGCTCTTCCGGAAACTCCCATGTGGATTGCTAGCAAAAGAAAAATTCCTGTTCCTACCCAAGCTACAGATGAATCAAAAATGTTCTTTTTAAGAACGCGGCCATAAGTTTTTCTTCCTACCCTCCGCCTATCTTTTAAATTTAGAGAGAAACCATTCCCGGGAACAAAAATAAAATGATAAAAGGAATATCATAATCTCACGGGAAGGTTTTCCTACTGAATAATGCGCCGTATTCAGTAACGAAAGCAATTCTCGGGTGATATGTACCCGTTCTCTGTTCGTAATGGCGTCCTAGCACATTCTTCGCTGCATTCTCGCGCGTGGCAGATCTTCTTTTTGGCAGGGCTTGTAGCATCTGCTAGATAGGGCCTAACTCCGCTATAAGCAGATGGGGAATTGCCGTTACGGGAAAACACGATTTACGCGATATCCGCATCTTATTATAATGATGTTATCATGTAGCTGCTAGGGGAAAAGCACAAGGGAATTTTTTTTATTTTTTTTCCGAGCGAAAGGATTTGTTGCCCCTTGTGAATCCAGACCGAAAACTTTCGTTGTAAACAGGGTAAACAATTGTTTCTTGTTTGTAAGCATCATAAAGAGATCAGGAGTTAAGTGATTTTATTAAAAAAACTAGAGGACCGTTTTTATCTACTGTGTTTTTTAATAATAAAATATTGCATTCTTGTTTCCAATTGTTTTTCAAATGCTTTTGCATCTGGAAATTTATTGTGAGAAGAATCCTGCCCTAGAATTAAATTATACCGGCAACGATCTGAAAATAACTCATATATATATAAAAAAAAAGGCATTTCTTTTTGTTGAATTACATCTCTCGCATCAAAACAATTTAGTTTACAAAAGTTCCACGCACATAGTGGAATGATCTGATAGCGTAGTGGATGATCGGAGAATTGTGGGTTCGATAATCGGTCCGCCAAATATCGGTGTGTACCTAATAGGGGCTGGTGCATATGGTGCATCTGTTACATATCATATGTCACATATCACATATCATATGGTGCATGTGTCGTTGAGATGGGGTTGGAGAAAGGAGTACTACACTAGAAGATTTCGATCTCGTATTCTTCTAGATCAGTGTTAGCTACTACGCGGCCATCGACAGACTTTTCTACTGCCCACCGGTAAAAAGAGAAAAAGAAAAAATCAAGCTTCACATGGTATGGTCTTTTTTTTTACATAATTTTAATTTGTCTAAAATAGTATGTGTTAAACTATGCAGAACAGAGTTCTTCACTATGTGCCCGAAGAAACTGTATGAAAAAGCTTTCACCAAGATAGTTTTCATCAAGAATAAATATAGGAACAACTTAACTGAATCTCATTTGGACAATTTATTAAGATGTGCTGCAACAGATTCTGGGACATACAGTGACTCTTTCATAAAATAAGCTGCACGATTTCAATCGTTATCGTCTCCCAATTGATATCATCAAAACAGGGTAATCTGGAAGTACAGTTTAAATACTTTTATAAAAAGTTAGGTCAGCTCGTATTGTCACGTAGGAACGAAAGATTCACTTCTATTTTAGACTTCGATTGATTCATAATGAAATTTATAATTTTTAATTATTTGAAAGAAAAAAAAATCAAATATCAATTGTAATTTTATTAAGATAAGAAAAATATCAATATTTTTCAATTTTCAGAAATGGTATACCTTGTTAAATCGATAATAATTAAAGATACATATATTGATGTATCCGGCCCGTGAAAATCTTTAACATAGGTCATACGGCTTGCCTCTAAAATTTAGTGGTGAACGCAGTTCTAGATGCTCAAAATCACGAGACGTATATGGCTGTGTTAAGCAATTTTTAAAGGACAGAAATAGACAATTGGGAGTTCCAAACCAAACCAAACACACAGTGGAAAAAAGTCTTTCACTTGAAAATAAATATATTTTTGAAGTCTGGGAGGATCATTAAAAGTTTAACATCTTTCATAGTTTTACACTTTTTATATAAAATTAAGCTTGATAGAATGCAATTTTTTCAAGCTAAATATATATGCTTTAAAAAAATATTCTAAAGCTAAATGTTAACATACTTCACTTCAAAACTCAAGATTTGATGTTTAAGTAGTAAAAACTGTATATTTTCCAACATTTACCCATGTATCACCGCAGTGTTGACCAATCTAGGAAACAGGGGTTCTGTAAGATTGACCAACGCTGACCGAAATTCGACCACGATTTTTTTTTAAATAAACATTAAAAAAACATTACAGAGCATATTTTATGCTCTCCGACCTTACTTACAAAAAACATATTTCAACAATTTCAAAACTTTGCATGAACATTTCAAAACTTCCAGAACATGTTATCAAGCATTGGGTGAAGTTGGTCAATATCTTTAACAAAGGCTGGTGTACGTTCCACATCGGGATTGGTCGCTGTAGAGCGATATTAGCCAGATTTCTTGTGCTACTGGAACCTTTTCAAAACAGCTCTTGAAAGAATTGTATTTATAGTGACACTTTGTAATATAATATTGTTGCGTGGACGGGTTCGAAAGATTTGAAGCCAAAGCAGATCAAAACTTGCAGAAATTTATTCCAATATAACTCTTCACAGATTCCTTTACAACTCCAGAACTTTTCGCTCTAGTAGACTTAATACAGCTCTATACACAACAATAGAGCACAAAACAGTAGTTAAACTTGACACATAACTGCTAAATCGCCGCAAAAGACAATGCAATACAGTTCGCTTTAGAACTACTCGGAATGTTCACTGAGACTCAGTAATTCCAGTCAACTAACTGACTCAACTCACTAATTCAACTAACTCCCCGCTCACTTGGCCGGTCTTATACAGGGGAGGCGAAACTTCTTGAAACTTCTAGAGGTAGATATTTGGAGAACTTTCTAGATCGTAGTCGAAAAGTCCTATACATGTACATGGGGACCGAAAATGACGACATTTGGCAATTTATTGCCAAATTTGGCAACAAAAATTAGTCACCAAAACCATCGCCAACTTGGCTCTATCTCGCCAACTTGGCTCTATCTCGCCAATTTGGCGAGATTGCCATTACCATAATGTTAAATGCCCTGCTCCTTGTAAAACTCGCTTCCCATCGTTACCTCTGTAAAACTCGTTATCAAGCATTAAGACCCATATTGCAGGGAAGCCAACTTAAGACGAACTATTGCACTGCCTTATGCAAAATGTACATAAATTTTCCTATTTACAAAATTAACACTATGAAATATTTACAAATATACAAAAATTCGTAACAATATATATATAAGAATCCTTTACTTGGCAAAAAAAATTTCTCGAGCATTAAATACTATAGAGCAAAGGAACATTGCTATTCACTTTTTAGAAACCGATTCTGTAGCGAGACTCTTCCTCCTAATCGCATTGAATTTTTTCAGAAACGAACAGAGAACTTTCTTTTCGAGATTATAAAGGTCAAAAATTAGTTTTGGTGAAGGAATAACATTTATTAATGAATATAACTTTACGAAAACGATCCATTAAATATTGACTCGTGACCCACAGTTTGGGGTAGTGAATCTTCCGACAGCTATGTGATCATCCTGGTCTACGGAAAGCATAACTGACACCAAGATAATCCTTGTACTACTTATTTTACTCGAATTAGTTTACTGAGTTTCATCAACGCTAGCCAAAATCACTCGACATTGGCCAGTCCTGTTTTAAAACATAGTAAACCGGACTAAGTTACGGATATCAGCCAATCTCGTCCAATGCAGGATGAAATATACTGGAAGCGCACAGTTTTAGAATTGCAATATTTTATTTGTAAGAAAGGACGGAAGTCTAAAAAAGATATTTTGTGATATTTTTGACATGTTTTTATTTTAAAAAAAACTTGTAGTTTGGAACGATGCTCAAGTTTCGGTCAGAACTGCCCAATCTTCCAGGACTCCTGTTTCCGACTTCGGCCAACACAGCAGTAATACTTGAAAATGCTTCTTTTGCATGCAGGTCTAAAGTGGTTCCGGTGAGTGTTGTGAAAGGGAAAAGCAAATGCTTTCCACTTATACCTATTTATTAGTGAGTCGAAAGGTAGCCACATCCTATCGAATTTTCAAGAGGATTTTCGATATTCTTTGACAAAGTTTCACGACATTTTTATTTTACAAGACGCCATTTGCAGTTCTATCTACTAAACATGAATTGCTAATGTAATGAAATTTAATTTAGGGTGATCCAAACGTCCAAATGTAATAGGACAATTTATGGACATTTACTAAGTCAGGGTTCCCACTGTCATTGAAAGTCATTAAAAGTGCTTAATATTTTTGAACTTGTTTTCAAGGCCTTGAAAGTTCTTGAAAATGCTTAGAGGTGCTTAAAAGTCCTTGAAAATGCTTAGATGTCCTTAAAAGTCCTTAATTTTTACAAATGCTGTTCAACTGCAAAATTTAAAAAATACAACTCGGACTTGCTATCCCTGTGACCGCCACTTATCTGCACCTTATCAAAATTTTCGGACATATTTGTATTGCGCATCCACCAACTTTAACTTTTTTGGTAGAATATACTTTATTAAAAAGTTAAATATAGATATGATACCTGAAAAAGAATTTTCATAGGTCCTTAAAAACATTAATTAGGTCCTTAAAAGTCATTGAAAAGTCATTGATTTTCATTCTGCGATTTGAGTGGGAACCCTGTAAGTGAGTGTGGAAAAAGCCGGTTGTTTTCCCTAAGAGGGTTAGAAATTATTATCTCAAAAATGCTCTTGATATATCTAATATCTTTTTGATCACAATTTATATTACAACGTTAGCATTTACAATAGCCGTTCAATTAAAATGAGCTAAAATATAATTATAAAAAAAAAACGCTCCCTTACTTACTAGATATCCATACAAGATACAAGTAATCACATTTTTCCAGTGATGCCAAATTACATAATGTACTCATTAAAGCGCATCTCACCCTCAACAAAAGTGGCTCGAATTTTTTTTTTTCCCGTCAAAAATTATCTAAAAGTGGATATTTCACCTCAAATTACCCCACATGGCATCGAAATAACTGTCGCATAATTCAACTTGCCACGCTCACACCGCAATGTTAATCTCATCTCCCAAGTCCTAAAAATTCCAACCGTTTTTAATCACATATAAAGTCCGCCATTTCGATCGTTAGCACATCTCGTTAATGCTCGCTCGCGAGGATATAAATCCGATTAATTTGATGATCGGATTGCAAGATTTTTATCCGACCATTAGCCGCATATCAAACTCCCAATTAGCGCAACCCCCCTCCCCCCCCCCCTTTTAAATGATATTTGATTCATAATGGCGCTTGCCTTGCGCAGTGTCAAATGGGGGCTTAATCCTATCTGCCCGGGGTGGCAGAGCGGAGAGAGGGATTTATTGGGAGCGGAGCTTCAGTGACATCTGCTCATTATGGTAACGAGAGGCTTTAATTATGCGGTGAGTGCTATTTCAGGATCCGGACGGAATATGACGCCCTCCTAAACAGTGTATGGATATAGGAGATTAATTGGAGGAGGCGTAAATGGCTGTATTAAGCGGGAAAAGGTTGATGGTGAAAAAATTTAAGGAGATTTATGGAAATCCAAGGATCTGAAAATAACTTTTATAGTGGTGCTTAAGAAACTCGTGGGGTGGTTCATGACAAGGTTGCATAGGAGTGATAAATTTAGTTGATTATACTCCGCCTTTTGCAAGAACGAAGTATCTGCAATATTCACCACTTTCGAATAGAGGCTGCGAGTGGTGAAAACACGGATAGCAACGGATTGTATCATTTCAATTGATCACCGTGATATCGCAGTGGTCAATTGAACTGGTATATTGGAGAGAAAGGTATAAAATTTTAAACACGTTGGTTTTTCAACATTAATTGCTATATTAAAATATGGCAACAAATTGTTGTAAAATCTGAATATAGCGGAATTAATCTATCGGTTGCTCTCGTTAGAAAGTGCCGTATTATCACTGTACTTTATAGTACACCTCAAACGGTCACTTTTGAAGAATGCAAGGCATTTTCAAGACACAGAGACGGGTTTTGAGTATCCCGAATTCACCAGTTTTGTTTAGTGATAAATCTGTCCAAATGAAAATGGATCTCTTCGATACGCCATATTCAGTAGTCATGATATTTGCTTTCATAAATCAGTTTTGCAAAACATGGTATTTAAAATGCCATGCTTATCTCTCTGTTCTTCTTCTTCTTCTTCTTCTTCTTATTATTATTATATGTGTAATGTTATTATATGTGTAAAAAAAATAATGAAAATATAACTTTAAAAAAAATCTGTACACTGTTTAAAATTATTTACTGGACAATTGTGTAACAATATATGATAAAATCATTTTTAAATCCTTTATATTAACTTCGATTTTGTACGTTTGTCAATGGGGACCAAATATGCGGAGGCCTAATTAACCCTCTTGTAGTCCTCCAATCGGTCTGAAACTTGGCAGATAGATTTGATGTCGATGACAATGCCTTCTTTTAAATTTTGGCGGCTGTCACTGTTATTAAAAGGTCGTTTTTACGGAGTACTAATAAATCAACTTACCGTCATCCAATCACTCTGAAATAGCATTTAACCGGTCATTGAAGAAATTCTTTCCTGTTGCCAAAATTGATTTAATAAATAAACGATAAAATTATTTTAATCAGAATAAATAAAAGATATTTGAATGTGAATGCATAAATTCACATTCATTTTCAATGAATATATTTTGAAAAGCAGAATACCGCATATTTTGCTGATAGATATATTTTAAAACTTAAAATAAGATGCCAATACCAAGCACACGCTGGCAGCAGAAACATAGCTTTGTTAATGAATATAAAATTGGCAATGCTAATAAAGGATTTATATTTAAAACTTTTTTTATGAGTTATATTATTAATAATTCGAATTCAACGCAGAATCTCTAAATTATCGTCATGGAAATGAATTTTTCATAAGCAACATTTGAAGAGTTTGGGTGAATTAATAAAATTTTATAAACTTAACTAAAATTTAGTATAATTAAATTAAATTAATTTAATGTACTAATTTTATGCCTAAGTAATACTTCATTAAAAAACTATTTGATACTCATTCTGATTTAAATTATTTCATGCTTTTTTTCTTCTTCTTCATTCCCCAAGACATTCTATTTATTTTTTGCCAAAGTTTTAATAACATAAATTTGAAATTATAATTATGCATTCGCTAGAGGTTTCCAACTTTGAATAAAGTTTTCATACAAGTTTTGAAAATAAAAATGAAAATTATGAATTGCAAATACTATACTATAAAACATGTTTGTGATTGTTTCGATACCTTTGAAAACTACAGTTTCTGAAAGTTTGATAGGTTAAAAAAAAAACAAAAAAAAAAACTTCATTTAAATTAATTTCACTGCAGCATTTGTAATTCTTCTTAAATACTTGTTATTATACGTTTATTAATTTTTGTCGAGTTATATTTTATTTTTCAACCATTAGTCTTTGAAATTTAATAATTTTATTGAAAAATTAAAAAACTTTCTCGATTTTTTTAAAGTAAAGATTTTGTTTTCCATATTTTTTACTTGTAACCTTTTTCATCTAATAACAATTCGGAAGAACATTGCTAGATAATTTTCTAATTGCTTTTCTTGATAATATACGTAAATGTTAAATGTTTATGAATACAGTGGTTGTTTTTTCATACTTATATTCCTTTTTTTTTTAAATCCATTGCATTTCTCCACGTTTTGGAACATCCTGATTTCCAAAAAGTGATCAGAAAAAATGTATGTGTGTGTATGTGGTCAACATAGCTACCAAACAAATTGCCCTACGATGTTCAAATTTGGTGTGCGCGTTGATGGTAGCCATGGGACCTACCATTAAGGTTTTTGTCAAAATCGCGCATGCGTGTAAGGTAGCTGCCATTGAAAAAATCATGTTTTTCAGTAATTGCTATAAAACAGCTCTAACGATTTTGTTCAAAATCGCTGTGGTAATGCCTCTTAAGGTGTTCTAAACATTCCCACCTCCGAAATTTCCAAAAAAAATGTTTTAATGGCGTAAAGAGTTGAAAAACGAATGCTTTCAACGCAGAGTTCTCTTTCCTTGAGCATACCTCATGAACAATCGTTATTTCTTCTTCCTTCAGTTTCGCTTATAATAAAGGATAATATAAGGACTACAAAATAGTATATCACCAAAATCACTATTTTGGCAAAGTTTTTTTTTATTATTTTATTTTTTTTATTTATTATTTTTTTATTATTTATTTAAGACCCATACAAGAATTACGGTAAAAAATATTGTGAAACTGGCCATTTTTTTAAAATGAATGATCAAAATATAAAAACGGTAAATGACACAAATCCATGTCAGTACTACAGTGTAATTGAAAGTTGTGCGATGTTCCACACCCCTAGTTTTTTATTTAATTGGAAACGAATAATTTTTTAAATATCGAAAAGGCATTTTTTTTTAAAAAGGTTTTGAGAAAATTTATGGAGTAAAGGTTAGCCTTACCAATAGAAATTGTTCCAACAAGAAAAAGCCAGAAAACTTTATTATATATTGGAAAAAAGAAAAATATTAGTAACCCCAGTAATAGTCAGAAGTGATCCAACAATTAAGCTTAATAATTGAATAAAATAAGAAGGTTGTAACATAAAAGAAAAAGCTATTTTTGCATTAAAGACTCGAAAATAATTTCATAACGAAAACTTTCACTTAAACTAATTGAATAGTGGAATCTTCTATAATTGAAAGATTCAACCAGGGCTTCAGAAATATGAAAAACAATAACAATTTTCGAACTCATCAGCAATTCCTTAATCTGTAGCATCAGACCTTTAATTACATTAGCAATTTAGAATATGTTTTGATCAAATAAATGAGTCAATTTAAAGCTCCGTGGCGCTGCCATAGATTGTCGCGTGACAAGAAAGATTTTGGCATCGTAACCAATCAACTGAAACTTAACAGAAAGCTAATGGTAGCGAAATAAAAGTGATATGTATCCTCATTGGTTCATTTAGTGTTCAGGTAGTACTTGTAATCAGGTGGTAATGATGTTTTACCTGATCCTGCAATTAGTTTAGACACATTTTCAGTAAAACATATTAATATTAAAAATGTATACCTCTCATATTAATATGTTTTACTGACAGTTATTTTCTGACTATAATACATTATATATGTGTTGATCATAAAATCTCAGTAACAACTAGGGGTGTAGAACATCCCACAACTTTCAGTTACATTCTTATACTGACAGGGATTGGTGTTACCGTTTTTTTATTTTTTGTCATTCATTTAGATAAAATTGCCAGTTTGGAGATATTTTTGGCGCTGATACTTAATGGGACTTTTAAAAAAAAAACTACTGCCAAAAGAGCAATTTGGTCGATAATTCTTACTTTTCAATAATTCTTACATTATCCTTTCTTGTAAGTAAAACAGAGAAAAACAGTCATTGACGAGATGATGCTCAAAGAAAGAGAGCTCTGTGTCGAAGACATTCATTTTTCAATTTTTTACACCTTTATAGCATTTTTACGGGAATTTTGTAGATGGGTATGCTTAGAACACTTTAAGAGGCATTTCCACAGTGATTTTCATAGAAATCATTAGAGCCGTTTTTAGTTATAATTGAAAGTCATGGTTTTTTTCCAATGGTAACTACTTAGATGCGTAATTTTGACGAAAACCTTAATGGTAGGTCCCATGGCCACCACTTACCTATACATAAAATTTTGAACATCGAAGGTCGATTCGTTCCAGAGTTATGCTGACACATATATTTTTTGATTACATAAACAGATATATTTTTAGAGCACTTTTTTGAAATCGGGAAATCAGGCAAAAACGTGGATAAATGCAAACAAATATATATATATAGTTTTTTTTTTAACGAAAACAAACTTTCATTACTCTATGTGAACATATGGGTAATAGAAAGAAAAGAAAAAAATAATATAATAATAATTTAATTAAATATTTCTGCATTTAATTGATAAAAATCTTTATAATACAAAAGCCAAAGCCTTCACTCATTATCTGATTGACTCATTCCATCATTTCTTATCAGATATTTCCTACAAATGTCAAAAGGGACAAACAGAAAAATTAACCGATTCCGATTTCGATTAACTAACTTTCAGATAATGAAAATGGGCTAAACGTTTTAAATGTGTATTCCAAAATCTTACTTTCTATACTAAACTCCAACTTAACTTGACATCACTAGACGATAGATCTTCACCGTGCTCATAGGCAATTAATCCATTTTAGCGGAGTGAAGACATAATTCTCGCCAAACCTTATAGCCTTTTGTTCTCTACAGGGTTGTGGTTTGGCGAACATTATGCTTTCACGCCGCCAAAATGGATTAAATACCTATGAGCACAGTGAAGATCTATCGTCTAGTGATGTCAAGTTAAGTTAGAGTTTAGTATATATACAACCTGGTAAAAATTAATTAAAGTGTTCTCTAAGTTAGCTGTAAAAGGTAAAACTAGTTTATCACTATTTTAACTAACCCCCATTGAGGAAAAGAGAAAGGGTCAAACATTCTTACATATAGAATATCTCAAAGATTAATCCTGTTGAAGCAGAAGAGTGAAAATTGGGACTCGTTTCTCTAAAACCAACAATTTTTTTTTTTTTTTACTTATCTATAACACCATTTCTATTAAACACCCTTATAAGGTCAGAATAATGTAAAGTGTTCAAATTGGGAAACATTCTACCTTTCATTTTACCATACAGTAGAACCTCGATTAACCGTCCCTCCTTTATCCGGAACTCTCTGTTAAGCGGCAATCCTTTAGTCGACATTTAAAATTTTCCAAATGAGTAATAAATCATTTGTTCCTTTTTAAACCGTAATCTTTTCCCTTGCTCTAAAGTTACATAAGTAATGGTGAGGCTTTTGACTGTTTTTCTAAAGAACTGACATGGTTAGAGCAACCTTCGGATGCAGATCAAACTGAACTATTGCCTTCAAACAGACTCTGGGATAGAGCAGAGAAACAAAGATTATCAAGATTATTGCAACAAAAACTCATTTCCAACAATTATGTCATAAAAAAACATTAAAAGTCCTGTATTCAATAAACGAAAATCATTTACTTTATATTGTTTTTTACAACTCTCTTTTATCTGGAATTTTCGCTTAACCGAACTACCTTTGGTCCGAATTAGGTCGGTTAATCGAGATTCTACTGTACTAGAGGAGATTTAAAATGGGTACAAATATAACTCTCAAATCTAGTAAAACTAAGCTATCTCGATTTCGACTATCTACCCTTAAGGGGTCGAAATGAGGTATAACATTCGAAATATTAATTGTTTTAAGTATTTAAGTGGGACTGAATATAAACATAAACATGTAAATTCTAATTTACAGCCCTAGAATAATAAAATACAATATCCCATCACAACATAAGACTAATTAATCTCTGAAAACTGATAAGGCATATTATTTTACGCACGTAACTAAAACATTTTTTTTCAGACATAAATATCTTTCATGTTGAATACAGCATCATCTAGCTAAAAGGGTATCTTCGTGTGTTATGTTCTTGACGTCAAGACTATTTCAAGGGAAGCAACGTCGCCATAGCAACCCTAAACTGTATTCAATTACACTTACAGGTTATATAAGATGGGGTTTCCATGGCAACTACCTGCATTCCTCTTTCCATTTAGATTGCCGCATCACAGAGCCTCTCCTTAAGATGAAATTATATTCATCCTTTTAATATGAAAGAAATAGATCGCTGTGAGATAACATTCCAAATCGCATCTTTAAAAAAAAGACGTTGTAATACAATCTCCCAAAATTCTGCGTAGCTGAAAAGTTTTGATTTTGATTAGATGCCATTTCTGTTTTTAAATTCTTTATACTAACTTCGATTTGGTGTGTTTGTGCCTGTCTGCGGAGGTCTAATTTACTCACTTGCCGTCATGCAATCGGCCAGAAACTTAGCTTATAGATTCGATTACGATGACAATGCATTCTCTCAAGTCTAGGGGGCTATCACTGTCACTAAAAGGTCGCTTTTACACACGCTTCTATCTTCGGAATATTATTTTACCAACTTTCCGTCATAAAATCGCGCTGAAATTTGACAGATAGATTCGTTGTCAATGAGGTTGAATTATATCAAGGTTTGTTGGGTGTCACTGTCACTAAAGGGCCGCTTTTACGCATTCTTTTATTATTGCTTCTGAATATAAATAAACCTACTTCCCTTCATCTATTCGAATTAAAACTTTGTAATTTGGCTGGTACACTCGTTGTGGATGGCAATGCTTTCCATCAAGTATTTGGACTGCCACGAAAATGCCGCTTGTACACACGTTCTTTTAGCCAGATACCAGACTTAATTCAAACATATTCAATTTGGGGATATTTAACACTTGAAAACTTCTCATATTTGGGTTGCCGAGGAAATTTTTTCTGAGGGCTACTTAACCCACTTTCCGACCTTCAATCGAGTTGAATCTTAGCAAATAGACTCGTTTTGGATGACAATATATGCAATCAAATTTTGGGGACAATAAATACTGGTGCTTGAAAGTTACCTTTTCGCTCTATTCACGACAAAGTGCTACTTTAGGCATGATGTATGATTAAAAAATTATTAAATAATATTTAATTTTTAGCACGTTTCTATAAAAAATATAAAAGTTTCGGTGAGCAAGGAATTTTTTTATTCAATTCTGAATGTTTCGAAAAGGCCAACAACGCAAAAATTTCTGATCTTTGCGCTTCTTTTTAAATTTGCAACCTAAAATCACTTGTTAGATTTCGGCGGGAAAACGACACATTTGGCTCGAATCAAATGTGACGTCACTACATCTGAAACAACTTGGCTTGAAAGGCAGCAGCGGAAACCAGTTTTGCAAGTTTCTCGCAAATTGCGCCACCGGCATTGGATATGGCAATTATCTACCACAACACGGATGCCAAACAAATACCAACTATTTGGCACAAACCTCACGATAATCATCGAAACAAATGTATGTAGTGATGTCACAGGTATAGCGGATCGTTTTGATCGGACTGGGTTTCAGGACATTTTCTTTTCTTAATATTTAAAAAAAGTAATTTTTGTAAAGAACTTTTGTTTGAATATTTGGAATCAGAAAGGAATTCTTCATAAATATAAACTTATAAGTTATTGGAGAATTATATTATATCTACACATTTGGCCAGTAAAGTAAATTATAAATATCAAAACAATATTTTAATTCTTTGTTGCTGATTGACATCGGAATCTATTTAAAAATTAAAATTTACTAAAAAAAACAGATTTTAAATAGTACCACATGCTTTTACATATTAATCACTATAATATTTTTATTTATAAACAAAACTTATCCCCAAATACTGACGAATAAAAAATAATCTTTTACATGACAGTAATTAATAGTAAACTCTATTTTTTTTTTTTTTTTTTTTTTTTTTTTAATTATGAAATACAAATACATTTTGAGATGGATTTCTTATTTTTCTAAAAGGAATTTTTTTTTTTTTTTTTTTTTTTTTTTTTGTATTCATCACAAAAGTATCCAAACAAGTTGCAAAATTATCAAAAGCAAATTACAGTCTTCCTTTATAAAAAGAATTAGGGGGAATAAATTAGAACGTTAAAGAATATTATGACATTGATTGAAGGACTAGCAGTATGCAAATAATATTTTAATAATAAACTGGTGTTCAGAGGAAAAATATCTCAGAAACTGCTTGAAAACTTACTTTGAATAAATTAAACTTAAACCTGTTTTTAAATGTATCAAAAGTTGCCAAATCATGAACATAATTTTTTTCCTGGTAACCTGCAACGATTTGATTTTAAAAGAAGAAAGGACAAGAGAATCTTATTCCCCCGCTTCAAATCGTGTCTTCTTTTAAACTGAGTCAAATTGGCAATAGATTTTATGCCATCAGTGACATAAATCAATTAATAATAACTTTAAAAACAATTAATTATAACCTTGAAGAATTCTTCCTTCTTCATTATAAATTAAAGAACAGTTGGCTACCAGAAAAAGAAGAATACTCATCGTCAAGTTATGAAGTATTTGGTTATCGGTTTATAGCTCAAGTCATTAGCAGTTGATTTTTGAACAGCTTCGGCCATTTTTTCCTCAGAAGACCAAATCTATTCTTAAACTATTAGTATTTATCTACATTCTATTACAAAAATCCAGAAGAATATTGGATGAAATGTCCCAACTTTCAGCCATCTTTAGCTAATGCAAAATTTTCCCACATCTTATGTCATTCATATTTTGTTCGTACGATTCCTTTGATCAGCTTTTTGGCGTACCATTTGATCATCAAAGCTACATTTTTAATTGCATATTCAAACATGTAGTTCCACAATCATTTTGTGACGTTATGCAAAACCTCCATTTTAACCCCGCAGCGTGATAAGACACACTATTTTACTCTAACTGAATCAAGTCAGCTTTAATTTGTATTGTAATTTCTATTGAGTAATTTGCTCAAACTGTAAAACAATATTTAAAATATGTCTACAGTAATGTTCAGTGCTCGTCAAAAAATGTTTATGAACAAAGTTATAGGAACATTTAAGCTAAATCGTACGATCGCACACTACGAATGTAGCAAAACAATTTTAATTTTTTTATACTGAATTTGGATTTTATTTATGCTAAAGATGCAAAATATGTTCAATGTAAAATATTTTTGTACAAGAGTATTGGTATATTCAGTTTTACATCAACCTCTTTTGAAATTTAATTTAAACCTGATTCACACGCCACCAGTTGGCACGCCAGTTGAGATTGACAGTTTTTGACGTCACCTGACTACTGGCGCCAGTAGATTAAACTTTTCTATTAAAGGCTAATTTACACGCTTCCAGTCGGCATACCAACTGAGATTACCATCAGTCATGTGACGTCAGAGTTAGCACCGTCCAAACGTATATTATTCGAGTTCCAGAAAAGCCAGTTTGTCACCTGACGTCTCTGGTTGGTGGCTCCAGTAGATCAAATATTTTCTGTTTACTGGGACCGGCTTCTCCCATCTTCCAATCACCTACATTCTTCCGTTACCACCGACAGGTGGCGCAACTGTCACTTGTGCTGGCATCGTGTAAAAGCAAAGCTGGCATTCCGATCTACGCAGTAGTAACCTTCTAATCGACTTACCGGCTGTCGTTCCATGTACTGAAAGCGTGTAGTTCAGCATTTACTGGCATCACAGATCTCTACAACAACTTTTGGATCGCTTATTAGAGGTTTCTGCTCTGCAAGCAGATGAGGTCATTTGAATACTTCCCTCCATAATGCTTTGAAATAGGTTGCCCATAGTTACAAACAAATTTGAACTAGTTTTGGGGGAAGTTGCTAGAATAGATCTCTATGGTGATTATTAAGCCTTCTTCAACTTCAAAAGTCAGTCACCAAGCATGAGCTATTCAGAAGTTGTAGTAGAGATCAGTGACTGTCACCGACGACTTCTTTCATTCTATCACCTGTGCTTTTCACAAGACCATCGACAGGCGAGGGGCAGCGGTCATTCCACTTGTGTCACGTAACTGACTATCTAAGCAGACGTGTAAATCAGATTAAGCTTGGCGTCCACTATCGCTAAGCAGAGCGGAGTGGATTAGAGCCAATTACAAGGCTGCCAATGTCTACAATAGCACGAGACTCGAGCTACAATGGACGTTGACAGCCTTGTAATTGGCTCTAATCCACTCCGCTCTGATCTGCTCTGCTCTGCTTAGTGGACGCCAAGCTTAAGGATATTTGATGCAGATTTTACTGGATTGATTCGAGTGGAGTTGCCAAAAGCTCAAAATAAATCCATTTGTTTTAACGAAAAATCTTCCTGAAAAAAGAAGAAAAAAAAACTTTTTGAAACAAAGCCAGACAACTAATAAGGCAGCATGAAGAGGATCCTACAATATTTATAATTTTTAGTGTGTCTTCCCGTCTCTTTCACTATGCAGGATTGGCTATTTCAACAGATCGTTCGTCCAGCAGTCGATAAATATTCGGAAAAAGAATCTACCAGGAAGATGGAGTGGGAGGCGGATGACACGAGAGATGAAGTTGTTTGCCTTTGGAAATTTTGGAACGTTACATCCTGTTGAGCGTCGCTTCTAATCCAATTAATTGGGTCTTTCTCGAGCCGGAAAACCTGTCAGGATATATTTCGGATCGAAGTGAATTCTATCTGGGGAATATTTTCTTATCCGGAAGGTCTGGATTTCGATTTATCGATTTTTTTTCACCGATTTCTGTTTCTGCAAAGGCAACTAGAATTTATGTTTTTTTTTTTTTTTTTAAATGGAATGAAAATAATAAAGTATTGCAAGCAAACAAGATATTTTTCTGAAGTTGTAGGAAAAAGTTTCTTCTTCCTCTTCAAATTAATTTTTTTTTTTTTTTTTTTTGGAGAGGAAAAAATTGTAAAACTGAAATAAAGTGAATAATTTTTAATTTTTATATTCTACAAGTTGCACCGTAGCATTAATGATAATTTTAAGTTCTTAAGCTAAAAATTCATAACAATTTAAGCTATAATTCATATTCCTAATTTCAATCAAAATGAATACTTAGTTTCAAAGACAGTTATTTTATAAAACTTTTGTAAGGCCGAAACAATATTTCATCAAAATAGCAAAAAGTTTGCTCACAGTAGGAAGTCGACTGAATTCGGAACTTTACAGGACAGTCTTCTCACTGACAGGATAGTTATCGGACCCTGCTAAGATGCCATTTAAAAAAACTTTAGAGCAAATCGTTAAAATTTCTGAAGCATCAGAACAAGAGAAGTAAATTTGAAGGAATGAAAAACGCTGTAGTAAAAATGGAAATAGTCAAGAAAGATTTAAGTGCTGAATGTAGATCGAACCAAAATCGAAAACATCGCCAAATGGAAAATCAAACCTAAAGAATTCGTGCACAAGATGTGGAACCAGACATAAGAAAGGTATTGTTGCGAATTTTCCACAGAGGCAATGATGGCACAGTTTTTATTAGATAAAAACTATTATTTATTCGCTCTTTAAAGGCACTCAGAATTTACGAAGAACAGTTCATTAACTATCAAGCTTCAATAACAACAACTTCGAATTTAGCGATAATTCAGGTCAGGCACACGCATTGGCGGATTCAGGGTGGTGGCACAGGGGGCACGTGCCCCCCCCCCCCCCCAGAAAATGTAAAGTTACACTGGATATTATTGAATTTCCTCCCCAAATAATTGATAAAGTCTATTTCTTTCATAATTTTTGGTGGGAAAACGTACATTTCTCATTCTGAATGACGTCATTGATTGTTAATGTAACCACTGATATGGCTTTAAAAGAGAAACTGTCGATCTGTATCCGATATTATAATAATATTCTATATAGTGAATTTCAATTTGTTAATATTTCATAAATTTTTTGAAGTTATTGTATTGCAAATTTTGTAAAATTTGTCAAGGCCGGCGGTATGTTTAGTAGTTGTGGATGAATATAGGTGACGGCATGTGTATGCCAGATAACATCTTGGATATAAAAACAACCTGTGGCTTGTGCCACGTTTGATTGTGGGTTTGGATATGGTGTATGATCCACTAAAGTTTTTAACCCTTTTAACAATGTTTTAGATGAAAGTTTTACAGTTTATTACGATTAATAAAAAGATTATTACGGATGAATCTGGTGTGCTTTGTTGGCCTTTAAGGAACACTGCACGGACCGAACATAAACAACCACAGAAATTACAGCACTTTTACTATAAATGAAGATTTTATCAAATTTTTAGAAGTTGAAGTTCTCACAGGTGAAGGTTTGTGTAAAGTAGTATTGGAAGAACTGCAGAACCTAGGTTTAGATATATCCAACTGACGTGGTCAACCTTTTGACGGAGGTTCCAATATGAGTGGAAAACATCAAGGACTTCAAGCTAGAATAGCCAAAATACAACCCCTTGCCATTTATAGCCACCTGGCTAATCACAGATTAAATTTAGTTATTAGTAAGGCCTGCTCAACTCCATCAATAAGAAATGCTGTTGGAGTAATATCATCAGTCGCAATTTTTTTTCGTGAATCTGCTAAGAGGCTGCACAAACCAGATGAATTAATGCCCGATACTCTGAACAAAGGAAAGCATGCAGTAAAAAAGTTGTGTGAAACGTGATGGATCGATCGCCATGATTCGGTACTAACTTTTTTAGATACCCTACCCTTTTTACCCCAAGTGTTGGAATCTATTGCCAACTCAGAGGACGGAAAAGGAAGTAATGCCTTTTCATTTATGTACAGTATTATGTCACCTGAATTTATCATTAGCGTGGTAGTTTTAGCAGATGTGTTTGCACTGACACTCCCTTCAGCCACAAGACTCTAAGCAGAGTACATGGATGTACTCAAAGCAATGAAGTTAGTTGATGCCACACTGAAAAGCCTACAAAGTCGCAGAGAAAGTAGAAGCGAACATTTTAACAAATTATATTTAAAAGCTGAAAATTTGGCTGATCAGATGGGGACTGAAATAAAGAAGCCAAGACTAACAGGCAATCAAAAAAAAAAAAAAAAAAAACAGAGCCAATGTGCAATGCAAACCTACGGAAGATTACTTCAGAATCAGCATTTATATTCCATTCATGGACTTCCTCATCCATGAGCTTTCAACAAGATTCCCAAAATCACAAATGATTAATGTCGGGAACTTGCAAAAGTTATTACCAGTTAATTCACATTTCGATGAAGATTTCGAAACTTCTGTCATAGAAGGTAGTAAAATGTATAAGTCCGATTTACCCTGTTTCCAAGCACTGGAAGGTGAATTAGAAATATGGAAGCATATGTGGGATGGACAGAAGGAGAAGTTACCCAAATCTCCAGCGGAAGTAATCAAATACGCTGAAGATTTGCCCAACATATCAACACTTCTTCAATTAATATGCACTCTTCCAGTTACAAGCAGTACTGAGGAGAGGTCCTTTTCTATTCTCCGTCGGATTAAGACATTTGTAAGGACTACGATGGCGGAAGAACGTTTAAGTCGGTTGGCCAGCCTTCACATTCATAAAGAAGCAGCAGCTAATCTATCTCCTTTACAAGTATTGGATGTTTTTGCTTTGAAACAAAAGAGAAGATTGCGTTTGAAACTAGATCACTAATTTTAAAAATAAACATACTGGCTTTTAAAACTGATTGTATTTTTTTTTTAAATATAATTTCAACATTTTATTCTAAAGCAGTATTAATCACTCTGTCAAGTGCAATTAATTATATTTTAAATTTGGCAAGTTTATTAAAAAAAAAAAAAAAAAAAAAAAAAAAAACTAAATTTAATTTTGAAAAACATCAATAAGTTAGGTACCAATTTTTCTGTTTATTTTAAGTGCCCAATAGTGTAAATGTGATTTTCAGCTTTTGATGATGACCTTTCTCTTCTCTTGTGAGTATTTAACACGACTGTTGTGTGCCCCCCCCCCCCCAGGGCGAATTTCTGGATCCGCCACTGGGCACACGCAAAGCGTTCAGCTTTCATCGAGTTCCAATGTCAAACTGTCTGTCAATTTTAACTACGATCTAATTTATCTTCCCAAAAATCAACTAGACGTTGTGAAAAACTCGCCAAGTCAGCCAGAAAAAGTTATGAAATCTAATGTTTACCGCCAAGCTGCCGCGTTTAGTTTCTTTGGGGTACTTGTACACACAACGAACTAAATTATGATTATTAGGGGGGGATAACCATAGGCAATCAGTACTTGGCAGGCTAGAGTTATTTTGGATTAATCTCATTTCATTTGCTTGAGCTACTTTGCACCCATTGCACTGAATTGAGAGTAATTCTATAAAAACTCTAGCCTGCCAAATTCTGATTGCCTATGGTTATCTCCCCTAATAATCACAATTTAGTTCATTGTGTGTACAAGTACCCCAAAGAAACTAAACGCTGCCGCTTGGCAGCAAACATTAGATTTCATAACTTTTTCTGGCTGATTTGACGGGTTTTTTCCACAAAAATATAATTCTACCACTTTGCCATCACATGACTAATGTCTCTTTGAGTGATCTCCGCACAACATATTTAATAAATTAATATTCAATAACGTCACACTTGATCATAAAAAGTCAAAGATTAGGAGAGTGGAACATTGCATAACTTCCAATTTCACTTTAATACTGGTCACAACATTTTATTCTAACATGGATCAGTGTAATTTACTATTTTGTTTTCTTATTTTCAATACTTAAAAAAAATTCCAGTTTGATGATATTTTTGATAATAATAATAACATTCACACACACAAAAAAAAAAAAAAAAAAAAAAAAAAAACTGTTACAATTGCAAAATTTGCAATATGTTTTCGGTAATAAGCAATAAGTAATTTTTACTTTTTTCTAATTATACTGTTTAAATAGTTCAGCTGAAAGTTTCAAAATCACTTCTTGAAATTGAGCGAAAGAAGAATATCCGAAATCCATTGACCAGTTTTAAACAATCATTATCCGGGCTAAAATTCCCAACTTTCGAGATCATTTCTGGGGGTACAGACCCTCTTAGGCATTAATTCATACAAAAGGCACTTCCTCTAATCTATCTGAGAGGAATAGAAAAAGAATGGTCTGAATATATTAAAACGTTTAAGCTGTAAACCAATTTAAAATTTCCAAGCGGGGTACAAACCCTCCTACCCATCAAAACATACAAAAGGCACTTCCTCTAATCAAGTTGAGAAAAATAAAAAAAAATTGGTCAAAATTGATCAAGTAGTTTGGGCTGTAGCCCTGGTTAAAGGTTTAGTCAGAACCAGAAGAAACAGAAAATCAGAAGAACAAAACTATCAAAAGAACAAAATGGTGACTTCAGTGATTTTCAAAAGATTTTTTTACCATATTCCCTTGTTCAATGTTAACAATTATGTTCTTATTTTTCGTCTATTCACTCGGGGCAACACGAAGCCAAAAAAAAATAAAAAAATCAGGTTTTTAGCTATAATAGTAGATGAGCTGTCAGGGGTCGAAAACGGGCCTAAACTCTGTCAACATAATATACACTTGCATGTCTGCCGCTTTTTTATCGGACTTGGCGGCGGAACACTGCTGCGTTCCTCGATAGATGCGCGTGAAAATTTTCTCGAAATATCCAGCTTACTCGTCAAATAAAAGAAACATCTCGAAATTTCTCGATTGCTTTGCATGTTGCCACCTTTTATCTAACCTGTATTATCTCTGTTAATAAATAAAATAAGATAAAATAAAATACAATAGAATTTTAAATTAATACGTCACTATATACAGAAAATTTGTGTAACAGTATATATGCTTGGCTTATAATAAATAATTTGCAGGTCAGAAGGAAGAATATTTTTTATTTTTATGTTAAGTAATACTGTTGCGTACTGTGGGATTATATATAATTTGTCACCTTGCATTATGTATTGCATTTTTCCAGTATGATTGTCAAACGCTGTGTCAACTTTTTATAGTGTATTTTATTATTATATATAATCCTGTAACTATTGTTTATTGTATGTATGATCCTGTAACTATTGTTTATTGTATGTATGATCCTGTAACTATTGTTTATTGTATGTATGATCCTGTAACTATTGTATGGAAACTCTATTTCTATATACGTGTATATATATTATTTTTACTCGACCAACCCTGTTGAGCCTTGACCCTGTTGTTGGTCTTAAAATTTGTATTTGAATAGAGAATATATATATATATATATATATTCTATATATATAAAAGAAAGTCGGGTGTTAGTTACACCACTTATAACTCAAGAACGGCAGAACAGATTTGGGTGAAAATTGGTATGGAGGTAGCTTAGAGCCAGGAGACGGACATAAGATACTTTTTATCCCGTTCGACAGCGTTCCCGTGTGACTTGACATGAAACGTCAGTCACTATAAAACGTGGTATAACAAAAAAGAATCAGACTTGGAATAACAAAACGCAAATGATAGCTATGTAATTGACGTATAATGACAGCTATGTAATGACGTATAGATGGCAATTTGATATTTATAAAACTCGGTATGGTTGAAAATTTGAGTTTTGAAATAAATTTTTAGGTGAATTGAAGTGAAGTGAAGTTTAATTAATAATGCCGCGAGCAAGACGATCGAATCTTTCCCGACAAAGCCGTAATGCAAGAAGAATACGAAATACTGCAAATGAAAGGACTGAAGAAGAACAAGAAATTGCACGTGAACAGCGCCGCGATAGTATGGCTCGACTTCGTGTTTCTCAATCACGAGAGCAAAGTGAAGCAGCCCGTGAAACAGCTCGGTTGGCAATGCGGAATCGTCGAGCGAACAACAGAGGTCAACAAATAGATAATTTGCGACGCAGAACAAGATATTTATCAAGTGCTGATTTGAATCGAGCAGCGTTTCGATACGATTGCAGCAATGATTACAGCTTGCATCCTAGCGTTTGTATTGGGCAAATGGACGTTGTTTGTGAGTATTGTGGTGCATTAAAGTTTTCCGGAGAAACGGCTGGATTATGCTGCCTTAATGGTAAAGTGAAATTACCGTTGTTGACTCCGCCACATGAGCCATTGTATTCATTGCTTTGTGGCGAAACACAAGAATCACGCCACTTTCTTGCAAACACTCAAAAATACAATGGTTGTTTCCAAATGACGTCATTTGGGGCAGATATTATCGAAGAACGAGGATTTAATCCGACATTTAAGGTATTTATTTTTGTACTCACATAGAATGTAGTTAAAGAATAACTTACTTTATCTATTGGTATGTATTATATTTGCTAATTCTGAACTCTACTCTCCCACCCAAAAATATTTGCTAATTCTGAACTCTACTTTCCCACCGAAAAAAGTGTTTATAACCCAGTTAATACTGTCTGGTTTTTATTTTGTAGATACAAGGACAGATTCACCATCGAATTGGATCATTACTACCTTTCGAAGATACACAGAATAAATTTTTACAAATATATTTCATGGGCAACATGGAAGAACAACTTGATCGACGCCTAGGGATCAATGCAGGAATGAAGCGAGCAATTCTTCAAGACTTGCAGTGTCTGCTTCATGAACATCATGCGTTGGTCAGGTTGTTTAAGAATGCTTTAGAGCGCATGCCAAGTGATGACTATAAAGTTGTCATCAAAGCAGATAAACGACCATCTGGAACACATGAACGCACATTTAATGCTCCAACATTAGACGAAGTTGCCATCCTGATTGTTGGTGAACAATTGGAAAAACGCGATATTGTGCTTACACGTCGCGATACTGGGCAACTGCAACAAATATCTGAAACTCATCGATCATATGACGCATTGCAATACCCGCTGATGTTTTGGCAAGGAGAAGATGGATATTATTTTAATATTAAAATGATAAATCCATTGAATGGTGAGTATCAGTATCATAATTTATTTCATTTATTTGTGAAAGACACTGATTTAAAATAATGCTTATTAAAAAAATGGTTAATGTCTGTATTGTTTGCCTTTGAAATGGTTAATTATCAAATTTTTAATTTCAGGTGAAGAAACTACAAAGAAAGTTAGCTCAATGAATTATTACGCATATCGTTTGATGATTCGTCAAAATGCTGACAACTATTTGCTGCGGTTTCGTCGATTGTTTCAGCAGTATTGCGTTGACATGTATGTAAAAATAGAAATGGAACGTTTATCATTCATTAGGTTGAACCAAGCCAAACTGCGTTCTGAGGAGTACATCCATTTACGTGATGCAGTTAGTACTGAAGAAAATGCAGCTAATATTGGTCGATTAACTATTCTGCCGGCGACGTACATTGGTAGTCCACGTCATATGCATGAATATGCACAAGATGCAATGACATATGTTCGTCATTACGGTCGGCCAGATCTCTTTATTACTTTCACCTGTAATCCAAAATGGATAGAAATTACTCAATTGCTGCTTCCCGGACAAACATCAAGTGATAGACACGACATCACAGCACGTATATTCAGGCAAAACATTCGGTCCCAGATGAACTTTATTGTTAAACAACGCGTCTTTGGAGACACTCGATGCTGGATGTATTCAATCGAATGGCAAAAGCGAGGCCTGCCGCACGCACACATTCTTATTTGGTTAGTGGAAAGAATTCAGCCTGACCAAATAGATGATATCATATGTGCCGAGATTCCTGATCATGAAGTCGATCCAGACCTACATGATGTTGTTACTACTAATATGATTCATGGACCGTGTGGTGCCATCAATCCCCAATCACCTTGCATGGTCGATGGAAAGTGCTCTAAACGATATCCACGGAAATTAACGGCGGAGACTATCACTGGCAACGATGGTTATCCGCTGTATCGGCGTCGATCACCAGATGACATCAACGGTCGAACTGTCACAACGAAAGTGAAAAGAATGGATTTCGTTGTCGACAACAGTTGGATTGTTCCATATTCGCCACTTATTTCTAAAACGTTCAAGACACATTGCAACGTTGAATACTGCAATTCAGTTAAGTCCATAAAATATATTTGCAAATATGTCACGAAAGGCAGTGATATGGCAGTTTTTGGATTGCAATCCTCGAATACCAACGATGAAATTTCACGTTATCAAGTTGGTCGTTATGTGAACTGTAATGAAGCGATTTGGCGTATATTCGCATTTCCCATTCACGAACGTCATCCTACTGTTATGCATTTGGCGGTGCATCTGGAGAATGGTCAACGAGTATATTTCACGGCTTCGAATGCTACGCAACGTGCTGAAACACCTCCAGCAACTACATTGACCAGTTTTTTTGCAATCTGCCAAAGCGATCAGTTTGCACGAACTTTGCTTTACTCGGAGATGCCACGTTATTATACTTGGAATGCTTCATCGAAGAATTTTCAAAGACGGAAGCAAGGCGATGCAGTTCCTGGGTATCCAGATGTGCGTTCTACTGATGCTCTTGGTCGTATGTATACAGTTCATCCAAAGAATGATGAATGTTTCTATTTGCGGTTGTTGCTGGTAAATGTGCGTGGGCCAACGTCATTTGAGACACTACGAACTGTTAATGGTGTAATATTCCCAACATATCGTGCTGCATGTGAAGAATTGAACTTATTAGAAAACGATACCCATTGGGATACGACAATCGCTGAAGCCATTATCTCTGCATCTCCAAGTCAGATACGCACATTATTCGCTATCATAATTTCGACATGTTTTCCATCAAACCCATGTAACCTGTGGCACAAATACAAGGATAATATGTCAGAAGATATTTTACATCAAATTCGTGTCAGTTCCAGAAATCACGATATTGAGATGAATGAGGAGATACATAATCGTGCTTTACTCTTGATCGAAGATATGTGTTACCTCATGTGCGGTAATTTATTAATCAGGTTAGGAATGCCAGCGCCATATCGTGAAATGAATGATGCATTTAATCGAGAATTGGAACGGGAACGTGAATATGATCACCAGGAATTAGATTTAGTAGTTCAAACGAATGTACCCCTGTTGAATTACCAACAAAAGGAAGTTTATGATACTTTAATGAAGGCAATCGATGATGAAAATGGTGGTTTATATTTCCTAGATGCCCCTGGTGGAACTGGCAAGACATTCCTCATGTCATTAGTTTTAGCAACTGTTCGGGCGAGATCCAACATAGCGGTTGCAGTTGCTTCTTCTGGAATAGCAGCCACATTGCTAGAAGGATGCCGTACGGCTCATTCAGCATTAAAATTACCTTTAAATCTTCAAACTATTGAAGAACCAACGTGTAATATTGCAAAACACTCAGCAATGGCCAAAGTTTTAGCGGCATCGAAAATCATCATCTGGGACGAATGCACAATGGCGCATAAACGTGCATTAGAAGCACTTAACCGAACATTAAAAGATTTACGCAATGACTCGAGATGTTTTGGAGGAGCAATGATTTTACTGTCTGGCGATTTCCGCCAAATACTGCCAGTAATTCCAAGATCTACGGCTGCCGACGAAATAAACGCTTGCCTCAAATCGTCAAATCTATGGCGCTATGTGAAGAAACTGCAGCTGACAACAAACATGAGAGTTACATTGCTTAATGATACATCTGCTGAAGATTTCTCGGAGCAATTGCTGACTATCGGTAATGGTCAAGTACCTGTCGATGAATCGAGCGGATTAATATCATTTCCAAATAATTTCTGTAATTTTGTCTCATCAAAAGACGAACTTATCAACAATGTATTTCCAAACATTATTTCTAACTACAAAAATAATGAATGGTTGAGTGAGCGAGCAATTTTAGCGGCTAAGAATAAAGATGTAGATGACCTGAACTACATAATTCAAAATAAGATCATTGGAACAATGCATACATTTAAATCTATTGACTGCGTCACAAATGAAGATGAAGCCACCAACTATCCAATTGAATTTTTAAACTCTTTGGACGTGCCTGGCTTACCACCGCACAATTTACGCCTAAAGGTTGGCTCCGTAGTAATCATGCTTCGAAACATAAACCAACCAAAACTGTGCAACGGTACGCGTTTGGTGGTTAGAAAATTGATGAACAATGTAATATACGCTACGATAATGATAGGAAAATTCAAAGGTGAGGAAGTTCTTATTCCGAAGATCCCGATGATCCCAACCGATATGCCGTTTGAATTTAAAAGACTTCAATTTCCGATACGTCTTGCATTTGCCATGACCATCAACAAATCACAAGGCCAATCCTTAAAAGTTTGTGGTTTAAATCTAGAACATTCATGTTTTTCCCATGGTCAATTATACGTGGCATGTTCACGGGTCGGAAGACCATCTGCGTTGTTTGTTTTTGCGCCTGATAATAAAACAAAAAATGTCGTGTATCACAAGGTACTTAAGTGAAGAGCAACCTATGTACTAAAATACAGAAATAATAATGAATGATTAATGTAGGTATTTAATTTTTTTGTATTTTTTCCAATAAAAAAAAACACAAACTGCTTATTTATTGCCATTAAGGCGGAACGAAGTTCGCCGGGTCAGCTAGTATATATATATATATATATATATATATATATATATATATATATATATATATATATATATATATATATATATATATATATATATATATATATATATATATATATATATATATATATATATATATATATATATATATATATATATATATATATATATATATATATATATATATATATATATATATATATATATATATATATATATATATATATATATATATATATATATATATATATATATATATATGTAATATATATATAAAATCTCAACGTTTGGAATGGTATAACGAGAGCGTGGTAAGAAATTCACTATCGATTCTTTCAATCTAAATATATCGTATATCGGTTGGAATCTGATTATTCGAAGAGAGTTTAAAAGACAATTTCAAATAAGATACTGGAGCTTAATTTATGTTATTTGAGAGATAGAAACTTAAATATCCTAAATTTGTCTCATTGCAGTGGCGGCCCGCAGTCAAAAATGTTAGTGCAGCAGGAACAGTGTCCCCTCCCCTTTTCACTTTCCGCATTCATTCATTCATGAATGGAAGTTCTATAATCTTATTTACTCAAACTCAAAGTTTCCTTTTAATATTTACAAAATAATATGAGAAAGAAAATGGGGGGAAAAAAAAACAAAAAAACAAAAAAACTTATTTTAACTTACTTATAACGGGGCTACATGTTTCAAGATGGTTCACTTATAAGTTTTAGTATTAACTTAAGAAATTATAATTAAATACAAGTGTAAACTTATTACCAAACCTAGTTCCGTTTGATAGAGAGAAAATTCTAAGAAATGCTCGTTTCTCTCCCACCCACACATTCTAACATACGAACCAAGAAGTACATCGAATTTACAAATACAGCCGAAGTCAACAAATTCATAATGGCTGCATTTGGCACCAAGCCTTATACATTTAGCGTGGAGAGAGATTCCACCGCTAGCAATTGTTTCCATGGCAACGGTGCAGCTCTTTTGGACATTTCGCTCTCTCGTTGCAGTAGCTCGACTACTGCCAGATTTAATTGATTTGAACGTTTTTTGTTTTTTTCTCAATCGTGCATTGCTTAACAGTTTTGCTATTTATCAGAGATTTTTTTTTTACTTATGGTAGAAATTCATCTTCATTTGCGATTCTAATCTTCATTTAAAAAAAAAATTGTAAAATTAATAATATAAATTGGTTAGTAATTAGTATATTTTAATTTTAATCTATTAATTTAGATGCCGCCGAGCTGCACTTGCTATACCGCACGAGCGGCTTTGTCTCGTTGTTGTCATTTTCGAATCATAGGATCAATGCGACTGGAGAAAATATGTACATTAGAGGTCGGAAATATCGATCAAAACAAATATCGATACTATATAGTTGCATTGAAAAAAATATCGATATATCGCTACATTACTTTTTATTTTTAATTTGATTTTCAATTTTGCCAGAAACAAAGAAAGTTTTTCGGGGCAAATTTTTACTTTTCATGATTGCTTTTTTGTACGGTGACTACTTTTTCAACTGAAATGGACCTATTACAAAAAAAAGTTATATTTTCGCTTAAATGGTGCAGTGATTTTAAGAAAATTTTTGATAATTTTCAATAGCTTTTAAGTGTATGGCAAAATATTGAATATTGGGGCCATTTTAACACTCTCAGCCAAGTTCAAACTTTAGTATTGAAGTTTTTGAAAAGGGAATAAAGAAAATAAAAAAAAAACATGGAACTACAAAGAGATCATCAAAAAACTAAAAATGTTTGAAAATATCGATATATCAGTGACTTTTATCGATATTTTTAATATCGATATTTATTTAGAAATATCGATATATAGCCGACCTCTAATGTACATACAAGTAAAAGGTAAAAGTTATTTGACTCGTTTCCTTATGTAGTTAAGGAAGATATTGAAATAATTCTACGAAAAGACTCAAATGGTGTGTGAGATAAATGAAGTTTTAGAACACATAGTGACAGCTCAAAGACTATCCTGAGAAAGTTACAAAATCCTCAGAAAGTTGAAATTTTCTCAGGATGCGGCTCTTTTCGACGATTTTGTGGAATGGCTACTTATTTAGCAATGTTCATTTCTAAGTTGATGAAAGTTATTCGATTCTTATGAGACTACTGCAAAAAAAAAAAAAAAAAGAGGTGGCTGTTTTTTTGTTTTTTTCCCCCTAGAGATGATAGAGTTGTTGTCTTAAAAGAAAAAAGCAAAACAACACTCTGGAAATTTCACCTTGGACATTTAGGAATTCAATTTAGTGTTGACGTTAGTGGGGGACGCGGGGTGACGCGTCCCCCACTTTTCAAAAAAAATATCCATACGTCCCAACACTTCTAAAATTACTGAAATCCATCAGCCCCACTTTTAAAAACATTCAATCTGTCTAAAAACTACTAAAAAAAATAACATTAATCTAAAAAAGTAGTGACACCGAGAAAAAGTGATATATAGTGTTATGAATTTTTCCACTGAGGCAATGATGGCACAGTTTTCACGGTTTAAAAGTATTTATTCTCTCTTCAGAAAACTCACAACATTTATTCACAGGCAACAGTTTAATTACTCTCAAGCTTCAACACAAGCTTCAACAAAAATAACTTCGAATTCAGCGATTATACAAGCTCACTCCAATAGGTAAACAAAGCGATCAGCTTTCAACGAAGTCCGAAGTCAATCTGAAAACTTTCCCGTTCTCCAGTCTTTTATATACAAGCGCGTGAGACATTCTCGAAATTTCCAGCCAATTCATCGGAAAAGAAATATCTCGAAACTTCTCGATTGCTTTAGGTGTTGCCACCTTTTTCTAACTTGTATAATCGCTATTAATTAATAAATAAAATAAGATAAAAATAAATTACAATAGAATTTTGAAATAATACGTCACTATTTACAATATATACAGACAATTTGTGCAACAATAGTTTTCAAAAGTTTTAAAAAATTATTGTATATTAAAAATGCTTTGTATTACTTTGTATAATAAAGATATAAGTATTTTTATTAACAAATACTGCTGCACTTGGTCAACTTTTAACTTTGGAGAAACATCCTTTTAAGTTAAATTTCTATTCTTGTTTCATAAAAAGACAAGCTATTAAAAAAAAAAAAAAAAAAAAAAAAAAAAGAGGGGGGGGGGGAAGCATTTTAGAGATCTCTATTAACTTAATGAAATTATGCACATTTTGAAGCACTATTTAAATCTAAATAAACAGTAAAGTATAAAATGTTGAATTATTACTTCACTCTTACTTCCAAGTAAAAATACTTAATCGCAGAATATTCATTAAAATAACAATACATTTTGAACCCTTGTTCAATGTTAGTGTTAAGAAGTAAGAATTGTTCCCTTACTAATTAATATTTTTATTATAAGATACGAAATTATAAAATTTATTGTGGGGGGGGGGGGGGCTTGCACTTGTCACCAACTATTGGGTGTCCCCCCCACTCTTTTGTACCCCACTTCTACCACTGTGTTTACTAAATAGAATTGGAGGATATGTTCATTAGTAAAACAGGAAAATTGATTGGGAAGCCTATGTCAAAAATCTAGGGGTGTGGAGTATTGCACAACTTTCAATTATATTATGTCAATTTGTGTCATTTACCATTTTTATATTTTCATCGTTCGATCTAGACATTTTTTCTAGATCACTCTTTTGAAATCAGGATGTTTCAAAACTTGGAGAAAAGCAAAAAAAATCAGATTTTTTTTTTTTTTTCATTTGATTGAATATTATACTTTTAGTAAGTACCCTATGTATACATTTGGGTAATTGAAAATAAAAAGAAAGGCAGGTGTACCAATCAAAGTTTAATTGTTGTATTGTTATCTTAGAAAAGCTGCATCAAATAAAAATATAATAATTAATAGTTTAAAAAACTAGAAAACACGCTTTAATAGAAATGTGAACTAAAAAGTAGAACATAATTTTAAATAAGTTTGAAATAAGAATAGAGTGATTAACAAGAAATATTTATTTTATCGTAAAAAAGCGTGGGGTGCTTTTTAAGATATTTTCATAATGGCTCTACTTTTACTAATATCTGTCGTTAAATATTTACAACAATTGACATCAAGCACCCAACGCTTTTTTATGATAAAATAAATACTTCTTGTTAATCACTCTATTCTTATTTCAAACTTATTTAAAATTATTTTCTACATTTTAGTTCACTTTTCTATTAAAGCGTGTTTTTTAGTTTTTTAAACTATTAATTATTTTCTACTTTTTAGTTTGGTTTTCTATTTAAGTGTGTTTTTCAAACTATTAATTATTTTTTCTGTAAACTATACATTTTTTTGAGTTAATTTTTTTAGTTAAGTGTACAAAACTCTCCAGTTGTTCCTGCCAATAGTCATATGCTTGTCTCAAATTAAAGTCATGTGTATGCCTTAGTACACGCCGTATTACCGTCTCTGAATATGAAAAAGCACTAATCCTAAAGATCCTGGTAAGGATAATGCGACTAAAAAAAACACGCTTTGTATAGCCGTCGTTCCCACGACAAATCTTTCAAATGTCTACTTTATCATTTGTCGGTGATAGGTTCTGTGATTACTGGGATTGTAACGGGTAACGGCATTACCGTTCGATTCCGGAGAAGATTGGTTGGTTTGAATTTAACGGCGCAAAGTCAACACGAACTAATCCTTGTAATAAAGCGACAAAATTTTTGTATAATTGTATTGTCATCGGTCTTTGACAAGTGTGCAAAGTTTGAATCAAATCTGATCGCTCTAAGTAGGGCAAAATCAAGCCCAAAAGATTCGGTTGCAAGCAAACAGGTGAAACTAATAAAAGCGTGTTAAAAATATAATTTGTAATTCCGTATTCGCCTCGAACTTACTAGTCTAAGTTCATTAATATAAGGGCTTAAGAAAAAGTTTTTCAAAGTTAAAAAATATTAAAGAATTTTTTCCATTTAGAATCTTTCTATCATTACTAAAAAATGCAATAAAAAAAACTTGAAAGGAATAAAACTTCTTAAGTTCAGAAGTCTTCATAAAAAAATTTTAAAAAAATCTACAGATGTTCTTTTTAATTTGCATTCTTAACGGTTTCTTGAAAAAAAAAAAAAAAAAAAAAAGGGAAATAATTGAAGCCGAATACCACAAAAATTCCTCTTGCATGATAAACTTTTCCGGGTTGTTGATTATAAGTTGACGAACAAAAACCTGTTATTTTAAACCAATAACTGGATTTATTCAATTCTCATTTTTTTTTTTTATTTTAAACTTCAAACTTGATAAATGGGTTGTTTGAATATTTTTTTTACACGACAAGTTTTATTCCTTATGTAAACCTGATCCACCAACCAACTGAACGGGAAGGCATTGCTTTGTGACAGGAAGTCCCTCGACCATTCTTTAGTTAAACTAGTCATCGAACAACTACAGAGTCATTTTGAATATTATTATTTTTGCAAGATATTAAAGCAAACTAATAAGAATGTGGAACATCACACAACCTTTCAATTATAATCTAATACTGATCATTCAATGCATTTAGAATTTACATGGATTGGTGTAATATACTCATTTCATATTTTCATTCTAAAATATTGTCCGTTCGGTTATAATTATCGCATTGCGAAAAAACCCCACAAAACTCTACCAAAAATGGTGACATTGGCAATATGTGTTTCGATAATTATTACATTATCATGAGTGAAACAGAGGAACTGAAGGGCGCTTTTAAGGATTAACGCTAGGGTAAGATGATCTTACTCCATTGCTTAAAATGTTTCACAACAAAGAATTTTGAAGGAATGAATGCGAAAACCTCTCGCTCTGAGAATCGGTAGTAGGCTGATTTGTGACTTTTGACGTGGCTATGCAGTTCGGCCAGTTCTGAAGATACTATACGTTCAACAGTGCATGAGAGCAGTAAATGAAGTTAGCTCGTGCTATGTACGTGATAGCCAAGTTGACAGAGCATATGGTTGCTGCTGTCCGACCATAACATTGCCCTTTTGCGTAGGTGAAAAAGGAGGTACAATCGCAGATGAGCTATGCTCAAAGAAAGAGGCATTAGAAGAAAAAAAAGAAGGGAAAAAAAAAAAAGCCTTTATTAAATTTCTACTTGAATTTCGGAGGTGGGAATGTTTAGAATATATTAAAGGACATCGTTTGTAATATCACCCACACCGTCACCATAGCGATTTTAATCAAAATTGTTAGAGCCGTTTTTTGGCAATTACAGTAAACATACATTTTTCAGTGGCAGCTACCTTATGCGCACAGCGTAATTTTGAAGTTACTACAGTTTAAGAAGACCAAAACTACTAATATTTAAAATTTAATATGTTTAACCTTAATCGTTAATCGGGATCGGAATTGCTTGCTTTTTCTATGTTTGTCCTTGTTGACATTTGTACCGATTTTCATAGTTGTGACTATATAGGAAGTGGGAGAATTAAGATCGGTATGAGACTTCAGGTATAGTTATTCAGAGGTATGAGCTCGGGATTCTATGAATGGCGACAAAATGGCACTCACGGTTACAGTTGCAGAAACTCTAAATTTTAGAATGCAAACACCTACTTTTTCCTGTCGCAAAATGCTCAGTGCATGCGAAACCCCAAAATAACGTTGGAACGATACGTGTATCACAAAAAATGGATGCACTTAGTCTTATTCAAATTAGTTGCACGAGAGTGCTTAATATTTTAATGCTCCTATAGTGTTTATTACTGACTGTTCACATGGAACTGCCAGCTGGAAAATAAATGTTGTACTTCGGTTTTAGAGTCATTACATAAGTTGGGAGTACTTAAAAATGAACTAGCTCAAATCCCAAGCAGTCCAGACATCAAGCATTAAAACACTTAGGATAAAATAGAACTATATCATTGTCATTTGTATCAGTCAAAAGTTTGAATCTGCTTAAGGAACTTAAATGTACTGCCCCCTTTTTGGAAATTAAACATTTCTTACAAACATAAATTTACAAAAATCTTCGTGTAGTAAATTACACTAGAAAGAGGACTTGAGTTAATAAAAAAAATCAAAGGACTCTTTTAGTAAAAAAAAAATCCTCTTTGCGACGTCTGGTTGGTCTATGCAAACCGTATGCTAATACACACAAAAATATCTCGTAAAAACGCCAAATTTCTGTTGTATGAACGTAATATTACCTTTATTTGTTAAATGTATCAATATTTTGCATCTTTCTTTTTTGTTTAAGGAAATAAAAAAAATTTACTATTTTTGCTCACTTTTGCCATTGCTGTGTCTATTTTTAGCATTTTCAATATCAATATGGCAGGGATTACTATTAACTTATTAAATAAAACTTAATACAAAATTGGCCAAAAGGGCAAAATTTCGGGTGTGTGCAATCGAATCGGAAGAAATTTCATTTTTTCAAAAAATTAAAATTAGGGGGCGAGAGTTAAAGTCGAATGAAATTTCATTTTTGACGCCAAATAAGGACCACCCTAATATATACATGTATGGATTTCTCATTGTAATGGGAAAAAAAAAAAAAAACACTTTAAAAAGAGAGAACAACTTATTGAAAAATGTTAAGAGCCAAATTATTCTGCCCGTTACATTCAAAAGCACGGAGTTGTTGCAAATAGTTTTGAAAGGAGACATGCCAGAGGAGCTGCAATATATGCTTTTATTTCCCAAGCTCAATTAACTGATACAACCTTTATATTATTTTTAATAGAATATTTTAACTTAATGGTGTTTTTTTTTCAATTATAGTTCGAGAATGGCTCCGAAGAATCTGAAATTTTATAGCATGTATAACACCAGTAATAAAAGTTCGTTCATTAATTTCGCAAACTAGTGGCTTTTATTAAGTAGTAATTAGTAATTATAAGCTAACTTTTAAAAACATTTTCAGTGTTATAATTAGAAAGACACCAGTTATTTTGACTTCATATTTTTTTCATGAACCTAAGTTACTGTTGCTATGCCTGTTATAGGATTTCATTTCTTCAAAACAACACTCCGACAGAAACTGTGACTGCAAAAATAAAATATTAGGTCTATGGGGAAAGGACTGAGTGATTGGGATGTTCCATTTTAATAAGTATTAAAACCCTCTGAGCGTCAAGGGAATGGGCAAAATTGTACAGTTGTTTTCCCTACAATAATTTTTAAATTATATTACTGATTCAAATATATAATTAATTAAAATTAATTTTTATATATTTTGTTTTAAATGGGTTTTAAACTATAAAGCCCCCCCCCCCCCAAAAAAAAAACGATTTTATTTTAAATTTTATTTATAAATTTAAAAATGTTGTGGATTGCAGAAAAAACTGGGAATCAAAGGACAAGATAATCCAGAACAGCACCTCAGAGGATTTTAACTTGTAAAAAAAAAAAAAAAAAAAATTGAAATATCATTTTTTTTAAATCCACAATATGATTTAACACGCAGATTCGCAGGAAATTTGTGGTAATAGCATTTGTGTACACAGGGAAAAAATATTTTTATAGAACATTCACTACCAGCTGAGTGTGCATCAGCTTTGACCAATGCCTCTTAGGCATGAAATCAAATCAAAGCTTAAATTAAATAATAAAGTGAGTCATGATAAGCCAAATTCTACAGTTAGAAAACATTTTAATTCTTTTATAAATATAATTGTATTAAATATCACTTTACAATCAAGTAACAGTCAACAGGTCAAACTGTACAAAAAGATGATACTTCCAAGTTGTTTTGAGACAAATAGTAAATGTTTTATGTTATTCGCAATAAATAGTAGTTTAAACGCAACTTACAATATATAAAATATTAGCATTGTATATAATATATAGAGTTTTTATAGAATGACAATGTTTTTAGGCAAAGTATGCAAAATATAGTTGCATAACTTGCCTAAAAACATCCGACACTCTATTAAATGCTGGCTTTCATACAATGCAGGTACCATAAACATAATAAAATCAAGCAAGTTTTCAAACATTTAACATACTAGTTACAACTATAGTAACTATTTTTAAGTAGTACGAGTTTAAATTGAACACATACACACCATAAAAAAATGTATCATAAAAACAATTCAGAATCTGTAAATTTTATGACACAAATCCAAATGCTTGCAAAAGTCATAGAACTCATAAAAACACAACTTTTTGTATATAATATAAATTAGATATTTAAACAAGAAACTTTTTATATTAAAATTAAGTAATATAATTAAGTAGATATACTTTAATAACACAATCACACTACATTCTCTGTACAGAGGAAATCACAGCACCCACATACACTTGATAGGTTTCTTTTTTTATCTTCACTTCAACAAAAAAAAGAAGTATAGGAACAATAAGAGATTTAAAAAAAAAAAAATACAAATTGCACTAAAAGTTGGCACAAATAGTGCTTCATATACAATGTCACAGCTACTTCGAAACAAAAAATTAAAACAGACAGAAACACAATTGCAGGAAATCTCCTTACAGATCTACTGAAAGAGAATTTTACTTTAATTTTGAAGATAGCTATATGTTAGGATCAAATTAAAATAGCCCCCACCCTTTTTTCCCCCCCCCTGAGAAAGTGATAATTTATAGGATTTAAAATAAATTTTTTTTAAATTAAGAAACTTCTTCCCTTTATTTTTAATGGAAATGTTAATATACAATATCGGGGTTCCCAATGAAAATCAACAATTTTTCAAGGATTTTTAACCCACCGATGGTTTAGGGAATAGGCGAAATTCTACAGTTGTTTTCCCTACAATAAATTTTAAATTATATTTCTAATTCAACTATATAATTTTTTATTAATTTCTTTCACATAGTTTATAAACTATAATTCCAAAAAAAGTATTTAAAGAATATTTTATTTATAATTTTTTTTTTAAATGTTGTGTATATTACTAGAAAAACTGAGGATCAAATGACGCATAGTTCTTCATACACAATATACATATCCACCAGTGGGTTAAGGGCCGAAATAATATTTTTAAGCAATATTGAAAATTTGTTTTTAGGCATCATCTTTAATGTGATTTACAGCTGCTGCACAGTGCAAATATAAAAATATTTCATGCACAGATTGAATTTCGCCTTATGAACAGATTTTGATGATGTTGTAATGCATTTTAATAAAAATAATATAACCCATGCATAAAAACAGAGTTTTTAAAAATCCTTTATAATATGCATTGTCAATTATATTCATTAACACAGCGCCGATATCAAAAATATTTCTATCAGCAAAATGTGCAGCAAACACTTAAAAATTTATTTACTAAAAATGAAAGTGAATTTATGTTTCACTACCAAATATCATTTATTTATTCTGATTAAAGTCATTTTATTACTTATTTATTAAAAAAAAATTTGCCAACAAGTTTCAACAATGATTGGTTCAATGATATCTTAATGCGATTGGATAATGGCAATTTGGTTTATTAGTATTCCGTAAGAGCGACCTTTTAGTGACAGTAACAGCCCCAAAATTTGAATGCATTCATTGAACCTATCTGCCAAGTTTCAGTGTGATTGGATTACAGCAAGGGGATTAATTAGGTCTCTGCAGATTCCGCTCCCATTGACAAACCTAATCGAAGTTAATATAAAGGATTTAAAAACAGCACTCATTGATCATTAACTCTTTTGGCTCTCAAAACAGTCACTGCCCTCGCATGTCCGTATCACAAGAGTACAGTGTGCAATTAAAACTCTGTCTAGAAATTAAATCATTCGACAAAAGATCAACTTTTCGTCAATCATATAAGACAAAAAAATTTAACTGATAAGTTTTTTTTTTAAATTTAAATTGAAAGAATTATTTAAAAATTTTAATTACAATAATTAAAAATTTTAAAACTAAACGTCACAATAAATTTAAAATTGTGACGTTAAACTGAATCAAAGTTACTATTGAATCTAAAGAGTATTTTGGATGTCATCGTAGAAACAATTTTTTAACTCTGCAAACTACACACAATATAAATTTAGAACATACTTGCATCTATAAACGTTGAAAATGGAAAATACTTTTTATTTTGGAATTGTCAAAAGCTTATTTCTTTTTTCCAAAGTAATTATTTCTCGTTATTTTAAAATTTCATGCTAATATATTCGTGACACTGAAACTCAACTGTATTCAAGTCGAGAAAACTTTCGAAAGTTTAAATCGGGCAGATTTTGTTATCAAATCCGTGATGAAAACACTTTTTTTTATATATAGATTTTTTTTGCTTTCACTGTTTACCAGGGTTCCCACTCAAATCGCAGATTGAAAATCAATGACTTTTAAGAACATAAATAAGGTTTTTAAGGACCTTTGAAAATTTGTTTTCAGGCTTCATGTCTATAAATGAATTTTTTAACAAAGTATATTCTACCAAAAAAGTTACAAGTTTATGGATGTGTAATACAACTAAGTGGGAGAATTCTGATACAGTGCAGATAAGTGGCGGTCGCACGGCGATAGCAAGTCCGAGTTGTATTTTTATAAATTTTGCAGTTGAGACACAACATCTGCAAAAAATTAAAAACTTTTAAGGACTGCTAAGCATTTTCAAGGCCTTGACAACAAGTTAAAAAATATTAAGCATTTTAAATGACCGTGTGAACCCTGGTTTACTCTCTTTAATTCTGTTCATGTAAAGTCATGTCATTAAATATGTGGCACAACTCTACAAAATGCTCAATGACTTTTAAAATAAAATTCAGATCTATCATTTCCAAAAGCAATATATTTCTGAGAATTTACGATCAAAAATAATTTCAGAAGATCATCCTACTATTCAATGATTTAGTGCCTCATTCCCCTTTTATTTTCCTTAGCTTTCAAATTGTAACTATGCTAAATTATACTTTTCTCATAGGTGTTTCTTTCTAACACACTGGATGTTGCTGCAAATAATATAAATGATACCTCCTCGTAGCTAAAAAAAATCCAATTCTGGAAATACTAAAAATATGCCATACTAAAGAAATGCTACACAACTACAGTCAATGTTTGCAATAGAAAATTAAATTTTTTATTTAAAAGGAAGTAGAAAATTTTAGATTATATAAGAGAAATTAATTAAAAAAAAAATACCCTACTCAACAAAAAAAATTTAAATCACAAAAAGTAAATTAATACTCAATTCGTTATGTTATGAGGCACGTTACATTGCAAATAAAAAAGGTTATATTCTTTTAGAATGAGATTCTTTAAAGATTTTAATTTCCAAAATCCGGGGGGAGGGGGGGGGGCGAGCGCACCCTCTTGCACTTTCCTGGCAGTGCAAATGTACCTGATACTATTTTGTTAGCCGGGTACCAGATAAAATCCTAAAAATTGCATACCTAACTCATCCAAACTAACAACCTTCAAATCATTTATAATTCCTATTACAAACCAAAAACATTTAGGTTTAGCTATACATTTACACATCACTTAAACACGTAAACATTTAGGCTTGTCGCCAACTGGTACCCGGCTAATGGAAGACTAGCAGTTATTAATATTAAGTTTATCAAGCATTTAACCCATTAAAGAGGACTTTGAAATGGATAAACAGTCATTGTTTTTAACTTCTACCTTGTTTATGATGTGTAAATGTCTTAAGTGATGATGTCTTAAGTGAGTGTATGATGTCTTGAGTTATGATGTCTTAAGTGATGTGTAAATGTATAGCTAAACCTAAATGTTTTTGGTTTGTAATAGGAATTATAAATGATTTGAAGGTTGTTAGTTTGGATGAGTTAGGTATGCAATTCTTAGGATTTTATCTGGTACCCGGCTAACAAAATAGTATCAGGTACATTTGCACTGCCAATTTTTGTTTATGGGAGCATATTGAATTTTTCAGTTTTTTTGGAAAATTATTTATATGATTTTTAAAAAACATCAAGTTGAACTGCAATCTAGGTAGCAGAGAAGAAAAAAAAAAATTCGATTGGCAAGTTTTCGTCCCAACCGTCGTTAATGGGTTAAGGCACGCATACATTAAATAAATCTGCAAGTTTAAGGAATCAAAGCACTTTGAAGAAATGTTCTTCAGTAAAAGCTATTTGATTTTCATTTATATAAAATATATTTATGGCAACAAAGACTAAGTATAATTTAAGGGTCATTATTTCTGGCCATTAAGGTATAAATCAATAATATACCAATCAACAATAATGTACCTATACTACACAGCTAGAGCATAAACAGGTTTGAAAAGCAACTTTTTATGCAACTTCAATCTTTTATAACTAATATCACAATTAGGATAGCTAACACTTCTTTTGCGAGAATATCGCCTTTTGTAATGGAAAGCCAAAAGAAAATTTAATAAATCCTCATTGGACAGTTGTTCTGATAGGTAACATGCACTGTGAAAATTCAAAATAGAGCGAGTATAAAAATCCTTGCTTACTGAGTGAACGACAGTATCTTTAAGCTTAAAGATCATAGCATCCCTCTTTATAGTAGAAACTATCACATCTCTATAAATAGGATACTTGCCATCAACTAATATATCCAATAAATTCGTTATGTCCCAATTCATTTCTAGACACTTTTTCTTTAAAGGCATCCTTCTATCGCAGATCAGATCGCACAGCTTCAGTCCACGTGTAACATACTCTTTGTGCATCTGACCGATCTCTTCTCGGCATAGTCTTGTGAATGCAAAGAGATCGCAATAGTCAAAGCATGTAAAAAGAAGGTTTTCTACATCAAAGTAGAGCTGCTCCAGCACAGTGTACTTGATCAGCAACTTAACAAATTCCTTTGAAGCAGAGTCTTGAGTCGAATCATAGTTTTCAATAGCGTACTCTATAGGATAATTACCTTCCTTATCTTTACAATTGATGAGACCTCGGTTTTCCAACAAGAACTTAATGATTTTCACGTTGCCAGTTTGCAAGGCACAGTGCATGGGAGTCTCCATATAAGTGTTGACAACATTGAGCTTAGCTTTCTTCTCCAGCATCAAGCTTGCCACCTCAATTGTGCAAATGGGGTTGCTCAAGGCATAATGTAAAGGAGTTTCAGCATACTTATCCATTGAGTTGATATGTGCACCATTATTCAGTAAAAACTTAACAACACTCATGTTTATCCTACGGTTGGCCAAAGCAATACTGAGGGGACTGCTCCCTTTGTCATTCTTTTGGTTAACATCAGCACCATAATCCACCAACACCTTGACAGTATCAACAGTACAGTTTGTCCTGCTAATCGCAAAGTGTAATGGCACATTCCCTCCAATGTCAGCCATTTGGAGGCTCGCACCACGATCTAAAAGTAGTTGGATCACATCTACTTTGCAGTTGAGACTCTTGACCGCAAAAGTTAGCGGTGGTTCCCCTGAATGGTTGACAGCGTTGATATCTGCCCCTCTCCCTAGAAGCAACTTGATTGTTTCCACATTGCAGTTGGAAAAACTTATGCAGGCAGTGTGTAACACAGAGTTTCCTTCATTATCCGAAATATTTACCCTGGCGCCATAGATTAACAGCATCTGAAACACTAACAGAGTGGAAGCAACATTCTTCAAGGCCGTCTGGAGAGGATAGTAACAATTATTATTTGGAAGGTTGCAGTCGGCATCACTGTCAAGCAACAACTTGATGATGTCAGGCCGGCAGACAAGGTTGCGCAGGGCAAACTGTAAGGGGGTGTCTCCTTCTCTGTTCTTCGAGTTGATCGGAATTCCTGCTTCCATCAGCAATTTGATGACCTCCAGGTTGTACTCCCTGTCCAGAGCCATATGTAGAAGGGTGTTGCTATTCTTATCAACTAGTTTGCAATCGGCACCGCGGTTAAGCAGCAGTCTGACGATATTTATACCAGGGTTGTTGTTGAGGCAGTAGTGGAAGGGGGCATCACCCCTTAAGTTTAACTTATTCAAGTTCGCATTGTAGTCAAGCAGCAGTCTGACAACTTCTATGTCCGTCGTGTGTTTGTCCAATGCTCGGTGGAGCGGCGTGTCAAGGAAGTTGTTAGTTGCGTTGACACGTGCGCCCATGTCCAGCAACAGTTTCACAACCTCCACATTAACGTTGTAGTACACGGCGAAACTGAGAGGGGTGTCGCCAACATTATTCTTGAACTCCAATTTAGCTCCGGCGTTAAGTAACAGTTTAATTTCTCTCACGTCGCATTTTGGGTTGGTTAAAGCTACATGCAGAATTGTATTGCCGTAAATGTTCGGCGCATTGATATAGTCGTTATACCCAAGCGTCTCCCTTTTGAATTTTTCTAAATCAAGTACCTCTAAAAAGGGCGATTTAAACTTTCTTTTTTCGCTGTTCAAACAGAAATTTATAGGCACTTGGTCATCGAAATACATCTTCGGATACGATGCGACAGAGAAGCTCAAATTACATTCGGAAGATTGACTTCTACCATAAACGGATTTTGTTGTGAAGGATGTCAGAACTCCTTCCTCAGACACTTTGGGGATTTGCATCGACGTTTATATTTCGACTTGTGAAGACGAATTATGTCAGAAACACATATTCAACAAACAGTGTCATTCGTGTTTCGCAACTCGCAACCATCAAGCAACAAGTAATCTAATAGAGGTAAGGATACAGTTAATTTTTTGAACAAATTTATTATCCGTTTCTCAAAATAAACATTACTCTCAAGTTTTAAAAAAAGTATTTTCTATAACTATTTAAGTGATTTTTAATGTTGAAAATAAAACTATTCTGATCATTGTTAGTGATATTTTGGTAGTTTTGTAATTTTCTCCTATTTTCTATTGCCCCAAATCAAACTTACTTTCCAACAAAAAATATCACCTTCGTATATAACCTTAACCGCTTCTGCGCAATATGTCTGATTATCAGATTGTGTTTACTAATACGAAACCCATTTATTTTTTAATGAAACTTCAATAATTCAATTTATTATTTTCTAATCTATCGTGCCTTAGACTTAAATTTCTAATGAGTTTGAAACATATTTGAAGTTTCTTTTAAAAAAATCCCGGTAAGTTTGAATACTATTGCATGTATAATTTCTTATCTCTCAATTGACAGCAGTTTAATAAAAGTTGTTATTTAGAATAAATTGTTGGATTAAATATGTTTAGCTTGACGATTTTTTAAATATTCGTTTGGTCGATGTTTTCTTTTTCAAATTTTATTGCGATGCTCTCATTTGCTTAGTATTATCCCTAGGTAATTATGTACGTTTCTTTAAAGATTGTTTATTTCACGTTCATTGAGAAAATTCTACGTTACTTGTCCAATGCGTGTCAACGCTCGCCAACCCTCAAATGTAGCGCCAATTGGGGAGTTTCACTCACTTCAAAAGCATTTAATGGTAAATTACACCCTCATCAGTTTTGTTCAACCGAGGAGAGAAGTCTTATTTTACCATATGAACAGCGACAGCTGAGTAAAAAATAGATACACTCACTTCCTCTTACATAAATTATATCTATTATGGTAAAATCCTAGATGGGCCCACCTCTTGGCGACTTATTTGAGATCTCGCCAAGTTGACTACTAATTGAATATTTGTTATTATAATTGTTTTTCAATTAAAAAACGGTACTTGAAGGCCAGAAATAATTATAATATAAAAAATTAACACTTACCATAAATGTGTTTGCTAATCCTTTGCCGGTGGAGGGTACGTGTTAATGATTTGCCGAATAAAATCCATGTAGTCAAATTAGAAGGTCACAACTATTCAAGTTGAAAATTTCAGAGTTTACACCAATTTTAAGTAGGTTTCTATAAAGGGACAGACTGACTCATTGTTTTATTATAATAAATGAATAAATAGGATATATATATAATTAAATAATATAATATATATATATAATAATATAATTAAAGGTGCTCCAAGTAAAAATATAGGCTCTCCGTAAGATTCTAGACAGTTCTCCTCCATAATCCGTCTATGTTGCCACATTGGCTATGTTATCGCCGCTTATTTGGCGAGAATTCAAAAAGACGCCAAGAGGTGGGCTGTGCTAGGATCCACCCATCTATTATTGGAAATGTAATTTGTTTCCATAATTCATCAGTGCATCCTAGTAAATTTATTAGGTAAACATAAACTTGTAATAGAACCCCTAAGTATGAAAAAGGTTTTCTGCTGACTCAGGATGAGTACAGATGTTGAGTTTAAAAATGAAAATATGTAATAGCTTGTTTATTAGGCTATTTTTTTACAGTCATCTAATTGATTGCTCGTTGTTGTAGAGTGTCGCAACATTTTGATGTTACTTTATTGCAAAACTAAATGCTATGAATAGCCTATACATATTGGACTATTTATGGTAATAGCAATGCACCCAGGGTTAGGGCTCCGATAGCCTTGCGGTAGAGTGTCGAGCTCATAACCGGAGGGTTATGGGTTCGGGCCTCCTTCCGTCAAATATCGGTGTGTACCTAATGGGGGCTGGTGCACATTAAATCTGCCGTGGCCTCAATGTACTCTCGTTGGTGTGGTGGGGTCGGAGGAAGGAGTTTACACTAGAAGATTTCAATCTCGTAGTCTTCTATATGCTCAAAATTATGAGACGTATTTGGATGTGTTAATCACTTTATAAGTGGCAGAAATAGACAGTCAGTAGTTCCAAAACACTCCAGGGTTAATATATGATGTTTGAAAATTGTTGGTTGTCCCCAATACCAAAAATTTTGTTGTCGTACTAACATAATACGGCTAGGTAATAAATATTTTCACTTGATAATATTGCAACATATATATTATATATTAAACAGCTTTTTAATCTTGAAGGATAAGAAAAATACTCATTCATAAGCTACTTGGCCAGTCTCCGCAAAACGCATAGTACATTCATTAATCTTGCTTTTGCTGAATCTGATTAACAATGTTGAAAATTTCTTTTTAAAACTTTATAATTCTGTGTAAGGCAAAGGTTACAGGTCCAATCCTGCTGTTTTCTTCTTTTGCTTTAGTATTCTAATTTTACCAGCATTATGGCTTTAATGAGGAACTTTAACTTTTTTTGGTTTTATTTATAAATGAAAGTAGAGAAAAAAATCATGAAAAACAATACTATTCTTTAAAAAATTTGAGTTCGGATGGATAGTTAAAAAAATATTTAGTTTTTCACTTTGCGATTTAGTGGGAAAAGACTACTTTTGAGTGTGACATCAACTCGCAAATGATGAACCAGTCTAAAACCTGTTTTAGACGAATTTCCTCCTTGAATTTTTGACTGAATCTATGTGTAACTACGTCACAGTTTTTTATGCGTTTTTCCTCGCATGACTTTTGTTTTGATTTCAAACTTGATTTTTGATTAATTGGAAGCATAAAGATAAAAAATAATTGCACTGCTCAAATATATTCGTTGGATTACACTTGAAAATACAAAAAATATTAATTTTCCTCATTTGTGCAAGTTCCTCATTGTATATTTTCATATGATTTTTTGCATATTTTAGTACAATATTGTGCAGTCAGTGTCATTATGAAATTCATTATGTTAAAAGTAGAGTACAAGCAGAGTCCGATAAAATGGACGTACGTGCGTATGGTGTACGCAGGAAATCGTCAGATCCTGCAGGAAATTGTCAGATACTGCAGGGAATTAAAATCAAATGTCTTTTTTTTTTTAAATGGAGAAATTCCAGTTAGACAGGGCGGGAATGGGGGATCATTGACTCCCGTAACGCCGGGAGGGGAGAGGTTGGGGGACGGGATGCTATTCTCCAAATAGTTCACTACCTGTTACTTCTATATGCAGGGTAGCCACAAAATTCAGGAAAAAAAGTTCCCTGATTTCCCTGACAGATTTTTAAAAAAATCCCTGATTTTAGGGGAAACTTTTTTCCGAATTTCCCTAATTTTCTTAGGTTTTCCAGATGTCTAGACACCCTGATCAAATAGAACATGTATTCAAAAGAGATAATATGCAAGTTTTTAAAAAATAGTTTTGCTGGTAAAAAAAAAGTTTAAATTATTTCGTAACATTAAACTTTTAATGGCTTACTACTCCAAATCTCCATGTAAATAGCTCCAAAATATGGATGAACGTGCATTAAACAATAAAAAGTTCCCTGACATTTCTCTGATTTTTTCCAGAATCAGAAAGCTCCCTGACATTTCCCTGATTTCCAGGTTTTCCCGGTTCTGTGGCCACTCTGTACATAGGAAGGAGAAATTCCAGTTAGGCTGGACAGGGAAGGGAGAAGTGTTGCCATAAGGGGGAAAGGGGGTTTCATTTCCTGATTTTGGAATCTGAACCTATTGAAACATGTAATTACACTGAGAGTTTATTTCCTTCATTCTTCTTTTTAATTTGAAAGAATTCTTGGATACTCCATTGTAATTTAAAAGAAGCTACATTTTTCTTTAAAATGATAAGGAGCTATCCAAGCAAAACAATGAAGATAAAATGCCGTATTTGCAAGAAATGTTAGAGCAAATCTATTTCCAGCATTTAAATCGAGAGCGCAAAATTGAAAATAGTTATGAAAGGAGGCGTGCTGGACAAGCATCAGTGTTTGCTATCGTTTCACAAGCTTAACCTTTAAGCCAACCCAGTACCAATCACCCTAATATTGCAACTGGAAATGTGCCATTGGAAACCGATGTTTCTCCTGCAGAGTGGTGCTTCCAAAATCAATGCCAAGAAGATTTTGAATTAAACAACTTTTAATTCTCAATAGTACGTAACATTTAATTTTCTTCAGCAGTATAATTTAAAGCCTGCAGACTCGCAGGAAATTTTTGGCAATAGCATTTGTGTACGCAGGAAGAAAATATTTTTCTGGAGCCCTGAATACAAGTATGAAAAAACTTTTTCAAAACTACAACAATCTCACTAGGTACAGTATAAAAAAAATGTAAACACAAATGTTGCCCTTTTTTAAACTTTTGATGTAATAGTATATAAATTCCTATTATTTTGATTAAATAGTATCTAAATTTCCAAAAATTTCTATTTAAGTTGCATGGTAGATGTTTTTTTATAAACAGTGAAAAAGTATCAAAAAAAGATTATGATGTTTTATATAACTAGTTAGAATACGTCTGTGTCTGTAAAAAATTAAATTTCTACAGTAGTAAGTTTTATCTGTAGTGGATGGCGGATGCAAAAATAAATTCCATCACTTTGTTGTATAACTTATAAACTGAAAATCATGTCTCTAAATTTTTTGTATCAGCTGTTTTCTGAAGCATTTCTCCATGAATTTCATGCTTTTAAATCTAATAGTGTGTCCATAATAATCCAATAATAATCTGTGCTGCAATACAGAGAAGTGCATGCAGGTGGAAAATGTTGACTCGTTTTAAGTTTTACTTTTTTTTTAATATTAAAAGAGCAATGTGTGAAGTTGTGTCTACATTTCTATTGCACTAACCCTTTGAAGCAGGAATCTCGATTTTATTTCTGATTTGAATGACATTTGGTATGGACCGTCTTTATTTGTTGGAAAATGGCGGAGTATACTTCTTTTTTTGCAAAAAAATATTTTCACTTTTGTAAGTGGTTATATTATGAAACCACAATGCAAATAACAGTGAACACAAATGGACAATTCTCTAGCTGATGCATGGGACATTTTGGTTCTTTTTTTCTACTCGTAAATAAATTAGAATTCTAAAACTGAGATGAAACTAATAGTTATACTTTTGTTTTATGCAATACTAGCTGGTGGCAAAGTTATATTGAAAAATAATTATTTTAACTATTGAAAATATTTTTTTCTATCTACCGACTCACAGGACACGGATATGTCCTGTGCCTCGGTGGCTTATAAATATATATTTGACCTAGTTAAAATCATTATTTTCAGTATAGCTTTGCCACTAGCTATTATTGTATAAAACAAAAACATAACTACTAGATTCATTAAAATTTTAGAATTCAAATTTGCTTACAAGTAGAAAAAAAGAGCCAGAATGTCTGGTGTGGGGGAATGCCCAAATGGTGTACTTAATCAAATTTTTCTGCATAAAAAATTTTTGCTTGGTTTCAGGTCATACAAAATTGAAATATTACATAAGGGCAATTCTCTGCGGTACGCACAAGACATTTTGGCTCTTTTTTGTACTTGTACTCGAAAACAGATAAGAATTATAAAATTAAGTTGACTCTAGCTGTTATGTGTTTGCTTTATATAACACTAGTTGGCGGCAAAGTTATAGGAAAAAAATAATTAACTTAACTAGGTCAAATATACATTTATAAACCAATGATGTCTCATGAGTCGTGTTTATGAGTATAAAAAAGAGCCAAAATGTCCTGTGTGTTAGCCAGAGAATGGACAATTCCCACATTTTTCAAAAATGAGTGAAATTAATTTATACGTATGAAGAATTTCTTTCTGATTCCAAATATTTAAACAAAAGTTCTTTAAAAAGTTAGTTATTAAAATATTACGTAAAGAAAATGCCCCAAAACTGAGCCAAAACCAGTCCGATCAAAACACTCAACAAAATCTGTGACGTCAAAGCTTCCTTCCGTTTCTATGGTTATCATGATTTTTCTGCCAAATAGTTGGCATTGGTAGACCATTGCCATATCCCGTACAGGTTGGCACGATTTGCAAAAAACTTGCAAAACTGGTTTCCGCTGCCGCATTTCAAGCCAAGATGTTAGGGAAGTTTTGACATCACATTCAATTCGAGCCAAATGAATAATTTTCTCGTCAATGTGTAACAGGGGAACTTCGATTGCATATTTAAAAAAAAAGGAAAAGGGCATTGAGCAGAAATTTTTCTGTTTGTAGCCTTTTTGAAACATTTAGAATTGAATAAAAAAAAATGCAGGAATTATCCATTGCCGATAGATTATTTATGATTTGTTGGAAGTGTGGTTTTGCTGTAAAATCAGTCTGCATACAGAAATAAATAATTTAGTGTAAGGAGATTCTGTGTGAAACCACTATTCTTCAAAGGGTTAAATCAGGTATGGATTCTGTATTCTAAGCAGTGTTTAAGCTGGGGGGGGGGGGGGGTTAAAAATTTCTTTTGCAAAAAATCTCAAATCCATAGTTTTTTTTAGCAAAATGCTAAAATGGATACAAAATGCATCACTCTTGTTTTTTATTCTAAAATGATCGAGAAACTTTTTAGTATAAATTCATTGTGAACTGTAAATATAAAATTTTAGGTTTTGATGATTTTGCTAACTTTGTAGTTAAATGTTTTAACAAAAGAGCTAAATTGATTTTTCAAATTTTAGCAATTAAGGAAGTTCTTTAGCATTTTACTAAAAAAGCACCCACAGCTTAATACCAGATTCCAAGCATGTAGTACATTTTGAAAAGTTTTAAGGATTGAAATCTCCTCCTGTTACATAAGTTTCTTCTTTGACAAAAACATTGTAATTCATGTCAAGAAAACTTTTTATTGATTATCCAATTTCTAATTCGATATCTCTATTTGCAAGCTAAGTTGTGAACTTCTCGTAGAATTACTATGAAATTAATTTTAAAGCACTTCTAGTTCATATTTTTGTTTGAATTTTATGTTATTCTACTAATCTTATATAATACTACCTTCATACTAATTTATATTAGGATTCAATATTTCTGATACTTTCATAAGTGCTGGTTGAATTTTGGTTGGGGAACTTGTCTTGACAAATAGTTGAATTTTACATATTGATAGCATTTATAGTTTATACTGGTAATGCTGTCCTCAGATAGATGGTGAATGTTTGTATATAAGCTTTTCACTGTGATGGTGTGGAGTAGATGAAAAAATTATGGCAATGAAGGATTATCAGGGAAATTTGCAATTCTAAGTATATCTTTTTTTTAAATTCGGCTTAAGTCTAGAAATGTTTCAATAATTCTTAAAAAATCAGAGAAAATTTAGGTTCTGGCCTGTGTTTGAGGTTATTTCAAATGAAACTTTTTAAAAATTCTCACATTTTTTTTATCAATCACAATAACACTGTGATGCACTCGGTTTATCTCAAAACATAATTTTTAGATGAAATGTTGTTAGAGAAAAAAGTAAATTTAACTTTCGTTTTATATTTAGGATTCGAAAAATTTCTGAAACATTGTCTAATAAAGAATCAACAGTTTTATCTCTGATAGGACCAGTGTTAGTTTCATTCTTCTTTATGCTAGAGTGTCAAAAACATTTATTTCTCTTTGCATGTTGATAGAAAAGTTAAATTGTCAGAGTCACAAAAATGACACTCCTATTCACAATTATATTGTGAAATTCAGATACCAAGCATGTAAAAGTTGGGGACACTTAATGACTATTATACCAAAAAAAACAACATCCAATTTGCAGTTTTTATCAGGGTTCGTACGCCTCCTGAAATTCCTGAAAAACTCCTGAAATTTGCTTTTTTTATATAAGAGCCCTTATAACTCCTAAAAATTGTGTTTCTACTCCTGATATTTCCTTTTATATCCTTAATAATAATCATTGAAGGCTAAAAAGATTAGTAAAACCTTAAAACATAGCGGGTTTTTTTACTTGATAAAACATCTCTGAAATTCGAAATTCTTACCGTACTTCAGAGTCTACTGTACATGTTCTTCGTCACTACAGGCCCAAAGGAAAACCTTCGGGCAGTCTCGAAATGCATCACGATTCTTGACAACAGGTGAATAGAGGCATCATATATTATTAGACATATAATTCCCCCCCCCCCCCGTTAACTCCTGAATTTACTGTACTAAACTCTTGAAAAACTCCTTAGTAACTCCTGAATTTTACTATCATAGTTTGGGTATGAACCCTGTTTTATGTGTAAAAATTTCATTAAATTGGTGAGTTTGTCGACAACTTGACAAGATGTTTTCCATCAAATTTCCAAATCTCTGTATGCTGTTAAATCCAAATATGCTTTTTAGTGTAAAAGTATGGTTATTAAGGAATTGCTAGGGAATTTCAAGTTGTTTCCTCTGACCACCTTGATTTAACAATGGAACAAATTTGTTGAAATAATGGTAATCTCCTAAAAATTCGACATCAAATTTTGGACATTAATTTCAAAAGTCTACAAAATCCGTGGTCACTGATGAACCACATGGTTACTTTCAATCACTGAAATCTTTCATTAGTTTGAATCGGTATTAATGAAACTGGAAAGGTGTATTCTGTTTAGACATCAATTGGGAAAACAAATTAGGTAAAAGCAAGGGTCTGGAAACTCGGAAATCAGAAATTTTGTCCATTTAATATGGTAACAGTGAAACATAATATTGTAACAGATTTAATTTTAATTACCCAAAAATATTTGAATTTTCTATTTAAAATTATTTTTATTTTGTTTTTACACTTCCCTATAGTTGATGTAACTATTGTCGAACCTTGAGTTGCATACCTTTATTGATGCCGGAGTTAGCTGTTGCGATACGAGCTTTCAAATCAGTCATTGTCTTTGGAAATGAAGGTAGTACATACACGCGGTCAATTACCAATTTCACTATTTTGGCGATGTTTTTTTTTTTTTGTATTGTAATAATTATCGCCTCTCTAGCCATTTTTTTTTAATTGATGAAAATATGAAAACGGTAAATTAAATCAATCCATAGCACATTTTAATGCAATTACCAATGTTAAAAAAATTGGAAATTGAAAGTTTTGCGATGTCCGCATCCCTAGTGTGTGTGTGTGTGTTTTTTTGTTTTGTTTTTTTTGTTTGTTTTTTTCATAAAGCTTTTAACCGGAATTTTCGGACTTATGCATTTTTACTTTTATTTTAGATCCTTCATATTCCAGTTAGAAACTTGTTCATGTAGTGCTCTAGAAATAACCGGACATGAAACAAGTGCGACGAATATATATTGTTGTAAAAATAGTGAGCATACTTACTATCAGACATTTTTTCTGGTGAATTAACTTCATTTAGGCTTTCAAAATTAGCAGCTTTTTTATTATCGGTTTCGGATGTTTGCTACTGAGAGTCCTTTTGCAGAGAAATCAACTATCTGAGTTTATCAGGGTTTATTGTGAATTGGCTTGTAATGTTATTTTATAAACGGCTTTGTTTTGTTTAAATTTGAGCTTTTCATATGGACCTGTTGTCAAGATTCCCAACTTAGAGATATTTGTAATTTATTCATAACAAAATGTGCGATGTCTTTTCAGTTTTGCTTTCAAATTACTAATTAATCGCCACATTCCAATTGTTCTGTAAATCCGTTTTTATGATACTAAGAGTCTCTTTGCGGAGAAACCAACCATCTGAGCATTTCAGGGCTTATTATGAGTTGACTTGAGATGTTATTTTAAAAACAACTTTATTTTGTTTAAAGAGCTTTTCATAAGTGCCCGATGTTGCCAACTTGGAGATATTTGTAAATTATTCATTGAAAAATTTGCAATTTCTTATCTATTATTCATTCAAATTACTAATTAATCTCCTCATACCAATTGTTCTGTAAATCCGGTTTTATGATACGAAGAGTCTTTTTGCGGAGAAACCAACCATCCGAGCTTCTCAGGACTTATTATGAGTTGACTTGAGATGTTATCTTAAAAACATCATTATTTTGTTTAAAGAGCTTTTCATAAGAGCCTAATGTTGACAACTTGGAGTTATTTGTAAATTATTTATCAAATTTGCAATTTCTTATCAATTTTGCATTAAATTACAAATAATCGCCACATGCCAAATGTTCTGTAAATCCGTTTTTATGATAGTAAGAGTCTCTTTGCGTAGAAACCAACCATCTGAGCTTTTCAGGGCTTATTATAAGTTGACTTGAAATAATAATAATAATAATTATTATTATTTTTTTAACTTTATTTTGGTTAAAGAGCTTTTCATGAGGGCCTGATGTTGCTAACTTGGAGTCATTTGTAAATTATTCATCGCAAAATTTGCAATTTCTTATCAATTTTGCAATTTTTTATCAATTTTGCATTCAAATTGCTAATTATTGATAACCACAAGGCAATATTAGATTGTTAAAATGTATTCGCAATATGTTTATTATGATTTTTTTTAATGCTTTAAATTTAGATAATTGCAGTTTTAATTTAATTCTATAGCTTTAGTCCTCAATATTTTATTTTTTTTTAAGTTTTGACAAAAGCTGATTTGAGACCAGTTTGCAATGCCAAAATGTTATAGGATAAGACGGGGCACAGTGGACCACTTTTGCAATTTTTTTTTTTTTTACTTAAATGGAAAAGTCAATTCACTTCAAAATAATCATGCATCTTCCAACTTCTTGTCAATCCATGGACCACTATGCTCCATGCTGAAGAAAACGAAATTATCATACTAAAATTATACCTAGATTGCATACTTGCAAATTTTCTTTAGATATAAAAAATAAGAACATCTTAGCTTTATAAAACAAAACAACTGTTCAATGCTATTTGTCTGTTTTTTTTTTCTTCTCAGGAAATGAAAAAAACTTGATGCTCGGAAAATTACTTTAAGGAGCACAAAACACCAAACCTTAATAAAATGGTTGATTTTGCTTTAAGCATGTGTTTTTTAGGCCTATATAAAACTAGCTCATGCTACCATGTATGAGCTTTAATTTGAAACTTAAAATGTTAAAAGTTAGTAAATTAACAAGGGGTGATCCACTCTGCCCCTATGTCTTCTGTTCCCCGTATTCCCCTGTGTACCTCATTACAATGTTTCGTACCTAATTACATAGCAATAGGCTATGACGTCGAATTCCTTTCTTCATTTCGAAATTTGGGGGATTTGCCAGAAATAATTTTTATTTCGAAATATATATTTTCTTATTAATTGTAGCAATATATTTATTGTTATTAATTACGTTTGTTAGTGGATGTGTTTGTGGTAACAAACAATCTTCGGATGTTTAAGTAAGCCACTTTCCGTCAACCAACCGCTGAAACTTGAAAGATAGATTCGTTATCGACGAAAATGCATTCTGTTAAGTTATAGGGTCTTTCTCTAAAAGGCCGCTTACACACACGTTTGTGCTCAGAGAACTAATTTATCCACTTGCCATCATCCAATTGAGCTGAAACGTGGCAAATAGACTCAAGTTGTCAATGACAATGCATTCTTTTAAGTTTGGGGGGAAAAAGAAATTTAAAATGCCACGGAATAGATAGTTTTCTTCGTAGTGGGATAACACTATTAAAAGTCGATCTTATATGCAAATCATTTAAATAAGTTGCATTTGCACATAAAAGTTGGCAATGCATATACTGAAGGATTTTTATTAAAAACTTTGTTTTTACGAATTAATTTTCTTTAGTATTTTTTTTTTTTTTTTTAAATTTTCCTCTGAGGTAAATCTCAAGTTTCATAAATTAGTAAAAAGGTTAAATACCTTGACGTTCTACAGAAAGAAAAAAAAAATGTCAAATTTATCTATGTTAATTTGGGAGGAAAGGGACTAGTTTAAATTTTGGTAATTTATTCTTTACGCCAGTTTTTAAGAATATACTATTCCCTGGTTCTATCCCCTCTCTCCCCCAAAAAGTATCTATCTTCTGCGAAATAAAAGATAACATCTTCAGATCTCACCAAATATCCAACAAAATTTCCATTTCCTCCCCTCTTTTCCTATATTTCTCATTCCTATTCGAATACAAAAGTGTATCTTTTGAATTCCTTAGAGAGAATATTGGGGGGAGCGGGAGAAAAGTGAATATGGATGTAATCTTCGAATTGGACGTGCTTCTGCGCATCCTCTTCAAAATATGTGTGTGTGTGGGGGGGGGGAGGGACTAACGGTGTTCCCCATCTCATTCGAACTCGAGCACTCACTCCATTCGGAACATCTTCCTCCGAAGCTCTAGTTCGGAGCTATTCCATGCTGGCTAAAATCTCACGGTAAGGAAGAGTTGAGATGTTTGAATTTGTAATCGGAGATTGGATTATTTTATTTGTGTTTTGTTATGTAGCGTGTTTTTTGGTTGGTTGTTTTGGGGGATCTTAAGCAATTGCATTCGATTTGCAAAATTGAAAATGAATGTTTTGTTTAGTATCTAAATGAAGATTTAAGTTTGTAGTTCGGATTTTAAGTTTTTGGCTCTGTCTTTTCCTTTAAGTTGGAAGTTTGTTCGAATTGAAAAATAATAAAAAAGGGCATGTTCGAAAATTTTATACTGGCTAAATATGCAGCGATAAAGAGTTTGTTTTATCGTTTGCTTATCGGATTTGGATATCAGGATAGTTTTATTTATATTCTGTCTTGCTTAACCAAAAAGCTGTATCTCAGTTTAAATATCCAGCGATAAAGAGTTTGTTTTATCGTTTGCTTTTGGAATTTGGATATGATGATTGTTTTATTTATATTCTGCCTTGCTTAACCAAAAAGCTTATCTTAGTTTCAATGTTTGGAAGAAATAAACGACTTTGTGTGTGTGTGTTTTTTTTAAGTGTGTTTGATGAGAGGAATTCTTCGGAGGGTTCCCTTTCCGTCATCCAATCGAGCTAAAGTTTAGCAGATAGATTCGTTGTCGATGGCAATGCATTCTATCAAGTTTTGAAGCAAAAAAAAAAAATTGGAGAACATGAATTATATAGTTTTTTTTTTTTTTTTTTTTTTTTTTTTTTTTTTTTTTTTTTTTTTTTTTTTTTGTAGTGGTGGTGGTCAAACACTAAGAAAACTCGTTCCGAGCTCAAAGTCACTTTAAATAAGTTGCAATTGCACACAAAATTTAACAATGCATGTAAAGAATTTTTATTGAAAACGGTACTTGCAAATTATCCCGTTGAACATTGGCGTGACAAATAGTTCGTCATACTGTTTCTATTAGTCCGTTGAAACAGTTGGTTCGGATGGATATCTGGACAGCTGAGGTATTTCACAGACGCAGCTCCGCGAACCAGGCCTAGGCCTCGCCAGTTCGAACTTTTAGTTCCTAACCAAATGTTCGTCAATGATCGACGGGATGATACGTAAGTAATATAAACACTTTTTTTCTGGGTTACTTTTGTAAACACCATTCCGTTTAGTGTCGAGTTATTTAATCAAATTTTTATTAATTTTTTAGTTATTGCAAAAGTTAACGAAATATGTTCTTGGATTTCTGATTGCAAAATGCGATAGTCGGTACTCACGGTCCAGAATATGCCTTGTCTGATTTGCAAGAGGTCTCAGAATCGAGCCTCTCTGTTGTCACTCTTTTCAATGTGAGCGGATTTGGAGGTGATTGTCACACTTAGTATCTTTTTTGTTGTTTATCTTCCCTTGAGGTAGTTATCCGGGTTACCCAAGTTGGCTTGTTCTGCCTGCCCAGTGGTGGTTTTCCTGGCATTATCTTTTCGAAACTGTAAATGAGTATTCAATAAAGATGCTTTCTCTAATAATTGGAGCTGACCTGTTAACAACAGACCTGATGTATAATCAGAATGTTCGTCTAGTATGAGAGATGACACTAGTGTTGAATTTGTTTTTTTGTTGAATTCTTTATATTAACTCCGCTTTTGTCGATAGAGGTGAAATCTGCGGAGGCCTAATTAACCCCCTTGCCGTCATCCAATAGGGCTGAAACTTGGAAAATAGTTTCGATGTCGATGGCAATGCATTCTATCAAATTGTGGGACTGTTACTGTCACTAAAATGTCGCTTTGCGGAATACTAATCAAACAACTTTCCGTCGTACAATCGCGTTAAAAAAGCATTGAAACGACCATTGTTTAAACTCTTTCCTGATGCCAATTTTTTTTTAATAAAGAAATAATAAAATTACTTTAATCAGAATAAATAAATGATATTTGGATGCGAGAGCATATATACATTCACGTTCGTTTTTAATAAATAAATATTGAAACGTAGTTCGCAGCACATTTTGCTGATAGAAATGTTTTTGATATCGGCGCTGTATTAATGAATATAAAAATTGACAATGCATATAAAAGATGTTTTAATAACTATGTTTTTACGGGTTATATTATTTATGAATAACTTCATTCTGTTGATATTGTCTATCAAGTAGAATTTAAATCGTAAAATTCCCATACGATTTTTCTACTTTAGAAAGTACTATTTAAATTGAAAGAAAGTTTTAAGGAGTAATAGTAGTTTGAAACGTAGTTTGCCCGCACATTTTGCTGGTAGAAATGTTTTTGATATCGGCACTGTGTTAATGAATATAAAAGTTGGCATTGCATAAGATTTGTTGTTTTTGCTCTGTTTTTTAGGGTTATATTATTTTTGTTACTTGATCATTGTTCTTTCTGATAATGGATATGAGCTTATTTTTCCTCTTTATAAGATATTATGAAATGACAACATCGACGCTATGCTACTTAATTTCTGTTATGATTATTGACAATAATACGATTTCTACACTGCAACTCTGGGTATGTTTTTGAACTCAATCACGGTTTGCAGACTTACTGTAGGCAGTCAAGCACTATGTTTTACTTTCGTCGTTGGTCTTCCTCAATGAACGAGTATTGTTAACGGTGGCTAACTTTCGTTTGTTAGTGAACGAAATAAGCTGGCGATGGCATAACTAGGGGGGGGGGGATCAAAATGAAGTTTTCCTAATTATGTTACATACTCTTTTGCGATCATCGTTACCTATGCAGTGTTGTTTTTGAAAATACTTTCATGTTCGCACAGAACTTTTATGATCGTTGTTTGTAACACATATATAACGGTATAATTATATTCTTACAACTATTATATCTGCATTATGTACCTGATATGAATAACTTATTATATATGATAGTTGGATTAATAAATATACTGCTTTTACTATGGAAAACAGGTTGTGTAAATATTTTTTTTTAATCAAAAATGGAAGTATAGGAAAATACTTAGGTATTTGCTTTCACTAAGAAATACAATGCGAATTTTTAAAGTTCACGTGAAACTCTACTTTTTTAATTGCTAAAGAATGTTCCCCTTTTAAAACAGTCTTTGGTATTTATTTTTATTTTCTGACGCATTTTAAATAATATTTTTCTTTATACCCAGAGTATTCTAAAAGATTATTTTGTACTTTCTTTCAGTTTCACAGCAATTTGTGTGCTAGCATCTTCAATGGGAGAGGGTGGGGGACTCCGCCATGTGTAAGAATGGGAACTTCGACGTTGAAATTTACGAGCTCTATTGCAATTGTGTCTTCAATTTGTCACGTTAGTTTGTGGAATGTTGTCGTTATGAATGGGCCAATAACGCGCCTCTCCGTGATGTGGTTTGACTTCCGGGCAGCCCTGTTCTTCTCTGACTCTCCTAATCAGAGATGCCGTTTATGCTAGAATTATCTGAACTTACTAAACGCTACTACTTTTATTGGTATGTGATATAATTATCAGAATATTTTCTTTAAAGATGCATCTTGTTCCCCTTTATACATAAAATTAACTGGAAACTCGTGGTGTTTTTTTTTGTGTGTGTTTTTGTTTTTTGTGTGTGCCTAAATTAAAGTTTTGCTTCCTGAGAGTTATGGGAATAGTAAAGCTGGTCATCTCACATATGCATACTAGTTCAGCACACATAGTAAAAGCCTTATTTTTACATGGGGACAGCCAACAGGTTAACTCTGTCATTACGATTCGGAAGTAAACTTATACGGACACTGCTATTGGAATATAGTGAATTCAAACGTAACGATTTGGAAATGAAGATCTCGGGCATTATATTTCAGAAATAAGGAACTTAGGCAATTGCGATAGTATGAAAGTAACGATTTTTTGTTTGGAATTGCGATTATGATGTGTATTACTATTCGAATGTAAATTACACGAACTCTTCTATTTAGATATACGAAACTCAACTAATGTGGACACTGCTATTTGAATAGTATAGCGAACTCAAACGTAACAGTTCGAAAATAACGATCTCGAACACTTCATTTTGGTAATAACGAACTCAGAAAATTATGATTTGGAAGCTGCGAACTCGAACATTACAATTCTGATTTTACGAAACTGGGCATACGATTTGGTTATCGAAATTGGAAGGAGATAGAAAAAAATATTAGATTGTAGAATTCTTTTAAATTTTCTCTAGTAGCAATTACTTTTTTCCCACCGATAGTCGGGCTTTCATCGTTCTCGATGCCACGGTGATGTCCGTTTGGATGATCATCCGTGGATCATTGGTAGTCCAATAAATTATCATCAGCATATGATGGAAATATGATCAAATGCCAATATATTCGATGGGAATTGATAGTTGCATTGCCCTATAGAAATAGGGCTTTTTACGAATCACAATCAGCTGACAGTGAAAAAATTTAAATTCGTTATGTTAACTAGACTCTGAAAAAAGTAGGGTTTAATAACGATGATATTTGATCACTTATCAGGGTTCCCACAGTCATTGAAAGTCATTAAAAGTGCTTAATATTTTTGAACTTGTTTTCAAGGCCTTGAAAGTGCTTAGAGGTCCTTAATAGTCCTTAATTTTTGCAGATGTTGTGTGGCCAACTGCAAAATTTATAAAATACAACTCGGACTTGCTATCCCCGCGTGACCGCCACTTATCTGCACCGTATCGGAATTTTCTGACATATTTGTATTACGCATTCACCAACTTGTAACTTTTTTGGTAGAATATACTTTATTAAAAATTTATATATAGACATGATGCCTGAAATTGTTTTTTTGAAAGGTCCTTAAAAATATTAATTAGGTCCTTGAAAGTCATTGAAAAGTAATTGATTTTCATTCTGTGGTTTGAGTGGGAACCCTGCTTATGATAAATTAGATCTACTTCCGACCAGTGAAAAACGGTTTTTCCCCGATCATACCAATAAAAGTCAACCAATGTACCTAGTCAACCAATAAAAGTCAATTCAACAAACAGCAAATCGCGTGTTTCTTGCGTATATTGAGGCCGCGACGGATTTTAAGTGCATTAGTTCCTATTATCGTACACACTTGTGTTCGGCGAGGCAGGATCGCACCGGCGATCTCCCGATAATGAGCTCGGCGTTTCAAATCATCAAGTCCCCGTGTCTTCCGTTCTTATGCTGTTTCCATTTGTGATTTATCGCGTATGGAAACAGGCTGGATACTGTGTTGCCCCCAGTAGCAGAAGCTTTTAAGTTTGCATAAAATACATAAGCTCTATATTCGTCAATTTTATCAAAAAATTCCTGTTTTACCTATAAACATAGAAGTTTGGCAAAATAAATTAAATATACAGAAATATTTCAAATTATGGTATCTTAGATTAAAATTCTAATCATTCTGTATAAATTCAAACCAAACAGTGAAAGCGATCTTCCCACTTATCATGGACATAACGGCTGTCACATCAGCATAAGCCTAGGCGAACGACACCAAAACGGCATCGCAATTCTCGCCGATAGCTGCAATTAAAACGGCTTAAATTTAAGTGAAAATTACCACTACTCCAACGCAAATATCGGCCACCTTACCGGCGCAAATCTCGGCAATTACATCAAAGTAACATACCGCAAAAATGACCTTTATACCAATGTAAATATCGGCGTTAGCACCCCATATATCGGTAGAAATCTGAAAATTTACGCAATAGTGACGATTACACAATCGACGTAACCCTACGAAATTGACTATCACAACCACGTAAATCTCGGCGATGCTGACAACTATTACATCGGCGTAACACTCGTCAAAAAGGAACATCGCAACGACGTAAATATTGGCGATATCCCCTGTCTTAGCAGCGCGATTCTCGGTAATAGCGGTCCTTACATCAGCGTTACTCTTAGCAAAGCTAACTACTACACACCAACGCGCGAAAGCAAATAGAACTCATTATGTTTCTATACAATATCCGTGAAATCGCGCATGAAGAGCATCACGATTCCGATTCCTCTTTCTTGAAATAAAGTATTGTACACGCGCGTTGACTCAAATCACCCAACTTAAAAATCTGACGAATTTTTTTATTTGTTATTTTTTAAGTTCGATTTATAAAATGATCTGCAAGCTGCTGAAAAATCTGCGACGTCCGTCTCCCGTCTCGCATTTTCTGCTACCGAGGTGTTGCCACACTTGAAAACTCATCGGTTAAAGTTGACTTTTGTATAACTTTTCTTGGGGAAATCACTATCATCGGCAGCTGATTGCAATAAGTTTAATTACCGATACCGAACTGCGATTTTTGACCGATGAGTTTTGATCATTGGGTAAGGAATTGTCGTTCAGTAATTGCTTCTTGGTTATACCTGAAAGCCAACTTATTTAAAGGTGCATGCAGTGCAAAGTATAAGAAAGGGGTAGAGGGAGGAGTCAGTTGTATCTCCACTTTTTGTGTTTTGGTGCTAATATCACTAAAGGTATGCAATACCCCTCTGCCTTCCCTTGTGTTTGGCTCTTTTTGGCACATTATCTCTGTTACTTGTTGACTGTGGAATAAGTCAGTGCACAATGAATTCTCTTTATTTCCATACTCACATGTTGTAATAAATGAAGCTGAAATCTTTAACTATTTTTAATTTAATCTATATAAATAAAGACAAGTTTCCTTGAGTGTGTGTCTTTCATTGAAATCTAGTTTTGTTCTGAACTTGATTGGATTTTGACACTTGATTTTTGAAACAAGAGTAAGATCACTGGCTGCATGTCTTTTTGAAATACTGCCCGCATTCCAATTATTAAACAGATTTGCTATTAACTTGAGATATATTAAATCAATTTTAGCCGAGTTTTTTTCTATAGGTATCTTGACTAATCCAGATTATCGGGACACATGTTCATTTCAATGTTTTATTGCTTAGGTAGTGAAATCAAATGCTAAGGATGGTATGCACGTAACTTGTAACCAATTTGGTCAGGGTTGGCTCACAGCTATTTGAGCTTGAGCAACACCTGGTTCAAAGTGGCCACAGAACCTGGATATCAGGGAAATGTCAGGGAGCTTTCTGATTCTGAAAAAAATCAGGGAATTTTTCTATCATATTATTTTATGGTGTTTTGGTAAAATAATTGCGGATAAATAAATCTACATCCAAATAACCTCAGAGCGAAAGAGTTCAAATTATATTTTGCTCTTAATATTCTTATTGTTATTGATTTCAACAACTGATTTGTAACACATATTTAAAAGTGGTAATAGTGAAGAAATTTTTGTTGAATGAAATTGTTTCATATACCTATTGATATAGTGCTTCTAAAAATGTTTTTACCCATAATCATTTTTGTTTCTTGATGATTCTTTTTTTAAAGCAGTTTAAAAGCTATTGAGTACAGTTTAACAATGGTTACTGCTGGATGTGACAAAAAGTTTTTTCTGCTTAATCTTAGGTTAATTAAGCTTTTTAAATATGAAATTTAAACTTGTTGCTTTTCTTTTTAGATGGCAGAAGATACTTGTACAAGATCATCAACTCCCAAACTGCTGCACTTTGCAGCAATTGCCTTTTTGTCTTTTGTTTGCTATTACAATGCTCTTCACTGTGGTTTTGTATTTGACGACATCTCCGCCATCAAAGACAACAAAGATCTCAGGCCTTCAACACCTCTACTGAGCATATTTTTCAATGATTTCTGGGGAACACCTATTCATAAGGTTTGCTGTTTTATGTCAATAATGCTTTAAGAAAGTCGTTCTGTTTTTTAAATCCTTGTGTTCTTGAACTTTTTAGTTTCACAGATATCTTATTTTGTTGCCATGGTTTCCTTTGTTTTTAAGTATATTGAACATAGTATGTATTTATTAAGTACTCAACACGACTTATTTCTACTAAAAAATTTTGTTATTATTGTAAGTTTAATTTAATGCTCTTCAAAATTAAGCCTTTAAATGTTATCAGAAAAATAGCTGTGATTGGGCAACAAAAATACTTTACAATCTTTAAAATAAGGATTAATTTTTTTTTTATGGCTAACAAAAATTTACTGAAGTTTATAAAAGGGATAGTGGATTATCACTAAACTCTTTCAATTTATTTGAATTTAATTTGTAAGGCATATTTTTGCCCTTAATTTATTAATGATACTTTATAAAATTGTATTTCCCCCCAATGGCTGGGGTATTAACGCTCTGGCCTTGCATGTCAAAGGTGCCGGGTTCAAATCCTGGGTAAGGTATAGATGTTTGTTATGGTTCAGAATCCACTTTAAGCTGTACGTGGTTGCCTGATTAGCCATCATTATCCATAAAGATAAGTTTTTGAGCATACAAACCAATCAATCAATAAAAATGTGTATTTTTGTAATTTTTTAAATTAGTTATATTATTATTTGACTAACTTAGTTAGAGTTGTATCTTGTTCGTCATCACAATTATTAAGGCTTATTTTGATTAACTTATTAATTTTGGTTTAAAAAAAGTTTGAAAATACTAATTGAAGCAAAATATATGTTTACTATTTTAACCCATCTTCCTGAAGAATTTCTTTCAAGCCTAACCATTTCAGATTAAAAAAAAAAAAAAAAATCTTTAACAGTGCTTTTATGTTTTTGTTAGAATACAAGTCAGCTGATTCAATATATGTTTTGATAATAAAACAGTTCTTTTGAAAGATAAATAATCACTTTTTTTTTTTGTAGACTTAGTTATTTAGTAAACTATTGGATGATGTTATTTTGCAAAATTTATTTTATTTATAAATCAATATTTGTTTCTCATTGCAGGAGCACAGTCACAAATCGTATCGACCTCTATGTGTCTTAACTTTTCGTATAAACTATGCTCTAAATCAACTAAATCCTTGGGGCTATCATATGTTTAACATTATTTTACATGTTCTTGTCTGTGTATTATACCTCAGGTAAGATACTATTTTTTAAATTTTATAATACTATTAAATTTGTTAACTATTGCATTATGTGGTATTCATGTTGTTTTTACATTACTTTGTTAGTGTTATATTTTATCCAAAATCCTTACTAATAACTACAAACCTGCCTATTAGAAAATTAGGCTGTAACTTATTTTTATTTTGTTGACTTTTAAGTATAGAAATGAAAAATATGATTTTGTATTTTGCGTTTTTTTAACTGATTGTAGAGTATAAGATCGATGAAATTTAAAGAAACTTAGTCGGTAAATTTTTCTTTTGATTTTCAGATTATAAAGAATAATTATTATTTATTAGAATTTAGTTATATTTATAAATTAATTTTATTAATTCTTTTGATATTTTCAAAGTCAATTTATTAATCATGAAATGTAATGACCCATCACTTAAAGATTACTTTCAAAGAAATTTCAAATACTTTTCAAAGAAAATTCAAAATACTTCATGAAATTGAAATGGGATTTTTGTTATTTTATTTTTATGACAACAAAATAAAATTTATTTACTGTAATAAATAATGAAATTCTATAACTTTATGATAACAGGTAGCTGCAATCTTTGAAAAATTCCTATATTCATTTAGAGGCATCATCAACCTTATAGTTTTTATAAGATAGTTTAATAAAAAAAAAATTTAAGTTAAATAAAATGCCCAGTTATATGGCAATAAAGTTTTGTAATTAATTTCTTATATCTGGATTTTAAATTCCTTTATGTAAGCAAAAAACACCTATTTAGATATTCAATTTTTAACTTACTTTGGCCCTTTTTCCTTTCTTGTTTAAGTGCCAGTCTGTTTTGTTTATGATGGGAACCTCCCTTCACAATAATTGATTCACCTTATTTGATATACTGAATCAAGAAGTTATTTTTGGGTTATTTCAGCATTAGCCAAAACGCAACCAGTGACAGATTTTTCTGTGACCTGCCAGCAGCACGGAAAGGGGGGGGGGGGGATCAAACCTCACGATGTGGACTTTTTTTTTTTACATACTTTAAATTAATCTAAAATAGCATGTGTTTATTATGTCGAGCAAAGTTTCCAACTGCGTGACTCAAAGAAACTATATGAAGTAACTTTCAGTAAGATGGTTTTATCAAGAATAAATACAGGAATAAGTTAACTGAATCTGATTTGGATGATTTTATTGAGATTTGCTGCAATAAATATGTACTGCAACATACAATGACTCTATCATAAAAGAAACTGAACGATTTCGACTGTCATCGTCTCGCAGTTGATATCGATTAAAACGGATATGGTTTAAACATCGTCGAATTATATTGTCACGTTGAAAAAAAGATTGAATTCATTTTAGATTTTACATAGTAATGAAAATTATTATTTTTTAATTATTTGGGAAAAAAATCAAATATTAGTTGTAATTTATTAAAATAAAAAAAAAATCAATGTTTTTTTTTCCAGTTTTCAGGTATGCTTTATATTGCTAAATCATTAATAATTAAAGATATATATGCATGCGTTTTGGGTATAAATCTGTGGCCCTCAGAAATTGTTAACATGAGTCGAATGGTCCATTTCTAAAAGTTAGTAGCGAACGCTGGTTTATTTGAATCAAATTGGGTGCAATTTTTTGTTAATAATAATGTATTGTTAGTGTTTTGGGAGTACAAGTCCACTTCTTTTTAAGGACTTCATTTTGAGTCATGTTTCCATAATTTTTGGATATTTTCTGTACGTTTTGGATATATCTGTTTTGGATAAGTTACCATACTGTACAATTCTCTCTCTCTCGTGGGGAAAATGAAATAGTTTTATATTTCTGTTTGTGATGCAAAAGCATCATTTGTAACTTGATCGATACTCGTTATAAATTCTTTTAAACTTTAGTTTTACATGTAAATAAAATTATAAATTATTTTTTAAGCAAAAGGTTATGATCCACTTTAATTCTACAATCTTCAATTGTGTTCTGAGTTACAAGCCTGCCTTTCTAAATACTGTTGCATTTATAACTTATCCCATTTTAGTGGACCTATTAGTCTTTTATGGCATCTAAGGGAAATTATCACCTTTTAAAACTAAAGTATTGCAGTTTGGTAAATATTGCATCCCCAAAAACGATGCATTAGATCAATGAGTCAGGCTAAAGGTCTATTTAAAGTGTTATTAATTGTAATTTCATGTTCTTTTATTATTGGTTTATATTATAAATATTTATAATTTTTCTTTTAGAATGTGTCAACTGTTTTTGCCGTCTACTGCAAGTTTTATTGCAGCTCTGTTATTTGCTGTACATCCTATACATACAGAAGCAGTGAGTTTTCATATTTTGGAACTGTCATAAATTTATGTTATATTATTTAGTCTCTTTATTTGAATATTCTTATGTATTTGGATATCCTTATGTGTATGAATTCGCAATGAACAGTTCCCACGTTTTTTAAAAATGATTGAAATTAGTTTATATTTATGAAGGATTTCTTCATGGTTTCAAATATTCAAACAAAAGTTTGTTTTAAAAAATTAGTTATTTAAATATTAAGAAAAGAAATTTTGCTGAAACCCGTTCAATTGCAGTTCGATCAAAACGATCTGTTATAGCTATGACGTCAAAACATCCTTCCATTTCTATGGTTATTGTGTGGTTTCAGCCAAATTTGGCACGATTTGCAAGAAACTTGCAAAACTGATTTCCGCTGCTGCATTTCAAGCCAAGTTGTTTCAGATCAAGTGACGTCATATTCGCTTTGAGCCAAATGTGTCGTTTTTCCTGCCAAAACTTACAAGCAAACTTAGGTTACAAATTTTTTTTAAAAAAATGGGAAAGGGTGCAGTAAGCAGAAGTTTTTTTGTTTGTGGCCTTTTTGAAACATTTATAATTGATTAAAAAAATTTAAATGGGGGGAATTGTCCATTGTCTTCAGATGGATTAATTAGTATGTACGGATTTCTATGTATAAAGAAGAGTGTCTATTTGATATTTAAAGAAAGAGTATGTTCATTGCTTGAGATCTACAAAACCAATTAACATGGTTTTCTTCGTCTTGACTAATTCGATTATTGAGAACACAAATTCACTCTGATGTATTGAGGTTAAGGTAGTGAAATCAAGAATAAGAGTTGATAATGGGTATGATCATAATTTGTATCAGATCCAATTTGAATAATAAGTTATTCATTATTATTATGTAATATTTTTATCATGTTGCATATTTTGATTTCTTATAACATGTTTCACAAATAAATTATTGTACAAATTTCTTGCATGTGTATAATTTCAGGTTTTTTTTGCCACTCTCATCCCTGGAAAGGGACTATGTGAGAGGATTCTATGTAGGAATTAAGTAGACTTGGACAGGCAATGATCACTTCATCACCCGTTGGGCTTTAAAAATACAGCAAATGTACAATTTTAAAGAATGGTTCTCCCCTTTAAAAAATTATGTTCATTCTTTATTGTTTAATCGGTTATAAATATTAAAGCAATTCTATTGTGTACTCTATGATTGATGTGCGGGATATAATTTGTTGACTGACTGACCAGTTACACAAGCTGTGCTGCGTTCGAAATAAAATATTTCTTTCAGCAATGGAATACAATACCTAATTTTGATGAATTACCAATAAACCGAATTCCCGTAAGCAATCTTAAATGTGCAAACTGCACACGAATCCTCTAGTTATTACAAATGTTTTCTAGCGTTTTTTTGTTCATTTCATTAACTTCTTTTGAAAGTCTGTCTAATATTTGCTTTATTGAATGATAAAATGAAATTACATAAGTGGTGTCTGTCTATGTTTAAAATGGCGAAATTGATGAAAAATATTTTTATTTTTATTTTATTTCATGTGAATTGAACATTTCTTGTTTCAAATCAATTAAAAGTTCATCATTAGAAGTTTGGTTATAGTCATTCCAAAACATTAATATGAAAATCCATACAGAGAGATTCTAAAATCGTGTTTTCTAAAGAATAGATTTTTTGCTAATACTACAATACAGCTTTTGTTTGATCTCAAAATGTATTTAAGATTAAGAAAATGCATTCAAAATTAATTTTTTTGCAGTTTTTTGTTATACTATGAAGAGTATACTAGACTACAGATTTGATTATACCTATTTTTTCGAAAATTTATTGCTATATACATAATATGTTGCGAAAATATTGAAATTTATGTGTAATCTTATATAACAGCCTATATATATTTTTATTTTTGAAAATATAACTTAGATTTTAGAACATTATACTCATGAATATATCATAGAACAATGTAGCAAAAAGTAAAACAAAATATTTTTTAAAACTTTTTTTCTTACAACATTAGCTGTTTTGTCAAAATATTGGTCAATTTCAACTAAAAACCTCCTTTTTTTAAAAAAATAAAATTTAAAAAGTTAATATATAATATAAAGTTATCATATAATGCGCATTTTAATATAATAAAAAGTTTCTTTGATAAGGTTTTTTTTAAAAATTGCTCCGAATGTAGTCAAATACCTTAAGTTTGTAAAAAACTTTGGTAAAGCAGTATTACATTTATTCACAACACGCTTCTCATATCTTCTTGTTACAGGTAACTGGGATTGTGGGACGTGCAGAAATTTTATCATCGTTCTTTTTTCTATTAGCGTTTTTATCTTATATCAAGTGCAGCAAATCCTTTCACAGCACAGGTAGATGTTCATTTGTAAATAAAGTGAATTTATTGTTATTGATGTTTATTTTCATGTAATGTTTTGTTTTTAACCCAGAACCAGTAACTGTTAATTGATATAGATGTTTCATTTTAACTTGAAGAACCAGTGACAGAATTGGTGAACTGGAATTCAGTTATTTCTCAGAAAACTTATATCTCTGTAATTATTAAGATCTTTTTTCCTAAGTCCTGCAATCATCAGAAAAAGTGTAGGTTTTCAAAAACCAAAACAATCAATTTTTACTCCCAATCTCATCCCTGATAAATGAAACTTCATTAAACTTATTTTTTTTTTTTTTTTTAATATTATCAGGCACTTTCCTTGCATTGCTGCAGAAATTTATTATTTTGGTAGAATGTTTGATACATTAAATTATGTATGATATTTTCATTCTGACTTAAATGAACAGGCATGAGAAGTATTCCATATATGTGCGCCGACCGAACGGTATAGTGGTTAGCGTGCTAGCCTCTAGACAGCGAGGTTGCGGGTTCGAGTCCCGTGTTAGGCATGGGTGTTTGTAAATGTATGTTGGCTTGTCTAATGACGAATGTTTCAGCACATTATAGCCCTTGTGTTGCTGACGGCGCCAGATAATCTGAAAACCACCAACCATATATGTGCAGTATAGTGGTTAGCGTGCTAGCCTCTAGACCGCGAGGTTGCGGGTTTGAGTCTCGTGTTAGGCATGGGTGTTTGTAAATGTATGTTGGCTTGTCTAATGACGAATGTTTCGGCACATTATAGCCCTCGTGTTGCTGACGGCGCCAGATAATCTGAAAACAAGCAACCATATAGGTGCAGTTGCGGTCTATTTGAGTGATTTGTGTTTTTTTCCAGCTGAGAAGACCGTCTTGTTGTATTAGAAAATCTGTATGTATTTAGGGTGAAGAAGATCATTTTTTTTTACTGAATGTATTGCTTTTATTTTCTAGATCGCTTTCAATTGCTGTGTTGCCTATTCTTTATAGTGTGTGCAACTCTTTCAAAAGAACAAGGCATTACTGTTGCAGGTGTTTGTTTCCTGTATGAAATATTTGTTGTGCAAAAGGTAAAGTTTGTAGTTAGTTAATTATAAAAGTATTGTAATTCATTAACTTTAACACTTGAGTTAAGCTGTTTTATTGCTAACACACATAGATTTTTAAGTAAGTAAGATGTATTTATAACTGTGAAATAGTTTGTTTTCTGTGTGTTTTGTATGTTGAGCTAATAGCTAAGCTTTCTTAATATCTAACATTATTGATATTACTGTTTCATATTTATCATAGGAATATTTTTGTTTAAATCAGAATTTTTATTTTTGAGTAAAAGTGTATAGAAAGTCACTATGTCACATGGTCACAGACTATGTGGATTTGAATTACTAAGAACATCATAAGTCAGTTTCAACTTGAATTCGCCTTGTATACAATCGTGTGCTGTTCATCCATCTTCAAGCTCATGCAGTCTGAGATTCCACACTATTGTTGCCAGAGTGTGATGTACCATTTATTAATTTGGAGGTCCTGGTAAGATAAGTAGGGTGACATAAAATTCAGCCAACAATGCTTTTAAGCTTGGCCAAAAGAGTACTTTCGAAGTAACTGTATGGGAATTTCACAGCTTGCCTGCCATAACAATTTCTAGACTTCTTGCCAAGTTATCGCCAAATTGCTAACATTTATATTTATAAGAAAACTTCAAATTTACAGGGGTTTTTCTTATTGTATGTTCACAACATCAACAGGTGTAAATTTAATTTTATGTCACCATATTATATAAGCTTGGTATCTGGCCATTGTTTATCATAATAAAAAGGTATTTCAAAATGCCCTTTTAACTACTATTACAATCAAATTATTTGTATTTCCTCATGAATAATCCATTTATGCTATATCACAAAAATGTGTTATTTACTGATTTCAAAATTAATGTTTATAGCCTTGTTTAATCCTTTTTTCTTCTATTACAGTTGCAATTTATAGATTTTCTACAAATCCTACAGCTGTTTTCAACACCCAAAAGCTCCCCTTCTCCTTGGTTGAGAAACATGGTTGTTAGGCTTGTTGTTATTTCTTGCACTGCTCTCTGTCTGCTTATTGCCAGGGTGAAAGTAATGGGAGCACAGCTGCCTGTTTTCACCAAGTAAGTAGATTAGTTATTGTCTTTCTCATCTGGAGAAAAGCTATGAAAAGTTGTTTTTATTGTAAGAATGGTTGTGGAGAACTTGTGGAAATCATATAAATTTGATGTATATAAAATGTCATGCAGTATTTTGTACTAATGCTTTAGTATATACTCTTTTTCTTATCATCTGAATGGGTTCTTAAATATGTTAGAATTCTGAAAATATGTGGGACTTGCTGTAAACTATATCATTTACAACCAAAATGCATTAAAATACACTCAGGATTATATATGACCATTATAGTTTCCTGATAAATTTAGCTGACCAAATTTTTTTAAATATAAATATATTTATTTAAACATGTAATGTTAAAGCAATCATAGAACATTAATGGCCAATAGTTGGTGCTACTGTTTTATTATAAATTATAGTCAACTACTATTCTCTAGTTATTGTCTTTTACTAGTAGTAAGCTCTTTATCAACATTGTAGCTCTGAATGAAGGTTGTGTGCCTAGTTCAATTATGTAAATTTGCATGTCATGTTTTGTAAGAATAGAAATGTAAAAGACCATGATTGGTTTCTTGAAAAATTATGTTGGTTGAAAAATTTTCTTTGATATAAAGAAACTAATTTAAACATTTTGTATTGAAGCATTCATAAAACATTAATAACCAATAATCGGTACTTATGTTTTAGTAGTAACTTCTTCGCTCTGTTGTAGTACTTCAAGAAGGTTATAAACTTTCTATATAAGTCTAAAAAATACTTTCAATTACAAGAAATGGCATGTGATGTTGCTTATGGTTCTCAACTCATGTTATGATTGAAAAATGTTTGGCTTCCCCAACGGGTTTGTTATGGTATAATGGAAGCATTCTCTCACTTGTCATGTTCTTCCGGAATTATCTGTGTAAAATTAGTCAATCATTTTTGGTTATTAATGCCCTATTAAAGGTGGGTGATATTTAATTCACCTTTTTATTTTATAAATCCTTTTTATTAAAAAAGCCGGAGATCGGGACGCGGAATAGCATGTGGATTTTCGTATATACCCCCTGTTTTCGGCTGCGGGATTAGGAATTTCTCCCCGGCGTCGTTTCAGAATTCGAAAAGTGACGCTTAACTTTTGTCCAATGGGATCCCTCCTTTCTGTTCGCCGGAGAAACGCGTCATGGTAGAGAGCCTGTGATTGGTGGAGGCAAGTTTAGGACAGGAGTACGGGGCTGCTTTCCGTGATCATTGAGAGGCGAAACCTGGTGCGGAGAAGTTGTGTTTTTGGATGGTTGCTCGGATGTAGCGTTCCCGTGGAAGAAATGGCGCACCCTGGGTGATCTCTCGGGCGGAGACTAGAAGGATAGCCGGTGGCCTCTCGAAACAATGACATCTCGTTCCTAGATGCTGCTCAGCAAAGACGGCCGGTGGCCTACAGTATTCCTTCCCTCGGTCGACGTGATTCCGGGACATTTCTGCGGCGGTTTCAAGAGTCTGTATTCTGCGTCCCTGACGAGTCCAGAGTGTTCGGGGTGATTAGTTGCCAGTTCTGCAACAGTTCTAGAACCTACATAATATCTTCTACATAATATCTAACTACATAATATCTTCCCGTCGCTGCCAGTAAGATGGCCGGTGGCCTAACTACATAATATCTTCCCGTCGCTGCCAGTAAGATGGCCGGTGGCCTAACTACATAATATCTTCCCGTCGCTGCCAGTAAGATGGCCGGTGGCCTAACTACATAATATCTTCTCGTCGCTGCCAGTAAGATGGCAGGTGGCCTAACTACATAATATCTTCTCGTCGCTGCCAGTAAGATGGCCGGTGGCCTAACTACATAATATCTTCTCGTCGCTGCCCAGTAAGATGGCCTGTGGCCTAACTACATAATATCCTCTCGTCGCTGTCCAGTAAGATGGCCGGTGGCCTACCTACAGAATATCTTCTCAAGTGAAATATCAGTTTAGTCCTCATCTTGCCACCTCTAGGAGTCAGTCCTCCTCTGTCCAACATCTACATAAGAACTCTCTTCGTCCCATTCACAAGGACTTTGTTGGTATACATCCAGACGTCCCTTATGCTGTCCTCTAGTATACCCCATGTGGGTCCCAGGTATTTTTGGAAGGGTTTTCGGGATCTTTTTACAAGTTCTTTTCCCCCTTGTGGTTAAGGTAAAAGGGTAATATTTCATTCCCTTATTCAATCGATATGCTATTCTTAGTCCTGGTGTTCTGCTTTCTTGGGTAATTTAAATTTTGGTTTCTTTATATTTATATAATCCCTTATTGTTTTGATATCTCAATTCATGCTATCGCTTAAGCTAGTATTACATTGGTCCAGTGTTTAACCAATAATTCTTCATTTGGTCTGTAATTCCATTACTTAATATCTTTCCCCTGCAATAAATGATTTCTCAGGTCTCTAGCTGGTCTTAATTCTCTCCATTCTATATATTGTACCATGCTGTGTTTTCAGGTAATCTAAAAGGTACCACTATACGATAGGCAGGTTTAGGGTAAAAGGTATTCACAACGCAATGTTTGGAAATCGAGGAATTGAATATAGTATTATTTAATTAGCCTTAACTGTAGAGTAAACAATTAAGTTATAACACTCAATGAGCTTTTTGTGATATTAAATTAATTTTGTTTTAGATTTGACAATCCAGCAGCTGCTTCCCCAACACCTGTTCGTCAGCTAACCTTCAACTACTTGTTGCCTGTTAATGCGTGGTTGTTGACATTTCCTTCCGATCTGTGTTGTGATTGGACGATGGGCACTATTCCACTGATTGAGTCCTTTCTGGACCCCCGCAACATTGCTACTCTAGTTTTTTACTCTGGTTTGGTGTTTATGATATGGGCGGCTGCTGTGGCTGACACTAAGCACTTCCAGTTTCTGTCTGTGGTGAGTGATTTAGGAGGAATATCTTGAATACTGGAAAAAATACTTTTCTGAATTCCTGTAATCATTGTTTATTATTATAATTATTATTAAATATAAATTTTCCGCTTTGCAATGCTTTTACAAAATTTTGGACTGCATTTTGACTTTAGACATCATTTTAGATTTTTTTATGACATTTATCTGTAATTTTTAAGCATATTTATACCCATGGCCATAACTCTCGCATTAAATGACTGAATATGAGATACAATAGCTACAATTGCATCAATGTAATACTCATTGAAAATAATGTAATTCTCTGTGACAACAAAAATATTGGTAAACTTTGAGTGTATTGGTAAAAGATTACGAAAAGATGCATCATGTAGGTCTTTTGCATAGATTAAATCGTAACACTCTTAAAACATATGAAAAATCTGCACAAAGAACGGGAAATCTGTGAAAACTATGGAAAATCTTTAGAAAAATTGCCATTTCTCTTTTAATTAGTTTACTTATCCCGAATCCCATAAGAGATTTTAAAATTATGGTATTATTAGTAGAAACTTAACTTTGCATCACTACTTTTAGTAAATACCATTTGATAAGCTTATATATCCTTGTTATATTACTAGTAATCCAACATTAAGCATTCATTCAGATTAAAAACAAATGAGACAATAAAAAATTTTAATCAAAATAATTGTAATTAAACATGGTTTCCATTAAATTGAAAATTGTATGAAACTGAATTTTTTAAAAATATTAAGCAATTCTAGGGATTTCAGGTATTTGTCAGTTTTTGAAAAACTGTAATTATATTTTAGAAGATCATTTTTTCCTCCTTATGATAAAAAAAAAATCTACACAAGCAAAAATGTATATTTGCTATTAATAAATTTAATACTTAAAATTTATAAGCAAATCGGCTTATATTGTGTGTGTGGTGCATGAAGTATATTTCTTTAAATTTAGATTTCAACTATTTACAGTTGCATTATTTTAAAAGTATGTTTAACCATGATTTATCAGCAACATTTCACAACATATCAAGGAACAAAAAAAAAAAAAAAATCCTCTAAATATCATATTCAAGCTCTTAGAACTTTTTTTTGTTTTAAATTTCTTAATTGTTAAAAAATGTTTTTCGTTCTTTCAGTCATTGTCCCTTCTTACTCTCCCATTCCTTCCTGCTTCCAACTTGTTCTTCCCTGTGGGCTTTGTTGTTGCTGAACGAGTTCTTTATATTCCCAGCATGGGATTCTGTCTTCTCGTTGCATATGGTTGGAATCTACTTTACAAAAAATTGTAATTATTTTTCTTTATACAAGTGCTTGTGTATTATTTCCTTTTGCTGTATTTATTTTACAATTGATTCTTAAAAATTCAGTTGAATGCTTCATCTTGATGGAGAATTTAAATCATAAAGAGTTACAAGTGTAAAAGTTAATTCTTTAAAACTTTTTTTTGCTGTTAAAAATGTAAGTTGGTAATTTCTTATTTTTACTTTTTGACAGCTCTTATCAAAAGTAATGACTCATATTTGTAAATTTGATAAAATTAAGTTTTTTACTAGATAATTAACTTATTTTAGAAGAGCTGTTGTATATTTATTTTTTATGCAAAATGTTTAATTTTGTAATATAATGAAGATACATAATAAGGTGTAGTTGAATTTATAAATAATGTATTTGCAATAATATGAAAGTTTAAATTATTTATGTGTATGTATTTAAAACATATTTAATTAAAAATAAGCACAATCCAGTCGCATTTTTTATTTATTATTTTTTACCTATTTATTCTTCCAGGGGTAGAAGAAAATTGATGATTCTCCTAATTTCTGCAGTCATATTGTTTCATTCTTTTAAAACCATACTTAGAAATAATGATTGGTAAGCTATATGGGTATTTTTGTATAAATAACTTCAAAGTTATTAGTTTGATTGTAAAAATTTATATTATTATTATATAAAGTAGTATTGATTTTAATGTTGATATAGTTAAGAAATTAAAAATTTGTGTTTGATCCTTCCTTGCCAAACACAGGTGCATACAATAATAAGAGCAGGCACACATTAAATTTATCCCAACCTCAATGTTTTCCATTGATTTAGTAGGGTTGGAGAGGAAGGTGCAAGCTCAGGTGTCATTGCCTATTCATCTGGCCAAATTATAAATTATAAGGCAAAAATATAGCTCTATACTTTTGGGTGAATTGTAGGACATGGGTAGTAAAGAAATATTTCAACACACTTAGTCTTTTTGCTAAAATGAAATAAAAAGAATTTTCGTTTTGACACAAAAAATAAAAATTTAAGGTGAGTTGGTACCCTTCAAACTTTTTTTTTATTTAAGCCTTCAAAATTGTAATTTTTACATATTTGAAAGTATTACTAAGCAAATAACAAATTTTATTTTTAAAAAAATAGTTCACATAGTGCCCTAAATTAAAAAAAAAAAAAATTAAAAATTCATCAAATTTCAGATTTTATCTTTTTCATTTTTCAATATGTTTTTCGGATTTTTTTTCAAAATTTTTTCCTAGTAATATACTTTTACTTTTTAGGCATCGAATTTGTAATAAGTAAAATAGTTTTCAAGAAAAACGATAATAACTGTATTTATATGTATTAAAAGCATAAAAAATGAGTATTTTTCAACATTTAAATTTGTAAAAAAAAAAGTTTTTATTTTTTCAAAAGTACATGCCTATATTTGTCCAATAGATATTAAGAATGACACAAAAAAAATGTCAAGTCATTTCATTTATATTTGCTAAGCTTTAGCATTTTGAGTAAGGTGGGTATTTCCGAAATCAAGAATTGAGAAAAATGCTTTCAAAACATCAAAGGAGCCATTGCTGTAATGCTAAGTTCTCCTTAAAAATATAGTTTTTCTGCAATTGCAGTTATTGGAGCAGCTCAAAAACTTATCAGAATAAGGAGAAGGTTTCAAAGTTTATAAACACGCATAAAATAGAAAATTTATATTTTTATTATTTTTTGTGAAAACTAGGAGAACCAAGTCTCCTTAATGTGTGGTAGTGCTTTCTTTTAGTGTAATATTGGTGTTACAAGACTCGAGTTTTCATTCGAAATACTTATAATAATGAAAAATATTTTGTTTGTAAAATAAGTTCTTTAAATATGGTTTTGTAGATTTTACTGGTTTATCTGGTATATTTCATTAATTAACTTAGGATATATATTTCGTGAAAGAGATAATTTTAAAAAGCTTAATTTTAACCCTTTATTTACTGACAGGACTTATAAGTCCCATCAGTTTTCTCATAGTACTGTATTTGTTGGATGGAAGCACAAGCTTATTTCTCTTTACTTGCGAATACACTGACAATTTTCTATCTTCTATGCATCCATCCTGACCTTACATCGTCTTGTATACTTTCCTCTAGCAAGTACATAAAAAGCCTCTACCAAGTATAGTTCCAAAGAGAAATAAGCTTGTGCTGCTTCCAACAAATGAAGAACAAACTTCATTGAAGTGGATTTCAAAGTCTCGATACATTTAAGTAATGCCGTACCAAAAGGGAATTGATGCGACTTATAAGTCACATCAATAATTAAAGAGTTGAAAGTGTGGCCACTGTACCTAATTAAAAATTTAATTAAGGATAATGAATTGATCGTGATTTTATAGGGTCTCGGAAAAAGAGATCTTTGCTGCCGGATTGAAAGTGAACAAGAGAAATGCAAAGTTATATAACAATGTCGGTCATGCTTTGGAAAGCAGAAGTTTGTATAGTGATGCCCTGGAGTATTTCCTACAAGCTTCAATGTAAGTAAATTTCAACCTTCCATCATTTTTTAAAATGGAAATCTTTATTTATGCGAGCACATCTGTTCTTTTAAACAATCTAATTCAATTTTATAAATTGTATGCGATAACATATTACTTTTGTTTGCATTTTATAGAGTACAGCCTGATGACATTGGTGCACACATGAATGTGGGACGAACATACAACAACTTAAAAATGTATGATGAAGCGGAAGCTGCTTTTTGGAAAGTAAGTTTTAACTAATTTTATTAAAAAAAAAAAAAATACAGTAATGTATAGGAAGTATAATTATTTTAAGCCATTGTATCAAACAGAGGGTCCAATTGGAAGAAGATATACATTATTAAATTTAGTCAAAAGAAACATGTTGCATGTTTAGTTGTTATATAAAAACTCACTACTTATACTATATAAACTGAACACTACTAATCTTAAAATTGGTCAAACCGAAGAGTTTTGATTTTTGCCTTTAAAAAATAATTAAAACATTCCTGAATAAAATAATGTTTTTATTTTTCCCTACTGCGATTAGACGCTTTATAATTACCGGTTATGTGAATATTATCGTAGGTGAATTTTATATGAATGAAAAACTTTTAAGTGTGCAAGTAGTGTTTTTTCAAAAATGCTTCAAATTCAAATGAATTTTTCTCTGGAACCATTGAGAATAATTTATAGATATTTATAATTTAACTTATATAGTTAAAAACATTTATTTTTCACAGAATTTTTTTTAATTCAAAAATTAAATGATGATTAAGATACAAAAAAACCAGAAAAAACAACATAAATTATGCTTGTATTGTAAAAAAATTATTTCATCTCCTATGAATCCTTCTTGTATTTTGTTTACCTCTGTCTAAAGGTCCTGTGAAATTATTTGTCATTTAGATAACTTGAAAATAACCTAGTAGAACTATATTCTTGATTTATAGAGAGATATAGTACCTTAGTTTCCTACGTTAATGCCATTCATAAAGTTTTAATATGAATACAGAATCATTCATAAAGTTTTAATATGAATACAGAATCAAAAGATCTCTCGGTTGTGTGTAACAGGATATTTAAAAAAAAAAAAAAAAAAAATGCTGTATCAGTAGTATATATGTAAAGTTTATTTAAAGCTAAAAAATGGTAAAACAGTGAATTTGATAACAAAAGTGACACAAGCTCTTTTTAGACAGAGTCATACATCAGTCTTGCACTGTTCCCAAATGCAATATTTCCCTTCAACATGAGATTGGTTCAAATATTCCTCTAAATCATTTGCAATGTGCAGTTGTAGGAAGATTTACCAAAAGAGAAGCTAATCAAGAGAAGATTTGAGAAGAATATGAAGAAAGGCTTTTTCGTTTTTTCACATTTAAAATTAATTTCATTTCCACGATCATGGCATGTAAGAAAATTGCAAAATATTTTATTGCTTATTTTCAAAATTTGGAATATAAATCATTATTCAAGAGACATTAAGGGAGTATTCTACTGTAGAGGCATGAATTTCGCCCGGTTTTTGAAGCGCTGTACAAAGGAAACAAAAAATATTTTTACCATCAATTTTTTTATCATTTGTTTATTGATGTTTTATTATTACATAAAAAAATTATTAAAAAAAAAAAAATTAAAATTGACAAAGTTATGAGCAGTCAAAGTGGGGGGTCAAAAAAAAGAGGGTGTCCTGGCGTGCATTATTCCAACCCTCCTGGTGATCTGAAACATAAAAAACAGACGGATTCTTAATTATTATAGATGCCGCTATCGTATAACCCTTGGATAAGTTTTAAAAAAAAAAAAAAATTAAAATGGCGGCAGTTTTTAAAAAAAATGCTTGAAATTTTTTTTTCAAACTGCCGCCATTTAAAAAATTTTTTTTTTTTTAGCTTATCCAAGGGTTATACGATAGCGGCATCTATAATAATTAAGAATCCGTCTGTTTTTTATGTTTCAGATCACCAGGAGGGTTGGAATAATGCACGCCATGACACCCTCTTTTTTTTTAACCCCCCACTTTGACTGCTCATAAGTTTGTCAATTTTAATTTTTTTTTTTTAATAATTTTTTTATGTAATAATAAAACATCAATAAACAAATGATAAAAAAATTGATGGTAAAAATAATTTTTGTTTCCTTTGTACAGCTCTTCAAAAACCGGGCGAAATTCATGCCTCTACAGTAGAATACTCCCTTAAAAATAATTTTGGTGCTGTTTGTGACATTATTTTTTTAAAAATTGCTTTGCAATATTTTAGGCAATATTATATTTGTGAGAAATTAGATTAGGTCTCAGTGGTAAGGAGGGACTTATAATCACTCTTCGTAATAAGCAGTTTATTCATTTCATTCTGTTAATAAGAAATTTAAGATTCAGATGGCACATGCAAGGGTAATTTAATATCCTGTCAGAGTCAGCTTCAATAGAGATATAAAAAATGTGTGTTCTTGGTTCCTGATGTTAAAGTTTGTTCTTTAAATAGGCCAAGAATCTCCTTCCTCGTGCAAAACCTGGAAAGGCATATCAAGCACGTATAGCACCTAGCCATCTGAATGTCTTCCTTAATCTGGCAAACTTAATTTCAAGGAATGGAACTAGGCTTGAAGAAGCAGATGCTGTGAGTGAATGCTTTTATTATATATTACTGCTCAAATTTGCCTGATTATTTAAGATGTATTTTTTTTTTTTTTTTTACAATAACAGCTATTCAAAATAGCTAATATGCCATTTACCTGTCTTTAAAAAATAGTTTGCAATATGTTGACATTTTGGGTTGGGTCATACAAGGTATTCAGTTTTGCATTGTAAATAAAGGAGATTTTGGACATAAAGTTTCTTAAAAAAATTCTGAATAACTTAACTGTTAAAATTATTTATCTGAGTGAGTATATTTTAGCTATGTTTTTACTTTCAATTCCCCGTATGTTAATATTGGGTATTGGACATATTGTAATCAATAAAAGAAAATTCTGATTTTTTTCCCTTCACGTTTTGGAACATCCGGATTTCAAAACAGTGATCTAGAAAAATGGGAGTATATGATCAGCATAACTCCCGAACAAATTGACCTACAATGTTCAAATTTGGTGTGCAGGTTAGTGGTGACTATGGGACCTACCATTAAGGTTTTCATCAATATTGTGCATAAGCATAAGGTTGAAATCATAAAAGAATAATGTTTTTCAGCAATTAACGATTTTGATTAAAATCACTGTGCTAATGTTTCTTAATCTGTTCTTAACATGTTCAACTCTAAAATTCCTGTAGAAATGAGATCAAAGCATTAAAAGTTGAAGAACTAGTGCTTTTAATATGTAGTTCTCTGCCCTTGTGCATTGCCTATCAATGATTGATTTCAATCTGTTTCACACACAAGAAAGGACAACGGATGCTTATCGAAAAATATCGCCTTTTTTTGCGTGGAGTGGGGGATTGGCCCTTGTAAATATTATTATTGCCAAACTGACCATTTTTTCTTACATGAGTGAAAATATGCATTGTTCCACACAACTAATTTTTAATTCTAGTATTTGTCTTTTTGTCTCTCAAAATACAATGTGTACTTATTAAATATTAATACAATGATGCCAAATACTTCCTCATTGTATACTAGTTATGGTTCCTTTTTTTTTTTTAATATTTTTAACACAAGGTATTAAAGAAAAATCAATGTATATACTTTTATTTTGTGAACTTTTCTTTTAAAATTGCTACTTCATTAGACAGTGTATAGAAGTATCTTTATAGATGTGTATCAAACAACTATATAGGTATTTGTATATATTGCCACATTTTGAACTGAATTATTTACTAATTCAAGAAAAAAGTTATAATATCTATCGAAAATAATATCCCCCAAAACTCTTTTTCTCTCTTTTAGAATAATTTGACAATTTGCAAAATCTGTATGGCACAATTAAACCTATAAAAGAGTTTATTTCAATTTATACCTTTTTGCCTCTTGTAGTTGACTCTTTTCAGATTCATTGCAATCAAAGTAATATTTTGTAACTTTTTCAGTTATATCGTCAAGCCATAGGTATGAGAGCTGACTATATTCAAGCTTACATAAATAGAGGAGATATTTTAATTAAACTAAACAGGTACATACACTTCTTTAATCTGTAATTATTGTAAAATTTTCACTTCAGTAATTTTTTATTACTAATAAATTCTCTCACAGGACCACAGAAGCGCAAGAAGTATATGAAAAAGCACTGCAACTCGATGCCAAAAATCCAGATATATATTATAATGTAAGTTTAGTATTGAATTTGATAAAAAAAAAAATTTTTTTAGCCAAAAGTACATTTGTTAAAAAATTGTGTTAAATATATTAAAATATTTTATTAATTAAAATTTAATATTTTTTTCAAAGAATAATTTTTAATTTACTTTGTATATCTGTTATTAATATTGCTGTATAGCAATATAAACTCTGTTTAACATTTAATTAGTATCCACTTGAATCCATGTCATTTCAGTTGGGCAATAAAATATTTTATAAAATTTGGTCCGATAGTAGTTTTAGGCATTCTCAATTCTCTATATTTGGTATTTTATTAACAAAAATTTTATCGTCCTTGATTATTAAATCGATTTTGGATTATTTTTACCCCAAAAGAATTATCACCCTGCTTTGTAGGGGATTTAGACTATTTTGCTTGTTTATTTTAACGGGTTTACCCATTTAAAATCAAAATATTTCTGTTCATAATAGCTGTTAATTTTCATAACATTATTGGTGCTATTCTCTCAAATAAGGAAAGTTTAAATTGTCCAAACTACAGATCATGGTGTATTTTATGGATTCTTGTGCAAATATTTTTTATTTACATTAAAATGTATACTCACTTCCCAAATAGTACTTGGCAATAGAATAGAGTTTCAACAATGATTCAATTAAAATTGTTTTATTTGTAGTTAAAATTGATAACTTCTGAATTACTTATTATAGAATGTAAAAACTAACAGTTCTAAAAATAGGGGCACTGATCCAAGCATAATAATATAGTAACAGAAAAATGTTTACATTTCGTGTGGGGTCGGAACTTAAAATATGATAAAGTATAATGAGGAACTCTCATTTTTTTCTTTTATTTTTAAATAAAAGTAGAGAAAAATCATGAAAAACAATATCATTCTTTCAAAAATTTGTGCTCGGATAGATAGTTAACAAAAAATTGTTTTTCACTTTGCGATTTGGCAGGAAAAAGCTACTTTTGCATGTGACGTCAATGTGCAGATAATGAACCGGTCTAAAACTTGTTTTAGACAAGGAGGGAGTGAAGTTCCTCCTTAGATTTTTGACGGAATCTATGCGTAACGACGTCACAGTTTTTATGCGTTTTCGACTTTTACTTTGATTTCAAACTCGATTTTTGATAAAAAATATTTGCACTACTCAAATGTATTCGTTGGATAACACTAGAAAATACAAAAAATACTCATTTTCCACACTTGTGAAAGTTTCTCATTCCAAGCAGACAAACATAATTACAGATGCTTAATATAATATTTTTATCTGCTATGTATCCTTAAGTAATAATTGAAATTTCTTTTGGGAACTCTTAAATAGTTATTTTTATTATAACAAATATCTTTTCTCTCTGCTTTAATACTGATTTTGTTTTAGTTGGGGGTTGTATACTTAGAACGACTTAAGCTTGGTGAAGCATTGGCGTATTTTGACAGGGCCCTCGAATTAGAGCCTGAACATGAGGTAATGTTTATAAAGATTTAAGAAATATTATAATGCAATTGATTTTAGGATACTTAATACATTTTTTAAAGACTGTTTTTGTTGTGAAGCACACTTTGGAATTTTACTTTTGTTTCTTAGCAAGCTTTGATGAACTCTGCAATATTGATTCAGGAGAGTGGGAATTTACAAAAGAGGAAGATTGCATATGAAAGGCAAGATTTATTTTTATTTTGACCTTTCTCTAGTTTTTGTTTTACCAAGCTTCACAGCATTTTTTTGAAATATTCTGTTTAGAGGTATAATAAATACTTTTTTTTTCCCTTTTCATTATTCACCTTAAATAATTCACATTTTTATTTTACTATTATCATTAGAAATGATACTAGCTTTTATCGAACTATGGCCAGTCTATACTTACTCCCAGCCTTTTCAAAATATTCATTTTAAAAACATTACTATAAATTTGAATATATATTATGAGTTTCTTATATTCCCCAAGCAGAAACCCAGTACCATTGTCTTATCAAATAAAAGATGTTGCAGTAAAAAATTAAATCAGATTTTTTTTATTTTTTTTTTATTGTAGCATTGAAAAAGTCTACAAAGAATTAGAAAGATAAATGATCTTTAAGAAAAACACTATGCACATTAAAAAAATTACGGCTGGTTTCAGTAGATTGTATTTTTATTTTAACAAAATAATGTCACACTGCATATTTCATTACTAAAGTTTATATTTATAATAGAATTAGTCTTTTTGAAATAAGTTTTTCAAAACATTCATTTGTTCGAAGTAACCAGTTGACTTTCGAGTAATAACTGAAACTTGATTTCAAGAAATTTAGATCTGTTACGTTTTATTATTATTAGTTTTCTCAAGAAATATTAGTATAACCACCAAGTAATATTTTTATCATTTTATTACATCGAAATAAACAATTTCATAAAGTATATACATTACATAATTTTTTTTAATGTTTAAAATAATTCGGTGTGCATTGTCCTTTGTGTCATCACATTTATTTCTGCCATGTTTTTAATTTTCAATATAATATTTTATTTTCTATATGTATTTTCTTTGCTAATTTTTTTTACAGCAATGCAATTTCCGTAATCTCAAAATCATTAATTAATTTATTATAAATCTAATATTATTATTTTAATTATCAGGGTTCCCATGGTCATTAAAAGTGCTTAATATTTTTTAACCTGTTTTCAAGGCCTTCAAAGTACTTGAAAATGCTTAGAGGTCTTTAAAAGTCCTTAATTTTTGTGTATGTTGACCAACTTCAAAATTTACAAAAATGCAACTCAGACTTGCTATCCCCGCGTATCCGCCACTTATCCTCACTATCGGAATTTTCTGACATATTTGTATTACACATGCGCCAATTTGTAACTGTTTTGGTAGAATAGACTTTATAAAAAAAATTTATACAGACATGATGCCTAAAAACAAATTTTTAAAGGTCCTTAAAAACATTAATTAGGTCCTTAAAAGTCATTGATTTTCATTCTGTGATTTGAGTGGGAACCCTGATTATTCTAAAATTAACTTTACGTAACCACATTTTTTTTTTAATATCACCTGCACAGTAAAAAAAAAGGAAATATATCTCTACTTTTATTGTTTTACTATAAAAACATTGATGTGTGAAAAAAAAAAAAAATTACAATAATGCTCTTTGCATAAATATTCTACAAACAGTTCTGAATCTTAATTTAGTAGCAAAAAATATTGCATGATCATTTCCTTTTTCAATTCGTAAATTTTAATTTTGCTCGATCTACAAAAATAAAAAAAATAAAAAATTAGATTTGTTTATGGGGGTTTCTATGTTTTAAATAAAAACACCATTACTATCTTAAATTAGAAACCAATTGCATCCTAAATAAAAATATGTTTTAATTAAATAAAATTGAATTTTTTATAAGTAAGAAATAAACTACCTTTCATTAAATAAGTGTGTAATGTGAAACTACCTTAATTTATCTGTTTAGCATAAGTGAAGTATAATATGGATTTAAGAATTCACTGAAAATCCTGTTGTAAGATTTTGGAGTTCAACAGCTTGTCTTAGCAAGCTTCTAAAAATGATTCTATAACAGCTTGTACTACACTTTGAAATAACAAATAATACAGTGTTAGTATTGCATGATTTGAGAGGTTATTCGATCTTCCCTCTGGTATAAATATCTTGTTTATTTCATACAAAGAGAAATGTGACGAATTTATTTTGGGCGTTTTGTAAAAGATAAAACTTAATAAATGTCCTATTATCGTTTTCATTTATTGTATATTTGGAATAAATGTTTTTAATTTATTTTTCTAACCCTTATAAATGTGTTATTTACTGTATTTCCAAGACATTTAGTTTAAACTTCTCCTGGTTTTAAGGAATGCTTATAATTTTATGGTTTTTTTTTCAGGCTCTACAAGCTGCTAAAGAAAGGCAAAGCAAACGAGCGTGTTTACTTTAACCTTGGGATGTTGGCGATGGACGACAAAGAGGTGTCACTGGCAGAAAAGTGGTTTAAAAAGGCGGTAGAGGTAGGCCTCATTTTAATCCGATTTTAAACTTGTTTAATATCCAGTGATGTCCCAGTCCAGTAAAAAGAAAATATGGATGTATAAGAAATTGGTAAATCTGGAAAATGTCCTAATTTTTGAAGTATTATTAAAAAAAGTTAGTTTAACATATTTATGTTTAAAGTTAAATTGATAAAATTCTACACCTCCAAAAAACGCATTTTCCCAATTATTGTATTGTATTCCTTCTTTTGCCGTATAAGAATGTTGCATATACTCAAACCTGCTATAGAACACAAATAGTTAGCCAATTTGCTTCAGAACTGTTCCATTTCAACTATTTTGCCATATAAGTAAATAAATTTAAATTTTTTTCCTGTTTTAGAAATAATGAAGATTGTTGCTATTCATCCCATGACAATAATTCAATTGAAGTTTCTGTATTCTTGTAAAATGAGATGAAATTTTTTTTAAGCTTTTGATGATAGCATTTAAAGAATTTTTGATTCTTGATTAAAAAAAAAAATTACTGCTGGAAACTGTTTGATTGGGATTTTTTTTAAACAAATGGACATGGGTTTCAAGAATGCATATTTAATTAGCAAATTTTTGTAGAGAATTCGGACATTTATCTTTCGCATCTATTAATTATCTGATGCACTTTATTGGACAGTTTATCTGGCTTTTCTCATTTAAGTTGTTCTTTAACTTAAAGAGACCCTCGACCCTAAAAATAAAAATTCTTATTATTCTTTTTTATTTGCTGTAATAATCTGAATACGCATGCAAAATTCTAAAACTGTTTCTACTTTTTTTAATGAGTTTATTGACATTTTATGCTGGATGATACAATGATGTTCTTAAGAAGTAAAAACTTTTTGATTTTCCTCATTGTTTGCTTTTGTTGATATGAAAGTTTCTGAAATGCTAAGGCTTTTTTTCTAATTAATGGTGAAGTCTTAGAGCATGTTGTAAAATATGTCTATTTTATAAATTGGCATTCTAATCAACAAAATATGTTGTTTTCATTTCTTTAATACATAAGTAAAATTATTGCCGATTTATAGATTTTTTTTTTGTGTGAATAGACATTTGTATTATAGCTATTACGAGTATGCCATATTTTAATACCAATTCTTATATATTATAGTTCAAGGAATTTTTTAGAAAAAATTTTAGTATTTAAAAAAGCTTTAGCATTTTAAAAAATGAGCACAAAATTCGAAATTTTTACATTTATTAACAAAATTTTGCTATTTTATATAAATTCAAATAAGGGAGATCTATTTTTTTAATAAAATAAAAAGTTTAGATTGTCGTGTATCTCCTTAATATAAATCAAATAATTAATTTTATTTATATACTTAACAACTCACAAAAAATGCATTATAAACTTTAATATGAACTCATAGTATTCCTATTGGCTTAACATGGTCTTGTGTTTATCCGATATACTTTTTTATTTTCCAGCTGAAGAAAAACTTCCGAAGTGCACTTTTTAATTTAGCACTCTTGCTTTCCGACGACCACCGTCCTTTAGAGGCAGTGCCTTTTCTCAAGCAGCTTTTGAAGGTACCCTTTCAATTCTAACCCAATCTGGAATATGTTTTTAAATTATGTTTCTGCAGAATTTGGTATTTGTGCTTTATTTCTCAATGGATTTTTCATAATTCAAAATTAAGTATTCTTTTACATTAGTTAGTATGATGTAATAGTAAATTATTCTGTAAATAAATTGGATGATATGTGGCCATAGAGTATTAATTACTGTATGGGGAGTACAATTGGATTCGTCTTGTCGAGCTCTATAACAGCTTGTCTATTTTACCATTCAAAGTAAAATTGAAGGAAGAAGTCCCAAAATGAATGTAGCAGTCAATGTTGTTTTGTAAGAATTTTTTTATTGTATTTATAAGAAATAGCAATACCACCACTATTCTATTTTTAGTTTCTACATCAGAACAGATTTATATCATCCAAGTAATCTTGTACATTTATAAACATACATTTTGTAGTGCTTTATAATTTGAGTGCTTTATCATTTGATTTATTTATTTAATGGATAGCAATAGCAATTACTTTTGCTTTAAAAAAAAGGAACTAATTTAAAGTTGTAATTAATAGTTGTATAGCTCACTTACTTATCTTAAGATATTTATAGATTTGTGTATAGTATCCCTTAAAGGTATTTATACACTTTTAGAAATTGTCTAAAAATGGATCTTAGATATACGAAATGGCTATTTCTTCTTTATTAAATATTTTTGTTAAAAGTAGTAATCTTACAGTCACTACTAATAAGTCATTTAAAAATTTATTTAGCACAATGATTTTTGAGCCTCAATTCAGGCCAGTAGTAAATTTTTTAACTAATTTTTCATTTCAATAAACGTTTTACCCTCAATCACAAACATAACCTTCTATAGCATATGAAACTAATGTTTTTAAGCGTATAGTTACTGAATCCATTCTTGTCCTTTAGACAAGGCTTGCTTTAAGATGTGTATGTATTGCATAGATTATGCTGTAAGTTTATAATAATGAGAATATCTAAATTCCAGCACCATCCAGAGCATGTAAAAGGTCTTATTTTATTGGGGGATGTCTACATCAACCATCTTAAAGATCTGGATGCAGCTCAAAAGGTAAAACATAATGAAAGTAGTAATGTACAAAGAGACATTTTTTTTAAAGTATTGTCCATTTCCTAAATGTCAACACACTTTAATTCTCTATTTCTTTTTCCTACCTTTCGTTTTGTCCCAAATAATTATTACTTTAAAGTTATGAACTGCTTTTTAAAAAGTTAGAGGAAAATATAATTTAATTATTGAATGAAATGCATGTAATAGTAGTGCAGAGTTCATCCTAGAAATGAAAAAGGGCAGGGTGCTGTTTTCCAAAAAAAGGGCACTTCCTGTTTACGAGGGCACTTTTATGGCAAATTGCAGAAATATGCATTTTCTGCCACAATTTCAATATTGTTATACTTTTCAATATTCTGAAGAAAAAAATTATAATGCAAAAATCTGTGAATCAAAAACTCGCTCAGAAACTTAAAAGATATCAAAATACTGATAAAATGCTTCAGTCCTAATTCTGCTGGAATGAGATTGAGAAAATTATTAAAATTAAAGTGCAATATAGACAGTAAAATTTTCATCATAGTAATTTTTATAAAATTATCAATTTATAATACAGTAAAATTAAGATAACAATGTTTTAGTATAATGAAAATGTGTTAAGATAAGAACTTTTCACTCTTCCAAAATTTTCTAAAGTTTGAATGAATGAACCTTAAACTTCATCTCTTAGTTTTGCTATTGTCAGATAGAGAATAGAGTTTCTCTAAATTTAACATTATTCATTGTGGGATATCACAAGGAGTATTCCGACTAAAGAACTTGGACTATGTCCTGAAATTTTTGCATTTTTTTATTTTCAAAATCGGATCAAATTTAGCGTCAAAACGGCTAATTTTTTGCCGTGCATGCCGCTATTATGTAAGCTATAATAGAAGTTTTATTTTTTTAAAAATCGAAAATATTCTGGGATTTTGGTTGTATTCCTGTTATGTTTAATTTTAAATATGAAACAGATGTTTAGAAATTAATTGGTAACAGGCAAATTACCAAAAACACCCCTTAACTTTAACAGGAGAACATCGCGATTACGCGTGTCCAAACGGAAATATTCTTTTTAAATTCTTTGTGTAAACATTTGATAGTTATAAACCTTTAACTAAGTTATTCAAGTCTTTCAAATTCCTTTCTTCACTATTTTGAAGGAGGCATGGTAAAAATCCAGCGAAATACACTTAATCAAAACACGTACGAAATGGCCATCAGAGTTTACTAATGTGCACTTGGGAAATTGTAAGACGGCGCCCTACAATCCACCTACTAATGAAGCACGTTATATAGACATCTACTCAATGGTTTCAGTCCCTGATATATACGTTGCGCGTTTGAACATGAATGCGCATGTGCGACAGCCGATTTCAGTAGGGGTGATCCACATATTGCGCACAGTTGGGAGGGAAAAAACAAAAGTTTTTCGAATTCTTTCAGGATGAAATTTTTTCTGAAAAAGGGCAAGGGTGCTATTTTTATAGAAAAAGGGCAAGAAGGGCGCTATTTATATAGAAAAAGGGCAGGCAGGGCGCGCCGCCCCTCGAAAAATGCCTAGGGTGAACTCTGAGTAGTGTTCTGTGGATAAATTTTGGTTTATATTTGATTTATAATCTTAAATTAAGTGTTAACCATGGGAAGAATTTCAAAAAAGTTTGGATAGAACTCCTTTGTTTGAGTATGATATACCTTGTGGCCCTATTACATCAGTGCCAATTTCATAGTCTCTCTGTCTTTTGATGAGCTAATATGTTGAAAATGGATGCTAAATTGAAAGTTATAATTGATTAACCCACTGTCGATCCAGGAAATGGGCGAAATTCTACAGTTGTTTTTCCTGCAATAATTTTCTAGACCGCGAGGTTGCGGGTTCGAGTCCCGTGTTGGCATGGGTGTTTGTAAATGTATGTTGGCTTGTCTAATGACGAAATGTTTCGGCGCATTATAGCCCTCGTGTTGCTGACGGCGCCAGATAATCTGAATACAACCAACCAACCTGCAATAATTTTTAAATTGTATTTCAAATTCAAATTATAAATTTTTTTAATTATTTTTGATTCATTTTTTTTAGATAGGTTATAAACTATCATCTTAATAAAAATATTTGAAAAATATTTTATTTCAAATTTTATTTATAAATTTAAAAATGTTGTGTGTTGCTGGGAAAACTGAGAATCAAATGACACATATATACGTGCATGACCGCCAGTGGGTTAAATAGATTAAAAGTTTTTTTTTTTTTTAAATCTGATTTTGTGTATGTATATAGGATATACAAATAAGTTTCTGCCGTTCGACAAAAGATAACTCCACCAGAAAGTTATGTTGAAATTGTCAGATGCAAAATGTAATATCGTAAGTTACGACATCTAGCAACAACATAACCTAGAAGTATTAGCGACTCTGTATCAGCATCACCTATTTTTTTCATGCCAAAAGATTAAGTTTTGTGACGAATAAGTGTCATTTGCGGGAACTTTGATTTACTTCTTTAATTTGAAGAAATTTGCATCGATTGCTTGTAGAAGCATATGATGAGACTGTTTTAAGTGAGAAAAGTTGTCGTGAGTGGTTTAAAAAGTTTTTAAACGGTGAGCTTGATGTAGAAGACAAAGAACATAGTGGAAGGCCGAAAGCATACGAAGACACAAAATTGGAAGCATTATGGGGATAAAGATTCATATCAAATGCAAGAAGAACTTGAACTTACATTTTCAGTGACTCAACAAGCAATTCCACATTTTTTGAAGTAGTTGAGAATTATTCAAAAACAAGGAAATTGGGTTCCATATAAACTGAAGCTGAGAAACCTTGAATGACAATTTTGCATATGAAATGCTGCTTGACAGGCATAAAAGAATTTTTTTTTTGCATTGTATAGTCTTTGGTGATGTAAAATGGTTCCACTATGCTAACTCAAAGAAGAGAAAATCATGGGGACCACCTGGCCATGCTTCAAAATCGACAGCCAAACCGAATATTCATGGAAAAAAAATTCTTGCTATATATTTGGTGGGATCAGCTTGGTGTTGTGTATTATGAGTTGTTCAAACCAAGTGAAACCATTACTGGAGCTTCCTACCGAGCACAATTAATGAGATTAATCCAAGCACTCGAGGATAAACTACTCCAGATACAACTAAGTTATTCTCCTACATGATAATGCTCATCCACATGTTGCAGTGCCGGTCAAAACCTATTTCAAAACCCTAAATTGGAAAATCCTGCCCCACCTGCAGTATTCAACAGATATTGCTCCTTCCGATTATCACTCGTTTCGGTCAATGGCATATGACCTGTCTAAGCAACGCTTTCTATCATATGAAGATACTAAAAATTGGGTCCATAATCTTCAAAAGATAAAAAGTTCTTCCTACATGGTATCTGAATGCTTCCAGAAAGATGGGAAAAAGTAGTAGCTAGTGGTGGACAATACTTTAAATGAAATGTAATGTACCGTTCTTTCACAACAAATTCCTAATTTTTTATAGAAAACAGCAGAAGCTTATTTGTACACTCTATATAATAACAATATATGTTTTGAATTAGTAGTATATACAAGGGGTCCCAAAAAGATTATCTTAAATCCGATAATTTTAATAATCAATTTTGCTAATTTCCCTCATTAGCTCTTAAGTGGTGCGATTAAATTTTTAATGTTTTGCATTTTGGTTAATTTTAATTATGTTTCTTTTAAAATAATTTAATAATAAAAATGACACTTTTTAATGATTTCTTACCTTACTTAACTATTTTGCAATTTTAAACATCTTTCTATCTCAAATAGCAAAAGAAATAAACATCTGTAACATTTTTTATTGATACACCCCATAATGCCATTATAATTCACTATAATGCCAACTTAAGTTTTTCAAAAAAATCATCTGTGAATTGTAATAGTTAATTGCATTGAAAAATAAACCGTTTGATCAATTTTTAATACTTTGAAAATTCACTGTTTCCTTTTAAGCTCTTGAGAACTTAGAAAATACTTCAAACATGCTTTTAATCACTAAACGTTCTGTCTAATAAGACAAGGATTATTGCACTGTTAACAATCTTAATCAAAGATATATTATTTGAACTAAATAGCTCTATTAATAGTTTTGCCAAATTTTGGTATCACTGGCCTACAAAGTATCCATTATATATTAATCAACTGTATACAGACAAATCTTAATAATTATATCTAATATTTAATCGACAAAACCTTTTCCCACTTTGCTCTCTCATACAACCACTTTCTTCCAGTGCTATGAGAAAATCCTTGGCATAAACCCCACAAACATCCAGGCTATTCACAACCTCTGCGTGGTTTATGTCGAACGTGGTCTTCTACAGTATGCAGAGGCATGTCTTCTCAAAGCCGTGTCACTCGCACCAAAAGAAGAATACCTTCTCCGACATCTAGCAATTGTTCAGGCACGCATCAGAAAGCAAAGTGGCGAGGACGACCACACGACAACCAGGCTGGCAATGTCTGAGTCGCAAGCCACTCAATCCAAGAGGGTTTTCCAATCCACCGTCAGCCAATCTTCCATCATTCCCACCAGTTCCATAGAACTACCACAGAATGTCGCACAGCAAGGGAAAGAAAATGCTACTATTCAGAGGTGATAGGGCCTTGCTTTGTGGTCACTTTTAGATGTGATGGTGCTATGAGATCTTAAATTGAAGGATTGATGGTCTTCAATTATGCAGCTTTAGCTTTTCACAGTTTGTGTTTTGCTTTTTATTTTCAATTATTGGTGATGGCCTATTTCTGGTTAATACTCTTGAAGACACTAAGAAAGTTTTCTAATTGATCCAGGCTTCCAACATTCTGACCAGCTTCATCAAACTGTTGCAGAGTATGTTTTCAGTACAGCAAAAGGAAGGTCACTTTTTAGAAGTGATGGGTTTTTGTTTTAGGACCCCCTGTTAAAGGTGCTTTGAGATTGAATTGAATAATCAAGTTGGTGGATTAGTAATATGTAATATGCAGCATCTTTTCATGCTGAGTTTTTGTCAATGTTCATGCTACAATACAACAATTATTTTAGCAAAAAAGTTACGATCCACATTTCTTTTTTTAACAAAATGTTAAAAAGTATGAGGTGTATAACTTTTGAACATTAATCTAAAAGAATCATTAATTAATGAACTTTTTATAATAAAATCATTATAAGCTATAGATAAAAAGCGATTTTTTACCAAATATCAAGTACTTTTCCATCTTCAGCTTGTCTTTGATTTAGGTATATGACCAATAAATAATGGATCATAAAATTGGTGATTTTCTGAATTTTCTGATTAAGTGTTGAAGCAAGCAGCTGAATATATTTTTTTTTTACTTTCAAGAAAATTCTTTAGTATTTTGCTAAAAAAACACTTACAGATTTATGGTTTTTTTTAGATTTTAAGTTATGGTTTTTGTATTTCGAGTGTATTCTGTACAAGCGAACAGTAATTGAGTTTGGCAGCTGAATCTTTGCCAGGTTTTCAGCTTTCTGAAAAGCTCTATAGAAGTGCCACAGCAAAGATATCTTTTGCTTGCAAACATTAAGATGGCTTTCAATTTAAATGTTAACAATCAGTCCCAATGGAGTATATCTTTTACTTCACTGAGCTGTGAATACAAAATGCCATTATGATGATCGTGGAATGTTATATTGCGAAAAGTTGTTCGATTTAATGGTGCAACAAGTTAAAGAGATGCCGTTAGTGTATTATTAACTGTTTAACTAAATATCCGTGGTTAACTTTGTGTATTTTGTTATTATTTTCATGTTTTGGTAATGGTTCCAATATTTCAATTGTATCTTGTACCAGACTAAGCTGGTTTATCCATTGATCAGGCTGTCAGCATTGTGATCAGATCTATTGAACAATTGCTGAGTGTTGTCTATAGCTCAGCTTGCTAGAGAAAGATAATGCAACTATTTTGAGAGGTGTTTTTTTTTCCCCCACTGTGCAATTGTATTACTAAATGAAGGCATGGACTATTAAGTTTTTACCATTTCATGGTTTGTACTGTATGTAATTTGAGAGAAACAAGCATTGCATTCAGAGATATCTTGTACTATGATCAGAATCAATTGGAAGTTCTTCATAAGGATTTTCTGTTTATAACCTGACATTTCCGCATTGTTGGGGTGCAACATTTGAATATTCCAATTAAGTAAACAAGAAGACACATCAACTGATCCCAATCAACAGCCTATCAACCTATTTCTAAGAGCAGATTTTCAAAATAGCCAGTGATGGAAACAGAATCCAATAACATTTTAGCCACATTTTCTATTTTTGAATTTAAGGTTAGGAAATTTTGTGTTATGTTTAATTAATTTTTAGAAGGTGGTTCAGTTGAATTACGTTAAAAATATAGTAAAATTTCTACAAAATAAACTGTTCTACTGCTTGAAATAAATAATGTTTATCTCTGTGTGCTGGAGAGATTGGATTGACTCTTTTAACTTATGGTAATACCCTAACCATAGAAATTATATTCTTATTTCTGTCCATTACGGCTGCTCGTACTTTAAATTGTATTGAAGAGAGTGTTCACGAATGCTGATTTAGCTATCTGCTAATTTTCCTTTTGGGTGCTGAAACGTAAATTACCTGTAAAAGTTATTTTTGTACTTGTTATATACGTAGAAACTTTGTTGTGTGCCTCGATGACTTTTCAATGTGATTGAACCAAAGTATTTTATTATGTAGTGCACACACTCGCACTGCTGGCGTCTCAGAGTGTTATTGCATGCAGAGTACTTATGTCATATCACTATAACAAGTTATTTGTCTTTGTTAGGGGTTTTCATAGTTAATATAAAATTAAGTGAAATTTAACTCTGATGATGATTTTTTTTTTTTTTTTTTTTTTTTTAATTCTTTTCAACATGCCTTTCAAACTTCAATAAAATTGAAACAGCAAGATTTTTTTTTTTTTTTTTTTTTTTTTTTTGGAAAAACATGTATTATTGCTATTTGACTATATAACAAAAAAGTTGGATATCACCTAAATATTTAACCTTACTATTTACTTACTTGCACATTTGAAATAAATCTGAATAGAGTAATTTTAGTGTTTATGTTGAAACAATTGTGAATTAGGGATTATTACTCATTCAATGCATACCATTTATAATTTGATGTAATCATTGAGTAACCTTTTTGTATAAAACAATTACATTGTTATAGTTAATTTTATTTAGTATTTAATCATATCTTTGATACATTTTAAAACTCGTAATAAAATTATAAATTGTAAAAAGAAAAAGAAAAAAAACTTTAAAGAATGATTCATTTAGTAACCCTATTTTATAATTTGCAATATTTACTGCTGCAAGCTACACTACTAAAATCACATGACCTGCAGTAGTAAGTATTTTAAATTATTTAGGAGTTAGACTTTAAAAACATCTATTTGCAAAATGATGTATCCTTTTTATGATTTTAACATTCTTAACTTAAAAAGTTTATTTTTGAAAAAATTTCACCCTAATAGTACATTGGATGACACATTACTATAATATAAATATATGTAATATTATATAATATGCACATTGCACACAAAAAAATAGTCATGTTTATACATTTATGGGAAAATTGTCCCTCTGTTGATATTTGAAGATTTCAGTGATCTTGGGTAATAAATTGTGTAGCAAAAATTTGATTATCCATTGAATATCTTAATTAGATGTGTGAAATAGAAATTGTTCAATAATAAAAAGGATGTTTAAATATTAACTAAATTTTGGTGAAAAATTGCATGGACTTCCAACTCTCTTTAGCAATGTATATATTTCTGCATGTTTATAAGGTTGGCCTGAATGAATCTGTTGTAATGAAAGGCTTTTTCAGCATATTTTATCCTTTTGTATATAAATCTAAAACTTTTGCACATGATTATAAATTTAATGTGTGGTGCATATCATTTTTCTTACTTTTTTTTAAAAAAAAGAAAAGATTTTACTATATTGTCTTTTCAATGTAAGAGCATTTTACAAAAAAATAATTATTCTAGTAGTATCAAAGCTTTGAAACTTATGAAAAAAAATGTGATTTTGGTGATCACAAAACATGTTTTCAAATTAAAAATGTGTTGGAAACAATGTCATTGAGATGATTTCTTCAAATCTTTATCCTAGGGAACTCACTAATGTTCCCTTTTAGTGTTTGAAATCTTGAAATTTTTATCTTATTCTATACTCCAAAAGTGTACTTCAACTTGGTAACTAAAAATTGTACAGTGATATTAAAAAAAAAAAGATAAATTTTAAAATTATTGAAAAATACACTGCTACTTGTTTTTATCTGTAATAATCGTAAAACATAGGGGTTTGAATTATTTTGTAACCCTCCAGCACTCACATTAGACCATTTATAATTTGTACCCATTCTTTAGTATTATAGTGTAATTGAAAGTTTTGTGATGTTACATCCCCTGAGAGTGCAAGCAATGTACAGATTTGCAATTCCTTTACCCTAATGTATGTCTGTTAAAAATGTATCAACAGTTTTATCTGTGAATGATACTATTTGATTCCTGAGCAACACTACGTCCAACCTTGCCAAATATTATCTAATATCCAGTTGATATAACAACTATTATGCCAAAATTAATATGTTCGCTTATTTATTTTTTGTTATGCTTCAGAAGCCTTACAATGGTTTATCTGAATCAGTAATGGTGGAATAGAATTTCCAATGTGAAATTATTATCAATATTCTATGTTTTATTCAATGATAAAAGTAATTGAACAATATTACATACCATAAACTCCTTTAAAATGTTAGTACTTTCTTTAGACAGTTGCTTTGTTGTCTCACCAGTGTCTAATTCAAAAACAAAATTCGTATATATGCATGGATTATTACAAGTTTTCCAGTACCTGGACCAGTCATAACTATTTGACATGGCAATGTAATTGCATAAAATAATAGCCCTCCTTCTGAAAGTAACCTTCTTATATTGAATTAAATTTTTAACTGTCTGTAATTAGGAGATTTAAATGACCTTTTTTGAATTATTGATAGTATGGTTGTAGTAAATATTCATTAAAAGGTGGCAATTTATGTATTCTAATAAAAAGGGGAAAAAATATATTTAAAGATTATTTTTCCCAATCAGTGCACCTGAGGTTTTTAATTTGTTACTTAGCAATTTGTACTCTATCACTTCAAGTACTTCTAACAAATTCCCACGGTCCTGGAAAGTCCTTGAAAAATTTTTGATGAAATTTGGTCCTTGGAAATCATTGAAAAAAAGATAAGGTCCTTGAATTTTTCTAAGCAACCACCGATAATCTCCGCCTCCATTTTGTATCTTTATGTCTAAAAAGTATGTAATTTTATGGTTCTTGAACACCCTTTAATTTTTTTGCTTTAATAAAAGTGGGAACCCTGTCTAAATTTAGTGTAGACCGAGTGAGTGTTAATAGGTTAAGGTTATTGAATTTGTACTAATTTGTTTTTACATTTGTTTCATCAGTGTTTTATACATTGAATCATTTGACATGATTCATGATGATATTTTACTCTTAAGAGTGTTTACTTTGTATTCAGACTTATGATCTTATTTTTTGTGAAAAGATATGTGTAAGTATATACTGATTGAATATTTAAATTGTGATAATGCAGGAAGGGATATTTAAAGTTGTAAACTTGAAGGTATCTAATTTTTTTTATCGATCCTTTCTTTTGTAGTTAATGTTATTATTATTAATTTTTAATAAACAGTTTGCTTATATTTATAGTTAAGCATTGGAGGTAAATCTTTCTCTAAGACTTATGATTGTGAAATTTGCCAATATTTATATTAATGTAACCTGTTAACTCTGGAATTCATAACCAACGTCGAAATAAACAACTGTTTTGTAGGGTACTGCCATTTAAAATTGCATTTTTAAAGAATATATGTATATTGCATTTTATGTTAAATTCTTTCGATTACGTTTACTGTTGTATATTATACCTATTGATAAATTATGAAAAACTTTAATGGAATATTCAATAAATTTTAACATATGTTTGAAATCGAAACTGTTGTCTTTAATAAACACAGCAAACCTGAATAAACATTTTTCTAAAATACAAGAGTAATGGTAGGCAACATATTTAATGGTACTGTGCAAAAGATAGGCTTCCATAACATTATTGGCACCATTCTTCCAAAACACAAAGTTCAATGGATCAGTTAGTTGTCCATGATGTATTTATACATTCCTGAGAAAATGTACTTTTATTTTTTATAAATAGTTTATTTGGCTTCGAAATTGTAGATTGCAACAGAACAGTTTTGACAATGGGCGGATTAAAACTGTCTTTAATAAAATTAAATCATACATAGGTTGAGTTCAGTTATATTTATGCAATACAAGAACATATTGTTCTGAAAAATAAATGCGCTTAACTGAGATTCCAAACATTATATGTTGTTTAAATTTTGTGGTGCCACAACTTAAAATGCAATGAGCAATCAACACAAACTGACTTTGTTATACTGGGTGTTTAGAAACCAACTTAAATCTATGTTTTCATATTCCTCTGTAAAAATAAAACATATTTGCAATTTATATCGCAGATTTTTTTTATTTATTTTTTTAAGTTGGTTTTCCTTTTTAGCAGCACAAGGTGAAAAACCAAATTAACAAAGGCATCAACGATAGTTAATAAACATAAGATGTAATATATCTATCTGTTGAAGCTTTAAATTCCACCTACATAATCATTGGAGATTGCTTTGATGCAAATAAAAAAATAGAACTTCAAACTGAAAAAAACAAAAGAAATACCATTCACAACTAAACAGGAAAAGAATACTTAACAATATTGACTTGCAATCACTTTAAAAATACTCCAAATTTGCACCTAATGTTGGATCTAATTTTATACGACATTGTCGCATAAAAAAAACTATCCAATAAAAATATTTTTATTATAAATCCTTTGCATGCATTGCCAACTTTTATATGCAATTATAATTTATTTATGGGATTGTGAGTTCAGATCAAGATTTCACAGTGTTTGATCATAGTAGTGGAAGGTTTTAGTGATGTCAAGAATGTGCGATTTGGAGATATAAATAATATCTCCAAATTTGGGATTTTTTTTTTTATTGACATTAGACAATTTTGAAATATTCCTTAATAGTGTCGAGATTTCCATTTTATTTAAATTTTCGTCAATCAATTAGATTTTGTTGTTCGAAAGAGTTTTTCGAATCTGAACGCCTGACTCCTCAAGATTTCTATTTGGACCCTAAATATGGAGGAATTAATTTCTTCATTCAAGATAATTTTTTTAATATCCCCCAGACACTTAGAAATTTCCACTTTTTTTTTACTTTCAATTATTCAATTACTCATATGTTAACATAGGGTAGGAAAGGATTGAAATTATTCGGTAAAAAAAAATATATATATATACATATATATTTTTAACTTGCTGAGTTCTAAAGAGTGGTCTAGAAAATATGTGATGTGTGTGCACTTGTCCGTGGCCAGCATAACTCCCGTGACTTACAGTGTTCTGCTTTGGCATACGGGTTAGTGGTGGCCATGGGGTATGTCATTAAGGTTTTCGTTAAAATTACGTATGCGCATAAGCGTAGCTGCTGTCGAAAAATTTATGTTTTTCAGCAATTGTCAAAAAACGATGATCAAAATTACTGTGGTAATGCCTTTTAAAATGCTCTAGCATTCCCCCCCCCCCCCCACACACACACATTTGAAATTTCAGTAGAAATGATATAGAGGGGTGAAAAATGAATGTCAACACAGAGTTCTCTTCCCTAGACCACCGCTTATCAACTACTGTTTCTTCTCCGTTGTATTTACAAGAAAGGATAATGTAATATTTATCGGAAAGTCAATGCCGATTTCCCGGCTTTGGCGTTTTTTTCCCCCTATGACTGGACTTATCGACAAAAATATCGCGTGGCCATTTTTTTAAATAATGAAAATATGCAAACGGTAAATTACACCAATCCGTTTCAAATTTAAATACAGTGATCAGTATTCAGTCTAACTCAAAGTTGTCTAATATTCTACACTTCTAGTTAAATTTTCAAAAGGAAATTAGCTTTTGTTGTCGAGGAAAGTTTTTCGAATCGGGAAACGCCTTAACGCTGAAAAATTCCCTTCTATCACCTTGATAATGAAAAAGGAACACACTTTTAAATTTTGACTTAACATTTCAGACTTGATTACAAGTGACGGAAATTCCCTGGATACTTTTATAACCCACCGACTCACGGAACACGTCTGAGACCATGGAGGTGGTATACGAACTAGTGCCAAGACAAATTGACATATATATCACGCATTCTAATTGCTCCTTTTGCGTTAGCTAAAGTTCCGTAGCATCCATCTGCCATCAGGGCCTCAATACAAATATCTTCTATCAGGGAATAGACAATACTTGATATTACGCAAGCCCTGTATCAGGTGTCACGTAACCGACGCATGTTGAAGTCGGTTCTGCCAACATTGTATACTATTATACTGTTGCGTAGATAGGTTCGATAAACTTGAAGCCAAAGCAGATTAAAACTTGAATAAATTTATTCCGATATAACTCTTCGCAGATTCTTTTACAACTCCAGAACTTCCAGTTCTAATAGACTCAATACAGCTCTTTACACAACAATGGAGCACAAACAACAGTTGAAACTGGATACACAACTGCTAAAATCGACGCAAAGACAATGCAATATAGTTCACTTTCGGAACTTCTCTGAATGCTCGCTGAGAGATGACTAACTAACTCAACTCTATTGGCCATGTATAGGAAAGCTAATCCTTCGCGAATCTTCTAGAGATAGAAATTTAGAGAATATTCCAGATCGCAGTCGAAAAGCCTTATATAGGTACATGGGGATCGAAAATGTCGCCAAATGGTCGCCAAGTTTGGCGATATTTGGTGATTTCTCGCCAAATTTGGCGATCAAAATTAGTTGCCAAAATTGTCGCCAACTTGGCGAGATTGCCATTAACCATAATATTAAATGGCCTTCTCCTTATAAAACTCGTTTTCCAGCATTATCCCTGTAAAACTCGTTTTCAAGCATTAAGAGACGCATTGTAGGAAAGCGAAGTAAAGACAAACTCTTGCACTGCCTTATGCGAAATGTACATAAATTTTCCTTTTTACATAATTAATAGTATGAAATATTTACAAATATACAGAAATTCTTAACATTATAGTTACAGTTTTTCTATCCCCATCCTTCCCATTTCTCCTTAGTCAATGACGAATCCTTTCGGTCGTCAAAATAAAGGAATCTTAGTTTAAATGGGATTTCTTTGAAGCGTTTCTCCGTGAGTAATGTAACTGTTGTCTATAATAGAGCGAACAAAAACAAGAAGCAAAATATTCATCACACATATCTAAGGGATATTTTACTGGCATTATGTGTATAATGTAACTGTTCAAGTTTAAAGTCGAAAATTTAAAAAAATTGGAATTTCGATGCAAGTATGGATATTTTAAATTTGTTTAAACGGAAATTTTTTATTATTCCCTGTTCATTGTCTAAAGAGGTAGTTTTGGAGTGAGTTAGGAATTTTTAAATTCGAAAAACTGGCATAAAAAACAAAATCTAGCGTTTTGACGAATATTTTATAAAAATCCTGCTGAGTACCTACTCGTGCTGCGCTACGAAATTTTACCATTATCATTTTAGCGATCAAAAGACATTCATGTATTCTACACTTCAGACGTTTGCTCCCATTTCGATCCCGACAAATTGATTTATCAAAATAGGAACTTTCCTTTGTTGACATTTTAAACAAATTTATAATTGTGAATAGTATATTGGAAAGAGACATTTGAATATCCCTCGTTTAGAACGTTTAACTCCCTTCGCACCCTTTTTAATTACATAATCGAGATTGCAATAGTTTATTGTGTTTATGTTTGCTCTTAGTTCTAAATTTCAAAGTAGTAGCTGCACTGGAATCGAGACATTAAGAAAATCCTCGTGTAGTTTCAATGTTGCGTCGACTTTTCAACCCTTAAAAATTCGTTAATCGATATTGGAATAACTTATTTATTTTACATTTGCCTTTTTAACATTTGCATCAAATATCAGAATTATGACTACATTAGAAGAGAAACATTCGGATATCCCTCGTTTGGAACATTTAGCCCCTTTTCATTTAGCAACCTTAAAGTTGGTTAATCAAGAAAGGAATAGCTTACTTTTCAATGTTTATCTTTTTTGACATTTGTACCAATTTTCCGAGGTGTGATCAAATGGGAAGTGGGACATTCGAATATCCCTCGTATGGAACGTTTAACTCCTTTTCCAACCCTTAAGTGGGTTAATCGAGATCGGAATGGCTTACTTATTCTATGTTTATCTTTATTGACATTTATACCAATTTTCAGAGTTGTGATGAAATGGGAAGTAGAACATTCGAATATCTCGCGTTTGGAACGTTTAACCCCTTTTCGACCCCTAAAAGTGGGTTAACTGAGATTGGAATAGCTTACTTATTCTATGTTTGTCTTTGTTGACATTTGTACCAATTTTCAGAGTTGTGACCATATGAGAAGTGGGATATTCGAGTTTGGAATGTTTAACTCCTTTCCCACCCCTTAAAGTGGGTTAATCAAGCTCGAAATAGCATAACTTTTCCATGTTTGTCTTTGTTGACATTTGTAGGAATTTTTAGAATTATGACCATATGGGAAGTGGGACATTCGAATATTCCTCGTTTGGAACGTTTAACCCCTTTTTGATCTCTTAAAGAGGGTTAATCGAGATAGGAATAGCTTACTTTTTCTACGTTTGTCTTTATTGATATTCGCCCCAGTTTTCGTAGTAATGACCATATGGGAAGTGGGATATTCGAGTTTGGAACGTTTAATCACTTTTCCACTCCTTAAAGTGGGTTAATCGAGATCGGAAAAGCATGCTTTTTCTATGTTTACCATTGTTGGTATTTGTACCAATTTTCAAAATTGTAGCCATGTTGGAAGTGGGACATTCGAATATTCTTCGTTTGGAACGTTTAACCCCTTTTCTACCCCTAAAATTGGTTTAATCGAGATCGAAATTGCTTACTTTTTCTACGTTTGTCTATACTAATATTCGCACCAATTTTTAGAGTTGTGACAAAATGGGATTCGAATATCCCTTGTTTGGAACGTTTAACCCCTTTTCGACCCTTAAAAGTGGGTTAAACAGGATCGGAATAGCTTACATTTTGTATGTTTACCATTGTTGATACCTGTATCAACTTTCAGAGTTGTGGACATGTGGGAAGTGGGAGAATTAGTGATGAGTGAGTGAGGGCTTTGCCTTATATATAGAGAGATGCACATTTCGAAGTGAGTGGTATAAAAATTGTCTAATTTTAAGACTTTTTTCGATTCCATATTCAGGATTCTTAAAAAAAAAAAAAAAAAAAAAAAAAAAAAAAAACTTTTAAGGTGTCATATTCAAAAATTTGTCTAAACTGAAGGACTAGTTCAGAAAATTTGTCTAATTCCGTTTATTCCGAAAAGTTTGTCTAATCAAAGAAAATAAATGTTTAAGAATATGCAAGTTTCAAAGTTAATTACTCCAGATTCTTCTCCCTCAACACAAAATCAGTGGTGGCTAATGGGGTACAGCCGTGCCTCATCTAAATAATCAGTTTAAAATTAAAATTTATTAATTGCTTGTCAACTTTGATTATTTATTTGACTTATTTTCTTAAATGTAGATTAGAGCCACAAGTGAAGATGGAATTTCTACGGTGAGTAAAAAAAAGTCTCCGATAAATAGCAACAAACCTGTTGCACAATTGAGTGAATAAAACCTGTTCAAATCAATTAAATCTGACGAAGGGCAAAAGAAAACAGCGAGAGAGTACAAGTTCCAAAAGAGCTTCACCGTTGCCATAGAAACAACTTCTAGTAAAACTGCTAGTGGCGTGGTGTCATATGCAGCCCTTACGAATTTCGCGACTTCGGCTGTTCTTGTAAATTCGATTGACTTGTTTGGATCGTAAGTGAGTCGGTATGTGTGGGTGGAAGAGAAACGATCATTTTTTACAATTTTCTCCACCAAACGGAAATAGTTTCCGTGATAAGTTTACTAATGTGTTTTTGTTAATTTTATACTAAAACTCATTATTGAGCCATTTAGAAATTAAGATGAAAGAATGTCCATTCATTAACTATTGTTGAAAGGAGGGGGGGGGGGGTCACTGTTCCTGTTGCACTAAAATTTTTGACCACTGGCAGATACTGATCTCCCCTCTTCGATCTCCTTCTTATGTTTCACTTGCGAGTCCTCCGAAAGATTCATCAATTCTCCTCAGCGATAGTTGCAATTATATTAAGAAGAGTATGAGTTTAAGAACGTCAAAAAATCATTTTTGAGATTAATATTGTACAAAAACTACAAACAATTTACAAACTGATGGTGTAAAAAGTTTTAATCTCGCTAAATTAGAGGTATTTTTTATATACTTTTTAAAAAAAAGTGTTGCGCATCAATTTGTATTATCGTTTACAACTTTATTGGCCCATATCTCCAAACGCAATTTTGAAGACGTAAGGAACATTTACTCAAAAATTATTAAAGATAATTGCCAAAAACTTTTAACATATATTGTCACCAATATAGTACACAATTTGAGTGTGGCTTTTTTTTTTTTTTTTTTTTTTTCGAAACTAAAGATTTTATACAGTTTTATTGTCACCAAAAAATTAAAATTTTTGAAAATTCTATAGAATGTCAGACCTTTTAATATTTTTTTTTTCAAGGAAAAAAAAAAGAACAATATTTGAAAATGCTACACTCAAATTGTGTAATATATTGGTAAGAATATAAGTTAAAATTTTAAAACATTTACCTTTGATAGGTTTTGAGTAAATGTTCCAAAACTGAGTTTGGAGATATGGTCCATTAAAGTTGAAAAAGATAATACAAATTGATGCGCAACACTTTTTAAAAAAATCTATAAAAAGAACATCTAATTTAGCGAGATCAAAACTTTTTCAGCCGCCGGATTCCAAATTATTTTTAGTTTTTTTTAACAATATTAATCTAAAAATTGATTGTTTGACGCTCTTAAACTCCGTCACCTCTTAACTAAATTAATCCATTCACGTCAGTGCAATTTCTACTCGCCTTGAAAGTTCCTGGTTGGTGTAATTACGTGCTCGTTGTTATCAGCCATGGTCAAATGTATATCTTTGTGTCGTTTCGATAACTGAGAGGGTGATAGGAAGAAAGAACATTGCATGTTTTATTTTTCTCTTCTAAGCCTTTTTTTTTTCTTCTTAAATTTCCTGTTGCCGGGACGCTACGTTTTGTGTCACAGTGAAGTCCGGCTTGTCATTTTAAAGTGTTTCGTTAAGAGAAGACGACGCAGGTGGGGAATAAACGCAACTATGTTTGGAGTGGAGCTGTTAATGGGATCTTGGGCGATAACTTGCCTGATTGGGTTGATGACGATTTTTCTGCTTTATCGGTAAGATTACTTATATTGAGATTATGATTTAGTTAAAGGAATAAAATATTAATAGAAATTTTGGTAGTTTTTTCAATTTTATGTTGGAAATATAAAGTTTTAAGGAATGGTAAAAGTGTGTGTGGGGGGGGGGGGGGGAGCCCAAAAGTTGGTGTCAAGTGCCCCTCCCCCCACAACCATAAATTTTATAATTTTCTATCTTATATTAAAAATATTAACTAGTTAGGAAATAATTTATACTTCCTAACACTAACATTGAACATGGGTAAAAAATTTATTGTTATTTTAATGAATATTCTACCACTTCGTTTTTTTACTTGGAAGTAAGAGATAAAGTGAAGCAATCAACAATATACATGTAACTGCTTTTTTAAATAGTGCTTCTAAATGTGCAAATTAACAGAGAACTTTATTTTTTTTAAAAATAGCTTGTCTTTATTTGAAAGAAGAATAGAAATTTAAATTAAAAGAAAATTCCTCCAAAGCTAAAAGTTGACCAAGCGTAACAGCATTTGTTAATAAGAATACTTATATCTTTATACAAAGTAGTGTAATACATATGTATAATAGTATGATAAATATCATAAATATAGTTTTGTTTTTTTACCTTTGAAAACTTTAAATCACTTTTTCTCAGTGTCACTAAATTTAAAGGTTAATGTTATATTTTTTTTAGTAGTTTTTAGAAGGATTGAGTGTTTTTGAAAATGGGGGTATGGATTTTCGTAGTTTTAGAAGTGGGGAGACGCATGGGTATTTTCTTGAAAAGTTAGGTGACTTGTCACTCAGCGTCTACCCACACTTCTAGTACTGGTTTCAAGTAAAATATCAGGCAATCTTGTTTGTTATTTCTGAAAGGGTTTCTTTTTCTGGTGATCCCTATTCTCCTTTTATACAAAACCAAAACTTGTTAATGATCTTCCAATTTGATGGCTAAAATCTACGCTTCTAACCGAATAGTGTATTCACAGATGCAACTTTCAATCCTATAAGCAAAGTTAATTTCATAAAAAATAATTAAATGCATTCAAATAAAACATATAGTTGTAGTATATGCTTGCAGACGATTAGGCACAACGAGTATGTCCTGGGGAAAAAAAAAAAAAAAAAAACCCTTAAAATAAACACTTTTTTCCAAATTTCTGAAAATTACGGTTTGACAACCTGAATTATTTGGAGGCTTCAAAAGTTCGGGGGGCCCTGAACGCGTGCCCCATTTGCCCTGTGTAAAATCAGGCCCTGAGCAGAATGTCAGCCACGTAATGTTTAAGTTCGTATGCTTCATTTTACATTTACGGAAAGTGGCTTCTAGGTTTGTTTTTAGAATAAAGCAAGATGACAGTTCGTATTTTTAAACTTTACGAGATTTGTGTTTCTTTATTTAGTGAAAAAGACAGTGACTGACAAATTCCATGTAGACTGTAGAAGGTAATGCAATGTATAACATTATCCCCCAAAAAAACACTTTTGAAAAGTAGAAGAACCACCAACCTCAAAAACACAAAAAACTTTCTTACAATAAAAAAATCATAAACATGATGAAAATTTTCAGCCACAAACACAGTGATATAAAAAAATGGCCAACCTCTGATTAGAACTCTCGGTTGTGACTCGCTTACGAATGTATGCTTACTTAATTTATTTTTAACATTTAAGTTCCGCTCCCATAAAAATTTACGCTGCTTGAGGTTGGCGCCCGTCGTAAGAATATTAACAATGCTTGCGTTTAAACTAATTTATGGATGTTTGCACGAATATTCGAGTTTATGATTTCATTTGGATGGGTAGGAAATACAAAGTGGTGTAAATATTCATGCTCGTGTAATTTTCAAAATAGTATAGAGAAACTGTGCTCAAACGCTTGCATTTGAATCGTTATTAAGAATTTTTTTAAGTAGGAAACTAAAGTGTTTCTGGTAAGCTTTTGTTTGGTTATGTTTTATGTGTGGGGGGGTTTTAAAGGTTAGTAATTAAGACGGGCACCAACCTCAAGCAGCGTAAATTTTTATGGGAGCGGAACTTAAATGTTAAAAATAAATTAAGTAAGCATACATTCGTAAGCGAGTCACAACCGAGAGTTCTAATCAGAGGTTGGCCATTTTTTTATATCACTGTGTTTGTGGCTGAAAATTTTCATCATGTTTATGATTTTTTTATTGTAAGAAAGTTTTTTGTGTTTTTGAGGTTGGTGGTTCTTCTACTTTTCAAAAGTGTTTTTTTTGGGGGATATCATGAATTTTTTTTAAACACTGACGACTTCTCTTTTTTGAATTTGTCCGTTTCCTCGTTTTTCTATATATCACCTATGGTAAACCTGGTACCAGGGATATTCATAATTCTTCAAACTGAGTTCGACGATACCTTACATGCAATAATTATCTTTAAAATTGATAAACCGAAAGTGGTACCATTAGCATACCTGGTACTTTAAACATTCATAATTCATCAAAACAAAAGTCCAACATGCCATATTTATCTTGGAAATTGATAAACCGAAAGTGGTACTACCTATGCTATACCTGGTACCTTAAACAATCATAATTTTTCAAGACAAGCCTAACGACACCCAAAATGCCATATTTATCTTCAAAATTGATAAACCAGAAGTAGTACCACCTATGGTACACTTGGTACCATGAATATTCATAATTCTTCAAGTTGAGTTCAATGATATCTTGCATGCTAAAATCTACTTGAAAATTGACAAATTGGTTGAATGCGGACGGCAGTAACCATCAAAATCTACCACGAGCGAGTACTAGAAACTAGCATTATTTTGGTTCACATAATAACCCATTGATATTTGACAAAATTTAAAATATTTTCTTAACAACAATTTTAAAATTCACTATGAAATTACAATTTTGATGATATATGATTCTACAATTTCATTTTACAACGGAAAGTAAAAATCAACACATCTTTAAAAACGAATGACATTTTTGCAAATTCTATTAGCCAATCGCAATGCGTGGTTCATTTAGTGCTCTGTAATGAGTTGACTGTGACGTCAGCTCGTATAACCTCCACATTTATATTTTACTCATAGTATCTTGCAACAAAATGTGATTTTTTTCATTTTTCAATGGAGATTTCCCGAATTTAAATGTTTTTGAAAGTTAACTCTCTCTAAATTGTCATACAGTTCAAATAACACATGCAACTTAAAGAACAAATATTTCTCTTTAATTCTGTCTCTTCAAAAATTAAATTATTTAAATTTTAAAGATGTTATAAGCCATATAATTATAGTCCAATTCGTTCTCCAATACTTTAACATTACGTTAAAACTCACTTAAGCCTAACATGTCGGAAAAACTAACTTCCAAATGATAGCAAACCTGTTTGGCAACTTTTGGCATATATATCTGAACCTTAATTACAAGCTGATCGCCTTTATCTGTCGCCAAATTATGAAATGAAAAAAAAGTGGTTTTAAATTGATTAAAAATAGAAAGAATTATTTAATGAAGTTCAAACCAGCGTAGGATTTTAAGTTGAAACATTCCTCATCCTATAATTCAATCCGTTTGAAGATCTATAGATTAGTTAGGGCTGTACGTTTGTCTAAATTTTTACTTCAAAATCGGGCTAGAACTCGTTTTTTTATTTCGTTTTGGAATTTTCAATATTTTTTTTCTTTTTTGTCTTTTGTCCTAGGTACTCATTTTTTTTCCTTTGAAAGATATCACCGAGACGAATCTATGGTATTTTTTGTATAATTATATGAAGTTTCGTAAGCGCGCTAGAAAATAGTCAATTTCGGCTTTTTCGCTGGAAGTTGTGCAGAGAATAGATACTTACTGTCGTTTCTGCCTTTTTTAAGGTTGGCGGCGAAACGACCGTTTCGTCTGATATCCTTACTCTCAACATGCTTGAATTGTGATATTTTTTCTTTCTATAGTGCTTCCATCAACAGTACACTATCGTAACTTTATTTAATGTGTGGACCATTTTTATAATTCTGTAATTCCAATTTTAAAACAACTATCACAATGTGCAATTGTAAATAAAGTATTCGTTAAAAGCAGGGGTTTAAAATGGATGTTTATTTATGAAGTTTGGTTTTCAAAAAAGGTATAAATAAATAAATAAATAAATAAATAAATAAATAAATAAATAAATAAATAAATAAATAAATAAATAAATAAATAAATAAATAAATAAATAAATAAATAAATAAATAAATAAATAAATAAATAAATAAATAAAATTTTAAATCTTCATTTGTGCTGTAGTGTCTCAATCCGCAACCATGACTACTGGAGGGAGAGGGGTGTTCCTTTTGAAAAACCTCTTCCATTCGTCGGATCGATGTTGGAGTTTTTGAAGAAGGTGAGTGATTAAGTGACAGAGAGATAGTTCAGGTATTTCTCAGCCAATGTTTCATTATTCTGATAGCAATTTCTGACAAAATAATGATTTAAAACGCATGGCAATTTTAATCGAATTTAACAAAAGTACCAATATTTTAATATCAATCCATATGGCACCGTCATGATTACGTGTATGGCGAAGCTGAACAGGGAGGTGCGAGAAGGTTGCACTTTTTGTTCAAACATTCATTTTTCAAAATAACATTTGGATTTCCTACTGAAATGTTCAATAACAGTTATGCACATGGGCGCCTGAAAAACTATTTTCAGGGGGATGAAGGGCGTTTAATTATTTTTGATTTAACCTCGAATTTTCAATTGATTACCTTAATTAAATTTGAATTGATAGTTGTACTTTAAATAAGCCCAGTGGCGCAGTGGTAGCGCATTGTGCTGTCACGCCACAGGTCCGTGGTTTGATGCCCGGACTGGGCAAGGTTGACTCAGCCTTTCATTCATTAAGTGGGTCGATTAAATGAGAACCAAGCATGCTTGGGGACTAAACACTGGGGGTTCCACGTCAGACTGACCATCTGACCGGATCATTGCTCTACGGCTTTAAATTTCGTATCTATTGAATATTTGAAACCTTGCATCATATTTCTCTTTCTAATGAATCATAGCACTTTTCACCACATTATTTTTAATTTTCACCATCCAAGAGGGTGCCAGGACACCACCTTGCATTTTCCTGGTGGTGCTCATTGATGCTCCCTGACCGCCCCATTAATGTTCTCTGGCGGTTAAGAATTAATTTTCTATTTGGATGAATTATTTAAATTTCTTATAAAATTCTTTTCCCTTGGAATTTCCTTATTTAATTTTCAAAAATCCAGGTTTATGTAAGTTCACCATCTTGACTCTTTCTCGATGCGCCCATCATACCAATCTACACAGTAGCCCATCCAATAGAAATCCACAGATCTCCTTGGAGAGAAATCGGAAGCTCTTATCCTAACATTATTTCACTCTATATCCATCTATTTAGAGTAAAAAAAAAGTTTATTTGAAAATAACATATGATGACATTTTCTTAGCTCTACTCAATTGGTTATAACACTTCAATAATGGAATTTGATCAAACGATGAATTTCAAATGTAAGTTGTAAAAACTCACTTTTTTTTCCCCCTCCGAATTTCGGTATAACTCGTCCATTATAGTTGTATCTGGCGAACTTTTTAGTTGAAGTAATATTTCGGCGGAGACCTTGCCTGGTAATTTATGACAGGACAAGACTGCAGATTGAATGGTTGAGTTCAATTCTAAGACGAACATTTTTACAGCATATAGAAGCTTTTATTATGTTCTTTTATTACTTTCTAAAATAATTTAATACTCTTTTAGTTTTTATTAATATTGCTAAAATTTACATTGTTATTATTATGGTATTATTATAGATACTCATTTATTAGGGTAAAATATTTGTTAGAATTGCTAGAAAAACTTACAATTTAAAGAAATTAATATCGAACTCTTCCATCCCTAAATAATAGTAGTTTCGGCGATATTTTCAAGTTTTATTAAGCAAACTATCTGTTTGACTTGAAACAAAGTACAAATTATTATTCAAAGAGTTCTGCGAATTCCTTTTAATGAAATTGCTAATGCTCAGGTATGGTTTCTTTTTTTAATCACATATTTATTAACTTCAACTCTCATTATTGCAGCCCCTTCATGAAATCGAGATGGAACGTTACTTTAAATACGGACCAATCTATGGGTAAGTAACACCTTTTTGTATATTTAACTTACTGGGTGGTACACATGATAAGTAGTTACTAAGTTTTTGAGATTATAATACTGACCTCCAAATGGAGGATTTTAAAATGCCATAGAGCATAAAAGGACCTCTAATTTTGTTAATTTGGCTTCTATATAAGTTTAATAATGAATTTTTAAATAAAAAGTTTGAAAAAATACAGTTTTTTAACAAAAAATTAAGATTAAAAAAAAATTAAGAAAGTGTGTTTATAACCATATATATTAGACTTTTTATGAAAACATACTCACAACTATTCTCTACAAAACATTTAAGCTAAGTCTTAGAACGCCAAAAAGTGATTCTTCAGAAAACATGTTTCAAGTTTACTACAATTATTAATGTGATACAAAACAGGTTAATAAAATCCCCTGTAATTACAAAATATTTTGAGTTTCAGGAAGGAAATTGCATTATTTTAAAGGCAATGAATTGGGAAATATTTTTAAACACAGAAAAAAAAATGTATACTTTATTCTAATTTCACGTTCCCAATGTATACGTATACCTTAAAAAATAATATGCATTGTATTAACAAGGATGCTTTAAAAAGTGTAGCTAAATACAATACAAACATATTTTTATTTCATCACCTTGAAATGTAATATAGAATATTGAAAGTTGTGCATTGGCGATGCATAATGATGAACATTTTTTGGAGATCATGTTTTGGAAGACCCGAAGTTAAAAAATGTGGTATGTACCCGAATAAAAGTTTTGAGAAGGAGAAATATGAAGAAAAAATATTCTCAGACATCTGTTGATATTTGGGACTGATGAAAAAAATATCTGCCTAATTATTTCTGCAGTTTTTTCCTTTAGGTTTATAAAGATTTTTTTAAAGAAATAAAATTGTTTCGTTATTACAGAAGACCAGGTTCAAAATAGTATCTTGTCGAGTTGTGTCATTGACAGGGGCGTACTGGCCATAGGGTTGTCCGGTGCAATCACCGGGCCGGTCAGTGTCTGTGAAAAATGGGCCGGTCAGAGTTTTTTTTTTAATTTTCAATATAAGTAATTACCTTCCTGAACGTTTTTTTTTAAATCCAATGAATTGAAATCCCAAACATTCTTACCAGCCAATTATATAATCGTACTAGTTGCATGGCCCCATTGTGTAAAAGTCCCAATTGTTGACGCTTCGCGAACCAGGCTGGCTGTTTAGAAAAAAACTTGCATTTATTGCTGTTTGTGAAAAGCAAAATTAGAAGGATAAGACTACTTATGTTTGAAATTTAGAGTTATATGCTTAATGAAAGTCACTTTGCAAAGAAACTTTAAAAAATTAAAAAACCTAGGTGTGTGGAACATCGCATAACTTTCAATTACACTTAATTCTGGCCACAGCAATCAAATTTGACATGCATTGGTGTAGTTTAAAGTTTTCGTTTTCCCTTTTTTTTCTTCTTTTTTTTTTGAAAGGGATAGTTCGGCGATATTTTCGGATATAATTAATGCATTGGCAAGAGAAAAAAATACTGGCAAACGCCGAATATGGGGACAAGTTTTTTGATAAATATTACATTATTCTTTCTTGTAAATGAAACAGCCAAAACAGTTGTTGATGGGGATGATGCTCAAGGAAGAGAACTCTGGATTGAAGACATTCGTATTTAAAATGTTTACATCTTTTTCGCATTTCTACGAAAATTTCAAAGGTGGATATATTTAGAGAAACCTAAAAGACATTACCACATTGATTTTGGTCAAAAACATTACAGCCGTTTTTTGGCAAATGCTGAAAAACATATTTTTCAATGAAACTACTTTATGCGCATGCGCAAATTTTGATACAAACTTTGATGACCGGTTCCATGCTCCATGTCCACCACAAAATCGTATAAAAAAAGTTGAATATCGTAAGTCAATTTTTTCATGAGTTATGCTGATCACAGACATTTCATACGCCTTTTTACTTGTTGTATAACTTTTAAGTTTAAATATGCATTGTCATTTCGTATGTAATTTTTTAATACACTTATAGTTACATATCTGGACATTCTTTACTTTGCAATTTGCATTTATTCGTTTTAGTCTTTGCAAGAAACAATCGATGGTTTTTATGGAAACCAATTTCACTCAAGGGAACTCTAAATACTAGTAGAAACGGAAAACATTTTATATGATTAAACTAATTAAAACCATTCAATTATAAAAATTAATTGATAAATAAAAAAAAAATTAATTATTAAAATTACTTATTAATCAGTAGAGTTCTTTTATTTTGTTAACAATAATTATTAAAACTTTATTAGTGATTATATATTGAAAACTTGGGCCGGCATAATTCTAAAATCACCGGGCCGATTTTATGTCCCAGTACGTCCCTGGTCATTGATCATCTGTATTAGAAAACAATCCCTTATCACATCTAAGATTTTTAATGCCTGATCGTTACCAGTGCACAATCTCTCCCAGTTAATTTTTGGAAAATTTTAAAGTCCCCAACTAAAATATTGAGTAGAATGTTAAAAAGCCTTGATGCTTAGAGCAGTGAAAAGGAAAAGCGAAATGGCTTAAAATCGATGTATGGGTTTCATTTTTCTGATTATTCTCATTTCCAATTAGTTAATTTTAACTCATTTTAAGGGGAGTCGGCGTTTCAGAACGCCAAAAATCAATTTTGAGATTTATATTGTTAAAAAAGCTAAAAAAATAAATAAATTTGAATCCGAAGGGGGAAAAAAGTTTTAACCTCGCTAAATCAGAATTTTTTTTTAATACATTTTTGAAAACAGTGTTGTGCATCAAATTGTAGTATTTTCTTGTTTAACGGCCCATATCTCCAAACGCAATTTCGGAGACGTATGGAACATTTACTAAAAAACTATTAAAAGATAAATACCTAAAATTTTCAACATATGGTACACAATTTGTGTGCATCGTTTTTTAATATTTTCGAAATTAAAGATTTTATACAGGTTTATTATCATCAAAAATGAAAAAAATTTAAATTCTATAGAATGCCAGACCTTTTAATAATTTTTTTTTTTTTTCGAAAAATAAAACAAGATATTTAAAAATGATACACTCAAATCGTATAATATATTGATAAAAATATAAGTTAAAAATTTTAGGCATTTGTCCTTAATAGTTTTTTTAGAAAATGTTCTTTACGTCTCCAAAATTGCGGTTGGTGATATGGAACGTTAAAGTTGAAAACAATAATATAAATTGATGCACAGCACTTTTTGTTTTAAATATATATATATATACAAAAATACTTCTATTTTAGAGAGTTTAAAACTTTTGGCACCGTCGGATTCAAAATTGTCTGTAGTTATTATTACAATATTAATCACAAAATTGATTTTTTGACCTTCTTAAACTCCGACTCCCTTTAAGTATAGCCGACCAAACGGTATAGTGGTTAGCGTGCTGGCTTCTAGACCGCGAGGTTGCGGGTTCGAGTCCCGTGTTGGCATGGGTGTTTGTAAATGTATGTTGGCTTGTCTAATGACGAAATGTTTCGGCGCATTATAGCCCTCGTGTTGCTGACGGCGCCAGATAATCTGAATACAACCAACCCTTTAAGTATAATTTTACGCATTGTGAGACTAATTTTATGGTACATACGAATCTGTCGTCATTGGTATCCTTTTAATGTAAGTAAATAGTTTCCAATTTAAAAATCTCACCAAGCTTTAATATCATAGCTATTATAATTTGTTATTTTGCTTTGTAATTTACAGTCATTTCGAAGGCAACAATCCTCTGCTGTCAGTAGCCGATCCAGCTTTGCTGCGTGATATATTCGTAAAGGATTTTCCAGCATTCTCATCAAGACGAGTGGGTTTTATATTTTTCTTTTAAATCTAAAATGAAGTCTTAACGATGCCATAGGGTGTCCAAAATATTTTTCAACGAGCCATTTTTTCGGGTAATACTAAATGCAATGGGGAGATTTTTTGAGGGAAATGTACATGACATTACGGCGATTTCTTGAACAAAGTTTTTTGAGCCTGTCCTTAGAGACACTTGCTGATGCAATACTCACCAAATTCCGGGCCACAGATAACTCTGTCACTTATAGTTTTCAGACGAGGCTCATTTTTGACTTAATGGTTTTGTCAATTGTCAAAGTTGGTGATTGTGGGACACAGAACATCTTCATGCTGCAGATTTACTGCAAGTATGCATCCACAACGTGTGAGAGTAGGGTGTACTCTATCCAGTATTTAGATTGTTGAACAAGTATTCCTGGGTGGGACTGTGACAACTGAATGATACCGACAAATCCTTGAGAATCATTTCATTTCTGTCGTTTGAGGTGGCTTTAGTCTTTAACATTGTTTTAGGCAAGATGCTGCTCGTTCACATAGGACACGTGTCATTTCTGGGGAAATATCATTGCACCACTTGATTACCCAAAGCCATTTTCTATTTTCCAAGCTTATAGTCAGTGGCAGCTCTGGAAACGTGAAAAATGTTAATTTTATTCCGCGGGTATGAAATAAGCAATAACAGGGAATTTATGGGTGATATGTTTTCCTAAAATTTGATTATTTTCAAAGCTCGTAGAAGTGTTTGTAGAATCTCCTACTATTTTTTTTATCGTTAAGTGATTATATATGGCTACAGACATATGCCAAATTTGTCGCCAACTTTTTTTATCAAACTCCCAAACTTGACAAGATTTGTAAAGAAAATTTTCACAGGAAAAAACCTAGGTTGGCGATGTATTTGCAGCTAAATTTCGGCAGCTCTTGTGGCTTGATTTCGCCACTTCTAATTACAAGCTTTTCAGAATAAACTCACATGCGTCTCGAGTCATAACATTAGAAATTCCATTCGTGCATCATTCCAACAATTAAATCAAATTTCCGAGTGGTGGATATGCCTTAGTAAGAGCCTTTTAACCTTTACCAGGGGAGTACTGGGACATAAAACCGGCCCGGTGATTTTAGATTTATGCAGGCCCAAATTTTAATTATAATCATTTATCAAATTTTAATTATTTTTGTTAATAAAATTCCACTAATTAATTAATTTTAATAATGAAATATTTTGAATAACTAATAAATTTTATTGTTTAAATATTTATAATGAATAATTAATTTAGATGATTATATAAATTTATTTATAAATTTTTATAATTGAATTGTTTTAATAATTAGTTTAATTAACTAAATTTTTCTCTGTTTTTAATCTTTATATCCCCTTTGAGTGAACTTGGTTTAATAAACTATTGATAGTTTGTTACAAAATAAAACAATATCTAAATTGCAAAATAAAGAATGCTTAGGTTTATAAAAAATGTTTATTGGAAAATGACATTCGAAATTATACTATATACTTAACTTTACAAGGTATAAAATAAGTAAAGAGTTGTAATACTAGAGATCTTTGTCATTTGAACAAATATCATTGCTGTTTGGTTCTGTATCTGCACACGTAGATGGAACTTCTAAAGTTTTGTTTAAATGATTATTAATCTCAGTAGTGTCGATTGCTACGTAATGATTTGTAACAATAGTTTTATCCGTTGATCCAAAGAACATATCTTTTATAGATAAACATTGCTTTGTTTGTTTTGCAAGACATTTTCTTTTTTTACCTTCCATTTTACCAAATTAGACAAAAATCTGAATACATAAAAACTGTCGTTAAAAAAAAACTTTAAAATCCGTTTTGTTGCAAAATTAATCGAAAACTTGGGACTTTGAAAAATTACGTGATGGCGTAAAGTTAGGCGTGAATTATTCAAAAATATTGGGGAGAACGGGGAAGGAAAGAAGAAGGGCAGAGTTCAGATATAGAAAAATATGTGATGGATCATAACATGCACAAATTCGTGACAATACTGTTATAATTAAACGTATACATAAATTGAGGAACTTGCATATATAAATAGGTTGATCAAGTTTTAATGCTCTGACATTTCAGTTAGGTTTTTAGCAAACATATCTTAACTTTCTAATTTCTTCAACAGATAATTTTGATTTCTACGAAATATATATTTTAACGTGTTATTGGTTAAACTCATGAATTTCTATTAAGATTTTATCCTTTTTTAAATTTACCACTGCTTAATTTCTTTTTTTAATAATTATTTTTAAACAGTTCATAATGGAAGATTGTTGGCACATACCCAATTGTCATTCTATTCTATTTAAATAATTTTTGACAAAATGAAATTGCATTACAACACAAAATAAAATAATTATCCCTTGTCTGTGAAGTGAATCAAATTATCTACACAAAATCGTATAATTATGATTATAATAAGAGGATGTATCTCTTTTATAATCTTCTGTTTAATTCTATTTAATTTTTCTGATTTCAAAAACAAAACGTATAAAAAGCTTAGATTTCAAATTGTACTCTAAACTCACAATGCCAGGTAGGTCACTAACACAATGCAATGTTAAATATGCGTTTACATTCGTATCAAAAAGTTATTAATCGACACAAACATGATCCAAATTGGTTCAATTAATTTGGAGTTATAAGCGTAAATAAACATAGATAAACGTTGAATTTTATATATATATATATGGAGAGATAAAATTTAAATAAAAATCTTTTCTCTACTAAACATAATTTTACGGATGAATTAGATTAATTCATTTCAAGTTTTTAAGAATTAAGAACCATTATATATAAATAATTTAAAATAATGACACTTACTTGAAATGTATATTTGAAGTTTTATGTAATCAGCTGCAACATTTTCGTTTGGTATTGACTTGCGAAATGGAAATGGCCTCTAACAAAACAATGGTCACTCTTTTTTGGTGTAGTGACTTGTGTTCCATCATTTGTCAATTTCGTTCGACTGGTAATGTAATTAGAGCTAGAGTCTACCGCCTCGAAAAATTGACCCCCTGAGAAGCTTTACTTAAAATTTCTGCTTTTTAAGATGTCCGAACAATATATAATCTATCGCCAACGATCTTGGCCGGCCATTATAGTAATGAGTTAATAGCCAACCCACGTCTGGACTATGCGGGTTGTCCTCAGATCTCCTTGGTGCTTTCCTCACCTCGGGCGTTAAGTAGCAGTCACCGGCCGCTTCTCCACAATACCCCATACTTTTCTTAGAATACCTTATCTCCCCGACTAACCGAAAAAGGGAGCGAACGATAGAAAAAATTGAGATTCAAATGCAATGGGTTAAAAAAAAAAAAAAAAAAAAAAAAAAAAAAAAACGTTAAAGAAGACGATTACTTATATTGAAAAAAAGAACGAACTTCTATACTGGACCGGCCCATTTTTTGCAGACACTGACTGGCCCTATGGTATGACAACCCTATGGCCAGTACACTCCTGACCTTTACCTTAACCAAAGTTTACTTTTTAACCTAAGTACCTTTTAGTAAGAGTGTCGAATTAGTTTCTATGACTATAATGAATTATTATTAATTAACCTGTGAACTTTTCAGGACTTTAAGACAGATAATGTTGTATTAAATTGTATGCTGCCATTTATGAAAGGAGACCAGGAATGGAAAAGGATTCGAACCATTGTCACGCCAACTTTCACTACTGGAAAGATCAAGAGAGTGAGTGAAAATCTCTTTACATTTTACTTAAAATACATTTTTTTCAAAACATGCACCGAATCGAATCGGTTTTATTTAAACCTCACTGTTCTATCAAAGCAAACAAATAAAATTTCTACTAACAAGCCTGCTTAAGTAAAAATGAGTTAAGTCAAGAAAACTATTTCGTAATGCGCTTTTTAATTTTGAACTATATGAAACGTATTTTACTAAAAACATAAGTTATGCTCTCTCTCCCTCTTCCTATTTATCTCTCTTTTCCTCTTTATATATTTTTTCCTCTTTCTCTCTCACTTCCTCTTTATCTCTCTCTTACTCTTTCTCTCTCTCTCTTCCTCTTTCTCTTCTTTTTTCTGTTTCTTCCTCTTTCTTTCTCTCTCTCTTCCTCTTTCTCTCACTTCCTCTTTCCCTCACTTCCTCATTCTCTCTTCCTTTTTCTCTTTCATTTCTCTTCCTTTTTCTCTCTCTCTTCCTCTTTCCCTTCCTCTTTCTCTCTCTTTCCCTTTCTCTCACTTCCTCTTTCCCTCACTCTCTCTTTCTCTTTCTTTTCTCTTATGACATTTTGTATACATTTGAGAAATGTCTTTCTTTGGTGATCCTTCTTAGATATTTATTCTTTCAATGATATAGTTTGCTTGTTCTTTTTAACTTATATTTAATGACTTTCTTAAAGGAATCTCATCCAAGCATTCCGTACATTATGGCACAAACACTCTCTTTTTTTCAGATGCTGGGCATACTCAGCGATGGCGCCAGGACATTAGTGCAAAATTTCCAGAACCTTTCGAAAGACGGAAAGTCGGTAGATGCTAAAAGGTAATTGCTCTATGCTATTGGAGAGGGTTCGCATTTACTTTATTTTTAAATAAAAAAAATAATATTAATAATAATACAAGTTTTTTTTTTATCAACTTTGTATTTCAACAAATATATATGCGTGCTAAGTATAATAAGTGGCATTACAGTTTTCTTAAATTTTCTTAGTAAATTACAACGTCAATTTTACCTTTTCAGATAAATTTCTCGAGCCAAGAGATTAAACACTTCATAGCATCATAAAAACATTGTATTATACATACAACTAATGATTCAAGCAATGTATGCTATGATATAAGGAATGATAAACAGATATTTACTTAAGAATATCACCTTCGTATGAACCTACCACTTAGGATGAGAAGTACGGTCCAAAATTTTACAACAGACTTGTATAATACAATTTCGAGAGAATTTCTTTTTGCAACTTTTTTTCAAAAATTGATAATTTGAGCTAAGCAATCAGTTTTGTTGCAAGTGGCCAGAGTTAAGTTCTAGAAGTTTATGTGTAGTAAGAAAAAAAACAAAAAAGAAAAAAAAAACACATTCGAACGATGGCTATATCTTCGGTTCTAATTATCGTAGAATCTTGCGGTTTTCCCCAAAATGTTTTGTTTATGATTTGCTATATGTCTAAAGCAATCTGGTTCTTAGGAAGCTGTTTACTAAGTAAATTAAATTCGATCTTTGAAAAATTCAATTCAAACCCCTATTTTTTATGTTTTCATTCGATTTAGACTACTTCTTTTACCCTAAATAACAAATTTCAGTTCATTATGTTGAGAAACACATCACTTATGATCGAAAATGATTTGGCCCATCTTCAGGGCAAATCACTTTCAAGCGGAGAACGTATGCGAGCTTTAAGATGTAATTTATTACACCGTCTCCTAAAGTGAGGTGTTTCTTTTCTTCTTTTTATTTTCTTTTCTTCTTTTTTTTTTTTCTTTTCTTCTTTTTTTTCTTTTCTTCTTGCTAATATATACTGAGAGTCAGAAGTCAAAATGAAATGAAAAAATTCTGGAGTGATTTTCGACCATGGTTAATCAAATAAAAGCAAAAAAAAAATGCATATTTCTGTTAAAAAAATTAAAACTTATTTAATAATTAATTATTAATCACTGGTGCCAAAGTTGATTGCAATTTTTGTTTGGCATTTAACAAACTATCGTTTGAAACAAAAAGTACTAAAATATATTAATTATTTAAGAATTTATGGCCAAAAAAAGTAATTTTTTTCTTTTAACATTAATTTGTCAATTCTTTGATCTCAGTTATATTTCTAACCACTCATTGAAAAATTATGAAATTTTGCATTTCGACTTTTTTGGATTCTAAATCAAAATATGGCATAATATTATAGGCTTGCCATTGAACTTTGTAAAGTTTGGTTCTGTTTTAATCTGTAGATGACTCTTCATGACAAAAAAAAAAAAAAAAAAAAAAAAAAAAAAAGACAAAAAAAAAAAAAAAAAAAAAAACTATACTCAATTAAAAGACCTTCCACAATTTACAACGGTACTCAATTTTCGTTTGTTGTTTCATTAATTAGAGCACCAAATATAGCCAGCGTTTGGATTTTTTTTTGCGTACTGTACCTTAGTTTCCTCAGTCTATATTGAGCTATATCTATATTTTACCAAACATAATATATACTCTTCTAAAATATTTGATTTAAAATATAGGATTTGTTTCGATCATATCTACTTTAATGCAATCTAGGGAAATAAAACTTTGTTTTCGTCGTGTAATCAATTTTAAGTATTTTTACTTAGTCGTCAAACAACTGTGCAGGAAACTGCGAACATTTTAATTGTTTTAATTTTGTATTGAAAGCTTTATCTAATCATTAATATGGTAATAAAAATACTTGTTTTACCAATAGCTTAATACATTTTAAACAATACTTTATCTTATTGGTTTGGACAACGTCTACATCGACCGCTCTAATGGAGCTGCTACGTCTATAAAGGAATTAAGCCATTTTTCATTCGTTCGAACGGGTTAAACGTATTTTATTCATAAAGGTGCCTGCATTGTATTTCTTATGTGTCTGCATTGTATTTCTTATGTGTCTACATTGTATTTCTTATGTGTCTGCATTATATTTCTTATGTGTCTGCGTTGTATACCTTATGTGTCTGAAATGTATTCCTAATGTGTTACATCTCTGCAGAATGTATGGCACCTTCTCAATGGACGTCATCGCTAGTGCCGCTTTTTCCACCAAGATCGACTCCCACAACGATCCAGATAACCAGTTTGTAACCATTGCGAAGAAAGCATTCTCACAGGAATTCACTTGGAGATTCTTCCTTTTCCGTGAGTTAAGATCTGAAAAGATTAAGGTATATACCACGAGCCAAATCTTTCGTTGCACCCACCAAATTATAAACAGATAGCAATGCAGGACATTACTTTTCAAATGACAGTCCGCTTTGTTTGTTCTAAAAATTAGTTATTTCTTTGCGAAGACATCAATTTGAAAATGGCTACAAGACAGTAATTGCCTCATCGTTTTACGTTGTTCAATAACGTACTTAAGTCGTCATACTGGAGTCTTCGCAAGGAAATAAACGTTTTACAAAATTAGTTTGGTGGACTGTCGTTTGTAAAGTAAAATCCAGTGAATTTTCTTAATTTGATGGACAGTGAAAGATTTGACTAGTGGTTAGTATTTTAGCATTTTCGGTGGATATTCCGGTCTATAGAAATTCCAGCAAACCAAGATATATGAAGGGACACGGCAAAGATCAATCAGATTTCAATTTTTTCGAAATCGAGATTTTCCCGTCATCTGTAAGGTTACAGTAGGTAGTTGAACCACGCACCTAATTCCCTGGCAAATAAACATTAAGGCACGGAAGATTTTTGGCAACTGTCGTGAGGCCCCTTAGGGTATATAATTATAAAATATTCTATTAGCAACACGTGATCCACGTTACTTAATAAATTCTATTATATTTGAAGGAAAAACTTTACAGGCATTTTACATTATTGTATACAGTACAACAACGAGGTTTCATTAGCCCGCTATCAAGTGAAGTAAGGATTAAAGGTGGAATGTTCGAAGTGGTAGTTCATACTTCATAAAAACACAACCGCACCGTACTAGAAGTTATGGTTATTACGACGTCGCATAATGTCTGTTCATCATGACGTCATGTCCACTGCACAACCATTTACCTCAACTCTGATACAAACCCTGAGAGTTGAAACTTTAAATCAGCTTTTCTGGAGAATTGAAAAAGAAAGAAAAAAAAAAAAAAAACACAAAAAAAAACCACCTTGATCTTTTCTTGTCGTAGGCCTTCATATTGAACACATTTTTTATACATTCTATGTAAATTGCAAAATGATACCCGGGAATTTTAAAAATATACAATTGTCTCTTCGAATTTTATTCCGAAAGCTATTTTATATACTTTTACGTTGGATACAACTAATACACAACAGCTGCATAGATTTATAAAATCAGTTTACGGATACTTCGAATGTACTGTACATTCAATGTATGCGGTGCACTTGGTATGAGAGTTGTTTTTATTAGTGTATATAACATTCTAGTAAGCTGTTAGTAAGTTAGTTGGTTGGTTTGTACCCTCAACGACATATCTTTATGCACAATGACGGCTATACAGGCCGGGACCTATAGCTTAACGTGGATTCCGAACCCCAACGAACATTCAGGCCTAACCCAGGATTCGAACCCTGCACCTTTGGCATGCGAGGCTAGAGCGCTAACCCCACAGCCATCAGATGGGCCTAAGCTGTCAGTTAGAAACTTGGTTCTTTGATAATTATTGTCTGTTTGAATAGGCTTAGGTATTAAAAGTTTTTTTTTTAGTTTCCTTTAAATTTAAGATTGGTTGATTATAAGTAATATTCTTGAAAACTGTTTATGCTTTTTGAATTTTTTTGCATTTAAGTTTTAGAATTAAATACCTTGCCACTTTGTGAGTTGATCGATTGAATTTAGCCGCAGTGCGTTACTACACACTGATTTAGAAGAAATTAAAAACAAACAATTAGTAAAATGTGTATTTCGCTACGTATCTACGCTACACGAAATGTGTTTTCGCTAAATAAGAGTCGCAATATTGACAAAATATATTGCCGATCGGCAAAATATTGACCAATGCTTCAATAAAGTGCCTAATGGTAATTTGGTCAAGAAGTTCAATTTGTGTAATATTCATTTCAGACATGAACAATGCTAATTCTAAAAGTAGATGAACCTTGTTTGATTGACTGCAATATATAAGTTTTTTTAAACTTTGAATTTATGTTCCGTTTTTTTTATACACAATCATTTTCGTTTTGCATTCTCTGGAGAATATGTCAACAATTTATTTAATTGCTTTTTCTATTATAGTTGTGTGTCCCCGCCTGACAAAGTTTTTTGGAATCGACATCCTTCCGATGGGAGTTTTAAATTTTTTCAAGAACGCCATTCAACAGATAATGGAGGAAAGAAAGAGAACAGGACAGGTACTTCGAAATTACTTGTATAAAGCAACGTTGTGCAAAGTGTGTGGTTGGTTGTATTCAGATTATCTGGCGCCGTCAGCAACACGAGGGCTATAATGCGCCGAAACATTCGTCATTAGACAAGCCAACATACATTTACAAACACCCATGCCAAACACGGGACTCGAACCCGCAACCTCGCGGTCTAGAAGCTAGCACGCTAACCACTATACCGTTTGGTCGGCGCAAAGTGTGTGAGGCGACCTCTATGTGAATCGCAAGACAATTGCGGCCCCGTTATGTGCCACAAATAACTGTTGTGTATGTTGCGAAAAATTTCCCAATATAAGAGTTTTGTTTTATTTTTTAAATGTAGTTAACGTATTCAAAATTGCAAAAGTGAAGTATCTTTAATTTTAAAAGTCAATTAAGGTCCTTAAACATTCTTAGAAATTCTTTATTTTTACTTCACGTTTAAAGAGATATTATAAGGTACAATGAAACGCTAAGAATTAGTAAGAGCTTTCCGGACAAAATTAATAGTTTATGAGCACTTATAAGGTACTTATAAACCTACTTACTTTTGTCCAAAAAGCTCTTGGGAATTCTCAGTGTTTTATGATGAGTTGAAAGTGCTTGAAATATACATGAAATATTTCAGATCAAAAAACATTTTATAATCCATTGCAAACTTCGAAATAAATAGAAAAAAGAAGGCAATTCCCTGGCTGATGAACGAGACATTTTGGCTCTTTTTTTTTTTTTTTTTTTTACCTGTAAACAGATAAGGATTACAAACATAAATCTAATAGTAATGTTTTCAATTTATATAATATTGCTTGGTGACAAAGTTATATGGAAAAATAATTACTTTATCTAGATAAAATATGCCTTTATATACACTGACGCATGAGACACTGACTTGTCCCGTGCGTCAGTGGCTTATAAATGTATATAAGACCAGGTTAAAATAATTATTTTTCAATATAACTTTGTCACCAACTAGAGTTCTATAGGACAAAAATATAACTGATAGAGTCATTTTAATTTTAGTATTCTAATTTGTTTGCGAGGCGGAAAAAGATCCGAAAAGTTTCGTGCATACAGCAGCGAATTGCTCTGTGATCAAAAGTGGAGTTTAGCACCTTTTTATTCCCCAAAAAAACACTTTTGAAAAGTAGAAGAACCACCAACCTCAAAAACACAAAAACTTTCTTGCAATAAAAAAATTTATAAACATGATGAAAATGTTCAGCCACAAATACAGTGATATAAAAAATGGCCGACCTCTGATTAGAACTCTCGGTTGTGACTCGCTTAAGAATGTCTGCTTACTTAGTTTATTTTTAAATTTTAAGTTCCGCTCCCATAAAAATTTACGCTGCTTGAGGTTGGCGCCCGTCAAAGGAATATTAACAATGCTTGCGTTTAAAGTAATTTATGGCAGATTACACGAATATTCGAGTTCATGATTTCATTTGGATAGGTAGGAAATACAAAGTGGTGTAAATCTTCATGTTTATGTAACTTTCAAAATAGTACAGAGAAACTGTGCTCAAACGCTTGCATTTGAATATATTTATTAAGAATTTTTTAAGTAGGAAACTGAAGTGTTTGTGGTAAGCGTTTGTTTGGTTGATACATACATATTGGAAAGTTTTTATTGTCTGGGGGCTTTAAAGGTTAGTAATTAAGACGGGGGCCAACCTCAAGCAGCGTAAATTTTTATGGAACGGAACTTAAATTTTAAAAATAAACTAAGTAAGCAGACATTCTTAAGCGAGTCACAACCGAGAGTTCTAATCAGAGGTCGGCCATTTTTTATATCACTGTATTTGTGGCTGAACATTTTCATCATGTTTATGAATTTTTTTATTGCAAGAAAGTTTTTGTGTTTTTGAGGTTGGTGGTTCTTCTACTTTTCAAAAGTGTTTTTTTGGGGGATATCAGAACTTTTTTTTAAACACTGGCGACTTCAATTTTTTTTAATTTGTTCGTTTAATCGTTTTTCTATATATCACCTATGGTACACCTGGTACCAGGAATATTCATAATTCTTCAAACTGAGTTCGACGATACCTTACATGCAATAATTATCTTTAAAATTGATAAACCGGAAGTGGTACCGATAGCATACCTGGTACTTTAAACATTCATAATTCGTCAAAACAAAAGTCCAACATGCCATATTTATCTTGGAATTTGATAAACTGAAAGTGGTACTACCTATGCTATACCTGGTACCTTAAACATTCATAATTTTTCAAGACAAGCCCAACGACACCCAACATGCCATAGTTATCTTCAAAATTGATAAACCAGAAGTAGTACCCCCCATGGTACACCTGGTACCATGAATATTCATAATTCTTCAAGTTGAGTTCAATGATATCTTACATGCTAAAATCTACTTGAAAATTTACAAATTGGTTGAATGCGGATGGCAGTAACCATCAAAATCGACCACGAACTAGTAATAGAAACTTGTGTATGGCAACTCAACCCCCAAAACTTAATGAAATACGTTGCAATAGACAAAGGGCCTGTCTGCAAAGTTTCAGCTGGTTTGGTTAGTTTGTACGCACAATGACCTATTTTAAGGCATAATAATGACTAATCAGTCCGGGACCCACAGCTTAACGTGGATTCAGAATCACAACGAACATCCACACCTAACCCAGGAATCAAATCCGGCACCTTTAACATGCAAGGCCAGAGCGTTCATCCCATTGAAAATTTATTCTAATAAATTGTTACAAATAAATATTACAAGTTTTTTACAGTCTAAATATTGCAATATAAATTATTTTTATTATACCAAGCATTATTTTGGTTCACATATAACAACCCATTGATATCTGACAAAATTAAAAATATTTTCTTAACAACAATTTCAAAATTCACTATGAAATTACAATTTTGAGGATATATTATTCTACGATTTCATTCTACAACAGAAATTCATTCTCACCACATCTTTAAAAATGAATGACATTTGTGCAAATTCCATTAGCCAATCGCAATGCGTGGTTCATTTAGTCCTCTGTAATGAATTGACTGTGACGTCAGCTGGCATAACCTCCACATTTATACTTTGTATTTGTATTTAGCCCATAGTATCTTGCAACAAAATGTGATTGTTTTCATTTTTCAATAGAGATTTCCCGAAATTAAAATGTTTTTGAAAGTTAACTCTCTCTATATTATCATACAGTTCAAATAACACATGCAACTTGAAGAACAAATACTTCTCTTTAACTCTGTCTCTTCACAAATTAAATTATTTCAATTTTAAAGATGTTATAAGCCATATAATTATAGTCTAATTCGTTCTGCCTATACATTAACGCTACGTTCATTCTCACTTAAGCCTAACATGTCGGAAAAACTAACTTCGAAATTATAGCAAACCTGTTTGGCAACTTTTGGCATATATTTCTGAACCACAATTACAAGCTGATCGCCTTTATCTGTCGCCAAATTATGAAATGAATAAAAGTGGTTTTAAATTAATTAAAAATAGAAAGAAATATTTAATGAAGTTTAAACCAGCGTAGGATTTTAAGTTGAAACATTCCGCATCCTATAATTCAATCCGTTTGAAGATCTATAGCTTAGTTAGGGCTGGACGTTTGTCTAAATTTTTACATCAAAATCGGGCTGGAACTCGTTTTTTTATTTCATTTTGGAAATTTCAATATTTTTTTTCTTCGTTGTCTTTAATCCTATGTACTCATTTTTTTTCTTTGAAAGATATTACCGAGACGAATCTATGGAATTTTTTCTATAACTATGTGAAGTTCCGTAAGCGCTCTATAAAATAGTCAATTTCGGCTTTTTCGCTGGAAGTTGTGCAGAGAATAGATACTTACTGTCGTTTCTGCCTTTTTAAGGTTGGCGGCGAAACGACCGTTTCGTCTGATTTTTAGCCGATAATATTTCATTATAATAAATGCATTTCAATTAGATTATTAGATTAATGGCACAGGCTTTTGAATTGTTCTATTAGCATTGGATAAAATACCACCTGGATCAGCCTTGAAAAAGCGAATTTATTTCTTCGAAATAATATCCACCTTCAAGAAGTTTTTTCTACGAATATTTTAGTAATTTAAATTTGGCAATTTAATAATTTCTTGTTTACGTACTGTTATATTCATTAGCAGTTGCTTTTTCGATCCTGTACAACAATGCAGTGTCTTACAACTTGATCTAAAACTTACACTCTTTATACAGAGTGCCTAAGTAACTTAGCCGTTATACAAGTTACTAAAGCAGCCGCAAATGAAAGAAATGTGAGTGAAATGCGAGCTGTAATTATTTCAAAGTATTCGTTTGAGGGTAAGGAAGACAAAGATCCACCTTACGGTCACAGCGATAAAATTTCATAATATTCAAATGGTATCACCAACTTTTATTCATTGCTGAGTGATAGGTGCAATGAAAACACATGAATGTTTTTTAAACGGTAGTTTTGAGCACGATAAAAGCGGCCCCCAAGACACATAGAAAACTGTTGATCAATAAGGATTCCATCTTGGGTTCAGATTTACTGTAATGTGTCGGATGGATTGACTGCGGAAAGTTGGCAATTTAGCGCCGAATGTGGCAACCCATTGACTTGGTTTTCTGGCAACCCAAGTGAACGTTAGAATTTGACAACACAGCATTTTAACGCCATCTTGGATTTGGCGACAACAGCTTTTTGATGTCATTTTCAATTTTGATGATTTTTTTTTAAAAAGTCGCCATCCGAACACCGTACAATAAATCTTAAACCACATCTTGTTTTTTAGACGAGAAATGACTTTCTGCAACTGCTGATGAATACTGCGAAGGAGGACGTGCCAAATGACCAAAAGTCAGAACTCACAGAAAAGGAGGCAGACATAGCCACCAATTATGGAGTACCGGAGGACATCAATCCACACATTTTCAAGGCAGTCACCTCCAAGAGTTAATACATATTTTTTTTTATCTCTTGCCCTCATACTTAATTGCTTTGTTTGTAAGCATATTTTTTCGTAATAGTTCGAGTTACGGTAAAAGTAATCGAACAAAATTAAGAATGAATTTGGCTTTTTCACCAGATAGCGTTGGTAACTTTGCTGCATTCATATTATACATTTCATACGAATTAATGCAGGCTGTTATTCTTCTGCAATTCTGTTGAACGAATGGCTTATGACACCAGTGTGTTAAAAAAAAATTACAATGCTATAAACATTTAGTCCAACAACAGTATTTCCAAAGTCTAAGGACGAGTCAGAAAAAGCTGAAATATGTTTTTCAAAAATTTGGATACATATTTTATAACCAACAACAATGGAACGGAAAAATAAAAATACTCTTACCTTAGAAAATGAATTTCAAATTCAAAATTTCGATGCCATATAATTTTCAACAATAATCGATAAATAAGTGTTTTAATTTTCAATGAACACTAGTTTGCCGTGCATTTTTAAAAAAAAATTAGTGGTGTGGAATATTGCACAACTCCTAAAAAATAACATTTGTACCAAATGTCTGAGTTGTAGCTATATTGAAAGCGGAACATTTAAATATCCCCCTTTTAGACCTTTATTTTAAAGTTGCTAAATCGAAGATCGGAATAGCTAACTTTTTCTATGCTTATTTTTTCTGACAGTTAAGACAATTTCAGAGCTGTGACTATATTTAAAATGGAAGGATTAGTGATGAGTGAGTAAGTCAGTGAGGGCTGTGCCCTTTTATATAGAGATTTACCTATTACACAACTTTTTTACATAATCTTATTCCAATTCAAAGGAATCTCCATAAATCACGTTATGAAAAATGTACGTAGAACATGTTTGAATTTACATCTTTCTCAATGGATTATGAATAGTTGACTGCTAACGTGTCTTGTGTTTTAGACTTAAGCCTCGATGAGTTGGTGGCGCAAGGGGTGATATTTTTCATGGCAGGATACGAACCCACGGCTCTCACTTTATCTTTGACATCATATCTACTGGCTCTAAATGAGGACGTACAAAGAAGACTGAGGACAGAAGTGGACGAAGCCTTTATCGCCTGCAAAGTAAGGAGTATTTGATAGTAGGGTCTCTTAAGGTCGAATTTTGGGTAAATGTGGACACACGTACCGGATAAAAGCACCAATTTTTTTCCAGGTACTAGTTAGGTACATAACTTTCAATTTCTGATAGGAACCAACTCCTCAGTCGGTCATCTTGGATTTTATTGTGAAAATTTTGAAACATCAATAAATCGACTGGAATATCAATATATCGAATATATCCTTAGGATCACAAAACTGGTATCTAAATACACTATATTTAGGATCAGGGAATACAACTAAACAATCTTTAAAGGTATCAGACTATATTTATACACTAATATATGCATGGCCGTCGCTATCGATGGGGAGGGGGAGTCTCACCCTCCTCCCCAAATTAGATAAGCAGTCAGTCACCAAACTTTAATTTTTTTTTTTTTTTTTTTTACAAAATTCCGAACAATAAAGAAAATATTGAATGGTAAAAGTAAAAATAATTTAAGTCGTTAAACAGTGTAAAAAAAACTCCTAAACGCAATATAACCAAAGTAAATGTCATCGGCACTTTTGAATTGGGGTTGATACTTTCTTTACGTATTCATCATTTTCAATAGAACCATTCAATTAATAATCGTTATTTTCACTGATATCTATTAAATGAAATTGAATTTGAAAAAAGGACTAAATTTTTATATTTATGACTAATCTTTTTTCAAGCAAATTGGAAATCAAAAGGCATATTTTTATTTTTATTGAAGTCAATGTTTACTACTGCTGAAGCAAACATTGTAACAAAATTAGTATTTTTTGCCAAAAATTATTCACAATAGCAATGTCACTAAATCCGTTATCATTATAATAAGAATCGTAGTGTTTTTGTACGTAATTTTCTGTACATAGAAATGGTTCGTCAGAATTTTCCAATGAATCGAATTTCTTCTTATTAACATTTATATAATTCTTAATTAAAAACTCACTCATTTGGAGATTTATTTTTCTTTTGTTTTATTTCTTCGGAAAAAAATCTGATCTTATGAACATTCTGAACAAGGATTCCTCAAATGATCCTTTTGATAATGTTGAAGTGAAGCTTCACAACGGAGCTGCTGTTGTGCATATGCTCTCTCTAACTACCAACATCGTCACATTTGATGATTATACTGATAACGTATTCATTCCACATATCAATAAATAATTAGAAAGCTGCAAACGAGTTGATGTAGTGTGGTACAAATACAATCCAACTAGCCTCAAAGAACCTACTACTAGGAAAAAGCCAGGTAAGGATATTAGGAGAAAGTGTGAAAGTGGGCAGATTTCTTAAAAGATTCCACCAACAAACATAATCTTTTTTCATTCCTTTCAAAAAATTGGCAAGTGTTGAATATGCCGAAAATAACGTCATATGTGATGCCGAAGCTATTTTCCGAGGAACTGATAGGTCCATACCACCATGTGACCATGAGGAAGAGGACACCAGGCTGGTTATCCACTTACAGGATGCACATTTGAATTGCTGTTGTAACTGTAAGGAGCGTATTGGCAAGGCCTACTGACAGCCTTGGTACTGTTGATACGGACATAGCGGTGATCCTTATTGGCAAGTTCCATCGCCTGATGAACTTATTAGCGTATGTGAAGATTTGTGTTTCTTTTGGTTTAAGTCATGGTTTAAATAATTTTAAATTGATGCTTAATGATATATGAGTAAAATGTAATTTAAGTCAATTTTTATATGATTTTCCATCATATTTTAGTAAATGTTCTATTCAAGTGTAATTAATGAACACACTTCCTCATCCAATTGAGCTGAAAATTAACATACAGACTAGTTGTCAATGACAATATATTTTTCAAGTTTTGGTGGCAAAAAATGGTAAGGAATCGATGGTTTTCTTCCTAGATGTCAAACACTGTGGAAAAATTGAGCTCAAATATATTAAGCTTGAACACTGCTCGGTATCAATGTGTTGACTGATTGTGCTATGCACGTGATCGTCACGTTTTCAGAGCAAGATGTGTTTCCTTGCAATATAATTGGACCAGCATACAAATCAAACAAAAGTTTGCAAAAAAATCTGTTTCCTACGCCAAGTACGTAATGCCAAAATTCAAAAATAAAAATATCGGAATTAAAATTAACCATGTATTAAAACGAGATGATTTCAATGAAAATGTGAATCATCATCATTTTTTTTTTTTAACTTATAGAAAATAATTTAAAGGTGTTTAATAGTTGATTATATTAGAAAAACTTGTTTTATGAAACCTTTGAAATCAATCGTGATAACTATGAAATTGTTAAATGGCTAAACTTACCGTAAGAGCGGATCAAGTTCGTTTATTTCCTTAACCTTTTATTTGCTAACGAGACTTACAAGTCCAATAAGTTTTTTCATAGCACACTGTATTAATTTAAACACTTTGAGATCCAATAAAACTTTGAAATCTACTTCTATAAAGTTCGTTTCTCAATTGCCCATATAGCACACATCCTCCCAAGGATGTCCCTAGGAAGTCATTCGGAGTCCCGGGGATGACTGGGGACTTCCTAGGGACCTCTCTCGAATGATGTGTGCTATATGGGTGTTGGCTTATCTTATTTATATTCGAAAGCTTGCTAGATACAAATTTATAAAATTATGTAAGGCCGCGATGATTGTTTATACTAAACTCCAACTTAACTTGACATCACTAAACGATATATCTTCACTTGCTCATAGGCAATTAATCCATTTTAGCGGAGTGAAGACAAAATTCTTGCCAAACCTTATAGCCTTTTGTTCTATACAGGGTTGCTGGGCTGAGTTTCCTAGCGTGATTTTTTTCTTGTGGGACGGGAGAAGAATGAAAAGGGAATGGGGTGATACAGTATTCCTGTCTATCCCGTTTGCCGAACAAAAGGCTATATGGTTTGGCGAGCATTATGCTTTCACGCCGCCTAAATGGATAAATTGCCTATGAGCACTGTGATGATCTACCGTCTAGTGATGTCAAATTAAGTTGAAGTTTAGTATAGAAGATTAACAATCATCCATGTGGTTGAATGCGAAGAGAAATAAGCTTGTGCTGTCACTCAACAACTGAGGAGCGAACTTCATAAAAGTGGATTTCAAAGTTTCAGAGTGTTTAAATTAATATAGTTCTATAAAAAAACTGACGAGATTTATAAGTTTCATCAGTAAATAAAGTTTAATCAGAATCAGGCTCATATCGATGAGGAAATCATGTGAAATTTGGAAGATTCCCTACCTAAAAATGTTGTCCAAGAATGAGTACTACGCTGGCAGTGAATCTGTAAGTACTCACATTTGAATCTAGTCAAATGTGAGGGCTTACAGATTCACTGCTAGCGTAGTACTCACAACTTGGACAACATTTTAAGGCTGAAAATTGTAATTTCAGGGTGACCTTACTTACGAAGGTATCCAAAGCATGAAATATCTAGACAATGTGATATCCGAGACAATGAGGATGTATCCACCTCCGATTAGGTGAGTTCGAATTTGTATATTTCCACTCTGCGTGGAATTTGAAATATAAAATAGACGTTTTCATAAGAGAAGCTTAACTTAACATTTTGGAAGATATTTTTTACCATATCTATTGCTTCTTATTTACTCTTTTTAAATTGATTTATATTCCGATTATAATTTCGAAGTAGAGTGACGTGCTAGCTTCATTTTCTTCTTTTTGCATTGGAAATTCAAAAACCAATTGGTTTATAAAAGGGTTGGATTGGTCTATAATGAGATTAATATTCGTGGAGAGGTCTAAAAGGAGTTACTTTTAAAGCACTCTTGGCGAATATTAAAGTTTTTCAAAGTTCCTTGAACTTCTGATAGTTTTCCGTTGAATTTTGGAATAGTAATTCCAATCTCGACGAGACATTTCGTTTGATATATCGTATGTCTTTGTAACATTTGTAAGTTTTCTCAGGGAGTACTTAAGTCATACGGACAAAGCCTTTGTATAAGCATCTCTCCACGGTAGTGTTGTATAGAAATTAATAAATAAATTGTTACAGATGAATTATCCTTTATTTGCGATGCACATTATGCTAATTTAAGCTTATACATGAAGTTTGAGTGTTTTTGCTACTGATACTAAAATATTAACGTATTTAATAGAATGAGAGGCAACTACAAGCTAAAGTACCTCATTGAACATCATTCCGAATTTTTTATAGACTGTGGAGAAAAATAAGTAGATCATGAAACCACTGGTCTGCCGAAACAAAAATGGCCGAAACTATTCAAAATCGACTTCGAACGGGTTGAACTAAATCTTATTGCCAAATATGTAATAACTTGCCAAATAATGAACATCCTTTTTTTTTTCTGGTAACCCACCACACTTTACTGAACACGGTACCTAATAGAGGTCAGAAATATCGATCAAAACAAATATTGATACTATATCGTTGCATACAAAAAATATTGATACATGATTTATTTTTTTTATTTGATTTTCAATTTTGCCAGAAACGAAGTTTTTTGGGGCAAATTTCTACTTTTCATGAATTCATGGCGAAATTGTTTTAATAAATAAATTATAAAATTACCTCAAATTTTCTGATAGAGATGTTTTTAATATTTAAAATTAAATGCAAATTTCAGGCACAAGTTGGCAACAGAAAGGCGCTATGCTAATAACTACTAATAAATTAATTTTATTTTTTCATTGCATTATGTTTTCTTAGTGGTTAGGGTGCCATTTTAACTGTCTCTTAGCCAAGTCCAAACTTTAGTTTTGAAGTTTTTGAAAAGGGAATAAAGAAAATCAAAAACAGAAAAAAAAAAAATGGAACTACAACACGATCATCAAAAAACTGAAAATGTGAGAAAATATGGATACATCAGTGACTTGTACTGATATATTTACTATCGATATTTAAAAAAAAAAATGTTGATAAAAATATCGTAGTATTGATATATCGCTGAACTCTAGTAAATGAACTTGCAGTCGCCTCTCTGGCTATTGGTGATAGAAAAGTAAAAGCTATATTTTCTTTGTAGGTTGGAACGTGTTGCAGAGACGGATTACAAATTGGGAGACACAGGAATAACTATTCCGAAAGGAATGGTGATTACCATTCCAACCTACGGTCTCCACAGAGACCCCAAAATATTCCCGGACCCAAACAAATTCGACCCAGACAGGTAACTAATCAATCCTTACATTAGTGGATGCTACAGGATGGACATTATTAACCTGACACTGTGTGTGTTGCCGTCTGTTCAAATCAATAAATCTTCATGACACATCACCATGGTGGAGTAGCATAACAACGCTGGCCAATATCGTTCGATATTGGTCAATCCCGATGCGAAACTTTGGAAACTGGCCGTTGTTGAAGATATTGGCCAGTCTCACCCAATGCTGGATAAAATATACTCGAAGTCTTGAAATGTTGATGCACTGTTTTGAAATTTAATTTTTTTTAATTGTTAAAAAAAAAAAAAAACGAAAGGCAAAGAATACGTTTTGTTATGTTTTTGACCTGCTAATTTTTTTTTTTTAAATCAAGCGTTTTGGAACGATGCTTGAGTATCGGTCAGAATTGGTCAATCCTCCAGAACCATTGTTTTCAACATTAACCAATGCTGCTATGCTACTTGAGATTATAAACGTACTACCGATACAATTTGAAAACAATTTCTAGATTTAACAAAGATAAAACTAATTTCGTTTAATTGGAATTAAAATAAACAAACACATTTCAAACTTTTTCAAAAGTTCCATCAATAACAACAATTGATAGGCAGGTATCTCAAACCTGTAAACATTTTTACATTTAAAGTGCACATTTCCTTCTGGCGAAAAAACTTTGAAAAGTCTTTTTTTTTCTTTTCCACACATCACTTTCCCATTGTTCCGAATAACATGCGTCCTAAATTTTATGAAGATTTTGTTTATTACTTAGAAGAGGTTCTGGACAAAGCAACCTCGTTTTAATTACGGCCACAGTGTATATATTACCATTTACCTATCCATGTTCTATACCTGCAAAAAATCTGATTTAGACTTTATTTTAGTAGCACATATTGTCTGGTAATTTTTTTGACTGTTATACTAGAACGGGGCGATACCCTTGTATTTATTATAGGATAAAAATATATAGATTCCTTGAATGACTTATAAAGCGTGTTTAAGCAATTGTTATGTGTTCGTTTCAATAACAGTACTTATATAAAGAATAAGCAAGTTCCATTTGTTTCTATATCTTAATGATGCTGAACAGTTTAATTATTGGATATTCACTGTGTTGTCGTCTAAATCCACATTTTTTGCAAAATAGTTTCTGTTTTATTTTGCACTAGTTCTCAATACTACATCACATAGAAAAAGATAATTGATTTCAAGCGTTTTTATTCAGACTGAACATTCATTCAAATTCATGGTTGCCGAACTTTTTTGTAGGCCTCAGTATATGCAAAACTTTTAAGGATAGTAAGAAAAAAAGAATAATGAATATTGAAAAGAATAATGAAATCTTGTATCTTGAATACTCCTCTGTCAGTCAAACTTTAACTGACAATCAGGTGCAAATTTTATAGTGTCTGTAAGATCAAATTTGGACTTCTACAGTTAATAGTAGGATATTTGTGTGAATACAGGATGGATTATGATATGTCTCTTCCATCATATTCTCCATCAACTCCTTAACCTTAGGATGGATGTTAGTAGTAGCATTATAATCTAAATATAACATAATTTATCAGCCCATTAATATAAAGTTGTAAACAATTTTTGAGATGAAATGGATTGAGCCGGTCTTGAAACTAACGTGTTTCGACTTATGCAAAATACTAAAAAAGAAAAAAAATTGAGAATTCGATAATGCACTATTTATTTTTAAAAGTAAAATCGGTACATTTTTCACTGAAATGTTCAGAAAATAATCAGTTCTTTCCTCACAAAATAAAAACAATTTTTTTTTTTCATTATTTCATCAGCAGATGACCTGCATCAGAATTTATTTGATAAGTAGCCTGGAATCTACTTCTATAATACAAGGTAGTTGCTCCAGTATAACATCAGTAGATGGAATAAAAAAAACTTTTTTTATGGTTTTGTGTATAAAAACATAGTTTTTTCTAAGAATAACCAAAATCATCTTACTCCCCCCTCTCTCGAAAAAAGATTTTTTTTAGCTGAATTTTCGAATTTTTCCGTTACCTTTAGTTCACCCAGTATTTACATTTGTTTTGTGTGTTATTATAGTACAATATCCAAGAAACGAACTTAAATTTTCAGATTCAACCCCCAAGAAAGAGCCAAGCGTGACCCCTATGTATATCTTCCTTTCGGTGCCGGACCCAGGAACTGTGTCGCCATGAGGTTCGCCCTCATGGAAGTTAAAGTGTGCTTGGCGTACGTCATCGCCAACTTCCACATCAAAAGATGCCAAGAGACAAAAGTAGGCCAATAAATAATGTATTTTAAATTAGTTTTTATTATTGCATTTTAAATGCCCTGGTTTGGAAAATTACTTACAATATTATAGGGGCATTAGTTAATCGATAATATTGGATAGAGCAGCCTAAACAGTAATAAACAGCATTGCACAATGGTTTTGCCAGATACACAGATGGTTTTTAGTACTCCATTTTCACAAGTTTTGTTTATTGACCAATCCGTCCAATTGAAGATGGCCCATCAAAAAACCATATGCAGTCATCAAATTTATTTTCAACCATAGGCCCCACCAAGAAGATACACTTGCAACTTCCTGGTAGCGTCCATGGTTCTCTGGAATTTGGAAATTTAACTGTTAAGGGGGGGGGGGGGGAAGTGATATAAACCAATAGACCATGATGCTACGAAAGAAGTTTTAGAATATTTAATGGAACAATAATGTATTACATAACTATTATTTAACATATCAATTAACAAGGTTTGAACAAAATTAAACAGCCCTTTTTACATTATAGTGGGTGATCTGCACCGCCCTGAAAATAATCCCATGCTTCCAACAGCCTATTTTACAAACAGGTGTAACCAACCTGATGGCTGTTGGGTTAGCGCTCTGGCTTCGCATGCAAAAGCTGCCGGGTTCGAATCTTGGGTTAGGCAGGGATGTTCGTTGTGGTTCGGAATTCACGTTAAGCTGTATGTCCCGGCCTGATTAGCCGTTATCGTGCACAAAATAGGTCGCTGAGCGTGTAAACAAACCAGTGTATTTTAAATTCCATACCTATCAATCCAACAAACTATATTTGTCTCTTCTTATAGTCTCTCACTGTTTTGCAGTTATGTCATTTCAGAGTTAGGGATTTCTTTCTGAAAGATACTGTGTGTAACATCAAAATCAGTACTTTTTGTTTATAATTAATTTGCGTGCCATTTAGTACTTTTATTTCGTTACTTTTGCCTTTGGTGCAGACTCTGTTGTGTGTTGTATATTGTTATGAATTTCTTTTTCAGAAGAAATTATGACGCATTTTTTATTTATTTTTTAAATAAAAAAAAAGCTATAATTTATTCTTCATTAGAAAAGGATCACACAACTTCTTCGAACATCAGAACAATATACATTCAACTTTAAATACAGCGATAATTCAGGCTCAGAAACAAAACGTCCGATACTTTCCGATTCTAGACTGAACTGGCAATTTCATTTTTCGCCTCTTTAAATAGTCTTGCGGCAGATGTTTCTAGCAAAATCCAGTCAACCAATCACCTGATGGAAATGTCTCGAAATTTTCCGATTGATTTTGATGTTGTCACTTTTTTTTTTCCTAACCTGTATAATCGCTGTTTACAAATAAAATAAAATAAAATAGAACGTTAAAATAAATACGTCACTGTTTATAATTGTATACAGAATAAAATAAAATAGAACTTTAAAATACATACGTAACTATTTATAATTATATGCAGACGATTTCTGTAACATTCCTCATTGATTTTATTGCATATGAATACAAAGAAACTGTATAACACATAAGTCCTTTTGTGTTGCAGGTTCCCTTAGAGTTCGGCTTGGGTCAAAATCTTCAACCACAAGGTATTATTCTGAACATGGAAATCCGAAAAGATTCTCCATTAAGGAATCAGACAAGAGTAACTGGAAACGAAAAATAACTCCAAAAAAACATTGACCTTTGATATGAAGAAACTTCTTTAGCATACCATATCATACATTGTGTACAATATTTTTGTCACGCCGATGGTTTTTCTCTGAACAATTTTAACTTTTCTGTACAGAGAAAATATTATACAAATGATCTATCTGTTTGTGTTTGATTTACATTAACAGGAAAATTTAAAAAAGCTACAACAATATGCCAAATGAATAATGACGAGACAGTTCGTATACCAAAGTTCTATCGGAAGTTCCCATCGGAGGTGTCAGAAATTATAACCGGAAGTTCATGTGCAATTAGTGTAGATTAAATAATACCAGCTATAAGTATTTATGGTTTATTAGTTTGAAGCTCTAAGAGAAGTTTGTAAATTTTCAAAAAATTTAATCACAAGTTCATTTGCGAATGTTGAAAATTTATCGCACGTTTTTATGGTCATCAAATAGCGAATGTACCTAGGCTCTAAAATGTGATATACTGTTAATAAAATTTTGTCACAAAGTTCTTGAGTTTTGTAACATTTTTGCTTCCAAGGATCGCCAAATTGGCAATATTTTAACCATTGAATGGAACCAATTCTTATAGATTTGTAAACCAGCTTTTATTTAATAATTTCTTAAGTAGCCACATCAAGTGTTTGTAAAATCCTCATTCATGCAATGCTGCTCTGTGATTCATTCACTGAAAGACACCAAAAGAAAAAATTATAGAGCTAAAAGAAATTCCTATAAGGAAAGCATGTAAAAAATAGTTAAAAAGTTTTGACTGAATCTTTACTGTCAAATCGTGTTAGAAAACGCTTTTTAATGACTGTGACAATCTATTTTATTTTACTAATTATATAATCTAGGTGCACTCAGTTTTCGCATACAATACAATGTTAGGATAATCATGATGTAATATCCACCCACTTCCCTTCATAGTAAATCAACTGTCCAGCGTAGCAGTAGCGACCTCTAGCGAAACTTTTTATGTAATCCTTTCTTTACATGTCCTATTCAGATTGCTTGTAAGCTCGCATCCAAACGGATATAATGTTTTTCTCTCTTCATAACTTTTAACTTAAATTCTTTGAAATGTCTTTTCTATGTTCGTTATAAACCATGTTTGTTGTTATACCTGTGTCTGTCTGTGCGATGTACATCTGCTGATCAATATTCTAATATACAACTTCTGGGTATAGCTTATTAGTGATTCCTGTTCTGCAAGCAGAAGAAAAAAATTTAATATGTCTACCTATATATATGCTATGTAATAGGGTACCCCTATCCACGGTTACAAACACATTCTAACTAATTTGGAAGAAAGGTGCTAATATAGGTCTCTATGATAATTTTTAAGCCTAATTCGGTTTCAAATCAATAATCAACCATGCTTTACACAGAAGTTGCACTTAAAGATCAGTGGGTGTAAGGAGATGCACCCTGTCAGTGCGTCGCTTCGCTCAATTAATGCGTCGCTCAGTCAATGAGTCGCTCAGTTAATGCGTCGTTCAGTCAGTGCGTCGCTCAGATGGTAAAACAACTTTGGTTGTTTCACCATCCTAAAAATAATGCTCTAACACTGACAAAATTAAGAAATCTTTGTAACTGACCAAACTCGGATTTTACCTGCTGAATCAAATTTTAAGAAGTTAACTATGTAGCTTTAGAATAATGTGTACTAATTTTCAGCGTACTAGATTTATTGAAATTAGCCTATTGGGATATATATATTTCGAAAGTTTGATCTTTTTTACCACCTTTAAATCTGGTGAATTAAAATTCGAATAGCTTATACTTTTTATATGTTTGTCCTAGCTGACACTTTTGTTAAAAATTCAGTTTTAGCAATATATGAAGTGGAAGAATTGTTACTGATTCTTCCGCTTCAAATATGGCTAAAACTCTGAAATTTAATGAAAGAGTCAACTTACTTATTTATTAATGAGTTATTTAATCGATACTTAGTGAGGGATTTTATAAATATATAAAGAGAGCGTATAATAAGTGATTAATTATTGATACAGATAAAAAACGTTTCGGTCGGTCATCGAAAAAAATAAAATATTTACAGAATGTGATTATTTTTTATTCATACGACAATATTGCAGGTACAAATAAATGAAAATACCCTTTTATATTGTTTTTTTATTTAATGATGAGCTCAATTTTTCATTTACTAGGCTTGAAATCTTACATATTCTATATCAAGTCTATAATCAAATAGTTAGTCAATACACTACAATAGAATTGTTATGCAATAAATATACTAATCAATAAAGTTAAAATTGTGCAAAATCCAAGACATACTCACAGCACACATACACACACAACACACTCTCACACATATACATACATAACTCACTAAAAGAGTCGCCCTACAACAGCATTATCAGACTATAAAGCAGAGTGTCTGATGAATGTTTGGTTAATATACACTGGATACAGAACTATACAGAATGCCAGAAAAACTAGTACATGAGAGCTTATGCGATTATAATCCTCCCATATTACATTCAAACTGTCAGCGATTGCATAAACCACTGTACGCATAAAGCAGTAGACACGTCTAGGATTCTAGAACTGTATTCTCAAGTAGAACAGGCTATGTGTAAAGGTTAAATTTATTTTGATTGTAATGCATTTGGTGGAGCACGAGACATGTGGCATAACATTTTGGAGGTAATTTATAAGTATGCGTTTTCAATAACAACAACGACCCAAGATATAACCTAAATTTTGGAAAGGAGTGCGATAAGAAAATGAACTGAGTAAGTACATGGCAAGCGTAGACTAAGTCATGAACCATTCAAGCGAAAGGCATGTAACACTAGACTTCGAATTCATAAACGAGTAGAGATTATTGTAAATTGTTATGGTGCATTATTATTAGTATATATAAATGAGGAGGGAAGGTCTTAGATAAAAATCGTGCAGTAAATTCTCTAAGTGAAAGGCCATTTTATAAAGTTTACTGACAAATTCACTTAGTCGTTATAGTTCAAGCTTTGGCCTCAACCTTTTCATTCCCCCTTTAAATATACTTCCTTTGATAAATATAGATTTGTAGAGAGTGCAAAATAAATCTACATTAAACTTAGAATAAGCCTCAGATACCTAATTGCAACTTCTGTATTGTCCATTCTTGATTAATAACTTGAGCCAGTAGTTTTAGCAGACCGTCTTACACAATCTTTGTATAAGCTTAGACTTGCTCAAGGTAAAGTTTACACTTATGGTTCATCAACAAATAAGAGTGGTTTTTGGCATTTTAAGTTGGAGCAAAAAGCAGATAAAAATCATTTGATTGTTTAATTTTTTTTCCATAAACATGTCAATGGATATCTGAGATTAAAAGAAAAACTTATTAAACAATCTCATAAGATATTACTATTAAAATTGCTATGTCCAATACATGTACGAATCAATATAGAAGGCTTCCTGAAAAATGAATGAGGTGGTACTCAAGCACACAATTACTTATTATGCTGTGACAAGCAATTGAGAAGATAGGTGTACGAAGCGAGTATGTGACATAGTTAAAAATTCGATTATTCACTATAAACGAAGGTGGTACGTATCAGGTTAACTTCTTACACCTTTCCTGGCTCTTTAAAATCAATAAAAGCAAGATATTTTGGCTTATAAAGGTGGTGTGCTATAAATAAAGGTACAAAGAAAATTTTAAGATCTTTTTTCCTAGAGGCCCTTTTCTTCCTTATCAATTTGATAGGTGGTATAAACTGAAAATTTAATAGGATTTTTAGTAGCTATTTTATTTAAATAATGGAAGATTAAAACACAATTCTAAGAAGGTTTTACCCCAGTAGCACAACAATGCCAGCCAATATCTCTTTACATTGGCCAATCCTGATATGGAACGTTGCAAACCGGCCATTGTTACAGGTATTGTTCAATCTTGTCCAATGCTGGATAAAAAATATTGGAAGTTTGGAAATGTTGATGCACAGTTTTAAAATTCAAATATTTTATTTATAATAAAAGACATAGGGCAAAACAATATGTTGTGGTGTTTTTGACGTATTTATTTAAAAAACAAATCGTGCAGTTTAGAATGATGCTAGAGTTTCGGCCAGAATTGACCAATCTTTCAGAACCCCTTTTTCTAACAGTAACCAATACTGCTACCTATTGAGTACTTATTTTAATTTGTTTTTCGAAATGGGGAAATTTATCCATTAATTACTTTTAAGATGAAGCGATAAGACAGTAGTTACCATCGCTGCCCTTTCCCTTTCTTCTATGATTTATAAAGTGACGTCACTGAATATATCTATGACGTCAGCAGTAAGCACTTGAATTTTAAATTAGTTTGAAGTGACTGGGTGCTACAACTGAAAAACGAGGAGTAAGAATTTTAGAAAATCACTAATTAAAATAAAAGCTTTAGAAATATTCATTCAACATTTTTCATCAGGGTGATTTATAAATAGGATAGCTTTTAAAATGTAGTCATTTATGAACATTTGAGAGAAAGACAAATGTTTTTTTTTTTTACAGAAATGCTCGGTAAAAATTGGTTGTTTTCAACAGGGAAAAAAACTAATTACTATTTTCTACAACAGATGGCGCTGCAAATGCCTGTGATCCTCAATCCAATATTATTTGAGAAGGGTTCTGGTTGTTAATTCTTTAAGATTTTTTAGTTAAGCGCAGTAGTTTGATAAAAAACTATTTTTTACTTTGTGTAAAAAAAAAAGACATTTGATTTGACATTCATTTTGATTAACAAAAAAAAGTACATTTTCACCTCCCAAGATGAAGAATGAGGAACCTGCATGCATATTTTTTATTTTTTTAAATAAAACTTTATGCACTTACAAGACGATAGACACCTATGTCAGTTAAATAGAGTCTCTAGTTGTTTTTTAATTAAATTTTAAAGTTTACCGATAAGCCACACCCCCTAAAACGAACGATATTTCCCCCAATTCTGCTGATGACGTCACACTTCACGATGTCTCCGCGAGGGCGCCGCGACAGACTGTTTTCTCGATAGCGAGCCGCAAAACGACACGATGCAACATCGCAATTTTCTCTTAAAAATGGGTTCCACAAGTTACAAATATTGTATTGTCCCATGCTGTCACAGTTCCTCTTTCAAGACACCAAATAAGATATTTTTCAGCGTACCAAAAGGCAATAAAAGAAGAGAATGGTGTAAAGCAATGAAACGCGATCAAAAGAAAAATCCTGAACTATCTTCAATTTCGTCATTGTTCTGCTGCGAGGACCATTTTATAGTAAGTAACTTCATTTAATTCGAATTGTATACTGTATAAAAAGTGTTATTGCAAAAAATATTTTTTCTAATAAAACATCGCGGCAAAAGTGGCAGTTTTAACTACTAAACGAAACTAACTTTGCGATCTTATTCTAAGTTCATAGTATTAAAAAAGTATACAATATGCCAATAAGCAAACTTTGTTAAATGGAATGTCATTCTAAATAAACTCCTAGCGTAAAAGTAGTTTAGTGCTTAGTAATTTACTTTTACAACATGCTTTTTTTACATACAAAAATGCACGTCGCTGCATGTGCAAAAATATTTTAGCAACGCATGAAAACTGCTTTTTTAAAAGTAAGCGAAATATTTGTCTTAAGCTAAGGTCAGGGGCGTACTGAGATATAAAATCGGCCCGTGGATTTTGGATTTTTACCGGTCCAAATTTTCAATACCAATTTTTAATTATTATTTTTTCATAAAAAAGTTCCATAAATTAAATAAATATCTTAATTAGTTTTATAAATTATTACTATCAAAATTAATTAAATAATTAATTTTAATAATTATTAAATAAGTAGTTTGAACAATTCACTTAAATAATTCATGTAAACAATTTAATTGTTTTGATAACTAATTATTTTTATTTAAATATTTACATTTAATGTATATATGAATCACAGAATAATAAAACTTGGACAGTATAACCAATTATTTTTATTTAAATAAAAAACATTTTAATAAGAGCATTATTGTTATATTGTATAATTATATTATACAGATTAGGTAAAATTTATTTCAAAGTAATGATTAGGTGAATCAGTTTTGTGGTTTGAATTGATTTTAGCTTTAAAATTATTATTATAGATATTGCATTATTTTATTTCAGATATTGCATTAGTATCTCTTAAATTATTATCGATAGCCTAATTTTACTTCTCGTTAAAAATAAATCACAATGTGATTTCAATTCCCGAAGTAGGGGAAAAATACATTTTCTTGAATTTTTTAAATAGAAAATTCAAATATTTTGTTGGCATTACAATACTTTAAACAAATTTTTAAGTGAGAAGACCTGGGTTGTGCTCTCTGCAAACAATTGTTTCAAAAACCTGATTCACAATTCACACCTGATACTAATACTAAATAATACTAAACAAGTGCATATTTAACTAAGTAAATTATTTTTTTTCAGTTGGAAGAAGACATGGAAAATTTCATGCAGTACAAACTGATGAACAATGTGGTTAAACATAAGTTGAAGCCTGGTGTTTTGCCACACATTTTTTCCTGCCAAAAGCCAACTATATCTAAAGAGCGAAATTGTGTAGTAAAGCGAAAACGAAAAGATTTGATAAATGAAGCTATTCATGACTATGATACTTCAATTTATGTTTCAAGCGACAACTGCAGTTGCTCCAGTAGACCTACCTCCCCTATTCAAAACACAACCAGTAGACCTACCTCCCCTATTCAAAACACAAGTTCTCTCAACAAAAGTTTTCAAGTTAATATTAAAACCCCATATAGGAGTAAAATGGTTGGTACCACTCCCATCACCACTTCATCAGTGGCCTTGTCTCCAATAAAAGAGCTAGTGGTATCAAGAGCCACATCTCCGATTTTTAAAGAGCGAGACGAAGAATGTATAGAAATTGTGCAAAATACTGATTCCAAAGAATGCATAGAAATTGCGCAAAATACTGATTCCGATTCCTCGAACTACGAATGCAGCCTCAGCGAACGAAAGCACTGATGACAGTTCGGATGAAAATATTTTGCAAGTTATTTTTAAAGAACAGTGTTTGAAAAACACATTTGAGAAAATAGAGAAGAGAACCAAGCTGTATTTGGGTATTCCCAAAGAAAGTTATTTCCTAGTAAATATATACTGTCAAGCAAGGCTGAACTGTCTTTAAGAGATGTTTTTATAGTTTTAAAGAAAATAAGATTGAATGAGTCATTTGTAATTTTAGGAATGGACTTTGGGCTATGTGAAACTCAGATTGGTAGAATTTTTGAAAAATCTCTACTTCCCATTGCAAAATGCATGAAAGACCTAATCATATGGCCCACAAATAAGCAGGTGTATAAAAAATTGCCTATTCCCTTTAGGGCGAGGTATTCTAGGGTCATCAGCATACTGGATTGCTTAGAAATAGAGATTGAGAAACCTGGTGACCCTGTTCATCAAGCAACGACATGGTCAAATTATTATAATTGTAACACAATAAAATATTTGGTTTCATGTGCTCCGGATGGCCTGATCAATTTCATGTCTCCTGGTTACGGAGGCAGAATAACAGATTCTGTCATACTAAAAGTATCAGGATTCTTGGATAATTTGTCTGCTGGTGATGCGTAATGGCAGACAGAGGTTTTAAAGATGTGGCAAAATTGCTGTAAGAAAAATCCTGCACTCTAGTTCGATCTCCATCAGTTTCTGCCTCAAAGCGTAGTACCAAGGGAGAAGTGAAGCAATCTAAGCAGATATCAGCTTTAAGAACACATGTTGAAAGACTGATAGGTCGGCTACGAGACTTTAAAATGGTAGCACCTAATACCTGCCTGGATAAAAACCACATAAAAGTACTTGATGCTATTGTTATAACTGTGTGTGGAATTGTCAATATGCAAGGCAATTTTATTAAAAATATGATTTAAAATTGAGATTAGTACTTTAAGAATAGAGCTTGTGAACACAAATCCATTGCAATTAGAAAAATCGTTTTTTTAAACTAGGAAAAATGGCTTTTTTCCAAAATTTCATGCTATCATTAATAAGCTCTTGCACATAAAAATCATCATAATCTATCACAAGTGTTGTCACTTGTGAAGACTTCTCAAAGTCTGCATGTGCTACACAAAATACACCTTTTGACCTATTGTGCATGTACATTTGCAGCTGTATTTGTGCTGCATGCTTAGCTGAAATGTTGCCATTGGAAATGTATGACTGAAAACCCTTTTCACTGGAAGGGCATTTGATTTCCAAGACAAACTTGTCATTTATACCATCTGCTGAAGCTCCCAGGACAGGAACTTGTGGACTTAATTTCAGACCACATGTTTTAAATTTTGTCTTTTGCTCCTTTTCAACAACCCTCTTTACCAATTTCTCCAGCGTACGCCCTCTAGCCATGGCTTTAGTGTTACGCAACTTGTTGGCTCCTAAAATTGCTTCGCACAAAGATCCGTCCAAGGTTGTACAACGACTTGCTTCATGGATCTTCGAAGCAGTTATCCTGGCATGCCTCAACTCAAACCACAATGGACTTTTACTTTGGTTCGCAGTTTGAATTTCTGCTTTATTGAATATTGAGTCCTTCATGATCGAACAACAGAAAGTCAGAAATTCTTCAGGGGTGCCATTGGGGTTTCTTAAAAAGAAATCTCTTGAAATAAAATGTAACGAAAGATTTTCTACATCTTTGTCTTCTCTAAAGTACCTTGTGATAGCAGCATTGTTTCTGCCTAATGCCTTACTTTCATCCAAAACTGATTGTAAAAAAGTACCATCGCCTTTCGGAATATCACATTTTCCTGCATTTGTTGTGGGGATGTCACGAGCTTTTACAAATTGCAGCTTTGTTCCCACTTCAGATAGTTTGGATTTCTTCCAATAGCATTTCACTGATGTGGGCGATGGCTCTTCAGAACGTCTGTGCACCCACGTGATTAGGGCAACAGCATGCTTACAGCCACCTAAAAAAAAAGAGAAATGTCTGTACTTCATAACTCAAATAATTAAAATATTGAATACTCTTTTTTAAAAAAGAGTTTAATAAATTCAAAACTAACTCAATTGGAGTGATACCCATATATACTAAAAATATTTTTCATGAAACAGATTTCTGTATATTTACACCAAACTTTATTGTATTTTTGTTTTGATGTTGTTGTGATTGCTTAAACAGGAGCAAGGATAATGATTTGTAATGCTAAATTGTTTATCTGTAGAAAAATAATACCTAAATTACCCAAATATTGTTTTTATTCACACATAGGTTATCTCCCAAATATCCAGGCTCCTGTAAAGTTTTCTTGATTGTATTATAATTTGACATGACAGTAGATGTAACATGAACCAGAACGTTAACATGGATATGATGGCCTTTCATTGAACCTCAAAACCATATTTGACACCCATTGTTTGACATTAATATTTTTTGAAGAAAAAGTTGTAATGGGATGCAAATGATGCTCTTTCAAAGGGACATAATAGTAGATTTTATTAATTTTCTGATTTTGGGAAATTTATTACCAAACAACAAATCGATATGTATTGCTTTCACTGAAATGACATTTTATTGTACGATTTAAATGCCGTTTCAACTGGACACCAGCACCGCAGAAGCACACAGCAAGTGTCCAATATTTTCAACTTGAGTACTTAAATTTTGCTTCAAACACAAAAGCGTGCCAAATAAGACTTTTTTCAGAGTATAATGCGGAACGTAGCATAATAGTAGGATAGATCCTAGTCACTATTGTGAATAACCACAAATCAAGGAAAGAATTACTCATCTATAACCAACAAATCTAACTTCAGTTTCCAGAAAGAGTTAAAACTGATGATAAAATACAGTTAAGTGCATATTTAACTCTGGATATATCATTTAACATAAATAAATTCGATACTTTACGCACCACAATAGAAATTTTTAGGAACATAGAACGAATAGTAACCGATTAAAACAAAGAACGATTCCATAATGGTAAATTTCAAGGAGTGTTACTTCGATATATATGTAAATAAAATATTATTTGAATTATATAAATGAATTATATTACTTACCGCATCATTTTTACACACTTTATTTCAGCACTGAAGAAATCCGAGTTGTTTCCAAAGAATGAAAACATCGTGAAAGAATCTATTTTGGGTAGATTGTCAGATTGTCCTTTCACAAAATCCTGTTCCATCTGCATTTTCTTACAAATAAAGAAATATATTTACGTATATAAACTAATATTCTCAATCAAAATAAATTAACCAAATTTTAGTCAACAAACTACTCGAACTCGGCTATTCACTTCTGTTCTCGATCGCAAGACCGTCGTGAATTGTGACGTCACATCAGTCTATCCAATCACCGCAGCGTTTCGTGTCAGGTGATTTTAGTTTTGTTTTATGTCAAATTTAAATATTAATTAAAAAAAATCCAGGACATTTTTAAAAAAACTGAGTCGATTTTTATGTGTTTTAAGTAGTAACCTATTCAAAACAATTATAATTTTGGATTTTCCGGACACATGCAGGTTCCTCATTATCGATTTTTCAAAAAATCTTTTTTTTTTCACCTTGCACATCTATACTGCCGTTCTATGCACATAGGTCATATCTGCAATTTTTGGCCAGAGTTATTTTTATCAATAGGATCTCTATAATTTTTTATTTTTTATTTTTACATAATGGTGCTTTTAAATAGTCGTAACTACACGGGATGTATTAAAAAAGAGAATGTATTAGTTTATGAGTTTGCACCAGCTACATCAAATTATTAAACTTTAAACTTCAATTTCTCATTTCAAACTGAGTTGTAGATACGACTTGTGTGCTTAGCATGGCAGTATGTACTTATAAAGCTAGTACTGAGTAGAGTAGTATTCACCAAACTTCAAAGACGGAGTTCTTATGAATGTTAATGCTTTCATTTTTAAAAGTCTGACCAGAACATTAAAAGTTTAATAACTCGATGACTAGTTTATGTAGGGAAGTAAGCAAGTGAAGCCAAAACAAAGAAAAACTAGGTGTGTGGAACATCGCACAACTTTCAATTACTCTTCACTCTGATAACTGCATTTAAATTTGTCTTGAATCGGTGTAATTTACCGTTTTTGTTTCAATATTTTCTTATACATTCATGTTTATTTAGTTATCATAGAATTTAATATTTAGTAATAATAATTTTTTTCTTATATTAACTTAATAAAAAATGGTCGGATTGATTATATATTTTGGCGAGACTTACTACATCAGCAAAAAATTGTAACCTTTTATTAACATTTGTTTTATTGTTTTGCATGCTATTTCTGAAATAAAATTATTTTTAACATTATGTAATGTTGAATATGTTCTGTCATCCTGAAGACTAATATTTTTATGGTTAAAAAAAATATGTAATTTTTATTCAAATTTGATTAGTTCAGAGAAAATTACAGGTTCATTAAGTAGCTGATATTATAAGTAATTTTAATTGAGGCAAAATTAAATTTTTATACAGAATAATCTTTTGCATATAAAAGGAAAGTTAAATTTTTCACAAAATGATATTCTACCTACTGAAAGAAACTGATGATACATTCTATAACAGTAGTTGGAAACTCATAAAGCCAATACTTGGAAAATGTTCTAGTTTAAAAAAAAAAATGTTTCATTCAATGAGAGTTTCTATAGTGCATATACTTTTAAACTTTACAGTGTTAATAAATCTAAACACATTCATTTGAAAAAGATATGTGTCAAAACAAGCCCTTAGGAAGAGAGGAGGGATACATTCACTTCCGAATTTTTTCTGTTAGCTATTAAAATACAAAAATCAATCATTTGTTTTGCTGGAAATTGCATCTTTAAATGATATTTTGAATTTGAATTTCATAATCCCTTCTGAAAAAATATTGCCAAGTGTATTTGTATGAGCAATACTGTTTTAACATGGGTGTTCCACATTGTTACCACATGATAGTGTTCACTTTTACCAATGTTGTTTAAATATGAATCTTCCACATGAGTGTTTAGTCTTGATTCTTGCCAATGTTGTTTCAAGACATACTTTCCAGAAAAACTGTTTCTACAGCACTAGTTCTTGGGCTCAAGAACTAGTAACAGCATTATGGGATGTGTGTCTTGAAATAACATTGGCAAGATTCCATATTGAACACTCATGTGGAAGATTCATGTTTAAACAACATTGGTAAAAGTGAACACTATCATGTGGTAACAATGGGATGCATCCATGTTGAAACAACATTGACACTCAACGTGGAAACCACATGGGCAAAAATGAACACTATCACGTGGAAACAATGTGACACGTCCACGTTGAAACAATATTGACATTCAACATTGAAATCACGTGGGCAAAAGCTATCACGTGGAAACAATGTGATATATCTACGTTGAAACAACGTTGGCACTCAACATTGCATCCACGTTCCTTTAAGTGAACACTTCCGCGGGAAAACAACGTTGCAGTTCTACGTTGAAACAACATTGTGCATGTTGGTATTTAACGTTGACACCACATTGAAACAACATGGTTGCGTTGCTTGGGTAGATATTTCACTCAGTTCAAATTATTTCACTTCAATTTTTTTTTTAAGCTGTTAGCCGCCCATGGCAAGATTTAAAGATCACTGTACAGAAAATACTTTCTATCGGCTGTGGGTTGGTAAAGTGTTTTTGAGAACAACCTCCATGTTATCCTTATTGTATTTGTAGCGAAGTCTAGCCTCCATGCACAAAACTATAACTGTGATTGACAATGAAGTGATCAAATCTCTATTTTTTGTAGCTTTATCATCCTACGCGAATGGACAGTTGTTCTGGACTCGATCCATTTCTTAATTATGTCAAGATATATTTTCTGTGTCCTATCATAGGTGACTTGTAAACAAACTACCAAAACCCTCGCGCAGTCCCTCCAAACAATATCTCCCTACCACTCCCTGCTACTCTTGTGTGTTTTTTGTGCATGTCTAAAAATATAGAGATCCTTACAGTTTTTTCCTAAGCCACCAACCTGCTGAGACCACAACTCGATGTAACCCAGAATGTTTTCATTTACGCATTTGATTTTTGGTCAGATTTTTCGCATCCTCCTCTAGAGTGAGGAGGTCTGTTATCTTTCGCTCTCATCCACAATAGTAGTCAGTTGTGTTTCAAGTGTCAGGTAAATACCGGATGAAAACTGCTGTTGTAACTTATTTCATTCAACTTATATAGAGTAATTATGTTTGCTTTTATTTGCAGCTGCGAGAAAAAGTTTTTGTGTGCGTGGAAACTTTAGTTATGTAATGCAACTTTAATAATTCTAACATAAAAAAGGTTCATTAATTCTTCCGTATGAAATAAATTAAGTAGCTAGAAAGAGGCAGTTATATATTGGATAGCGCATACCAAATTGAAGAGGGGCCTTCCATAATGCCATCTGAGGTTGTGTAGGTACACTAGGTTCGGTCAGAGAAAGGTGTCTGCTGTTGACCAAGGAAGTTTCGGGGGTTCGAAGGGGCCACCACACATATATTCCTCAAAATTAAAATTTTAACCTAAACGCTGATAACGAGACATCATGATGGAATTCGAACAAAGTGTAGAATAAGAGGTCATTGTTTTGAAATCGGAGGAAAATTACTCACTTTTCAACCAGGGGGTTTTAGTGTTTTTAAACCTTGATCAATGTAATTGTTTCTAAGACAACTAACTAAGTGGGGACTTAAGTTACAGAGAACCTAAAACCCTAATTATACCTAAATTATGATGTTCCAAAATACCTCTTGCTACGCCTTTAATGGTGATTAAGCAAGCAGTTTCAATAAACATTAACAAATAACCCTTCATAGCAAACAAACCCTTCATAGCAAATTATCTATAAATTGGAATGCCATTTGAATTAGGATGTCTACTATAACGTCGAACTACTTAAAATAAATTAGTGTTTAAAAATTATTAATAGTAAATGTTTCAAGTAAATTAATGCTTGAAAACAAATGGCTAAATAAACTACTGCTTATTGAACAAACAAATGTTTAAAATCGATGCTGAAGGATAAATAGACGATATAAAGCTCTTGAAGTCTGAAGTTATCCCACATCCTTGTAAACACATTCTTGAGTAGGCTCTTCAGAATTCTGCTCTGACTAATTTTTTAAACTAAGTTATAACGATTTTGAGTAACCATCCTCAATGAGTCGAAAAAAGGTGAAATGCTCCCAATGTAAACATCCCAATATCCAACTTTCTATAAAGCTTAGTCCCTGACAATTAGAGCGCATGATCACAAAGTTGTACATAGTAAAAGTAAAGTTATCACGATTTCGAATTAGGATCCTCAAGTATTCGAAAAGGAACAAAACGTTCCAAATTTGGAATATCTTCTAACTGATACTTCTGAATGAAGTTGATACACTAAAAAGGAGTTTCCATGTTCCTATGTCTGTAAAATTTCAATCCAAACCACTACAATATCAACTAATAACTCTAAAGGATGGAGAAGGGTTTGAATGTTGTAAATGAGGAATATCCCAAAGACTCATTTACCATTAATACAGATTGCTGTAAATGAATGCACATGATCCCAAATCCATTTACGGTAAAACTAAGCAAGATCGAATTTCAGTTAGAAAGTTAAAGTTCAGAAGGACCTCTAAATGTGGAATATTCTAATGTTCATCTTTTCCAGAAACAACTGATTCAATGACCTTTCCATGATACTAAACACTGTCGAAATCAGATAACGGGTATTCAGCTAGTATCTCAAATTAAAGACCAATTCTGAATTGTTTGGTTTTTAACTTGGATACAAAAGTACAGTATGTAAAAAAAAAAAAAAAAAAAAAATCCGAACGATGGCTATAACTTAGGTTCTAATTATCGTAATCGTATCAAAATGTTTTGCTTACGACTTTCTATATGTCTGGTGCAATATTTTTCCTAGGGAACTGTTTACTAAGTGAATTTAATACGATCTCTGAAAATTTTAATGCAAACCCCTATTTTTTATATTTTCATTCGATTTAGAATACTTCGTTTACCCAAGATACCAAATTTCAGTTCGTTATGTTGAGAAACAAGCCTCTTATGAGTGAAAATGTTTTGGTCGATCTTCAGGGCAAATCTCCATCTCGTACCTTAAATCGAGGAAGAATGGAACTTTTGCGTGCTTCAAGACATAATCTACGTATGGCATGGTCTCTTCAAGAGAGCTTTTTTACATTTTTGCTAAAATATTGAGTACAAAAAGTCAAAATGGAATAAAAAAAATCTTGAAGAGCTTGCGACCGTGATAAATCTAATGAAAGCAAAAAATGAATATTTCTATTTAAAACATTTTAAAACTTTTTTTATTAATTAATAATTAATTAGTCAAAAACAGTTTGAGCAAAAGTTGATAGCTATATTTGTGTTTGGCATTTAATAAACTATTGTTTAAAACAAAAATTACTAAGATATATTAATTATTTAAGAATTTATGGCCAAAAAAGTATTTTTTTTTAACATTAATTTATCAATTCTTTGATTTCATTTAAATTTCTAACCACTCGTTGGAAAATTATGAATTTTTGTATTTCGACATTTTTGGATGCTAAATCTAAATATGTAAATATGCTAATATAAATATATATAATATCTAAAAGGGGTTGTCATTAAACTTTTCAAAGTTTGGTTCAGTTAAAATATGTAGATGCTTTTTTACATTTCTGTAAAAAACAAAAACAAAAAAACACCACTATATACAGTCATTCAAATCATTCCATGATTTACAACGGTACTTGACTTTTATTATTCCATCAATTATAATACAAGATAGAACCATTTTTTTTTTTTATTTTTTTTTTTTTAAATACAGCTGCAACCGATGGTTTTCCATTATTTATATAAACCTGATTGCACACTATTTTGTGTAGATTCCTTTACCATTATAATACATAAAAGGGTATTTGAAATGAACTTCACGATTTAATTCTTGCACCACAAGAAAAATATTTATATATATATATATATAAAACCACAATATTCTTTTACTTTCATACACGAATGTATAAAAAGTTGATCAAAGCCTTATAAAAAGTGTCTTAAATTTCAGATGTCTAGACAAACACAGACACTAAACTTAAAACAATATTGTTGCACAAATTGTCTGTATATAGTGTAAATAGTGACGTATTATTTTAAAATTCTATTGTAATTTATCTTATTTTATTTATTAACAGCGATTATACAGGTTAGAAAAAGGTGGCAACACCTAAAGCAATCGAACAATTTCGAGATGTTTCTTTTTCGATGAATTGACTGGAAATTTCTGGAATGTTCTCACGCGCCTGCTATATAAAGACCGGAGATCGGGAAAGTTTTCAGATTGACTTCGAACTTCGATGTGAGCTGATCGCTTTGTTTACCTACTAGAGTGAACTTGTATAATCACTGTATTCGAAGTTGTTCTTACTGAAGCTTGTGTTGAAGATTGAGGGTGATTCAACTGCTGTCTGTGAATAAATTTTGTGCCTTTGAAGAGTGAATAAATAGTACTTTTTATTTTAAAAACTGTGCCATCATTGCCTCAGCGGAAAAATTCATAACAATATTATATCCTTTTCTCTTTACTTTGAATTTCCCCTTTAGTAATAAATATAAATTGATTAATTGTTCCGTGAAGATTTGATTAAAATGATGCAGTCAGCCAATTTCGCCCACTTGAGTTCTAGTGAAACGGCTGACCAATTGCACACCAACGGGGATTCAGTTTCCTCCAGTCAACATTAACACGTCACTGCGAAATTTCCATACGTCAAAAAAGTTCCTGGTTGACAATAACTACGCATGGACCATCAGACGACACTTATATTGTTATCCAGTATTATTAAAAGCCAAAAAAATTCGTTTTGTCTCGATAAAAGAACTATGATAAGGAATATGACCTTGGATACTCAATTCTCTTTCTGTGGGTGTTTTATTCGTATCCTGTTGCGAGGCGACTACGCAAGGTGGCGGTAAACAGAACATCTCCGTTTCGATTCTGTTTTCGAATTCGAACCCAAACAGAAGCCTCGTGGAAGGAGATATAAGCAAACATGATCGGAGTTGAGTTGTTGGTGGGACCCTGGGCCATAACTTGTCTGATCGGGCTTACAACGTTTTTCCTATTGTACTGGTAAGAATTTCTTTATTCTGCAATTTATGTAGAATGTGAAGCCATTGTTTATATCAACGAATTCTCATGTAGGGAAACATGTGCTTGAAATTAATGAAATTTTATTACAAAATTGTGTTTGTATATCGCTTTAGCTCAAGCGATTGGACTCCAGATATTCACGTTTGAGGCTAACATTTCGATGATATCCTTGTCAAAAACAATAAATCATAAAGTGATCAGCAACTGCCACCCCTCCCTGCATGGCCCACCTGATAGCTGCTCTGGTTTCGCATGCCAAAGGTTCCGCGTCCGAATCATGTGTTACGCATAAATATTCGTTGTGGTTTGGAATCCACACTAAGCAGTAGGTCCCGGCCTGCCGTCAATGTGCATAAAAATATCTCGTTGAGATAACAAACCCAAACCTCCCTGCATGCCTAATAGGCCGCTCCTACAAGTTAGTTGTGATGTAATAATATAAAATGAACTTTATATCGGTTAATAAAGTGTAGTTTAGTAACTATTTGAGAATAAGATTTGTATTTCCTGCAAAACAAACAGCTGCGAGTCAACACTTCACAATATCATGAATAGAATTTACGTTTTTATTGCAGTCATTAGAATTTATAGTACTTTAAAGTTTCTTATGACTTTTTAACTTTTAATTCAATCGTTTGAGAAATTTGTAAATATCAAAAAGAATACAGAGAGAGTCTAGTAGAAAATAAAAGATTTAAACTTACTTGGACAAGCTCTAGAGGTTTTCGCAATTTTTTTTTTTTTGAATAAATGTTCTGGACGCTTAATAAATGATGAGAGTTGACTGTCATGGACAACGAGTATATATGTCAAGTGGCAGTTTTACTGGTTGACAGTAAGTGGTTTACTTAGCTGTCGGTAGATTTGCAAACTGTCAAAGTTAATATAAAGTATTTAAAAAATGGTCATGTGCAAGGATTTACTATGACAACACGTGTCGTGTGAGTATTCATTCTTAAAAGTTTTCTTTCTTTCTTTCTTTCTTTCTTTCTTTCTTTCTTTCTTTCTTTCTTTCTTTCTTTCTTTCTTTCTTTCTTTCTTTCTTTCTTTCTTTCTCTCTTTCTATAAATGTGTTGTCATTTTGGTATGGGAAGAAGTTTACAAGTTATTAATTCAATGAATCTTATTACAGCCTTTACAGCCTTCAACTTTCCTCTCACAAAATAATCAAATTTTGAAATGTCACATTAAGTTTATATTTGATAAAGTTATTGCAATTAAATATAATTTATTTATGTCAGCTTAGTTTGATAATTTTAGAATTAAAAAAAAAAAAAAAAAAAAAAACCTACATTTTGAATCCCAAATTGGTTACTAGCACTTTTTATTTGCTTACGTTTATTAATTTAACGAATAAACATAATTTCGTGATTTATTTTCATTAGATACAACATCTTCTTACCCTAAATTTCCTCCCCCTTGGTTACCCGCCTGGTGTTGTTCTTTTATCTGATAAAAATTAAAATATAACAGAATTTATAAAAATTTAAAAGTTGTGACCACTATGTAAAATATCCCAAGATTGTCAGATGTACCTTACTTACTTACTCCTCGGCTATATAATCCGAGCAGGACCTTGGCCTCTTTCATCACACAGCTCCACTTTTTCCTATTCTTGGCCTTTATCTTCCAAAAATTTTGATTTTTATCTTTTTTTTAAACTCCTTCCACCTCATCTTTTTCTAGGGTGATCGATCTTCCCCTGTAAATTTGCTTTGTTGCTCTTTCATCACTCATTCGATCCAGATGTCCGAGCCATTGTATTCTTTTTGTTTTTATTAATATTTACTATATCTAAGTTATAATAAATAATTTCCTTACTAAGCTATTATTTTATTACATCTTTTTAAATCCTTGTTATTAACTTTGATTTTGTTTGTTTGTGGCGGGAAAATCTTTGGAGGATATAATTAATCCATTTGCCGTAATTGAATCAGACTCAAATTTGAAATATAAATTTGAATCAATTGAGAACTATTAGACTCAATTTGAATATATCAGACTCAAACATAAAATGTTTAGGGGCTGTCACTAAAATGCCATTTTTATACACGTTTCTATTATCACTTCGGATAATTAATCAACCCACTTGAAATGATTTAGTTGACCTGAAACTTGACAGATAGACTCGTTGTCGATTACAATGGCTATTCTATTAAATGTTTAGGGGTTGTCACGAAAATAAAAATTTTATACACGTTTCTATTATCACTTCGGATGATTAATTAACCCATTTCAGGTGATTTATTCAACCTGAAACTTGACACATAGACTCGTTGTCGATAACAATGCATTCATAAAATGTTTAGGGGCTGTCACTAAAACGCCATTTTTATACACGTTTCTACTATCACTTCGGATGATTAATTAACCCACTTGAGGTGATTTAGTCAACCTGAAACTTGACACATAGACTCGTTGTCGATAACAATGCATTCATAAAAGTTTTGGGGCTGTCACTAAAACCCCATTTTTATACACGTTTCTACTATCACTTTGGATGATTAATTAAACCACTTGAGGTGATTTAGTCAACCTGAAACTTGACACATAGACTCGTTGTCGATAACAATGCATTCATAAAAGTTTTGGGGCTGTCACTAAAACCCCATTTTTATACACGTTTCTACTATCACTTTGGATGATTAATTAAACCACTTCAGGTGATTTAGTCAACCTGAAACTTGATAAATAGACTTGTTGTCGATGACAATGCAATTCTATCAAATTTTGGAAGCAAAATAGAAAATTAGTCTCCGTTGCAGTATCCATGGTTTTTTTGGTAGTTGTCAAATACTATGAAAACTAGACCTGAGCTCAAAACTGCTTAAATAAGTTGCAATATTTCGCATAAAAGTTGGCATTGCATATTCGGGATTTATAGTAAAAGTGTTTCAATAGGTTAATTTTTTTATTTTTATTTTTTGGCCATCCTATTGATTTTAGCTATTCCGTTCACAATCATGCCTATTGGAAGAAACGGGGAATTCCATTCGTCGGATGATTAATTAACCCACATGAGGTGATTAAGTCGACCTGAAGCTTGACAGATAGACTTGTTGTCGATGACAATGCTATTCTACCAAATTTTGGAGGCCAAATAGAAAATCAGTCCCCGTCATAGTATCCATGTTTTTTTTGGTAGTTGTCAAATACTATGAAAACTTGATCTGAGCTCAAAACTGCTTAAATAGGTTGCAATATTTCACATAAAAGTTGGTAATGCATATTCAGGATTTATAGTAAAAGTGTTTCAATGGGTTAATTTTTTTATTTTTTGTCCATCCTATTGATTTTAGCTATTCCGTTCACAATCATGCCTACTGGAAGAAACGGGGAATTCCATTCGTCAAACCGATGCCCTTTGTTGGATCGTTGTGGGAAGCCTTTAGGACGGTAAGACTGATTTATAATAGAACACTATTAAAAATTAATTGTCAACAACAAAAGTTATTGAAACGATATGAACAGCCCGTTTGGAACATATCTCTTATGTATGGAAGAATGTAAGTGATAATATATTCTAGTAGTCTTGTCAGTAGTATATTGACTTTTTCAGTATTGACTAGTATAGTTTATTGTTTTACAAAGAGACCTTACGGTCTCGGAAATTCAGACAGCGATGAAATTCGGCGGATTGATAGTATACCTTAAGGGTATCCACACTGTAAAGCAATAAAGCGCACTAGCCAGAAGATTCCGAGAAAACAGGCTCTAAAGTATTACGTACAGCTTATATACAAGTAGAGAGATTTGCTCTGTAACTGCCCGGTGGCAAAGTGGTCAGCGTGCTGAGTTCCCGTACGGACGTTCCTGGTTCGATACATCGTGAGGTATTTTTTTTTTTTTTTTCAATTTATAAAGTGACTGTTACAGCTAATTGAAATTTGAATGAAAGATCATATTTTATTTTTAAATACGTAATGTATTTTTAATGAAGGTACATTCAAACTCTATTTACTATTTTCACAAACAAGTGATTATAAATTTTGAGATATTATGAGATGTAGAGAAGTAAATGATTTTCACAAAAAACATCAAGAACCAGTTTCTATATAGAAGAGTAAGAATGTTGTCCTATTGTACACAAGTAGGTAGTCAGAAATTTTCAAAATCCTAAAGGCACTTTGCGAAGTCTATTTTTATAGACAGATAAACAATCTAATAAAGCGTATGCAAAATTGCGCGTATTTGGTTGAAAATAATAGAGAAATAAATACCCGTGAAGACTGCATAAAAATACAATCAATACTCTATCATCAACTGTCATCATCAATTTTTAATAAAATGATCCGGTATGCCTGGTATGCTTCCAAGTTTTCTGTTGAAAGATATATTTTCATGAATGTTAATGAAGTATGTTTTCCAACGAATCTTTTACAAAAAGGTTGTTCCTGTAAACAATCTTCCTTTATAAATTGTGCAAGATGTCAAAACAGGTTTTTTTCCATGTTTTTATGACAAGTGTCATTCTGGTGTATGTATATAAACAAATAATGGATAAATAAAAACTATATGTCAAAATACATAGATAAATTAAGTCCTACCCTAATTTTGTTGCCGTGGTAATTATAATTTTAATTTATATCTATTTAATTTATCTCTATTTTCTCTTTTTTAAAAATACATTACGTATTTAAAAAAAAAAGTATTATCTTTAATTCAAATTTCAATTAGCTGTAACAGTCACTTTATAAATTGGAAAAAAAAAAAAATCACCTCACGAGGTATCGAACCCTGATTGCTCGTACAGGAACCCAGCAACGCTGACCACTTAGCCTTAACTTTATCTCTACTAGTATATAAGCTGCGCGTAATACTTTAGAGCCTGTTTTCTCGGAATCTTCTGGCTAGTGCGCTTTATTGCTTTACAGTGTGCATACCCTTAAGGTATACTATCAATCCGCCGAATTTCATCGCTGTCTGAATTTCCGAGACCGTAAGGTCTCCTTGTTAGTGTAATATCAATAAAGGATTTTTATATAAAATTAAATTTTGATAAAAAATAATCGGTTTTTGTCAAACTGCAAATATTTAAACGTTACATTTTTACAGTATTAGTTTTATTTGAAGTTCTTTGAGTAAGTCAAAGTTTACGTACTACCTGAAGTTTTATAAGCGAAATTTTTTATTGAAAAATAAGGGCTTAAGTCAGTCACTAGCTTCACTCACTTTAGCTTCTCATTATTGCAGCCACTTCACGAACTAGAGGCTGATCGATACTTCAAATATGGAACCATCTATGGGTAAGTAGATTATTTGAAAATTATTCTGTAATTTTGATGTGTCATTCTGTATGGAGAGTTCAAGAATGAAAATCCCTATGCTCTCAAAAGTTTTGTTGAATATTGTTGCAAATTTTTCAAAAGAAATTATGACACTACTTTATAAAATAAATTTGGGGTGTAGAAAATAGCACAACTTTCAATTACTATTACTGCTGTCGTTTGTGTTATTTATCGTTATCATATTTTCATCATTCGCTTAGAAAAAATTGCCAGTTTGGGGATAATTTTTGCTATTTATAATTTTTTTATATTTTTGGTATATATAATATATTTAATATATATATATTATATATATATATATATTTAATATATATATTATATATATATATTTAATATATATATATTATATATATATATATATTTTATATATATATATATATATATATATATATATATATATATATATATATATATATATATATATATATATATATATATATATATATATATATATATATATATATATATATATATATATATATATATATATATATATAAATATATATATATATATATATATATATATATATATATATATATATATATATATATATATATATATATATATATATATATATATATATATATATATATATATATATATATATATATATATATATATATATATATATTTAATATATATATATTTAATATATATATTTAATATATATATATTTAATATATATATATTTAATATATATATATTTAATATATATATTTAATATATATATATTTAATATATAAATTTAATATATATATATTTAATATATATATATTTAATATATATATATTTAATATATATATTTAATATATATATATTTAATATATATATATTTAATATATATATATTTAATATAATATATATATATATATATATATATATATATATATATATATATATATATATATATATGAGGAGAGAAGAAAAGCGATTGTTGATGAGCTATGCTCAAGCAAAGAGAACTCTGTGTTGAAGGCATTCGTTTTTCAACTTTTTATACGCCGTTAAAGCATTTTTACGGAAATTTCGGAGGTGGGGATGTTTAGAACACCTTAAGAGGCATTAAAACAGCGATTTGGATCAAAATCACTAAAGCCGTTTTTAACAACCATTGAAAAATATAATTTTTTTTTCAATGGCAACTACATTACGCACAGGCGCGATTTTGACGAAAACCTTAAATGTAAATCCCATGGCCACCACCAACCCGCACAACAAATTTGAACATCGCAGGTCAGTTTGTTCGGGAGCTATGCTGACCACGTACACACATACACAGAGATAGACATTTTTTCTTGACATTTTTCCCTATGTATATACATATGGGTAATTGAAATTAAAAAGGATTGTTTATTCTTCGTCTCAGAGACTCCCAAAACTTTTCCAGATAACATTGAATTCGTTATCAAATTTAAGAAAAAATAATCATTTCCTTCAACTTCAGATACAGATATAATTCAGAATCAAGAGAATAAGCGCCTAGCCCCTACCAAAACTGCTGTATACCTCCATCTGATCTACGTGTTCTATCTTGGTGGTTTTTATATTTTCGCTCGTAACTTCCCTGAAAAATCCTAAGATATAGATTTGTATAATCGTGAAAGTTCGTGATGTACTCGATTGTCCGGAGTTGTCAACTTTTACAAGCATGTATTAATTGCTGTTAACAAAGAAATTTAATAAAATAGAACTTTAAAAAGAAGAATGTGCACTATTTACAATTATATTCAGAAACATTGAAAAACAATATAAGGAATGTCGTTTTTTGACCACAACGTTGAACCATCGTATATATTTTTCTTTCCTTAGTCCTTTCACGATAATTTCTTCACATAATATACTTGCCAAAATATCGCTTCAGAATGTGTAAATGTTTATGATTTTGAGTTTCAGATGAAACAACAATAGTAAAAGATAATCAAATAAATTTGAGGAATAATAAATCTGGTATTTTACTATAAGCATTAAAAATTTATTGCTTAGTCATTTTCCCAAAAACATTGTAACACCACAAAGCTTCAAACTCTTTAATCTTCGAATTTCAACTTATTTTTTTGGTGTTTGAAACTTAAGATTGTCATTGCGTATTAAAATTGTATGGATTGCTTTCCTATATATGGCAGAGATTTCATAATTTTTAAAGCAATACTTTGACTTATCTTTTACTTCAGAAAAAATGGCATCAGGTCCGTAGAACGAGAAAAAAACTGACAATCATTCTTCGTCAGTATTTCCTTTTAGTCAGGGGCGACTGCAATCATCGAATAACATTGTGAATGTTTTAATAGAACGTAGAAAAATACTAATTGTGTATTTACTGGTCGGCCGGGATAAAAATGACCGAAACTGTTCAAAAATCGACTTTGAATGGTTTAAACAGTCAAAGCCTTTTTTTTCCCCTTTTTTCTTAAATGAGGAAGGGTACAGACGATTTCACATATTTGATACCAAATATTTGCATCTTTTAAAAGTGAGTCAAGTTGGCATTGAATTTTACATCAGTAACTGAAAATTCATCCCCAATTTAATTAACTTACAGTCACCACTCAGTGCATTATCAAAAGCTAAATTGAATGTTTAGATGTTTTGTTTTATAATGCGCAGTAACGTTTTACCAACATCTATAATAAAGCCTCTCAATTTTGAATTTTATCATGTACTGATTGAGTGGGACTAATTGTATTACTACTATAATTTTAGCCTATTATTTATCGCTTACTGTATACCTTTCTTATTATAAAACACTCTAAGTTATTTTATAAGCAATATCTTTTTTTTTTTCTATGCAGACACTTTGAAGGCAGCAGACCACTTTTGTCAGTGGCTGACACGATACTTTTACGGGATATATTAGTAAAGGATTTTCCTGTGTTTTCATCTAGAAGAGTGGGTATTGTATATATTTAATTTTCCTTTCATTTAAAAAAAAACGCATTTTGTTTTATATCAATTTTATATAAAATTAATTTTATGTGTGTTATTTTGATTGGTTACATGATGTTGTTAATAAGATGATACTAGAGAAACCAATCTCAAAAATAAGCTTATGTAAAAAAAATCTGATGACAAAGGGCGTTTGCATTTCTCATTACTTAACCCTTTGCATGCGTTAAATGCTTTTAACTTATCAATAAATATTCGCCCCAGTATGATCCATTGCATTTCAACCCTGAAACTGTGCACATAGGATACGTATTCACTTACCTTTCAATGGATTCTATTTCAAAAATATTATTTTTTCCAATTTTTTGTGGTAAAGGTATTATCAGTATTTCCATGTTCCATAGAAATAATGGAATATGGAAAATGGTTTGTTTTTTTTCAAAAAATTTAACAAAAATAGTGTTGACATTTCGACTTTTTTTTTTATGAAAAACAATGATGTGGATTTGTTTTTAGTATATTTTATCATTTTAGGTTAGGATTCATATAAAAAAAAAATCAACATTTCAAAAATTGTTCACTTGATTAATGATTGATCAGAGCTTCCTAAAAGTTAATGAAAACAAACAAACCCAGACATTAGTTGTCTTTTAAATTTTATTCCTCACCTTTTATTACAATTCTTATATCAGTTAAAAATTCCGTGCATTTATCGTAAAAGTTCAAATTTCAAAAACCTTTATAAAAACAAGTTAGTATGACCTGAAATTTGACTTCAATATACTTAAAGAAGGGTGAAATACTAATGCAAAAAAAAAAAAAAAAAAAAAAAAAAAAAAACATCTTTGAAGCATTTTATTTCTTTTGCCCTACCATCGCTTTATAAAATCTACTCTTTAGGATAAGGAAAAATGCCCTGCTTTTGAAATCATGCTTTTTGATAGATGAAATTTTATAATCATTACTAGTCCGAGAGGCGACTGCAATTTTTTGACCCCATCGAATATCATTCTGAATTTTTTATAGAAATTGGGGGAAATTGAGTAAATTACGAATCCACTGGTCTGTCGTGGCAAAAATGGCCGAAACTGATCAAAAATCGACTTGGAATGAGTTGAACTAAATTCCGATTGCCAAATATGTTATAACTTGCCAAATATAGAGCAAACTTTTTCGTCTGGCAATCCACTGCATTTTGATTTTCAATGAGAAAAAGCGCAAACGATTTCTGATCTCTGGCTCGAAAAACTTGTATCTTTTAAAGTAAGCCAAACTGTCGACATCAGTTACGTCATCCGTGACGTAATGTTTATTGCCAACTTGGCTCCCTTTTAATAGATGCAAGTGGACCCGTCGCCAGATATCTGAATCGTCTGCAACCTTCTTAATTGATCATTAAAGAGTGAGGGTTACCAAATAAAACAAAAATGCTCATTATTTGGCAAGTTATGGCGCATTTGGCAATTGGATTTAGTTCAACTTATTAAAAGTCGATTTTTGACCAGTTTCGGCCATTTTTGCCACGGCAGACCGGTGGATTCGTAATCTACTAACTTTTCTCCAATTTCTATAAAAAATAAATTCAGAATGATGTTCGATGGTGTCCAAAAATTGCAGTCGCCTCTCAGTCTATACAGGATAATTATAATAAAGTTCAACGTTCAAAAAGATGTACAAAAAAGAAGCTCTCGTCAGAATGACATTTCACCAGAATAGTCGTGAAGAAAGGAGAATATGGTATGACACAGGAAAAAAAAAATAGTTAAAAAAGTTTTTTTACTTTCAGTTATCCATATATTAAGAAGAAGTCCTAATAAGTATCATTCTCTACACTATTATAATCTTCTAGCCCAGTGCATTTAGAAACTACTATAGTGAGTAGGTAAGAAAGAGATCACTTAATGAAATGACATGAATTAAAAACTTGAAAATAGTGTCTAATATATTTTATTTTATATTTGAAATCCTTATGTCAATGCATATGTAATGGCTCCACCTGGTTTTGTATTTTGCTATTTTAATTTTCATTTATAATAGATAGACATTAAATGAAAACAATTTATGTCATTTCATTAAGTTGTCATTTTCGTACCTACTCACAGAATTTCAAGGTTTTATAGGAAGTAGTTTCTTAATGCACTCGTATAAAAGATTATAACATAGCGAATATAGAGAATGACTCTTACTAGGACTTCCTCATAACATAGGGTAATGAAAGTATTGTTTTAGGTGGTAAAAAAAAAATGATTTCTGGCATTTCTCCACGTTTTGGAACATTATGACTACAAAAAAATGCTTCTTAAAATGTTCTATATATCCCCACCTCTAAAATTCCCAAAAAAATGTGATAAAGGTGTAAAAAGTTGAAAAACGAATGTCTTTAGCCTAGAGTTCTCTTAACTTGAGCATCGCTCATCAACACTGTTTTCTCCTTTCTTCTGTTTCACTTACAAAAAAGGATAACATAAGATTAATCGAAAAGTACATCGTCATTTTGTTGGTGTTTTCTAAAGTTCCATATAGAATTATCGCCAAACTTGTCATTTTTCTAAATGAATGACGAAAATATAAAAACGGCAAATAACACCAATCCACTTCAGTATAATAACGTAATTGAAAGTTGTGTGTTGTTCCACACCCCAATTTTTTCATATGCTATACCGTTTCCTAGATTCTTTAAGTATATACAGGTTAAATTTCGGCAAGCTGTTGATACGTGTTTTCAGTGATATGTTTCGATTGACGATTTCATGGTGTGATCTTTTCAGATTTTAGTGACGGGTGACAAGGTAATCGACAGCATGCTCTCGATGATCAAAGGAGACGAGGAATGGAAGAGGATTCGTACCATCGTCACGCCGACATTCACGACAGGAAAGATCAAGAGGGTGAGTCTTGTCAAACGACATTACCTGTGCAAGAAGTAATACCGATTCTCAAACACAAGGTCTTTCATTTTGGATGGATTTATCAACAAACTTAAGCTGTTCAAACTCGACTATGTGTCTTGCAAAACCACTCCATTCTTCAAAAATGACTGTTTTCCTGGCAATATCTAGTTAAGAGATCATAAGGTAATTTTTCGTAAGGAAAATAATGAACTCACTCCACTATATTCAAATTTTACAACAATTCGCTACTATATTTAAATTTTGTAACTAATTTTACAAAAAGATGTACTTAAAATTCCATACCTGCCTATTCAATATATCACTTGTTTCTTCTTTCTGTCTCTCAATGCATCGCAGTCATGTTATTTCAAAGTTAAGAACTCCATTCTGAAAGGTCATGTAGTACAATGAGAGTTATAATGGACAATTCCCGCATTTAAATTTTTTTTTTTTCAATTCTTAATGTTTCGAAAAGGCCATACCCATAAAAATTTCTGCTCAATGCGCTTTTTCTTTTTTTTTAATTTGCGATCAAAATGACCTTTTTAGAGGTTGGCGAGAAAACGACTCATTTCGTTGTCATTGAATGTGACGTGATGGCTTCGCTTGGCTTGAAACATCTTGGCTTGAGATGCAGCAGCACAAACCAGATTTGCAAGTTTCTCTCAAATCACTCCAACCTGTGTGGAATGTGGCAATGGTCTACCAACGCCAACTTTTTTAATGCTAAATATTTGGCAGAAACCTCACGATAACCATAGAAACGATAGGGCCTCTTTACGTCACGAATTTTGTTGACTATTTTGATCTGACTTGTTTTGGCTAGGTTTTGGGGCATTTTCTTTTCTTAATATTTAAAAAACTAATTTTTTTAAAGAACTTTTATTTAAATATTTGGAATCAGAAAGAAATTCTTCATAAATATGTACTAATTTCACTCGTTTTTAAAAAATACGGGAATTGTCCATTGTGGTGGTCTCGTGTAGCGACTTCAAATAACAGATAAAACTTCTAGACACTAGAGATCTTTTTTGTCTAGGGGATAGAGTATCGAGCTGAGAAAGCAAAGGTCGCACAATCAAACCCCAGCAACCGCAAGAAAAGCGCCCAACGCTTTAATAATTAATTTGTAATATTTAGAAACGTCGCCTCCTCTGATGATGACATCTTTATTAAATTTGGCACGTATACCATAGGTACCATGAGAGGAGCGACATTTGAAGAAAAAAGCAATCACTAGTTCAAACATTCTTTAACATATGAAATGTAGCGCTTGAAAGGACTTCAAGAGATATTAACTTCAGAGGCAGAGAGGGGTCGAAATTTGCGGTGGCCCAGTTGCCCGAAACAACCAGATTTTCAAAAGAGCAGCTTACACTTCAGTTGTCCTTTGAGTGACCAGATATTTAATTTCTTAAAATTTGCATATTCATAATTTTGCTTTTCATAATTTTCTTTTCCTTACATATTCTTAATCTTGCTTTTCTTTATATTCTTTTCTTTTAATTTCTTAAATTCGCATATTTACAAAACTAAAGGTACAGATCCACATTTTAAAGCTTAATTTTCTTTTTTCCCATCATAAACTATGCAAATAAATATTACAATTATTTTTATGTCTAAATCTTTTTTAAGTCATTCTAACAAGAGTAAAAGGAATTTCTAATTTTCATAATATGTAACTTTGAAAATATTTTGGACAACAAACTTTGCTTGAGGGCAACCAAGATCACTTCATTGGTAGCCCTTAGGCACACCCTTTGCCAGGAATTTTTTCGGGGGGGGGGGGGGGGGCTATGGTTGAAGATTTGGTTAAATATAAACATAACAAGTTCCACAAAAAAAATAAGGGGAATAGTGAAACAAGATCTCACACAATTTCGGGAGGTGGGAGGGTGTTGTGCCGTCTCCCTCCCCCCTGTCAACGGCCCTGCCCTTAGGTTAACCATGAAAAATCACAAGATTCAGCCCCTGGAGGCAGAGCTATATTTGGAATAATCGGAATGAAGTTTTAGAGCAAAATGTAAATTTGAATATCTGAGAGCAGGGTCACAGCCAGGGAGGGTTAAGTGGATACGTTTGCCCCCCTCCCCTTTTTTTTAGTTAGGTAAATTTAATGGGGAGTGGGGGATGGGGTTAAAATTTATGGGATAAAAGCTTTTTATATTTAGTCATTTATTTGAAATGAAAATTAAGCAAAATTTTCATTAAATGTATCAGTAGGATCTTCAGGTGTCATATTTTAAAAATCAAGGTTTGTCGTTCTTTTAACGTCATTTCCAAAATTGAAAAATTAGATTTCTTTTCAACGTGTATTTATTTTTATTGTTTAGATATCAGTTTTCATGGTTAAAGTACCGTGTACACTAAATTTTACGCAAATATATTAATTACTACAGGATCCAAATGGCTGTAAATAATTTAAATGTAACACTAACCACCTTGTTTAAATTAGGATGAACCACTGGACCAGTAGATTTATAGAATTGTTTAAACCCAAGATTAATTATAATATCAAAATTGTGCAGTTTGTTCCTCTCCACTTATGGCATTTAATTTCCCCCTACTGTATAAAATAATACTCTTTTTCCTAATGGTTCAAATGAAATGATTGTTTAAGAACTGAACGCGAACTTGCAAGCATCAGAAACTGATGGATCTTAAGTTAATTTTTCACTCAAATTCTAAACTTTATCTATGCATTTTGTCAGTCTATTATCTGGTCGGTTCCAAAGAATTGAGTTAAACTCCAGTGGACTGTATAAAATTGTTCAATAAAAACACGCATTAAAACCAGTTTGAATTTAATAACTTTTCAAAACCTCGTGTACTACAACACAGAAAAAATAGAATTAAAACAATTAAGCGTTTCATTTCAAGAATAATTCACTCAACTTCAAACATCAAAAAGAATGTGCTGACTTCTCAAAAACCCACACGTCAAGTGACAAAAAGAAAAGCCTACTCTCATATACAAGTACATGATGGCCAATAATCTCTCGTTGTTAAGCCATTTACATTAAGAAATACAAAGCAATTGCATTAATACACAACACATTTATTATGAAGCGTTACTTGATGCAAAAATAATTTGCATTTAAAAGAAAGAAAAAAGAAGAAGAAAAAAACGGTAATTTGTCACTTTATACTGCTACCCAAATATAAACGCGTCTTGTCCACATATTTTCTAAAGTCTGAAATTTTAATCGATTGTAGCCGTTTGAACCATCAAAGTCATTCTTTAACTCTCTGAAACTTTTGATCTTACTGGATATTTTTATTTGAAATGCACCATACTATATCAATACATCATGATGTAATACTCTGTCCCCTTGCTTCTTCCTATAATACATATAAAATAACTCGTTTTGGAATGCTCAATTCTACAAAATATAAAAAGTTGATCTCTGTAACATAGTGTTTTTTGTATGAACACAGAAACAATTAAAGTTTAATACAAAATGCACTATACATGATCCATTAACTATCTTAGATGCTGAGTATACTGAGTGACTGCTCCAACACATTGGTGCAAAACTTCCGCAACCTGTCAGAGAAAGGAAAACCTGTTGATGCCAAAAGGTAAGAAAATCTGTTGTTAAATAGTATTATAGCTGGTGATAGTTATCGATGATTAGTACTTCGCCATATAGTTATATGTTAAGCTACTTCTGGAATTGGAAATGTCTAATACCCATTTTTTTGCTCATTATCTTGATGCGGGAGCAAGAAACATCCCCGATTGTGCCTGGGAGACGCGTTTGCTATTTATCCCAGAGATGTACTGTAGTTGTCCGTATCGAAAAAATAAAAGTATGTAGTTCTTAAACAGTGATAGAGACTTCATTTTATTTCTCGACACCAAGGGAACACGAAAGGGAAGTTAAGTGTGACCTACCTTACGTTTTTCAAAATTAAAACGGTAATGTCAAATATATATGCAGTTCAGTAAGAATATAATACACATAAGGTCAAAAACTTCGCCTGATAGTCGAAACAACCTTTGGGACTGGTACTAAGTGGTATCCTTACCTTAAAAATTGCTGATTTCGAGATTGCAATTTTACTCCAACGTACCTTGTAACAGAGGGATAATTCATTCTCTCATCCTTGAAAGCTAATGTTGTTGTTATTGGTTTTTATGGCGCAAGGTCTGGTGTACGATATACTGAATCAAACACAAGACAAAATAATACAATTGATTAAAATATAAGTATTCAAGTTATGTGTAAACAGAGGTGTAGTAGAGCGGGAACGGCGATCCTTTTTAAAAGGCGGAACGGCGTTCCCTCACCTAATTTTTTTGTTACTATCCCCCCCCCCCCCTCTTTACATGATACTAAACGTAAAGCCAAGTAAGCAAACGAAAAAGTCATTTCGTTAGAACTTTGCTTTCGTCTGCGATCCACAACTTCAGAGCTGAGCAGGCAAATTTTAGTTTTTGTAAAACACTTGAAAGAGACGCAACCCATACATGGCCATTTCTCCTTCATTAGAAATTAACTGGCATATATGTTTACATCTAGCTATGATTCATTCAATGGCAATAATTCTCTTCAACGAATGATCTGTATTTGTGGAGGAATTCCAGATATCAAATTTGTATGGTTCGTTATATATTCATATATTACATTTGATTACGGCTGCATGTGAGGTTTGTCCAATAATACGCTAACTGCATTGCTCCGATATCCTTGGGTTCAAATTCGCGGGAGAGAACTGGCTACTTAGTTGCTGGGTGAGCCGCTGAAGCATCAGTAATCACCAAACCTACGAAGCAAGCGTACCGTTCAAATCGGGATTTTTTTTGTGACGAGTGTTTTATGCTCTTGCCGACGATGAAGATTGACGAAGAGATGGAACAACGAGTCAACATCGAATTTCTGGTGACACTTGGGAAAAATTCTCGGGAAATACATGAAATATTAAAGGCTGTTAGGAACGAAAAGCAAAAGGTGAACCACGAACAAAAAAAATTTCGAAAAAGCAGCTAAAAAATCAAAGTCATGCTGCTCGGTTTTTTAACAATCACGGTGTTGTCCATCATGAATTTCTTCTTCAAGGAAAAATAGTGAATGCTGTCTCCTACGAGGAGGTTCTCAAGTTCTTGAGGGATCGTATGCGCCGATGCGACCAAATTTAGGCGATGATGACTGTAATAACTGACCATAATAACAATGGATCTTCACATTCAGCACTGAATGTTCGAAACTTTCTGACCCTTAATACGATCACAGTGATTGATCACCCTCCCAATTCATCAGATTTAGCCCCCTGCGACTTCGTTTTCTTTCCAAAATGTAAAAAATTCATGCGGGGTTGGCACTGTGACGACGCGGAGACTATGAAACGACAAAGCAGCTGAAGAGCCTGACTCCTGAAGACTTCCATGAATGTTTTGAACAATGGAAATGGACGTATTACAAGTGCAATGGCTACAAAATGGGGAGTAATTTGAAGGGGATAAGATTGATGTAATAAAAATTGATGTAATAAAATTTAAAAAAATTAGTTTGCGTATTTGATGGACAGTCTTCGGATGGTTTACCGATGAGAACCATTTTCATTTGGTAAGATATGTAAATCGACAAAACTTGTTAAAAAGGAGTACTGAAACCCTCTATATGTTTGTTTCATGCATTCTGCAAAAGTGACCGGTTGAGGTGAACAATCTAGTAAAGGGAACATAAGGCCTCTTTTCATGAGGTTAATGATAAAATCATTCTGCTATATTCAGATTTTAGAGCAATTTGTTGCCACATTCCAAAATTGTAACTGATTTTGTGAATCGGTGTTGATTCGTCACCTGTCTATACAATATTCGACTTGTTTTTTCCCGTATGTCTTTTACTGTTTCGCAACTATGACATTTCGAAATTAGGAAGTCCTTTCTAACAGATCCTATACATCTAACGTCTTTTCTTGTTTGCAGGTTATACGGAGCCTTCTCCATGGACGTCATCGCCAGTTCAGCCTTCTCCACCAAGATTGACTCGCACAACGATCCGGACAATCAGTTCGTATCAAAGGCAAAGATAATGTTTAGCAAAGATTTCAACTGGAGATTTTTCGCTTTGTGTGAGTATGATTTATTGATTAGCTGGCTCGCGGTCGACACACGGCTAATTGCAGTAGCATGTGCGACCAAGTTTGAGAGATTGATTATTAAACATTGAGGAATGAAACAAGTTGTTACTGTTGCAGAATAAGTCAACACTATCCTCGTGATACATTAATGATTGCCACTGGATTTCTGATTCAGTTATTGCTCGTAATTCCTTAGAAATGCTGGAGAAACAGATGTAGTATAGGGTATTTGAAGAGTTTCTTCATTTTACAGTCAAAGTATTTGTATTCCGAGTAAAATGACTCTGCATGTTGTGTTTTCACAATGTAATCTAATGGGCCGTTTTGGAAGTACCAATCAAAAAATGTACGGAGGTTACCAGAAACATCTGTGCGAAAAAAAAACCTACTAAATAAAATTGGGTAAAATAAATGTCATATGATAATCTGTACCATGCTGGATTGAGTTCAGTATTATCCTACTTCTCTCTTGTAGTGACTGAAGGAGGGCAATTCAATGTTAAATCTAAATAGGGCTACCCTAAAGGGAAAAATTGCTTTGACGATAATTGTCAAGACAGAATTCAACCTTGTATTTATAGATAGTAAAAAAAAATAAAAAATTATGAAACTTGGTATTTAGATTTTTTTTGGATTCTAAATATAAATATGGTAAAATATTATGGGGTTGCCATTGAACTTTTTAAAGTTTGGTTTAGTTTTATTATGTAGATGACCCTTCATGATAGAAAAAAAGTATATACAATAAATAATTCCTTCCTTAATTTACAACGGTACTTGACTATTGGTGCCCACGTTTTAGCGCTTTTATAGTTCAAGCCATTTTAAATCACATCTTGTCACAAAAATATGTCTTGTCAGTTAAATACATAGATTGCATTCCGAATTTGCTACAAATATTTGTAAATTGAATTTATTGCATGCGAAACTATAAATAGAAATCCACGATAATCTTGTCTTTTCTAATGACATTTAATAAGACAAATCTCACCAATTAGTTGGTATATAAGCAATAAATATTGTAACATTGTAGTATAATACAATAAAAACATGTAGAACAACTTCTTTTTACAGTCGGTTATGCTGTAGCTTTTGCTTCAAAAGTTAATGAAAATTGTGTACCCTCTTTTAAAAGTGGACAAGCAGAATTAACATGCATATTAAATAACGCATTTACTATGTATAATATATTTGGTGTGATTTGTATTCAAGTGTGTTAACTAAATATTGACCGCAAATAATTCCTTTTCAGTTGCTGCTCCACGTCTCGTAAAACTTTTAAATATTGATATCTTTAAGAAGGAAGTTATAAATTTTTTCAAGGATGCCACTTATCAGATTATGGAGGAGAGGAAAAGAACAGGACAGGTAATACTTGAAACTCATCATGTTCGAGCTCTTTTTCCCCCTAAAGTCATTTTGCTCATTTGTAGTTAAATATCGAGTTGGGGTCAAATTGGTAAATATGTACAGCATGTTAACTTATAAAATAATCTACAGCTCTCTATATAAAAATAGGCTATCAGTTGTAAAAAGTTTGGACTACAAATTTTAAACCGCCTGAGCAGTATGCTATAAAAACACATGCTAGGCACTGTCTGTTACCGTTATATAAAACTCATTGATTCAGATAACGGTTTTTCAGACTAGAAACGACTTCTTGCAATTGCTGATGGACACCGCGAAGGAGATGCCGACAGAAGACAAGGTTGACATTCCAGAGAAAGGAGGTGATATCGCCTCCAATTACGGGCAACAAGAAGACATCAATCCACATATACTTAAAACAGTTACCTCCAAGAGTAATATTTCTATCTCTAAGTGTTGATTCTCTCTTTAGTTTTTAAATTTCACTCTTCAAGTATTATTTAACTCTTTAATTGTTGTTAAGTTTCACTCTTTAAGTGTTAAAATTATTTTTTGTGGGCCAAACACCAGTTCCGTCTTGCGTTATAATCTAATCTTGAGTCAAACTAAAACAGAATCTGTCCCCAATAATATTTCGCAATTAATCACTGCACTGTACTTAACACCAAAATGAAGACTTCTCCGCTTAACATTTTCTTCATTTATTTTGAAGACAGAAGACAATCCAATACATTTATAAAAACAGCAATTAATTAATTAATTAATTAATTAATTAAGCATTATTTTCAAATGCAATACATGCTGACCCTCAATTTTCGTTAGGGTCACTTCTCAATCTGCTGAAGTTAGGTTTCGGCACCAGATAGATGGCCATGTATATACAAATCTGAGCGTCATCTACATATTATAGTTACATCTCCTGAAAGAAACTTGACGTTTCTTCATCCAGAACACCTTTCCTCCCAACATTAGAGGTCGGAAATATCGATCAAAATAAATATCGATACTATATCGTAGCGTAGGAAAAAATATCGATAAAATATCGATACATGATTTTTTTTTTATTTGATTTTTAATTTTGCCAGAAACGAAATTTTTTGGGGCAAATTTCTACTTTTCATGAATTCATGCCAAAATTGTTTTAGTAAATAAATTATAAAAAATATTTTATTGAATAAATTATATTATCAATCAGAATAAATAAAATGCATTTGGATGTCAATGCATAAATTCATATTTATTTTTAAAGAAAAAAATTTGAAAAGTATTTTACCAAAAATTTTCTGATAGATATGTTTTTACTATTATAAATTATTTTTACTAAAATAAGATGCAAACTCCAGGCTCACGTTTTCAACAGAAAGGCGCTATGCTAATGACTACTAGTAAATGATCTTATCTTTCCATTACCCTATGTTTTCCTTTTGGTTAGGGGGCCATTTTAACTGTCTCTCAGCCATATCCAAACTTTAGTTTTGAAGTTTTTGAAAAAGAAATAAAGAAAATCCAAAAAACTCATGGAACTACAAAACGATCATCAAAAAACTAAAAATATTTGAAAATATCGATATATCGATGACTTGTATCGATATTTAAAAAAAATATCGATAAAATATTGTCTTATCGATACATCGCCGACCTCTACCCAACATGCAAAGACCCTTTGAGCGTCTATTTTGCGCATGCGACCACATGATTATTAGTTGTTATACAGGGTGGGGCAAATAAAAGTGGCGTGGACGAGTGGATACGATTGGATGTGAATGTACGCATGTAACCACACCACATGTACGCAATTTTTGTTGATCAGAGCCCAAAGGTGCCAAAAAATGAATGGTGGTCATTTTCAACATCTGTTATGAGCAGGTTACCGAACTACACTATCTGGCCAAAAGTATCCGGACACCCCTTAAAAAAGTGGTTCTGGCGAGTGACGCAATTTGATACGTAATTGAAAGCTATAGTGGTTTGTCAGATTGTATTTATGCGTTTGTGAGGCAATGAGTAAGTTAAAGGAGCTTAGTGAGTTTGATCGTGGCAGAATAGTGGGATGCCACCTTTGTGGGAAATCAGTTCGTGAGATTGCAGACATTCTACAGAAGCCTAAATCCACTGTGAGTGATGTAATTGTGAAGTGGAAACGTCGAGGCAGTGAAACGGCAGAAAAACGAACCGGTAGGCCGAAAATACTTAGTGAACGCTGCCGCAGAACTCTGAAAAGGGTAGTGAAACAAAATCGCAAGTCCTCGTTGGTGGAAATTTCTCAGAAGTTCCAAAGTTCATCAGGCTTTAGTGTTAGCAGCAGGACTGTCCGTCGAGAGTTAAAAGACTTGGGATTCCATGGTCATGCAGCCGCTCACAAGCCGAACATCACTAAACAGAATGCGAAGCATCGATTGTAATGGTGTAGAGCTCACCGTCATTGGACTGTGGACATGTGGAAAACTGATCTTTGGAGTGATGAATCTCGCTTTACAGTCTGGCAATCGGACGGACGCGTCTGGGTTTGGCGGATGCTCGGCGAACGTTTCTATAGTGACTGCATTGGGCCGACTGTTAAGTTTGGTGGTGGAAGCATAATGGTGTAGGGGTGTTTTTCGTGGTTTGACCTGGGTCCGTTAGTTCCTGTGGTTGAAAACATGAACTCTGATATGTATGTGGACATTCTGGACAATGCTGCACTCCAAACTCTATGGCAATATTTCGGGGAAGGCCCATTTCTCTTCCAGCAGGATAACTGCTCCATTCACACATCGAGGCTTGCACAGACGCGGTTTGACGAAATGGGTGTTCAAAAACTGGACTGGCCTTCTCAGAGCCCCGATCTAAATCCCATAGAACACCTTTGGGACGAATTAGAGCGCAGATTACGTAGCCAGTCAAATCGACCATCTTCACTGCAAGCACTCACTTCAGCTGTGATGGACGCCTGGAAGGCAATTCCTATGGTCACCTATCAAAAATTGGTGGAAAGTCTTCCCAAACGTGTGCAGGCTGTCATCGATGAAAAAGGGGGACCAACATCCTATTTATATGTGCCTCAAGACGCTATAAGTCCATATCACTGGGTGTCCGGATACTTTTGGCCAAGTAGTGTATTTCCTTACCTTTGCTGTGATTCTTTGTAACCTAATATTCTGTTTTCCGGGACACTTTTATTTGTTCCACCCTGTAGTATCCCTAGGGCTCCATACACATTTTAGAAAGATAAATATAAAGCCCCCTGTATAGAAATGTTGGTTGCGACGTGGTTAGGAACAATTTTATTATGAATTGGGTTGACGCGTAATCAGTGTTGGTATACTATACTGCTGGTTTTAACATCACATGAAAATGAGCAGATTGAGATTGAGCCGCTATTAATGGTTTCTTTACTATCTAGCTGGGTCTTAGAATTTAATTGATCTTATTCCATTTTAATATGATTATAGTTTTATAAAAAGGAGACTCGGATTTATAAAAGAGCAGATTTTTAAATAACATTGAATAGTAATATAAATTTATTGCGACAAAACAAAATATGAATAAAAAATACATCGTTTGGTTGCTATAGTAGCCGGATGCCATTTTGACTTTCATAAGAGTTTCCACGTGAAAATCAACAAAAATGAAATTCCAAATATTTAGAATATTATTTAGTTGTGGCTAAGGATCATAGCAATGTTCGTCACAAAGGAAAATGTTCGTTTGAAAATGACTTACTTTTGGGGAATAACTTGCCAGTTATTATGTCTCAACAACTATGACTCGAACTACACAAGCCCCAAAAATTGTGTTACTTCGAATATCTTTAATAGTTAGAAAAACAAAACCTCCTGTAAAAAGTAATTTATTATGAATCGAAAACTATAGCAAAAGACTGTTTATCGCGTCGTCATAGATGGATTATGCAATAAACACACACACACATTTAATTGAATCTCACAGAATCTAACCATGGAACACACGAATAGATAAATATTGAAATTTGGGATGGATATGAGTTTTCGTTCGATAAATAAGATGTGTAATGTGCATATTGGAATCTATATGTTGTTTATTTAGATTTAAGTTTGGATGAGCTCGTGGCCCAGTGTGTGATCTTCTTCATAGCAGGCTACGAAACCACTGCATCCACTATGTCCTTTGCCACATACTTTCTGGCAGTCAATCCTGACATTCAAGACAAAGTGCGAGAAGAAGTAGATGCATCTATCAAGGAGTCCGAAGTGAGTGTTATATGAAATGGGTGGTATGGTCTCCAGTGACCAATAGACATTTTTTTAACGAGAAACTTGGTTCCCCTAAGTGAAGAAAGCGTAGAATTTACCGTTGGTAAATATTCTAATCGGCAATTTTGTCTGGTAACCATCGTAAGTCATTTTACAACAGCAGCTTGCCACTTTAAATAATTAATCCCTTCTTCTCAAGCAATATAATGTTAACAAAATATAAGTCTACTTGACTACATAATAAAGAAACAAAAGTTTACCAGATGAAATAGTCTGTTCACAGTTTGTGTTTTTTAATAGATTTAGATTGGGATTTGAAATCACCCCTTTCGTATAGATCTGACGCGTTCTTCCAATCAAATGAAGTATCCTATTTTAAACTAATGATATCTTTGCGCATTCTGTGTCATTTTCAGAAGGGTAAACAAAAACCTTATTCGTGATTTTCCATAAACTTCCATTTTCGGTTTCCTGGAACTCGTTTAAAATAGAGTTGATGTTTTTTCTAGGACAACATTAAAACTTCTAGTAATATAAAAATAACTATTTAAACCCAAAATATGCATTAAATGTTTGTAAAAAGAAAGTGAAACAAATTATGCGGATTTTATTTCATTCTGAGTTCAAAGATTATTACTTTACTTAATTTAGCTGGTTTGGTGTTGCCTTGGATCCAGCAATGGATAAATATCCGACTGAAATATAATTAAGAGATATTAAATACACAATTTAATAATGAAATAGGTCGTTGACCATAAGCTTAACTTGTGGTCAGGGGCGTACTTTCCATAGGGTTGCAATCACCGGGCCGGTCTGTGTCTTTACAAAATGGGCCTCTTGGGATACAGAAATCTTTTTTCTTTTAGTTTGAATTTTTTTTTATAGAATAAGTTGCCCTCCTTAAATTTTTTTTGAAAAAAACCAATGGATTAAGAAAACTGTCCCTCTCACGGAAGCTACTAACTATTATTGAACAATCAATTTAGTTTCAAAGATATAGTTTGTATATTAAAAAATAGCTTAAAATGTCCCATTACTTTAATTTTATAGTAAAATTTAATCAATTTTATTTAAATTAATTTTATAGATTATTTCCAAGTACACGCAAATTAGACATACATAGTAGAGACATAGAAAATTTGATTTAATTAAACTAATTATCAAAGCAATTAAATTATTAAGATTAATTAATGAATAAAACTTATTTAATTATTTAAATGGAATGTTAAATATACATATTTGTATAAAAATACAAATATATTAAATATTAAAACCATGTGATAAATTTAATTATTTAATTACTGGAATTATTTTATTATTACCAATAACAATTAAAATTTCATTAATGATTAGATTGAAAATTCGGGTCACCATAAATCTAAAATCGCCGGCCCGATTTTACATCCCAGTATGCCCCTGCTTGTGGCCACTTCTTAAGAAAAGTCGTCTAATAAGAACCCATATGTTGGTTGATTGTTTTCAGATTATCTGGCGCCGTCAGCAACACGAGGGCTGTAATGCGCCGAAACATTCGTCATTTGACAAGCCAACATACATTTACAAACACCCATGCCTTACACTGAACTCGAACCCGTAACCTCGCGGTATAGAAGCTAGCACTCTAACCACTATACTGTTTGGTCGGCTGAACCCATATGTTACCAAGCTCATAAAACGAGGGAAATTTGTGGATAATCCAGTGTGCGACAGTCTAGATTAGTCATGATACCAGTTAAAAAAATCGTTTCAAATTGATTCAATTAAGCCAAGTTATGCGCATACATTAGTTCGCCGATTTTACCCTTTTAATTACAAAATGTCATAATCGATATCTATTCGGCACTTGGTGAGGATACTCATCGAAAAAATACCTCGTTCAAATCGGATCAGTACTTCTTGAATTATGAGTACATTTTGTCACTTTTTTTTTTTTTTTGCCAATCTCTAAACGAAACATCGGAATGAAACAAATTTATTCTTCCAATGAGTTTATAAGGAACACCTGGGACTAATTTTAGTATTCTAGTTTCGTATTAGTGATAAGTGCATGAGTCAAGACTTTATAGGAATGGATAAGTTTTTGAAATACTATAGAAAAAGAAGAACACAAAGAAGGTAAAAGCTATGCATGCGTATTTAATAAAAAAAAAATCTTATATCTTATAAGCCATTTTTAAATTGTCTTTAGGGCAAAATGACGTACGAAGCAATTCAAAGAATGAAATATTTGGATAACATCATATCTGAAACTTTAAGAATATATCCACCCGCTACAAGGTAGGTTAAAAATAAATTATTTTGTTTTTTTAAACACTTATCTTAACTTCAATTGATTTAAAGACATTCCAATTTTGTATTTTGTTACATTTTGGTAAGACTGAAAGTTTTTGTATCATAGAAAATCTTACAGTTCCGCTTTGGGAAAAAGTTTATACACTTTTCTTCACTTCGATTGGTTTAAAGATATACCAATTTTGTATTTTGTTACTCTTTGGTAAGACTGCAAGTTTTTGTATCATAGAAAATCTTACAGTTCCGCTTTGGGAAAAAGTTTATACACTTTTCTTCACTTCGATTGGTTTAAAGATATACCAATTTTGATTTTGTTACTCTTTGGTAAGACTGCAAGTTTTTGAATCATAGAAAATCTTACAGTTCCGCGTAGTGAACTAGGGGTGTGGAATATCGCAAAACTTTCAATTACACTACAATACTGATATCAATTTGTGTCGTTTACAGTTTTTATATTTTCATCATTCATTTAGAAAAAATTGCCAGTTTGGTGATATTTTTTACCTTAATTCTTGTATAGGTCATTAAAAAAAAAAAAAAAAAAAAAAAAACCTCCGCCAAATAGATGATTTTGGCGGTATACTTTACAATAATTCTTATATTATCCTTTCTTATAAGTAAAACTGAGGAGATGAGAAAAAATGATCGTTAATGAGGTATGCTCAAGGAAATAGAGCTCTGTGTTAAAGGCATTCGTTTTTCAACATTTTATGCCATTAAAGCATTTTTAAGGGAATTTCGGAGGTAGGGCTGTTTAGAAAACCTTAAGAGGCATTACCATAGCGATTTTGGACAAAATCGTTAGAGCCGTTTTTTAGCAGTTACTGAAAAACATGATATTTTTCAACGGCGCTACCTTAAGCGCTTGCGCGATTTTGACGAAAACTGTAATGGTAGATCTCTGTGCCATTGCCATCTTAGGTCAATTTGTTCGGGAGTTATGCTGACCACAGACACACAGACAGACATTTTTTTTAAATAACTTTTTTGAAATCAGGATGTTCCAAAGCGTAGAGAAATGCAAATATATATATATAAAATAATAATAATAATTAATTGAATACTGTACCTTCATTACCCTATGGGGAATTGAAAGTAAAAAGGAAATATAACTCTAGCAATAGCCCGTATAGATATTATATTCACTTTTTAATGCAAACTATAGTGGTAAATAATATCTTAGTGGTAAATAATTTCTTCCCTTTTCGTTTGATATAATATACATTTCCAGCTTTTGCTATATTTTTATTTGGCTTTATGGGGAGACTCGGAAGTTCTTTCCAGTTTTAGGGAATAGTGAAATCATGGTTGAAATCATGGCTGCTGCTCATGAGCATCACAATACATCAGTCGAAAAGTATCAACTAAACACAAACAAAACTATTTACATAATTTACATTAGTGTAGACATAAAATAGTTGCGAAAAAATAATATTGTATTATTCTCGGTTATAAATAGAATCCAAATTCCATTAGGACTAAATTTTAGAAGTTATTTGCATCCATTCTGTACAAGAAAAACGAAAAATTTCCGTTTTGTATAATTTTCCATTTAAGTTTTGTGTCATTTTAGGTTAGAACGGGTGGCAGACAGCGATTACAAACTGGGAGATACTGGTATCACTGTTCCCAAAGGAATGGTAATCACAATTCCAACCTACGCTCTTCACAGAGATCCCAAGCTATTCCCGGATCCGGAGAAATTCGATCCAGACAGGTAATATATGAAGGGGACGGTGAGGAGGATTTATTCTAAATGTAACTAAATTAATATATATTTGGCCTCTGGACCTACACGATATACTGATATCAACTGAATAAAAACTTGTGTAGAAGCGGTTATTTTGTGTTAGACACTTTTGCCCAAAACCTTATTTTATTCTGGCGGCCTTTCGATAGGTGTTAATGGCATCGTCTTATCTAGCTGATAAGGATTTATCTTTTTAAATACCCAACCCTGATAAGATTTCCAAAAAAGAAAACTTTAAATAGCAGTCAATACATTTTTGATTTAGATGAAAAGGAAAATTTACAAGAGTGTTTTCCTTTTATGGTTGGTTGAACTCCCGGCTGGGAGTGGAAAGGAAGGACTTTGTGAACTAGCACCTGCCTCCGCGTACATATGTGAGAGAACCACCTCTCTGGAACAGGTTGAAGTAAAAAAAAGAATTAATAAAAAAAAAAGGGGGGGGGGGTGGATATCAAATCATTTCGGTGCGGAAGGAATTTTGTGAAGTTGCCATTTCAATACTTTCTCCCTTTTCTTTTATATAAACTGTACATACAATTATACTTTAACTGTACAAACAATTATATAAAACCTCAACTAGTAACAGCGTAAAACACTAAAATAATTCTTGGAAAAAATAATAATTATCTTGACCAAACCACTAAAATGATTATCACATGAAAGATTTCTTAGAACCATGACGTCCATCTCCAATGGATTCCATCAAATGTAAATATTGGAGGTAATGGGGTCGCGGATAAATTGACCAAAGAGGGAAGTGACGAAGTAACGCCCACTGGCTCCTCGCTTACTTATCAAGTTGGTTGTTTTCAGATTATCTGGCGCAGTCAGCAACATGAGGGCTATAATGCGCAGAAACATTCGTCATTTGACAAGCCAACATACATTTACAAACACCCATGCCTTTTACACGGGACTCGAATCTGCAACCTCGCGGTCTAGAGGCTAGTATGCTAACCACTATACCGTTTGGTCGGCGCTTACTTATCAAGAACTTTACTCCAATGAAAAATCTAAACAAAATTGAATCTGGTAAATTTCACGTGCGCACCAGTGGCACTCCGGAACATTTCCTGGCACTTTTCTGGAAATCAAATGCGATCGAGGCTCCCAGACTGCTTTAGCCAGACTCTCAAGTGGCCACCTAAAATGTCTGTAATTCGAACACGGCACAAAAATTTACCCCATTTGTAAAAAATGCTGTGACCATCCAGCCTCACCGGATCACATTCTGAATTGCGTCGGACTTTCAAGAGTGGACTTAACATCAGATCGCCTTATTGTCATCGATTTTCTGGCTGTCAACAATTTTCTGGAGTTGATCTGATAAATGTAAGATCAACTGAGGATAAGCAACAACAACAACAACTAAAATGAAATTGCAGGAAGGTGGACATAGTGTTCAAGTTCGGGTTTGCTGGCTTTTAAACTGACTTTCGATTGACCAAAGACTGCAAAATGAATGTTTAACATATGTCATCTATTTTAGTATACAATATAACTGTTAAATAATATTAGTATTACGTTAAGTATTTAAAATAAATCCTTTTTCAAAAAGAATTGGAATTTTTACAATTCGCGACCTGATGAGACAAAGCCACATAGCTTCAAATTAAAAAAAAAATGAAGTTTCGAAAATGATTTTAACTTGCAAAAGAATGTTTCTCAAGAAAGTTACAGAAATTGAATTTTTTTTTGTAATTTACATTTTTACAATGGAAAAATACATATTTTTTTATATTTTTTTTAGTTTTTTTTAAACTTAAGTAAAAGTTCTTGAGCTCAAATGGAACCCATTTTTATGTTCTTGAAGCTTATTAAATTGAATCTTAATTAGAAATACTAATCTTGAGAAGTCTTGCATACATTAAGTATTGCATTTATTACTTGACTAATTTTATAAGCATTGCTGGTTAGTGATTAATTTACTGGTTACTGCGAATCAGTCATTTAACAGAACTATGGCTAACTTCCTATGAATATGAATGTTTTCAAGTGAAAATTTGGTTGATGTGGGTAAATATTCTTAATAATACTTATCCGGTACACGTTTGGTAAGGTATATTGTTCTCTTCAGGTATATTGTTAAATAAAACGAATGCAGCAGTGGTATGTGGAGAACATGAAATTATTGAAATTCATATATTTTAAAAACAGCTACTTGTTACTAGGTGAGCTCGGCACACCCTTCAGATTTGAAGCACTTTGTCCTAAATAATCTCTACCGCTTCCCATTGTAGGTTCAACATTGAGGAGAGGTCAAAGCGTGACCAGTACACCTATCTCCCTTTTGGTGCTGGGCCCAGGAACTGCGTCGCCATGAGGTTCGCCCTCATGGAAGTCAAAGTGTGCTTGGCGCACGTCATCGCCAACTTCCACATCAAGTTAAGCCCGGAAACAAAGGTAATTTAATGGAACAGAGCATTTCGAATTGAATGTGTAATTTTATATTCACAAGTCTAAGCAATTCCAGGTATAGTATATAAAGGTATGCCACATCGTATAAACAGCCAACGACAATGTATAGATGATTTATTGGTTGCATTGTCCTTGGCTGTGCAAATGGTGGGAAAACAGTTCGCATTCCTGTCTTTTAGGTTGCATTATCTCTGGCTGATGTCGGTCTCTTCAGAGAAAAATATAAATTCTGACAGAAACGTCTTTTACGGCTTTTGAAATATTTTCACCAAATTGTATTAAATTTTATTTCATTTACTTAAGTTTTGACTTAGAAGCTTCTAACATTCTCGTTAAAAGAGTGGTGTTTTAGAATTTTTTTTAACTAAGCTTCGAATTTATATATCGGATTGAAATTTGAGTATTTAGAAGGAAATGATAAGTTATTGACAAGTTCGAATGATGAAAAACTAGAAACTCAATAACTGGAACAATGAATATAAAATATAATTATGAGTACCGTAACAAAAGCAGAGAATATTAGTAAATGTAATTATATAGGAGTCAAAATAAGAATGTATTGGTTAAACGTATTGGGATTTTCAAGTCTCACTGTAGCCATTTTCAAATATTTTAACATATCATAAGAGCATGTTTTACAGTTGTGACAACCTTTACTTGGTAATAAGAACTCTTACTTAGAGCTACTGATTGGAAACTGCAGTTTATTGTGCAGAATCCAGAGTCAATCCAATCTCTTGATGAGTATATGTATGGATTCTTATTAAAAATTAAAGGTGGCCACAATGATATACAACTATACTAAACTCCAACTTAACTTGACATCACTAGACAATAGATCTTCATCGTGCTCATAGGCAATTAAACCATTTTAGCGGAGTGAAGACATAATTCTCGCCAAACCTTATAGCCTTTTGTTCTCTACAGGGTTGTTGGGCTGAGTTTCCTAGCGTGATTTTTTCTTGTGGGACGGGAGAAGAATGAAAAGGGAATTGGATAATACAGAATTCCTGTCCATCCCGTTTGTCGAACAAAAGGCTATATGGTTTGGCGAGCATTATGCTTTCACGCCGCCAAAATCACGCTTAGTACTAAAGTTTAGTACTAAACTCCAACTTAACTTGACATCACTAGACAATAGATCTTCACCGTGCTCATAGGCAATTAAACCATTTTAGCGGAGTGAAGACATAATTCTCGCCAAACCTTATAGCCTTTTGTTCTCTACAGGGTTGTTGGGCTGAGTTTCCTAGCGTGATTTTTTCTTGTGGGACGGGAGAAGAATGAAAAGGGAATTGGATAATACAGAATTCCTGTCCATCCCGCTTGTCGAACAAAAGGCTATATGGTTTGGCGAGCATTATGCTTTCACGCCGCCAAAATCACGCTTAGTACTAAAGTTTAGTACTAAACTCCAACTTAACTTGACATCACTAGACAATAGATCTTCATCGTGCTCATAGGCAATTAAACCATTTTAGCGGAGTGAAGACATAATTCTCGCCAAACCTTATAGCCTTTTGTTCTCTACAGGGTTGTTTGGCTGAGTTTCCTAGCGTGATTTTTTCTTGTGGGACGGGAGAAGAATGAAAAGGGAATTGGATAATACAGAATTCCTGTCCATCCCGTTTGTCGAACAAAAGGCTATATGGTTTGGCGAGCATTATGCTTTCACGCCGCCAAAATCACGCTTAGTACTAAAGTTTAGTACTAAACTCCAACTTAACTTTACATCACTAGACAATAGATCTTCACCGTGCTCATAGGCAATTAAACCATTTTAGCGGAGTGAAGACATAATTCTCGCCAAACCTTATAGCCTTTTGTTCTCTACAGGGTTGTTGGGCTGAGTTTCCTAGCGTGATTTTTTCTTGTGGGACGGGAGAAGAATGAAAAGGGAATTGGATAATACAGAATTCCTGTCCATCCCGTTTGTCGAACAAAAGGCTATATGGTTTGGCGAGCATTATGCTTTCACGCCGCCAAAATCACGCTTAGTACTAAAGTTTAGTACTAAACTCCAACTTAACTTGACATCACTAGACAATAGATCTTCATCGTGCTCATAGGCAATTAAACCATTTTAGCGGAGTGAAGACATAATTCTCGCCAAACCTTATAGCCTTTTGTTCTCTACAGGGTTGTTGGGCTGAGTTTCCTAGCGTGATTTTTTCTTGTGGGACGGGAGAAGAATGAAAAGGGAATTGGATAATACAGTATTTCTGTCCATCCCGTTTGTCGAACAAAAGGCTATATGGTTTGGCGAGCATTATGCTTTCACGCCGCCAAAATCACGCTTAGTACTAAAGTTTAGTACTAAGCTCCAACTTAACTTGACATCACTAGACAATAGATCTTCACCGTGCTCGTAGGCAATTAAACCATTTTAGCGGAGTGAAGACATAATTCTCGCCAAACCTTATAGCCTTTTGTTCTCTACAGGGTTGTTTGGCTGAGTTTCCTAGCGTGATTTTTTCTTGTGGGACGGGAGAAGAATGAAAAGGGAATTGGATAATACAGAATTCCTGTCCATCCCGTTTGTCGAACAAAAGGCTATATGGTTTGGCGAGCATTATGCTTTCACGCCGCCAAAATCACGCTTAGTACTAAAGTTTAGTACTAAACTCCAACTTAACTTTACATCACTAGACAATAGATCTTCACCGTGCTCATAGGCAATTAAACCATTTTAGCGGAGTGAAGACATAATTCTCGCCAAACCTTATAGCCTTTTGTTCTCTACAGGGTTGTTGGGCTGAGTTTCCTAGCGTGATTTTTTCTTGTGGGACGGGAGAAGAATGAAAAGGGAATTGGATAATAAAGAATTCCTGTCCATCCCGTTTGTCGAACAAAAGGCTATATGGTTTGGCGAGCATTATGCTTTCACGCCGCCAAAATCACGCTTAGTACTAAAGTTTAGTACTAAACTCCAACTTAACTTGACATCACTAGACAATAGATCTTCATCGTGCTCATAGGCAATTAAACCATTTTAGCGGAGTGAAGACATAATTCTCGCCAAACCTTATAGCCTTTTGTTCTCTACAGGGTTGTTGGGCTGAGTTTCCTAGCGTGATTTTTTCTTGTGGGACGGGAGAAGAATGAAAAGGGAATTGGATAATACAGAATTCCTGTCCATCCCGTTTGTCGAACAAAAGGCTATATGGTTTGGCGAGCATTATGCTTTCACGCCGCCAAAATCACGCTTAGTACTAAAGTTTAGTACTAAACTCCAACTTAACTTTACATCACTAGACAATAGATCTTCACCGTGCTCATAGGCAATTAAACCATTTTAGCGGAGTGAAGACATAATTCTCGCCAAACCTTATAGCCTTTTGTTCTCTACAGGGTTGTTGGGCTGAGTTTCCTAGCGTGATTTTTTCTTGTGGGACGGGAGAAGAATGAAAAGGGAATTGGATAATACAGAATTCCTGTCCATCCCGTTTGTCGAACAAAAGGCTATATGGTTTGGCGAGCATTATGCTTTCACGCCGCCAAAATCACGCTTAGTACTAAAGTTTAGTACTAAACTCCAACTTAACTTGACATCACTAGACAATAGATCTTCATCGTGCTCATAGGCAATTAAACCATTTTAGCGGAGTGAAGACATAATTCTCGCCAAACCTTATAGCCTTTTGTTCTCTACAGGGTTGTTGGGCTGAGTTTCCTAGCGTGATTTTTTCTTGTGGGACGGGAGAAGAATGAAAAGGGAATTGGATAATACAGTATTTCTGTCCATCCCGTTTGTCGAACAAAAGGCTATATGGTTTGGCGAGCATTATGCTTTCACGCCGCCAAAATCACGCTTAGTACTAAAGTTTAGTACTAAACTCCAACTTAACTTGACATCACTAGACAATAGATCTTCACCGTGCTCGTAGGCAATTAAACCATTTTAGCGGAGTGAAGACATAATTCTCGCCAAACCTTATAGCCTTTTGTTCTCTACAGGGTTGTTTGGCTGAGTTTCCTAGCGTGATTTTTTCTTGTGGGACGGGAGAAGAATGAAAAGGGAATTGGATAATACAGAATTCCTGTCCATCCCGTTTGTCGAACAAAAGGCTATATGGTTTGGCGAGCATTATGCTTTCACGGCGCCAAAATCACGCTTAGTACTAAAGTTTAGTACTAAACTCCAACTTAACTTTACATCACTAGACAATAGATCTTCACCGTGCTCATAGGCAATTAAACCATTTTAGCGGAGTGAAGACATAATTCTCGCCAAACCTTATAGCCTTTTGTTCTCTACAGGGTTGTTGGGCTGAGTTTCCTAGCGTGATTTTTTCTTGTGGGACGGGAGAAGAATGAAAAGGGAATTGGATAATACAGAATTCCTGTCCATCCCGTTTGTCGAACAAAAGGCTATATGGTTTGGCGAGCATTATGCTTTCACGCCGCCAAAATCACGCTTAGTACTAAAGTTTAGTACTAAACTCCAACTTAACTTGACATCACTAGACAATAGATCTTCATCGTGCTCATAGGCAATTAAACCATTTTAGCGGAGTAAAGACATAATTCTCGCCAAACCTTATAGCCTTTTGTTCTCTACAGGGTTGCTGGGCTGAGTTTCCTAGCGTGATTTTTTCTTGTGGGACGGGAGAAGAATGAAAAGGGAATTGGATAATACAGTATTCCTGTCCATCCCGTTTGTCGAACAAAAGGCTATATGGTTTGGCGAGCATTATGCTTTCACGCCGCCAAAATCACGCTTAGTACTAAAGTTTAGTACTAAACTCCAACTTAACTTGACATCACTAGACAATAGACCTGCAACGTGCTCATAGGCAATTAATCTATTTTAGCGGAGTGAAGACATAATTCTCGCCAAACCTTATAGCCTTTTGTTCTCTACAGGGTTGTTGGATATGAGTTTCCTAACGTGAATTTTTCTTGTGGGATGGGAGAAGAATGAAAAGGGAATGGGATAATACAGTATTCCTGTCCATCCCGTTTATCGAACAAAAGGCTATATGGTTTGGCGAGCATTATGCTGTCACGCCGCCAAAATGGATAAATTGCCTATGAGCACTGTGACGATCTACCGTCTAGTGATGTCAAGTTAAGTTGAAGTTTAGTATAATGATGTACAATTTTATAGAAAGTTCTTGCATATTTGACTGTATCATTTCCAAGAAAAGTTACTAAATGGTCGGAAATTTTCAAAAGAAAATGAAAATTATAACTATTAATAGTATATTATAGGTTTTGGTTTCATGTGACACATTAGTCTTTGCTATGAAATGACTGTACACGGAAGAATAAATATACATCATGACTAATTTCTTTTTGGTTTTGCAGATTCCGTTAGAATTCGGATTAGGTCAAGGGCTTCTACAACCGAAAGGGATCTTTCTGGATATGGAGATCAGAAAAGATTCACCACTGGTTAAATGATAAGACTGACTGGAAAATTAACAACAAAATGTATAAAGTGATTTCATTCGAGTTCAATACTCGAATTGTTTTAAGGGGAGTTCGTACCGTAAAATTTATAAATAATCGATTAAGTTTATTATTATTTATTAAATTTAAATTTTTCCCTTTAAAAAGATACTTCATTTGTAATAATACCTCAACTAGAAGTATTTTTAATAAAATTTTGAAGACAAAATTGGTAACTGTTAGTGTAAGTAAAGTTTTCTCTAAAAGTGCGTTTTTCTCAAAACTACATTTTTCATTATTCATGTACCTTTTTCTCAGAAACTACTCAAACTATCTTCTTAAAATTTTTACCACGCATTCTTTTTATGTATCTATATATATTGTAGTGCGATTATTTTTTTTTATTATAAAAATATTTTTTGTTTCGGCTAAAAGACTTGAGATTTTTAACAAATTTGAGTGACTTTCACAAAATTTCCTTTTTTTTTAAATGTAAATGAATTGCTTTCAAAAGCTGATTTCAGTAGAATAACAAGTGTCGGCTAAATACACTGAAAAGATTTTGACTTCTATGTTATTTACTTTCTGAGAAAAGGTACATAAAATATGCCAAATTAACATTGCCGGTATAGAGGATACCAACTCCCCTTAAAGAACGTTTTTATTGAGAGGAATTTTTTCAAATGTGAAGTGTTTCTCGAAACATATGTGGCAGTAAATATTAATTATTTTGATACGAATTCTCTTTATATTTTGACACTAGTTATCAGTTTCACTACAGTTATCTTAATATATTGATAACAGTTATCATTATTTTGATGAAAGTTATACATAGTTGACAGCTCTTATCATATATCAAACGTAAAGAGTAAGAAAATAATTTGAGTATTAAACTATATCACATTTTAGGTAAAGAAATATTACACGACGTTTAGAATGAATATAAAACAACGTAATCAAGATTTTAAAATAAAATTATCATAATCCTCTGTTGTACATTGTTATTAATTGGCATTAAAAAGAGATTTAAAATGGCTACATTTACTGTAATTTCAATGAAATTATCTTGTATGGTGAACTTCGTGGTAATCAATACGCATATTTAATGATAACAATGTTAAAACTTGGGTACAGGATCTAATATCTTTGATTTCATAAGAAAATATCATGACGAGAAAGAAAATCTCCAACTAAAATACAAAAGCAGACCAGGATATTGCGGAACCTTTTTCAGATTCTGGATAGATTATTATTAATGCATTGGCTAAGAAGTAAAGAAAATAAATTTATACCATTTTATATAAATTAAAATAAAAAAATTATGTGTATAAGTAAATGAAGGTGCTAAACGCTGTACAAATAAACTGAACAACTCTCCTATACAATAAAAATACATTTAATTTATGGTTGAAACATTTTTCAAGTCCATCTAACCCAGATCGTTGCTATGATGAAGTCAAATGAATATTCTTTAGATTTCCGCCTTCATTTCACCAATGGCGAATTGACTCTTATTTCCATTTCAAGGACAATTCCTTCAGGTTGCAAAATTCCCTGACATGGTGAGAAAGACATAAGGTACCTGCAATAAAAAGAAAGCCGCTTCTTCACAGTTCAAATACTTATAATACAGTCAGAAATCCTAATGAATGTCATACCAAGACCTAGATGAATGGAATTTATTAAATAACCTTTTAATTGCTTATTCTTCACATGAAAATATTAATCGGAAGCAAGCAATGGAACCAGAAAAAGTTGATAACAATTGGTAACAGAACACTAACACATTTTGGCAATATTCTGTTAAAAAATACAATGCAAGAATTTTGTTCATAATTTGGATTACGTTTTAAGGCTTGATATAATAAAACCTTTATCACACATTTGGGGAAGAATTTTGCGTAAATTTGCTATGGAAGAAATCTCCATGTTAAAATGTTGAGTACTCTCAGGCAAGTAGACAGGGGGAGGGATCTGGGGATATATCCCTTAACGAAAATTTTCAGTTTCCTATTAAAACACACAAATCAAAGGATTTTTTAAAATTTAAAATGGTAAATTTATTTTAAATGTCTTTTTTTTTAATGTCTTAAAATACTTGTTTTCTTGATTACTAAACACAGGCGGCATTAACAAAAAAAAAAAAAAAAAAAAAAAAAAAAAAAAAAAAAAAAAAAAGATTGTTACTTATAATTTCATATCCCCTCATGAAAAAATTCTCTGCATACGCCCCCAGAGTACACTTAAGCAGTCTAACTATTAAGTATAATTACTTTTGATTTGTGTAATAGGTATCCACTTTTAATAAGAAAGACTTTATTCTACTTGATCAGTCATCAGCAGTTCAAGTTTTCTGTTTTCTACATAATGCACATAACTCGTAAAGTCATAAAACTTTAAAAATTAGTTAAATATATACATGTTGCTTTCCAATCCTGACAAAAATTTACATTGCACTGTTGTAATGTAATGTAGCATAACCAGCATTACAGTATAAGCTGTAATTATAACATATTTGGCAGTTTATGCTTCTGGAGTTCTAAAAGATTTCTGGCTACAATTTTACTATACTTTCGGTCACAATTGGCAGTACTTTCAGTTAGATTTTTGTTTGGAATAATTCGTTCCGACGAGATTTTCATTTACATAACTGGTCTGTAGTCTTTGTATTTTAACCTAGCAAACTGAGCAGTATTTAGATTTGTGTGGGCACTGGACAGGTGGATATATTTACATTACCGTTCAACTATAACTGCACATTCTAGTATTATATCGAAATTATACCAATTTAATGTAACACGAATATTTTGAAAGAAGCTTTTAGTTATTTAATTTAATAAAGTTGGGCACAAAGAAGAGACAGATGAGCAGTCTGCCTAGACAGAAAATATGCCTTTCCAAAGAAAGATGAGATCCGAAACATGCATTTTCAAACACATCACATTACATTACACAGTAGAAATGATAGATGTGTTCTAAACATGATTATTAAAAAAAATTGTAAGTCTGCAGATAAATAGATATATTTTTGCTTCTGGGCATCTCTTGATGACGAAATTAGAGATAATGTAAGCCAGGCAAGTTTTTACTTCAATAAGGGCGAACCTCATGGTGACACAACTTCTGGGGCCAGATCCAAAAGGTAGGCAAGTGTAAGGATCACGCTTGGATCTTTCTTCGGGAGTGAACCTGAATAACACAATGGAGCATATAAACATAATAATACGAACCACAAGCAGAAGTGTATTTGGTGTGGAACGATGTTAAAGTACAAGGTGTTAATTATTAAAGTTCAACTTCAAAAGATCTGTAAAAACACTGGTCAGAAGAACCTAAATTTTGACATGTATGTACAAGAAGAAGCAAATGGTAGAGCATAAGAAAAATAAATATATTTCAAATAATTAATTTTTTTTCGTATACAATACCATTGCTTCTTAAGAGACATGATTTAGTATGAAAAAGAATGCAATGTTTTTGAAACTACTAATAAATGATCTTATCTTTCCATTACATTATGTTTTCTTTTTGGTTAGGGTGTCATTTCAACTATCTCTCAGCCATGTCCAAACTTTAGTTTTGAAGTTTTTGAAAAGTAAATAAAGAAAATCGAAAAAACACATGGAACTACAAAACGATCATCAAAAAACTAAAAATATGTGAAAATATCGATATATCGTTGACTAGTATCGATATATTTACTATCGATATTTTAAAAAAAATCAATAAAAATATTGTCGTATTGATATATCGCCGACCTCTAGTGCTATGACATAAGGGGGGGAAAAATATGAGTGGTTTTTTTGTTGTTGTTGTTGTTGTTGTTGTTGTTGCCATATCGTTTCCCTATTCTTTGAGTACATACCAGTCGAATTTCAAGTCTTTTTGACAAGTAGCTTTTTTAACAGCTTTTTGAATGTTGAACTTCAATTATAAACATCCTGTATTGCTTTGTATATATGAACGACGTTTTCTACTCTTTAATAACAAATAATTTAAATCTTAATTATTTGCTTTAATATTTTGGTCTTAATCCAACCGAAAAGAAAAGATAATTAAAGTAAACTTCCCCTTGAGCAAAATGTACCAAACTCTAACAACTTATGTGTTATAATCATTGGAAGATCAGCATGCGAGAAAAGCTGGGATGTTTCTTCAGGCACCAAATGATAGGTAAATGGAACTTCCTATGGCTGTCTATGCCTACGTATCTACTATCTTCTCCTTATAACTCGTCCCGGTACGACATCATATTTTGAGATCATGTTCTCAGACATATTTGATTTTCCTAGATTTTTGATGATTTGAGAGAAAATCGCAGATTAAACTAATATTCCTATTTCCTTATACTCATTTCGTCAAATTATTTTTAAGGGTCAATTTCAGTTGTATCTATTTGTATTTTAATTGATATTCCTTCATACCATTGCATTTCTTTTTTTAATTTTCACTAACTCTACGACCACGATGTTTTTTCTTTGGCAAGTTGGTCGTAGCATTACTTATAGGACAAGTGATCTTCAACAATCCCAACTATAATTGATAACCTAAAGGTAAATCCTTCAATTTGAGAAGACCCTAATATTCATAGTACATCTTGACAGGTAGCTTTCATAAACTCTACAGGAGATGTAATACTTAGATTGTCTTCAAGCATCCCATCGAAATCCATATGATATCGATAGTCCTTTAACACTTGGTTTGACAAGTTAGTCTGGAAAATTCTTAGGACAAATCCAGAAAATTCCGGATACAAACCCATGAATTAAATATTCGATAACTTGAACAAACTGTCTGACAGCCCTTAGTTTGTGTTTCTAAGTTGAATTTGCAGCCAGTCAGTTTTCCAGTAAAGGGCATTTACACGAGGATAGCTAAACAGTAAATACGTTCCGACAGAGAATCGGACAGTTTACTCATCAGGAAAGTGCACATCTACACGGGGAAAGTAAAACAGTTAGTAATTTGGAGTTGAAGATAGATGTTGGATTGCGTTTTAATTCTGAATTGGTTGAGAAAGCGTGAAGAAGTGTTAGCGATTTAATAGTATATTGGTGTCGAACTCTGGTGAAGCTTTTGACAATTAATTGTGTGTTTGAATGAAGAATTAAAATATATTTTAAAGTGGCGTATAACCTCATGGGTAAAAGACTGGGTTCGTAAAAGAGATGTGCTCAGTATATCTGAAATAATTATTCACGAATTTCCGATTGAAGATCATCAAGAGTAGAGAAAATGTCTTAGAATAGCCTTCAACAATTTTAATGAGTTGTAGAGCCTCTTATTTAGGGATTAGGCACCACCGATGTTAAAAAATAAATACTGAAGTGTGTAAACATATCATTTAACTTTTAAAAGAAGAAACATGCTAATTTATAAGCTATATATATTATTAAAAAAATGAATTCGAAGAAAGTAAAGATTTTGAAAATAATTCATTTATATGTCTTTTTAAGTTATCTACAAAGAAATAAATTACGTCAAACATAAGTATTAAAATTCATATACTTTTTCAAGGTTTTTATAAGTTTAAAAAATTAAAACTTGACAGATATTAGAAATGGATGGTCTGGAAAATATCGTTTCTCTCAAAAACGTATCTGCAGACTTGAATCAAATTAGTTTTTACTGGAATGGAGTAGCCAGAGACTTTTCTCGAGAAGGGATAGGAAATTATAACTCAGTAAATCATAACAATTGTGTTTGTTATTAAGGCCAAATATAGTTAGTTACACGTATTTTTTCTACGTATGTTGTGGAATCTAAAATTTTTTTAAATAAATTAATCATTTTAAACAAGATTTCTTTTCGTTTTTACGTTCTAAAAGTAAACTGAGATATTTCGTGCGATATATATACCTCCCACTGGGTAAGTTTTATGCTTTTTTTTTATTCCTTAAAAATGGAATATCAACTACAACAATATATATTACAACTAAATCGTCATAAAACTTCAAAAGTGCTTTGTCTCTTTTAATTTTATTGGAATAATCTATATGACGAATATTCCAAAAACATCATAATTCCGAAAAGCTTCTGGAAATTTAGATTAATCGTTGGAATTTTTCCTCTGTTGCATCTTTTGTTTTAACGCCGCACTCATTTTTAATTAATGTTTTCGATACTCGCTCAGTGATTCCTTCGAAACGAAATTGAGCCAGAAAAAAATAATTCTGGCGGGAAGAGAGAGTAAGAACATTATTGGCTGACGAAGGTCACGTGAGTCTATTTACGGACAGAACTGTCTCTCATTTCAAACATGCTCGAACTTGCTGTTCATGCGAGTTTCTGACTAGTGTCTCGATGTAGGAATGGCTTTTCATGGGAAGGTATCTAGGCGACCAAACTTGTTTCGTATGGATGGCATAAAGCGCCAAATGTTGTAACCTCCGCAGCGCAGATTATTGTTTCTATCTGTGGTATTGTGGTTCCCTACTTCCCTTACAGAAATAAACCATGCTGTGCTGTTGATGGCAGTAATGTTTATAATTTGAAGTTAGCTTAACTTTAGATATTATTTGGGTAGGGAATAGGATAGTTTTTTTTTTTTTTTTTTTTTTAAAGATGTCAATGCAATTCATCTTTTTAAATCATCAATTTATACTACAGTAGGCAAACAAAAAATTTAACTATATAACTATATTCAAATTAAACAAATAGAAATGTCCCAACTAGTTCAAAAAATCTCCATTGGTGTATTAAAAGAGATTTTTTGTTTCAGAATTCCACTCCCAAGTCTTTATTTTATTACTTTTTCTAAGCAAAGACAGCCAAGTTCCATAAAAACTGATAGATATTTTGTTAACACAAACTGAAGTGCTTTAATCGTGCGTTGTTAATTTTGAATCAGTAAACCAAAGTAAAAAAAATTCTAAGCAATGCATTTAGCAAAAAAAAAAAAAAAAAAAAAGGGAATGTTTTCAAGAAAAGATCAAAACGTGATATGTTTACATATGAAATCTTTTACACAAACCTAAATCACCTTTATTAAGTTCTAAAATTATGTTGTTTGCAGAATATCAGAAGAATAAACGCGAGAACTTTTCAAGATATAATATAAAATCCATTTGACAGCCATTCCTTTTTAATTTGTCCGAAGTCTAAGCGCATGCGCGCCACGATAAACTAGGGTTGCACCTTTAATTTCCCCTTTGGCTGCTTGGCTCTCAAAAATTTAGCGTCTAGATACCTTCCCATGAAAAGCCATTCCTTCATCGAGACACTAGTGGAAATTTAAGGGAGGGGATAAAAATTTATGTTATGTTTTCACAACATTTGGAATAAAATATTTACTCAAATTTAAAAATGGTTTCACTCCATCGACTTTCGAAAATTAATACTACAACAATTTCAACTGGAAATTCAAGGGAGAGGATAAGAATTTATGTTATGTTTTCACAACGTTTGGAATAAAATATTTATTCAAGCAAGATAACAATGTACGCTAAGTTCAAAATAAAATAAATAGAACCAATTTTTTAAAAATGCATTCGATACCAACAAGTTGCATGTTTCTAATGGACTGCCAAATAATCCTGGACTGGTGAAATCACAAATGGTATTTTAAATTCCTTTTACCAGTTACACTTTTGTTAAAGTATTTTATTTTGTTCTATATCTATGCAACGAATTGTCATGCTTACGAGCCTTTGAGTCAACAAAATAAGGCTTTAATTTTCTTAATGGGCCTGAATGAGAAATAACTTCGAGAGCCATGATTTCCCAAGGGGCTCATAAGGTTATTGATCGCGGATAATCTAGTGTTTATGTTTGGAAACTTCATTGGAGACTTTTATTAATCCACGCAACCATACTAACGTCAAATGTGTTTTCATAGTTACGATATATACATGTTCATGATCAGGGCCCGATTTAGAAATATTTTTACTGTAGGCCCAACATTCAGAGAGGGGCCCCCAATAGCAAATATTTCCTTACGTCACAATATTACCAGATCAAGCTACATTCGTTAAGACTAACTTTTTACAATTAAAACTCATAGCTTACTTTCACACGATTTCCTCAAAACTTTCGAATTAATCCAGACCATCCATGAGCACTGATTTTAAAGCACACTTTCCTGTATTTTAAACTTACCTTTTACCACAGGGTCCACAAATTATATAGTAATAAAGATTACTTAATTTTATAACAATAATTGTAAATAATACAAAGTAACCTTTCCACTGTTTCCACGATCTTACCAAAAAGAAGGGCCAAAAAAGTCCACGGAAGAGCCTGCAAACCAACCAATCACAAAGACTCTTTCATTTCATAATATAAGAAGTTGTATATGGTTGGTGAACATCTCTTTACAAGAGGTGAGAGAAGGAGAACAGCGGCCTAAAGCCCTTGTCTCCGTGTACATATGAAGAAGTTGTATATGATTGGCTGAACCAGAAATATTTGCTTAATAACGTTTTATTAAGTTAGTTTTTCTAACTTAACTCTCTGTGAGTAAAAAAGAAAAAAAAGGAATTTGCGGATGTAAAAAAAAATTATTACTTTTGTTCAGTACTTCCCATAAAAAAAAACATTATATTTAAAATTTTCAGAAAACTTTCCAAATATGGGGGCCCCTAAGACCGGGCCTAGTGTGCCTAATGGTAAATCAAGCCCTGTTTATGATCTGCATAAAAAGTAGCTTACCGAATGTATGCAAAGTGCTGTAAGCATATATTTTGTAAGTTATTTCGGTGTACATTACGCATTAAAAAAAGTAAGCACTTTTCCATTTCTCTTTCAAAAATTCTTCTGGAGACAATTTCATAACATCCAATTCAGGATTCTTAAAATTTTTCACAGTTAAGACATTTTCTTCCACTAAGTTTTCATAGTCTTGACCATCTTCTAGACTAATTTCTTCTGCCTCTGGACTCTGTATTTCAACTTCAGAATTTTTCTTTTGAGCATGGGTTTGAACAGCATTCACCATGTGAACCTTGACCTCTTCATCTTGTTTTGCTTTTTCAAACAATGCGGCGCTTTCGTTTCCCAAAAGGTACCTTCTTTGATCCAATGAGTCTTTTAGAACAGCAGCTTTGGTCACTATGTGTCCAAATTCACAGTCCAACACTACTTCAGCTAAAGGCAAACAAGTGGGATTTTCTACGAGTGGAGTTCGGATCCACACTGCTTCATTCGTAAGCATTGATGGCTTGACATATTTCTGGCAAACTACGTCAAGACTCGCTCCGGTATCACGAATTATAGGCATCTCGATCCTATTTACCTTTCCCAGACTTGTGTAGGGTTTAGGTACATCGGGGTATCCATAACTGGCAATTACGTTAGAAGCTACGGTTTCAACGTTCATTTTAAGTTTATTCCATTGGAGTCTTAAATACTTAAAGGATCCACATTCGTAGCATCTTCGTAATTTATCACATTGAGCCTTCAAATGAGAAAATGACCCACACTCGTAACAACTAGACTGCTTCCTCCTCTCAAATCGTTTCTCTTTTTCTCCTTCATCGAATTTATTTTCCTTCAATGGAACATTTCACTTGAAATTAAATTCCTCCTTAGGGTGTTGCCCTTCCTGAGGTTTGAAATTATTTCTAGGTAGCTTTTCTTTTCTTTTGAAAATGTTTCTAGCGCTTTCATAGTCATCCAATATCTCTGCTAAATCCTCTGGATCTTTAATATTAATCCAATTATATTAGTTTTTAATGTAAATTCTTTCTGGATAAATGACAAATTCCATGTAATGTCATGTTTGTTATAGAAAAGTAAGTAAGAATTCTAGAATAACTCCATTGCTACACTGTTAAAAAATTCAGTTCAACGTTGAACCAAATTTTGGTGCAATTTCAAGGGTGGCAGGTAGTTGCACCACTTTTTGGTGCAACTTCCACCAACGAAAAATACTGATGAGGAAGTTTCACGAAAATATGGTGCAACCTCGGATCACCGCAACCGTAACGAAACTTCGATTGAAATCGACAACAACCGCATCAAGACCGAAAGAAGTGTCTAGCACAGAGTATTTAAATCATTAATCGAATATCAAGGTACGTAAAATGCTTTATTTTACATATATGGTAAATGTTTTTTGCTTACTGTAAATTATTTATCGATGCAGAAACTGATTTGCCCTGTGTTCAGTTAGGCTTAAGTGATGTTGACAAATTCGCAGCAATGCATTAACAGTGAAATTACCTTAAAATTTCTTATTTCGCGATGTTTTATCGCATTCTTGCTACAAAAGTGACACAACCCAAAATTCTTTTTTTTTAAGTTAAAGTGCATACATAATCATAGATTATATGGGCTGGAAGAACGCTTAAGTCTGTTTCAACTTGAATTTAATATGAAAACAATCTTGTGCCATTCAACTGACTTCAAGTGCATGCAGTCTCGGATTTTTTACTCAAAATGATGAATTTTGAATTATGTCATTTTTGTTGAAAGGGTGCAATATATGTATGAATAAAAAATTATTTTATTCAATAATTATCAGCATTATCTTAAAGTTTATAAACTTTAACTGTTGTGTGCAGTTTCAGACCCGAGTCATTTTTCATGAAATGTTTCCACCCTTGACAGTGAAGAATGGTCCCTCCTCTTTTCAAATAAATAATAGTACTTAAATAATATTTTATTAATTTTCCGTCAACTTTTAATCACGCTTATGGAAGAATGGTTTGAGAGGCCGCTCATATGAATTATGTAACAGTTTACGCCACTTATGCCACGGCAGTTGAAAGTTTAATCATACAAAATATTCAAAAGTTCAATTTAATCAATTTCTCGAACAATTCAATGCATTTTCATCTAAACATGTTTTCTGAAAAAGAATGTTTAAGGCCCCTTTCGTTCAAATTATACGTTTTCAATTAATGCTATTTTAAATGTATTTTTTTCATGCGTAGTTTATTGTCTTTTTATATATCCTTTATTTCAATTCTACCTGCATCACTAATAGACTGAGAGACGACTGCATGTTGAGGTACAACATCGAACATCATTCTGTATTTTTTATAGAATGCGAAGAAAAGTAAGAAGAATGCAAATCCCCTCGTCTGCTGTGGCAAAAATGGCCGAAACTGGTCGAAAATTGACATTTAATGACTTGAACTAAATCCGACTGCCAAATATGTCATAACTTGCTAGTATATTAACCCACTTTTTCTTCTGGTCAGCCAACGCACTTTGATTTTCAATGAAGAAGGACGCAAATGATTTCTGATTTCTGGGTCAGAAAACTAGCATATTTTAAAAGTGTGCTTAATTGGCAACATCAGTTACGTCATTAGGGACATAATATATATTGTGTACTTGACTCATTTTTAAAAGATACGAGTAAGCCGTCGCCTGATATCTGAACCGTCTGCAGCCTTTAATTGAAAATTAAAGAACCAAGGGTTATAAAATAAAAAAAAAAGAATGCTCATTATTCGGCAATCAGACTTAGTTCAACTCATTCCACGTCGATTTTTGACCAGTTTCGGCCATTTTTGCTACGGCAGACCAGTGGACTCATAATCTAACTTTTCTCCACATTCTGTAAAAAAAATTATAATGATGTCTGATGGAATACCTTAACATGCAGCCCTCCTTCGGACTATAAGAGTTTAATTGAGAAATAAATTGCATAAATAATAAATCGTCTCAGATAGTTATCGTTTAAATAACAAAAAAAATTATTCTGTGTAGAGCGACCAGTGATATTTCAATGAAATTGCAGTAAAGCAAACACAATTTTATACTTAATAAAAATAATAATAAACTCGGAACTTAATCATGCTCTTTTGTATATTTCAGTTTCCCGTTGATGATGCTCAGCTCAGCTCACAAATCCATAGGAGTGCGAGATGGTAGAGATCTCTTCTGATCATCACGTTGCAAGGCATCCCAGATATACTAATATTCCTGTCTGGGGGTTTAGGTGGTCAACGAAGATGTCCAAAGTCAAAAGAGTGTCCCTGGAGCCAGTTTGTAGCAACTCGTGACAAGTGGAGTGTCTCATTGTCCTGCTAGAATTGCCCAAGTCCAGCCGAATGCACCATGGACATGAATAAGTGCAGGTGATGGGAGAAGATGCTTACATACCTGTCAGAGTCGTCTCTAGACTAATCAGGTGTCACATATCGCTCCAACAGCACATGCCACATATCATCGCAGAGGCTCCACTAAGTTAAACAGTTCCCTGTAGACATGTAGGATCCATGGATTCATAAGGTTTTCTCCAAACCCTGCTTGTCCATCTGCCCAATACAATTGTTAAGGAGACTCATCAGACCAGGAAACATTTTCTTGTCATCAACAGTTCATTAGTGATATTGGTGGGCCCAGGCGAGTCGTAAATCCTTGTGTCATGTAGTCAACAACGTCATGTGAGGGATTCCGCCTCACACCATTGATGGTTCTTTGAACTGTTTGCACATTGACACTTGTTGATGCCCCAGCATTGAAATTCGTGGCAATTTATAGAAGGGGTGCACTTCCATCTTGTTTAAGGATTCTCCTTAGTTGTTGATGGTCCCTGTCTTTCAAGGTATTTTCCTAACCGCATCGATTTCTCTGAGATTTGATGTTTTACCGGGTAATTGATACACACGGTACAGTTAATTTACCACGGTACTGTTTATTTACCACCTCGGAGATACTATGTCCATCTCTCAAGCGCTGACTATAATGCCACGTTCAAAGTCCATTAAATTTTGATAACCTATCATTGTAGCAGCAGGAATCGATCTAAGTAAAATGAGTACACAATTGAAGACTATGCTGCACCAGAACGTGGTTCGGATATGATTTGGATAAGTAACCTGATGTTCTGTTCAAGAAGACTAGAACTTATTACAAGTTTTATTCTAAAAAAACCTTAAATAATCTAGTACATGTTTTATATTTAATTTATATATAAACAAGGTCTCTACTAGGTCTTGTTCTTTAAGAAATCCTTACTTTTAGTTTTCATTTATAAAAACCTTTAATAATTCTTATTTTTCTCGTAATAGCAATTTAAAATTCCAGCTTATTTATTAGAGCTAACTAGATTTGACTCATTTTCGATATGTTTGTGGTATTAATGGTTTATAATGTGTTGTTTATTTTTAAATAAGATAGTTTATGCTAATTATCATACAAAATCTTGTACAGGTTTGATTTTTAATTCATGTATGCAAGATAAGGTTAGTTCTTATGAAAAATATTAAAGGTGTTTAATAGCTTCTTATTGTATGAAAAGTGTGGGAACCCTGATTTAAAACAATGTTTTTGTGTGCTAAATAAAGTAGACTTTTAAAGTTTCATTTCTACCCTGCTCGTAATAAACATAAAAATGAGCTATCTTTTTCGGTATGTTTGTGGTATAATTGGTTGTCTCTTAGCTTTTTCTAATTATTCTTCATTAAGAATTCACCTATTTCAACATGAAAAACTTACATTTAGTACAAATAACAGTAAAATGACTTGCTCTGAAGGTGACTTAAAATAATTTTTTTAAAAATATATTCTATTTTAAGCTACATGATACCATTGCATAATGAAAGGTTGCTGTAATATGATAAAAAATATAATCTGCAAAGTAATAAGGTGATTTAGTGTTCAGTTACAGACTTTAAATCAACTAAATGTTTTAAAAAGCCTCTTCAGTACTTTTCCGTTAAAGGAGGCCATTGGCAAAATCCAAGTGTGGTACGGATTCTGCGCAAAGATAATCTTTGCCAATAAATGGCAGCAGCTGCCATTTTTTAATAACAAGTTAACTGCCTATGGTTGCAATGATTTGGCTTGGTTTTACGTAAACAATTCTTAATGCAGAATCCGTACTGTACTTGGATATTTTTTACCAATAGCACCCTTTAAGGGAAAAGTACTGCCACTTCTGTATTAAAAATGTATGTTTATAATATATTACTTTTTTACAAATATATTTAAACAGAATTTGTTTGATAGTATAATTTCGATACACATGTCCAACAGGGTAAAATATAATGGTATTCTGAAGCTGTGTTGCCGTAACACAAGTTGCGGTTTGGAAAGTGGGATGCTAATTTTACCAACCGTATTATTATTCATAAAATGTTTTGTAATTACATCTGTTCAGTTTGCTTTTTTTGTAATGAGCAAATAATAAAATATTTTGATTTTGTATTTTCATTTATAATGTGAAGCTGCTATTTAAATTTGAATATATATATAAATGAAATTGGAGGGTGTCATGTGACTCATTTTTCTTGCATTTGAGATCTGATTGAATAAGTAAACAATGTTTTCCTGTTCCAGTATTTTGTGTGAAATAATGAAATATACAGGGCTATAAAAATAGTTTGCTAAAATATGAGAATTGCTGATCTGATCACAATTTTAATTATTTAAAAGGGTTATTGTTGGTTACAATAAATAAAGGTATTCCGTTTTTAAATAAATAGGAATGCTTATTAGAAATAGAATTTTTTTAAATTATATTTTCTACTTTATATGTGAATATTTTATTTGTTGAAAAAAATAAATAAAAATTACTTTAATATTGGTTGTTTCCAAATGGATATACTTTTTAATTAATGCATGATTATACTAACTACTTAATTGCCCTAGTTGAAGAACCCATGCAGTTATATCCTCATTGAATGTTCAAATGATAACTATTTTTTTATTTATAATACAATATACATTAAAATAATTTCTATACAAAATATTATTTATAAAACTATATAATTTATGAAAAAGTATTAATTTAAAACAAAAATAAAATTATTTAATACAAACAATATTTAATTTAAAAATATATATTCTATCCACAGCTATAACAAGCAGGGGGGGGGGGGAGGGAAAAAAGAGCATTGTTCAACATTTAATGCACCTTAAAGTTGAGGACAGAAATCATAAATATTGATTCATCCTTAACTTTAAAATGCGGTACAAAAAATATATAAGGGGGTTTAAACTATCACCATAAAATGGTATAACAAAAACGCAAATATTGGTTCAACGTTTCACCATAAAATAGAGTAGAGAAAACACTAATTTTGGTGCAACCATGCACCATAAAATGGGGTAGCGAAAACTCGAATCTTGGTTCAACCTTTCACCCCAAAATGGTGCGGCGAAAACGCGAATTTTAGTTCAACCTATCACTATAATATGGTGTCTGAGGTAGCACCATTAATTCGTGAAACTAAGCACCAAATGTTGGTGGCAGCTAAATGAGAACCAAACTTTGGTGCAGGGTGGAACCAAATTTTTAACAGTGCAGTAAGGTTCAATATAATCCGCGAAGAAGTGCACCTCAAGTCGCACATGGCTTAAGAATTGCATAAAAACACTGAAGACAGCTAACAAATGATAATTTATGTGCACTGGTTAGGATGTTTTGCGTTGGAATTTCAAGATACACGTACCTCTGCTTATTTCCTTCTGCATAACGTAAATTGGCGACACCAGCAGCTCTCATACACCCCCTCACTATAACATCTCCTCCACCGTGTTTGACAGTGACACATAAATTATAAGTTAATATTTGTTGATTTCGTTTTCTCCTGACCATAACTCGATTATCTGACTCTTGGATATTTAATTTTAATTCATCACCAAAAAGGACTTTGCAAAGTTGATGCGCTTTTTTCTGTTACAGGTACTTATATAAGGCTTCTTATACGGGCTGCGAGTCCATTCAGACCAGCTTTTTTAATAACATTTCTCACCGTTTGAGATGTCACTTCAATGTTTTTGTCAATTTTCAGCCATGTGCGACTTGAGGTGAACTTATTCGCGGATTATATTGAACCTTACTGTAGAGTATTTCTTTTATGCAAGCGTTTTAGCTTTGAATATCTTCCGAATCTAATTCTATCCTCAAAAGTTTGAAGCTCAGAGTGTCTTTCAATAATATATAGTACTATAGACTAGGCTTGGGCGATGCATCGATACATCGGCAAAAACCTGTGTGAAATCAACATCATCAAACCGGTGTCATTATTTTCTCAAAACTGATACATCACGATCTTTTTTGACGAGAGAACGATACTTGCCTAGCACTTCAAGGACGAAGAACTGTGCCACGATTCATGAGCGGTGTTCCTAAGATACTATAAAACGTATTGAAACCGTCGACACCGCGCAGTTTGAAACGAGTTCCATTTGCTTTTGCGCAGTACTTCATCAGCAAGCTCACATCGTGATGATACTATCCACCATGCCCTGCATATGCGTGATGTTCCCAATATTGTATAGAAACATAGTGAAACCTTCGACATCAGACCGATTGAAACGATTTCCATTTGCTTTTGTGTATGCCCGATACTTCATCAGAAAAAATCGCATCGTGGTAATCGTATCCACCTTACGTATGTGCGATGAGTATTGAAATTGCGAGGTGGCGCCAGTAGTCTAGTAATATTGGAGATTCGATAAAAAAATATTTCCTTTTATTATTTGAACATTATTTATGTTGTTCTCATAACTCTTGGAAAACATTTATATTTTTATTTAGTAGTCATCAGATATAAGATCTTGATATCTATTTTTGGAATTCTATTGAGCATTTCCTACACTTTTTGTGTTTCATTTTTGATTTTTTCCCCCTTATTTCTCTAACCTGAAAGAAATAAAATAATACACTTTTGTATTTTGAAATCTTTTATATTAACTTCAAGATTTTTTTTATCGTGCTATTATTTTATTTTGCTTTATTTATTAACGCAAGGGGATTGCGGTATTCTGGCGCAGTAATTTCTGTCTAGTTCTTAAGTTAAGATAATCTGGTTATTTATTGCTATGAGCTGTTTGTTATATCTGCCAAAATCAATGTGAACTAGTGCATGGACTAATCACAGTTGTTTCTCTAGTTTGATTGCTTGAATACTAATAAACAATTTTTTCTCATTTAAGTTGAAGGATTTTCTCTTCGGTCTCGTAAGTAAATAAATGTTTCATAATTTTTTTTTTCAGTTTGTACAATTTGAATAAAGTTTATTTCCATAAGATTAATTACTCAATCCAACAATGCTTCTTAAAAATGTGGAAATGCAAACTTTTTTGGCATAAAATAAAGATTATTAGAATTTTAAATGTTATGCATTAATTTTAATAGTTATATTGTATGTAATAAAATATTCATTATAAAGTGTGTTTTTGATTTAATAATTAAGAATATCCAATAATTAAAGTAACATGTGCACCTTCAGGAAATGCACTTGTCCTCCACCCCCCTCACCCTCCCGGCTTATACCCCCTTGTGTGCTTTGTGTATCCCCCTGAAAATAATTCGGTCGCTGCTCATGTTATTTAAAATAAACTTCCTAAAACTATAAAAAACTATAATGAATTTAGTTAAATTTTACAAAGCTAAGTAAACATAACTTTTGGCTATATAGCGTGTTATGAAAACGTTGTTTTGTAGTATTTTGTAACAAAAAATATGCGCATAGTTAACATCGCGATGTATCGTGACATCGTGATGTTTGCTTTCCGATATATCAACGATGCAGAAATGTTAACATCGCCCATGCCTACTATAGACTTCAATATATTAAAGATTTCATCAATTTTTTTCGTAGATAATCCAACATTTCATAATTGAATCACCAACTCAAGAATAGGTATAGGAACTCCATTTTAAGACAATCAGCTACAATCTAAAATTAAACAATCGATGCTCTCATGTCTTCATGAGACTTGCGTAGACTTCAGTTTCGAAAATTTACTGCAAGTCTGTTCTGGAAGACATCAGAATTAATTTTCATATTGCGCACGGAAACTTGTTTTGGATGGCACTTAGCAACATCTCCTAAATATTTCAATGTAAATACTTGTTGAGTTTTGTAAAAACAGACATTTATTATAAACTAATTTTAAAGAATCAAATTAAACGTTATTTCAGTAGTTACTGAAGATATGAAGCAAAAGATTAGAAATTATGGTAATTTATTTGTAACTTTGGCTTCGGAGACTTTTTTATCCACTGTAGATATAATTTAAACAATTTAATGGTAGTTAATACATTTCAAAATTACGTTGATTTTTTATATTGGTCAAAAAATTAGAATAATCAATTCATTCAATACGAATTTGAAAATATGAAAAACAGACAAGATATTTGCATACCTGTTAACTGATAGGTTGCGACAAGTACAAAGTTTTGCACTCGGAAAATCTTACGTTTGTGTTTTGCTGAAAATGGGTCGTCAGCGTGATGTTTCGGAAACAACGAAATCCTGTATTTTATTACTGTTTAAAACTGGAAAGAAACAACAATTTTTCTCGGATCAAATGAATGTTTCACAATCTAGAGTTTTAAAGAAATGTAGAAGAACCGGCCAACTAAAATGTAACCGAAGTAAATGTGGTAGAAAGCTTATAACAACTGCCAGAGATGAATTCAAATTAAAACTAATAAATTCAAAATAATCGCTTTAAAACTTTTTTTTTACATCAATAAGTGTTGGAAAGAATCTATAGATGCTATAAAGTTAACTACACTTAGGTGATTGCATAAATTTGAGTTTCAATCGCTAATCTCCAAAGTAAAACCAAAGATGAACATGAAGCACAGATGTGCACGACTCTCTTGGTGCAAAGAGAAGCTCGTCTGCGTGCAACAAAACTGGGAAAGTGCTTTATTCAGAGATAAATCTGGATTTCAAATATCTGTGGATGAAAGAAGTGTTCGTGTTTGGAGTTTAAAACGTGATGTATTTGATAAATCTTGTTTAAAACTCCAGATGAGCTACTCTTTACACGAGAAGAGTCGTTCACATCTCTGCTTCAAGTTCCATCTTTGGTTTTTCTTTGAGGACCGGCGATTGAAACTCAAATTTATACAATCGCCTAGCTGTAGTTGACTGTACAGCAACATCTGCAGATTCTATCTAACACTTAGTGTTATAAAAAACAGTTTTAAAGCGATTATTTTGGACGATTCGTTTTAATTTGCTTTCATCTCTGGCAGTTGTTGTATGCTTTCTACCACATTTACTTCGGTTACTTTTTAGTTGATTAGTTCTTCTATATTCCGTAAAAATTTTTGAAACAGTAGATTGCAAAACATTTATTTGATCCGAGATAAATTTTTGTTTGTTACCAGCTTTAAACAATGATAAAATACACGATTTCGTTGTTTCAGAAATATCACATTGATGACCCATTTTCAGCTAAAGACTAACGTTAGATTTTTCGAGTGCCAAGCTTAATTGTAGTCGCAACCTATCGGTTAACAGGTATGCGCATTTTTTGTCTGCTTTTCAAATTCATATTGAATGAATTGATTATTCTAATTTTTTTAACTCATGTAAAAAATCGACATAATTTTGAAATGTGTTCAAGCAAGACCCTTAAATTGTTTAAATAATATCTGTATAGTTGTTGAAAATTGTTTCACCCATTCCTGAATACCATGTGGTCCTCTTTTAATTTGAATATATTCATTTTAGACGACGCATTGCCAAGTTTTGTCTAGAAAGTTAAGTTATTCTGTTATTTTGAATTCGGGTTGTAGTAAAAATTGACTGAAAATCTGGTAACCTTGGTTTTGAGAATTGGTTTTCAATTCGATTAAGGCAATTTGAAAACTATTGTTAGCAAGACCATGTGATATTTTAGGAGGTTGAGTTAGGCTACTTGAAAGTGATGCAATTTTCATGGATTTACGAGCGTTAGGGAGAAGGGGACGGAGAAGCCTATTGATTAAAAAAATAAATATAACAACAGTTTCTAAGATAACTTTGTAGAGAGATGTTTGCGTGGATGTTATTCATTTGAAAATCTGCATACATTTTGCTTAGTCTATTTTTTTTTCTCTTTAGAATTTTCTATTTGCATTTTGTTTTCAAAGGGACTGTGTTTATCAGTCAGTATAAAATCTATTTTCAAATTAAAATGTTCACTTGATTATGAAAGACCTTACCAGTTACTAAATACCATACAAATAATAAAATGAATTTAATAAATTGTACAGTGGTGTTAGCATACAAAGTTTCGAATTAATTTTTGTAGTACAAGTGAATTATAGAATATATCCTTTAAACATATACAACAGCAAACAAAGATTTTTATTTTTCAAAAGTACATTGATACCCACATGTCTATAGAAGTTAAGATCTGATTGCTCATTTCGACTAAAAGTCATATTAGATGAGTTCAAGCTGACAATAGCGAAGCTTTTCTAGTTTCCAATTCAAGAATGATACTTTTTGGTTGCAGAATCACTTGACCTATGCCGAATTCCAACGGAACCTGAAATTAGATATATTTTATACATGGTATACAAATTGAGAAAAGCAACTAATTTGATCTAAAATAATCAGGATTCGATGGAATAATATATTATCTCTTTCACACACTATGAGAGTTATTGTGATGAGTCTATGTGTTCCTTACTTTTGTTACACTTAGGCAGAGAAGTAGCCGCGAGATTTGGTTCGTGATATTTCATTATTCGCAAATTGTTTCTTAGAATGTTGAGAAGTACTAAAAGTTCAAATATATACTGGTTTGCTGGAAAACAAAGTCCAAAACTGTTTGTGGCCGACCAAACGGTATAGTGGTTAGCGTGCTAGCTTCTAGACCACGAGGTTGCGGGTTCGAGTCCCGTGTTAGGCATGGGTGTTTGTAAATGTATGTTGGCTTGTCTAATGACGAATGTTTCGGCGCATTATAGCACTAGTGTTGCTGACGACGCCAGATAATCTGAATACAACCAACCAACCAAAACTGTTTGTAAATCCACTTCAAATAAGTTTGAATTTAAACGGATAGCAAATAACACCCAATAACGAGCGTTCTTCTTTTTTTGTCTGGAAACATGTTAATTTTTGAATGAGGAGAAATACTTGAAGTTTAAAAATATACTGGTCTACAAGGTGCAAAAATGGTCAAATGATTAAAAAGAATCTTTTGAAAATCAATCCAAGTTGGTAAAGATAATATTTCATGGTTGGTTGGTTGGTTGTATTCAGATTATCTGGCGCCGTCAGCAACACGAGGGCTATAATGCGCCGAAACTTTCGTCATTAGACAAGCCAACATACATTTACAAACACCCATGCCTAACACAGGACTCGAACCCGCAACCTCGCGGTCTAGAAGCTAGCACGCTAACCACTATACCGTTTGGTCGGCGATAATATTTCATGAATGGCAAAATTCAATGAATGCTATCCTTGCCAACTTAGTTCAGTTTACAATTATTATAACCCGTAAAAACAGAGTTTTTAAAAAATTCTTTATATGCATTGTCAATTTTTGTATTCATTAACACAGTACCGATATCAAAAACACTTCGATCAACACAATGTGTGGCAAACTACTTTTCAAAATTTATTTATTAAAAATGAACGTGAATGTCATTCAAAAATCATTTATTTATTCAGTTTGAAGTAATTTCATTATTTATTTAATTAAAAAAAAATTGGAATCAGGAAAGAGTTTCAACAATGGTCGGTCCAATGTTATTTTTTGATGACGGCAAGTTGATTTATTAGTATTCCGTAAAAGTGACCTTTTAGTGACAGTAACAGCCCCAAAATTTGATAGAATGTATTGTTATCGACATCGAACCTATCTGCCAAAGTTTCAACCCGATTGGATAACGGCAAGCGGGGTAATTTGGTCTCCGCAGATTCCGCTCCAATCGACAAACAACCATACATACAGCGGGTAAAAAAAGTCTCCGTACGGAAGCCAAAGTTACAAATAAATTAGCATAATTTCTAATCTTTTGCTTTATATCTTCAGTAACTATTGAAATATGTTTAATTTGATTCTTTAAAATAAGTTTCTTATCAATGCTTGTTTTTACAATACTCAGCAAGTATTTAAATTTAAATATTTAGGAGATGTTGCTAAGTGCCATGCAAAAAAAGTTTCCGTCAACAAAATGAAAATTAACTCTGACGTCTTCCACAACAGACTTGCAGTAAATTTTCCACACAGAAGTGTACGCAAGTGTCATGATGACATGATAGCAACAATTGTTTTATTTTGGCTTGTTGTTGATTGTCTTAAAATGGAGTTCCTAAATCTATTCGTGAGTTGGCGATTCAGTTATGAAATGATGGATTATCTATGAAAAAAATTTACGAAATATTTAATATATTGTAGTCTACAGTACAATATATTATTGAAAGACACCGTGAGCTTCAAACTTTTGAGGATAGAGATCGAACCGGAAAATCTTCGAATCTAAAATGCTTCTATAAAAGAAATATCCTAAAGTAAGGTTCAAGATAGTCTGTGAATAAGTGCACTTTAAGTCGCACATGGCTTGAAAATTGATAAAAACATTGAAGTGACATCTCAAACGGTGAGAAATGTTATTAAAAAAATGGGTCTGAATGGACTTGCAGCCCGTGAGAAGCCTTATATAAGTACATGTAACAGAAAAAAGCGCATCGAATTGTAAAGTTATTTTTAGTGATGAATTAAAATTAAATATTCAAGGGTCTGATAATCGAGTTATGGTCAGGAGAAAACAAAATTAACAAATTTTAACTTATAATTTATGTGGAACTCTCAAACACGGTGAAGGAGGCGTTATAGTTTGGGGGTATATGAGAGCAGCTGCTGTCGGTAATTTAACCCTTTGCACTCCAGTGGCGCCTCTCATTCGCCACACGATTGGATGCCAAACCACGAGAGGACCATTAGGTGTGATGCGGAAATTCGATGCAAGGCCAATGACTGTGTTTAGTTTCTATGAAGCAAATCCATAAACACCAGCCGAACCTAAAATGTCTCGAGTTGCTGATTCCTCCGCGAGAAAAAGGCCTGGTTGGTTGGTTGTATTCAGATTATCTGGCGCCGTCAGCAACACGAGGGCTATAATGCGCCGAAACATTTCGTCATTTAACAAACCAACATACATTTACAAACACCCATGCCTAACACGGGACTCGAACCCGCAACCTCGCGGTCTAAAAGCCAGCACGCTAACCACTATACCGTTTGGTCAGCGAAAAAGGCCTGGAGTGCAATGGGTTAAGTTAAGTAGAAAGAGTAAGCATAGGTAAGTGTACCTTGAAATTCTAAAGTAAAATGTCTTAACCAGTGCACATAAATTGTCAATTGGGATTTGTTTTCAATGTTTTTATCAAATCTTGAGCCATGTACGACTTGAGGTGTACTAATTAGCGAATTATATTGAACCTTACAGTAGGATATTTCTTTTTTGCAAACGTTTTAGCTTTGAAGACCTTCCGGATCAAACTATATCCTCAAAAGTTTGAAGCTGACGGTGTCTTTCAATAATATATTGTACTATAGACTTCAATATATTAAAGATTTGGACAATTTTTGTCATAGATAATCCACCATTTCATAACTGAATCGCGAACTCACGAATAGGTTTAGGAACTCCATTTTAAGACAATCAACAAGCTAAAATTAAACAATTGCTGCTCTCATGCTTTCATGACACTTGCGTACACTTCAGTTTTGAAAATTTACTACAAGTCTGTTGTGGAAGACGTCAGAATTAATTTTCATATGTCGTACCGTAAAATGGGGTGAATCGGAACACTTTTCAACTTTCAAGGTAATAATCGGTTGTAATAAGATCGTTAAGGAACATATTTTTGACATAGAAACTTGGGTCTTACCTTCTTCTTTGAGAATCAACCCAAAAAATTTTGTAAAAACTAGGACTTTAATTTATTTTGAATTTTTTCATGGTGTTCCGATTCACCCCGCAGAAAGGGGTGAATCGGAACACTCGTCACAATTTATGTCTGATCTTATTTAAACGTTTACAGGGTGACAAAAAGTAAATAATAATGCATTGTGGTGAATAGGAACACAAAATTATCATAAAAAAAATCATTTAATATGATATATAAAATTTGTGTTTGTCAATTATTGTCAAAACAAATCATATGTTTGAAAGCGTATTAACTCTTATATAATTCTCCTATAACTCATCCAAATAGTCTTTAAAATTAAAAATACTTTTTAATCTACTTTATGTTTGCGTGTCGTATGACTGCAAATTCTTTAAAATATCTTGAGAAAGGAGAAAATCATTCTCATTTGTTTCAGAAAATCTTTTCGTTCATAAGCGCTTTTTGTAAAACACACTTATATAGCAATAATCTTGTGGATGTAAAACTTTGCTCACATAGTCTTCATACATTTTCTCATATAACTTAAAGATAACGAAGTCATTAAGAGAAGAAACCACTGGAACAATCGGGTTTTCTGCCATGCGGAAACTAGGCTCCTCTTCTGACATTTATTAAAGCCTGCAATCTTGATTACTGTCTTGAAGGGAGTAATTAGACTTTTATTCAGTCGTTGAATCTTGTGTGGAACATATTCTTGCCAAAAACAGCTTTTTAATATCACTTTTCAAGTGTTCCGATTCACCCCCCCAAATCTCAAAATCGATACAAGGCAAAACATAAAAATTCGTAAAATAAAATTTTTTTAAAATCAAGTTAAATTAAGTATGGCATGCTGTTGTGGATGTTTATACTTATCTAAAAATATATTAATAACGTCTATAACTGATACATGCTATTAATTACGGGATAAGTTTTGGAGAGGTTAAAACTCATTGGATTGTATGCACGCTGTTTCAGATTTTTTTTTTAAAAAAAGAACAGTGTCGAAAGCCCCACAAAACATGTTCCAAGATTAAAAACATGTTAACCAAATGAAAAATATATATATAATTAATAAAACTACTTTATTTGGGTAATATAATAATTTCTTTGTAATTTCATGAAGTTTCGTTCCGATTCACCCCGCTGTTCCTATTCACCCCATTTTACGGTACTGAAACTTTTTTTGCATGGCACTTAGCAACATCTCCTAAATATTTAAATTTAAATATTTCCTGCGTTTTGTAAAAACAGACATTTATTATAAACTTATTTTAAAGAATCAAATTAAACATATTTCAGTATTTACTGAAAGATTAGCAAGAGCAAAGATTAGAAATTATGTTATTTTATTTGTAACTTTGGCTTCCGTACGGAGACTTTTTTTACCCACTGTACAAAACGAAGTTAATATAAAGGATTTAAAAATAAAAACTTGTTAGCACTACAAGAAAAAATTAACATTTAAAGGAGCTAAAGTTAGCCAGGATTTGCAGAAAAAAAGGATGTTCCATGTTTGACAAATTATGATTTATTTGGCTTGATTATTGGTTTCCCACTGTAAGAAAGATATTTTTCCTTATCAAACTAGAATATATGGATCAAACGGTATAGTGGTTAGCGTGCTAGCTTCTAGACCGCGAGGTTGCGGGTTCGAGTCCTGTGTTAGGCATGGGTGTTTGTAAATGTATGTTAACTGGTCTAATGACAAATGTTTCGGCACTTTATAGCCCTCGTGTTGCTGACGGCGCCAGATAATCTGAAAACAACCAACCGAACCAGAATATTCAAGTGATAGTATTTCTGTGCATTTTTTTTAAAAAATGCAGAAGGCGTACTGAAATTTGCAGTCGAGTTTCAATCAAAAGCATAGTAAACGTTTGATAAGTCTCCTCTAGTTCAGGTTCGTAACAGTAGAATATTGTTACGAATTTCTGTATATTTGTAAATATTTCGTAGCATTAATTATTTAAAAAAAAAAAATTATGTACACTTCGCCTAAAGCAGTGCAATAGTTCGTCTTTACTTGGTTTGTTTGCCTGCAATGTGTGTCTTAATACTTGATAACGAGTTTTACAGAGATAACGCTGGGAAGCGAGTTTTACAAGGAGCAGGGCATAACACTATGGTAATGGCAATCTTGCCAAATTGGCGAGATAGAGCCAAATTGGCGACGGTTTTGGCGACTAATTTTTGTCACCAAATTTGGAGAGAAATCGCCAAATGTCACCAAACTTGGCGACCATTTGGAGACATTTTAGGTCCCCATGTACATGTATAGGACTTTTAGACTACGATCTGGAAAGTTCTCCAAATATCTACCTCTAGAAGTTTCAAGATGGTTCGACGACTCCTATATAAAGCCGGCCCACGCTGGGGTATTTGCATCGAAAAGTTGGCCAAAACTATTTTCGTGCCAGAATAGTGTTTAAATGTGATAATACTTTAATTTATTGAATAAAATAGTAAATTTTCTTTTTTAGATGAAAAAAAAAATTATTTTATTAAAAATGTACGTTTTTTTTTTTTTTAATTTTTTTATTATACTAATATCATTATCATTGAATAATATTAATGGGTAATTTTATGCTAAACCATTCTGTATCATTAATTTATGATTTATCGCTATATATGTTCAGTGTTAAAATAAAATATCATTGAATTTTCAAAATGTTCATTGAATTCATTATTAATCCCATAATTATTTGGTATTTTAATATTGCTAATTTTACACCAAATAGCTTATCTGATGATTTATTCGAAGATTTTATTCAGATTCTAGTCTGACTTTATTTGGTTTTGGTGGCCAGTGCATTCTTATGAAAGACTTTACTCTTTATAGGGTATAATACATATATTTATTATGAGAGGATCAGAGCCCAATAGTAGTCTATTCCGCACATCTGTATTCCATTACTTTCTAAAAATTTTGTTGAAATATTTCAAGCAATATACCTTAAATACCTCCACAATTTCTTATTTTAGCTACCCAATCAGCAATAAGGCATTTTTTACAACTATGAGATCAATAACAGCGTTTTATGCAATGTTAGAGTCATAGGATGCAGAGGGTATGGCTGTACATAGAGTTTGGCTGTATCCATGGTGTTGTTAGAAAATTTCTTCGTAGCAGCTCTATAACTTCTAGATAATATTTCTAAAATTATCTTCAATCAGGGAATCAAATTGACATTATATCTCGTGGTTTCAGCAGCCAGACCATATCGTTAGAAAATCTTCTACATGTATTGTATTCATTACTTTTTCAAATCTGGGTTTTGGTACTTCAATAATGAAAACCAAGCTTGCTTCCGAACTCTTGGATTATTTAAGTTTTAACTCTATTTTTATTTTTTAGTGTTTGAAGTTGCTACTTTTAACAGGCCAGTTTGAGCGTTAAATGGGGTATGCTATAAAACAAGTGAATACGCCCATGCAAAATAGATCATCTGAATTGAAAGGCCTTTTCATCAATCTCATGTGTTTTTGTTAAATCGTTTTAGTTTTTGGATGTTGCACTGCATATGTAACACTTTATGGTTGGTTTTGTGTTAGTAACAACATGGAACCAACCATAGCAAAAGATGTTTAACTTCTACACCTCCCTCATATTTTATGTTTTTGAATGAACTAATTTTTGTTTGGATGTAATCTACCTCGCGTTTTGTTATATTTATGGTACCCTTAGTGAATTGTAATCTGATTGCTCGAAATTACCGAGGCGATAAGTTGTGAGGTTTTTTAAAATGACTTTTTTCTCAGTTTTTCTCCAAAGAAATCGTAAAGGCACCAGAGAACTTTGAAAAATAATGACGTCTGCTCTTTAGAATTTTGAACTGTTTGTTTGTATTTCGTTGATTGGGATCTGTCACAACTACATTTCGTTAGTAATTCTAATGGCTTTCTCTCATAAAATTAATTGTTTTTATAACTTTCTGCAAATAATTAGGTATAAGTGTATTCGCGAGATCTAATTGACCATGCATATTTATTCAGTCAAAGTATCTGCAACAGTGTTCTCAGAGAAGAAGGGTAAACAACAATTTTTACCAATATATTTTTCTTACTTATCTTTTTAAGAATTCAAACTCTTTATAAGTGAACTTACTTTAAATGTATCATTTGATTCTTATTATGAGCTTAATTTCATTACTATCTTAACTTTCCTTGCAGGCTTTCAGTGGTAAACAAAAAACTATCTAAAATATTCAGTATATTTAAACTTTTTCATCAAATTAGTTATTTTACTATTTTATATTGTATTATTCAAATAGCATACTTAATTTGCATTATAAATTATCATAAGTAATGATAAATTGAAAACATAAGTGAAGTTTCTGCGAGTACGTCAAAATGACGTCATCTACATCAACGCTTGTAATATCCGCATCCGCAAAATGTTTTTAAGGTATAAGGAACTAGAATATGTGGTCTTTAAAATGGTATAAAAATCACTACTCAATAAGACTCAATCGTATAACAAAAACACTCGTGAAAATAAAATATTCCAAGAAAAATTAGCTGAGTTCTGTGACTGAACAAAATTTAATTGGCTCATTAAATTTAGATAAATTTAAATTTTAAGTGGTAAAATCTTTAATTATAAACCTTAAGGAGACACACATATCGTGTTGAAATTAAAATTGAAACAAAAAGTTTAAAATTTGGCTTGTTAAAATATTGTGCTCGCATTGGTGATAGAAAAGAGAAATACACACTTCGTGCAAACGTTAACTTTCGATTAATCGATAAGACATTTAGGATCTCAGAGCAGTTGTGTTATCAAGTTTTTAACTGCTGTTTTGTGCTCTATTGTTGTGAAAAGAGCTGCATTGAGTGTACTAGAACGAGAAGTTCTGGAGTTGTAAGAGAAAGTTATATTGGAATACATTTCTGCAAGTTTTGATCTGCTTTGGCTTCAAGTCTTTCGATCCCATCCACGCAACAATATAGTACTATGTGCGCAGGTTATCAGTACCATCATAGAAGTTGTGATTTGGCCGGAACTATATCTTTTACACGGAAGGATTCACCTTACAGCGTAAAAAGGGATTCTAGTAAGTGTGTCCGTCAGATTGGTTGGTTGTTTTCAGATTATCTGGCACCGTCAGCAACATTAGGGCTATAATGTGCCGAAGCATTTGTCATTTGACAAGCCAACGTACATTTACAAACACTCATGCCCTACACGGGACTCGAACCCGCAACCTCGCGGTCTAGAAGATAGCACGCTAACCCCTATACCGTTTGGTCGGCCCTGTCTGTCAGAACAGGACTAATAAAGGGATGTAAAGGGCCGCGTAGCCCAGTCGGGAGAGTATCGTTCTCGCAACCATCGGGCCTGGGACCGATTAAAGACCGTCGTTTTCGCTAATGGTACTGGGGCACGTTAACCCTTTGCATTCGAGTGGCGAATCTCAGGCGCCACATAATTGGATGCCGAAACACGAGAGGACCACTATGTTTGATGCTGAAATTTGATGCAAGGTCAAAGACTGTGTTTAGTTTCTAGGAATCAAATCCATAAACTCCAACCGAGCCTATAATGTCTCGAGTTACTGGTCCCTTCGCGCGAAAAAAGCATAGAGTGCAAAGGGTTAAATCAGTCGTGGTCACTAAGTCCTCCAAGTTTAAATACAAATCAATACCTCTGGGAGTGGCAAAGCCGAGTCTTCTGCTTGGTAATGCCTCAAAATTAGGAAGTTCTGTATACGGTTGGTTGTGCTACCATCCACCGGGTAGCTACCGAACGAGGTAGAAATGAACTCTTCGGGGGTTATAGGAAGACTTGCGCACTCCCTCTCACTAGCGATTGTGAGCTTACATCATGTGCAGTACTGCTCAATACCGATCTGTACTGGATATGGGGTTGGTACAAAATGCCTGAATTAAGGAGAGGTGCTTTAGTCCCCATAGTCCTTGATAAGAAGTTCTTTGTCACGTTACAAGATAGTATGAATAAAATATTAAAGAATGTTAATAATTAAGTTGCAATGTCACCCACAGTGTAAGCGTTGTCATAGTTTTAAAGAATAGTATTGAGTTTGTCAAGGCAACCAATGTGAGGAGCAATAGCTGGGGGCTATTGTTCTTGAAGTACAACATCGTGTCATATTGCATTAACGTGGTGCGATTAATCCATTACGATATTTACTCATACTTTTTCATCCTTAACACATACTCAAGTACTCATTTTGTCATGCGCCATCTATTTTTATACTTACCATGTTCAGTGTACTTTGATTTTAAAAATAATAATAATACATTTTTTTGTTTTGGACTGAGAGTATGTTTCCGTTTAAGATATTACAATCTTATATTATACCTTAGTCTCCGGGCATCTCTTGATGATGAAGTTGGAGATGACGTGGGCCAAGCACATTTTGACTTCCATGAGGGCGAACCTCATTGCTACGCAGTTCCTGGGTCCGGCACCGAAGGGTAGATAGCCATACTGGTCACGCTTGGCCCTTTCCTCAGGGGTGAATCTAAAACAGATTACGACATTTGTTAATTAATGTAATATATGATTTGATAAGGACTTGTGTCGATTGAAAAGAAGCTGGGGAAGTGTACATCTTAAATGGAGCTTATTAACAATTACAGCCAGCTCAGATAATTTAAAAATTCATTATATCCTCCGAAGACCCCGCGTACATTCAAATACACATCGGATTTTGCGCCCATAATTTTTCTTTGCATGAAATAGCCGAATTCAGTCCTACAGCTGATGATAGTTCCACAAATTGTGACGAAGTAGAGCCAGTAAAGAAACGGCAGAAAACAGTTCCTCTGGTAGTAGAGGCGTCACGAAAAGTTGGTGCGAAGCATATTCCAATAATGGACACTAAGACTTTTTCCTCACGTTGTCAGATGTCTGGATGTTCAACTGGAATTTTTTTTTTTGCGCTAACAGTAAAGTATTTTTATGTGTCATTTCCTCACGAAATTGTTTCGCAGTCATTCATGATTAAATTTCACATCTGAGCAATTAAAATTCAGAATTTTTGCAAGCATAAAGAGAGAGAGTCATTTTTTGTCCCATCTTTATAATCCCAATAACTTTAAAAATACGTTACATAGACCCAAAAGAATAATATACATAAAAATAAGCTTTAAATCATGTTTCAAACAGTTATGGGTCTCAGGAGGATATAAAAAATATGCAAGTTACATGAATTGAATTATACAATGCAAAATAATATAAAGCCAATGTATGTTGTGATAGAGTGAACAAAACTATCATTATTCCTTATCAAAATAGATTTTTTTTTAAATTATATTAAAACGAATTAAATTTTAGAAAAAAAAAAGTATCAAAAACATGTCAATTTGATAAATTTCAAGAAAAGTAAACTAAATTAAATTTTGTCCCCCCATTTCATTCGTGAAATATTCAAAAGTCTTCGGATGTTGGTAAGAAAATTTTGACCGACCAGTATGTTTAAACTGTTCTGGTAAGCAACCTCCAAATGTTGTATTTGATTATAAGTATAAATTTGTGTTTTTGAACTTGTAGGCTAGCAATAAGCAGGATAATGATTTGTTAGGCAGTGAAAGGTTGTGTAGTACTTTTACTTTTCCAGACTTACAATAACGAATTATATACACAAAGAGAAATTCGTTACCTGTCAGGATTAAACTTTTCTGGATCATGGTATATCTTTGGATCTCTTTGGATGGCGTATACCGGAATACTGACGACCATACCTTTCGGAATAATAATATCCGAATCTCCTAATTTGTAATCAGCATCTGCTGTTCGATCTATCCTGGAAATGGATACAAGTAATTAAAAACATTGTAGTTCCGGACATATAATTGAAGCATATACTATTCTTAATTCGCTGATATTTTTTAGCATATAAACAAGGAAGTTATTTCAGTGGCAATTAAATTAAAAAAATAAATAAATAAAAAACCACATGTTCAGAATCAAGAGAAATATATTTCTTATCGATACATAGTTATTTTAATCTTCTTTAATTGAAGTAATACAATTTAATGAGATGATCATTAACTTGCACAGGATTAATATGAATCCACCTTGCCTGGTAAGTGGTGGGTACAGCCTTAGAGTTTCCGATATAACATTGTCCAGGTATTTCATACTCTGAATGGTTTCATACGTAAATTCACCCTGAAATGGTAATTTTTTTTTGTTTTAAAAACTGTGTAAAACTTCCAATACAAAGCACTTAAAACAGTTAAACATAAAGTTAATTTCATCAAAATATTTGAACATAAAACTATATATAAGATGTTTACGAAATGGTTTATATCCACAATATTATGTATTAGGAAATTATGTATGGTAGTATCATCTCATTCTTATTTAAAATTATAGTCCTTTCCGTGACAAAAAAGTTCAGGGAATAGTTAGTTATATTCAGGTGCTATTTCAGGTAAATATCTTTAATTATACTTTTTATTCACTCACTTCTGACTCTCTGAGAGCGTTATCCACCTCTGTTCTCAATCTGTCCTGAACGTCGGGGTTGAGAGCCAGAAAGTATGTGGCAAAAGACAACGTAGATGCCGTCGTGTCGTATCCTCCGATGAAAAACGACACGCACTGTGACACCAGCTCCGTCATCGACAGTTCTAAATTGGAGGAAAGTACAAACGATTATGGACATCCATTACAAAATAGCTGATATTGTAACATGGACATAAGCACAGAAATGCCTCACTCTTGGATGTGACTGTCTTGAGGATGTGTGGATTGATATCTTCCTGCATGCCGTAGTTAGAGGCTATGTCCCCCTCCTTTTCTGGTAAATCTGATTTCTGGTCATCTTCCACCTCTTTCGCTGTGTCCATCAGGAGTTGCAGAAAATCGTTTCTGGTCTGTAATCATTAAATAACAATTTACGTTCTTGGTCTAGGTGGTCACTGAACTGCTTGTTTCATCAACCTCCTGGAACATGTGTTGATTAGATTCTGGGAGAAGGAATACTGCATAATCTTTATATCGAGCACGGGAAAAGGATTTTCCCTTTGTACGACTTTCATAAATCAAAATTATTCGTAGTAGTGTTTATAAAATCAATTTCAAAGTGTAAATACTGTATAAACATCAGCAACTTTTTTCCCTCTTTATATTCGCTATAACCTTTAAAAATCAATTCTCTTTTTACTATTAAATACTTTATTTTTATGCGCAATTGAAACTTTCTTAAGCTATTTTGAGCCCAGATCTAGTTTTCATATGCTTGCCTACTACGAAGAAAACATCCATTCTCTGCTATTTCCTAAATGGCTAAAAAAAAATTCGGCTTCAAAACTTGGTGGAATACATTGTCATGTATAAAGTTTTTAGGCCAATACCTTGACAGAGTATATCTACCAAGTTTCATCGATTGAATGACTGCAAGTGGGTTAATTAGCCATCCACAGACTTTGACCGCCTCAAAAGATTTAAAATAGAAATTATATGAAGAATTCAAAAATTGATTTTTTTTTTGGCAGGATTTTTAAGAAGAAGGTATATCAAAACCTTCTGTTTATTGAAACTTATGCAGTGTGTATATTGAAACGATTGCAACCAAAAACTGTTTTGCAGGAAACTTAATTTAAAAAATTATCACGACGAAATTACATAAAAAAAATATATATATGTACAATTATTTCTCTTAATTTTACAGAAACTGAAGTAAATTTTAAAAATTAATTTGAACTAAATTAAATAAATTTATCAGAAATAAAAAGTATTTTGTCAACTGAAAATAAATAATAAAGGTCTATCATTACTGTTAGTTGTTTTTCTTCTAATCATTGTTATAACAATCCTTCATCATTAAGGTGGTTCCTTACCGAAATTTTTTCAAGAATCCCAATTTTTTTTTCTGATATTAAAAAATAGTTCATACATTCCTGAAGAGAATGATGTTTTTGTCTTATTCTTCCGGTGATTAGAACGCCACAAAATTACCTGTTATTTAAACAGCACTAATGGGTGAAAACCTTGAAGAGGCTGCTTAAAGTGTGTTTTTCGAGCACTAGTGTTTACTTTCATATCGGTTTACCTCGTGATTTTTTAAAATGAAACTTACGGGTCTTTTGGCTTTAACATAACAAGAATATTGGGTGGATATAAAATATTTCGTGTAATAAAACATTACTATTTAAGTTTATTTTTCTGTTTGAGTTATAATTACGATTTTTCCTTTAAAATTATCAGAAAAGTCAATTTTTCTTTACATCGTACACGTGAAGTACAAGCTATTTATACAGATTAAAATAGATTTTTTTATTAACTTTAATTTTTTTGTGTATGTTTGTTTGTAGTAGGCAAATCAACGGAAGGCTAATTAACCTATTTGCCGTCATACAATAGAACTGAAACTTGGCAGATAGATTTTGTCGAAGACAAGACATTCTATCAAATTTTGGGGGAAGTCACTAAAAGTTCTTTTACACACGCTACTATATTACCGCTTGGAAGGAATAATTAACCCACTTGCCTTCATCCAACCGAGCCCAAAATTGGCAAATAGACTCGTTGTGGGACTGCTAGAATTAGAATTTACAGAAGTTTAAAGTTATTTCTTAGACAATAATTAAATTTGTTTCACAATAATTGAAAAACACACAGCACTAAATTCCCAGTAATGTAGCTGCCAAACTCTCTCTCTCTCTCCTCCCTCCCCCCCCCAAAAAAAACACCACTCAGTTTTATTTTACGAGTGTCTTTTATTTATTTTTTACTAATGTGTTTCAGTTTAAAATTTAAAAATTTGTTTGCCTTCTGGGATTCTGATGTGCTAAGAATCTAATTAAGGGGTATGGTACCTATAAAATTATTTTCAGAAATTGCACCACTACGATTTAAACTATTGTAATTTTACATTGTGTTGATGTTAAGTACACATAATTTAAACTACAAAAATATTTTGAATGTATAATTTTTGATTAATTCAATTTTCTAAAAATTTTTCAAACTTTTATCGAAATGCTACCCTTTCCACAATTTTAAGTATTTGTCCATGAAATTTTTCGTATTATAATTGTTAACTATAGTAGGTATGGATTTGAAGAAGCAAGAAAAGGTTTTTTATGTTTTTACACTAAAAACAGCAGAAAAAAGACGTTTTTTTTCAAGTTTTCAACTTTTTAACTAAAATAAAAACAATAAATAAACATAGCACACCTTATTCCATGCTAACTTTTGTTTATCAGATGTATATAAATGCGCTATAAAAATTTCCCAAATCTAACTAAATTTAGAAAAAAGCCTTAGGGATTTAAACATCACGCAAACTGAAAAATAACGAAACGAGAAAAACAGTGTTAAAGATTTCTTTTTCAGCTTTGACTGTGTGAAATGGTTTAGAAAATACAATATAATTTTTTATCTGTCAAAGGTACAAGTATAAACTTTTGTACAGCTATTCAGAAGTATATTCTCCACATTATGGGATAAAAATTGAAAAATTGACATTTTCATCATTTTTTGGGTACCATGTCCCCTTAAAACACATACCGTGCCTTGATTTAATTTCTTGTACTTTGCTGAGCTATTTCTTGTACTATTATGAAGATGCCATTAATTTTTTTTTAATAAAAAGATGAAAGGATATGTATTACTTACTTATATAATATTATTCTTCGTAATTCTACAATATTTACTTTTCTGTATAATTACTATTAATTGAAATATTCGTTTAATACAATGATGGAAGAATTTTTTTTTACATATGTAATATTATGCTTGGTAAATTTACAACATTTGCATTCTCTATTTGTGAATACAACGATCAAAGTGTAAAAGTGCCAAAAAATATTACAATAAGTAAACCTTACTAAATTCTAAATCTTCTAAAGGTTTTTATAATTATTAATAATTAAAACTGAAAAGCGTAGTTTATTTACAATTAGTTTGAAATTGTGAAATTTTATCAAAGAAACCAAGTAAAACTACACAAGCTTTTTTAAAGCACACGTGATTGGAAAAGTTATACCTATTATTCCAGAAGAATACAATCAACCAACAATTTAACACACAAGTTAACTACGTCATAAAATTATTCCCTTATGTAATTAGGATAACGCCAAAAGGAGGTGAAAACGGCCAACTCTGCAACCCTGCTCTCAAAAACTCCTAATCATATGTTTTATTTTGGCTTCAGCCTCGTTGTATAATTGAAGTGGGAGAGCGCAGTCTATTGTGTTTATTATTAGTCTATGTTCGAATCGATAAATTTCCTGAACCATTAAAAATTGGCTATCCATATTTTTGGAGCATTTAATTTATATAGTTTTAAACATGTTGTCTTCACAGAATTTTACTTTTTAAATTCCGTTTTAAAATATAACATTTAGAGTAAAGGATAACATTAAAAAAAAAAAAAAAATTCAATATTTTAACTTTGAGAATTTTTTGAATTTTTTCTAATTCACTCATCAAAATTCTAAAAAGACACATTTTCTTTATATAATTATGTATAACATAAAGCTTTCACTTTGAAAAAAAAATTATTTTTTCTTGACTTATATCAAAATACGCAAACATCAATTATTACAGATTTTTTTTGGTTTTTAATTTTTTTTTTAAATAAATTAACACAACATTTAAAAAAAACATTATCTCAAAGATATATAAATAGTATCTTATACAAAAGATAAGTTTTTGCAATAAAAAAATTTATAAATAATTTTTTTTTTTTTTAAATTTTAGTACCAAGCCTCCTTAACATGTTGGTAACAACTAATGAATTTATTTTTGAATTTCTAAATCCTTACACATATCGGTTGGTTGGTTGTTTTCGGATTATCTGGAGCTGTCAGCAACACTAGGGCTATAATGCTCCGAAACATTCATCATTAGACAAACCAACATACATTTACAAACACCCATGCCTTATACGGGACTCGAACCCTGAACCTCGCTGTCTAGAAGCTAGCATGCTAACCACTACACCGTTTGATCGGCTCACCTGTCCTGTCTTCTTCCTCTCCTCCATGATTTGGAACGTGATTTTTTTGTAGAATTCCATCACGTCTTCGGGGACGAAAGTGAATTTGAACACACTAGTCAAGGAAGGGAACAGTACTGAAAAAGAATTAAGAAAACAATTTATAAAAACAATAAACAACAAGAAAAAAAAAGTAAATTTAAAAACATTGTAAATCGGCTTAGGGCCGTGTACAGTTTACCTTGGGCCTTAAATCCAAGCCCATTGCAAGATCTCTTATTTTTATTTGAGTTTTATAAAACATCGATACATCAATACAACTGAACAACATCAGCACGCTCGATATCTTTTTATAAAAGCAGGCGAGTCAGGCGCATGCGCACTCAATGCCTGTCCTGCGCATGCCCGGACATAGTAGGGACGAACACCGGATCACACTTGTGATCATTTGCAAACAATACTCTTGGGCTATAGCATAGTGTGACAACTAACATGCTACAGCTATCTTGAAAATTGACCAACTGAACATGGTGCCATACATGGTACATCCGATACCACCAACGTTCGAAATTCTTCAAGATGATTCCAACGACACGCAACATGCCATAGCTATCTTGAAAAATGACAAACTGGAAAAGGTACCACCGACGGTATACTCGGTACCCCCAACGGTAATAGGTCTGCAAGATGAGTTCATCGACACCCAACATACCATTGTCATCACGAAAAATGACAAACCGGAAATGGTACCACCGACAGTACACTCGGCACCACTAATGGTCCTAGGTCTGCAAGACGAGTTCATCGACACCCAACATACCGTTGTTATCACGATAAATGACAAACCGGAAACGGTACCACCGACGGTACACTCGGTACCACCAACATGTTTAACTCTTCTACGGCATCCAACATGCCATAGCTTTCTTGATAATTAAGAGATCTTCAGAGCCTTATGCGGTTCGCCCCTTGCAAAGTGAAAATTTTCAACAATACGACCAGCGTAGTACCGTGTAGTTGCACGATGAAAAAGCAGTCAGTATGGAACTTACACTATGAAAATTTTCAACGGTACGACCTGAGTAGTGCTACGCGCAAACTTGTTCATCCAACTTCCTCCATCGGGAACCGGCAGCGGTTGACGTTGATTGAAGCCTTTTTTGTCATACCTTTGAAAAGTGTGGACGGAATATACTTTTGACCAAACGAAAATAATATCCTTGGGCTTAGTGTTGAAGTATGTGCAAAAGAAATTATACTATACATACTTCAGCTATAATTTCTTGATAATTTTGTTTATGGATATTCTTACATTTACGATAAAGGGAATTTCAGTCAAAGCTTTTATGATAAATCACAAAATTCCTTGTCCAAGAAAAATTCGTCATGAAATTGTAGTAATACAACCCAAAGAAACAAAAGTTTTTAATATAAACCCTTGATATGCATTACCAAATTTTATATTCGTAACACAGCACCGAAATCAGCGGGTGTTTGCATCTAATTTTAAATATCAAAAACATTTCTATCAGCAAAATGGGCGGCAAACTACGTTTCAAAATATATTTATTAAAAACTAATGTGAAGTTATTCACTTACATGCAAATACCGTTTTTTTTCTAAATAATTTTTTTTTTTATTTATTTATTAAAAACAAATTGGCAACAAGAAAGAGTCAATGTCAATTGTCTGTTGAATACTATTTTAATGCGATTGGATGACGGCAAATTGATTTATTAGTATTCCGAAAAAACGACTTTTCAGTGACAGTAACAGCCCTAAAATTTAAAAGAATGCATTGTCATGAACCTATCTGGCAAGTTTCAGCCCGATTGCATGACGGCAAGAGGGTTAACTAGGCCTCCGCAGATTTGTTCGACATCGACAGGCATACAAAATTGAAGTTAATATAAAGGATTTAAAAATTACACATTTCCAGATCTACCGCAGGAAAACTTATTTCTTCTAAAAGATCTGAGTTAAAAAACACGATGGGATGTTCGCTTTAGTCTTTCTCTTCTTCTTAGTGTCACTATTGGAGGGGCAATAAAAATATTAAAAATACATGAATATATGCACAAATATATGAAATAAAAATACACAAACATTTACACTAATGTTGATGAATGTACTACCATGTGATCGGTATACTACTTACCAAACATGATAACTCTCCAGTTTAGGCTCTGTTTGAAAGCTTTACTTGCGTATTGGACGAAAAGGTTTTCCAGATCATTGAGAGAGTCTATTTTAGTGGAAAAGGCAGAACTGGCAATCACATCCATGGAGAAGGCACCGTATAATCTACAAATACAAACAAAGTGAAAAAAAAAAAAAAAATGAAATAAAGTGTTTCCAAAAGGCAATAACATAAAATTTTCTGCTCAGTGCGCTTTTAAAAAAAAAAATTTGCAACCAAAGTTTGCTTGTTAGTTTTGGAGAGGAAAACGATATATTCGGGTCGAAACGAATGTGACGTCACTCCATCTGAAACAACTTGGCTTGAAACACAGCAGCGGAAACCAGTTTTGCAAGTTTCTCGCAAATCATGCCAACCGGTATGAGATATAGCAATTGTCTACCAAACCAACACCATCTATTTGGCAGAAACTTCACGATAACCATAGAAACGGAAGGATGTTTTGACGTCACAGCTATAAGGTAGGATTTTGATAGGACTTGCGATCGGACGAGGATTTCGAGCATTTTCTTTTCTTAATATTTAAATAACTAATTTTTTTTAAAGAACTTGTGTTTGAATATTTGGAATCAAAAAGAAATTCTTCATAAATATAAACTAATTTCACTCTTTTTTTAAAAAATGCGAGAATTGTCCATTGTACAAAACTCTTTCGAAACCTCAATTTCAATTAGAGGATAACTTCAAATTCAAATTATTCGTTATAAGTTCAGTATTTTAATCATTGATGACTAATAACTTTCTGCTATAACTGAGAATTTTTTCACATTTAATTTTCCAAATATTTTTTCCCTTCACTCATGGAACCAATAAACTGGCCCCGGTTTGTCCGGTGGCAGAAGCAACAAGCTCATGATTGGAAAATTGTTAGTTCGGTGCTCGGCGGTCACCAAAGATCGTTGTGTACGATAATGGAGGCTGGTGCATATTAAATCTGTCATGGTCCTAAATATCCTGTAGTTGGTGTGATGGGGTTGGAGAGAGGTTCACTCTAAAAGATTTCGATCTCGAATTTTTCTAGATGCTCAAAATTACGAGACGTAGATGTGGTAAGCACTTAATAAGTGGAGGAATAAACAGGCTTCCCACTCAAATCACAAAATGAAAATCAATGACTTTTAAGGACCTAATTCATGTTTTTAAGTACCCTTAAAAACTTTTTTTCAGGCATCATGTCTATATATAAATTTTTTATAAAGTATATTCTACCAAAACAGTTACAATTTGGCGCATACCTAATACAAATAAGTCAAAAAATTCCGATACGGTGCGGATAATAAGTGGCGGTCACGCGGGGATAGCAAGTCTGAGTTGTATTTTTATAAATTTTTCAGTTGGACAACATACACAAAAATTGAGGACTTTTAAAGACCTCTAAGCATTTTCAAAGACTTTCAAGCACCTCTAAGCATTTTCAAGTACTTTCAAGGCCTTGAAAACAAGTTAAAAAATACTAAGCACTTTTAATGACTTTCAATGACCGTGGGAACCCTGATAAACAATCGGAACTTGCAAACCAAACAAGTAAACTTACCTCTTTGCATCAATGTATTTTCCTTCTTTCGAAGCATTTTGGAAATTTTTGACCACTGTCTGGGAACAATCTTTGAATATGCTCAGCATCTGAAAGATAGTTTGCGTTGAATGTCAACTGTCAGACGAATTTCGAAGTTTTTAACCATACTAAAGATATATTACATTATATCTTAAGTTTGTTTCCGGCATAATATATTAACTACAACCTGCTGAATATGAAACTTTCAAAATGTTTTGGGATAGAATCTTTAAACCTAGAATCTATAATCTAAAAATCGAGGGAAGCATTTTAATTGCAAAGACATATTGGTCTTGTGAAGCTAACACTTGCAAGATTTCATAGATTAGGAGTAGAATTTAACTTTTTGCAAAGCAACACTTTTTATTAAACCAACACCATTTTTTTCTTTTCTAAAAATACCAGCAAATATAGAAAGTTACCTGAATTTTAAAATCAATAAGTATCTCCGCCCCCGGTCGCTAACGCTCGCCAACCCCCGGCCATTGCTTCGTAAATCGGGTATATCGCTTCGAAAATCGCCTGCTCAAGAAATTCTCGCCAAACCCAGAACTCGCTACGCTTGCGAATTGCTACAAAAAATACGTAAGAATCGAAAACCGTTCGTCAGTAAAAACTTTGTGACATTATCCAGGAAATAAATAAATTATGAATTACTCTCCTTAAATTTTAGAGCACATGACTTTTTTAAATTATAGCAATCAAATCAATATCGATTATAACTCAACTGTCAAAACAAAGGTTGTCAAATTTTCAGCCATACAATTTTTTATTATTTTCTAGCAAAATAATAATAAAAAAATGTGCATATTAAATAAAATATGTTGAGAAATTTTGAATAAAAGTACCATATAGAAACCACATTTTTGAAAACTACTACTTAAAATAAAGAGCCTAAAAATGTATGTTATTTTTGTTTATTATTTATGGTTACGTCATTAGAAATTCCTGTGGGATTTTGACCATTCAGAACACACCTCAAAAAACAACTTAGAATTTTGTTACTGGTCACAAGTCCTCACGAGATGCCAGCGATGTATTCATGCATGATGCGCATTACCGTAAAATTCAAAATACTACAACTGGCAACACTTTAATTTCTTTTTTAAACGAGGGAGGATATTAAGGCGAAAGACAAAAACACGGCTTAACTAACTGGAATTAATCACATCCGCTTCGCTATTTTAACAATCAGAGTTCTGATATTTTTTTTCCAATCCTGATAATCTGATCCATGTCGTGGAATAATTTTTGAAAAGAAATTGATATTTTTCGTTATTTATAAGAAAACATATTATCACATAAGTTTAAAATTGAATTTTTCGAAATCTAGAATATTTAATAACTCCAAAACTACATGGAATTTTTTTTTGAAAAAAGGTAACTTTAGTGTTTAGTAAGACCTTTGTGTCTCCAAAATATTAGGTTTCTGTAGAGTTTAGTTTTCCCCAGAGAGTACTGCGCATTCATATCTATAATAATAAAACAAGCTGTGTGTGTCTGTCTGTGGATCTATAGAAATCTACTTAAAATTGGAGTAGAGCTCTGAAATTTTTAGACTAAGTAGTTTTGGTCTTTTAATTGTATACATCACAAACAGAATGTTAAAATTTTAATTAGTTCTTTTTTAATAATTTTTTTTTTTACAAAGAAACTTCAAACATAGGTACAGCTCCAAACTTTTTCACATAAGTAGTTTTAGCCTTCTAAATGTAGTTTTGAAAAACAGAATGTAAAAATTTTGATTAGTTTTTTTTTTAAATTAATTTTCTTAATTAATTAATTTTTTTTTTACAAAACGACTTCTAATAGGGTTACAGCTCTGAAATTTTCAACATAAGTATAGTTTTGGCCTTCTGATTGGACTTTAGAAAATCAGAAATTTAAATTTTTATTTAGTTCTTTTTTAATTAATTTTTTTAATTAATTAATAATCATTTTACAGAACGATTTCTACTTGGGCTACAGTTTTGAAAATTTCAACACAAGTTCTTTCAACGAGTGAAATAAGCCTGCGTTTATGTGTCAATGAACTTTTCAATGAACGAAGCGAGCTCGATTTTGCGTAGCTATGAACCTTCCAGCGAGCGAAGCGAAAAAACTGGGACCTATACACGAATGACAGATTTCCGCAACACGAGGCCTCACAGCTAGCTAAAGTATTGCACCTGTTAAAATTTCGTAGCGAAGCACTGGTATTCAGCAAAAAAAAAAAAAAAAAAAAAAAAAGAGAAGTTCACTTTGAAAAGTTTCATTCTTTTATTCAATAGTTTTTGAGTTGTGAGACAGAGAAATGCACGTGGTGGTAAAATTCTGGAACCATAGCGACTCCTTATTTTTTTTAATACAGAGGAGATTCAATTTCCTGATTATGATATGACATCAACCTGCCTGTCTGTTTCAAGGCGACCCATTTTGAACGTCCTAAACTGCAATGTTTTGAGATTTTGGGAACTCTTTGAATTTTACAGCTTGCAGAGATTGTACTTCGCATCTAGTTAAAAAAAAAATCTAAAATCAGAGATTTGAAAGATATTTTTTTGATGGTGGTTTGTAAGTTATAGTGTTATAGCCATTCTAATGCTGTCATAAACTTTAACGTTGGTTATATTATGACGACACAACGTTATTCACACGCAGGGCCGTCACTAAAAATTTTGGTTGGGGGGGGCGTAGACATCCTTTTGCCGACTGAAATCAAGGCATGTCCGGTGTAAATGTAGAAAATATAAATTAAGGTGCTAATAAATTGTTAACTAATTTTTATTAATGTAAAATTAACGTATAAATAATTTTTAATTAATATATGAATAATTCCTGCATAATTAATTATTAATTAATGTAAAACTAATTGTTAATGCATTTTTATTTATTTAATTGTGAATTGTTTTATTTAATGTGAAATTAGTTTGAATTATTTTTAAATTACCGTCTAAACAATTTTTAATATTTTTTATGGCTTTTTATTAATACGTACTTAATGTCAAATTTTAAGTAAATTCCCATCACATTATAGTTAAAGTTCCTTCAAATTCATTTAATTTTTCATTTCTTTTTAGTAAATTAACCCTTCCTCTCCAAACAAAGGAGATTATTTAAGGAAGCGTTTTTATTTGGGGGCAGGGAGGGGGGGGGGGAGAGACATTTATACCTTGCAGATAGATAGAATTCCCCCCCACAATCTTAAACCAATTCAGTAAACTGAGAAGTACAAGTGCTTCATTTCGATACAAGTTTTTTTTATATTTTCAAATTGCAGTTTCGAAAAAAAATAATTAAACGTGTAAAAGTAGTAGGAGAATAGCACTTTAACACGGAATTAAATAGATGAAAATTATTGATCAAATAGGTGACTTTTGTATAATGAATTGTATAAAGGTTGATCAAAAAACAAATTCTGGAAAAATTCTTTTTAAAATTCTGGCGGACTATTGCTACTACAGAAAATTCCCTACGCGAAGCACTGGAATTTTTATAATAGATACAATGTCAGAGACATAAGAAATATGCACTTGCACTCCTTCCCCTCTGGGTTTCGAAAAATAAAGTAACGTGGGAAAAAAAGTGGTAAAATTTACAAGAAAAAAATATATAGATATTAATTTATCAATTTGAACAGAACATTAATGAACAATTATTAACTAACATCCAATTAGGAAATCCAATTCCCATCTTCGAAAAATCAAGGATTAAAGAAATACTTTTGTCGTCTTACATCTCCCTGCAAATAATCATGTAGGCGTTCATGGACACTTAATTGCATTGCAAAAGACAATTATTATTAAAATGATTTGTTAATTATTGAATTTTTAAATACTTTTTAACACATTTTCCTAACTAAAAAAGAAAAGATTTTGATTTTTCTTGAAACGTGTGTTAAGGTATAGATATACGTTGTGAATCGCAAAAATTGACACTAACAGGCATTTTTGTTTTTTCATTCTACAATGTTCTCCAATTCATTATCTTTAAAATGATACCAATAACTTTCTTATAGTTAAAACACTTTTTTAATTACATGCAAATTCTTAAAAGTCGACGTTTAAAACATATTGGAAAAAATAAAATGTCGAAACATTTGAACTCAATTTCTGGAGAAATGCTTTTCATTGTTGAGTGAATGTACGCCAACGATGATATCTTAAGAGTTAATTAACTGATTTTTAAAATTTAAACTGTATAATTTAGATAACATTTCAGAGCACGGGACCTAGCAGGTTACAAAAATTTTGGTAAAAAATAGATTTTTTTTTATGTATTTTAGAATATTTTTATTTTTGAAATTTTTTATTTTTTCTAGTACTTTTCATGTTAAATGTTAAAATTTAAAAAATATTTAAGTTATGCCTTATATTTTGCTTGGGCCCGTGTATCAATACTTTGTCTTTAATTTCAAGTAAGAAATTTGTTTCAAAATTAATTAGGTATTATTTTATCATCGTTGCAATTAGGCCTTAATTAGTGAATTAAAATTCAATTAATTAAATAAATATTTTATTTTCTTAGTTTTTATTACTGCAAATACATTAAATTCTCACAAAAATTTGACACGCTGGCATAAGAACTAAAAAAAAAATTGTCCAACGTGTATGTATACCTTAATAGTAAAACTTAATTTTTTCGTAATAATTCAATCCAGGGACCAACTTCGTAAAAGTAGTTACTTCGAGTATATATTTTTATCAAAATTGCCGGATTTAATTTAATGATTTTTTGTGTGGTTTTTCACTGATATTGTATGGTTTTTCAGCAATAATTTCTGTAAATATTACTCTTTTTTTTTAACAATAATCATTTGTTCAAGAAGGAAAGTATACTTGAAAATGCTAGGTTTTTTTTTCATAAACGGGATTAAAAATGAAATGGATTACTTTAGCATTAAACCAAACTATAATATTTATGTTCAAAAAGGTAAGTTATTCGCAACTAATTGAACTTCGAATTTAGTGACAAAATACTCTATAAAAAAGCATGCCATAATTTTTAGCACAACATACCAAACTGTATAAGGAATAGTACGTGTGGGGTTTTTTGGGAAAGGTGTGGGGAGGGGGAGAGGTATTCAAATCTACAATGTTAATCCGATCTTGAGGAAGAACAAGTTGCACATTTGATCTTCAAAGCAAGAGAAACATCACTGTCAACATGAAATTTCCAAAAACCCACCCCCATTTCCCTTACCCACATGTAATGGTTATGATCCTAATTTGAGATTTATTGATCCAATTTGAAATATTTTTAAAGGTATTTAGACTAAAAATCCATGATAGGTTGGTTGGTTGTTTTTCAAATTTATTAGGTGCAAGGGCAAAGGCCAAACTGCGTCAGAAATCGAGGATAGGAGTGAAAGGATACTCACAATTTGCAATACACTGAACATGGTTGTATTGGACAATGTCGGTCCACACATTTGATCACGGGGAACATTAAGAATTTTAGATAGTATTATAATAAACCTTTCAACACTTTTCCAAAGATTATTTTGTTAAAATAAATTCGATATCGCCTTCCAGTTTACAAGTGGCATGCTTTATTTTGGGAACGCATTTTCAATATATGAAGTACAAGGTGGTCAGAAAGAAACTTTGCCGATATATGGGCCTCTAGCTTCAGTTCCGTTTAACAGATCGAGATGAGATTTCAGGTATAGTTATTCAGAGGTATGAGCTCGAGATTCTGTGAATTTCAACAAATGGCGCTCACGGTTATGGTTATAGTGACATGCACGAAATTTTCAAATGACAACGTCTACTTTTTCCTGTCGCAAAATGATCAGCGCATAAGGAAACCCTAAAGAGAGATGGAACGGTACTTGAATCACCAAAAAAACGGACGCATTATGCAAGCACAAAAAAAAAAAGCCCTGCGAACGGAGAACAAAAACGCGATTGAGGCGCACGATGGAAATTTGCATTTGACAGAGGCCAAAGTTCACATGAGTGCCATCACAGGCAATTTAATCGGTTTTCTAAGATGAATATTTGGTGAGCGGCCTCCATTGCTCTGATCGTGTTTTTGTTGGCAGTTTGCAGATCCGTATTTTATGCGTCCGTTTTTTGAGATACACGTACCATTCCAACGCTCTTTAGGGTTTTCGCATGCGGTGATCATTTCTCGATAAGAAAAAGTAGGCGTTGCTATTCGTAAAACCAGGGTAATCGTGAACGCCATTTTGCCGAAATTCACGGAATTCCGACCTCATATCTTTGAATAACTATACCTGAAATCTCATCTCGATCTGTTGAACGAGACTGCCTTTAGAGATCCATATATCGGCAAAGTTTCTTTATTACCATCCTGTACATAACATCATTTATGGAGTTCTACTTGACATTAATTGTAATAACTTTGTAAAATGTGGGTCAATTTTGGCATACAAAATTTTGATGTTTTGAAATTTTGTATGAAACCTTTAACTCATATGATGTACATTACATACTTTATGTAAATGACGTTTAATGTGTATGTCATGGTTTTTGAGGCGTTGTCTGATGTACCACAAATAAAAGTATATCATCTACTGTAACACATCAAAGTTAGCTAATGTCAGTGAAGATATCAATGATGATATTACTTTAATGTTCCTGTCAAAACGGATATACTTACTCCAATTCGAAATTGCCGACCGTCAACTGAGGCTGCATTGTGATCACGATTTTATAATACTAATTATGAGTTTAATTATTTGTACTTTTTCCATTCAATATGTTTTGAAACATCCGTCAGTAGGGATTTTTGAAAGGAAGGAAGAAATTTCAGAAATTTGCCGACTACCAGCCTTTCTAAAAACTTATGGTAATATTTATATGGTAATATTTGCGTTCGCAGTCCATCATTGTAGCCGGAAAAAAAGACACCGACTCCCCTGTAATAGACTTCTATTGTAAAAATGCCGATTCGTCAAACTCGGGTCACGCTGCATTCAGATATTTTTAATATTTTTGTTCCATTCCCCCCCCCCCCCCCCTCCCCCCACCCCATTTAATTCGATTTTATTGTGGATCGACTTTAGAAAAAGAAAAATTTCGATAAAATTTTTGAAAATTTGCCGACTGTCCAACTTTCTAAAACTTTGGGGGGGCGAGTCGCCCCCTACGCCCCCCGTTCCCGTCGTCCCTGTTCACACGTAAGGACAAACTAATTAATATTTCAATCAATGGGCATTTTGCAGGAAACATGACACCACTCAAAATCACCGATGCGTTATCAATTATAAGATCTTTATTCAAGGCATTCCAAATAACGAGTGATAAGAAACCTGCGCAGCGAACGGCGAACAATCTCCTCCTCTCGCCAAGCTTCTCGCCAATATTCGCCACACACCCCACCGGTGAACAGAATGTTCACCCAATTAAACATATAATGCAAATCAAAGCAAGGAAATAAACAATCAAATGAAAATAAACAATTAAGATACATACTTAAAGATCTTGCAACAAATAAATTTTAAAATTAATTAATGTACTCTTCATTAACATAAATGTGAAAAATAAGAACAAATTAATTTAAGAACATCATGTAATTTCTAAAGGATAAAGCAATTGGATTGGTTTTCTGAAGATACCTTTAGAAGTTTTAACTAAACAAGATCTAACATTATTGTCTCTTCCAATATATATCTCTTTGATTACCCCAAGTTCCCACAATAATTTTGACTTAACATTCCTTTCAGCAATCACCACATCATTTAATTGCAAGATTTTACGAAGAGATGGGGATTTAAAGTTATTAACAGTCTTTAACTGGAGTAAATACTGTTCCTTCCAGCGTCTCCAAATTTGTTTCAAAAGGAGTGTCTGGTAAGTCTTTCTCCTTTGGTATGATTGCTTGGCCGATGTAGAGTCAATCAGTTCGATGAAATGTACAGGGTATTTAGAATCACCGTAACCTAATTCGAGGAAGTGAGCCGGTGTGAGAGGTTCTGGCTCCCCTGGGTCATTCTCTACATAGGTTAGAGGTCGATTGTTGACAATGACTTCAACCTCTGAGAGAATCGTTGAAAGTTCTTCAAATGTCACAAGTGCCTTGCCAAGTATTTTACGCAGTGGTTCCTTTACAGTCTTAACAAGGCGTTCGTAGAAGCCACCCCACCAAGGGGCACGTTCAACTATGAATTTCCAGCTGATACCTTTGTCTGCGACGAAATTTTGTAACTTGCTGTCTTTCAAGATGTTAGTGAAATACGTTAACTTTCTTTGAGCCGCTTTAAATGTACGAGCATTGTCGGAGTAAATCACTTGGCAATTACTTCTTCGTGCAAGGAACCTTCGAAAAGCAAGTAAAAAACACTTTGTGGACATGTCCGATACTAGTTCCAAATGAACGGCTCGTGTTACAGCACACGTAAACAAAGCGACGTAAGATTTTTGAGTATCTTTACTGTTCTTTACAAGGATTGCACCTGTAAAATCAACACCTACGATTTGAAAAGGAGGAGATCGGGAAATTCTATCTCGTGGCAACTGACCACTCAGTTGATCAGCTGATTTAGCATTATATTTTATGCAAATGAGACAGTTGCGAATGACCGTTTTAACTAATTGACGGATTTTAGGTACCCAATAATGTTTTCGAAGTTGAGTCAAAGTTGCAGATACACCACAATGACCTATTTCTCCATGTTCTCTAGTCACAAGTAACTCGGTAAATTTACAGCGTCGAGGAATAATTACAGGATGCTTTTCACCAAAGCATAACTCTGCTTCGAGCAACCATCCAGTAATTCGTAACAAACCGTCTTTATCCAAATAAGGCACTAAACTCTTTATTTCCGAGTTATTCTGAAGTTGCTTGTTACTTCTTAAAGCTGATATTTCAGCAGAATAGAATTCGGTTTGAACGTATTTGATCCAAAAATATTCAGCATTTTGTATCTCATCTGCAGTAAGATACAAGTCAATGATTTATTTAAGGTTTTAACATTGTTCACGAATCGAAAAATCCATGCGGTTACTCTCAAAAGTTTTTTAAGACTGCTGAATCGTTCTATGTCGACAAGAGATTCCTTCGGTTGGGTAACTGCCACATGCACACTGGAACGAAGTTCCAATTCTTCAGAACAAAGTTCCGAATCTAAAATTGGATGATGAAGATTTGGCCAATGGTCAGGTGGTAGTCTAAGCCAAGGTGGACCGTTCCACCACAGTTCGTTTTGCACTAAATTGAGAGCAGATGTACCACGCGAAATGAGATCAGCAGGATTGTCCTTTCCTGGACAGTGTCCCCACCGATCGGGTCAAAGAGCATTTGGATTTCTTCAACACGATTTTTGACGTATGGTTTGAATGTTGAAGAATCGCCGCGAATCCAGTAGTACGAAATAAGAGAATCTGTCCAGTAGTAAATGTTGGCGTCGAATCTGAGGCAAGATGATACCTGTTTAGCCAACCTAGCTGACAATAAAGCTGCTGTCAATTCAAGTCGGGGCAATGTCATTGACTTCAAAGGTGCTACACGACCCTTCGAGCAAATAAAACTCGTCTCAATTTCATTGTTACGAGTAACAAAGCGCAAGTACAATACTGTGCCGTAGTCTGTCTTACTCGCGTCGGAGAAACAGTGTATCTCAAACATTGACACATCTTGTTCTAGTTTACCTAAATAGTACCGAGGTATCTTTATCTCAGTCAAGTCTTCAGCTTCGCTACTCCACTGCTGCCACTGGTGGCGTAGCTTTGGAGAAAGTTGCGAGTCCCAGTCCACTCCCAGAGTCCAAAGATCTTGAAGTACACGTTTCAGTTTGATGACAAATGGGCGATAATCCCTATAGGGTCGAAGATACGCCCAACTACACTTAGAATAAATCTCTTTAATTCGATTTTACGAGACATAAACTTCAATAAGTCTTTCGGATCAAAATAAATCAAATCTCTTTCTGGATCCCAAGAAAGTCCTACAACCTTAATCGGTAGACTAAGATCAACAGCAACAGTTTCAGAGAATTCTGGCTCAACCTTTCTTGTTGCCATGACAAATAAAGTTGCTTCGAGTAGTTCGCCACTTGCGGAGTAACATGCCAGCATCACTGAATATTTGCAAGCACTCCATGGAGGTACGTAGAGCGTCCTGAACATTATTTCGGCCGGATATGACGTCATCAACATACACAGAGCTGTTTAGCAAATTAAATGTATGAGAATACTGTTCCTTGTATTTTTTGAAATGATGTTTTAAAGTTGCTGCAAGCAGGTATGGACTAGGCCTAAGTCCAAAAAGAACTCTCGTGAAATTTAGGACGTAGGGATCATTGTTTAGATTATCAGTCCAGAAGAAACGCGTGAAATCTCGATCAGCAAGGTCCAATTCAATTTGAAGGAAAGCCGATTTCACATCAGCTGTAAAGGCCACAGAATTTTCTCGAAATCTCAGAAGCAGTTCTAAGATATTGGGGTGCAAATTTGGTCCCATATATAGACTTTCATTTAAAGAAATGTTTTTATCTTCGTGAGCTGAACCATCGAAAACGACTCGAAGCCGACTTGTGGTTTTGTCGCTACGTATCACTGCATGATGGGATAGGTAAAATCCCTGACTATTCGACAAAGATTCACAAGAAGTACGCTCAACGATACCTTCCCTAACATAATCATCGATTACATCCTTATACTCACAAAACAACTCGTGATCACATTTGAATCTAAGAACCAACCCCTCAAAGCGTTTACGCGCAACAAACTCATTATTTTGTAAAGCCTCTCTCATACCTGGTCTCCATGGCAAACTTACGCGATATCGACCATCTACGAAACTAATTGAGTTATCAAACTCACTTAGTACCTCTTCATCTCCCTTACTCCAAGACACCGAATCCTTATCATGTATCCCTAAACTTTCAATTTCCCAAAACCTTCTTAACTCAGCCGAAACAGATTCATCTTCACTGTGAATCAAATGCACCGAAGTACATTCGCTCTGCTCATCGCATCTACCCTGAAGAGACCATCCCAGACTGGTGTCGACAGCAACCAATGATGAATCAAGTCTTTTTATTTGATTTGTTAAGGACCAATAAAAATCTGAACCAATTAACAACGAAATTTCACAACTCACAGTTGATTCACTACAACTAAACGTCAATCTAACACCTCTCGATTCCATTTCCTTCCAAACTTCTGGGTTCGGAAGACTAAGTGTCGCCTTAGAAATTTCCTCAATTTCCAATGCCTCAATCATAGTCTCCTGCCCATTCAATACATTCCTTAGTCTAACTTCTACCTTGCAACAAGTTTGATTTTTAGGAGTTTTTGATCCGAACGAGTAAATATTTAGCTTTTCCAAACCTATTTTTTTTAATCCCAATCTACGGGATACATCTTTCTTAACAAAAGTCTTTTCCGATCCATTGTCAAAAAGACAAAATATTTTATCCGATGAAGTGCTACCGATAATTTCTACCTTAACACATTGCAATAAAACGCCACCGCAATTATTCATAACAGAATTTGAAGTCGTCGATTTAATGTCAACAGGGTTTTCTTTCAAGTCTAAATGCGAATTTTGTTTTTTAGAATTTTCTAACTTGAAGCAAATAGCGCGAGCATGGCGACCCTGACAGTAAGTACAAACAATCCCTTTGCAACCCTTTACACGGCAATTAGTGTTGCAACATAAAAAACATCTACGTTCCTTAATAAGCTTATCCCTCTTTTGTTGAACGCATAAATTCTCACACAAATCAGTAGAATGAGTATTATTTTCGGAACAAAATATACAACTAAAATGCGCAGCTGTCAGGAGTTCGGTTGCAGATGCGCTCACAGTTGATTTGTTATGATTTGAAGAAAATCGCGAATTACTCTTTTGTTGCTTCTGGGTTAAGAATCTAGGCGCCCTCTCGGAGAATTTATTCGAAAGTGAGCCTTTGGTTGGTTGTATTCAGATTATCTGGCGCCGTCAGCAACACGAGGGCTATAATGCGCCGAAACATTTCATCATTTAACAAACCAACATACATTTACAAACACCCATGCCAACACGGGACTCGAACCCGCAACCTCGCGGTCTAGAAAAGTGAGCCTTTGATTTGTGACTCATGTGATTTTACTAAAGCGTCCGTGCGCTCACGACTTTGAACTTCATCGCGTAGATATGATGTTAAATCAATGATTTGGGACTGCTTATCTTTATAAGTTCGATTGAATTCTAACGCCAAATTAGGGGGAATAGCTTTCATAATTATCGGAAACAAAAGACAGCTATAAGAATTAGGAGATATTCCTAGCGTTTCGAGTCCCCTAATATTTAATTCCAATTGATCATACAGATTTCTTAACGCGATAACATCAAATTATTTGCGAACTGGGGTCAAATTTAACAAACTATTCATATGATAGTCAACTATAAGCTCCTTACGTCCGAATCTATCTTCTAGAATTTTAATGGCTGTGGCATAATTTTCCGAAGTCAACGTTAAACCTCGTATTGCCAATTCAGCATCAGATGTGACAACCGATTTTAAATAGCAAAATTTGTCCACATCACTCAAACTTGAATTTTCATGCACTGCTGATTTAAATCTAGATCAAAAACTAGGGAAACTACTTATATCTTTGCCTGAAAAAGACTCTAAAGTAAGTTTTGGCAAGTGTGGTTGATTTGTTAAAACAGAAGGAAATGAGCTATTTACAGGAAGTGTTACGTTTTGCTGTTGTGTTTCCCGCGAATTTTGAATACTACCTGAACTTGGAATCGAAACCAATTCTATATAACGCTCAGCGCGGGTTTTCCAAATTATAAATTTATCTGTATATTCTTCACGAGTTAATATTTCATCTTCCAGATTATCGATATCTATTAAACCTTCGACTTCCTTATCGAGTTTACTTAATTCCTCAAATTTAGAAATTAATTGCATATATATTTCATGCACTACTGTTTTGTCGGCAGAATTATTTATTTCGGATTCCAATTTATTAGTTTGCCTTGTCACAATAGACCTTATGACAGAACGAGTCTTTTTTGTTCTTTCTAATAAAGCCAGATTTGATGCATCCATTTTAAACCGAAACACTTTACAAGCAAATCAAATATTAAAATGACAATACCATACTAATCCAAAATGCAGCAATCTAGTACAAATTTCAGCTCCACAAACAGAAAACCAATATTAGAATCCACACTAACTTATTAATTACATTCCTTTAATCAAAAAACGAACAACTTCAATTTTCGTAACACCGACACACGAATCAACCAAAAGCAACGAAATAAACCGAAACAAAAACGAATTACTCACCCCAACATGCAGCGAAAATATGCGCCAATAATCCAAAGTGGTTAGTATCACTCACAACAGCAGAATAATTCCCAACAACACAACATTTCCCGGCCTATGCACCATTATTTGCAGGAAACATGACACCACTCAAAATCACCGATGCGTTATCAATTATAAGATCTTTATTCAAGGCATTCCAAATAGCGAGTGATAAGAAACCTGCGCAGCGAACGGCGAACAATCTCCCCCTCTCGCCAATATTCGCCACAGGCATTGATTGAACTACAGTGCATACACATTTTTGATTTATTCACAAATGTCACTCTTTCCGCGGTTTTGCATAAACTAATAAAATTTAAAAAAAAAAGCTTGTTTACTTGCATTTATTTAAAACTTAAACTAATGAGTTTTCATTCTTTTCTGTATCTTAATAAAGAATTCAGTCGGTATTTTTTTAGTTTGTTTTTAATTGAAATGAAGTTTGTGGGGCTCTCACTCCTTTCGGAGGGATTGAGTTGTTGCGAGATTGTTCAACTCACCCTCTTGATCTTGCCCGTTGTGAAGGTGGGAGTGATGATAGTTCTTATCCTCTTCCAATCCTCATCTCCTTTCATCACAGACACCATCTTGTCTAAGATCTCGTTGTTGGAGATTAACACCTGAATCATATACGCACACAGTAAGAAAGTATGTTGAGAACTGTAAATGTAATTTCATTCCATTAAATTTCTGTATGCCTTTTTAGTCATGGTCTGTGATTTGATCTTTCTAAACTGAGGTTAGTATAAGGTGGCATAATTTAACTGTATATGTTTAGACCTAGAGACTGTTATGATGAACATAACTTCAAAAAATTTGGTATACTATACATTTCGACCATAGAAAATTATATTTAAAGAAACTAGGGATGAGGAACATCGCACAACTTTCAATTACATTATAATACTGATGTCAATTTGTGTCACTTACCTTTTTAATATTTTCATCATTCATTTAGAAAAAAGGGTCAGTTTGGCGATATCTTTTGCAAAAATTCTTCTGGGGCCTTTTTTTTTTTTTTTTTTTTTTTTTTAAATTAGGAAGAAAAAAAAAAAACTTTGCTAAATTGATGATTTTGGCAATATACTTTTCTATAATTCGTATATTATCCTTTAATATAAGTGAAACTGAGGAGATAAGAAAAAAGTATCGTTGTTAAGGTATGCTCAAGTAAAAGAGAATTCTGTGTTAATGGTATTCGTTTTTCAATTTTGCACGCTTTTATCGCATATCTACGGGAATGCTTAGAACTAAGCTGTACCACAGCCATTTTTATCAAAATAGTTAGAGCCGTTTTTTAGCAATCATTGGAAAACATGATATTTTCAATGGCAGCTATCTTATACTCATGCGCAACTTTGACGAAAACCTTAAAAGTAGGTTATTGAGCCACAAACACTCAGCACACCAAATTTGAACATCGTAGGTCAATTTGTTCGGGAGTTATTCTGCCCTCCCCCCCTCCCCCCCTCCCCCCCACACACACATTTTTCTAGACAATTTTTTTTTTTAAATCAAGATGCTCTAAAACGTGAAGAAATGCAAAAAAAAAAAAAAAAAAAAAAAAAAAACCAGATGGAGCAGAAATAGTTTTGAATATCGGTTACATATTTGCTGTCCTGAAGCGTCAGTTTTAAGATGTGTAACTAATTTTAAAACCGTTTATTCACAAGAAATAACGTGGGTGAACTAAGGACACGCATAAGTCAGAGGCTATGGGCTATGCAGTGAAGTAACGTAAAAGCAAGAATTAGTGTATTCGAGTAAACTATTATATATTTTACAGTTTGACTGTTATAAGCATATACATTTCACAATATTGAAATATTAAACTAGATGAGTATTGGATTCCTAAACCAGATAACAGTAGAGTCATAGAAAAGTAAAATCGTACTCACTCGCCGTGTATGAAAAGTCGAAAAGTCTTTAACAAGTATTTCTCGTATGAGCTCAGGAACAGCGACGGAAAGGAAAGGTTTACTTCCTTCATAGTAGCTGTGAGATAAAAAATATATGTACTCGTACTTCGTATTTGAAATATAATGAATTTGATTGAAAGTTTAGTTTTTGTTTGAAATTCACCATACATTTAAAAGGCTAAGCGAGCATTACATGAAAAGGTGTTGAAGAAGATGTGCATGGTCTTGTTCTAATATTACCACGGATTTTCTGAAGAGGGGCATTATATTTATCTAATTGTGAGTTTAATGAATTGATATTTAAATCAGTCTTTAATATTTGTCCTGTCATTCAATTTCTATTTCTCAAGGAGGTAAAGAACTTATGTGATCTGCATTCTTTACCAGCATATCTCTTTCTTTAATGATACCTACATTGAAGAAGAAAAATGTCAGAAAATATTATGATTTTCTAACCATGACATGCAAAATCAACATGTCGCATACCTATCATATGCAACATGTCAAAATACTACTTTGGGGACGTTCAGCTTAATTCTGTAAATAGACATCTTAATGAAAGTAAGATCAATAGTATTTGTGGTGGTCTCGTGTACAAATAACAAATACGACTACTAGACACTAGTGATCACTTTTGTCTAGTGGATAAAGTATCTGTCTGGGGAACTAAAGGTCTCACAATCGATCCTCAGCGACCGCAAAAGAAGTTGCTGTATTTTTTTGGTGACTAACGGACAGTTGAATTATGCTGCCATCTATCGGCACCTTTTGAAAATACTGCACGATTTCTACACAATCATCCAAGCATCTTTGGCGACTCACTGCCAAACGTCAAGCAACCTCCGACGACTCACTGGGAAGGGCTATCAGAAGGTCTCGTGTACAAATAACAGCTACAACTCTTAGACACTAGTGATAACTTTTGTCTAGTGGATAGAGTATCTGGATGGGAAACCAAAGGTCAATCGATCTCCACCTTAGAGCAGGAATAGTGGGTAGAGAGAGGGAAACCCTATTCTCCCTGTTCTCTGGTTGTAATCACGTGACTACCGTCAGTCTTCTGAATCACCCCTTCCCCCTTTCCACTTCTTGTAATGTTATTTCAATGGCTGCCTTTCGTTCTACGAAGAACGTGCTGATATTCGAATAGTGTTTTAAGCTGCAAAATGGTGTCTGCATGTTGTGCCTTTGGCTGCTCCGAAAGACAAGTTAAAGGAGGACTAATTTCCTTTCATAGGTAAGTTCACTGATTATTATTTCAGTTTATATTTGAAGCTTTTTATGTCGTGTTATGTTAAGACCTACAGTAAAACTGTGTTATCACAAAAAAAAGGAGTTGATTTTTATGAAATCTCCGTTCAAACATTTTTATTATTCATCATATCTACGTATTTCGCAATCGTTTGAAAAAAATGTCAGAAATAATTCTTTTAGTTAAGTTTTAATTGGCATACGCCGTAATCGCTTGGCGATATTCAGTTTTCGCCAAATGGTAAAGCAGGTCAGCGAAACGAGCATGTCTGCTCTAAGTCGCGCGCGTAAGGAATATTTTTGAATTGCAAAATAAAACAAATTATTAAATTTATTTGTTAGCTTCCCAAATATTTTTCCAGTAAATCCTATAAAAACAACCAATATACTAATATTTCTCAACTTTCGACGCTGATTACAAAACATTAATATGAATATTTAAAAACATTTTGACACCTTAATGAAAAACATTTTTAGATTATCTTAAGTTTATTAAATTTACTTTAATTAAATATGTAACAAATTATTAAATAAATATATCGAATGAAGTTTAAAAAAAGTTAAAATTATAATATGTGTTTTTTTTTATGTTTATTATTATTTGGATGAAAGTTTATTATTTATTGACCTTTTATTTTAGCTTTCCAAAAGATGAGAACCGAAGAAAATTATGGGAAAGGAATATTCGCAGAGAAGGTGTTTATTTACAGTATATAAATTTGATATAAATATTTCTATTAAGAAATATTATTTTAAATGTTTATAATGTTTATGTCAAGTAAATGGGTTCATATGGCTTGTCATGTTTATTAACAAATAGAACATATAAATAAATTATACAATTTAAATGAATATTTTCTGTAAAATGCAATAAAAATTTCTTTTTATGCAACAAAATTATTTTTATTAGTACAGAAATTAAAATTATCTGTAATAATACAGTTATTTTCTATTTTTCTGGAAATGTACTAATACTTAATTCAAGTATTACGCAATTTTTTACATATGTGTGTTAATTTACAATATATGAATTTGATATAAATATTTCTATTATTAAGAAATATTATTTTAAATGTTTAATTAAGTCAAGTAAATGGGTTCATATGGCTTGTCATATTTATTAACAAATAGAACATATAAATAAATTATACAATTTAAATAAATATTTTCTGTAAAATGCAATAAAAATTTCTTTGAATGAATATTTTCTGTGAAATGCAATAAAAATTTCTTTTTATAAATGTTTTATGGTTTAATTTGTTAAATTAAAGCATGTATAGAAATAACTATTTACTAATTAAATGTAGTGTCATTTGAAGTACTCTCCCAAGTTTATTGAAGTCATAAAAACATCACCCGCCAACATTTAGGAATAAAAATTATTTTAATGAATATTTAAATAACAGGAACATTTTAAAGGTTTTCAAATACATACAAAATAGCCAAAAACACTAAGTTAATGGCTATTTAAAAAAAATCAAAAATTTATTTTTTGAAGTTTAGTTACACATTTTCTTCAGATTTATGTCTCAATCATTGCCATAAATTTAAGGGATAAATCTTAAGAAGTAATTTGGCATTTGTTTTATTCAAATATCTTCATTAGTTTAGAAGTTATGAGGGGAAAGTGCAACTATGGGCTTACCTTATGGCGGCTATCTTTGATCAGCCATTTTGAATGAAGCGTACGTCTGACTGATGACGACTTTTGATATTTTATTTCTAATGATATTTAGAAGCTATCCTCCAAAATTTAGCTAGTTTAGAATTATTCCGATAAAAAAACTTTATTTGCTGGGCTAATAAGGATCAAAATAAATTTATTAAAAATATTCCCTATTCAAATGATAATTCTAATAACTTTACTTGACATTTTTCTGCTTGTTAAGACAAAATAGTGCATTTTAAAAAGCATAATAACGAAACTTTTAAAGAAGTTATAAATTGCGTAAATTAAGGATACGAAATCGCCAAATAACAGCGAACAAAGATATCCCGCCAAATATAGCTGCTCTTTGACGGCAGTCACGTGGTGCAGTCTTTGCACCAGGTCGGGGAGAAATTTCAATGGGACTGATCTCTCCACCTACTATTCCTGCTCTAAGATCTCCACCGACTGCAAAAAAAGCTACTACGCTTTACTAATCTTACTCAGAAAGCTTTTTACGCATACAAAGTCACACTTTAAGTGAAAGTCACACTTTATGGATGCTTTATGTAGGATGTTCTAAAAGTGACTCCCTATATCTCAGGAATGAACATTTGGAAAACAAGTAACTCACTGAGGAGTGAGATAACAAGTGTGTTTATTTGGATACAGTCAATAAAATTCAGATTTATTTCTTGAATTTTATTGGCTGTCCAAAAAAGATATAATTAATGATTCAATCTTCTGTGAGTAAAGGTTTTTGAGATATTTTTCAATGACCGCTTTTGGAACAACCTTTATTTACAGTGCATACCGTAAAATGGGGTGAATAGGAACGGAATTTAATGAAATTACAAAGAATTTATTATTTTACACAAATAAAGCAATTTTATTAATTATATATATTTTTTTATTCGGCTAACATGTTTGCAATCTTGGAATATGTTTTGTGGTGTTTTCAACACTGTCCTTTTTTTAAAAAAACATTCTGAAACAGCGTGCATACAATCTAACGAGTTTTAACTTTTCCAAAACTTGTCACGTAATTACTAACATGTACCTGTTATAGACTTAGACTTAACTAATACATTTTAGATAAGTATAAGCATCCACAACAACATGCCATACTTAATTTAACTTGGTTTTAAAAACTTTTTGTTTTACGAATTTTTATATTTTGCCTCGTTTCGATTTTGAGATTTGCGGGGTGAATCGGAACACCACGAAAAAATTAAAAATAGATTAAAGTTCTAGTTTTTTCAAATTTTTTTAGTTTGATCCTCAAAGAAGAATGCAAGACCCAAGTTTCAATGTCAAAAATATGTTCGTTAACGATCTTACTACACCCGATTTTTACTTTGAAAGTGGAAAAGTGTTCCGATTCATCCCATTTTACGGTACCTTCTAAGATTTCAAGTAAATATCAGACAGTTCTGTATTTAAAGTTGTGATTTATATGAAGGCAAGGATGTAGAATCTAAACCTGTTCGATATTATAATAATAACAATGCATTCCTAATTGTTAAAGTTGCTTTAACTAATTGATAAGCAGTATTCGTTATAGTGGGTTGGTTGTATCCAGATTATCTGGCGCCGTCAGCAACACGAGGGCTATAATGCGCCGAAACATTTCGTCATTTAACAAACCAACATACATTTACAAACACCCATGCCTACACGGGACTCGAACCCGCAACCTCGCGGTCTAGAAGCCAGCACGCTAACCACTATACCGTTTGGTCGGCCGTTATAGTGGGACATTGAATGTTTACATTTAGAGGTTAACTATATTAACTTGATTTCCGTTTTGATTGTTTGAAGTTTCTTGTCCACAAAATCACCTACTCATATATAAGACCTTATTTAGGCTACACAAAGTCACTTATCCATATTATAAGTCTTAATTTAGAGCTCCAAGATCTTAAACTCATATATAAGTCCTCTTTTAGAGTACAAAAGCCACTTACCCATATATAAGTCCTAATTTGGAGTAACGTTCTTGCTCAATTTCGTGAAAGGGCTGTAATAAAAAAGTAAATAGAGTGAAAGGATAATAAAGTGATGATTTGTTTTAAATATCGAAATTAGGTTAATGATTTGTCTCTTTGTTTCAATAGCTTCACTTATTGGACAATAAATAAATTATATAACTCATAAAAAAATAAGTTTTTAATATAAATCTTTTATATGCACTACCAATTTTTATATTTATTAACACACCGCCGATTCTGTAAACAGCGTATGATTGGTGTTTGCATCAAATTTTAAATATAAACAAATATTTCTATCAGCAAAATGTGAGGCAAACTACGTTTTAAAATTTATTAAAAATGTTTATGTTTATTTAAACTAAAATAATTTAACTTTGTTTAAATTATATTTATTTAGTAAAAATGAGCGTTAGTTTATGCACTCCCATCCAAATATCATTTATTTATTCTGATTAAAGTAATTTTATTACTTATTTATTAAAAAAATAATTTTGCAACAATAAGAAAGAGTTTCTTCAGTGCCTTAAAGCCTATTTTAGCGCGATTGGTTGGTTGTTTTCAGATTATCTGGCACCGTCAGCAACACGAGGGCTATAATGTGCCGAAACATTCGTCATTAGACAAGCCAACATACATTTACAAACACCCATGCCTAACACGGGACTCGAACCTGCAACCTCGCGGTCTAGAAGCTAGCACCCTAACCACTATACCGTTTGGTCGGCTTTAGCGCGATTGGATGGTGGGAAGTTGGTTTATCAGTATTCTTTTATATACTTTTAGTGACAATTACAGTCCCAAAATGTGATAGAATGCATTGCCATCGACATCGAATCTATCTTCCAAGTTTCAGCCCGATTGGATGATGGCAAGGGGGTTAATAAGGCTTCCGCAGATTTCGCCACCATCGACACACAAAATCGAAGTTAATATAAAGGATTTAAAAAAAGGTTTTCAGTTGAATTTAGTATACAAAATTTGTTTTTCATTAAATTACTTTAAAGTTCAATGCTCTCATGTTTATAAGTCGGAACAATATTTCATTTGTCACGAATCATTATTCAGTCCGTCTATGGGTGCTAGAAAAATGCTTTAAGTCAATAGGGTTGTGAACTGAACATGCAGGTAATTTTAGAAATTAGACAGCTATTTTAATTTTTCATTGTTGAAAGTGTGTATTTATTTTTACTTTCAATTACCCTATATTTAATAGAGGGTTGCATCAAGTAAAATAAATCTATTTTGCTTTTCTTTCTCTCGTCTTGCTCGTTATAGATGGAATGTTCGGAGTTCAAAAAGTGGTATAGGAAAACATATCTGTGTGATCCGTCAATCTGTACTCAGCATAACTTCCAAACGGGTTGTATATGAGGTGGCTGTGGGACCTAATATTTAGGCTATGGTTAAAATGGCATCCCTTCCATGAGAACAAATTATGTTTTTTAGCAATTACCAACAAACGGCTCTAAGTGTACTGATTAAAATCGCTTTGGGAATGCCTTTTAAGGTGTTCTAAACATCCGCTCTTCTGAAATTTCCGTAAAGAAAGTGAAAGAATTCATGCCCACAACAGAAACTGAAATAGATAACTCAATTAAATCAACAAAGTTGTATTCCATTTTGTCAAAATTAACATTCATTAATCCAAACAATTGATACTATGTAAGAATACGAAATTCTTTGCCTGGTGAACAAGTATTTCCTAAAATGAAAATGAGTACTGCCACAACTTAATGTTCATCATGAAATAATCCGGAGAATGTTACTTTTAACCCACCCTAAGAATAAAATGATCTATCTAATTCTGACAGCCGTTGCTATGAGGTATCCTGAGCAAGGATGAATGTAATGAGCCAAGGTGGAGGCAGTCGTGGAAAACAAGAACGAGTTCAGGAAGCCATCTACACAGTCTATTAGAATACAGCGATGCAAGCCTGATTTACATGGATAATAGAGAGTGTCAGCACAGGGAAAGATTTGTTTCACGAGTCTGGAGATTTTTAGTTGGTTGGTTGTATTCAGATTATCTGGCGCCGTCAGCAATACGAGGGCTATAATGCGCCGAAACATTCGTCATTAGACAAACCAACATACATTTACAAACACCCATGCCAACACGGGACTTGAACCCGCAACCTCGCGGTCTAGAAGTAAGCACGCTAACCACTATACCGTTCGGTCGGCGGAGATTTTTAGTATTCATAATTAATAGTTTAAAAAACTAAAAAACACGCCTTAATAGAAAAGTGAATTAAAAAGTAGAAAATAATTTTTAATAAGTTTGAAATAAGAATAGAGTGATTAACAAGAAATATTTATTTTATCGTAAAAAAGCGTGAGGTGCTTGATGTTAATTGTTGTAAATATTTAATGACAGATATTGGTAAAAGTAGAGCCATTATGAAAATATCTTAAAAAGCACCCCACGCTTTTTTACGATAAAATAAATATTTTTTGTTAATCACTCTATTCTTATTTCAAACTTATTTAAAATTATTTTTTACTTTTTAGTTCACTTTTCTATTAAGGCGTTTAAACTATTAATTATTTTTTCTGTAAACTATAATTTTTTTTTAGTTAATTTTTAATTAAGTGTACAAAACTCTCCAGTTGTTCCTGCCAATAGTCACATGCTTGTCTCAAATTTAAGTAATGTGTATGCCTTAGTATACCCCGTATTACTTGGTACGAAACACTACCGTGTCTCTGAATATGAAAAATCACTAATCCTGAAGATCCTGGTAAGGATAATGCGGCTAAAAAAACACGCTTTGTATAACCATTGTGCCCACGACAAATCTTTCAAATGTCTGCTTTATCAATTGTCGATGATAGGTTCTGCGATTACTGGGATTGTAAAGGGTAACGGCACACCAGGGTTCATTCCGGAGAAGGTTGGTTGGTTGGAATTTAACTGCGCAAGGGCAACACGAGCTAATCCTTGTGATAAAGCGACAAACTTATTGAATTATTGTACTGTCATCGGTATTTGACAAGTGTGCAAAGTTAGAATCAAATCTGATCGCTCAAAGTAAGGCAAAATCCCAAAAGAGTCGGTTACAAGCAAACATACAGGTGAAACTAATAAAAGCGTGTTAAAAAGGAAGATGAGAAAGGTTCATCTCCCTATGTTAGAAAAACAAAAGTGAAGGGCAACGAACGATCATAGTTTTTCTCAGTTCTTCAGAAAAGCTGATTGAAAGTGTCAAGTCTCAGGGATGAGGTAAATGGTTGCTCCAAATCCCACGTACCACGAAATTCATTTTCCAGAAGATTTCGCGTGGTTAAACTATCTGCTATTACCTTGTAGATGGCGGGAATACCTCGATTTCGAAAAATTTGGATTCTGGTCGTTTTTTTGCCGTAGCCCTTCAAGTGTGAGAACTAAAAACAGCTCTGCGAATTTTAATGAAGGTGGAAGTATTAATGAGGTCTCGATTAGGTGGGAATGTTTTAAATTCTTGAATGACTGTGGTTTAGAAATAGATTGTTAACAATTGTTTGGCGCGTTACAATATCATTACATGAAGGTGTGGCTCTGGCTATTTATCCCCAGTTTATGGGCCGATTTGAAGAATCCGATTAACCCTTTTCATTCTTATGTCCCCGTATGGGGGACATCACTCGTTTTACCATCGCGCTTGTATGTCCCCGTACAGGAGACATCGCATCTGTATTGGACAAACTGTGATAACTTAAGCAAAACATTTCTGTTCGAAGTATTTCTAAGTTGATTTGCTTTGGTGGAGGTGCCGGCATTACGTTCCGCCTCTAAATATTGTTTATATAGTTTGTTCACATTATTATACATTTCTTAGATTTTTAACCTTTTGCACTCCAAACCATTCTGGGCTGCTATCAGCAGCTCAGCCCTAGTGTTGCCCTAGCGCCAGTAAATTTCAACGAACCAAACCATCGACAAACTCTCCTTATCGCTCCTTTCAAGTGGCGCAGAAAAGTGCTCGGACCGTCGTGAACCAACACTTCTCACGTTCTCTTTTGACACAAAACCCCGCTGAAATGTTTTTTCTATATATCTTGGGTAATTTTACCACATTTTAATTTGATTTCTTGAGCCATTTCAAGAGGAAACTTCTGAGAAACATGTATTTCTCAAACAATTGTGCTGGAAAAAGTTAATTCTCCGTAATCACTGATAAATTTTAATGTCCCCTGAGAGGGCACATCCGAGTGATATGTTAGATTACGATGTCCCCTAAGAGGGGACAGCGGAATGCAAAGGGTTAATGTGGTGTAGAGTAATATATTTAAGTATTCTTAGTAATTTCAATAAATTATTTTGACACGTTGAAAAATAAAATATTATGTGGCCACATTCCCATCCTAGGTCAAGGGGTGTATTCAGGGGCTATATTTTTAAATTTTTGATTTAAGGATGGTAAACCTTCTAGTTAAATTGGAACACATTTTCATAAAAAAAAATTCATCTTAATTGAACATGAAAAAAAATTCCGAGTTATTTGCTAACTTTATAAAGCATAATTACGAGTGCAAAGGGTTAATTGTAAACCAGTTCCATTCGTTCAAACCTATTTACGACCTGCCTTTCCGAGTGCAAAGCAGTAACTAGCGTTACGTCTTGTGTTTGTGTAAGTAACGGGACATATTTGTCTAAATAAATGTTTGCCCCCCCTTCCCCCTCTTCTCAACTCTCCGGACTTTGAAAATTACACACTGGTAACGAAAAATAAGTACGAACTGAAATTAGTCCAATCCTTTTAGCATTTGTTTCTCACCTTTGCGAATAGTTCTGCAATTGATCCAATAAGCGGGAGTGGTCTTGCGAAGGGGATTCCACGTTTTTTCCAGTAGTCATGATTCCTGGTGGTGTACCTTTGAGTGAGAAAAAAAAGTCCTTTTCAATATCGCTATTGAATATGTATTTATTTGTTACTAATTCCGGTTGCTATTTCTGTTACTTTTAAGACCTTAACATATCCAATTATCAACTCGTCATTTTGAACTCTGTCAGATTACGAGTACGCAGTGGCAGCGGGACTGCGTCTAAATTATTAGTTTAAATTAAAATTTACTGGTTGTTAGTCAACTTTGATTATTTATTTTACTTATTTTCTAATGTATAGATTATAATCGCAAATGAAGATGGAATTTATATGGTAAGTAAAAAAAAAAATCTTCGATAAATAACAAACCTGTTGCGCGATGCACAATTGATGGGAAAAAAGCCCCTCTTAAATCAACTAACAAGGGGACCTTACGGTCTCGGAAATTCAGATCGGGATGAGACTCGGCACTTTGGTAGTATACATTATAGGTATCCACACAGTAAAGCAATAAAGCGCACTAGCCAAAAGATTCCGAGAAAACAGGCTCTAAAGTGTTACTCGCAGCTTATATACTAGTAGAGATTTTTGCTCTGCAACTGCCAGGTGGCTAACGTAAGTGGTCAGCGTGCTGGGTTCCCGTATGGGCGATTCGGGTTCGATACCTCGTGAGGTAATTATTATTATTTTTTTTTTTCAATTTATAAAGTAACTGTTGCAGCTAATTGAAATTTCAATTAAAGATAATTCTTTATTTGCATTTGCAGAGTAAAAATTTCTACTAGTATTTAAGCTGGGCGTAACACTTTAGAGCTTGTTTTCTCGTAATCTTCTGACTAGTGCGCTTTATTGTGTGGATACTCTGAAGGTATACTACCAATCTGCCGAGTATCATCCCGATCTGAATTTCCGAGACCGTAAGGTCCCCTTGTAAATCTGACGATAGTCGAGCGAGTAAAGTCAGAGAGTGAAAGTTCAAAAACGGCTGCACAGTTGTTATGGAAACAACTGCTAGAATGGAATCTCCCTGCACGGTAAATATAGATCGGGGTGCCAAATGCAGCCCTTACGAATTTCGTGACTTCGGCTGTACTTGTAATTTCCATGTACTGATTGGCTCGTGTGTGAGGGAATCGGGTTGTGTGGGTGGGAGAGAAAACATAATTTTTTTAGAATTTTCTCTACCAAACGGAAACAGTTTCCATGATAAGTTTACTTGTGTTTTCATGTTATTTCAATAATAAAACTTATAACTGAACCACTTTGAAGCATGGAGCCCTCTTATAAGTAAGCCCCGTTTAAAATTTTCTTTCTCATGTCATTTTGTAAATATTAAAAGGAACCTTTGCGTTTGAGTAATTGAGATTAAAGAATTTTCATTCATGAATGATTGTGGGAAGTGGGTCACTGTTCCTGCTGCACTAACAATTTTTACCAAGGACCGTCACCGCGAGGTCGATACCTTAGCGGGCACTTCTCTCTATCTGTCTCCCCATACCAATGAGAGGTCATTTAGATGTAACGGATTTAGTAAGCTACCACCCCTACCCTTTTTTCCCGTATGCATCGGCGTTCGGCAAGGGGTGTTTGAAACAGCGACTTTCCGATCACGACCACGCGATTCTTAGTACTTGGAAGGCATCAAATGACAAGTCTAATTCGGAATTTAAAGTTTTTATCCATAGCAATGCTAAAATGGAAATCAAGAAAGGTATTTCGTTTAAAAGAAATGTGCACACAATTAGATATGTTCGTTTTATGGCGGCGTTTCAGAAAAAATTGTCGTAAAAGTTTAGTATCTTTCTTGCTTAATTTAACAAAGTGTTAAAAATTACAATTTGAGGTTCATTCCTTAATGCAATTGCATGGAAGTGACAACATTTTTTATTAAGTTTTGAATATAATTCAGGAGGCTGGAAGATTGTATTTCATTTCTCTTTCTATTTTCTAAATGACACTAAAAGAAAATTCAGAGAGTTTTTGACGCATTTAAAAAAACATTGCATTTTCTCTTAGATTAAACAAGATATAGTATTTTGGATCATTCCATCGTTCTAGAATTAAGTAATGTCATTACAAGAGCTTTCAAAGGTTATTTTCTGAAACCTAAATATTAATGAAAACAAACATAAAATCAGACACAAACACGTACGTATGTACATACACAACATATTGTTACGTGGATGGGTTCGAAAGACTTGAAGCCAAAGCAGATCAAAACTTGCAGAAATTTATTCCGATATGACTCTTCGAAGATTCTTTTACAACTCCAGAACTTCCCGTTCTAACAGACTCAATACAGCTCTTTACACAACAATGGAGCACAAACAGCAGTTAAAAACTAGATACACAACTGCTAAGATCGACGCAAAAGACAATGCAATACAGTTCTCTACTCTGAATGCTCTCTAAGAGATAGCTAACTAACTAATACAACTCTCTATTGGCTTTATATAGGAAAGCTTCTTTCGCGAATCTTCTAGAGGTACAAATCTGGAGAATTTTCCAGATCGCAGTCGAAAAGATCTATACATGTACATGGGGACCGAAAGTGTCGCCAAATGGTCGCCAAGTTTGGCGACATTTCGCGATTTCTTGCAAAATTTGGAGACAAAAATTAGTCACCAAAACCCTCGCCAACTTGGCGAGATTGCCATTAACCATAATGTTAAGGGTCTTCTCCTTGTAAAACTCGTTTTCTAGCATTATCTCTGTAAAACTCATTTTCAAGCATTAAGAGACGCATTACAGGAAAGCGAAGTAAAGACAAACTCTTGCACTGCCTTATACGAAATGTACATAAATTTTCCTTTTTACATAATTAATACTACGAAATATTTACAAATAAACAGAAATTCGTAACAATATATATAATTAAACTTTTGAAATTGAAATTAAGATGATGATTTCATACCAGTAAAGCAGCAGAACCACCGTCAATCCAAGAAAGCAGTTCGTCGCCACTGGTGGAAGCTCCACTCCGAACATCTTCGCTCGACTACACTCGCCACTTCAATTGAAGCAAATTTGGGCTCTATAGACTCCCAGACTTCCTCTGTGACAACCCTAGCAGTCACTTAGATGCCAATTGCTGTCGAACGGATTTGTTGTGACGATGTTGAAGCCGGATGCTAAAAGAAGAAGGAAAGAGGCGTAGAAGAAGACTTTGGAAGGTCGTATCTAATCTACCACCGCGTCATCACCCATCATTTGATGTTAGTTAATATATGTCACATAAAAAAATATATTTTCAAGATGAAAAAAAAAAAAAAAAAAAAAAGAAAACCCCTCAAAATCGATAAGCTTTTGAATTGGAACGATTTTAGATGTTCTGTGATTGATGTATATGTAAATTTCACAGTGATAACTTATGATTTTTTGATTGTTGGATAAGGTTAGAAGGTGAACTTTTATCACAAAGAGTTTGATTTATGACGTTTTTTTGCTAGATGTAATTTTCTTCTCATGACACCGGATCGGACACCAGAGGATTTACTTGCAAAAGGGAGCCAAGCAGTCAAAGTTTTTGTTCGAAGCCTGACTTTTTAAAAATAAAATTGGATTTTTTTTAAAAAAAGTTTTTACAGAATTAATGACAGTTGTGTATCAATTTACTGTTCAAATAAATAATTTAAAGCACCAGACGATATTTTTTCTTTTGTGAATTTAAATACATTTCTACCGACCAAACTTTATAGTGGTTAGCGTGCTAGCTTCTAGACCACGAGGTTGCGGGTTCGAGTCCTGTGTTAGGCAAGGGTATTTGTAAATGCACGTTGGCTTGTCTAATGACGAATGTTTCGGCTCATTATAGCTCTCGTGTTGCTGACGGCGCCAGATAATCTGAAAACAACCAACCAATAAATACATTTCTCTATTCCCCCCCCCCCCCCCTCTCCAAAACATGACAGTTCCACGCTCTTATGTAGGGAGGCGAACCCTATAGCGATAGAAATTTGAAGAATTTTCCAGATCACAGTAAAAATGCCCTATACAGGTATATGGAGACCGAAAATATCGTCAAATGGTGAGCAAGTTTAGCAACCAAAATTAGTTGCCAAAACCGTCGCGAACTTGGTTCTATCTCGCCAACTTGGCGAGATTGCCATTAACCATAATGTTAGATGGCCATCTCCTTGTAAAACTCGTTTTCCAGCATTATTTCTCTAAAACTCGTTTTCAAGTATTACGAGTCGCAATGCAGGAAAGTGAAGTAAAGAGGAACTCTTGCACTGCCTTATGCAAAAGTACATAAATTTGTCTTTTTACATAATTAATACTACGAAATATTTACAAATGTAGAGAAATTCATAACAATATTATTTCGGGTGGTTAAAGATACAAAATAAAAATATTGATTTTTCGCACAAAATCGATAGATTTCCGTTTAACTATGATAAAAAGTGCAGAATCAACAGCTAATCGATTGCTATCACTTAACTTATATAGAAGCACTAGCTGAATACCCGTGCTTCGCTACGAAATTTTAACGTGTGCAATATTTTAGCTAGTTGTGATGCCTCACGTTGTGGAAATCCGTCATTGGTGTATAGGTCCCAGTTTTTGGCGCTTCGTTCGCAGGAAGGTTCATCGCTAGGAAAAAACGAGTTCGCTTCGTTCGTTGAAAAGTTCATTGACACATAAGTACAGGCTTACTTCACTCATTGAAAGGTTCATTACTATGCAAACATAGGCTTGCTTCGCTCGCTGAAATGATCATTGCTGCGTAAGCATAAGCTCGCTTCATTCACTAAAATCTAATTGCTAAGTAAAGCCTTAATATAGAAACACAAAATTCCCGTCAATATTCTGTTAATACAAAAATACAACACCACTTTAAGATTACTTTAACACGTGTTTGTGAAAATCAAAGTTGGAAGGCCAAAACTACTTATTTAGAAACTTCTAGATCTCTAAGTCTATTAGAAGTCCTCTTTTGTGAAAAAATTGATTAAAAAACAAATTAAAATTTTAACATTCTTTTTGTCAGTCCAATTAGAAGGCCAAAACTACTTATGTTGAAAATTTCAGAACTGTAGCCCACTTACAAACCGTTTTGTAAAATATTTGTTAATTAATAATAATAAAAAATAAAAAAAAATAAAAATTAAAAAAAAATTAAAATTCTGTTTTTAAAAAATCAAATTAGAAGACCACAACTATACTTATGTTGAAAATTTCAAAGCTGTAGCCCTATTTGAAATCGTTTTGTAAAATATATATTAATTAAATAAAAAAATTAATTAATAACGTACTAAAAAAAAAAATTAAAATTCTGTTTTTCTAAAGTCCAATTAGAAGACCAAAACTACTTTTGTTGAAAATTTTAGAGCTGTAGTCCAATTAGAAATCGTTTTGTAAAATATTAAAAAAAAGAATTAAAAAGAAACTAAATAAAAATTTAAAATACTTTTTTTCAAAAGTCCAATTAGAAGGCCAAAAGTACTTATGATGAAAATTTCAGAGCTGTTGCCCTATTAGTAGTCGTTTTCTAAAATGTTTATTAATTAATTAAAAAGGAACAAAATAAAAATTTAAAATTCTGTTTTCCAAAAGTACTTATGTTCAAAATTTCAGAGCTGTAGCCCTATTACAAATCGTTTTGTAACACATGTATTAATTAATAAAAAAAAAAAAAAAAAAAAAAAAAAAACTTAAAATTCTGTTTGTCAAAAGTCCAATCAGAAGGCCAAACTACTTATGTTGATTATTTCAGAGCTGTAGCCCTATTCGAAGTCATTTTGAAAAAATAAATAAATTGTTAATTAATTAAGAAAATTAATTTAAAAAAAAACTAATCAAAATTTTAAAATTCTATTTTTCAAAACTACTATTAGAAGACTAAAACTACTAATGTGGAAAATTTTGGGGCTGTATCTCTATTTGAAGTCGCTTTGTAAAAAAATTAACTAAAAAAGAACTAATTAAAATTTTAACATTCTGATTGACATGTATACAATACGAAGGCCAAAACTACTTATGTTGAAAATTTCAGAGCTCTATTCCAATTTTAAGTAGGTTTCTATAAATCCACAGAGCCACAGGCAGACAAACAGCTTGTTTTATTATTATAGATGAAACATAAAAATATAAATAAACACACTGCACTCGTAACTTCATTTGACAAAAACCAGATTCATAACTGGCCTCTTCTGTTACAAATTATTTAGCCTAACATACAACACTTTGTTAAGACATATGGTAGGTCGTATTGCGCTGGTATTTTAACACCAATCTATTAAGATCACTTGCGTATTCAAATAAAAAAAAAATGTTAATTAAGCATAATGAAATTAAATTATCTATTGAAAAAAGAATGTCTCATGTTCAAATGAATATGATTTATAAATGAACTTGTGTAAGTATACACTTCAGTAACTAAATTAATTAATTTAAAATCACTTTATTATGTCCTATGGTAAAACATCTACTTCGCAAAGTGATTGGCTTAACCCAGGTCTAGAAATGGAGATTTATTCCTAAACTTCCTATACTTTGTAAAAATATAGACTTATTATCCAATTTGTGTTGATTAGTGGGCTACAAAGTCATTTTATTATGAGGTTGGAAGTTCGAACCCCGGCCCTGATAAAAAATGTCTAAAAATTAATTCTGTACACTACATTTAAATTCCATATTATTACATTAAACTTAGCCGAAAAAGCAGAAATTAACAGTTGTTGCCGTTCAATCTAAACTAAACATTATTAATTAACCATTATGACGTCACATATTTTTAAATTATAATTGAAATATATGTTACTAAAGGAGTCTTAGTGTTACACAAACCAAAACTAAAAAGAGTTGCCATTTCTAAAAAATGAAACTTTAACAATAGCAAAAGGAAAAACAACTCAACTCTGCAACGCTATGGCGTACAACCCTCATCCACTCCCTCGGATCAGAAACCACACTCCAATATGTCTCCGGTGGCTCAGAACTCCCAATTTCCCCCTACCTTTGAATGCAAGTAATTTCATACTAAACAAAAAGAAAAAGAAGAGATGTTTTATGGATTACAACCGTGAAATTATTAATACTTAAATAAGGGATTGAGAGTTTTGCTCTCGTTAAAAAATTACTGCTCGAAAACTGTTATACTGATTGATATGTGAGTTTTTGGAATTAGTAGGTGCAATGCTTTAGTCTTTTATGATAATTAGTTATCTTAATTTAAGTTCGATAAGTAATTTTCTTCGAGTTTGTAGTGCGAAGTATTTAAAATTGTTTATCTAATTAGGCATTATTCAACATTTGCCCAACAATAATTAGGACCGCATCTGTTATACTAGTCTTCAAAGTCAACCCATGGCATTGGCAAACACTAAATCTATAGTGATGAAACTTATTTTTACCAAATTCAGTTTTTTTCATCAATTTTAATCGTAAAGTAAACTGGGATCCTAATTGTTCTATTAGGACTATATGTTGTAAGAATTAAAAAAAAAAAAAAAAAAAAAAAAAAAAAAAAACATCTCAATATTTTTACACATTTTGATTATCATCTTTAAATTGGAATGGCATCGTTATTCACCAATTAATGTTCCAATTGAAAATGAACTGATTATGATTCTATACAGATTAAAGGACGAAGTTGCTTAAAACAAATTCCTCCCAAATGAGTATTTCATGGGCCTCGCAGTGATGCTGATTACCGTCGAACTGGAAAAAAAAGTATACTCGTTCTTCCTTTGAACTTTTCAGCGATAAAGTTAAACAATCCTAATATAATCCGTTTCTATCCCTTCCTACCTGTTCCTATGCCTACGCTGAAGTTGAAAACGTTCTTGCTGATGCCTCCACTTGTACATGAAATTACTGACTAAACAAAGTATCTTTAGCTTGATGCAGCAAACAAGAAACTTTCATCCACTATTTTGTGCGACATCACGAATTCTCTTTGAGTGGAGCTACTTCTCGGCTGAAAGCAGCCATCGGTCATGTTTTTCCTTTTTTGTTTCGTTCTTCAGTTCGTTCTCTGCTTCTTTTCCTTCCTCCTTTTATCCCTAATAACCCCCTCCTCTTCTCCAGTTATTCCTCCCATCCCTATCATAGAGAGCATTAGAAGGATGTTTAAGTGGGAAGCTAGTCCGACAGATCCAGCCTGTTTACTCCAGTTCCTTTGATGATCGCCGGCGTGGATGTGACTTCTGGGACATACTTTAGAATATCGCAGCATCAACAGTTGATTCGTTTTCTGCTGACAGGTTTTCTTGCTTTCACACACTAATATATCAGTATTTCTCAGTCTCCTTAATGGCATCAGTACTCTGGGGGAGGGGGGAATACGTACACCTTTTTCCGACAATTACCTGAGTAGCTACTCAAATTTTTGATTTGCCTTATTCCTCGGTCAAAAGTTTTCCTCTTTCAAGGGGGAGAAACAAGCATTTTGTTGTACAAGATTTGTTGTTGTTGTTGCCTTTTGTGACTCGAATGTACTCTCTGGTGCAAAAGTTCGATAAAGAATTGTCTCGCTCTTAAGAGTTTCGACAGCACGGTCAATTAAACGCCTCTTTCGTAGAAGACTATGCGGATTGGTTGTAGTAACCCAAGGAAGAAAATTTATTCTCTGAAGATATCAAAGATGATTAATGTCGCTAAATCATATAAAAATGGAGAAATTATCGATACACAGTCTTTAAGTGGTGATAATTAGTTGCATGAAAGTTTGATATCCCCGAAGAATGCATCCATTTCGATGAGAAGGGATAGTTGATTTGTAAATTTTTCGCTTAAAAGATTGTGAAATATGCCTCTAAAGCAAAACTTAAAATGAATGAGTACCGAACGCACATTTTTATCCGTACTTTAAATGCGGAGTTAAAGGAAGTGCCCTTAGAGCACTGAACATTCTAAACTCAATTCAAATGTTTGAAAAATACTGTGAAGTTAAATATTTGCTTATCCCCCCCATGTTCCAGGAAGTAATTTATTCACGATATAAAACTTTTCACTTTTAAATAACAGTTAAAATTGAAGTAAAATTGCGTTATTTTCATAAAAGGGCTCAAAAAGAAATTCATTATCCATAGAAATGTTTTTTTCTTTCTGTTTTTTTTCGTTATTTACAATAAAAGGTACAAATTCAGCCACAGCGAATGTAATTTTTAAGTAAGCAATTTCATTTAACTTAAAAGAAACAATTTCACAAAAAGAGTGGCGGAAAGAAAATGAGAAACTTATCTAACTTTTTTTTCCAGCATAAATACAAAGAACTGCACATTTTTAAGATACTCTTGGCAACAATAAAATTTCTTCTTCCGCCTCTTGTGTCTTATTTAGAACATTACCAATTGTGAAGGCGAACCAAAATAGAAGTCATCTGTTATTTGTGTGTGTGTAAAAACTGTAAATGAAGTATACCGTGTCGTAAAGTAAATTGAATCATAATGTTTATTAATAATTATGATGTGTATATGAAAGTTATCTGAATTTTCTCAAGCGGTTGCTTTTTATACTATTAGAAACATAGGATAAACGATCTATATTCATAAGTTTTATTCTTCACTATTGACTATATGAAAATTTAAATGTCTCAACTACTATGCATGATTCTGATAAGTTTTTTCACTTGTTTTAGGCAAACGTAGTAATTAAAAAAAAAAGAAAAAAAAAAAAAAAAGGAGGAACTGTTGCAGGTATCGTGCTTATAACAAAGATAAAAGTAAAAAAAAAAAAATAATGATAAGGAATATGTAAGGCTGCAGCTTATAATTAAACAAAATATCTAACTTTTGTAAGGTAATTGTAAAACAATTTATGAAGATTAAACCCAAGATCAAAAGATAGATAGTCCAGACTTCAACTGCACTTCGTTGTTTTCTTAATTCTAATGAAGCTGAGAAGGAATTAAAAGATTAATTTTCTTCAAACTGAAGATATTTACAAAGGTTTGATGCTAAAATAGATCAAAATCATCAATTAGAAACTTTGTGTTGTAATTTCTGTTTCATATCCTGAACCTTGGATGAAAATTAGTGTTCGAAAATTATGAAACTATTTTTTTTTAAAAGGCGCCCATTCGCTTTGTCATGAAAATATATTTTCTTACCAATCAGGGATAAGTGCATGATGTAAAAAAATTTGGTCAGACTAAAAATAACATGAAAATCCTTAATTTTTCTGGTCTTAAAACAGCACCAACTTTATTTATGGGTACACAAATAAAAAATAGGCTAAAGATATTACGTGTAGCTCTAAGTTCTTCCTCTTCAAATTCAATTCCTGGAATTCAATTTTATGTAATGCTTAGCTCAAAAACTAAACTGAAAATATGATACAGTATTCTACTAATAATTACTCAAGTTATGCTGGAATATTCAAAATTAATTAGTTTTCCCCAGACGAAAAAAATGGATGAGGTCAAAAAACGTGACGATAATCTAACTTGCTGCTCCAAATTTATAATTCTTATAAAAAATATTGATCTTACTTTTATTTCCAAGAAGAACTTCTTGGATTTACACATCTGTTGTTATTCCATAATAAAAAATGAGAAGCATACTCTTTCGAAAGCTAAATCAATATAGAAAAAAGAACTCAAGATCATAAAACAAACTGCATTCATGGTGATCAATAAGATGACGTTGAAGGAACACTATAAAAGAAAAATTTGTTTTCAAGGACACCCAAATTTTTAGATTTATCATCGAGCTAACATGGCTTGGATACTGTTAGCAACATCAGCCACAATGCTGCTAAATGTTCGAACCGCACCAGTACCAGAACTCGATGCTAAAAATTCTTCTGATATAGATTCTCTACTGCTTCCTAAAACTTCTAAAAAATTTGCAGAAATATTCAAGTATGCTGTAAAAATCTTTGGAAATGGAACTTTTAGTTTTCAACAGGTCGATGAGCTGAAGGACAAGTATATTGATGCTGGCTGATGATCTTGAGTCTTCTCCAGAAGTTCAAGACACCGACAGTGTGTTGCTCGAAGCCACTGCAGCAACCATCGCCAGGACTGTTGTTGATATTGCCTCCAAGGACGGAGGTATCTCTCCCAAGATATCATGTGTTGACCAGGTTTTAAATAGCGCGTTCCAATTGACAAATAGCAAATCTGATCAATCTTTTACTACGGAAGTGCGAAAGATAATACAACTCTTTTTAAGTTAAGACTTTCAGCCAGATAATTCCTCGTAAACACAGCAAAGTGAAATGTCTTAACCCTTTCACTCGAGGCTTTTTTCGCGTGGAGGTACCAGCAACTTGAGACGTTTTGCGGGATTTTTGGTTCGATACGCGGTTATGGATTCGCTTCATACAGTCACTAATTACACTACAGATTCACTGAACACAGTCATTGGCATTAGATCAAATTTCAGCATGAAACTTAGTGGTCTTCTCGAGTTGCGGCATCCAATCATGTGGTGGCTGAGAGGCACCGCTCTAGCTGAAAGGATTAAAATAAGACACAAAAGTGTCTTAAACAAGTGGCACTGTTTTAAGACTTAAAATGGTTTCGTAATCTTTAAGACACTTGAAGTGTCTTAAAATGGTTTATTTTCAGACATTTGGAGTGTCTGAATTGAGGATATTTTCAGACAGTTGATGTGTCTGAATGGGTTGTTTATGGTACCTTTCAGATGTTGGAAAGCTAAAAATACATCTATTCAAATTAAAATGTGAATGTGTTAAATTAAAATATTTTATTAACTAACTTCCTCAAAACCAAGCACAATTTACACTAATAAAATGTAAATATCTAGCCGAGGGTAGGTAAGGAAAGTGTAAAAGACTTACAGTTTGCTGTCTGGGCAAAGTGTACCTCTGTCAGTGGCGTATTTTGTCGGGCTAGTCAGCGGACCGTGTCAGAGTCATCTCCGATCCTTTCTCCGGTCACCTCCGTCTTTTTTGTTTGTCTCCATTAGTCCACCTTAGCATCCAGCAACCATCCAGCTCTCTCCTTATCTATCTCTTCTACTAGTGTCTCGATGTAGGAATGGCTTTTCATGGGAAGGTATCTAGGCGACCAAACTTGTTTCGTATGGATGGCATAAAGCGCCAAATGTTGTAACCTCCGCAGCGCAGATTATTGTTTCTATCTGTGGTATTGTGGTTCCCTACTTCCCTTACAGAAATAAACCATCCTGTGCCTGTTGATGGCCGTAATGTTTATAATTTGAAGTTAGCTTAGTTTAAGATATTATTTGGGTAGGGAATAGGATAGTTTTTTTTTTTTTTTTTAAGATGTCAATGCAATTCATCTTTTTAAATCATCAATTTATACTACAGTAGGAAAACAAAAAATTTAACTATATAACTATATTCAAATTAAACAAATAGAAATGTCCCAATTATTAAAAAAATCTCCATTGGTGTATTAAAAGAGATTTTTTGTTTCAGAATTCCACTCCCAAGTCTTTATTTTATTACTTTTTCTAAGCAAAGACAGCCAAATTCCATGAAAACTGATAGATATCTTGTTAACACAAACTGAAGTGCTTTAATCGTGCGTTGTTAATTTTGAATCAGTAAACCAAAGTAAAAAAATTTCTAAGCGATGCATTTAGCAAATAAAAAAAAAAAAAAAAGGGAATGTTTTCAAGAAAAGATCAAAACGTGATATGTTTACATATGAAATCTTTTACACAAACCTAAATCACCTTTATTAAGTTCTAAAATTATGTTGTTTGCAGAATATCAGAAGAATAAACGCGAGAACTTTTCAAGTTATAATATAAAATCCATTTGACAGCCATTCCTTTTTAATTTGTCCGTAGTCTAAGCGCATGCGCGCCACGATAAACTAGGGTTGCACCTTTAATTTCCCCTTTGGCTGCTTGGCTCTCAAAAATTTAGCTCCTAGATACCTTAACATGAAAAGCCATTCCTTCATCGAGACACTAGTGAGTTACTGTCTGTCACTAGGGAAAAAGAGAAAACGGAGGGGATTTTTAGAGCGGAAAGACAGCACTGTCCACTACTGTCGATTTTACGATCCTCGCGTAGAAGCCCCTTAAGCGTAGTTAAAAACGAGGTCTGAAATACAATTGAGTATGCCGAATGTATAGTGCAGACTTGATTTTGTAATTAATGGGTCATTCCACGTCAGATCGACCAGGCCATGACACCCACCCCCTCCGATTTTGATGAAATTTGGTGTAAACCTTCTATTTATGGTTATTAAGAAGAATCTCAAATATTTTTTGGATATTCCTATTGGTTAAAATTTTACAGCCCTTTAAAATTTGTGATTTTAGGAAAATTTCGATTTCTGAAATTTTTGAAAAAAAAGACATGTGTTAGGAAAATAATTTTTTTCTCAATAACTACTGAATATATCTTTACGAATTTTTTTTCCCAATACCATGAAACTATAACAAATCCATAAAAAAATATCAAATCGTTCCAAGTTTGTATAAAATTTCACAAAAAATTAATAAATTGTTCTAACTCGTTTTTTTTCTGCAAAAAACGTGTTTTTTTGTAATTAAAAAAACTCAAAATACGTCATTCAGAAATTAATTTTTTTGTACAAGAAAAGTTTTGCAAGAACATATATTATCTTTCTAAAAAATAAACTCGGTGGGACCCGACCTTTTTATAGTAAAATTTTTCACTTTTGTCAATTTTTCTGAAAAAAAACGTGTTTTCTTAAATTTCAATTTGAAGCATGAAAATATTACTAAGTCTAAAGATGATACACATGTAAAGAACTCTCAATATATATACTATCTTAATAATTAACAAAAAAAAAATTGAATTTAACAACCTTATATTTTTAAATTGCAAATTTTTCGTAGTAAATTTGGTTTTTAAGAATTGAAATGTTCATCACAAGGGTCTGACTTATCCTAAAATAATAAGACACTAAAATTATTATGAGAAGATTTACTTTTTGATAAGTTAAAATAATAGTTTTTCCACACTTTTGGTTGAAATTTTGTAAGTTTGCCAAAAGAATTAGAAAAATTTCGTTTCTTGAAATCTCTGAACTTTCAATATAAATGTAATTCCTTGCAATTGAATATTTTAAAAAGTATATAAAAAATAATAAACATATATATAATTGCTTTATATTCATATGAAAACTAAATGATTGTGGGAAAATTGTATTTTGCAATGATCAGAATTAATGCTAGCTTCATTCATTTTACAAATAATTACTATAATATGCCGTTTAGAAAAACAACTTTAATCATAGTTTAATAACTAATCAATTAAACTTATGTTTGACATTTTACAGTTAACAAAAAACTTGTTTTTGACATTTTAAAGTTAACAAAGAAATGCCTGGTTCATTAACTGTTTGAGAATGTTAAAATATTTAATTTAAAAAAAAAGCCCCCCCCCCCCCCCCCCGCTCTCTTCTTTCTCCTTCCTTCCGCTCAAAAGCAATAAATATTCTCTACTCAAACGTTGGCCGTGACATTTATTGCTCGCGTACCGATGGTACCGGCCCGACAAAAGTCAGCCCTTTTTTACCTTTGACTTGAAACTTACCAGTAGAAAGAGTAAAACAGAAGTATCCATTAAAAATGACATTTAAGTATTTATTCATTAGCGCTATGAAGAGTAAAGTTTAGTTTCCTCCAAAATTGAACATATTAGCAGTAGAGGTATAATTTAGATAATAAGAAAATGTTTTCCGTTGAAGAGTTCTTAACGCATAAAACCATAATTAATTTACAAAAATTAAACTCAAAACTTGCAAATATTTAATTTAACTATCCTACTTAAAAAATTCTTACAAGATGTATTTCAGGGCGCTCAAAAATAAATTGCAAAGTTTGCATTATATGGATCACTGGATTATTAAAAAAATTTCGATTACACGAAGAGAAAATTGTGAAAAATTTTTGACAAATTTCCAAAATTTCAACCACAAGGGTAAAATACCATTACATTTTACTTTTCAAAAAGTAAATTTTACAACAATAATTTTAGTGTCTTATTACTTTAGGATTAGTGAGAACCTTATGATGAACATTTAAATTCATAAAAACAAAATGTACTACGAAAAATTTGCAATTTAAAAATATAAGGTTGTGAAATTCATTTTTTTTGTTAATTATTAAGATAGTACATATATTAAGAGTTCTTTACATGTGTATCATCTTTAGACTTAGTAATATTTTCATGCTTCAAATTGAAATTTAAGAAAACACGTGTTTTTTTTCAGAAAAATTGACAAAAGTGAAAAATTTTACTATAAAAAGGTCGGGTCCCACCGAGTTTATTTTTTAGAAAGATAATATATGTTCTTGCAAAACTTTTCATGTACAAAAAAATTAATTTCTGAATGACGTATTTTGAGTTTTTTTAATTACAAAAAAACACGTTTTTTGCAGAAAAAAAACACGTTTTTTGCAGAAAAAAAACGAGTTAGAACAATTTATTAATTTATTGTGAAATTTTATACAAACTTGGAACGATTTGATATTTTTTTATGGATTTGTTATAGTTTCATGGTATTGGGGAAAAAAATTCGTAAAGATATATTCAGTAGTTATTGAGAAAAAAATTATTTTCCTAACACATGTCTTTTTTTTCGGAAATTTCAGAAATCGAAATTTTCCTAAAATCACAAATTTTAAAGGGCTGTAAAATTTTAACCAATAGGAATATCCAAAAAATATTTGAGATTCTTCTTAATAACCATAAATAGAAGGTTCACACCAAATTTCATCAAAATCGGAAGGGGTGGGTGTCGAAATCCATTTTTTCTGGTCGATTTGACGTGGAATGACCCTAATGAATTTGTTTCCCAAAGGACACTATATTTTTGCCATAATAAAAGACTTTCCTTGACATTAATATAATTATGACATACTCTATAGGTATCGACTTTTTGTTAATACGCGAGGTAGGGGTTGAATCGACATTTTAAATTTCCAAGTATCAATAAAAAAAAAATAATAATAATAATAATAATAATAATAATAAAAAAACAAAACAGACATAGGTTTAAGAAACGAATTAAATAATTTAATTAGTTCCACTATTATTATTCGAAGTAAATTGAAAGTACTAAGACGTGTATTGAATTTCCCCGTTCCTTGATTTCATAACAAAACAAGAAGTAATTCATGACAAACTTTGCAACTTTCTAATTGGAAATCTGATCTGAAATAAATTACGTTTTACTAGATGATGTTTTATGCAGAATGTTTTGGAAAAATAAAGCTTCTTGAATGTATGCAGAGATCAGAAACACGATAACAAGTAGGAATCTTATTGGAACGTATAATTGCATGCGCAAATCAGACACGCAAGAAAACACTCGGTTATGAAAGCGATCGTATGGTCTTTATTTTTTAAACATTACTATTATATTTTTAATAAAATATTTGTCTTAACTATAGCGTTGTAAAAAACGTTAGGACCAAGCAGAAAACATTGTTTTCACAACTACGTATTTTTAGGTTATGCAAATTTATATACAATGAAGACATTGACAGATACTTTTTAATTTAAAATGATTTCTTGTTTTTTAAACATGTAAAAAAATAACAGGGTCACGCTAAATTTTAAAGTGTTTTCATTTTGTTTAACTTTTTCGAGGTTTTATTGTGATGCCGCAAATATGTTCTGATAAAATGAGCATGTTTCAGAGAGACATTTTCCTTTTTTCTGGAAATAGAGGAAAATAAAACATTTACAAGACTGGAACAAAAATGTACTTTAAAATAAAACATAATTCGTTTATATTTCTATATATACACTTGACCTTAAACTTTTTGTATTGTGATTAATTTTGCTTATTTCAGGATATTTATATCAGACGAAACGGTCGTTTCGCCGCCAACCTTAAAAAGGCAGAAACGACAGTAAGTATCTATTATCTGCACAACTTCCAGCTAAAGAGGCAAAATCGACTGTTTTCTAGAGTGCCTACGAAACTTCGCATAATTATACAAAAAAAATATCATATAGACTCGTCTCGGTAATATCTTCTTGAGAAAAAAATTTGTGCACCTTGGATTAAAAACATCAGAGAGAAAAAAAAATTTAAATTCCGAAACGAAATAAAAAGTCGAGTTCTAGCCCGTGTTTGATGTAAAAATTTTGACAAACGTCCAGCCCTAACTAATCTATAGATCTTCAAACGGATTGAATTATAGGATGCGGAATGTTTCGACTTAAAAACCCACGCTGGTTTGAACTTCATTAAATAATTCTTTCTATTTTAAATTAATTTAAAACCACTTTTTTTCATTTCATAATTTGGCGACAGATAGAGGTGATCAGCTTGTAATTGAGGTTCAGATATATATGCCAAAAGTCACCAAACAGGTTTGCTATCATTTTGAAGTTAGTTTTCAGATATGTTAGGCTTAAGGGAGAATGAACGTAATGTTAAAGTATAGGCAGAACGAATCGGACTATAATTATATGGCTTATAGCATCTTTAAAATTGAAATAATTTAATTTTTGAAGAAGCATAATTAAAGAGAAATATTTTTTCTTCAAATTGCATGTGTTATTTGAACTGTATGACAATTTAGAGTGAGTTAACTTTCAAAAACACTTTAATTTCGGGAAATCTCTGTTGAAAAATGGAAATAATCCTATTTTGTTGCAAGATACTATGGACTGCATACAAAGTATAAATGTGGAGGTTATGCGAGCTGACGTCACATTCAATTCATTACGTGTATCAACCACACAAAAGCTTACTACAAACACTTCAGTTTCCTACGTAAAAAATTATTATTAAAGATTCAAATGCGAGCGTTTGAGCACAGTTTCTCTATACTATTTTGAAAATTACATCTACATGAACATGAAGATTTATACTACTTTGTATTTCCAACCCATCTAAATGAAATCGTATCTCCTTCAATATTCGTGCAAACAGCCATTAATTAGTTTAAACGCAAGCATTGTTAATAGTCCTATGACAGACGCCAACCTCAAGCAGCGAAAATTTTTATGGGAGCGGAACTTAAATTTTAAAAGTAAACTAAGTAAACATACGTTCTTAAGCGAGTCACAACCGAGAGCTGTAATCAGAGGTTGGCCATTTTTGATATCACTGTGTTTGAAGCCGAAAATTTATAAAATGGTTATTATTTTTTTATTGCAAGAAAGTTTTTTGTGTTTTTGAGGTTGGTGGTTTTTCTACTTTTCAAAAGTTTTTTTTGGGGGGATATGTTATTATATAAATAACTAGCTGAATACCCGTGCTCCGCTACGAAATTTTACCATATGCATTTTAGCAATCAAAAAGTATTAATGTATTTCACATCTTGGATGTTCGATCCCGTTTCGACCCCTAAAAATTGGTTTCAGTAAAATTGGAATATCTCATTTTATATGTGCTTGCTCTTGTTGACATTTGTTAAAAATTTTATAATTGCCACTTTATTGAAAGTAGTGTATAGAGATTGTCCGCGCACGATTTTACCCCATTTCGTCCCTTTAAAATTAGTTAATCGAGATCGAAAAAGCTGACTTTTTTCTATGTTTCCCTTTGCTGATATTTGTACCAAATTAGAGTTGTGACTACATTGGAAGTGGAACTCGCTTAGAAAGTTTAGAGTCCTTTCGACCCTTTAAATTTAGTTTATCTATATTGAAATAGTTTACTATATTGGCACATACATCAAATTGCAGAGTTGTTACTTCTTTGGAAATGGGACATTGCGCTATTCCTCGTATCGAACGTTTCGACCCTTCTTTAACCCTTTAAAATGAGTTAATTGAGATCGGAATAACTTACTTTATAAGTGCTTAACCCTTAGTACCAAATTTCAGAGTTCTGATTGTATTGAAAGTATGGTATTGGGATAATACTCATTTGGAACTTTTTAACTTCTGAAGTTTAGTTAATCAAGATTGAAATTATTTATTTTATCTATGCTTGCCTTGGTATCAAATTTCGGAGTTGTGACTGTATTGAATATGGGATATTACTCGTTTGAATTATTTCGACTCCTTTTCGACTCTTTAATATTAGTTAACCAAGATCGTAATAGCTCACTTTTTCTATTCTTGTCCTTGTTGGCTTTTGTACCAAATTTAAGACGCGTGACAATACTGGAAATGGAACATTGGGACATTCCGCGTTTGGAACGTTTCGTCTCCTTTTTGACCCTTAAAAATTGGTCAATCAACATCGGAATAATTAACTTTTTATATGCTGGCCTTTGTTGAAATTTGTATCGAATATCAGAGCTGTGGCTAAATTGTAAGTGGCCATTTAAAACTACCTTGTTTGGAATGTTTGACTCCTTTTCAACCCCTGGGGGGGGGGGGGTGATATTTAAAAAAAATATGCCAGAAATCTTTGCAGGAGTGTACTCAATAACTTCCCAGAGTTTCATGGAGATCGGATGAATGGTGTAGTAATGCATAAAAGACAAACAGACATATAACATCCTGTATTTAGTGAGATAATATGTCTGGATTAAAATGCTCTGGATTCGGATAGAGCCCAAATTGGAATGGTAATGCTAACACCCTCTGGAACTGTGATTCTCCCAATTTATAATATGTATCAGTCTTTCCAATCTGAAAAAAAAATTACAGTATTACCGTTTGTAATCATATATATTTTATATAAGAGGTATTACAAAATGAGAAGAAAATATTCCACTTGTCAGAAATGGAGAAAAAAAGAGCTAGTTTTTTAATAGCGGGTTTCCCTAACATGGACAACTTTTTTAGGAGTGCAGATAATCCCACACACAAGTTGACTAAGTAATTTACTGTTTTATAAAATTTCAACTATCTAGAGACAATTGCTGAAGACGAAAACGAATATAAGTTTGCGTAATAAAAATTATTTTCAAACTATGCCACTATTTGCAGTTTTTATGTAATATCTACCTTAATATTTAAAGGTGTGATTGAACGCCTAGTAGAACATATCAATAACTCTCTATATGCAGTTCATAGGTTAAACAAAATTAAAGTTTAGCGAATAAAGAGTTTGATTGTCTTCCTCTTTTGAATACAAATTTTCTTTATCTAATATTTTAAAATAAGACTCACTGATGCTCGTCAATCCCCGAACACTAGACCGTTATTCCAGTCAGCTTTTGTAATCCTGACGAAATTTATCCATTTATCCGAATACCTTAGTACCAATTGGCGGAATTTTTTTTGTAACGCAAAAATAATCGATGAGAAAATATCATATAATTTCAATTCTCTCTTAATACACAGTGATATAGCATGTATAAATAGTGTCTAAGTTTTTTTTTCCATACAAAATTTTAAAACAATGTGCAGGTTTACTTAACTAACATTTTCAAACTGAAATAGTTTAAGGGGGGCAGAAGGCTCTATCTAGTTTCTTTTAAAGAGGTTTTTTTTCACAAACTACTCATAGCATTGGTTTAAAATTGTGTACAGCCAATATTAAAACACTTTTACATAGACTGACATATGCTTTTGTGAAAATAAAATTTTGTTTAGGATTTATGATGTTTTGAAATTCTTTTATAAAATTTTCCCAAAAAAAACATGTTTAGGAATTATTAAAAAAAAAAAAAGCTAAACTACATTTCTGTAAAACCATATATCTGTTTGTCTAAAATTACAATATGTACCAGGAAAAAAAAATTAAAGCAAAATATTGAGTAGATCTTGAGAAAAGGTACATTTGTATGAAAAAACAGCATTTTGAGAAAACAGCGTTTAAAGTATAAAGCCGACGTTTTTTTTCAGTGATGTTATTTTTTCGAAAATAGTCAAAAATACTTCGAATGCGCGCAATGCCTACCAAGTTTAACCATTTTGTTGATAACATTACAAATATTGTAATACGTTAAAAACTTCAAAATGGATTCCGTGATAAAATTTTGCTGACCCCATTAAATACAGCAATACATTTTTGTAATTTTGTTTGAAGGTGAAATATACTATATATTTGCAATTACTATCACAATCTTCATTGATTGAGAAATATAAGTATTTTAAATGACATGAGGATACTTGAATGTGTCTGTTAGATTCAACTAATCGACAAGCAACCTCCCAGCAAGAACAAGAATAAATTGAAATCTAACATAGAGCAATTAGTTGACGACATGGCCAAAACGTTGCGTTGTACACCGTTGAACACTCAGTATGCGCGTTTTCTTCCAGGTGTAAGGTTTCCAAAAAGAAGTTTTCGGTGTGTTTCTTTATAGATCTAATGGTCTGATAGCTAACGTTCTGGGAATCTGAGTAAATAAAGTACCGTATAGGGAAAAATAACAATAATTCACTCTTCGATGGGTTGGTTGTATTCAGATTATCTGGCGCCGTCAGCAACACGAGGGCTATAATTCGCCGAAACATTCATCATTTGACAAGCCAACATGCATTTACAAACACCCATGCCTAACACGGGACTCGAACACGCAACCTCACGGTCCAGAAGCTAGCACGCTAACCACTATACCCACTCTTCGATGGGACTGTTTTGAGTAAGTATGAATTGACGTCTTCTCGTATCCCATATTTGGAAGCGAGGTCACCTCCTTGCTCTGGAAGGTCCAACTTTTCAACTTCTTCCACCTCCTTCGCAGTGTCCATCAACAGTTGCAGAAAATCGTTCCTTGTCTGCAAAAAAAAATAAAAAAATATTGTAGTTATGTGTCGGTCTCGTGTACAAATAACAGATAAAGCTTCTATGTACTCTTTTGCATAGTGGTCAAACATCTGACTGGAAAAGCAAAAGTACTGGAGCGGTAAGCAAAAAACTGGAAAGCGGTAAAGCATCTGACTGGAACCACGAACAGCTACTACGCTTTAGTTCCATGCGGATTACTTAGGCAACACCTCATACATGCGATGTTCCACACCCCTAGTTTATACCCTTTTGCATAGTGGTTAAGCATCTGAATGGAAAAGCAAAAGTACTGGAGCGGTAAGCGAAGGACTGGAAAGCGGTAAAGCATCTGACTGGAACCACGAACAGCTACTACGCTTTAGTTCCGTGCGGATTACTTAGGTAACACCTCATACATGCGATGTTCCACACCCCTACTTTATAAATTGGTTGCTCATTCGAAACTAATTTGTAAAAAAATATTGACAGATTTAATAAATATGCTTTAAAACAGCACAGTGAAATTTTCACTTGATTAAAGTCTGTAGCAAATTTTGCAGCAACTTTCGAATTTTAAATATCGGATTGATTTTAAATACTCTAAATTTCGAAAAAATGTAAACAAAGTATACCAACTTTTTAAAAATGTTCTAAAATCTGTTTTAAATATGTCAGTATCAGTTATTAATAACAAACACAACTAGGGGTGTGGAACATCGCAACACTATATTACTGATGTGGATTTGGGCCATTTGAATTTTTATATTTCCATCATTCGTTTGGTAAAAATGGCCAGTATGGCTATACTTTTTGCGATAATTCTTATATACACTTTAAAAAAAAAAAAAAAAAAAAAACACCTTTGCCAAATAGGGAATTTTAGCAATATAGTTATCGATAATTCTTATATTATCCTTTCTTGTTAGTGAAACTGAGCAGAGATGAAAAAACGATCGTTGATGAGTTATGCTCAAGGAAAGAGAACTCTGTGTTAAAGGCATTCGTTTTTCAATCGGTGGTGGGGATGTTTAGAACACCTTAAGAGGCATTACCACAGCGATTTTGAACAAAATCGTTTGAGCCGTTTTTGCGCAATTACTGAAAAACGTGATTTTTTCAATGGCAGATACCTTATGCGCATGCGTGATTTTGACGAAAACCTTAATGGTAGGTCCTTGGACCATCATCAACCTGCACACCAAATTTGAACATCGTAGGTCAATATGTTCGGGAGTTATGCTGACCACAGACACACAGATATACATTTCTTCTATATAACTTTTTTGAAATTAGAATGTTCCAAAACGTTGAGAAATGCAAGAAAAAAAAAAGAAAAAAAGAAAAAAAAATTGTGACCGAATCCTATACTGTTATTATTCTTTGTATTATATATATGGGTAATTGAAAATAATAAGTAATAATAAAAAGTAATTAGGAGATACTAAACAAAATAAATACTTCATTTATATATGAAAAAGAGGATTACCAGATGTACAAAAAAGTAGAAATTAAAAAAACTAGCAGTGCGACCCGCCTTTGGTGCATAGGTCCCAGCTTTTGGCATTATAGCCCTCGTGTTGCTGACGGCGCCAGATAATCTGAATACAACCAACCCAGCTTTTGGAGCTTCGTTAACAGGCTGAAATATGTACCAAAAGGTTTATTACTACGCAAAACCTAGCTCTTTTCGCTCACTAAGAGTTTAATTGTTATGCAAACACAGCTCACTTCGCTTGCTGAAAAATTCATTGACACATAAATATAGGCTCTCTGCGTTCGCAGAAAGGACCATTGCTACGCAAGCATAGGCTCGTTTTACTCGCTGAAAGGGTCATCGCTGCGCAAGCATAAGTTCGCTTCACTCTCTAAATGATTAATTGCTACACATGTTGGGATATTGTTATCCACTGTCACTCATTTCCACCCCTTTACTTGTTTGTGGACTGCCCTGCCTTGCAGCGCCGCCTTGTGGTTGGCTTATATAAAGTGTTGTTCTAGCCTGTATGCCATTCATTCATTCAAGGAATTCTATTCATTCAACTCTGACTGTTCAGTGTTATGTGTGTTCCTGTGTTCGTGGCGGTTTAATGACTTAATAAACTAATTGCACCGCTAGTGTTGTTGCTTCTCTCAAATACTCTGCTACCATCCCCAACAACACAAACCCTTAATATTAGAGTCCGTAACCCTTTTGAGAAAAAAAATTAATTAAAATTTTAGGAATCTGTTTTTCAAAAGTCCAATTAGAAGGTCCAATTAAATATGCTAAAAATTTCACAGCTACATCCCAATTAGAAGCCATTTTTGGGGGGGGGGGAAAGAGTTCAAATTAACTTTACAAAATTAAAATACTAATCAAAAATGTTTGCATTATGCTTTTCAAGTTAAATTTGAAGGTCGAAACTACTTACGTTGAAAATTTCAGAGCTCTACTCCTATTATAAGTAGCTTTCTATAGACATACTGGGCATAATATGTCTCCCTCTACAGACATAGAGGGACAGACTCTTTTTTTTATTATTATAGTTGAGTTTTATAAACAACTTTCGCATTGTTCGAAAAATAAGTTGTGTTATTATTTTGATAGGAAAGTATGCATCTTTCGGAAGGGCAGTCATTTAGTTGGCAGGCTGGTGATTAGAAGGCACATGGTTCAAAACCAAACAGCTACCTTGACGTATTACAACATTACTTTAAAATGAAAGTGTATTTTTAATTGAAAGTTGATGAGCTTTGATTAGCATGCCAATTTAGTTGACACATAAATAAATGTAACTTATTTCTAATTAAAATGTTTTAATAGTTCAACATAAAGTATCAAAGTGACTGCTTGAAAATAAACAAAAGAAGAATATCCGAAATCCGTTGACCCGTTTTAATTAGAAATGACTCATTTAATTCAAAAGAAAGTTGACTTCGAAAGTTTGGCTGGATGAAAGTTTGCATGGCAATTATTTTATAAGTTTTTATATGGATTCAGTTTGCTATTAAAATTCTACGATCGGAAGTACCAGAAATGGGTCCAGTAATTAATTTGTAATCCGATTTAGCCTAAATTATATTCTGCATCAGTTTGAAGGTCTCGATAATATTACATAATATTCAAACTGAGGTAAGCCAATTTCTCCTTTTTACTTTCAATTAACCATATGTAGGGTAATGAAAGTATAGCATTCGGTCAAAAAAAAGGATCGATTTTTTTTGGATTTCTCCACGTTTTGGAACCATCGATATAAATAAACAACTGGATAGACTGCTTAACGTTGGGAAAATGAAGCCGTTACCAGATGCAGTTGGTGGGATAAAAAATACGGATTGCCGAGGATTGAAAATAAAATTTTGCGTTGTACACAGCAGAAATGTCAATAGTAGACCTTAATTAGTAATAATGTGCAAAAAAATATATACTCTAGCATTTTAAAAGGTTTTTCGCATTTCCATCCAACTATAAAAGTGAACTGTGATTGGTTAATCTTCCCACCAGCTTCGCAATCGCCGGCGCGTTTTTCTCTTTGCATTTACAATGGAGCAGTCTATCCAGTTGTTTATCTATATCGATGTTTGGAACACGCTGATTTAAAAAAAATTATCTATAAAAATGTATGTATGTATGTATGTATGTATGTATGTATGTATGTATGTATGTATGTATGTATGTATGTATGTATGTATGTATGTATGTATGTATGTATGTGGTCAGCATAACTCCCGAACAAATTGACCTACGATGTTCAAATTTAGCATGCGGGTTGCTGGTGGCCATGGGACCTACCATTAAAGTTTTCGTCAAAATCGCTCATGTACATAGGTAGCTGCCATTGTATAAATCATGTTCTTCAATGATTGCTAAAAAACGGCTCCAACGATTTTGATACAAATTGCTGAGCTATTGCCTCTTTAGGTGTTTTAAATATCCCCCCCTCCTCCGAAATTCCCATAAAAATGCTTTAATGGTTTAAAAAGTTGAAAAAATAATGCCTTCAACACAGAGTTCTCTTTCCTTGAGCATACCTCCTCAGCGATCGTTTTTTCTTCTCCCCTCAGTTTCACATATAATAAAGGATAATATAAGTATTATCGCAAAGTTAATCGCCAAAATCACAATTTTGGCGATTTTATTATTATTATTAAGATCCATACAAGAATTATCGCAAAAAATCTCGCCATACTGGCCATTTTTTCTAAATAAATGAGGAAAATATAATAACGGTAAACGACGCAAATCCAAGTCAGTATTATAGTGCAATTGAAAGTTGTGGAATGTTCCACACCCCTAATTTTCTTATGAAATAAATAGTGATATGCTAACGTACAAAATTGTACAGTTCTTGGTTTTTACCTACCCATAAAGTTATGCGTGTTTTCATTCTATGGTAGTAAAACTATCTTTAAATAATTTAAAGTAGAGTGTCCAAGCATCACCTCCCTCCCCCTACTCACATAAAGGAAACTTTGAAGTTGAATATTTAATTTTTCTTTTGTAACTTCAGGTGAGAAGCACAGAATTCATTACCATACGAATGGTTTGAAAATAAACTGCTTAACGGAACAGAGTCAATTTCTTTCGTGTGTACAGACCATCGATATAAACAACTGGATAGACTGCTCCTATAGTAACACAAGGCGAAAAATGCGCCGGCAGAAATGTTTGTTTTCCTGCTAATTGTGGGACGATTTCCTGAATCATGGTTAATTACTGTGTTGCATATAATTGCAACAGCAGTGCAAATCAGAAAAATATAAACAATAGTTTTCACCGATAAGTTAAAAATCTACATTTAAATAGGTCAATGTATATATATATATATATATATATATATATATATATATATATATATATATATATATATATATATATATATATATATATATATATATATATATATATTTTTTTTTTTTTTTTTTTTTTTGAAAAATGTCTAAAATGACTCTTTTAACATTGATCGCTAGTGGTTAGTGATTGATCTCTTATATGGCAATTCATATCATAAATAATCTATTTTGAATTCAGAACAAATAGTATTATGATCTAAAATAAAACGCTTGATTTATATTATCCTTGTTTTTATTCGTTTTCTAGGGCATTTGGCAAGGAAATGGGATAAGAAAGTGAAATTATAACTCTACTAGTTCACTCATTTAACCCTTTCACGCTCAAGGGAAATATTTTCCCCTTCTACAAAAATCGTTATCGATTGTTCAATTATTATTGAATCGATATTCTTTTTACTGAATGTCAAAATAAAACGTATGTCCAAGGCGGCAAATGTGTTTCTGAACGAATAAAAAAAAAACGTATAGAAAATAGAACACATAATAAATGTGCTATGTGCAATGTCCACTTGTGCTTCACAAGTAAACGAAATTGTTTCGTAGAATATCATAACTAACTATTTATTTTACTTTTCTGATAATTTTTATTATGTTTTTTGTATTACAAAGCAATAAATAAAATATCGATATAATAAACCTAACTCCTCGTTTATTTAGCCGACCAAACGGTATAGTGGTTAGCGTGCTGGCTTCTAGACCGCGAGGTTGCGGGTTCGAGTCCCGTGTAGGCATGGGTGTTTGTAAATGTATGTTGGTTTGTTAAATGACGAAATGTTTCGGCGCATTATAGCCCTCGTGTTGCTGACGGCGCCAGATAATCTGAATACAACCAACCAACCTCGTTTATTTACTTTTATAGGGAAAAAAAATTCCCACGAAATTATAGGATACCTATACACCCTGCTATGTTTTTCTGGTGATATTCTCTTACTTTACACCCACAATAGCTAAAATATTGTGTTGTATTGGCATATTTAGTCTTGGACATCTTATGGTCCTGTAAGGGTTAATAATTTAAATAACTACTCTGTTTATTTATAACTGGATAATTTGTTTTAGATATGTTTTATTTAATCTATGATTTTATACGTTTTCATGAACTACTAGTAATTGCTTTAATAAAAAAAAAAGGGGGAAAAAAAAAAGAAAAAAAAAAAAAGGAAAAAAAAAAAAAAAAAAAAAGGATGGAATGGAAATTGAAACAATAACTCAAAATGCTAGTGTTCTGTTCTAAGTTTATTTTATAATGAAACTGCGGACTGCAAACGGCAAAGTTAATCAGTTTCTTTATTACTTACATATTTATTTTAAAAACTAAGTATTTTGTAACTGTTTGTTCGAATTCGAAGTCTCACCCAAGTGTCGAAATCAATTTGTATTTCAGTTTTATTTCTGTTTATAAATGTAACCCTTGAATTCTAGAGAGAAATTGTTTCTCCTCTTGCAATCGTTTACAAATACTTGTACTAAATTAAAAAAGTTTATTTTATTTTTATTTATTTAAATGCTTTTATTAAATTAGGAGATTGTGAAGTGTTTATGTGTCAGGCAGGCACGAGTTTCTTTATAGTTTTCTAATTCTCAAATTTCATATATTAGAATATACTTTATTATTTAATATAAAACGCATTCAGATTTTATTCTATACTTGTTTAAATGAATTATTGTATGTTAGACGGATTTATTGAGTAAATGTCAAACTGATTAAATTTGTTTCATTGGCATATAATTTTGATTTAGTTTTTAAACTAAAATGGTACCAAAAGTAATCCAGTTGGTCAATTTTATTTTACAAGAAACCCCAATTTTTATTAATTAATGTACTACAATTACGATTTTTTCAAAGACCCACTTCAGTATTAATGGATCAAATATATGTATTTGACTTGCAATAAACAAAAACAAGCTTCAAAATATGTATTTTTAAATTCATAAGTTATATATAATATTGAGTATGAAAAATTAATTTAATAGTTTTCCTTTGAAACTTAAATTGTTTTTTGTATTACATTAGTTATAGTATAAATATATTTGTATCTTGAAATATTATTATTACTTATTTTCAACTGGTTTACTGTATTTCTTCAATTAACTTTAATTTCTACTTCCAAAATAAATATACTTTTTAAGTCTATTTTCATTTGTTTACGGTATTCTCATAACTTGTAGATAATTATTTATTTCTAAAACCTTTAATTTATGTAACTTTAAAATTTAAAGAATTAAATTCATATCAATAAAGATAAAACACGTTTACAGATACCGACAGTAACTAATCTCAAATGTTTGTTCCAAATATACAAATCCTATACTTTGAATTATTTTGATCAATTTTATTTATTGGTTAAACTATTTTCTTTAAATATGTTTTATTCTTATTTTCCTTGCTTACCAAATATCAAAAGTAACGCGAATATACCATAAAGATCGAAGAAAATCCACCGGCAATACAAATTCCTCCATCCAAGCATTTCGCTACCCCGTTGGCAACAGCTCCTTTTCCCAGCGTTAAGAAGTCTATCTAGTTGTTTATCTATACCGATGGTACCGACTTGTACGATGTCTGGCCGATCCAGAAATAGAATACTTAATATAACCGAGTAATCAGCGATTGCTTCTGTTCACGCAATCTGATCACGCACTTTGAATAAAACCAGTTAACCAATTAACTTTTGTACAAGCCACTCAATTCAATTTCTGATCATATTTTGTATGCTGAAAGTAATAGTTTTTATTCCATTCAGAAAAAACCCCAATAAAAGCTTTATTTGTTTCTAAATTAAATTTGCAATGGGGTGGCGATTCAGTACTGCATTGCATATCATTCAAATGGAAACATTCGACAGTTTAAAAGGGCCAGTTTTGATCTGTACATCATTTTTCGGATTTTTTTAAGCAATTGGCATTCTCTTCAAAAAAATTTCGCAAAGCCGCTGTGCACTCATTTTTTTTGCAATGAAATTTCCCAGTTCATTACGAGTTGTGACAATACCTGATAATTTAGGGAGGAACACATCCGGAGAGTACGTGTACGGTCCCGACTTTTACGTTCTGCAATATCTCGCTGAAAAGTTGCACTTTCAGTACGAAGTTTATGAAGTGGCAACACGTCAATATTACAGTACTTTGAGGGGAAAAAAGGCAGATATAGGCATAGCCCTGCAACCACCAGGCTATTACCATTTTGCATCCGCCGACTTCACAGTGCCTTACTTGAAGTACGATTTTGGTTTTATAATCGAGCAACCAGAGGAACTTTCCAAATACGAAGCCTTCTGGTACCCATTCAGCGGTGGAGTTTGGATCGGTTTTATCGTCGTCATACTTTTAGCCACTCTGATGACCAAAAGAATCACAGCGTCGAAGGCATCACTGGCGAACATCTTCATATCGATCATGGGCAGCATGTTAACACAGTCTCTGAAAGTGGACGTTGCTTCATTGGAGAAGGCCATCTGGTGGACCACTTGGTTTATATGGACCACCGTGGTGTCCACAGCGTACAGTGAACTCTTTCTCAGCTTCCTGGTTGCTCCAGGAAGAGAGCACGGGGTGAAGAATTTCCTGGAACTGTCAGCAGCAGTGCAGAGGAAGAAATTCACTTGCCTGTTTAAGGAAAGTTTCAATACTCTGCTGTTAAAAAGCTCCGAAGAACATCTGATGACTCTGGGGCAAGCGATTTATGAGAACTCATGGTATTATACTAGGCACGAAGTGCCTGAAATGAGCCCGACTAGGGCTGTGATAGGGAACCGAGAATATCTTGAGAACATAAAATATGACCCTCCAAACAGAGTAAAAGTCTTCTCTGAAGATTCCCTGTTTGTGAGAGATATGGTTATCGCCGTGAGAAAGGATTTTTGCTGTTTGGAACAATTAAATTTGGCTATACTGGAGACTTCGGCTGCGGGTCTGTTCAATTACTTCAAGGATAAGATCTCATCTCATCAAAGATGGGAGAAAGAACTTCGTAGTTGGGAATGGCCTACAGAAACGGCTCAAGCACTTACCATGGAAGACATGAAGTATGTATTCTTCTTGCTATTAATCGGGCACAGCATTTCCCTGGCTGTTTTTCTGTGCGAAATTTTTGTTCCAAAGCGTATTTTTGATGAAATCCAGGTGCGTTGTCAAGGATTTCCAATGAGAAATTGGATCTTTAAGACAAGAAAATAAACAGTTTAAGCTAGCTGACAAGATGCTAAGTTATCATGAGTATGACGATTAAAAACAAAGAGATATCAGTGTACGATTTTCTGGATGAATTTCTCTAAATTTAAGAGTTCATGGTTTCGTCATTGTACAGAATATTAATACATCCAAGTTTAGACAATTAATGCGATATGGATAATATTTTTGGAGACAAAAACCCAACATATTTCCATAGAATTCTGCAGAAATTCAAAATATTTCTCTGACATTTTTAAATAAGAAAAACATTCTAGTTCTGATGTTTTTAAAAACTATTATCTACCCTTTAGATACATAGTTGCGAGGCAGTCTTCCTTTCACATTAATATCTTACTACGCTGATTTACAGCATAGCCTATGTGTTGTTTTCATTCGCTAACGAATTCCTAGTACAACCAACCAAAGAATTTTTCTGTGCATCAACTACACATAGGTTATATTATTGCGAAAGTTCGTAAGATTACAGAGACACCAAATTTTCAACAGATTTTTCGTAGTTTTTACTATATTTTCTGTAGTTTTTACTGATTTTCCTCACTTTTTATCAATTTTGGTTACTATACTGTCATTCTTCTATACCTACGGAAAAGACAGCGAAATATTTATACAGTCCGAGTCAAAAGTTAAAGTGCAACTCCTTTTCAGAATCCTATTTAACGAAAAAAAGGAAACATTAAATCGATATTCGAATTCTTTTTACGTAGTATAGATGTGGTAGTTATTATGTTGAAGTAATCACTAAAGAAAATCGATCCTGAAATATTTAAAAAGACCACTTACGTATTTGTGAAAAAAATGATACAGTACCCCCAAAAAAAAAAATCAGAACGATGGCTATATCTTGTGCTCTAATTGTTGAAATAACAAACAAAAGGTACCGTAGTAAATCGTGGAAGGTTTTTAATAGTTGCATGTAGTTTTTTTTTTTGTCATGAAGGGTTATCTTCATATTAAAACAGAACCAAACTTTAAAAAGTTCAATAGCAACCTCATAATATTATCCCATATTTGGATTCAACATCCAAAAAAATGTCGAAATACAAAAATTCGTAATTTTCTAATGAATGGTTTGTAATTTAAATGATAAAAAGAAAATGATAAAATAATGTTAAATAAAAAAAGTTGGTTTTTTGGCCATAAATACTTAAATAATTAATATATTTCAGTAATTTTTTTTTCAAAAGATAGGTTGTTAAATGGCCGAATATAAATAGCAATCAACTTTTGCATCAATTTCTTTTTTAATACTTAATTATTAATTAATAAAACAATTTTAAATTTTTTTTAATAGAAACATATATTGATTTGCCTTCATTAGATTTACCATGGTCTAACCCCCCCCCCACAATTTTTTTCTTTCCATTTTGACTTTTAGTTCTCGATTTTTTAGCGAAAATGTAAAAAACGCTCACTTTAAGGGACCGTATAGTAGACGACTTTTGAAAACTATCAAAGATTAATTCAAGGTAAACTAGAGGTGTGGAAAATCGCACAACGTTCAATTTTTGTAAAATGAGGTGAATAGGAACAGAGGGGTGAATCGAAAGAGAATTTCTTGAAATTACAAAAAAAAAAAAAAATATTTTATACAAACAAAGCAGTTTTATTTTTTATATATATATATATTTTTTAATCTACCTAACTTGTTTGAAATCGGGGAACATGTGTTTTGTGTTTTCAACAATGTCCTTTTTTTTTTTTTTTTTTTTTTTTTAAAATACTTTCTTAAATTACATTTATTTAAAACAACATTTTTTAAGCAATTTCAATAAGTTATCCTTTAAAAGTTTTACTGAATCATACGATTTTTTCATTTTATAAATAATTTCAACGATCAAGTTACATTTGTGTTTACAGTGAAATGTTTCTGTAAAATAATCACGCTTTGCTGAATACTGAATACTTTTTACTAATGCCTACATTTTATATTTATCAATTTTCTAATTATCAGTTATACTTCTGCAATTACAGTTTTCGATATTTTATTTATTTCGTGTGAAGAATACACATATTTAATGTTGTAAATAAATTATGTTGCTTTTGCGTTTACTTGCTATTTTTGTATTAATATTAAACATGACACTATAAATCCAAGTAGTTTCTATGTAATTTTAGACTAATATTTGTATTTTTTAACGTCGTGAAACTCCTCACTGACCGTTCGATTTCTCCCGCTGTGAAGTAGAACCTTAAAAATACCTTTCGTTTTATGGAAATTCTCCCTGAAGATCGGTTAAAAAATGGTCGAAAAATTTTCGCTCATAAGTGATGTGTTTTTCAACATATTGCATTGAAATTTCGTATATAGAGTAAATGATGTGTTCTAAATCGAATGAAATGATAAAAAATAAGGGTTCGTATTGAAATTTTCGAAGATAGCGTTACTTTTACTTAGTAAAGGGTCCCTTAAGAAAAAAAAATTGTATCATATATATAGAAAATCGTAAGCAAAGCATTTTGGGGCAAACCGTAAGAATCTACGATAATTAGAACCGAAGATATAGGCATCGTTCTGATTTTTTTTTTGGGTACTGTACAAATCTGCAAGTCAAAAGTGATCGTAAAGCACACGTGTTCTTGATTTTGTTTTGATTTGCATTTTGAGAGTTCAGTAAATTGGGCTTTCTGAAAGCTTAGGTTAACTAAGATGAAACTTTATTTCACTTTATATTATTAAGAATTATAGGAACACGTCGAAAAGAAATTAGAGAGAAAGTACTTAAACTCATCGGGTGGCTAATAAAAAGAATGAAGGTAAATCCTTGAGAAAAATAAGGAAAATAGTGCAAAAAGTCACTAGTCTGTTCATGGTATCAATCCAAGATATTATGTGACTGGAACTATTTAGATGTCTACACATTCAGGGCAATCAAAATAATTATTCTCTGTGGATGCACCCGCAGTTCTTCTCAGAAGTTAAACAGGGCCGGACATAAGTGGTGTCACAATTATGAAAGACGTTTCCAATGTAAAAGAATAATCGGTTAGTGCAAGTACTATAAGAAGAACACTGAATTTTGCTGGGGATAACGGCTGATTCCGGCATTCTACATCTCAGTCGTGAAAGGGGCTCTACATCTTTGGAATTAAGTGATTTTCAAAGGATAATTTTCGTCTCAAGCAACCGTCTTCTGTCGTCATTGATAACGTTGTGTATGAGTTATGAAACAATCTTTTTCTTAAGATCCAAAAAGTTAATGAAGGATGTTTTTTTCATGACTGCAACTCCGTTACTGCCAAGCATATTAATGTGGATTTGTCTTCAAACTTTGTTTTGTTCTATAGAGAATTTTTATTGATGTTGTTTTATGTTTAAGGTATTTATATTTACTTGATTGCAGGCATCCATTAAATACTTTTGAATAACACTCAAAATCAAGATGGCGGCGATTCCTGAATAAAATATTTAGATTCCGTAAACATGTTTACTCATTTTGTTATTAACATGTGTATTTCATAAATTTATAGATAATTTTCTCGATTAAATGTAAAACTAGTTGTTTCTATGTTTAAAAAAAATTTTAATTAATGAAGGCAGCCATCTTGGATGTATAGTTTTACTAAATTTATAGGAACTTCACTAAGATAAAAATTAGAAACTTTTTGTCAATTTTAATTTATTTTATAACAGATATAAATTTTAAAATGTTGTGTATTGCTGGAATGATGTATTTACTTCAAAAGCAAACATAGAAGCAAGTAGTAGATGTATAAAATGCAAAATTAGTAGGTTTACGTAAAAGTAGATTGAAATGTACACTTAGTTTAGTTGGATATTTACTTACATCTCACACTAAATGAAAATAAATTATTTATTTGCTCAGTATTTTCATCTTCTACTTGTATAATTTTCTATTTCTAATCAAAAAGTAGTTATGAGCACAAACCTCAAAATCTAAACATTGTGAAGGACAAATGTTTGTCGTAATTTCATGTCTGATACCAATTTTCACATTGGGAATATATTGATATTGACATCATAATTTTTGAACAGTTTGTCATTAAATATCCATCGCCTGTTTTAAATACTAAAATAATAATATTTTAATTTCCGAGCATTTAATTTTTTAATTTTTTACACGAATAAATGAAAGTAAGAAATATCCTTTGGTAAAAATTTACAACTAATGGCTATTAAAATTAAAATAAATTAAATATGCTCATTTGTAGATAATTTATTAAATTGGATTGACGCCTCGTTTTTAAGTAATAAAGCAAGTATTAATTATGCTGGTTTTATTTTATTTTTTTACTTAACCCATTGAGCGTCCAGAGAATAGGCAAAATTGTACAGTTGTTTCCACTGCAATAATTTTTAAATTAAATTTCTGATTCTAATATATAATTAATTTAATTTATTTTTTTATTCAATTTGTTTTAAATGGTTTTTAAAGTATCATCCTAATAAAAATATTACAAAAAAATATTTTATTTTAAATTTTATTTATAAATTTAAAAATGTTGTGTATTGCTGGAAAAACTGGGGATAAAAGGTCGTGATAATCCGGGACAGCCACTCTGGGGAGTCCGGTACTGAAAATAATAATAAAAAAAACTTTATTTATAAATAATTTTCTGTCAAAAATTTATCTTACATGCAAGATACTATTTATGTATCTTTGAGATAATGTTTTTGAAATACTGTGTTTATTTATTTTTTAAAAATTAAAAACCAAGAAATATCCATAATATTGATATTTGAGTATTTTTATATAAATCAAGAAAAAAAATATATACTGAAAGCTTTTCGTAATACATAATTATATAAAGAAAATTTTATCTTCACAGAAATTTAATGGGTGAATTAGAAAAAATTCAAAAAATTCTCAAAATTAAAATGATGATGCATTTTTTATGTTCTCTTTTATACTAATGTTATATTTTAAAATAGAATTCAAAAAATAAAAGTCTGTGAAGACAAAATGTTTAAAACTATATAAATTTAATGTTCCAAAAATTTGAATAGCGAATTCTTTTACGGTTCTGGAGATACAACGATTTAAATTTGCAACATCTGTGAAAAACACTAGAGCTCGAAAAACGCATTTTAAACATACGCTTCAAGACGTTATGACCATTAGTGATGTTTAAATAACATTTAATTTCATGGCGTTCGAATCACTGGAGGAACAAGATAAAAACATTAATCTCTTCAGGAATATATGAACTATTTTTTAAAATCAGGAAACAAATTTGGGATTTTGGATGAAATTTCGATACCGGAGCCTCTTAAGTTAAATCCAGTATATGAATGGATTCTTTTCTGAGTAAAGCTTTTTTAGTGTTATGTCTGCAATTTATAACTGGTAAAGTATGAGTAAATAAGTGTACCCACTAGAGGTCGGAAATATTGATCAAAATAAATATCGATACTATATAGTTGCATAGAAAAAATATCTATATATCGATACATGATTTTTTTTTTTATTTGATTTTTAATTTTGCCAGAAACGAAGTTTTTCGGAGCAAATTTTTTCTTTTCATGATTGCTTTTTGAAAGGTGACTACTTTTCCAACTGAAATAAATCTAATATATTTGTATAAAAAAAATAAAAAGAAAAAAGAAAAAAAAAAGAAGGGAAAAAAAAATTATATTCTCGCTTCATTGGTGCAGTGATTTTAGAAAAATTTAGATAAATTTCAATAGCTTTTAAGTGTATGGCAAAATATTGAATATTGTTGTCATTTTAACTGTTTCTCATCCAAAGTCCAAACTTTAGTTTTGAAAAGGGAATAAAGAAAATCGAAAAAACACACGGAACTACAAAACGATCATCAGAAAAACTAATAATGTTTGAAAATATCGATATATCGGTGACTTTTATCGATATTTTAATAACGCCGACCTCTAGTACCCACCCTCTTGGTCTTGCCAGAGGAGAATGTTGGTGTGATGATGCTTCTGATTCTCTTCCAGTCCTCTTCTCCTTTTATCATGATGAGGATGCTGTTAGCAGTCTTATCGCTAGATTCAAAAACCTGAAGGAGCGCACCATTGCATTTTTATTATCGAAGAGAATACATATACGCTTACGTCTCCCATTAAAAAAAAATTTCGCTTACCTATAGAGCAATCAATTAGCTGGATGACTAAGAAAACAATATTTATTTTACAGAAGAAAATTATTTCGCGACAATCATAGGCGACCAATGCGCAATATAGTAATATAGTCGAACCTTGTTAACGCGAAATGGTTTAACAAGAAATTCAGTTTAATGTAAAATAGAAGGAGTTTACCGTATGCTCAAGTTTAAACTCATGGTTCCCAAAAAAATCATTTTCAGAAATTGCACCACTAAAATTTTAACTATAGTAATTTTACATTGTGTTGATAGTAAATAAACATAATTTAACCTACAAAAATATTTTGAATAAATAATTTTTGATTAATTCAATTTATTTGAATTTTTTCAAACTTTTTTCGAAATGCTACTTCTTCCACAATTTTAAATATTTTTCCATGAAATTTTTGCAATATATTTGTATTATAATTGTTAACAATAGCTAGTATGGATATGAAGATGCAAGCTTTGTAAAAGGTTTTATATGTTTTTACACTAAAAACAGCAGAAAAACAACGTTTTTTTTCTTCTTTCAAGTTTTCAACTTTTTAATTAAAAAAAAAAAAAAAAAAAAAACCTAAGTCTAGCAAACCTTTTTCCATACTAACTTTTGTTTATCGGATGTATATAAATACACTATAAAAATTTAACAATCCTAACTAAATTTAGAAAAAAAGCCTTAGGGATTTAAACAACACTCAAACTGAAAAATAACGAACTGAGAAAAACCGTGTTAAAGACTTCTTTTTCAGGTTAGATAGTGTGAGAGGGTTTAAAAAATACAATACAGTTTTTTATCTATCAAAGGTACAAGTATAAATTTTTATACAGCTATTCAGAAAGGTATTCGCCACATTATGGGATAAAAATTGAAAAATTGACATTTTCGTTATTTTTTGGGTACCATGTGTTCTTAACGCTCATCTATACATTGAATACGAAATCGCATAACCTGAAATTCCGCTAAAGGGGACATTGGACACTTTTTCCAAAAATTTTTAGTTTTGCTTAGAATTAAAGAAAATTTGGCACAATATAAGAAATGACTTATGAGACAAAAACAAAATTTGAGCAGACAATATAAAATGGATAGTATATTATTGAGAAAAAAGCATTAAAATAATACAATTTTTTTTTTTTTTTCAAAATGCACCTCACGGCACAATATTTTAAAGGAACGTAAAACAAAAATTTGTAGTTGTTTATCAATATATTAGAAACATTTTCACGCATGCTTTTATCTTTAAGTGCTATAGTTGTACAGAAATGAAATTTCAAACTTGGCGCTAGTGATTTTTCATTAAAAAATGCATATATTTCAGCTTTCCAACATATGACAAAAAAAAAAGCATGTATGTATCTCTTTATAGTACATTAAAAATTATTTCTACTAAAATTTAGGTGGATTTATCAAAAAATTAATCGTAAGGAGCTTTTCCAACATACGTAAAATGTGAAAAAAAAAAAAAAAAAAAAACGTAGCTGAGAAATAAATAGTTAGTTGAAATAGAGATTTTATCACTTAAAATCGTAAAATTGTCAAAAATTCAAACGCGAAATTAAAGCTAGTGACGTGAACAATTCTTATAGAACGAAAACAAAATACGTCAGTTTTGGTGATATTTTTGTAGTTTCAGTGTCCCATGTTCAATTAGGCGGGAAAAAATTGCTCTTCAAAGCACTTTTTTTAGATGGCATTCCTTATTAGGGACTAAATTTAAAGATGTTTCCAAACCATTCTTCAAGTTAAATCCCTATGAAACAGTAAAAATGCCCGAATGATAAAATTTCAAGGAAATCAATGTGAAATGAAATGATTTCGGCCCTAATCTGGATGGCATTCCTTGGTAAACTGGTTTTGTGACGTTACGTACCGCTCCTGTTTCCAACAGTAAGTTTATAAACTAAATTCAGGCGTATTTAGCTTGTTGAATCTTGCCAAAATGAGTTGGTTGGTTGTTTTCAGATTATCTGGCGCCGTCATCAACACGAGGGCTATAATGCGCCGAAACATTCGTCATTAGACAAGCCAACATACATTTACAAACACCCATGCCTAACACGGGACTCGAACCCGCAACCTCGCGGTCTAGAAGATAGCACGCTAACCACTATAACGTTTGGTCGGTCAACCCCAAAATGAGTCGGAAACAACAATCGTTATGGAAAGAAATAAAGCAAAAATTTAAAATGAAATTGGGAATCGATTCTTTAAAAAACACAGGAATGGGCAAATTCTGCATTTTTTTAAAACGAGTGAAATTAGTTTATATATATGTAGAATTTCTTTGTGATTCCAAATATTTAAACAAAAGTTTTTTTTTTAAAAATTAGTTATTTAAATATTAAGAAGAGAAAATGCCACGAAACCGAGCCAAAACCAGTCCGTACAAAACACTCAACAAAATATGTGACGTCAAAGCTTCCTTCCACTTCTATGGTTATCGTGAATTTTCTGCGAAATAGTTGGCGTTGGTAGACCATTGCCATATCCCGTACAGGTTGGCACGATTTGAGAGAAACTTTCAAAACTTGTTTCCGATGGGGAAGTCTTGACGTCACATTAAATTCGAGGCGAATGAATCGTTTTCTCGCCAACGTGTAACAGGGGAACTTTTATCGCATGGTGTGTCGGCTTTACTGCTAATTGCTTAATTTATTGCTTCTTAAACTGAACTTATATTCTGCGGATTGACTTCATACTTAATAGATATTTAATATAAACGCTAAATAATTTTGATTTTCCTGTTATCTCTGAATGGGGATGGTTTCGATTTCTAAAGAACAAAACCAGATGTCATCACAGCACAAACAATAAGTTACACAACATCCTTTTCAAAATCTTGAAGAAACAGGAAAAATTTTCTTAAGTATTCAGTTGGGGAAAAAAAAATGCTGGATTTCAAAATGAAATCGTAAATACAACACTATATCAATTTTCTATTAAAATGAATGACTTAATAACTTATGCAGCACACAGTTTCTTTTATGTTTTTTTTTTTTTTTTTCTTTCTTTTTTTTTTTTTTTTAATTTCAAAACCCTGAGGGAGTTTTAAGGGTCACAGCTAGTACTATATTAATCAAACCTTATATATCAATCACATAAATACAGATTGAGCTTCCAGGGAATGGGCAAAATTGTACAGTTGTTTTCCCTGCAATAATTTTTAAATTATATTTCCGATACTAATATATAATTAATTTAATTTATTTTTTATTCAATTTGTTTTAAATGGGTTTTTAACTATTTTCCAAATAAAAAAATTTAAAAAATATTTTATTTTAAATTTTATTTATAAATTAAAATATTTTGTGTATTGATGGAAAAACTGGAGATAAAAGGGCGAGATAATCCGGAACAGCCGCTCTATGGGTTAATCAAATCTTATGTACTAATCACATAAATAACTATATTAATCAAACATATATCATACCAGGACACACATTTAGTACAATATAATGTGCCCCCCCCCCCCTGCACATTTCGTCACAGCACCCAGCTTTTCGGACGTTCCACCGGGGTTCACCAAAAACGTGGGCTCCAAGGGTTCACTAAATTTAATGCTCCCTAGATTTCTTTACGTAGGGATTTACAAAATTCAAGGTGTACCAGGTAAACATAAGCAATATTTAACACCTTAAACAACGGATACAGCCGCAAAATCCAGGAAATTACACCAACTATCACTATGTTTTCCTTGCAGCGGTAGAACGTTCGGTGCTGTGCTGAAAAGTGCAAGGAGGACGAATATATTGTTACGGATTTTTGTATATTTGTAAATATTTCGTAGTAGTAATTATGTAAAAAGAAAAATTTATGTACGTTTCGCCTAAGGCAGTGCAAGAGTTTGTTTTTACTTCATATTCCTGCAATGCGTCTCTTTTAGTGCTGGAAAACGAGTTTTGCAGGGATAATGCTGGAAAATGAGTTTACAGGGAGAAGGCCATTTAACATTATGGTCAATGGCAATCAATTCGGCGAGAAATATCTCCAAACTTGGCGACCATTTGGCCACACTTTTGGTCCCAATGTACTTGTAGTATAGGGCTTTTTGACTACGATCTGGAAAATTCTCCAAATTTCTATCTCTGGATGATTTGCGAAGGATTAGCTTTCTTATATAAGGCCAAGAGAGTGAGTGAGTTACTTACTTGGTTGGTTGTCTCTCAGCGAGCATTCAGAGTAGTTCCGAAAGTGAACTGTATTGCATTGTCTTTTGCGTCGATTTTAGCAGTTGTGTATCTAGTTTTTAACTGCTGTTTGTGCTCCATTGTTGTATAAAGAGCTGTATTGAGTTTATTAGAACGGAATGTTCTGGAGTTGTAAAAGAATCTGCGAAGAGTTATATTGGGATAAATTTCTTCCAAGTTTTTATCGGCTTTGGCTTCAAGCATCCACGCAAAAATATGTTTGATTAATAATATAATTTATGCAATAAAATGTGATTATCTTAAGAATGTATAGTTACTTTATAAACACCCTTTAATGAAACCGATAGCACATTGCTAGGATCTGTTTCTGGAATTCCCAATGAAAATCAAATTTAATTCAAACTGAACTTACCTGTAAAGTAAGAAAATGGCAGTGAATACGACGAGGCAATAAGTCGGCAACGACGACTCCATGCCGGACATGTTTGTTTACTTTCTTTATTTAGAGGCTTCTATTTCGATATTCAATCGGAAATTTTTCAACTTATGATCAAGGACACGACTTCCATTGCGCGTTCCAACAATCACAACGCACCGGATGTGACAACTTGAGGATAAAGTTGCTAATCGCTGATTGTCGATGTTCTTGAATCGAGATAGTGCTGCATACCTTTTAAAATTATCTATACTTTAATCGATGTTTATCAAATGGATTATCATATTAAGATTTTCGCCGGAGACAAAAACTATACACCCAGACAACTAAACAAATAGTAGAAACACAACACAGGGAAAGTTTTTTTTTTGTTTTTTTTTGTCGCTCTTGACTGATAGTGTAAAATAGAGTCCCAATTAGAAAAACTTCCCACACACTAAAAGTCACTAGCATTTTTGTTTTTTGAAAGGAAGATTCTTTTTACTTGGTTGGCGATTGCATTTGGCTCAAAATAACCATACAACGCCAAATCACTGACGTTACGATGATTTCTACTGTGTTGCTAATGGCAACCAGACAGAATCTTTATAGAACAGGAAAGATCAGTCCTCTGACATTGAAAGGAATATCATTGCATCCTGTCTGATGTAAAATTTTGGTTGGTTGTATTCAGATTATCTGGCGCCGTCAGCAACACGAGGGCTATAATGCGCCGAAACTTTCGTCATTAGACAAGCCAACATACATTTACAAACACCCATGCCTAATACGGGACTCGACCCCGCAACCTCACGGTCTAGAAGCCAGCACGCTAACCACTACACCGTTTGGTCGGCTGTAAAATTTTGAAACGCAGTCTTTGTTGACAAATGAATGTTGTGCAATGCTGCAACCGTAATATAAATTTTTTTTAGAAAATACTGTTTCTTGTTTTGTTTAGAAATATATATATTTCGCAAATCGTTAGGGAAGAATGTGTTTCTTGGACAGCACAAAAAGTAGCGGTACTTGCTACTCCAACTTTTATGTCAAGGGATGTGAATACGTGTTGGAAATCTCTTCCGCAATATTTCCTAAAAGTTTAAAAATCACTTTCATACGAAATTTCTGTCTGATATCTGAAATGAGTTTTTTTTTTAGTTCCATTGCCTTTTTTTAACACTATTTTTTAACAATACATAAATTTTTAATAGTTTTAAAATTAAAGGAAGTCATTCAAAAAAGTATAAAGAATTACTAAAACGCTTAGTTGCATGTCTTAATATAAAAATCAACTGATAAAGCTGGTTTTTCAAGCAGTTTATTATTTTTGGGAAAATCCTTGAAATACACTTATAGGATCACTGACACCAGTTGCGCCTTCTAAAAATAACTGAATACAGAAAATACTTCTTATTCAAAGAGTTTCAAAATTTTAAAGATATTCAGATGTAACTGTATTAAGTTTGTTGCGACTCTTTTGTTTTCTTGGCGCGTTTTCTGGCGAGGAATCCTCGGATAAGGGCTTGTATGATTATTGCAGCCGATACACGCTTCTTCTGGATCTCCTTTTCTCGCTTTTCATTTAAAATGTTAACGTAAGCTGTGTCCACTTCTTTATATGTCTTACACAGTTCCCTGCATTCCTCCATTTCACTTTTAAACTTATTCCACAGGAAAGATCGTTTTTCCTGTAATACAAGAATTAGCAATTTAAGTACCTAATTGTCTACTTTAAAAAGTATGATTCATGTAACAATCTCTTTTAAATTTTATTATTTTTTTATTTTATCATTAATTTAACACATCCTTTCAAAGCGAGTATTCCTATTTTTAATTCTTTCAACAATTCAATTGGTAACTTCCCACGCACAGCAACTGGTGTGAGAGTTGCTTAGGTCAGCGTTTTTCTAACAGTGAGTTCCCTAATTAATATTCAGTTCTGCTCAATATTGCGTCAGCCTGTTATTTTCACGCACCCATGGTATTTTAATTTCCGTTAAGCTCAGCACAATTCCCACGGTTCAATACCATGATAATTTGCAGTATTCTATTTAACGGCGACTCTACATTCATTCGATTGCCATCTCCTCATCGATTAACATATATCTCTCCCCCCCCCCCCCTTCCCCTCTGTCCTTCCAACTTAACCCAATAAAAGTATTGAATGTATATTAAGAAACTGTTTCCTGGCTTCCTAAATTTGCAAAATTAGGTGAACATCACATACATATTTGTTAAAAAACTTGTTGTGGATTGTTTAATTAGTGATTAGAGTTAAGTCGCCAAAATTTTCAGAAGAGAAAAAAAAAAACTTAATAAAGTGGTGGGGGGGGGGGAAGGCGGAGTTATATTGTCTGTCAAAGAGGAGAATTGCTCCCTCTTGATATTCTGGTTGTAAGTGGTCGCTATATAAACAAGACTCGTAGATTTATAGCGGTCGCTATAGAAACGAAGACTTGTAGATTTATGGTGGTCGCTATAGAAACAAGACTCGTAGATTTATGATGGTTGCTATGGAAAAAAGATTGGTAGATTTATAGTGGTAGTTATAGAAACAAGACTCGTAGATTTACGGTGGTCGCTATAGAAACGAAGATTCGTAGATTTATGGTGGTCGCTATAGAAACGAAGATTCGTAGATTTATGATGGTTGCTATAGAAAAGAGATTCGTAGATTTATGGTGGTAGTTGTAGAAACAAGACTCGTAGATTTACGGTGGTCTCTATAGAAAAAAGATTAGTAGAAATATATATTGAGAATTAAAAAAGGGGTTAGCACCTCTTTAATCTAAACCAATGATATATTAAAAAAACGAAAAAACAAATAATTTTGTTAAACAAACTTTTCCATTCCACCAGGATTCACATAAATCTAAATAAGGGTCCTAAGGTTACAATCTAGTTACTCTTTAATACCTTCTAAACCGCTATAAGATTTTCCATAAGAAGATTTTATGGCATTGATACTGAAAATCAATTCTCTGTTATTAAAAAGTTGGAATTCAATGATGGTCAAATTGTCAAGATTCAATACCATAAAAAATAGAAAAAATAAGAGAAATATATAAGTAGGTATAGTTTTACTCTTTAATTTAATAGAAAGTTATAGAAACGTGACATTTTATTGATTTTTTTAGGCTTTTGATTGGCTCCAAATGACGTCTTTGTTGTTGTTGCCGACCTTACCATTACATTATGATTGTACTTACATCCAAGTTCTTCACCTTTCTTTCATTTTTAATCTTCAGCCACTCCAAGAAAGCTTTTGTTTTCATTGTTTCCTGCAATTAGTAAAAGTAGATCATCATTACATTAATACACACTGATAAATATATTTTTTTTAAATTTATTTTCCATATCACTGAAGTTAGTTTTGTTTGGTTCTCGAGTTTTTTGGCGCAAGGGTAACATGAGGGCCACACTTTGCCATAACTTCATGACAACAATATCTACCATTGCGTCTCGTAATTTTGAACTTGGTCAAATGGTGAAGTGTTGACACCTAAGTTAGAACCTCTCTCCACATTCACTCTGCACCGATGAGAGGACATTGGGACATTTGCTTTTAAAGTGCAGCAGCCACCACTAATTCTACACTACATTGTTATGACAGCGCAATGACACGATTCGTGAAATATTTGCCATGAGATGGATACTCTAGCTAACCCAACCGTTGTAGTGTTTTAAGTATTAGAGAAATCATATAAGATGTCCAAACTAAAAAAAAAATGTATTTTAAATTTCACTTAAAATATGGTTTAAATTTTGTAAATAAACGTACAACTTTCACATTGAATGTCTAGATGAAAAATTTAATATTTTCTCTTTATAATAATCCATTGGACAAATACAGGAAAACTCTTCTCCACCGGTTCTGAAAGGACATAGAAAAATACTGTTATATGCAGGTTATCGTTGTATGTAAAAACCTTTCCATAACGATAATGTGAGAACTTAAAATGAATATAGTTATAGAAAGATTTTACTCAGGCAGTTTGAGCATTTTACACATTCAATCTTTACGTCATGTGCATTATTTTACATCCATGAAAATGTTGGATTGAATTTAGAGATAGCCAATTTCATTTTATTTAAATATTTTTTTCTCAAGAATATAAATATTTATCTTCCGGACAACACTTCGGACATTACCAGGTACGCCTCTGCTTATTTTGAGATGGCAAGAAGGGCGAACTCAGCATTAATTAGGAGTGTGGTAAATCGCACAACTTTGAATTACATTATAATATTGACTTGGATTTGAATCATTTACCGTTTTTATATTTTCATCATTCATTTAGAAACTAGAGTTGTGGGCCATCGCACAGCTTTCAATTACACTTTAATACTGATGTAAATTTGTGTCATTTACCGTTTTTATATTTGCATCATTCATTTAGAAAAAATGGCCAGTTTGGCGATAATTCTTGCATGGGTCTTTTTTTAAAAAAAGATAACTCCACCAAAATTGTGATTTTTGCGATATACTTTTCGTTAATCTTTATATTATCCTTTATTATATGTGAAACTGAGGGGAGAAGATAAACAGATTACTGATGATGTATGCTCACGAAAAGAGAACTCTGTGTTGAATGTATTCGTTTTTCAACTTTTTACGCCATTATATCATTTTTACGGGAATTTCGGAAGTGGGAATGTTTAGAACACCTTAAGAGATATTAGTAGAGCGATTTTTATCAAAATCGTTCTTGCCGTTTTTTAGCAATCATTGAAAAACATGATTTTTTTCAATGACAGCCACCTTAAGCGCATGCGCGATTTTAACGAAAACCTGAATGGTAGGTCCCAATGCCACCACAACCTGCATTCCAAATTTGAACATCGTAGGTCAATTTGTTTGGGAGTTATGCTAACTACAGTTACACAGACATACATTTTTTCTAGATCACTTTTTTGAAATCAGGATGTTCAAACACGTGGAGAAATGACGAATTTTTACCGAATACTATACTTTCAATACCCTATCTATATTTAAGAGTAATTGAAAGTAAAAATGGACAGTTTGGTGATATTTTTTGCTATAATTCTTGTATGGGACTTAGAAAAAAAAAGAAAGAAAAAAAACTCCGCCTAAAGCATTCGCCGATTTTAGCATTATACTTTTCAATAATTCTTATACTATACTTTCTTATAATTGAAACTGAGGAGAGAAGATAAAATGATCTTTAATGAGGTATGCTCGTGGAAAGATAACTCTGAGTTGAAGACATTCGTTTTCAACTATTTACGCCATTAAAGCATTTTTACAGGAATTTCGGAGGTGGGGATGCAAAACACCTTCATAAGCATTATCACAGCGATTTTTATCAAAATCGTTAGAGCGGTTTTTCAGCAATCATTGAAAAACATGATTTTGTCAATGGCAGCTACCTTATGTGCACGGGCGATTTTGACAATGAGTCACAGTTATGTTTGGAAGAAAGAATAAAAGTCTCGAAAAATTTAACTGGATTCCGTGATATCTCGGAATTTTAAACCGTGCTAACTATTCCGTTATATCTATTTCTAAATTTTAAACATTGATTGTATGAAACTTCAATCATCAATTCCATTAACTATTACCTCGATGATTTTCCACAGTTCTGAGTTACACTTTGATGAAGCTTCTTTGAGTTTCTTTTCTGATTCTTCCTGCTTTCTTCGCAAGTGTGATAATTTTTCTTCACTAAATTGTTCAATAAACTCAATTTTGTCTTCGGTATTTGCTCTGAAAACAAATAAAAACATTTGTTGCATTAATAGAAATTATCCATTTGCATAAATATGGATTCTTATTCGAGCGTTCAGACTACAAGTAATGTTAATTGGAATAGATTTCATTATCGAATGTATATTGTTAAGCTGTATTTTTGTGCTCACGTAATATTTTAATCATTTTTGGGAAATAATATATGAATGAGCTATGTAAAAAGCCCCATAAATCACTTTCGAGTTTTGAAATGACAATCATGATATTAGATTATATGAGTCGTCCATTTCCAAAAATGCCTAGAGGACAACTTTTCAGGAAACGAGAAAAACATGTATTTTATTGATCTCAAGAGTTAATTTATGACTGTTATGTTTATAAATTTTTTTAATAAATTAGAAACACATTTACAAGGTCTTCAGTTGGTATTATTTTATATAAAGCAGTAATAAGCTGTTTTAATATGCAATTAGAAAAAGTTTTTTGCAATTAGCTAGTTTTGGTTGGTTGTTTTCAGATTATCTGGCGCCGTCAGCAACACTAGGGCTATAATGCGCCGAAACATTCGTCATTAGACTAGCCAACGTACATTTACAAATACCCATGCCTATCACGGGACTCGAACCCGCAATCTCGCGGTCTAGAAGCTAGCACGCTAACCACTATACCGTTTGGTCAGCAGCTAGTTTTGGAATTGGACCTTTTGCAATTAGCTAGTTTTGGCACTGTAAATGTAACTGGTCAGTTTTGGAAATCAAAAACAACAATGAGACTGAATGTGATGTTAAAAGTAGTTTGTTTTAAACTTTTTATTTCCACTTACACTTTTTACAGCACTTTCAACTTTCACTTCTTCTTCAATATTTGCAGTATTTAAATTCATTTTCTTTCACAAGATCGCAAGAAAATACAGCTTAACACGAGACATAACTTCATAGAAATCAATCAACAGAGCTGAACAAAAATAACTAATTCTTTAAAAGTTTGCAGGTTCGCCAACAGTAATTATCAGTAAAAAATGTAGAGAAATGCACAGTAAAAATGTCTCCCAGTTTTTCAGAATAAACAATTTTGTGGAAGTTTACAACTAGTGGGTAGGGCTCTTTTTTATTACAACTAGCAAGTTTTGGAACTGACTTCACGAAAGCCGCCATCTTAGATGCTAGCAAGTAGGTAGTTTTGGAACAGTATCTGAGTTTCCAACAAGATAGTTTTGAAAATAGAATGATATGCAAGTAGGCCAGGTTTAAATTTGTACTCGAATTTCAGTCCGGTTTTTAAAAAGAATTTAAAAACTTTTGCCACTGTAAAACTATTTTAAAATGTGCATTTCCTTTGTGACAACAACATGCAATTAAAATCTCAACTTTTCGAATTTTGGTAACTAGGCAATTTTGGAAATGGACGACTCATATTACATGATTTAGTGATATTAGGTAATCATTCGTACATTGCTAGCTAGAATTGCTATTTGCACAAGTCAAAACAAATTTAATTTTTTTTGTTACTTAGTGATGGTTCCGAACGTCTAATTTGTATGACTTAGAATGTTTGAAATGTATAATTTGGCGACTGGCGACAAAATTCTTACAGAGATAATTGCTAGAAAATTCTGATAGAGATAACTGCTATTTTACGATAAACCATCTTATGTGCTAACCTAATATTAGAATATTTTATTCATTAGAAAGAAGAAAAAAAAAGATTTTTAACAAATTACGGAAAATTTCTTTTGATTTCCTCATAGATCAGAGATATGTATTAAGTGGGATGTTACGCATGATTGAGAAACTTCATAAATACTTACTTGAGTTGAGAAGGAAGCAGCGACTTAAAGTCTTTTGCAGAGAAAATAAGTCTTTGCGACTTATCTTCTGAAACATGTTCGGATATCTGAAAGTTCATTCAAGTAAATTTTTAGTTTCCATCAACAACACTATTGTAATTCGCAATCTATTCATTAAGAATTAATTTAAATAATGAATTATTTAATGTTCAAAGAAGATCAAAATCAAATTATAAACCTTTTTTTTTTTTTTTTTTTTTTTTTTTAAGGCTGGAGATTAAAATTTAGATACGGCATTTTGCGCATTCGTTATCAGCATTTAATGAAAAGTTATTCATTAGTTAAAATTTATATTGTAGTGATAAATTAAGGAAAAAAGAAGCGTAGTTTTATGAATTCCTTGTAATAGTCTTTCTGAAATGGACGAGATATAATCTTTTTTTGCCAGTGGGTTGATACTTAATCCTGTTTTAAACAAGGGAGTTTCAACTAGTATAACACCATCGTGTTAGAAGTGATTTTAAATTACTGCTACTTATAAGAGTAAAAGCAGTGCTAGAAGTGCGGGTAGACGCGGGGTGACGCGTCCCCCCACTTTTTAAGAATATACCCTTGCGTTCTCCCCAGATCTAAAATAACTGAAATTCTCTCAATCTGTCTCAAAACTACTAAAAAAATAACATTAACCTTTAAATGTAGTGACACTGAGAAAAAGTGGTTTAAAGTTTTCAATTGTAATATATATATATATATAAATATATATATATATATATATATATATATATATATATATATATATATATATATATATATATATATATATATATATATATATATATATATATATATATATATATATATATATATATATATACGGTATAGACACCATGCTATTATAAAAATGTATTATACTACTTGTATAACGATACAAGTATTTTTATTAACAAATACTGTTACACCTAGCTAACTTTTACTTTGAAGAAACTTTCTTTTAAGTTAAATTTCTATTCTTGTTTCTAATAAAGAAAAGCTTTTAAAAAATAAAAAATATTTTAGAATTCTCAATTAACTTAATTTCATGTAAGTATGCACAATTAGAAGCACTATTTAATTCTAAGTTAGCAGTTATGCACAGAATATATACTCTGTGCAGTTATGCATATAATGCTGAATTATAACTTCACTTTATCTCTTACTTCCAAGTAAAAAAACTAAGTCGCAGAATATTCATTAAAATAACTATAAATTTTTCTCCCTTGTTCAATGTTAGTGATAAAAAGTATACCTTATTTCCTTACAAGTCAATATTTTTATTGTAAAATACGAAATTATAATTTTAATATTTGTCCCCAACTTTTGGGCATACCCTCACTTTTTCCCCCCACTTCTACCACAGCAGTATGAGTAAAAATGATTTAACATCTTTTCAACAGTTGGTAAAAACGTGAGTGCCGCCATTGAGGTGTGAAGGGGTGCACTTACAAACCCCTGGATTTAAAAATTAAAAATGACGAAGAGAAAAGTGATGTAGATCACTAGTAATATAAGTGTGATATAGGTTTTAAAACATTAAATGGATAAATATTTAAATACTTTACTATTTATAAAAATTTCATAAAGATAGCTAATTGAAAAATCAAGGTTATGACCAAAAATTAACCCTCTTGCACCCCTTAGGTGCCTTCTCCACCCTCCTGAAAATAATTCTGCCAGTGCCCATGGGTGGCATTGACGGTAACGTTTAACACTACGGTAAACGTAACGCTAATGTAGGCACATCATAGGAAATCAATCGAGTCATATATGGAAATCAATCACAGCAAAAATACTGAGTGGACAGTTGATTATGCATTCCAGACAGTCAGTGGAGGCGGTCGGGTATTATACTAGCCAGTGCAGGAGATTAGGTAGCATAATTGAATGGCTGTATTAGTGAAGGAGATTAGGTACAAACCGCAAAAAAAAAAAAAAAAAAAAAAAAAAAAAAAACGATGGCTATATCTTGTATTCTAATAGATGAAATAACAAGTCAAGTACTGTTGCGAATCGGGGAAGGTCTTTATTAATTGTATATATGTATTTTTTTTATTATGAGGGGTCATCTACATATTATATAATATTATATCATATTTAGATTTAGAATCCACAAAACGTATAAATACCGAATTTCATAATTTACCAATGTGCTGTTAGTAATTTAAATAATGTAAAAACAATGGCAAAATAATCTTAAAAAGAACATTTGTATTTTTAGCCATACATTTTTAAATATTTAATATATTTTAGCAATTTTTGTTTCAAACGATAGTCTGTAAAAGGCCAAACATAAATAACATACAAATTTGTATTAAACAGTTTTTTTAATAAGTAATTATTAGATAATAAAACAAGTTTTAAATTTTTTTAAATAGAAACATGTATTTTTTTTTAAATTTATTCTATTAGAATTATCATCTTCGAAAACCCCTCCAGAATTTCATTCATTCCATTTTGACTTTTGGTTCTCAATATTTTAGCAAAAATGTAATAAAGCTCACTTTAAGGGACCGTATAATAAATTAGGCCATGAAGCAAGCAAAACGTTTGCTTCGCCCGCACTTTAAGGAAATTTGCCCTAAAAAACGGCCCAATCATTTTCGCTCATAAGTGACGTGTTTCTCAACATAACGAACTGAAATTCGGTATCTTGGGTAAAAGAAGTATTCTAAATCAATTGAAAACATGAAAAATCAGTGCTAGAAGTGTAGGTAGACGCGGGGTGACGCGTCCCCCCACTTGTCCAGAAAATACCCATGCGTCTCCCCACTTCTAAAAACACTGAAATCCATCCCCCCACTTCTAAAACTACCGAAATCTATTCCCCCAATTTTAAAAAACATTCAATCCGTCTAAAAACTAAAAGGGGAGGGGAAAACAAAACTAGAATTAACCATTTTCATTACTTCTGCTTTCTGCCTGTTTGTTATTTTTTATACTTTTATTTTTGTTTTGTTTAAAGCAGATTCAGTCAATTTTTCTTGGAAATGCGCGGCGAGTTTCGGCGCCCGTTGTCTGGGATTATTGAGGAGTGGATTGAAAAAGACATTTTTATTGCACTATCATTTCCTGTTTTATCCTCGACCATTTACTTTAAAATGTTTTGTGTTTTGTTGATTATTAGTAGAAACCTGTGTATTCCCTAACTTAACCATTAACTCTTACTTCTGATTCTAAACGGTATTTGTATTCGTAATCCATCCAGTACAAAACAAGATGAGATTAATATATTTGGCTTCAAAACTGTAAGAAAAATGACTCTGATACAATACCAGAACGTTGAGGAAGGAGCAGTGGAAAATGTGCAAGTGCATCAAATTGAAGAGACCACGTGGAGAGAGAATCTAGCACGTGGCAGCAACAGTAAGCAAAAACGCACTGCAGTAATGATTATCCAAAGTATTGGACATAAAATGATACGCACCTTCAGAAATACAACGAGTATCCATGGCTTACTTGTGAAGAACAAAAACTTGGATGCAACACATACAAAAGGCTGCTAAAAAGCTTGGAACCAGAAAAAAACATGGCTTGAAACTTTATAACAAATGGGTAGGGTGTAACATTTTGCCACATGGAGACAAGGAATTTGACTAACGAGAATCCTTAAGAAAGCAGATTTTTAAACACAAAACCGGTAAAACTCATAAATGTGCAGGACAAATTATCCATGAAGCCAAACGAGAAAGCTGAAAAATGCAAACATTTCCTTTAAGAAGGTAAAATATCATTTTGCAATTTTTTTACTTTCAATTTTTGAAGGCATGATACAATACTTGTATATACTATCAATACCAAAATTGTTGAAACAAATTCATCTTATCACTGTCTTCCGAGTCATGTAATCCAAAATTGTATAATTTTTTTTTATTTATTCCTGACTATATTTTTCAGTTTTTATCACTAATTTTGTTTATAAATTTTTTTGAACATCAAGCAATACTGGGCATGGGATATTAGATAGTACTAAAATTAATTAAGCATAGATTTTCTTCTTAAGAAATATACCAAGCATGTAGGGAAATGCGAAATGTAATGACACTGAGAAAAAGTTTTAAGTCACTGAAAAAAAAAACTATTTAAATCATAATGTTATAAAAATGTATTATACTACTTTGTATAAAGATATAGGTATTTTCACTTGGTCAAATTTTAACTTTGGAGGAACTAGAAAAAAAATATAAAGACAAAGTATTTAAAAAAAAAATAGAATTCCTTATTAATTTAATTTTATGAAAGTATGCTTATTTAGAGGCAATATTTAAATCTAAATTAACAGTTATGTATATAATGTTGAATTATTACTTCACTTCATTTCTTACTTCCTAGTAAAAAAACTAAGTCGCAGTTAACAATAAATTTTGGACCCTTGTTCGTGTTGAAAATTGTTTCCTTTCTACTAGTTAATTGTTATTTATTTAATTGTTATAAATTTGTTGTTATTAGAAACGAAGGGGGTGCACTTGTCACTTGGCCGTCCCCCCACCTTTTTTTTCTCACTTCTACCACTGTGAAAAATAAGGGTTTGTATTGAAATTTTTAAAGATATAATTCAATTTACTTAGTATACAGCCCCCTAAGAAATTTTTTTTATACCAGACATGTAGAAAATTGTAAATAAAACATTTTGTTGCAAACCGCAAGATTCTACGATAATTAGAACCAATGATACAGCCTTCGTTCGGATTTTTTTTTATTTTTTTTTGTACTGTTCCATAAGTGGTTGATTGAGAGGACTGAGTAACATAAGTAGTGGTTGAGTCAGTATAAACAATTGAATTTCATAAGTAGTGGTGCAGGAATTTGAATACCAAAAGTAGAGGCTGAGTAAATGGAGAGGGATGGTTACAATAAGTGGTTGGTTGAGTCAGTGAAGACGATTGGGTACCATACATGGTTCCAGTGTAATGGCACCATAACTCCAGTGTAATGGCAGAACGCTAGTTCAATACCACGATATTTTGGTCATGCGAACATTTGTTTAGCAAACAAATTTTATTACAAAATCGAAAAATTTTATACATTACAATTTTTCAATCTTTAATCCGTTATACAAATTTTAAAAGATTCCAAATATTCCTTAGTAAAGCAGCCTTTTATTCCCTACATCTAACAGATAAAAATCAATACTTGAAATTCGATATATCCTAGGAGGCATACCACGAATATCATTAGACAATTCAAAAGCAGTGGTTGCTAAAGTGTTTAAATACTGGTATGCCAGCTAAAACTCTGGATCTGAAAGTGGTAATTGTGATCATCAACAATTTGAGAATGTTCAAGCATGTCCACAATTGTGAAAGACATAAAAAGCATAAGTGCAGAAAATTACAGTACATTGTAAAGAAGGATACTGCTTTTGCTGTATTCCAAATCTATTCTAGGAAATCTGAGAAAAACAAGAGCAGAGCTAACGCAAAAAGTTATCTAACAAACCACTGACAAAAGTAAGTATATAATCAGTTCTACCCTTTATTATTAGTAAATAGATGAAGTATCATTTACCGGCAGAATATGTTTTTTTTTTTAAACAAACATAATGTCTTCTTAAAACAGTTTAAGCATTTTTCTTACAATATAGAACTTCTAATCCATTCCAAACCTATTCTAGGAAATACAAAAAGTACAGGAGCAGTATTTAACGCCAAAAATGGCTTAACAAACCAATGAAAAGATGTACATAATCAGTAGTACCTCTTATTAGTAAATAGATGAAGTGGGCAATTCTCTGGCTGACGCAAGGGATATTTTGGCCCTTTTTCTACTCGTAAACAGATAAGATTTATAAAATTAAGATGAATCTAATAGTTACGTTTTTATTTTATATAATATTACTTGGTGACAAAGTTATATGGGATATTAAATACTTTAAGTAGGTCAAATATACATTTATATCCTCTGACGCACAGGACATGGACGTATCCCTTTCTTTAGTGGCTTATAAATGAATATTTGATCAAGTTAAAATAATTATTTTTCAATATAATTTTGTCACCATTTTCAGTTGTATAAAACAAGAATATAACTGCTAGATTCTGCATATTTTTTTTATTCTAATTTGGTTATTTGTAGAAAAAAAATTCATAAGAATTAAAAATTGAAAACGACCAATTAATGAAAACTTTCATTAAGCTCTTCAATTTGACAACTATTTCACTTTCTACCTTTTCATGTTTATTTATTTCCGTTTCAAGTTGCTGTTGGAGCTCCGCCGCTTCTTCCTGGCATTTGGCGTAAGTCTTAGGGAACTCTTTGGCTTTTTGCTTCATTTCAAACCACGTTTTGGATTCTGTTGACAGTTTTTCTTCCAACAATTCCTGCAGCCTCTTGAAGCCCGTGCACATATCTACAGATATCAGAAAGAGAAGTCATTGAAACTGTAAATAAGCCAATTATTTATTATAATTTATGAGAAAACATCGACCAAGAGCCATATCCAGCCCACCATAAATTTTCTGTGGTTCACCAAATACCCGGACAACATTCGAGGTATTAGTTGCCAAATGCGACCAGGATTCTTATTTTCAACATTTTTTTCTATGGTTGTATTTTGGGATCCCATTTTCTGAATACCGAGTCTCTAAATTTTTCCCAAAATGATTTCAAACTTTATGGTTATAACTGAACAGAATAAATTCAGACAATGGACAATTTCCACATTTTTTTAAAACGAGTGAAATTATTTTATATTTTTGAAGAATTTCTTTCCGATTCCAAATATTAAAAAAAAAAGTTATTTACAAAAAAATTAGTTATTTAAACATTAAGAAAAGAAAGTGATCCGAGAACCGGTCCGATTGCAGTCCGATTCAAACGCTGCTCTATATCTGGGAAGTCAAGACATCCTTTCGTTTTTTATGGTTACCGTAAGGTTTCTACCAAATAATTGGTGTGTGTTTGGTAGACAATTACTGCATCCCGTACCGGTCGGCGCGATTTGGTTGAAACTTGCAAAACTGGTTTCCGCTGCTGTGTTTCCAGCCAAGTTGTTTCAGATGAAGTGACGTCGCATACGATTCGAGCCGAATGGGTCATTTTCCCGCCAAACTCTGACAAGTGAGTTTAGGTTTCAAATAAAAAAAAAGTGAAAGAGCAGTGAGCAGAAATTTTTGTGTTTATGGCATTTTCAAAACATTTAGAATTGAATATAAAAAAATTTAAAAATGCGGAAATTGTCTGTTGTATACCGTAAAATGGGGTGAATAAGAACAGCGCGGTGAATCGGAACGAAACTTCATGAAATTATAAAGAAATTATTATTTTACACAAATAAAGTAGTTTTATTAATTATATATATTTTTCATTTGGTTAACATGTTTTTAAACTTGGAACATGTTTTGTGTGGCTTTCAACACTGTCCTTTTTTTTTTAAAAAAAATCTGAAACAGCGTGCATACAATCCAATGAGTTTTAACCTCTCCAAAACTTATCCCGTAATTAATAGCATGTACCAGTTATAGACGTTATTAATATATTTTTAGATAAGTATAAACATCCACAACAGCATGCCATACTTAATTTAACTTGGTTTTAAAAACTTTTTATTTTACGAATTTTTATGTTTTGCCTTGTCTCGATTTTGAGATTTGAGGGGTGAATCGGAACACATGAAAAGTTATAGTAAAAAGCTGTTTTTGGCAAGAATATGTTCCACACAAGATTCAACGACTGAATAAGAGTGTAATTACTCCCTTCAAGACAGTAATCAAGATTGCAGGCTTGAATAAATATCAGAAGAGGAGCCTAGTTTCCGCATGGCAGAAAACCTGATTGTTCCAGTGGTTTTTTCTCTAAATGACTTCGTTATCTTTAAGTTATATGGAAAAATGTATGAAGACTCTATGTGTGCAAAGTTTTACACCCACAAGATTATTGCTATATAAGTATGTTTTACAAAAAGCGCTTATGAACGAAGAGATTTTCTGAAACAAATGAGGATGCTTTTCTCCTTTCTCAAGATATTTTAAAGAATTTGCAGTCATACGACACGCAAACATAAAGTAGATTAAAAAATATTTTTAATTTTAAAGACTATTTGGATGAGTTATAGGAGAGTTATATAAGAGTTGATACGCTTTCAAACATATGATTTGTTTTGACAATAATTGACAAACACAAATTTTATCCGTCATATTAAATGATTTTTTTTATGATAATTTTGTGTTCCTATTCACCACAATGCATTATTATTTGCTTTTTGTCACCCTGTAAACATTTAAATAAGATCAGACATAAATTGTAACGAGTGTTCCAATTCACCCCACAGAAAGGGGTGAATCGGAACACGATGAAAAAATTCAAAATAAATTAAAATCCTAGTTTTTACAAAAATTTTTGGGTCGATTCTCAAAGAAGAAGGTAAGACCCAAGTTTCTATGTCAAAAATATGTCCCTTAACGATCTTATTACAACCGAGATTATTACCTTGAAAGTTGAAAAGTGTTCCGATTCACCCCATTTTACGGTATTACTACAATACGCAAACTTTGGTGCATATTATGATAAATTCTTTTTCTTCTGAACTGATATGATCGATTTTACAATTGTGTTTTCACGGTGAATCTTATTTAAATTATAGCAGATGAAATTCAAATAATTATTTCCCTACAGTAACCATTAAAGGGTATCAAACACTTCCACACATTTTTAAGTTGTTTAAAAAAAAATAAAAAAAATAAAAAATATTTTTAAATAATTACGTATCCGAACCTCAGAATAATTTTTTAACATACTTATGAACGTTATGTATGGCAGGAACCATACATTTCTCGATATTATTCGGTGGAAGTATTTTGCAACCTAAAAAAAAACTCTTGACGACCGTCGGAGCATACGTTCGCAACGACCCTTTCGACATACTAATTGAATAGGTTTGGTGAGTTAATTAAATTTAAAGGAATTTCACCTATAATCACAAATTAGAGAAATCAGATTAGAACTTAGATTTTTAATGAAAAGTTTTCCCCCTTAAGTTTGGTACCAAACTAACTTCCCATCTCGTTAATTTTTTATTTATGAAAAAAATGCAAATGGTAGAGATTTTGTTATATTTGGATTTAAGATTTACTATATGGTCCCCCCTGGTGACTTTTAAAAACAATCGCCAAATTCAAAATGACGTCAATACACGCCGTGTTGCCAAATTCAAACGGTCACCAGGGTTATCGGAAGACCTTGACGACGGCTTGCCACATCACCAACCGAATCACCAACTTTCAAAAAGCCGCCAAGAAGGATCGTACAATAAATCTGAGCCATATTTGGTAATAGGGAAGTATTTCAATCATTAAATGTCACCAAATTATGTATTATTAGTACAATACATAATTTGGACATTAGAAAGAAAGGATCAGGAGCAAAGCAATATAAACATGTGTAGTAGTAACCTTATAGGGATAGTCATCCTCATTCGTTTGCTTTTTTAGGTACTCTTCCGTTAAACGGCTACCAGTTGGCGTAGTTGTAACAAGACTAAATGTTTACACGTTTAAATGACGCGTAAATGTATTGCCAAGCCTAAATGTTTATGCTGTTTTATAGGAATTATAAATATTTGAAGATTGTAAGTTTGGATGAATTATCGCTGCAATTTGGAGGTTTTATTTGGTACCCGTCCAACGGAAGAGTTCCCTTTATGGACTATGTTCCAATTGTACAAATACGAAACCAGTTTCATTTAAGTTGATTTTAAGTATTATCGGATTGAGGCGGCCAGGCAGCTCAAACATTTTGTTGTTAAGAAAAGTTCGCTAACGATCGATGAGATAATACCTGAGTATCCGATTATATTCTTTCTTGGCCATCGGCTATTTCACATAATTAAGACAATAAAGTTGAATCAGACATAGGATACAATGTGTGGTATAGTGGTTAATAGGACGATATACGGTGTTTTTGAGCTTTCACTGAATAACTGGTGCTCTTCAAACACTCACTTTTCACACTTCATGTTGTAAACTTTTAAGTAAATATATTGGTTATTAAGCACACATACCAAGAACCCAATCGGTTTGCAATGATAACATTATTTGTCATTCATACAATCAGTACATAAACAAGGAAACCTTCCAATGAGAAAAAAATAGTACAACTCACCCTTAGAATTTTGATCGCAATGCATTTCAACTATTTCATAAGTCATATCCGGCATTTTTCTCAGTGATTCAAAAAAGTACGAATATTCATTTTCCGTGGAATTTAAATCCGTACTCACCAATATTTGTTTCAACTCGCCGATGGCCTCAGAATTGTCGAAGACTTCTTTCAATAATTCATCGTCTCCATTTAATAGTAATGCTAATTTGTATAATTCTTGGAGTGCTGCTTTAAACGCGCCAATGACTCCTTTCGCAAGGATTGGTTTATCATTTACAGACATCGTATTTTTTTCAAGTTGAAACTTCTTATGAAAGTAGCTTAGCTAGGTTTCTGGTTCAGATATTCGACTGTGCCATCCATAATTTGCTAAAAGCTCATTTAATGCGAAAACAAAGAATGATTCACGCGGCGACAAAGTCTTTGCCTCTGATCTCATCTACAACTCCTGGATAGCGCATGCTTGGTTATTGAGTTGAAGAAGGTTTACTACTCTCCATAAAGACCTATACTATACTAAACTTCAACTTAACATCACTAGACGGTAGATCGTCACAGTGCTCATAGGAAATTTATCAATTTTAGCGGTGTGAAAGCATAATGCTCGCCAAACCATATAGCCTTTTGTTCGACAAACGGGATGAATAGGATTACTGCATCACCCCATTCCCTTTTCATTCTTCTCCCATACCACAAGAAAAAATCACGATAGGAAACTCAGCCCAGCAACCCTGTAGAGAACAAAAGGCTATAAGATTTGGCGAGAACTATATCTTCACTCCGCTAAAATGAATTAATTGCCTATGATCACGGTGAAGATCTATCGTCTAGTGATGTCAAGTTTAGTTGGAGTTTAGTATAGTAACTTCCTCTAAAACTGGTTAAAATTTGTTTGTAAATATGGCAACCTATTTCAAAGCATTATGGGGGGGAGGGGGATTATTCAAATGACATCATATGCTTGCAGTGCAGAAACAGCTTATGAGCAATCCAGAAGTTGTAGTAGAGATATCAGTGGTCTTTGCCAACCGTGTGGGGATGTGATCGTGAGCCAAAAATATACATTACACTTTTTGATGGATTTGTATTTTTGATTTATTGATTGAGATGTTCTCACTGTTTAAATAAACTAGACAGTTATTTATTCAATTAAACACACTTATATTTAAATTACAATCGCACTAAACTTAATTTTACTGAGAAAGTAAACGTGGCCATTTCTCACTACGCGAACACACATTCTTCTACTAAAAAAGCTGTCCTCCAAACTTAAATTAAATTAACACTTAAATTAATTTTAAACGAATTAAACTTTTGCGCATTTACTGTGCAAGCGAGAACGAATGCCAGAAGGACTTACCCGTTCATGCAGGAATACATCATCTCAGGGCTCTACCCTTATAGAGTTAGCCGGTCAGAGCGAGAGCGTTGCGTCTCCCACGCACCTGTTGGTAGACAAGGTAGCCAGAGCAGAGAGGGCTGTGAAATCTTCATTTTTCAGAGTTGTACCAGCTTTTAAAAACTTGGTCAGAATGCTATTGGTGCTCTACCAGCTTTGCTATAGGTTCTGCGCCCTTCATTGGACCATAACCTACGCCTACAAGCAATAATGGCTGAACCCTTTTTGCCCGGCCAGGCGATTATTGGTTTCGTTGCGAAATTCCCCTCTCTGACCTACGTCACATAAACACATCCCGCTTGACATTCAGCATCGAAATATATCCGACTTGCATCCGTTCTAAGCCACCCTAGACCGACAAAAATCCCCTAACACAACTCTTTCCCCCAAAACATCTGGTTTTAACGAGGCAGAGGACAGTAGGGTGTACCAGACCCTTTACTTTTAAACTGAGTCATCAACCACCAGTACAAACGCAATTAAAACCACACAAAATTAAACCTCACAAAATCAAAACCTCACAAATTAATTCATAAACACTGAAAAGGGGTTGAAGTGTCTTGGGTGAGAACACTCATCCAAATGCCACTTCACCACATACTTCCCTCCATCTATACGCCTTGTTAATGGTTGCTCATGGTTACAAACCCATTCTAACTAAATTTGGAGGAAGTTGCCAATATATGATCTGTATGGTGATTCTTGAGTCTTCATGGGCTTCAAATCAACGAACAACCATTCACTATTCAGAAGTTGTAGTTAAAGAGAAATGGCAGCAATTAATGTGAAAAGAATATTGTTAACGAAAGTAACTAAAATTGGACGGTTTTACAAAAAAAAAAAAAAAAAACTCCTAGGGGTGTGGAATAACGCACAACTTTCAATTACACTATATTACTGATGTGGATTTGTGTCAGTTACCGTTTTTATATTGTTACGAATTTCTGTAAATATTTCGTAGTATTGATTATGAAAATAGGAAAATTTATGTACATTTCGCATAAGGCAGTGCAAGAGTTCGCTTTCCTGCAATGTGACCGACCCTTAATGCCTGAAAACGAGTTTTACACAGATAATGCTGGGAAGCGAGTTTTACAAAGAGCAGGCCATTTAACCTTATGGTAATGGAAATCTCGCAAAATTGGCGAGATAGAGGCAAGTTGGTGACCGTTTTGGCGACTAATTTTTGACGCCAAATTTGGCGAGAAATCTCCAAATGTTACCAAACTTGATGACAATTTGGCGACATTTTCGTTCCCCATGTATATGTATAGGGCTTTTCAACTACGATCTGAAAAGTCCTCCAAATTTCTATCTCTAGAAGATTCACGAAGGATTGATTTTCCTATATAAGCCATTCCATGAGTTGAGTCAGTTAGTTGACTTGAATTACTGAGTTGAGATACTGAGTTAGCTGTTTCTCAGTGAGCATTCAGTGTAGTTCTGTAGCGAACTGTATTGCATTGTCTTTTGCGGCAATTTGTAGCAGTTATGAAGTTTTTTTTATCTGCTGTTTGAGCTCTATTGTTTTGTAAAGAGCTGTATTGAGTCTTCTAAAACGAGAAGTTCAGGTTTTGTAAAAGAATCTGTGATCGGAATAAATTTTTGCAAGTGTTAATCTGCTTTGGCTTCAAATCTTTCGAACCCATCTACGCAACAATATTGTCACCATTCATTTTTCAAAAGTGACCAGTTTGGCGATATTTTTTGAGATAATTCGTGTTAATTGTTAAATTGATGATTTTGGCGAAATACTTTTCAATAATTCTTATATAATCCTTTCTTATAACTGACACTGAGGAGAGAAGAAAAAATAATCGTTGATGAGGCATGTTCAAGGAGAGAGAAGTCTGTGTTAAAGGCATTTGTTTTTCTACTTTTTTTTTCTGGAATTTCGGAGGTGGGGAAGTTTAGAACGCCTTAAGAGGCATTACTACAGCGATTTGGAACAAAATAGTCAGAGCCGTTTTTTAGCAATTACTAAAAAACATGATTTTTTCAATGGCAGCTACCTTATGAGCATGCACGATTTTAACGAAAACCTTAATTGTAGGTCCTTTGGCCACCACCAACCTGCATACCAAACTTGAGCATCGTAGGTCAATGTGTTTGGGAGTTATGCTGACCACAGACACATAGACACACATATATACATTTTTCTTGATCACTTTTTTCAAATCAGGATGATCTAAAATGTAAAGAAATGCAAAAAAAAAAAAAAAAAAAAAAAAAAAAAAAAATCGATTTTATTTTTTAACCGAATGCAATATTTGTAAACCTATGTATACATATGAGTGATTGAAAGTAAAAAATATTCGGAGACTGCCGTTGTATTGTAAATATCTAATTACTCGTACGCTTATTAATTGCCATTGCTTCGCTTAGTAAATCTTAGATTATACTTCTAAAAATTAGATCTGGTGAGATTTTTCTGCTCGTCTTTCAGCAGTAACGATTTAATAGAGATTTAAAAGTGATCTCATAACTATAGAAAGTTGTCCTCGTAATAAAATAGTTATAAAAGAATTTCAAGTGTTTTCTAATTGCCTCGTATAACTACATGGTAGATAATAGAGTGTTATTTATATGGTTAATAAATATTTGATTAACTTGCTCTTTCATTAGTATTTGAAATATTATTTTGCCAAAAAGAAATTACATTAAATTTTGAATTTCCGAAGAAGCAGAAAATGTGTGTTTCGTGAACTCTGAATACATGAGATAAGTTAAAAATAAATCAGTTATGTTTATTTCGACCATGGACATTTTATCAGAATCAATCTCAAATATGTTATCAACAGTTAATGTTTGAAACCCCAATACCACTAAAATAAGCTTAGATTATTCCACTGTTGAACTGCCCGGAAATATTATCTCGAATTGCGTCTGATAAAATTAAATGCGACCTTCAAATTCATTGTTCCTCCTTTTATCATTCGTTTTTGTCACATCCTGATGACGTATTCCAAAGTAAACTTGAAAATAAAAACTTGTTTAGGAATTGGCTTTCAGACACCACGCACTGGTGCATGAGGAGGTAAACAAAGTATGCTCATGATGGACTGGTTGCTGAGTTCTTGGATTACAACGTGCCTCTTGGGATTGACTACTCTGATCCTTATTTACAGGTTGGTAAAGCTACATTTCATTCATTGGTAAAGCTGCATTGTATTTCTTCGTTCATAATCGATGACGTCTTGTCTGCTCACAAACACTTGATGATTAATTAACATAACTAGGTAATTGTGAATTATTGTGTGGCCTTATCTATTCTATATATACATAAACGAATGTTTGTTTTTTGGTTAAGGTAAGACAATTGGATAAAGTCACTCAATTAGAAATCACAATGCTGCTTGAAACCTTTAATAGCATAATGCGAACAAGCACAAGTACACACATCTCCGCATAAAAAGCAGTCCAAATTGATAGAACAAACAACAGACACAAACGGTTGCCAAGCAACCTTCAGTTCAATTGGATAGTCGTTGCGAGTTCTTTTTTAATTTTCTTTTCCTAGATGATGCCAAACGATAGATGGAAACTTCTGATCACTGGCAGGTTTCCAGCCCCAAACAGTATGTGTCTGTTTGTCCTTTATGCATTACTACACCATTCCTCCGATCGTCAGCACAATGTCCCATTTCCAAAGAAGTCACAATTTTACAATTTTATACATTTTTCAATAAAGTAAGCTAATTCAATATAGATTAACTAATTTTAAAGAGTCGAAAGAACTCTACACGTTCCAAACGAGTTCCACTTCCAATGTAGTTCACAACTCTAGTTTGGTACAGATATCAGCCAAGGGAAACAGAAAAAGTAAGCTTTTCGATCTCGATTAACTAATTTTTAAACGGTCGAGGGGTCAAATCGTGCGAGGAAAATCTTTATACGCTATTTCCAATACCGTCACAGTTATAAAATTTGAATCAAATGTTAACAAGGGAAAAACATAGATAAAATAATGTATTCCGATTTTAATAAAACCAATTTTCAGGGGTAGAAACGGGATCGAACATCAAAAATGTGGAATGAAAGAATGCCTTTTCATTGCTAAAATGCACATGGTAAAATTTCGTAGCGAAGCACGGGTATCCAGCTAGTTTAAAATATAAATTCTGATCGGAACTCTTCAATTCTCCCTCTCCTTTGAAGACACCTGTTTAGCTTGGTTTAAAATCTTTGCACTCGAGGCCTTTTTCGCGCGGAGGGACCTGCAACTCGAGACATTTTAGGTTCGGTTGGCGTTTATGGATTTGCTTCATAGAAACTAAATACAGTCATTGGCCTTGCATCAAATTTCCGCATCAAACCTAGTGGTCCTCTCGTGTTTCGGCATCCAATCGTGTGGCACCTGAGCGGCACCGCTCGAGTGCAAAGGGTTAATTGTTATATCAGTTTTCAATTAGTACTAGTAACCATCACTTCAAGCAATTTTTCTAGATAAGGTATAAACGTTTGAACCGTTCTAAAATAATCACGTGATCTAGTACCTTCCCTTTTTTTTTTATTAAGGAAATATATTTTCTTCTGTTATAAGTGTACAAAGTGATGTACATATATAGGTGAACTATTTAATTTTAATGGTGACCAAAATTTTATTATCAATGAAGTGTCCATTTGAAACCATTTAACCTAGAAAAATTTCTAATAGAATTACTAATATAGTCTGTGACCATTTTAAAAATCCGAAATAATTTTTAATATTAAATAATATTTAAAAATCGTTGCATAAGTTAGCTTTCCAAAAAAACCAACTTAATATTATTTTCTATTTTAGGTTCTCCACTAGAAACCATGGGTACTGGAAAAAGCAAGGAGTTCCGTTCATAAAACCATTTCCGTTTGTGGGATCCACATTGGAACTCTTCAGGAATGTAAGGAATCCCTGAGTTTCCGTTTTATATTTTTTACTTTAAACGTACTTTTTTTTTCAGGTTTACGCCATTTTTTGGTAGTTCAAAATTTTGAAAACCTCTCTTTCAATATTGCCTTACTGAGCTCAGAAAGTTGTTTAAAGTTTAACAACTTCATATACAGATGAGGCTAATTGATAGACTAAATTATTAACTTTTTCAATATTTCCCATGCAGATCCGGTTATAAAAATTCATTATTATGTAGAGCAAATTACAGAGAACCACCTGATAACAGTAATTTAATTTTGCCAAAAAGTACAGATTCCACTTATGTTTTTAGCACGGCAGAATAACAAATAATTTATGTTTTTTCTGTTTGGAATATATTCGACAATCTTGATTCTGATGTAAAATATGTGTGTGATTGTATCAGCTGAGTATTTACTTTAAAAAGAAATAAAAAATCTTGTTAAATTGATTCATAATGTAAATTGTAGTCGCCCATAAGTGATTCAGTAAATTCAAGCTTCTGAGATAAATTTTAAAAGTTATTTTAAAATAACGTTTGGTGTTTCGAATTCCGTGCAATCATCAACGTATCGTCCATAAATCTTAAGGATTTCCGGAATAAATGGATACATATTAAAAACTTCATCTATATCAAAAACAAGCGAGTCATAATAAATCTATTGAAGAAAAGTCAAAACTATTGTATAAATATATGGTTTTGGCTTCTTAATATCTAGTTCTGGATTATAATTTTGTCATGTATAATTTATAGGATAATCAATATAATTGCATAATTGCATCAATCTAATTTGCATTATGCATACAATGATTAGGTTATAAATAATAATGTGGCCGTCTTTGGCTTAGAAATTTTTTTTCAGCATACTGTGTGTAATGGACAATTCCTTTCATTTTTTAAAAACGAGTGAAATTACTTTATATTTATGGAAAATTTCTTTCTGATTCCAAATCTTCAAACAAAAGTTATTTAAAAAAAAAATTAGCTTTATCTGTGACATTTTTATCTGTGACGTCAAAACTTCCTTCCGTTTTTATGGTTATCATAAGGCTTTTGCCAACGTGTAAGTTGTTTAGGCAATTTCCATATACCGTGCCGGATGGCGCGATTTGCAAACTGGTTTTCACTGATGCGTTTCAAGCCAAGATTCAAGCCAAGTTCAGAACAAGTGACAGCACATTAGCTTGGAGTTGAATGAGTCGTTTTTTCCGCTAAACTAAACTAGAGAACTTAGGTTGCAAATTAAAAAAAAAGAAAAAAAAAATGCAGTGAACAGAAATATGTGTGTTTATGGCCTTTTCGAAGCATTTAGAATTGAATAAAAATAAATGCGGGAATTGTCCATTTAACGGTTTTGTTTTATAGTTGATTATTAAATGATAAGATCGTCCTAAAATTTCTTGATTACACTATACATACTATTTTATTCATGCTGAAATGATATTTGAAGTAAAAATAAATATCAGTTCCAATATTTTTTACCTGATGAAAATATGGCCCTTTAAGAATTTCTCTGGAATTTAAACTTTACAGGCTAACAACTATTAAGTAGTACTATTTTGTGAAATTTTTATATACATGCGAAAATTACGTTAATTTCTATACGAAGCCTTGTATCACAAATGCAGAGTACTGTGGAAAGGCTACAGCTTATTGTTTCGATTTAGTATCCTGATCTTTTCTCTGTCTTGCCGTTGCTAATTAGTATTGTGTTTCTACTTGAAATTAGAATTTCACTCGCAATTGTTCGCATAATTTAATTAACATTCGATGTTTCTATTTTATTCTATCTGGGAAAACCCGAGGCTTCGAATTCCAAGATAGTTAAAAATAAAAATGTGCTTTCGACTTTTATAAAGACTCTCTTCCAAATGCTACTACGGTAACTTAGTAAACATCCTAATAATTGCTATCGTAAATTGGTAAATTTTTTTTTCCTGTTAGACATTTTATAAAAACAGTTGCCCAACAGGTGGTAATACATTAAGTTCATTATTAAAAATTGAAAATTCACAATAGAGTTAATTCGCGTTTTCTTAGTCAATTCCTTTTATTATAAGAATGAAATAAGATTTTGTGATTATGTACTTCTTAACTTGCAATTTTACGTATCTAAATTTGTACCTCAGGACCAGACAAACATAAGCCACAAATAGGCATTATAGGAGAGTGAAAAAAATTTATCCTCTGTTATAATTCTCTCCAAATACTGAAGCATTTTTTCTAAGTGAGTAGTTATGTGTTCAATGTGTGAAAAAAAAAAAATTCAGACATGACCTGCAATAACTAAATTTCAAATTAGACTTTTATGGCTCTGAAGCCCATGTATTTTCTCATAATTTTATGTCGTCGACATTAAAAAAAAAAAAAAAAAATTCCTTACTGGAACAATTTTATTCCATACTGACGACGGGTTGTCAAATATTATAAGTCAATGAAAGATATTATTATATGTTAGTATTGAAGAATTGTTTTTTATAAATAAATAACTTTTAAACATGGTTCACAAATATGTTTGTTGCTACTTAGAAACCTTGCACCTATACTTTTATAATTATGAATGTGAATTATTTTTGTTTTTAAATACTAAAAGCACTATTTTATTTCAATTTTAGCCAATGCATCTATTGGACTATGAACGTTATTTTAAATATGGACTGATTTATGGGTATGTAGAATAAGAAGGTATTTGAAATTCACTTTTAAAGTGTGATAAAAACTGAGAAGGAATTTCACCGAATTCCCCATGGAATTCTAAAGTGACTAATTACCAAGCTTGCTTTTAGTATGCTCAGATTCATTGTTATTAGTATTATGGGAAATATATTTTGCCTTGTTAAAGTCTTCTGTGTGAAAAACAACATTTAAATTCAAATGAAAGAATAGTCAATGATCCTACCTTCGTACAGTGACACATTCGTCTAAATGAATCATATTTTCTGCTGCCATCACTTGCAAAGATAATAATATTTAATTGAAATTATTAATTAGCAGGGTTTATTTAATCACAAATAAGATTAACTAGTTATCAAACACCGCACAACTTCCAATTTCACAATATAAATTTAAAGCTGAGAGTCCACTACTAGCAGAGCAAAGTAAGTAAAATAATCTGCCAAGAACGCTCCCAGCTATGTACGTGTGGTTGACGTCCACTATACTAAACTTCAACTTAACTAGACATCACTTAGACAGTAGATCGTCATAGTGCTCATAGGTATTTAATCCATTTTGGCGGAGTGAAGACATAATTCTCGCCAAACCTTATAGCCTTTTGTTCTCTATAGGGTTGTGGTTTGGCGAACATTGTGCTTTCACGCCGCCAAAATGGATTAAATACCTATGAGCACTGTGACGATCTACCGTCTAAGTGATGTCTAGTTAAGTTGAAGTTTAGTATAGGAGCAGATCAGATCAGAGCGGGCTCGTGCTACAATGGATGTTAGCAGCCAGCATCCACTCCGCTCTACTTTGCTCAGCCTATAGTGGATGCCTTAAGCTTGGCGTCCTTTTATTGCTAAGCAGAGCAGATCAGAGCGGACTGGATTAAAGCCAATTACAAGGCTGCCAATGTCTACTATAGCACGAGCTACAATGGACGTTGATAGACTTGTAATTGGCTCTAATCCACTCCGCTCTGATCTGCTCTGATCTGCTTAGCGATAGTAGACGCCCTTTTAGGCGTGCACTATAGGCTGAGCTGAGCAGAGCGGAGTGAATTAGAGCCATCTCCAAGTCTGCCAACGTCCATTGTAACACGAGTCCGCTGTAATGTGGTAGACACACGACTGTAATCTAGTAGACACACAATGCTGTAATGTCGTTAAAAATGTAGATTTTTCAATAGCATTTACCTCATACACATGCGCATGTGCACCACTGATAGAGGTCAGAAATATCGATAATACATCGTCGCATAGAAAAAAGTATCGATAGAATATCGATATATCGATACATGATTTTGTTTTTTTTTGTTTTAGATTTTCAATTTTGCCTGAAACAAAGTTTTTCGGAGTGAATTTCTACTTAACATGATTGCTTTTTTGTAAGGTGATTACTTTTTCAACTGAAATGGATCTATTACAAACAAAAAAAAATATATTTTCGCTTAATTGGTGCAGTGATTTTAAGAAAAATTTAGATAATTTTCAATAGCCTTTAAGTGTATGGAAAAATATTGAATATTGGTGCCATTTTAACTGTCTCTCAGCCAAGTTCAAACTTTAGTTTTGAAGTTTTTGAAAAGGGAATAAAGAAAATTGAAAAAACACATGGAACTGCAAAACGATCATCAAAAAACTAAAAATGTTTGAAAATATCCTTATACCGGTGACTTTTATCGATATTTTTTTTTTTTTTTTTTTTTTAAATATTGATAAAAATATCGTCGTATAGATATATCGTCGACCTCTAATCACTGACCTAATACTAAAGTTGAACATCGTTGGTAAATCCGTTTGGAAGTTATGCTGATTATAGACACAGATATATACATATTTCTAGGCCCTTTTTTTGGACTTGGGACATCCAAACGCGTGTAGAAATGTAATTTTTTTTCCAAAAGCAATACTTTTAATAGCATACTAACTACCTGGATCCGCGTAACAGAGACTCGTTCTTATCTGTAGATCCCAGGTTTTCTGATATTTTAAAATTTTATACTTGCAGCCATTATGAAGGCAACAAGCCCTTGCTGTCAGTCGGGGATCCGGTGCTATTGCGAGATGTTTTCGTGAAGGATTTTGCCGCTTTTCCATCTCGAAGAGTAAGTTCATTATTTTTCTAAAAATCAGCAAATAGGCGTGTTCCTCTATCAAAATGTAAACCGGCAATATACTTGTTCAAGATCAATGTTTATTGTATCAAATTAAATACATTGTTGTGTTGAGTATTTATACCTAAGATTAACTGTAGATTTAGGCCTAAAATTCAATGGATGTTAATCATAAATCTCGTGGATAAAAACCTTGTATGCTCATCGCATAGTTCAAATTACAGCTGTGCAATATTTAGTGGATTTTAAAATTGAGTATGAGTCACTAAAACTAAACTCAGTGGCGTACAGCCTCGTGGGGGGGGGGAAGGGTGTCCTGCTGTGCCCAATCCAGTTTACTTGGTCATAGGTCCCGTGGTACCATACAGCAATGTTCCGGCCAGATGGTCAGTCTGAAACGGAACCCCCTGAGTCTAGTTCCCAAGCATTCTTGGTTTTCATTTAATCGAACCACCTAAGGGATGAAAGACTGAGTCATCCATGCTCAATCCGGGGATTGAACAGTGGACCTGTGGAGTATCAGAGCAATTCACTACCACTGCGCCATTGGGCTTCGAGTATAAGTCCCTACTTTCTAGAAAGATATTAACTTTCCATCGCGCCATTACGTAGTGACCTTTGAGTTCGAACGAAATGTGTTTGTTCTAAAACGAATTTAAATATTCATTTATACAACAATAAAGTGATGAGGAAGATTATAAAGAGTGTAAAAAAAAAAAAAAAAAAATACAAGTTTCTGAATAAAAAAAACAAAAACACTCCTTATATTTGACATATACTACTAGTTGGTTGACAGACATGTCAAACAATGACAAAATTTGACAAAAGATAAAAGCAAATCGTTAAAAGTTCCTTCACATTGAGCTGTCATGGAGGGACAGAAGTGCATTTTTAATGCAAAGCTAATGGAACAACGTACATTAATCGCTGTCTACCAGCTGGTCTCAATATGTGAACTATAACCATTTTAGAGTAGTAGTTAGTAGAATGTTCTTAAGTTTCTTAAGTTCCACATTCTAGTATTTCAATACCAACTCAACAAAAATGGATGACCTGGTGTGGGGATAGCATACTATCTATCAGAACGGTTCCGATTATCCGACAACAAAAAAAAAAGAATATCACAAATCAAACATTTCATATTCCTTTTATACCTTCCGAAAGATGCTCCTCTTTGAATTTCAACGGCATAGCGTCATTAAATTGAATTACAGTAACACTATTCGATTGTTATGATTGCATATTCAACGAGAGGTAGCCATAAACGAGTGCAGATTGTACTTAATTGTTGATAAACAACTCCTATCAAATTTAATGGCGCAGTTTAGCCAACTCGACTATTGCACCATAAACCAATCAACCGACCAAATTCGAACGTAGGCAAAAAATTAAATGGTATGTGAAATTTAACTTGACGTCCTGGAGCTATACTTAAAGAAAAAGGTTTGTTTTTCTTAGATATAACAAATAGTGTAGGGAGTAGTAACCTATGGCTTGTACTACAACCATTTCGTTCTGTGACCGGTCCATGTTATACTGCTAACCATTAGGCAGAACTTCGATTTACTGTTCAGCTGATACTGGAATGCTCAAAGGCAGGACATCGATGTATTGTTCAAATCTTACTAGAATGCTCAATTGCAGGACATTAATTTATTGTTCAGTTGGTACAGCAATGCTCAAAGGCAGGATATCGATTTATTGCTCAGTTGGTACTGGAATGCTCAATGGCAGGATATCGATTTATTCTTCAGTTTATATTGGAATGCTCAAAGGCAGGACATCGATTTACTGTTCAAATGCTCCTGGAATGCTCAAAGACAGGACATCGACTTATTGTTTAGTTCGTACTGGAATGCTATCACATGGATTGTAATAGTGCCTCAATTATCTCATCCAAAATGATCACAGGCTCATGAACAACAAGCTAAAACAAAGATTATAATTTCTTAGAAATTGCTGTAAGTTCCGAAGCGAGTTCAATGAAATCCTCTATTTCAGACCGGAAATCTGCAGTTGCTCTACTTAGACGATACAAAGAGGGAAACAATTATGGATGCAGATGGAAACATCGTGGACACAGATGAAGATTTATCAGATTGCTCATACGGTGACATAATGGCGTAGCTAAAAAAATCGCATTTTAAGACCAATTGGCCCAAAGGTTTTCATTGCTATATAAATGCCAACCATGCAGTGGAAATAATTATGACATCTAGAATTCCATCATTATACAAAGAATAGTGCAACTATTTCCTATGAAATGAGCATATTATTTTATATTATTTATAACTAAAAATAACTTAAATCCAAAACTTGAAAATGCATAAATTTAACACTATTGGATTCGTTCTCATAAAATGTAAATGAATATTTCATTAAAAATATTGTTATGTGATTGAGTTCAAAGGTCTTTAATCACATAAGAAGAATTTATTTTCTAAGAACGATTCAATTAATATAAAAATATGCATTAAAAATAAATAATTTCTTTAAGGTATCTTAAATTATGAAGGGTAGTAATTGACATTCTTGTGGTATGCTCAGAACTTCAACAAAAAGCTTTGGGTTGACCTTTGCTGAGTCAACATGAAATGTAATACCAGTACCTTAACTATTTCTTTAACAAGTATGTACCTTTTTAGGTAATGGTGACAGGCAACGAGATCTTTGACAAGATGGTGTCCGTGATGAAGGGAGACGATGAGTGGAAAAGGATTCGCACCATCATCACTCCGACCTTCACCACAGGCAAGATCAAAAGGGTAGGTTCTTTATTCTTCCATTGATCACGAACTCGTATACAATAAACGAATAATATAAAATACAAAAGAATTCGTATATGACTGATTTTGAGTCTCCGTTCCCTTCGATAAACATGGTAATCGAACATTAAAATAATATTTGAAAAGTTTATAACTCACTGATTTAAGAAAATACGAGGATGTGTCATAATTTTTCCGCAAATCTTAATGACAGGTCCCCTACCATGAACCAGTATACACACAGTTGACTATCTTAAGTCCATCCATTCGGGATTTATGCTGCCTCCATACGGACACACCGACATTTGCTTTATGCCGCTTTTTTTAATTCAGTACGTTCAAAAACGAGTAGGGAAAAAAAAAATATTGAGTGCAATTTATTTATCACCCTATATTATGTGATTAATTGAAAGTAAAAAACCTTAGCCAATTAAAAATAGTCTGTTATGTTCATATTCAGCATATTGATTTTTTTTTAAATACCAATATACATATTTTACATATTTTCTAATATATATATTTACTTGGCCATTCAATATATTGTATTTTTCACCACATATCAGATGCTGAGCATATTCACGGACTGCTCCAGGACAATGATCAAGAATTTCAGGACGTCTGCCATGGAAGGTAAACCAATTGACGCTAAAAGGTGAGATGACATGAGTCACAAACTTTGCATTCTTTCGCTTAGGGATGAAAAGACAGAGATAAATGTACTGACTCATTCAAAGTAGTCTTGAAATTTGAAAATTAGCAATGTACCTAAAATCCGTTCTAATGTCCTAGTAAGAAAATATAAGGTCGATTCACGCATAATCAGTGTAATTTTAGAATGAAATTTCATAATTTTAAAGTAATTTCCTTCAGTTTTTGTCACCATACATTGTGAAGGGAAATTTTTTCTCTTCCTTTTCCCTGGCACGAGTTGGCGCAGTTGGTGTCAAATCTAAATGTTCACGTTTAAATGATGCGTTAAAGTATCGCCAAGCCTAAATATTTACAGTTTATTATAGAAATTATAAATGATTTAAAGGTTATTAGTTTGGATGAGGTACATCTACAATTTGGCTGTTTTTATTTGGTAACGGCTAACGGAATAGTACCGTAAAAAAATATGAATCAAACTTTCCATTTAACACAAGTAAATTGGCTGGAGAATTAGTCTGACTGATCAATTGAAAATATACAAGTATCATGATGCCATTTACTACCATTTCAATTCTCAGTCAATGAAGATTCTGATAGTAAGTGTAAATATAGTCTATATCAGCTCCAAACAATATTACTAAAATGTACGATGCATTTAATGAACATTTACTAAGCCAAAAGCCGCAGAGAAAAATATGAAAATAAATTGACCTAATATCCACTAGAAATTAAAACCAACACACTTAATTTGATATCTGCAACATAAAGGGTGCATTATTTGTAAAAACTATAAGTTTTTGTGTATTTTTCATTTCGTAATTTGGTAAAACCCCATGCTTATTTATTGTTTCTTTGTGACTATTTCTTTAATGTCAGATTGTTTGGTGCTTTCTCTATGGACATCATTGCCAGCTCGGCGTTCTCCACAAAGATAGATTCGCACAACGACCCTGACAACCAGTTCGTTTCCGCTGCGAGATCTGTTTTCACACAACAATTGAACTGGAGAGTCATCATGTTTCGTAAGTTTATATGCAAATCCTGATGAAAGTGTGAACTGTGTGTCTCAAAAAGTTTGCCATGGTCCCAAGACGATTTTTATATATCTGTCCATTAGATATATGGAATCAGTGTAAACTGAAAATAGTGTTCAGCATTTTTCTCAGGAATCATAAAGATAGTGTGATTGTGAGGGTAATTTCTTTTAAAAATTACAGTATTTTTTTTTAATTTTTTTATTCGACCAATGAGGAATCATGTAAAATGTCAATGAGGCATCTCGAATTATTAAGTTTGTAAAATTTAGTGGTCATACCTTTAATTGAAAAAGCAATTCCTCAAATTGCTGATAGCAATGTGTCATAAAATATATTCTGTTAATATATATTTTAAACGCTTAATTAAAAACCTTTTATTGAATAAAATATTTTGCATACAAACATCCTCTCTAGTGGAAATAATTACGCAGTTCATAATCTTGAAAATACACGAGGTCTGCAAATTAAAGTTATTAATTTGGTTTAATCCTTAATTTCCTTCATCAAAAAACTCATCTAAAACAGTGTAAGTCACTTTTTTTAATGCATTGTATTTCGGATAATTTCAAGGATAGAGTTGAAATTTTTAGATTAGTTTGTTCATTAGAAACACTTTTGTTACTGACATTTTTTCTCTCATGGACCGTATAAGAAATCCCATAGTTTGTAGAATGAATTAACCCTATCTCTCTCTCATTCTATGATTCCTTATCTTATTTTGATAATTATTGCATTTTATATTCATTCTCTATACTTGACAGCAAAAGGGGAAAAAATTTAACAAACTTTTTGGGACACGCAATATTTTTCAAAATTAAACTACCCGTGAATTAGCATATGAATGTTAAAATAAAACTTATTTTTACTTTCAAAGAATTAAAGACCCGTAAATATTGTTACAAAAATCGCCTGTAAATAATGACGAATTTATTTTAAAGTTCTATTTTATTTTATTCTGTATAAAATTGTAAACACTGACGTCTTTATTTTAAAGTTCTATTTTATTTAATTTAATTTGTAAACAACGATGATACAGTTTAGAAAAAGGTGGCAACACCTAAATCAAACTGGCAATTTCTAGTTATTTCAATCACACTATTGGTTAACTGTATTTTGCTAGAAATTCCCACTCTAAATAACGTCGGACCTAAGGTCCATTTATAGGTTAAAAAAATTGCATTGCGACTTGGTACCCCTTGTTTGCTTAAAAAATAATAAAAATATCAATTTTCTGTTTTTTGCGTGTTTATAATCTTTGAAATCTTCTCCTTATACTGGCAAATTTTTTAGATGATCCTATAACTGCAATTGCAGATAGATTATATTTTTATGGAGAATTTAGAATTTCTGCAATAGCACCTTCGATATTCCTTTTCTCAGTTCGTGATTTTTGAAATTCCCACATTACTCAAAATGCTAAAACTTCAGCAAATATGTATGAAATGACTTGCATTTTTTTTTGTGTCATTCTTAATATATATTTGACAAAAAATAGGCATGGATTTTTTAATAGAATATAAACTTTATTTTTACAATTTTAATTGTTGACAAATACTCGTTTTCTTACGATTTTTTACTTATAGATGCAATAATTATCGTTTTTCTTAAAAACTATTTTACTCATTCGAAATCCGATGCTTAAAAAGTTAGAGTATCTTACCAGGTACATTAAAAAAACGTTATATTAATATTTAAAAATGGAGAAGATAGAATTGAGGACTAGAAATGGAAAACGACCCAAGTCATAAAAGACAATTTTTCAGGAGAGGCGAAAAATGAAAAACACTCGCATTGGTATTTAAGGCTATCACTAAGAATCATATTGAATTTAAACTATTGCTATTGGATTTCACACTTTGGGCGTTCTCCACTTTGTTTGGCTTGATCTTGAGGACATTTTCCTTAAACAAAAGATTTTCTATTTTTTGGTACTTAGGTCGTTTTCCCTTTCTAGACATCAATTTAAAATTAATGAATTTTTAATTTTTTTTTTAAATTTTCAAAATTTAGAGCACTATAAGAACTTTTTTTTTTAAATAAAATTTAGTTTTTACTTAGTAATACTTCCAAACATATAAAAATAATAATTTTAAAGGCTTAAATAAAAAAACGTTTGAAAGGTACCATGTCTCCCTAAAAGTCATAAAAATTGCCCTGAATTCAGTCTTCTTATAGAGTCTTAATTTTTATGGCATTTGTGGTGTGATATCAGACAGTTTAAATGTCTTAAGGGGTTGGATATCCTTATTCATTCATACTAGTAGAGATTTCAAACAGTTTTGTTTGAAATCTTTACAATTGTGATATCATTTTGCCCTGATTTCACTTTCCTCTGGAAATTAAGCATGCACTGCAAATACTCGTGTCTTAAATTAAAACCCAAGTTGTGGTCTGAATCAAGAGTTACTCTTAGGTCTAAGACTTTCACTTTGACGTATAGGAACATTTTATTATAGAGATGCGTACGATGTTGCCTTTCCCTTATTTATATCCATTCAACATAAACATGCAATAGCCATTTAACACGAAACACATATACCTAAAACTTGAAACTAACTTTCTAATGAGCTCATGTATTTATTTCTAGTTATTTTTCCTTCTCTGCTGAAAGTGTTCAAGATCGATGTGTTTCCCCGTAAATCAATGTCGTTTTTCAAAAATGTCACGTTGCAGATTATAGAGGAGAGAAAGAAGACCGGACAGGTAAGAAACTTAGGAACTAAATAACATTACCCATTAAAACAAAGTTTTTAATATAAATGCTTTATCTGGATTGCCAATTTTAATATTCATTAACACAGTGCCGATTCTGTTAACAGCGTGTGCTTGGTGTTTGGATCTAATTTTAAGTATCAAAAACATTTCTACCAGGAAAACGTACATCAAACTATGTTTCAAAATTTATTTATTAAAAATGAACCTGAATTTATGCGCTTGGATTCAAATATCTTTTATTTATTCTGATTAAAACAATTATTATTTATTTATTAAAAAAAATGGGCTACAGGAAAGAGTTTCTTCTTTTTTCGGTTAAATTCTGTTTTAGCGCGATGAGATAACGACAAGTTGGTTTATTATTATATCTTAAAAGCGACCTTTTAGTGATAGTTACAGCCCCAAACTTTAATAGAATACATTGTCATCAACATCGTATCTATCTGCCAAGTTTCAGCCCGATTGGATAAGGGCAAGGGGGTTAATTAGGCCTCTGCAGATTTACCCGCCCTCGACAAACGTACACACGAAATCGAAGTTAATATATATAAAAAAAACAAAAAAAAAACCAGAATGACTTTAAACAACAACGCTGAAAAAATGAAACGCTGCGCAACTTGTACTGTGATAGCCATCCTACTGAAAGTACACTATCTACCAATAAGTATTTGGACACTCATGTAATTGAGAATGTCTGCAGTCCTGATCTACGTCACCCTTGATCCCAATTCATAGTAGGCTCAACGCTGACTACTACTCCACTAATGTAGATAACTATGTGCTTCCTTCGTTGTGGCAATTTTACGGGTTGGATCATTGTTACTTCCAATATGACAACGCCACTTGTCATGTTGCGAGGTCCACCATGGATTAGTATGATGATAGCGGGCAGAACCGACTGGACTGGCCTGCTCATAGTCCAGACGGGAATCCTATGGAACACCTCTGGGGCGAGTAGGATCGTCGAATTAAGGGGTGCAGAAACCGTCCGAAATCGGTGAAAGAACGCACATCTCCACTCCAAGCCGAGTAGAAGAAAATGCCACTGCCATCATCCAAACACTTGTGGAAAGCATGTCCCGGAGTGTATGTACTGTAATTGCCTTAGGTGGAGGCTCAACCACCTATTGAATTTGAATAAATTGTGTTTATCGCTTTTATCACAGGTGTCCAATTACTTATTGGTAGATAGTGTATTAAAATACGATACACAATTACTTCTGGATTTAAACAGATACTTTATTTTTAAGGTATTTGTGGTGTTTGATATTGGCTACATCTTTCAGATAATTGAAGTGTCTGAATTGGTTGGGTATCCTTAATCAGATCTTTGAATTAATACCTGAATGAGAAGTTAAAACAGACTATAAAAGTGAATATGCAAAGAAATACGCTTGTTACAACTATAATGAAATTTATTAGAGTGTTAAGGGTGTGTGAAAAACCTATAGAAAAGACGTGAAAGAAATACAACTTCAGGTAATTGTTATCAAACAATGTCCAGAACAATATCGTATTCAACTTTCTAATTGAGGCACAATTTTCCGAAAGGGTTCATGTCACTAAAAATATTTCCCTTTGTCAGCATTTCTACAGCATAAAGATTGTAGTTCTAATGAGAAAATCGATGGATTTCAAGTATTATGTAGCATTATGTACCAAAAGCTATAGGAAACTCACGTGATAATTGTATAATGAAACATTAATGTTTTGCTGTGTTTGTGGTTACATTTCCTTGTAAATATGAGAATGGTGTTAGGAAGTGGATTGTGAAGTTTGAAATAATAGGTCATGATTCAAGACTATCTAGAAATAATTATTCTTAAAAAAAAAAATACTCTTCTGTTTGTTTTGAGCAACAAGGCATAAGTCCAAATTTTACTTGTTTAAAAATGTAGATTTTTTGTATTGAAAATTGAAAGAATTAATTAATTAAAAATAGTTTTGGAGTCTCCAATCTAAAGGAGTTTTGTTTCTTGTTTACAATTTGGCATAAATATAAGATTTATGAAGTTATGTAACATTTCTGCAGAATTTTTTACAAACCGCAGAATTATTTAAAATGACATGTACTTGCCTATACAGATCATATCCTCCCAAAAAGGTCCTTAGGAAGTCCCCAGGCATCCCCGGTAGTCCAAATGACTTCCTAGGGACGTCCCTGGGAAGACATTTGCTATTTGGGTGTGTGGGTGGCACCTTCTCAATGGACGATTCCCGCATTTTTTTTAAAACGAGTGAAACTGGTTTATATTTATAAAGAATTTCTTTCCGATTTCAAATATTCAAACAAAAATTCTTAAATAAATTAGTTATTTAAATATTAATAAAAGAAAATGCCCAAAACTGAGCCAAAACCAGTCCGATCAAAACACTCAACAAAACCTGTGACGTCAAGAGATCCTTCCGTTTCTATGGTTATCGTGAGGTTCCTGACAAATAGTTGGCGTTGAATTGGTAGACCATTATCATATCCCGTACAGGTTGGCACGATTTGCTAGAAACTTGCAAAACTGGTTTCCGCTACTGCATTTCAAGACAAGATGTTTGGGATCTCTTGACGTCACATTCAATTCGAGCCGAATGAGTCGTTTTCTCGCCAACGTCTAACAAGGGAACTTTGATTGCAAACTAGAAAAAGCGCATTGAGTAGAAATTTTTGTGTTTCTGGCCTTTTCGAAACATTTAGAATTGAATGAATAACTAAAATATTTAAAAAAAAAAAAAATGCGGGAATTGTTAATTGATGATGGCGTTTTTGTTTCGTGGTTCACAATTTTAATTTTTCATTTCAACTTGACCGTATTTCTAAATACAGTGCAATAAATTGTAAGAGTCATTATCAGTGGCTGAATGTGATTGAAAATGCTAATGCAGTCGGAAACATGATCTCCCTCTCACTACCCCCACACCACACACTTTTCTTTCCCAATCATTCATGAAAACGCTAAGTCTTTAATCTTAATAATCTTTAACATTCAAACTCAAATCAAAGATTCAAAGCATCAAAGTAAAATGAATAAAATGAGAAAGAAAACACTTATTTATTTTTTGAAAACAAAATCAATCCTCCTTTCTTCTAAACTTTGCGAACCAGTCATTGATGTCGTCATAAAATGGCGTTGTTTTGGAAACACACTCACCCCACCAACGCAGATTCTCATAGACTGAGTCAATCAGCTCAAATTCTCAAGGGCAGCCGGAGTTAGAAATAATACTTGATCGGCAGCACCGCTATTACAATCCTTAGAGGGAAGATTTCTTTCCACTGGTTACCATGGCAACATGGCTGCCCGAAACACGCTTCAGGAAAAACGGCTGTTGTGTTCGGTAAAGATTACTTTGATTGGAAGCAGGTTTTTTCTCGTGAATTATTCAGGCAAGAAGATTGCTGTTTATCAGATTTCTTTCTTCACTTACCGTAGAAATGGATCTTCATTTTAGAAAATTGTAAAATAAATAATTTTAGTTTTAAACTAATATATTTAGCTATAGCCCGGCTGTACTGGCTGTAGTGCACGAGCCGCCACTGGTCATTACTCGTAGTTCTATGAAATCTTTAAAACTCAATAGAATAAATATGTAGTGAATTGAAAACACCATTTTTGCTACAACTCTATTATTTTTTCATATAGTTTTTACATATGGAGGAAAAAAAAAACTCTCTATTTTTTCTCTTGATTTTATTTCTATTCTCTTTATTTACCTCTTTATTTTTTCCCATATATGTATTTACAATATGTACAATATTGACGAGACCAATCCTGAGATGTTTTATGCTGCGATGCTGCGCCACATTGTGATCCATAGAAGTCCTTACTCTAAATCATAATTGCTATAGAACGCTTTAATAAAACCGAACTGATTGGTTCTTCTTTCGTAGGTGAGGAACGACTTTCTGCAGCTACTGATGGACACCGCAAATGAGGTGGAAGAGGAAGAGAAATCAGATCATCCTGAGAAGGGAGGCGACATCGCCTCCAATTACGGCCTGCAAGAGGATATCAACCCACACATACTCAAGACAGTCACCTCCAAGAGTAAGATAATGCGGTACTTGCATCATAATATTAGGTTTAACCATCAATTCTATAGTTTTTGAACTTCATGAACAAAATTTAAAAAACTATTGCATTTATTTTCTTACCATTCATCCTGACATTTATTGATGAAATTATATGAATATCCATTTCCCTCTGTGCTTTGCAATTTCGAAACTTTGTATAATACCAACTTCTGCAGATACTCATAAAATTGGAGTGTGGTTTCGTTGTTAATTATGATAAACTGGCTTAATCTTTGGCTTGACCGACTCTGTCACCTCCCGTAACGTCTCAGAAATGAGAATTAGTCGCCAATAGACTTTTACGTCGCCAACAACAATGCGTAAAAATACTTTTTTGTTCTTGGGACATAAATGACAATTGATGACTAATTTTATTAATTTCTGAGATATATTTTGAAGTAACAGTGAGGAACATTCGAACAAAGAAAGAAGTGTTGTGTGTGTTTATATTTCATGTATTGGGAACTTTTCATCACTTGCAAATAGTTCAAAAGGTCGAACAAGTAATTTAGCCTTTAGAATTTACCAAAAAACCCAAGTTAAGTATGAGAAGACAGCGCCAAGTAAACACTGATGACAGAGTATACCATATCTCACACTGAAAGTCAACTCCATAAGCTGTCTAATTTTTCCAGTACAACATTCTTTTGCATCCGCCTCCACTGTACACTTTGCATTTCTATTTGAGACTTAGATGTTTTACTTATCATTATGTTATATAAAGATGTCTCTTCGATGTGAATTTCATGTGCTTATGCTGCTCCACAGAGAGGCTGTTAAGAGAAAAACTGATTATCCTGTTATTGTTTTGACCAGTGCAGTTCAGTACATTAGAAAGGGTTATCTTGCTTGAAAATTAAATAAAATTATTAGTAGAAAGATTCTTACAATAAGTTAAAAATATGAACAAAAAGTTCGTAATAATTCTTTGCTTCCATGCTCATTACCGAATTGTTATATTTTTTACAGAATTATCGATGAATGAATTAGTGGCGCAGTGCGTGATCTTCTTCATAGCAGGTTATGATACAACTGCCTCCACCTTGTCCTTCGCCACATACCTGTTGGCCCTCAAACCTGATATTCAAGAAAGACTAAGGACAGAAGTCGACGAGGCCTTCAAAGAATCGAAAGCAAGTGTACAATTGTTTTCCATTTTTACTCGTCTGTAAATGCGGCAACATTGAGGGAGGAATACAGCTATTTTACTCATCTGTAAATGTGGGAACATTTAGGGAGGCGTGGGGGGGGGGGGGAAGAGATCCCCTTCAAATTTTACTTTTTGTGTTTTTTATCTTTAATATACTGTATGTTGTCTACCTATAAGTTCAAACATGAACTGTGAACTCTAAAATGAACGAATTTCTGCAAATTAGAGGCAAGCGACATTAGCTAGTTTTTCTGAAAAATGCTTCGGTATGTTTATGAGTATGTACTTCTATCAAATGTCTCTTAATTAATCTATAAATAACTTTATACAAATTTGAGGGAAAATCACTGCATATAATTGGATACTGTTGATGTACATCCAAGGATGCTAAAATCTCAATCTCGACATTTGTCGCGTACATGCTGCTTGCAAAATGTCGCCCAGACATTTCATTTTACGATACAAGTTAAAAGCATAAGCAACAATCATAACTGTGATACATGTTTTCCAAATACATGTACAACTTGTAATTGCTCTGGCATTAAAAACTTAAAAACAGAGCTGTAAGTGATAAGCCGATGTACCTGGATAACTAAGTTTGAAATACTATATGTTGCTTATTCTCGATTCAAGATACGTATTTGTCAATGGGAAGTAATGTTGATGACTAAAGCTTGGTGAATATTTACAGGGTGAAGTGACGTATGAAGCCATCAAGGGTATGAAGTATTTGGACAATGTTATTTCTGAGACTTTGAGACTGTATCCACCATTGGCCAGGTGAGTTTATGTTCCAATCCTTGCTCCAAACATGACAACGCTGTGCCTCATATTAGAATTGTATGTAATCTCTATATATATAAGGCAAAGCCCTCACTCACTCACTCACTCACTCACTCACTCACTCACTGACTCACTGACTCACTCATCACTAATTCTCCCACTTCCCACATAGTCACAACTCTGAAAATCGGCACAAATATCAACAATGGTAAAAATAGAAAAAGTAAACTATTCCGATCTCGATTAACACACTTTAAGGGGTCGAAAAGGGGTCAAACGTTCCAAACGGGGGACATTCGAAAATCCTACTTCCCACATAGTCACAACTCTGAAAATCGGCACAAATATCAACAATGGTAAAAATAGAAAAAGTAAACTATTCCGATCTCGATTAACACACTTTAAGGGGTCGAAAAGGGGTCAAACGTTCCAAACGGGGGACATTCGAAAATCCTACTTCCCACATAGTCACAACTCTGAAAATCGGCACAAATATCAACAATGGTAAAAATAGAAAAAGTAAACTATTCCGATCTCGATTAACACACTTTAAGGGGTCGAAAAGGGGTCAAACGTTCCAAACGGGGGACATTCGAAAATCCTACTTCCCACATAGTCACAACTCTGAAAATCGGCACAAATATCAACAATGGTAAAAATAGAAAAAGTAAACTATTCCGATCTCGATTAACACACTTTAAGGGGTCGAAAAGGGGTCAAACGTTCCAAACGGGGGACATTCGAAAATCCTACTTCCCACATAGTCACAACTCTGAAAATCGGCACAAATATCAACAATGGTAAAAATAGAAAAAGTAAACTATTCCGATCTCGATTAACCCACTTTAAGGGGTCGAAAAGGGGTCAAACGTTCCAAACGGGGGACATTCGAAAATCCTACTTCCCACATAGTCACAACTCTGAAAATCGGCACAAATATCAACAATGGTAAAAATAGAAAAAGTAAACTATTCCGATCTCGATTAACCCACTTTAAGGGGTCGAAAAGAGGTCAAACGTTCCAAACGGGGGACATTCGAAAATCCTACTTCCCACATAGTCACAACTCTGAAAATCGGCACAAATATCAACAATGGTAAAAATAGAAAAAGTAAACTATTCCGATCTCGATTATCACACTTTAAGGGGTCGAAAAGGGGTCAAACGTTCCAAACGGGGGACATTCGAAAATCCTACTTCCCACATAGTCACAACTCTGAAAATCGGCACAAATATCAACAATGGTAAAAATAGAAAAAGTAAACTATTCCGATCTCGATTAACCCACTTTAATGGGTCGAAAAGGGGTTAAACGTTCCAAAAGAGGAATATTCGAATGTCCTACTTCTCATTTCTTCACAACTCTAAAAATTGGTGAGAATATCAATAAAGACAAACGAAGAAAAAGTAAGTTATTCCGATCTCGATTAACCCACTTTAAGGGGTGGAACAGGGGTTAAACGTTCCAAACGAGGGATATTCGAATGTCCTACTTCCCCTTTCGTCACAACTCTGAAATCTGGTGCAAGTATCAACAAAAACAAACGTATAAAAAGTAAGCTATTTCGATCTCTATTTACCCACTCTAAGAGGTCAAAAAGGGGTTAAACGTTCCAAACGAGGGACATTCGAATATCCTACTTCTCACATAGTCACAACTCTAAAAATTGGTACAAATGTCAACAATGGTAAACATAGAAAAAGTTAGCTATTCCGATCTCGATGAACCCACTTTAAGAGGTCAAAAAGGGGTTAAACGTTCCAAACGAGCGATATATTCGAATGTCCTACTTCTCATATTTTCACAATTCTGAAAACTGGTGTGAATATCAATAAAGACAAACGCAGAAAAAGTAAACTATTCCGATCTCGGGTGGATCAAGGGGTGGAAAAGGGGTTAAACGTTCCAAACGAGGAATATTCGAATGTACCACTTCCCATATGGTCACAACTCGGAAATTTGGTACAAATGTCAAAAAAGATTAAACATAGAAAAAGTAAGCTATTCTGTTCTCGATTAACCAACTTTAAGGGGTCGAGAAGGGGTTAAATGTTCCAAACGAGGGATATCCGAATGTTCCTCTTCCAATGTAGTCATTTTTCTGATTTTTTTTTGCAAATGTTAAAAAAATAAGTCATTCCAATATCGATTAACGAATTTTTAAGGGATGAAAAGACGACGCAACATTGAAACTATACGAGGATTAACTTAATGTCTAATTAACTTAATTCCAACACAGCTACTACTTTGAAATTTAGAACTAAGAGCAAACATAAACACAATAAACTATACCAGTTTACTATTCACAATTATAAATTTCGTTTAAAATGTCAACAAAGGAAAGTTCCTATTTTGATAAATCAATTTGTCGGGATCGAAATGGGAGCAAACGTCTGAAGTGTAGAATACATGAATGTCTTTTGATCGCTAAAATGCTAATGGTAAAATTTCGTAGCGCAGCACGGGTATTCAGCTAGTATATGTATAATAAACTCCTCATGGTCTAAAGATAGTTCTTGTATCCTTATCTTGGATGAAAGTAGAAAGTACCTTTTTATAATGATAACCAAAGATTTTATTTTATAATTTTTTTGTAGATTCTCACTTTATATTCATTGATACGTTAAAAACGAAAATATGAAAATTGATACAGAGGTTAAAAACTCAGGTAGCACAGCGATGTTGACCAATGTTGGAAACAGAGGTTCTGGGAACATTAGCCACTTCATGCCGAAATTCGAGTAGCGTTCGAAAACACACAATTTAAAAATAATAACAATTATGTCAAAACCAACACAACGCATATTTTTTACCTCTCCGTCCTTTCATATAACACAATATTTCAATTTCAAAACTCTGCATCAACATTTAAAAATTTCCATTTGATTTTAACCAGTACTGGGCGAGATTGACCAAGATCCGTAACAACGGCCAGTCTACAATGGTCCACATCGGGATTAGCCAGTGTCGAATCGATATTGGCCAGCGAATTCGTGCTAGTGGGGAGTGTAGGTCTTGCCATGATATAAAAGTTCATATTCAATATGATTTTTGGAAGCAGAGTTAATGACGATGGTAAAGCAGATTAAATTGTTTTATATAGCTAGTTTCGGACTTGTGGAAGTTCTAACGTTGGCCGAGTTTCTTATTAAGACAATAATGGGAAACTTTAAAAATACTATTTTAGCCATAAAAATTTGAAAGATTTCTCATAATTCATTTGTATTGATATTTTAAATGAATCCTTATCTTCCGTGAACAATGTGTGATAAGGTACATTAGTATACTGTTATTTCCCCGTTGATTAAATTTCACTTGAAGGCGAAAATGAAGCTAAATTTTGCTAAATTGTTAGTTAATACAAGATTGTATTGTTTCAGAATTGATAGAGAAGCAGATGCTGATTACAAGTTGGGAAGTACAGGAATCGCAATTAAGAAGGGCATGGTAGTGTCCGCCCCAGTGTACGCCATCCACAGAGATCCTAACATCTACCCGGATCCGGAGAAGTTTGATCCCGACAGGTTAACATTTCTTTTTCTAATACTTGCTTATGTAATAGGAGATTTTTACATTAAAAAAAAGGTGTTTGTATTGAAATTTATGATACCTCGTCCAGGTTTACTCCCGAGGAGAGAGCCAAGCGTGACCCTTATGTGTACTTACCTTTTGGTGCCGGACCCAGGAATTGCGTTGCCATGAGGTTCGCCCTCATGGAAGTCAAGGTGTGCTTAGCCCATGTCATCGCCAACTTCAACATCAAGACATGCCCTGAGACAAAGGTATAGTTACTATTTGTCAAACACAGGAATAGTTCCCGCTACGTTGTCTATTGTTGTCGTAAAATAGTTTCATTTTCCCTGCGGGATTCCAGGAGAAATACAATAACTTTGGTTTGTTGAGCTCCTTGATGGTGATATATAATAGATTATCCAAATAGTTTTATATATTTAAGTAAATTAATTCTCATTGAAAAGACAAATGCCGTATGGAAACTTATTAGACCATCAATGTCCTGTCAAATTCTTCATCTCTGTACTAAACCAACGATTTGTTTCTTTATTTGTTACGCAATATTGCCAAATTTTAGCTGTAAGATGTTCAATTACTATTACAAATTACAAGCAGCTATGTTTGCCAAGAAAAACCTGTGCAATTATTGATGCCAGAAACGACCCAATACAACTTTGAGAAGGTGTAAAAAAAATTGAATTTAATAAAATTCGTTTTTGTATAACTGTTATTAATTGAAAATTTTTTCTTCGTATAATTAACACTTTATCTTATCTTTTATAGTAGAGGTGTTGAAAATCAAGCAACTTTTAACTACAAGGTCCGGCTATTAATTTCAAGGACTGACATAACTGTAGGAGAACGAAAAGCCGGAAGATGGCGCTAATGATTGCATATTGAAGAGCGGTTTCTTGCGCATGTGCAGTGCAATCGGCACCATTCTGAAGTAAGTGGTTCTCGTGGAAAGGCGCATTAAAACGTAGCTCCTAAACTCCTGTTGTCCAAGTGAAATGGAGCAAAGAATTACCATTAAATTTTGCTTCAAATTGGGTATCCTATCCAGGTACGCAGGGTCAGTATCAGCGTTGTCGATAAGTTCACCACATGCGTCCAGTCTCAATTGCTTTTGTTCGTCCCTTAAATGGTGAAGAACGAATCTGGGACAAATCTTGCGTTTGCTTAGGTCTTTCGTCAAAATTCGCCGAACCGTCTCTTTGTCCATGTTCAATTCATCGGCGAGTACTCGAATAGTCAATCGCCGATCACATTTCACCATATCGCGAACTTTTTCAATTGCTTCCGGCTTCCATTCTGGACGACCTGTGTATGGATCATCTTCGACGCTTTCGCTCCCATCCCGAAAGCGTTTAAACCATTCAAAAGTTCTTGAGCGGGATAATGCTTCATCGCCGTAAACTTGTTTTAACATTTCGTAGGTTTCCGCAGTTGTCTAGTCCAATTTGAAGCAAAATTTAATGTTAATTCTTTGCTCCATTTCACTTGGACAACAGGAATTTAGGAGCTACGTTTTAATGCGCCTTTCCACGAGAACCACTTACTTCAGAATGGTGCAGATTGCACTGCACATGCACAAGAAACCTCTCTTCAATATGCAATCATTAGCCCCATCTTCCGGCTTTTCGTTCTCCTACAGTTACGTTATTTCTGGAAATTAATAGCCGGACCATGCATATTATAGTACTGATCACTGCATTTAAATTTGACATTGATAAGTTTAATTAACCTTTGTCGTTTTCAAATTTTCATTAGTTTAAAAATAATAACCAATTGGATGATAGTTTTGCCAATAGGTTTCGCGATAATCATTACATTATCCTTATTCTGGTAAATGAAATTGGGGAACAGTCGCTGATTGATTATGATTAAGGTAAGAGAACTCAAGGTAATTTTGTAAAGAGATAATAGTACTTATTGTGTACATTTCGTTTGTATAGATGAAAACCGTAGTAAACCCAGTTTGATGGAATCTTTAGACCTTTGTCCATCTATCGATATTTTTACATATAACCTTTCATATAAATTATCATGATGTATCCTACAGGAATCTGCATAATTTTAAGGGTTTAAAAAAATTTAAAAACTACCAACAAAAGTATTTTTGCCTAGAGTGGACGCATTGTATAGCAGTGGATGGCCATTTATAAATCATTGTATTAATTATTTTTTCTAGCAAAATGGGTTTAGGAATAACTCTTTGGATTTCAGGTACCTTTGGAATTCGCCGTTGGTCAAGGACTTTTGCAGCCCAAGGGAATCATTCTAGAAATGGAAATTAGAAAAGATTCACCACTGACAAAGTGAAAACAGTTACTGGATTGACAACTGAACTGATATTCAGAACCTACACTTATCGATATATTTACTTTTGTTTGAACTATAAATAGATAGTACCAAAGTGAATGTGTATGTTTTTTAATTAAATTGTGTACTTTTTCCCCAAAAAGTGGTTTTACTTAGTCAAAATGCTAACAAACTTTTGAAAAAAGTCGTCATACCATTTTCTTGAAAGAACATTTTTTTCAACTATTATTTTATAGCAGTCTATCTTATCGATAATATCTTCATCCATCCCTTAAAAAAATATGTATTTACGTATTACCACTTCGACCGTTTAGCGAAACAAAAAGTTCTCCAACGGTCTAAAGTTCGCCAAGTCAAACAGGACTGCCGAATGCGTTTAGCTAATGACATTAGTTATTAATCACTTATAAGTGGTGTTATATTTTTTAACACTTCTTGAATTCCTAAAAAAAAAATGAAACTTTGATAATTTCAGGATTAACTAACATCTGTTGAGATCAATTAAGTCTCTTACAGAACAATTCTCTGGATGACGCACGAAACCTTTTCGTTCTTTTTTCTTCTTGCAAAATTATGATTAATCTAGCACTTATGTTTTTATTTTATATAAAACTAGCCCCGCTTTGTGGAGACCCGTCATTGATGTATGATCCCTGCATTTGGCTCTTCGCTCAATGAAAGATTCATTACTACGCAAACTAAAGCTCACTAAAAGTTTCATTGTTGCTCAAACGCATCTCGCATTGATCGCTGAAAAGTTCATTTCAACGCAAGCACAGGCTCGCTTCGCTCGATGAAAGGGTCATTGCTGAATAAACATAAACTTGTTTCACACGCTAAAAGCTTAATTGCTACGAAAACCCTTAACATTAGAACACTACCCCTGTCGAGAAACAAACAAATGTCCCCTTCAATGCAGTAACACAACCCTTCTCACCTCTCTGAGAATATTTTAGCATTGTGTTGGCCAAAAGTCAAGTTAGAAGGCTAAGACAACATATATTGGAATTTTACAGCTGTACGCCTATTAGAAGATGCTTCTAAAAGAAAATTAATGAAAAAGTTAATTAAATAAATAATCAAAAAATTTATTTAAAAAATTAATTAAAAAAAATAAATTAAATTTCGACATTCTGTTTTTTAAAAGTTCAATAGATGACCAAAACTGCTTATGTTGAAAATTTCACAGCTGCATCCCTATTAAAAGTTGTCTGGAAAAAAAAAATTAAAAAAATTAAGTAAAAAAAAGTAATAAATATTTTTACATTTTGTTTTTAAAACATTTGCAGATCCAGCGAGGGGTGGAAGGTTGGATCGTCCCCTCTGTTATTGATGGACCGCTCACATTTTAAAGTGCGCTGCTCTCGGCTTTGGGTGAAATCAATCAAGATTTGATGAATCCGTACTGAACATTTTTAATATAAATGTTCTCATTAAAAAATTTGGATTTGATAAAGCCGAAGTAAGACAACAAAGCAAATTATAGTATGAAAATATTCAATGTGTATAAGTATTTGTTATTAGATTGTACTGTCTATCATATTTAAGAATAATTTATCTGAATTAATTAGTTGTAGACATCAACTCTAATTTACTGTCGTTAATTCACACGTAGCCAACCATTATGTCGTCTTTATGTTATTAAGACTTTTTATCTCTTTGTAACATATTCTGTATAATCGAAGTTAAGTTATCTCATGGTATATTAATATAACTTAAGAGAAACAAAAATTATCTAGGCTATTCAACAGCAACCTCCTCCTCCGTAATAAAACACTGGATCCTCCCTTGTTTTATAAGTCCCATAGGAAGGGCTAAACTACTTGTATTGAAAATTTCAGCGCTGTATCTCTATTTGAAATCGCTTTGTAAAACAAAAATAATTAATTAAAATTTAAATTAAAAAAACTAATTAAAATGTTAACATTGCTTTTTAAAAAGTCCAACTAGCAGGCCGAAAATACTTACGTGGAAAATTTCAGAGCTGTAGCCTTATTAGAAAACGTTTCGTAAAAAAAAAAATATGTTTTACATAACTCCAATTAGAATACCATAACTACTTAATTACTTATGTTGAACATTTCAGTGTGGTAGCTCTATTAGAAGTCGTTTCGTTAAAAAAAAAAAAAAAAAAAAAAAAAACTCATTAAAATTTTAACATTATGTTTATCAAAAGTCAAGTTAGAAGGTCAAAAGTTAATTATGTTTAAAATTTCAGAGATATACGTCTATTTTAAGTAGCTCTCTATAGAGGGAAAGATATACAGACAGACAGACCCTTTGTTTTATTATTATATATTAGTTTGTGGAAAAGTACATGGACAAATAATCAATTTAACTAGTAATTAAAATTTAACTTGTCGCACGGGACCACGGGATACTGGCGAGTCCCTTGCGACTATTTTAATGCATTTAAGAGAAGAAAAGAAGCAAAAATATCCCTCACTTTTTGTGACTATTCCTTTGTCTTCCTTCATATAAAATCAAAATTAATTAATGATATATTAATTAAAAAGCTTCGAGATCTTCTCCTGAGGAATACCTAATTTACCATGGACAATTCTCGTATTTTTTATTTTTTTTTAATTCAATTCTAACGGCCGTAGTTTCCCGAATTCTCAACCCGGAGTTATAAGATCTCAACCTCCCAAAAACCGGTCTCAACTCGAGGGTTAGCGAAAGTCGTAGTCTTCGGCTATTTTCAACACCGAGTTATGTCAACCTAGAGTTCATAAACCCAGCTAATGTCAACCCTCCTCCCGAGCACGGTTGAGACTGAATTTCATAACCTGCCCATGCGCTGAGGATAAATTTGTTACGTTTGTTTTGCTTTGCTCTTCAGTCTCGACTCTTGCTTTTCAAAGTAATTAAACATGAATGATTTGAAATTGCTAGCGGATTCGGAGTTTTTAGAGAAATTAGAGAGCAGAAGGGGAAAAAAAAACCCAAGATTACGTGTCGATTATTTTTCGCTATATGACAACCTGGATTTTCAACGACGGTACAGGCTGACGAAGGAAACAACGATAGAAATTTGTAGCTTACTAAATTTTTATCTTTGGATGCAAGTGGGCTTTGCATATTATCTTTTGAAAACTTCCTAGCCTCAATTTCAGCGATTCTCAACCACTGTGCAGCGGCACTTTTGTGTGCCGCCAAAATCTTAAAGTGTGCCGCCAAATTTTAGAAATGTATATTTGTAATTAATCCCTTAATAAACGTACTGTTTTTTTTGTAGTACATATTATATTATTTTATTTTCCATTCCAAATAATTATCATAAACTATTTTACACAGTGTATAATAGGTGTATTACAGTGTATTATAGGTAATATTATAGGTAGGTAAAGTAAACAACTTTTAAACTTATCTTTTTCTTTGTGCGCCTCCAAATTTTGTTAAAAGTTTGCGGCGACAAAAAAAGGTTGAGAATCACTACTCTATTTTATGAATATATCACAGTCAGTTTTGGCACCCAGTCAACTTTACTTGGCTACTTTTGGAAAATGAAAACTACTGATATTTTACCTGTTGTGCCTGGAATTGCATGGATAGTTTATTTCAACAAAGAAGAACCTGCAAAGTTTGTAGGTAAAAACTTAATTTAAATATTAATGAAAACGGTTATATTAATGAATTATTAATGAATTATTAAACGGTCTTCAAATCCGGAGGGTATATCCACTGCAGATGTGCAATTGCCGGTGGCTCACGTCTTCTGACGATAGTTGGCGACTTTGCCACCGGCAGTTTTCTTGCTGGCTTTATACCACTCGCGGATTTGTTTTACAAACCGTTTTGTTGGGATATTTAAGGAAGCATTAAAAGCTTCCGTGACAGCGACAAATGCCGCGTTCTTCTGGCAAAACGAAGTTTTGTTGGTTTCTTTGCATTCGATGATGCTAATCCGTTGTTGGATTAACTCCAACAACAGATTTTTTTCGTACGGAGTGTTTAGGGCTCGTTTTTTGGGGTTTTTTTTGCAAAAGTGAATCCATTTTTCAATTTTTTCAAATCAATTAAAACACAAGAATACAAGATGACAACAGACTACAAGATAAACACAAGACGAAAGCATTCTGGGAACAGAAATCACATGACACTTCTAGACCAATAGCAAGCTGTCCTTCAATTCTGAGTTCATAAGCTTCGAGTCGATAAGCTCCGCATTGAAAAATCCCGAAGACTACCGTTTTTTTAACCCCGGGTCAAGGCTCTCGAACCAGAGCTTATGAACTCAGGGTTATAGTAGCTAGGTTGAGATTTCGGGAAACTACGGCCGTAAATGTTTCGAAAAGGCCATAAACATAAATTTTTTGGCAAATGCCCTTTTCTTTTTCTTTTTTTTCATTTGCAATAAAAGTTTCTTTGTTAGACGTTGGCGAGAAAACGAATCATTCGGCTTGAATTGAATGTGGCGTCAAGACTTCCCAAACATCTTGGCTTGAAATGCGGCAGCGGACACCAGTTTTGCAAGTTTCTCGCAAATCGCGCCAACCTGTACGTGATATGGCAATGATCTACCAGCGTCAACTATTTCAACGCCTACTATTTGGCAGAAACCTCACGATAACCATAGAAGCAGTAGGAACCCCTGATTGTTTGTTTTGATCGGTCTGGTTTTGGCTCGGTTTTGGGGCATTTTTGGGTTCCATTACAGTTTAAAAATTATTTATTATTATTTAAATGTTGTATAAGAGGGAACTCTATGGAGTAGACATTTTTGTACTTAATGATAATGGCCTCTACCCAAGAGATTAATTGATTTAGTCGAGCAACGATCGTCGCTTATCACGTTCCCACTAATTCTACAAAAAGTATATGTTACATTGGTTTAAATGTAGTTCACTGCTTCAAACAATTCCCTTTATTATTCGTTGATAAATTACTTTTAAGTGCGAAAAAAGAAAAAAGTTCAATTGTATACACTATGATGGAGGTACATTACTCAAAAAAAAAAATCAAAAAAAAAAAAAAAATCGATGAAATAACAAGTCAAGTACCGTTGTAAATCTTGGAGGGTCTTTTATTTACTGTATATAATTTTTTATCATGAGGGGTCCATCATCTAGAAATTAATATTATTATTAGTAGTATTTTTCATTTTTGAAGCTCAACGACCTATTTTTGTCCACAATAACTGCCAATCAGGCTTTGACTTACAGCTTTACGTGAATTCCGAACCACAACTAACATCCATGCCTAACCCTTTTCAACGGTGAGGATGTTTAGAACACCTTAAATGGCATTACCACAGCGATCTTTATTGAAATCTATGGAGCAATTTCTTATCAAATTCTGAAAAACGTGACTTTTTTAATGGCAACTACCTTATGCGCATGCGCGATTTTGACGAAAATTTTAATGGTTTATGGACACTACTGACCGATACACCAAATTTGAACATCATATGTCCATTCGATGTAACAATCGAGGAAAGGTAAAATATAACAAAAATAAATAAGAAATTTTTCCGTTCATGAAACTTGGCAAAAACGTTGTATTTCTCATGAGAATAAAGAAACAAAAAAGTCAATAAAAAACGTCTAGCATAGAAAGGTGTTTTTTGAGGGGGGAGGGGGTACGCTAAAAATTAATTTTGGTATAACCTAGGCTTGTGAAACATGTGTGTGAACTATTTTTTTACGCTGAATCGAATGCAGAAAAAGCAAGATAATATAACAATCCTGTAAAAAGTTATAGTCCTTTTGTCTATTTTATGGACGAAAGTACATGCAAAAGTATTTTTAATGAACCAAAATTGAGTGGAAAATGTTAATAAACAAACAAAATTTAATAGGAAAGTCTCAGTTAGTAATAAAATAAATAGTAATGAATAATTGAAATAGTAAGTAAACAAAAGCATAAAGAATAAAGAATATCTAAGAAATAAGGTACTCTTTTACATGTAGTTTCGTTTAAAAAAATGACTCTCAACTTTTTATAAGATAGTTGCATCCTATTGCTTTTTTTTTTTTCATTCGATTCAGCGTAAAAAAATACTCAACACACGTGTCACATACCTGGGTTATTTTTAAATTAATTTTCTGTTTAGAAAACCCCTCTCATCCCCCCCCCCCCTCAAAAAACACCCTTCTATGCTAGATATTTTTATGGACTCTTTTTTTTCTTTGTTCGTATGACGAATAAAACGTTTTGCCAAGTTTTATCAACTGACGAATTATTCATTTTTCTATGTCATATTTTACCTTTTCTCGGTTTTGACATGTGTTTTCGTTTATAAAAAGGACTGTTAACATTTTTAGATTAGCTCTATCGTCTTGCTTTTTCTTCATTCTATTCACAGTGGTGTAGTGTAAAATAAAAAGGTGTGGGAACGCTAAGTCATGTCGTTATGCAAAAGTATAATTTTTTTTCTTTGGGAGGAGGGGAAGGGGAAAATGACTTCTAAGAATAAATAATATTATAAATAATATTACTTAAACTATTTTTTAAACTATTAAGTTATATGGATTTTTAAACAATTTGCCTTACACAACCCATTTTAACAGATCGTTTGATACTTTATAAATGGATTATAAGACATGTTCAAACATATTATTAACACAAGTTTTTAAACAGATTTTTTACTACATTTTTTAAACAGATTATCTACAACACATTTTAAACAGATTATTTACATGATTTTTTTAACAATTTCCATTCAGAAAAATTTGCATAAGAGATCGAGTTTCGATTCAGACACTCTAGAAATCTGTTTTCAAAATGAATTTAAAAATATTGCGATCGTCGCAGATGTTCAATTGAGAGTTTTTTTGTTTTTTTCTCTTTCTTGAGATGAAAATGTAGAGAAGTTCTTCTTGCTTGATAGACCCTTCCTTTCCTTTTCAAAATTTGCTCCATTAATAAAATGAAATTAGTAACTAGAAGCGTGTTAGCAACTAGTATGTGTTTTGCAAATACTTGAACTTTCCTGTTCAGCTCTGAAATTGTGGATCAAAAACGAAAGCAAAAGTCTCAGGAAAAAACTTTTTCGTTTTCTTACTCGATTTTGCGTTTAGTGTCACGTAAAGAAAAAATAAATGTAAAATACAAATTTCAAAAAAAAAAAAAAAAAATTAGTTCAGGGAACGCCGTTCCCCTTTTTAAAAATGTAAAGGATCGTCGTTCCCACGCGTTCCCGCTCCACTACACCCCTGTTTATTCAACATTAAAAATTACTTTAAAAACATGCGTCACATGCCTAGAAAGTTCCAAAATTAATTTTGTAGTTATAAAACCCCGTGATTAAAATTTGTTTTGCAGCATGAAACTTCTTTGTCTCACAGCGCAAAAACTTTTGTATTTAAGGGGGTCCGGTACCGAAAATAAAAAAAAACTTTATTTATGTACATTTTTATGTCAAAAATTTATTTTATGTATGAGATACTATTTATATATCTTTGAGAAAATGTTTTTTTAAATATTGTGTTTAGTTATTTAAAAAAAATTTAAAAACCAAGAAAAATCCTAATAATTGATGTTTGCGTATTTTGATATAAGTCAAGAAAAAAATTTTTTTTTTCAAAGTGAAAGCTTTCTGTAATACATAATTATATAAAGAAAATTTTGTTTTCACAGAATTTTGATAGGTGAATTAAAAAAAATTAAAAAAATTCTCCAAGTTAAAATATTGAAATTTTTGCTTTTTTTTATGTTATCTTTTACGCTAAATGTTATATTTTAAAACAGAATTAAAAAAATAAAATTCTGCGAAGACAAAATATTTAAAACTATATAAATTAAATGCTCCAAAAATTTGAATAGCCAATTGTTAATGGTTCTGGAGATATATCGATTTGAATATGCAACATCTGTGAAAAACACTAGTGCTCGAAAAACGCACTTTAAGCAGACGCTTCAAGGTGTTACTCCCATTAGTGATGTTTAAATAGCAGGTAATTTTGTGGCGTTCTAATCACCGGAGGAATAAGATAAAAACATCATTCTCTTCGGGAATGTATGAACTATTTTTTAAAATCAGAAAAAAAAATTGGGATTTTTGAAGAAATTTCGGTACTGGACCCCCTTAAAGCATAAACGCCCGCAGAATAATCTCCAGGATGTGCAGATGGCACACAATGGAGTGCGATGCGTTTAACTTTTTGATTAATCCTTAATTTTTCATTCGATATCTTGATGAAATTTTAAATTATCGTTACGTCATAAATATTATATCAATTGAATATTTTTAACCTATATTGTACTTTTATCCTCGGTGATTCATATAACTTTTCTCCTGATTATTTTTAATTTTAAAAATCCAGGAGTGGGGGGGGAGGAACAATCGCATCCCCTTGCACCTTCCTGACGGTGTCCATGATTGCAAAGAGTAAAACTTGGCACATTTGCAGATAAATATTATTTAGGAAATCTGCCGATAAATGCCGATGTGAACTAAACAAAAAATTTGCGCTCTGGATGAATTGCGATAAGTTAAAAACAAATTAGATATGTTTGTATTCCCCATGGATATTTTATCGGAAATCTCCTTCGTATCAATCCCAATTATGCATTATCATTTAATATTTACATTAATGGTTGGTAACAACAAAAAAAAATTAGGCACTTTTAGCTAAGCGACGCACGACATCCAATTATTATCACAATTCGTATCTGATAAGAGATGCGACCTTCAACTTTCTTTGTTCCTCTTCTTACCACTCGTTGACTTGTTTCTGTCACATCCTGATGACGTAATCCAACATAAAACTGAAAATAGGAACTTGATAAGTAAGCTCTGTTTCCAGACACCAAGCGATCTCGTGGTGCATTGGAAGGTAAACAAAGCATGCTCGGGATGGACTGGTTGCTGAGTACTTGGACGACAACGTGCCTCGTGGGATTAACAACACTAATCCTTATTTACTGGTAATAACATTTGATTCATTGTTAAAGCTGCATTGTATTTCTTCTTTAAAAAAAAAAAAAAAAAATAACTTCGATAGTGTCTGTGTGCTAGCAATTCTTTGACGATTAACCACATTTCTTTGGCGTTTTAGAATAATTATTTGACATTGCTAAAAATAAAAAGCCTGATAAATTGAGAGCTAGAAATGGAAAACGACCTAAGTACTAAAACAAAAATCGAAAATATTTTTTTTTCATTGAAAAATGTCCTTAAGGCCAAGGTAAACAAATTGGAGTACGCACAAGGTGCGAACTCCAGTGGCAATACTTCAAATTCAATCTGGTACTTAGTCATAGCCTTAAGTACCAGAGGCGAGTGTTCTTCATTTTTCGCCTCTCCTGAAAAATTTTCTTTTTTTGGACTTGGGTCGTTTTTCATTTCTTGTCCTCAATTTTCTCTCTCCTTTGAAGATACATATTTAGTGTGGTTTAGTTTTTATTAGTACGATAGTAACTAAAGATATAATTGTCTGATCTCAAATTGGTTCATAACTAATTATGTGACTGAGCTTCTTCTAATTTTTTATTACAGACATTTTTCCTTTGTTTTAAGTGGATAAAACTGTAAATATATAGAGGTAAGTTATTTAGTTATGGTTGTAACAAAAGTTATTTTTATGATCAGTGAAGAAATCTTTACTCAATACAGAGTGTCTTATTTATACTCTTTTAATTTAGAAATAATAAAAATAGCTCAATTATTTTAGTGTTTGGGACGTTTATAAATTAGGCAACTAGGATTAGAATATTAATTGTCGTTTAACACAATTGCTTATGTTTCACATTATGAATGATACGATAAACTTCAAAATGGCATTTTATGAAATTAAAACCTTTAAAGGCCGAGATTCTCCTATACTGCATCACTTGTTTGAGTTATCTCAATACAAACTTTTACACTACCTACCAATAAGTATTTGAACACCCATTCAAATGAGGACATCTTCTCAGAGGGGCAGCATAGACACCTTCAATCAGGGACGACGCGAACGGGGGGCGTAGGGGGCGACTCGCCCCCCCCCCCCCCAAAGTTTTTAGAAAGTTGGACAGTCGGCAAATTTTCTACATTTTAAAGAGATCTTTCTTTTTCTAAAGTCGATCCACAATAAAATTGAATGAAAAAAAAAAAAAAATGTTGAAAAAAAAAATATTAAAAATATTGGAATTTCAGCGTGACCCGAGTTTGACGAATTGGCATTTTTACTCTAGAAGTCAATTATAAGGGAGTCGGTGTATTTCTTGCCTCCTACAATGATGAACTGCGAAAGCAAATATTATGATATAAATATCTTCATTATCTCACCGCCGACCAAACGCTATAGTGGTTAGCGTGCTAGCTTCTAGACCGCGAGGTTGCGGGTTCGAGTCCCGTGTTTGGCATGGGTGTTTGTAAATGTATGTTGGCTTGTCTAATGACTAATGTTTCGGCGCATTATAGCCCTCGTGTTGCTGACGGCGCCAGATAATCTGAAAACAACCAACCATTATCTCACCCCTTCAAAGTTTTTAGAAAGGCTGGTAGTCGGCAAATTACTGAAATTTCATCTCTTCTTTTAAAAATGCCTACTGACGGATGTTTCAAAATATATTGAATGGAAAAAGAACAAACAATTAAAATCATCATTGGTACTACAAAATTGTGATCACAATGCAGCCTAAGTTGACGGTCGGCAATCTTGAATTGAAGGAAGTATATCCTTTTTGACAGGAACATTAAAATAATCTAATCATTGATATCTTCACTGACATTAGATAACTTTGATGTGTTACAGTAGATGATATACTTGTATTTGTGGTACGTCAGATAACACCTCAAAAACCATGATCTACATATTAAACGTCATTTACATAAAGTATGTAATATACATCGTATGAGTTAAAGGTTTTATACAAAATTTCAAAACACCAAAATTTTTGTATACGAAAATTGACCCGCATTTTACAATGTTATTGCAATTAATGTCAAGTAGAACTCCATAAATGCCACAGTCTCGTTCAACAGATCGAGATGAGATTTCAGGTATATAGTTATTTAGAGGTATGAGGTCGGAATTCTGTGAATTTCAGCAAAATGGCGCTCTCGATTACGCCGGTTATAGTTACGAATGGCAACGTCTACTTTTTCCTATCGAAAAATGATTACCGCAAGCGAAAACTCTAAAGAGCGTTGAACGGTACGTGATGTATCACAAAAAATGGACGAGTAATGGACGCACAATATACAGATCTGCAAATGGCCAACAAAAACACTATCGGAGCAATAGAGGCCGCTCGCCAAATATTCAGCATGGAAAACCGATTAAATTGCCTGTGAAGGCACTCATGTGAACTTTGGCCTCTGTCAAATGCAAATTTTCATTGTGCTCCTTGATCGCGTTTTTGTTGGCGGTTAGCAGAGCTTTTTTTGCCCGTGCATAATGTGTTCGTTTTTTTTGTGATACACGTACCGTTCCAACGCTCTTGAGGGTTTTCTATTGCCCTGAGCATTTTGCGACAGGAAAAAGTAGGCGATGTCATTAAAAAATTGTGAGTGTTTGTAACTATAACCATAACCGTGAGCGCAATTTGTTGAAATTCACAAAATCTCGAGCTCATACCTCTGAATAACTATACCTGAAATCTCCTCTCGATCTGTCAAACGGAATGGAAGCTAGAGGCCCATATATCGGCAAAGTTTCTTTATGACCACCTTGTACTTCATATATTGAAAATGCGTTCACAAAATAGTGCATGCCACATGTAAACTGGAAGGCGATATCGCATTTATTCCAACAAAATAATCTTTGGAAAAGTATTGAAAGGTTTATTTTAATACTAACTAAAATTCTTGTTGTTTCCCGTGCTCAAATAGCTGTGGCCCGACATTGTCCGGTACAACCAGGTTTAGTCTATCGCAAATTGTTAGTATCCTTTCACTCCTATCCTCAATTTCTGACGCAGTTTGGCCTTTGTGCCAAATAAATCTGCCCTTGCACCTAATAAATCTGAAAAACAACCAACCAACCTATCCTGGATTTCACCACTTTATACTCTAAACATCGAGGAAAAATTGTGCTTCAGATAAACTAAATTTTTTTTCTCTAAATACCTTTAAAAATATTTCAAATTGGATCAATAAATATCAAATTACGATCATAACCATTACATGTGGGTAAGAGAAATGGGGGTGGGTTTTTGAAAGCATCATGTTGACAGTGACGTTTTTCTTGCTTTGAAGATCATATGTGCAACTTGTTCTTCCTCAAGATCGGAATAACACTGTAATTTGAATACTCCCTCCCCCCCCCCCCCACTTACCTTTCCCAAAAAAACACCACCGTTCCTTATATAGTTTGGATTGTTGTGCTAAAAATTAAGACATGCTTTTTTATCGATCTGAATATTTTGTCACTAAATTCGAAGTTCAATTAGTTGCGAATAATTTACCTTTCTGCATATAAATATTATAGTTTGGTTTGATGCTCAAAGTAATCCATTTCATTTTTAATCCAGCTTAAGGAAGAAGAAAAAAATTAGCATTTTCAAGTTTACTTTCCTTCTTGAACAAATGATTATTGTTCAAAAAACGAGTAATATTTGCAGAAATTATCGTTGAAAAACTACACACAAAAAGTAATTAAATTAAATCCAGTAATTTTGGTAAAAATATATACTCGAAGTAACTACTTTTAAAAAATAGGTTCCTGGATTGAATTGTTACAAAAAAATTAAGTTTTACTATTAACACACTTTTCAAGAAAAATCAAAATCTTTTCCTTTTTAGTTAGGAAAATGTGTTAAAAAGTATTTAAAAATTAAATAATTAACAAAACGTTTTTAATAATAATTGTCTTTTGCAATGCAATTATAGTGTCCATGAGCGCCTACACGACTATTTGTAGGGAGGTGTAGGGCGACAAAAGTTTTTGTTTAATCCTTGATTTTTCGAAGAAGGGAATTGGATTTCCTAATTGGATGTTAGTTAATAATTGTGCATTAATATTCTGTTCAAATTCATAAATTAATATCTATATATTTTTTACTTGCAAATTTTCCCACTTTTTTTCCCACGTTACTTTATTTTTCAAAAGCCAGAGGGGAGAGAGTGCAAGTGCTTGTTTTTTATGTGCCTGACATTGTATTTATTATAAAAATTGCAGTGCTTCGCGTAGGGAATTTTCTGAAATAGCAATAGTCCGCCAGAATTTTAAAAAGAAGAATTTTTCCAAAATTTGTTTTTTTGATCAACCTTTATACAATTCCTTATACAAAAGTCACCTATTTGATCAATAATTTTCATCTATTTAATTCCATGTTAAAGTTCTATTTCCAACCACTTTTACACGTTTAATTAATTTTTTTCGAAATTGCAATTTGAAAATATAAAATAAAGTTTTATCGAAATGAAGCACTTGTACTACTCAGGTTACTGAATTAGTTTAAGATTGTGGGGACAAATTCTATCTATCTGCAAGGTAAAAATATCTTCCCCCCTGCCCCCAAATAAAAACGCTTCCAAAAATTATCTCCTTTGTTCGGAGAGGAAGGGGTAATTTACTAAAAAGAAATTAAAAATAAAATGAATTTGAAGGAACTTTAACTATAATGTGATGGGAATTAATTAATAAATAAAATAATTCCCAATTAAATAAAAAAAAATGTATGAACAATTAGTTTTACATTAATTAATTAATAATTATGTATTAATTAATAATTAATTATGTATTAATTAATAATTAATTATGCATTAATTAATAATTAATTATGTATTAATTAATAATTAATTATGTATTAATTAATAATTAATTATATATTAATTAATAATTAATTATGTATTAATTAATAATTAATTATGTATTAATTAATAATTAATTATGTATTAGTTAATAATTAATTATGTATTAATTAATAATTAATTATGTATTAATTAATAATTATTCATATATCAATTACAAATTATGTGTACGTTAATTTTACATGAATACAAATTAGCTAACAATTTATTAACACCTTAATTTATACTTTCTACATTTACACCGGACATGCCTTGATTTCAGTCGGCAAAAGGATGTCTACGCCCCCCCAACCAAAATTCTTAGCGACGGTCCTGCCTTCAATTCACATCAAGAGGACATCTTTATGCAACATATCTATAAGTAAAACAACTCAGTCGCATATTAAAATGCAAAGTGTACTGAGGGGGCATATACAAAAGAATGGAGTACCATTAGTGTGCAGTTGTACAGATGCATTTACTTTAAAAATCGCGCAAGTCATGGGGTTGTCTTTTAGTGTGAGATATAATCTCCCCTGTCATCAATGTTTACTTGGCACTGAATTCTCATACTTAACATGAGTTTCTTGATGAATTCTAGTGACTAAATGGTTCGTAACATGTTTTAAACAGTTTGCAGATCGTAGAAAGTTCCCAATACATTAAATCTGTACACAATGCATATCGTAAAAGCGTCCCACACATGCTTGCTGAAGTTTAGATTAGAGGAGTAATCTGGCTTACTTATAGTCGCAATATTGATATTTTTAATAGTTTATACAAGGCAAAAGTGGAATAAAATTTACTAAAACTGCTAATAGTTTAAAATTGGAATTAGTAAAAGATGATTTTTCTGTAGATTTAGTGCGTGATAAATTTACTAAATTAGATAATGTGTATGTGCGTATAGAAAGTCTTGATGAAAAAATTCTTGAATTATTAACTGAAGATGGGAACACTGTAAAGGATGAAATAACTAACGAAATTGAAAATCGTGAAGTGTATTCTGATGAATATACACTATCTACCAATAAGTATTTGGACACCCATTCAAATGAGGATATCTTCTCAGGGGGGCAGCATAGACACCTGAAATTCACATCAAAAGGACATCTTTATGCAACGTATCTATAAGTAAAACAACTCAGTCGCATATTGAAATGCAAAGTGTTCATTTGGAGCATATGCAAAAGAATGGAGTACCATTGGTGTGCAGTTGTACAGATGCATTTACATTAAAAATCACGCAACTCACGGAGTTGACTTTTAGTGTGAGTTATGATCTCCCCTGTCATCAGTGTTTACTTGGCACATTCTTATACTTAACATGAGTTTTTTGATGAATTCTAGTGGCTAAATTGTTCTTCCCACCTTTTGAACTGTTTGCAAGTGATGGAAAGTTCCCAATACATTAAATTTTTACACAATGCATATCGTAGAAGCTATAACACACATGCTTGATGAAATTTGGATTAGAGGAAGTGATCTGGTTTACTTATAGGGGTGATATTAATATTTTGTAATCATTTGTCCAAAGCAAAAGTGGGATTAAATTTTCCATAACCTTCAATAAACACGATTTAGAACCTGATATTTCACAATTAAAGACTTGTATAGATCAAGGTAACGCATTTACAGTGAAAAAGTGAAATTTAATTATGTTTTGCGCTGTTGGAAGCTTATTAAACAATTTCAACATATTGAATCTAAAGACCAAAACTCTTTTCCCACCAAATCGTTAACTTGAATTGGCATTTACCATGAAATATCATGTTCCCATCGTTTCTACAGATCATTTGATGTCCAAAATCACTCGTAAGACTGAAAAAATTATTTTCTGTAATTAGTATCTGATGTTTAAAAGATTTGGTCTTTGAGTGCCATATGTTGAATTGGTTTAATAAGTTCCCCAAGAGCTCAAAAGATAATTAAATTTGACTCTTTCACTGAAATTATGTTAACTTGATCTAGACAAGTCGTTAATGGGGAAAAAACGGTTTTTAAACCATGTTTATTGATACTTATGGTAAATTTTATTCCACTTTTGCCTTTTATAAACTATTAAAAAATATCAATATTGCGACTATAAGTCAGCCAGATTACTCATCTAATCTAAATTTCAGCAAGCATGTGTGGGACGCTTCTATGATATGCATTGTGTAAAGATTTAATGTACTGGGAACTTTTTATGACGTGCAAATTGTTTAAAACACGTTAAGAACCATTTAGTCACTAGAATTCATCAAGAAACTCATGTTAAGTATGAGAATACAGTGCCAAGTAAATACTGATGACAGGGGAGATTATATCTCATACTAAAAGTCAACCCCACGACTTGCGCGATTTTTAAAGTAATTGCATCTGTACAACTGCACACTAATGGTACTCCGTTCTTTTGCATATGCCCCCACAGTACACTTTGCATTTCAATTTGCGACTGAGTTGTTTTACTTATAGATATGTTACATAAAGATGTCTTTGCTACGTGAATTTCATGTGTCTATGCTTCTCCACTGAGAAGATATCCTCATTTGAATGGGTGTCCAAATACTTATTGGTAGACAGTGTACAAGCATCGATCATTAAGGGTTAAGCATTTATAATTTACAATGTTCCAAAATTCAAAGAGGAAATTAGCATTATGGTACTCGCATTTTATAATCTTCTAAAAATGCTAATTTTAAATTGGATGTGTATCACAATGAATGAACCTGTAAGAAGTCAGACGGTGTAGCTTATAGTTATTCATCTTTGAATCGTGATGGCATTTCTTCCTGCGAGAAAATTATTAACTGATGATTATGAAAATTATTTAACTTATGTACAAGAAACTACTGAGAATCTAAATCAATAGACTTGTGTATCACAATAACGGAACCCGTAAGAAGTCATACAGTGTAGCTTATAGTTATTCATATTTGAATCGTGCTGACACTTCTTCCTGGATGAAAATTATTAACTTATGTAGAAAAAAGTACTGAGAATCTAAAACAATAGGCTTGTGTATCACAATAAAATTGAACCCGTTAGAAGTCAGTGTAGCTTATAGTGATTCATATTTGAATCGTGCTGGCATTTCCTCTTGCTAGAAAATTAGTAACTTATGTACAATAATGTGCTGAGAATCTAAAACAATGTGCTTGTCAACTGTATGACCGTTCGTCTCAGATCAACATTACACTCCAAAAGTACACATTTTCATTTCAAACTTCGACAGTAAGTACCAGAGATTGTGAAAGTGAATCCATTTGAAACTGTATAATCTAGAATAAATTCTAAAACAATTACTACAATAGCCATTCTAAAAATCAAAAAAAAAAAAAAAATCCTGCTAGAAAAATATGAAGTTTTGAATACTAAATAAATAATTACTAATGATTGCATAGCTTGCTTTTCACGCAATAAATATTATTCAATCTATCTTTTCTTACTTTAGGTACTCTACTTGGAACCATGGATACTGGAAAAAGCAAGGAATTCCGTTCGTCAAACCGCTTCCGTTTGTGGGATCCATATTGGAAATCTTTAGGACGGTAATGAATCCGTAAATTTCCATTTTATATTTTTCGTCCATTTCAGGTTATTTAAAGTAATTTTTACATATCTTTAAAGTTTACGCCTTTTTTGAGGTTTAAATATTTTAAAACTCTCTTTTCAATAGTATCGCGCTAACCACAGAGGTAGTTTCTACTACTGAATTCAAAAGGAGAAATGGAGATTTAAGCTAACTTCACGTGGCTGATACTATAATTACTATTTTATTAACTGTTTAAATATTTCTAGTGCAGAAACGATCATTAAACTTCGCTATTATCGTTGGTAGGTTGAGGATCCTCTGGAGCAAAAGCAACAAAAACTGCGCCTTACTGCGCCTTAAAAACATTTAAAAGGATTTAAAAATAAATGTGTGTTGAAATAGTGAACCACGAAATACTTTTAAAATCAGTACAGTAGATAAGGTAATAAAAACCTCCGCCCTGTAAAAACTTAAAAAGGTTCACGTGTGGGGGCGAGCTTATAAACAAAGACAATAAAAGATGACACGAAGTAAATAGTCGTCACCTTATCGAATTAAAAGATGGACATTGTGATAAATTATGATAAACGGATAAAATTACTCCACAGGAATTACATGTGGAGCCATTCTCAAACAGCAGAAGATGAACATGGGTAAAATGAGTGTGGCCTATTTTTGAACGGTTTAGGAGCATTTCCCTTTTCCGGGATTGCTCCAAAAGTTTAAAGTTTTAGTCATTATGGAGAACAATCTTTAGAGAACCATTTATTAGCAATAACTTAATGCGTTCAAAACACTCTCTCAGCCTCAATTTGTCCAGACACCACCTCCGTATTTAGAACGCAGCCGTGTTAGTAGCGCTTGTTTAACCAAATAATTTAAAAGTAGATGGACAGATATTGAGAACTGCATCAATCTACCATGAATCTAAAGATTAGATAATGAATTACAATGTGCTCTCGCATGATTAGAGTAAAAGCTTTCCTGTATGAACAGGGTGACTATAATCACAGTTTTGTTTTTAGAGTTATTAAGAGCTTTGTTTAAATGTACATATCATCCAAAAATTTCGTGCATGCAGTATAGATACTACATTTTGATTCTAGGAAAATAATATTTGAAGGAAAAATAAGTATTTCAATACTTGCTACCTGATGAAGTGAAGAAATAATACTTTAAGAATTTTTATGGAAATTAACTTTATCGTCTGTCGATTATTAACAGTAGCACTGTTGCCCTTAAGACATTTCAAATTATTTTTTATTGTTATTTTGTATATATATTCATTAATTTTGTTAAATTTTTATATTCATATTTGTTACGATTATGTAAATTTCGTCAAGAAACCTTGCATCACAAATGTATAGTACTGTAGAAAATCAACAGAATATTGTTTCGACTTAGAGTCTTGTTCTTTACTCTTAGACTAAGAGGAGACTGCATGTTTCTGTACCCCATCAAACGTCATTCTAAATTTTTTATGGAATGTGTAGAAAAGTTGGTAGATTACGAATCCACTGGTCTGCCGTGGTAAAAATGACCGAAACTGATCAAAAACCTATTCTGAATGAGTTGAACTAAATCCGATAGCCAAATATGTCATAACTTGCTAAATTTTGAGCCCACTTCTTCGTCTGGTAAACCAATCGCACTTTGATTTTCAATGAAGAAGGAAGCAAACGATTTTTGATCTCTGGGTCGGAAAACTAGCATACTTTAAAAATAAGCCAAATTGGCGATATCAGTTACGTCATTAGTGACGTAATATTTATTGCCGACTTGGCTCATCTTTAAAACATGCAAGAAAGCTGTCACCAGGTATCTGAATCGTCTGCATCCTTCTCAATTGAAAATTACAGAACGAAGGGTTACCAAATAAAAAAGAACGCTAATTATTTGGCAAGTTATGGCATATTTGGCAATTGGATTTAGTTCAATTGATTCAAAGTCGATTTTTGACCAGTTTCGGCCATTTTTGTCAAGGCAGACCAGTGGATTCGTAATCTACTATCTTTTCTACACATTCTATGAAAAATTCAGAATGATGTTCGATGAGATATCCTAAACATGCAGTCGCCTCTCGGACTATCTGTCCTGCGTTAGTAGTAAGTAACTTGTTTCTACTTGATATTAGAGTTAAAGGGGAATTCCTAGTAAGGATCATTCTTAATACTCGCTATACTACAATCTTCTAGCGCAGTGCATTTAGAAACTACTCTAAAACCTTGAAATTTGGTGAATAGGTACGAAAATGATCACTTAGTAAAATGGCATAAATTAAAAACTCGAAAATAGCGTCTAATATATTTCATTTTAAAATTGAAATACTTGCATCATTGCATATGCGGGGTCTCCACCTGATTTTGTCTTTTGCTATTTTAATTTTCATTTATGATAGATCACATTAAATGAAAAAAAATTATGTTATTTCAGTGAGTGATCTTTTTCACACCTAATCAATAAATTTCAATATTTTACAGAAAGTAGTTTCTAAATGCACTGGGATAGAAGAATGTAACATAGCGAGTATAGGAAATAATCCTTACTATGGCTTCCTTTTACAACATGATATTTCCCGCATTATTTAATTTACTTTCAAATTTTGTTTAGTTATTACTATCTGATATAAACGACATTGTCTATTCCCCCATAATTGATCAGGTATCATTAAATAAAAAAATTCGCTTTCAACATTTCATTTTACAATGGCCTTTTCCCTTTCTAATCTCACTTAGGTAATTTGATAAACTTATCATTTACCACAATCAAAAACAGGTATTTTATTTTTCCTGTTTGACAATGTTAAAAGCAGTTGCCTAAGACGCGACATTACATTAAGTTCATTGATGAAGATTAAAATTTCACAACGGAGTCTATGCATGAAGACATCTTAAAATAAATTATTTTTATAACAAAAATGAAATAACAATTTAAGATTACGTACTTCTAAACAAACGACAATATATATTTACACCTCAGAATCAGACTCATTTTAGACACAATTTTACAGCAGAGTGTAAAAACATCTGAGATCAACTTCCCTTAAACTCTCTAAAAATAACGTTCTCTTGTAATTCTCACCTAATATAATAAATAAGAAATTTTTTTAGTGAATTGTGATGCTAGAAAATAATTTTTTAACCCATAATCTGTAATAAAAAGTTTCAACATACAACTTTACAGGAGAATGTAAAAACATCTGAAATAAACTTCCCATATACTCTCTAAAAATAACGTTATCTTTTAATTCTCACCTAATCTAATAAATAAGAATTTTTTTTAGTGAATTGTGATGCTAGAAAATAAATTTTTAATCCATATCTTGTAATAAAAAGTTTCATCAACACACAACTTTACAGAAGATTGTAAAAACACCTGAAATCAACTTCCCTTGAACTCTCTAAAAAAAACGTTCTCTTGTAATTCTCACCAAATATAATAAATAAGATATTTTTTTAGTGAATTGTGATGCTAGAAAATAAATTTTTAACCCATAATCTGTAATAATAAGTTTCAACAACACACAACTTTACTGGAAACACAACTTTACAGGAGAGTATAAAACCTCCTGAAATCAACTTCCCTTGAACTCTCTAAACTTAACGTTCTCTTGTAATTCTCACCTTCTCTAATAAATAAGAATTGTTTTTTAGTGAATTATGATGTTAGAAAATAAATGTTTAACCCATAATCTGTAATAATAAGTTTCAACAACACACAACTTTACTGGAGACACAACTTTACAGGAGAGTATAAAACCTCCTGAAATCAACTTCCCTTGAACTCTCTAAAAAAAACGTTCTCTTGTAATTCTCACCAAATATAATAAATAAGATATTTTTTTAGTGAATTGTGATGCTAGAAAATAAATTTTTAACCCATAATCTGTAATAATAAGTTTCAACAACACACAACTTTACTGGAGACACAACTTTACAGGAGAGTATAAAACCTCCTGAAATCAACTTCCCTTGAACTCTCTAAACATAACGTTCTCTTGTAATTCTCACCTTCTCTAATAAATAAGAATTGTTTTTTAGTGAATTATGATGTTAGAAAATAAATTTTTAACCCATAATCTGTAATAATTAATTTCAACAACACACAACTTTACTGGAGATATAACTTTACAGGAGAGTATAAAACCTCCTGAAATCAACTTCCCTTGAACTCTCTAAACATAACGTTCTCTTGTAATTCTCACCTTCTCTAATAAATAAGAATTGTTTTTTAGTGAATTATGATGTTAGAAAATAAATTTTTAACCCATAATCTGTAATAATAAGTTTCAACAACACACAACTTTACTGGAGACATAACTTTACAGGAGAGTATAAAACCTCCTGAAATCAACTTCCCTTGAACTCTCTAAACATAACGTTCTCTTGTAATTCTCAACTTCTCTAATAAATAAGAATTGTTTTTTAGTGAATTATGATGTTAGAAAATAAATTTTTAACACATGATCAGTTTACGTTTGTAAAAAAAAAAAAAGCTTCTATGAGTTAAGATGTTCAGAATTATTTTACTTTCGAATCAATGAAAATACGTAATGGCAACTTTTGCGTTTGGATTTTTTTGCCTACCGTTCCAAGACAAGATAAAAAAAACTTGTTTGATGCTACTCAGAAGCATTGCACTTATAGTTATGATGTATTTCCTTTTGTTTCTGACTACTAAAAAAGCTCCTTTTTCCTTCTAGCCACTGCATCTAATAGACTATGAACGTTATTTTAAATATGGATTAATCTATGGGTAAGTTGCTTAGAAAGGTATTTGAAAATTGAAATTCACCTTTAAAGTCGTTGTACAGTACGCAAAAAAAAATCCGAACGATGGCTACATCTTCGTTTCTAATTATTGTAGAATCTTGTGGTTTGCACCAAAATGTTTTGTTTGTGATTTTCTATATGTCTGATGCAAATTTTTTTTTTCTTAGGATGCTGCATACTAAATAAATTTAACTCGATCTTTAAAAAACTTCAATACGAACCCTTATTTTTTATGTTTTCATTCGATTTACAATACTTCTCTTACCCTAGATGCCAAATTTCAGTTCTTTATGTTTAGAAACACGCCACTTATGAGCAGAAATGTTTTGGCCGATTTTGAGGGCAATATCTTTAGAGTGGGGCAGAAGCAAACGTTTTGCATGTTTCAAGACGTAATCTATTACACCGTCCTTTAAAGTGAATTTTTTTTACATTTTTGCTAAAGTATTGAGAACCACAAGTCAAAATGTAATGAAAAAATTCTGGAGGTGTTTTCGATCGTATGTTTGGCTTTTTATAAACTATCGTTTGAAACAAAAATTGCTAAACTATATTAACTATTTTATGATTTATGGCTAAAAAAAACACATTTTCTTTTTAACATTAATTTGCAATTTTTTTGACATCATTTAAATTATTACCCACTCATTGAAAAATTTTGAAATTTGGTATTTAGACGTTTATTTGGATTGTAAACCTAACTATGGTATAATATTATGAAGTTGACATTGAACTTTTTAAAGTTTGGTTTAGTAAAAAAAATGTATATACAATTAATAAAGACCTTCCACAATTTACAACGGTATTTGACTTTTGTAATTTCATCAATTAGAATACAAGATATAGCCATCGTTCGGATTTTTTTTGTATACTATAAATAAAAAAATGAGGTATAATTTTCCATAATTGTCCTTGCAATTCTAAAATCATTAATAATCGATATGGCTTTTAGTATGCTAGGATTTATTGTTGTTAAAAGAATTAAGTGAAAATCTACGAAAATTTAATGGATGGTGATGTTTAGAGGCCGTTACCTCACCTTAAAGTCCATTATCTCAATGATTTCGATAAAAATTGTTGGAGTCGTTTATTAGCAATTTCAGGAAACACAAACTTTTCAAAAATAGCCTTCTTATACGCATGTGCTATTTATACGAAAACCTTAATGGCAGGTTCCATGGTAAACACTGATCCTTATACAAAAGTTCGAAACCGTTGGTCAATCTGCTCGAAAAACATGCTGACTACAGACACATATATTACAAGAAAAAAAAATAGTGGCCAGTTTTTGGCTAAAGAAGTTCCAAATTGAGTAGAAATCCAACAAAACAAATTTTTTTTTTTTAATAACCGAAATTAATACTTTACTTAGCACATGCTGTTTTGTCTAGTGGTAAGAGCGCCTGTCTTTTGATCTAGGAGTCCCCGGTTCGACTCCCCGTCAGCCCACATCGCTACATTGGTGACTACCGGACAACTGAATCAGTTTTAAAACAACCGATAGTTTTAAAATTGTAGTCCATGGTAACAATTTTATGCCATGAATTTTAAAAAATGACAGTGGTATTAAGTTGCAAAATTTCAAAGATGTCTCCTTTGAAAACAGTAAAATTTCGGCAACTGGTCACACATGAATTAACACCTCCCTCTACTCATACTGCTATCATGAGAAAAAAAAAAGAGGATTTATGCCAAAATATATACACTAACATGTAATAAAGATAGCTCATATAGCACGCATGTTTTCTTCCATAAACAGGATCAAGTAACCCTTGAATCTCTGGTCACGTGTTCGTCGCCGACATCATCAGGACACCAAACAACACGTTTCATATATTATGAATATTGTTATATTCTGCTTTCAATAAATCCTAGAAATAAAATAAATTAGTTAAGGAGATATTAAATTATGGACGTTACTTCTCCAACGTTCCAGAAAGCGTTACTCTGTAACACCGACACCTCTTTCAATAAATGTCTTGCATACATTTCTGACATCTTAAATATTATATTTGCAGTCACTACGAAGGCAACAAGCCTATGCTCTCGGTAGGGGACCCAGTGTTACTGCGAGATGTTTTCGTCAAGGATTTTGCCGCTTTTCCATCACGAAGAGTAAGTTCGCTCTTTTTCCATAGGTCAACAAATAGGCTTGTTACTCTGTCTAACTCTAACAGGCGAAATTGCATTAGACAATAAAATTGTTGAATGTTCACGGTATACCTTTAAATGTTTCGTCTTTTAAAGCGTCTTTCGTTATTTAACCTGTCTAGCTGGAGTTTTCGAATGCAATTTCTAACATATTCAATGAGAGTTATAACAGAGTTTCATATTACATAGTTGAAGTGCTATAGGGGAAATGATGAAAAAATATATGAAGGATTTTGATACGATCTTAATCCAATTAAAACACGTTGCTATAATAACAAACAACGTTTATTTACAATTTCATTCTGCAAAATGTTAGTTCTGTGCCTAAACATTTCACAAGCCAGTAGGCTAAATACAACGTCGCAGCTTTAAGGCCTGCGTCTTTTCTCTGATAGGAAACGATGGTGACTCTCTCTCCCTCATCCACCAAGGCAAGACAGTGGAGCGTTTTTCAAGTGGTCTGGCCATCTGGTTAATATCCATGACACGAAGGCATAAAAAGTTCTAAAACGCATGTCTATAAAATGTCCTTCTTGAGCATTGTCCATCAATTGTTAATTTTCTATTTCACTTACCCGAAAGGATACATGTAAAAATTATCGATAAGGATACAGCCAATGTCCAAATTGGTGTTGTTTTAGAGCAGCGTTCGCCACTAACTTTTAGAGACGGGCCGCATGACCTATATTGGAACTTTCCGTGGGCCGTAGATTTATACCGAATACGCCAATAAATATATTGCTTTACTACATATGTTCAATGTTAGAAATAGGATAATTACTAAAGATTCAACAATATAAAACAATTTTGAAAACTGAAACAATAATTTAACTTTTTTATATTTATAAAATAACAATTGATATTTGATTTTTGTTTAAAATAATTAAAAAAATTATTTTCTTGACATTTTAAATCAAAGTCATAAAAGAAGTTAATCTTTTGTGACAATATTACAATGTGACTTGACATAAACTCATAATCAATAAAGATATTTAAGCCATGCCTCCTAAATCTTCAATTCCGAGACGATGATAGCCGGTCCACTTTTCACTATCTACTTTGCATTTAAAACTAATCTTCGAAGCCATTATTGCACTGAAGTCATAGAGATCGCGATACTTTTTGTTACGTCAAAACAAAAGAGGTATGCATTGAAACACTCAACTCCTGCCCATTACATTCAGAAAAGCAGATATCGAATTGTGCAATTCACGAATCGAGGGGGTTGAGTATCATAAGTACAAAACTAAGCAATGCAAAGGAATGCGTCATTGATAATTATTCAAACTATTGCTTTTTTTTTATTCTTTCTGGCAGTCTCAGAAAAAAAAAAAAAGAAAAAAAAAAAAGGATTTTTCAGATTTACTAACTCTGGCACTTAATGGAAAACGCGGTTTTTGGTAGTAAACCCATACTATTATAGACAAATTAAAATTATTTCCGCAAAATTAGATTTTTCTCTTCTGTACTGCCGGCGGGCCGGAGAAAAAGCTGTCGCGGGCCGCCTAGTGGCTGACGCTGTTTTAGAGCGATGTCCCCCACCTCTAGTTTTTTAAATGACTCTATGCCTTTTTAGGTAATAGTGACAGGCAACGAGATCTTCGACAAGATGTTGTCCGCGATGAAGGGAGACGAGGAATGGAAAAGGATTCGCACCATCGTCACCCCGACCTTCACCACAGGAAAGATCAAAAGGGCAAGTTCTCTATTCTTCCAATCGTCACGAATTCATATGCACTATATAATACACACATGAATTGTATGCAATACAAAGAAATTCGTATACAACTCTGATTGTGGGTTTCAGTTCCCTTCAATGAACGTGGTGAAGCAACTCTTTTGACGATTCACTAATTTTAGATAGTATGACTATATGGTTGTTACAAAATTCCTCAGAAAAATATAGTCTTGTATTCCCACAAAATATAGTTTTCAGCAATAGAGGGCGTTGTATGTGTTTGTGAGCAACTGCTCATTTATTGCTTAATAAGGGTGTGAGTTATAAATTTATTAGATTTTATTTAACACCTTCGGCTCATAAAAAAAGAAATACTTTTGCGTTTAAAAAAAAAAACCATTCAGTTCTTTTTTTTTTTCCCCCTTAACCATTAACCATACTTGTAAAAACGTTATTATTTTACTTTCGAATAATCGTGATGTGTTTATTTTTCAAATAGGCTGTTACTTTTGGATTACACCTGTATTACGCATGGATAGATTGCACCTGTATAAGGTTATTTTTATTTTGATCGCAGCTACGATGCTATTACAGAGATTGTTAGTATGGATCGTGTGACAATTTTCACCTAGTTCATATCACCATCAGTCTTATGAATCTCTTTTTGCATTTGAGTTCTAATGCATTATTGAAAGCCTACTGGAATGACTTTTTATACTGTTAATGAATCCGGTGAATGACGAATGTGTACAGACGCATCAACACTGACTCTCAAGGCAATTTTAATACCTACTGGGATCCAACTTCTATCCGTACCTAACGAACATATATTGTGTACTTGAAGATGAAGTATAGTAATATAAAGATGTTAATGTAATATATTAATTACAGCATATAAGGTTGATCGATTTATGCTGTATGTCCGTGATGAGAATGGGGAATGTTTTCATCAGGACATTTCCGAGATGAAACAAGGATACCAGAGCTATGGGTACACACCAATACTGGATTATTTTGTTGGACGTTCATTAGCGATAATTCCATCATTCATCACAAATCACAGGCAAAAAGAGAGCGAAAGTCTGAAGAAAATTTGAGTATTTTAACATGCCATTATAATATTTACATATATACATTATTTCTCGATGCATACTCATCATAAAAAAAAAAAAGGTAGCCAATACATTCTTTTCTTTGTCATGTTCGTATTCAGCACATTGAATTAATTAAGAAGTGACAATTTTCCTGTCGCAAGTAGAAAAGTTTCGAAATTTTGTTGTCCAGTTTTACTTTTTTTCTTATGTACATAATTACATGCCATTTAATGCATTGTATTTTTGATCGTTCTTCAGATGCTGAGAATATTCACGGATTGCTCCAGGACAATGATCAATAATTTCAGGACGTCTGCCATGGAAGGCAAGCCAATTGATGCTAAAAGGTGAGATGAGATGAGTCACAAACTTTGCTGCTTTGCATACTTAAGCTTAATGATGAAAAAGGCAGAGAGAAATATATTGTCTCATTCAGAGCAGTCTTGAACTTTTAAAATTAGTTATGCAGCTAAAATATATTTCTATGTCGTAGTAACAAAATATTTAAGGTCGATATATTGAGTGCATAGTCAATTGATTAAAATACCGATCAAATAATCACTTGTATTTCCATGCATTGCTATATCTACAGTGTGATTTGATAATGGAGAAACATATGTTGGGAAAATTTTGTATGTTCAGCGTTTTTTAGCAAAGGACGAAAGTTATATAAAAAGGTAATTTCTCACACTTTGTCATAGTGAAAAAAAAAAATTTAACTTTACATCCAATTGAAAATACAACCAACGCTATTTATTTTATGCTTCAAAGGTTAATTATTAGTAATTACTATTAATTTTTCTGCATTTTTCATTATTGAATTTGGTAAAATATCATGCTTATTTGTGGTTTCTTTGTTACTGTTCCTTCAATGTCAGATTGTATGGTGCTTTCTCTATGGACATCATTGCTAGCTCGGCATTCTCCACAAAAATAGATTCCCACAACGACCCTGACAACCAGTTTGTTTCGGCTGCGAGAACCGTATTCACACAGCAAATGAATTGGAGGCTCGTCATTTTTCGTAAGTTTGCATACTGCTTAACGTTTATACGGGGTATCGCAGAAATGTTGTTAAGGGCATGTTAGGCTGTCCATCTATTAGACTTTGACATCAGTGTAAAACTACTAAAAATGCTTATAATTTGATAAGGAGTGATTGAAAGATAGTGCAATTGTCAAGGGTAACTTTTTTTAAGAAATACAGGATTTTCTTTTTATTTTGGCATTTGAAAGCTAGACATGTCCATTTGAAAAGTGCTCCTTGGCTTTTACATCAATTCTAATAACCTCTAAAATAAATCTAGTCAATGAGTTTACTATTCAGAAATATATTGTAATGATTTAATTAGTTAAAATTATTAAATTTTGATTGCGTATTTAACAATAAATATTAGTTTGCATTCCCTACTTTAAATTGCAAGTATATTAATAATATAGGAGATGGGGTGCTTTTTAAACAATTTGTATCTGTAACATTAATTACGGATTACAGATTGGGTAATGAAATTTGGAATTCGTTCTTCAAGTAGTGTTTGCGATTATTCATACATACTGTCAAAAAGAAATCCAATGGCAATTAATGTCGGGTATAAGGCCCATTATACAGGTTTAAATAATAAAACCCATAAAAGCGAAGTTTTTAATGTAAATCCTTTATATGCATTGCCAGTTTTTATATTCGTACAGCTCCGATTCTGTAAATAGCGTGTGCTTGGTATTTGCATCTAATTTTAAACATCACAAACATTTCTATTAGCAAAAAGTTCTGCAAACTACGTTTCGTAATTTATTTATTGAAAATGACAGTGAATTTATGCACTCACATCCAACTATCATTTATTTCTTCTGATCAAAACAACTTTATTATTTATTAATTAAAAACAATTTTGAGCAACAGGACAGAATTTCTTCAATGGTCGGTTATATGCTATTTTAGCGCGTTTGGTAAGTTGATTTATTAGTAGTAAAAGTAACCTTTTATTGATTGTTACAGCCCTAAAATTTTATAGAATGCATTGTCATCAACATCGAATCTATCTGCCAATTTTCAGTCCGATTGTATGACGGCAAAAGGGTTAATTAGGCCTACGCAGTTCGCCCGCTAACGACACAGAAGATCGAATTTAATATGAAATAATATGAAAATAATATGAAATTAATACGAATAATATGAAAGACTAAATAAGGGATCCATTTAAAACGGTTATTATAATAACAACGTGCAATTTTCTACACTCTATGTTTGTATCCATTTTTCATTAACATGTATTGATCACATGGCACAAAAAAACATATACTTAAAACTTGAAACTAACTTTCTAATGAGCTCCTGCATTCCTTTTCTAGTAATTTTTCCTGCTTTGTTGAGAATTTTCAAGATTGACGTGTTTCCAAGTGCAACAATGGTGTTCTTCAAAAACGTCACGTTACAGATTATAGAGGAGAGGAAGAGAACCGGACAGGTAACATGAACATCGTCACCTACCAAACAGAATGGCGCTCAAAATAGACGCTATAAAAATTAAACTCTGCGTTACCTGTAAATGAAATCCATCCTGTGTATGTACTAATTCTAGAGAGAGACACGTGCGTAAAATTTTTGGTATTTCTGTTTGAAAGGAAAGCTGTTATGTGATCTTAAACTTGGATATTTGTCATTAAGTATTAATCATTGAGAAGAGTGTGAATTCCACTGAAAAGACATACATGGAATGTAAGAAGTAATTATCTTGAAACAATGTACAGTACAATATCAAATTCAACTTTGAGTATTTACCTCCAACCTTCCATAAGGCCTTGGGTATAGTACAAGCGGCAAGCGGTGAGTGACTTGCGGCAAAGCGACTTGAGCGATAGAGTGGTAAATTACACTGGCTACGATGAGAACGAAGGCGGTATTTTCAGTCAGTTTCTAACATGCCGTCATCGTCATTCAGTGAACTAGCTAAGCACTTCATTTCAAGTGATTATCATCTACAAAAGGAAATGTTTAAAATTAATATCGTTTTAATGGTAGCGAGATTATAACAAAACATCACAGAATCATAATTTTTTTTTTAAATAATAAAATAACATTTCAAATTATATTTCCAAATATTTTTTATTTATTTTTTAAATTCATGTAAAATCAAAACAATATTTTTTGAATTCGTATAGAATTAAAAAAATATTTTTAAAATCATTATATTCGTCATTCCACAAACATAGAATACATTGAACTTCCGAAATCAAAGCCTCGCACTTGCGATCCCGTAATGTTTCCTTCTTTGCCATTTTTATTGAGCGAGAGCTTCTACAGGATTAAAGTCTTTGGGCGGTGAGCCGACCAAACGGTATAGTGGTTAGCGTGCTAGCTTCTAAATCGCGAGGTTGAGGGTTCGAGTCCCGTGTTAGGCATGGGTGTTTGTAAATGTATGTTGGCTTGTCTAATGACGATTGTTTAGGCGCATTATAGCCCTCGTCTTGCTGTCGGCGCCAGACAATCTGAATACAACCAACTTTGGGCGGTGAACGAAAATTAATGTCTGGGGGTAGCGGCAAGCGATAAGATAAAGCGGCAACATGTTTCGCCCAGGCGTTCGTGTTCATCTGTGCTGGCCTCACACTTCCGTTGTAATCAATGTAAACAAGCGGTGCCGCTTGCCCAAGGGTACCGCTTGCCCGTACCAGTGGCCCAAGGGTACTTGTCCCCTAAAATTACATAATTTGAGATTTTAATTGAATTGAAATTAGAATTGAATATTTCTTCTTCATCTGAAATCCTATTCAAGAAAGTGTGTAGTTTCAACAAGAAAAATATATGTCACAATGTTTTACAGCAGAAATATTTTGATTTGCAGCAGAGCGGTGCACGTTCATCGGTGGCTATTAATCATACATGCACAGTTAAAACTAGAGGTCGGCGATATATTGATACGACGATATTTTTATCGATATATTTCTAAAAAAATATCGATATTAAAAGTATCGATAAAAGTCACCGATATATCGATATTTTCAAATTTTTTTAGTTTTTTGTTGATTATTTTGTAGTTCCATGTGTTTTTTCGATTTTCTTTATTCCCTTTTCAAAAACTTCAAATCCAAATTTTGAACTTGGCTGTGAGACAGTTAAAATGGCACCAATGTTCAATATTTTCCATACACTTAAAAGCTATTGAAAATTATCTAAATTTTTCTTAAAATCACTGCACCAATTAAGCAAAAATATAACTTTTTTGTTTGTAATTTATCCATTTCAGTTGAAAAAGTAGTCACCTTACAAAAAAGCAATCATGAAAGTAGAAATTTGCCCCGAAAAACTTTGATTCTAGCAAAATTAAAAATCAAATAAAAAAAATCATGTATCTATATATCGATATTTTATCGATATTTTTTTCTATGCAACGATATAGTATCGATACTTATTTTGATCGATATTTCCGATCTCTAGTTAAAACCAGTAGCAAACTAAGTCAAATGCCACCGGCTATCCCTATAATGCAAACATGAATTTTTTTTATGTGTTTGAGTTGAGGTTATGTTTCCTTGTGGATGTGAGTACTGTGTTATGAAGTGAATTTTGAAGATTGAAGTAAAAAATCATGGTTTAAAGTAATCTAAAAAGAATTAGATTTTTTTTTTTTTTTTTTTAATTATTCATCTTTTAGTTTGAGCAACTAAGCATTAATTCAAAGGGTAAAATTAAAAGAATTTGGCCGGCATCTCTTCAATTGTAGGTGGCATTCTTGTATGTACATTTTAGATTGCAATTTAATAATATTTTTAGCTACAGCGCAGAAATGTTTGATTATGTTATTGCCATTAATCGTACTTTTTATTCAATACACTTCATTCAATACACTTTATTCAATTTTTCGAGAATATTTAAATCATATTTTGAAATATACAATTTTTGTTCAATTATATGTTAATCACGAAATAAGATCCTCGAGTACCATGAATCACTCAATAGGAAACACAGGTAGTGAATTACAAACAATATTTTTGTTTCGGCTGTTGTTAGGTGACGACACTTTCTCACCTGACTAATTTAAAAATGAGGAGGTGAAATTGTGGTTGTGGTTAAAATATTACTTAGTAGTATAAACCTAGTAAAAAAAAAATCCAACCGAAGAGTACTTTTGTCCAAGGTGAGGAACGACTTTCTTCAGCTACTGATGGACACCGCCAAAGAGGTGGAAGAGGAAGAGAAGTCTGACCAACCTGAGAATGGTGGCGACATCACCTCCAACTACGGCATACAAGAGGACATCAACCCACACATACTCAAGACAGTCACCTCCAAGAGTAAGATAATGCGGTACTTGCATCATAACATTAGGTTTAACCATCAATTCTATAGTTTTCGAACTTCATGAACAAATAGCACAAAAACCATCAATATTATTTTCCTACAATTTTTTTTCTATTGATGAAATGATATGAATCTATACTCAAATCCATTTCCCTTGCTGCTCTACAATTCCGAAAATTTGTATAATACCTACTTCTTTAGAAACTCAAGAAATTGATTTATGATTTCATAGGTAATTATGATAAACCGGCTTAATCTTTCGCGGGACCGACAATGTTACCTCCCATAGCATCTTAAAATTGAGAAGTTAGTCGCCAAATGAGTTGTACTTCGCCAGCTTCAAAGTAAAAAGACATTTTTTTTGTTTTGCTTTTACGTCTTATAAGACTCTTGGTGACTAATTATTCATTTCTGATATGTTTCTTGAAGTAACAGGGTTAAAAAAGTGAGCAGTAAACGAGCATTGCTGACTACTATATATTGAAGGCAAATATTGAAACAGTTCTCAAATGTTAAATCTTAGACTCCACAAAGATCTAAATTCGAGTGATTGAAGGATCCAGTTACAGCATGTCACAAACCCACGCGAAATCCATTTATTGCTTCAAAATAAATTAAAACATTAGTACATAGATTTTTGTGATAAGTTAAAAATATTTCGAACAGTTCATGACAGTTCTTTACTTCTTTACTCATTACTGAATTGTTATTATTTTTACAGAGTTATCAATGAATGAATTAGTGGCGCAGTGTGTGATCTTCTTTATAGCAGGCTATGATACAACTGCCTCCACCCTATCATTTGCTACATACCTTTTGGCCCTCAATCCTGACATTCAAGAAAGGCTAAGGACAGAAGTCGATGAAGCTTTCAAAGAATCTAATGCAAGTTTGTCATTTTTATTCATTTGTAACTGTTTTTCATTTGTATAAAATCAAGTGGAAAAGGCAGTGGTCGTTTTCAACTTTTTTACTTTTAGTGTTTTTGATGACAGTGTAATATTTTGAAGATTGTCCTCTTCACGTTCGTCGTTTCTTGGCTCGTTATCACTGAACTCTAACTTCAAATACGAACTGTTAACTTCAAAATGCAAATACCAAATAAGTTAAAATAGTTTGCTTTTCATGGAATTGAATGTATTCTTCTATTGAGCGTCAACTGTTCGATAAATAACTCCTGAAAAAAATAATATTTTACTCAAATCACTGCAGATAATTAGCTATTGATGATCTACATGCAAGGATACTAAATAAAATATCAATTTGAGACATTTTATTACTTGCCTTCTGTTTGCAAAAATACGTACACACATTCTGTTCCAAGAAACAGGTTAAACATAAAAAATAATCAGAAAATCTTAGACTGTGATAATGGTTTTGAAATATACACTTAAAACTTGGAAATGTTCTGGCATTAAAATTTTTAAGCAGAGTTGTTTTACCATTATACATACATGACTAATGGTCTTGAAATACTGTTTATCGCTTGTTCTTGATTCAAGGTACATATTTGTAAAGGTTGTTGACCTAAGATTGGTTGAATATTTCCAGGGGGAAGTGACGTATGAAGCCATCAAGGGCATGAAGTACCTCGACAACGTTATTTCTGAAACTCTGAGATTGTATCCCCCATTAGCTAGGTGAGTCAATGAGTAAAATATCACTGCCAAACAAGATGACTTTATGCCCTTTTCTCCCCTTTATATGTAATATCTACCTTAGTATTAAATGGTCTTAATTGAACAAATAGCTCAACTTAGATGTAAATCCCAACTTTCAGTTCATTTGTTTAAAGAGAAGAAGGCAGAATTTATGTTTCGATGTTATATTTTCGAACAATGTGGTGGAGTGACTTAGTGCCACTCCTAACTTCTTTCTTAAAACCTTTTGCAATCTTGTTGAATATTTTAACTTTTTAGAATTGAACTTGGTGCAGATTTTCTTTGGCACAAACTAAGAAAAAAAAAAGGAGTGTTAACATCTCACAAATATCAGTTACACTATAATACTGATCATCTCTATATATATAAGGCAAAGCCCTCACTCACTGATTCACTGATTCACTGACTCACTGACTCACTCATCACTAATTCTCCCACTTCCCACATAGTCACAACTCTGAAAATCGGCACAAATATCAACAATGGTAAAAATAGAAAAAGTAAACTATTCCGATCTCGATTAACCCACTTTAAGGGGTCGAAAAGGGGTTAAACGTTCCAAACGGGGGACATTCGAAAATCCTACTTCCCACATAGTCACAACTCTGAAAATCGGCACAAATATCAACAATGGTAAAAATAGAAAAAGTAAACTATTCCGATCTCGATTAACACACTTTAAGGGGTCGAAAAGGGGTTAAACGTTCCAAACGGGTGACATTCGAAAATCTTACTTCCCACATAGTCACAACTCTGAAAATCGGCACAAATATCAACAATGGTAAAAATAGAAAAAGTAAACTATTCCGATCTCGATTAACACACTTTAAGGGGTCGAAAAGGGGTTAAACGTTCCAAACGGGGGACATTCGAAAATCTTACTTCCCACATAGTCACAACTCTGAAAATCGGCACAAATATCAACAATGGTAAAAATAGAAAAAGTAAACTATTCCGATCTCGATTAACACACTTTAAGGGGTCGAAAAGGGGTTAAACGTTACAAACGGGGTACATTCGAAAATCCTACTTCCCACATAGTCACAACTCTGAAAATCGGCACAAATATCAACAATGGTAAAAATAGAAAAAGTAAACTATTCCGATCTCGATTAACACATTTTAAGGGGTCGAAAAGGGGTTAAACGTTCCAAACGGGGGACATTCGAAAATCCTACTTCCCACATAGTCACAACTCTGAAAATCGGCACAAATATCAACAATGGTAAAAATAGAAAAAGTAAACTATTCCGATCTCGATTAACACACTTTAAGGTGTCGAAAAGGGGTTAAACGTTCCAAACGGGGAACATTCGAAAATCCTACTTCCCACATAGTCACAACTCTGAAAATCGGCACAAATATCAACAATGGTAAAAATAGAAAAAGTAAACTATTCCGATCTCGATTAACCCACTTTAAGGTGTCGAAAAGGGGTTAAACGTTCAAAACGGGGGACATTCGAAAATCCTACTTCCCACATAGTCACAACTCTGAAAATCGGCACAAATATCAACAATGGTAAAAATAGAAAAAGTAAACTATTCCGATCTCGATTAACACACTTTAAGGGGTCGAAAAGGGGTTAAACGTTCCAAACGGGGGACATTCGAAAATCCTACTTCCCACATAGTCACAACTCTGAAAATCGGCACAAATATCAACAATGGTAAAAATAGAAAAAGTAAACTATTCCGATCTCGATTAACACACTTTAAGGGGTCGAAAAGGGGTTAAACGTTCCAAACGGGGGACATTCGAAAATCCTACTTCCCACATAGTCACAACTCTGAAAATCGGCACAAATATCAACAATGGTAAAAATAGAAAAAGTAAACTATTCCGATCTCGATTAACACACTTTAAGGGGTCGAAAAGGGGTTAAACGTTCCAAACGGGGGACATTCGAAAATCCTACTTCCCACATAGTCACAACTCTGAAAATCGGCACAAATATCAACAATGGTAAAAATAGAAAAAGTAAACTATTCCGATCTTGATTAACACACTTTAAGGGGTCGAAAAGGGGTTAAACGTTCCAAACGGGGGACATTCGAAAATCCTACTTCCCACATAGTCACAACTCTGAAAATCGGCACAAATATCAACAATGGTAAAAATAGAAAAAGTAAACTATTCCGATCTCGATTAACACACTTTAAGGGGTCGAAAAGGGGTTAAACGTTCCAAACGGGGGACATTCGAAAATCCTACTTCCCATATAGTCACAACTCTGAAAATCGGCACAAATATCAACAATGGTAAAAATAGAAAAAGTAAACTATTCCGATCTCGATTAACCCACTTTAAGGGGTCGAAAAGGGGTTAAACGTTCCAAACGAGCGATATATTCGAATGTCCTACTTCTCATATTTTCACAATTCTGAAAACTGGTGTGAATATCAATAAAGACAAACGCAGAAAAAGTAAACTATTCCGATCTCCGGTGGATCAAGGGGTGGAAAAGGGGTTAAACGTTCCAAACGAGGAATATTCGAATGTACCACTTCCCATATGGTCACAACTCGGAAATTTGGTACAAATGTCAAAAAAGATTAAACATAGAAAAAGTAAGCTATTCTGTTCTCGATTAACCAACTTTAAGGGGTCGAAAAGGGGTTAAATGTTCCAAACGTGGGATATCCGAATGTTCCTCTTCCAATGTAGTCATTTTTCCGATATTTTTTTGCAAATGTTAAAAAAATAAGTCATTCCAATATCGATTAACGAATTTTTAAGGGATGAAAAGACGACGCAACATTGAAACTATACGAGGATAAACTTAATGTCTAATTAACTTAATTCCAATACAGCTACTACTTTGAAATTTAGAACTAAGAGCAAACATAAACACAATAAACTATTCCAGTTTACTATTCACAATTATAAATTTCGTTTAAAATGTCAACAAATTAAAGTTCCTATTTTGATAAATCAATTTGTCGGGATCGAAAAGGGAGCAAACGTCTGAAGTGTAGAATACATGAATGTCTTTTGATCGCTAAAATGCTAATGGTAAAATTTCGTAGCGCAGCACGGGTATTCAGCTAGTTATTTATATTTGACTTACATTTGTAAAACTTACCGTTTTCGTTTTTATATTTACATTAATTAAAAAAAAAAAAAAAATGGCCAGAAAACATCGCCCAATTGGCAAAATTGGTGAGATTTTTAATGATAATTATTATATTATGCTTTTCCGATAAGGGAAAACATAGAAAGAGCACTCGTAATACTCTAATTAAGAGAACTTCATGCTAATAACATGCCATGTTAAAACAACAATGGAAACTTTAAAACACATTTTTTAACGATACACTGTTAAAAAAAAATTCCATTTTGCACCAAAAACCGGTTTCCATTTACCTGCAACCAACATTTAGTGCTTACTTTCACGATTTAATGGTGATTACGGTCCGAGGTAGCACCATTAAATCGTGAAACTAAGCACCAAATGTTGGTTGCAGATAAATGTGAACCAATTTTTGGTGCAAGATGGATCCAAATTTTTAACAGTGTAGAAGATCAACGTTTTCTTATAATTCATTACTATTGCTATTTTAAACGTATCCTTATCTTTTGTGGACCCTATGTGATTAGGTACCCTAGTATATTATTATTTCCCAGTTAATTAAATTTTACTTGAAGAAAAAAGGAAGGAAGTTTTGGATAAATTGTAAGTTAATTTAAGATTGTATTTGTTTCAGAATCGATAGAGAAGCAGATGCTGATTACAAGTTGGGAAATACAGGAATCACAGTTAAGAAGGGCATGGTAGTTTCCGCTCCAGTGTACGCCATCCACAGAGATCCTAACATCTACCCGGATCCGGAGAAGTTTGATCCCGACAGGTTAACATTTCTTTTTCCAATATTTACTTATGTACTAGGTGATTTTTACATTCTCAAAAAGGTGTTTTATTAAATTTAGCACCTAATTTATTTAGGTTTACTCCCGAGGAGAGAGCCAAGCGTGACCCTTATGTGTACTTACCTTTTGGCGCCGGACCCAGGAACTGCGTCGCCATGAGGTTCGCTCTAATGGAAGTAAAGGTGTGCTTAGCCCATGTCATAGCCAACTTCAACATCAAGACATGCCCGGAGACAAAGGTACAGTTACTGTCTGTCTATTAACCCTTTGCACTCCAGGCCTTTTTCGCGCGGAGGAATCAGCAACTCGAGACATTTTAGGTTCGGCTGGTGTTTATGGATTTGCTTCATAGAAACTAAACACAGTCATTGGCCTTGTATCGAATTTCCGCATCATACCTATATGGTCCTCTCGTGGTTTGGCATCCAATCTTGTGGCGCCTGAGAGGTGCCACTGGAGTGCAAAGGGTTAAAGGAATATAGCTTCCACTACGTTACTTATCGTTGTCTGCTGCCGTAAAAGCAATTCTAGTCCCTTTTTCCATGCAGAATTTCAGGAGAAAGACAACAACTTTGGCTTGCTGAAGGCCTTGGTGGTATATTAGTGATATTTAATAGATTATCAAAATAGATTTATTCTGGTAAATTAATTCTCATTGCAAAAGACAAATACCGTATTGTAACTAATTAGGACGCTAATTTTCCACATATTTCATCCATATTTCTACAGTAACTCTATTGAGTAAGTATTTTAGCAATAATGTACATACTTGAATATAAGGAACTTGAATATTCGATGACAAATATTAGCTTCAAATATTAGCAAATATTATTCGGTGACAAATAAATCTTGCCGCCAAATATGTCATCATTTTCAACAATTTGTATCTAATTAACACCGAATCGATGAAATTTATGTCACTGTCCCAACCTTTAATATGAAAATATTTTGTGTTACCCAATATCAACACATTTTAACTGTGAATATTTTCAATTCTATTAATAAATTACAAACTGCTAATTTGCTAAGAAAAACCTGAGCAGTTATAGATGCCAGAAATGTCCAAACAAAGCATTGAGAAAGTGTAAAAAATTTTCAATTCAATACAATTCGATTTTGCACAATTGACTGCTATGCTATGGAAAATTGTTTCCTTGTTCATTTATTACATCACTTCATCTCTTACAATAAAAGGTAAATTACATTAAGAACCAGAAGTGTGTAACATCGCATAACCCTCAATTACATTATAATACTGCTCGCTGCATTTAAATTGTACATTTACTGGTGTAATTTACCGTTTCTAATTAAATAATTTCATCAATTTAAAAAGAAAAATGGTAAGTTTGTCGATAGTTTTGGACATATTATTACATTATTCCTTCCGATATAGTGAAATAGAAAGTGATAACAAATTATATGTTAAAGACGTTCGTTTTCCAACTAATTGTTAAAAACACATACATTTTCTATGATCTTATGTGCATGCACTATTTTGAAGAAAACCTTAAAGACAGGTCTTATAGCCACCACATTCCATAACTTTAAGAGCCGCAAAAACTTTGAATTTTGACCGACTTCTTCAACTGATGTGTCCTCTTTACCATTATAACTATTTCTGGAAGTATTTTTTTAAGTAGCAGTGGAAAGCCGTTTATCAATCATTGTACAAAACTATTTTTGAGCTAAATGGTCTTTAAGAAAAACTTTTTGATTTGCAGGTGCCTTTGGAATTCGGTGTTGGTCAAGGGCTTTTGCAGCCCAAGGGAATTATTCTCGAGATGGAAATGAGAAACGATTCTCCACTGGCAAAGTGAAAGCAGTGAATAGATTATACAATTAAGCCGAAATACAGAATTTGTTTCTTCTTTTATGAACTGTAAATAGATAATAACAAAGTGAATATGTATATTTTAAAATTAAATTTGTACTTTTTCAGAAATTGCTGCTTTATTTAGTCGAAATGCTGACCTACATTTTACTGATATTGAATGCATTTACCATACCAGTTTTAGTGAAGGATATTTTTTTTAACTATTATTTATTATAGTGTTTAACTTATCGGTAAAACTCTGTAAAATTAGTAAAAACGTGATTCCTTTCTTAAGTGACTTTGAATAACTAAATAACTACCTAGTAACATATTTTTGAGAAAAAATTTTATCACTTATATGTAGTATTGTTTTTTCAAATCTTACATGAATTCCTAAAACCCATTTTTAAGTTTTTACAATTTCAAGGCTAAATTAAGGTATACGTATATAATTGAGATGATTTTCTTTAAATTTCAAGTAATAATTTCAAACTTTTTGGCAGTATGCAAGAATTAAAAATTATGCATTTATATATAGAAACTTTTTTTTTTCCGTCAATTTTTTAATCAGCTAATTGAAAAATAAATTGACTAATTAGGACATTATTAGAACATACATAACTAAACTTGTAATTAACTAAGAGGCGTGATTTTTATTGCAAATAAAAGATATTATATTGACGCATGTTCCTATGGAGAATTTTGAATTTGACTGCAATAATTATTTTAAACTATAAATTTTTAAATAAACAGTTTTTAAATAAACAGTTTTTAAATAAATACATAGTTTTTAACAAAAAATTAAGATTAAAATATTCATAAAAAATGTGTTTATAACAATATATGTTAGATTCTCCATAGGAAACACATTCACAACTTGTGTCTTCAGAATAAAATTAGAATTTTGTAAATCGGACTATTTATTATGAAGTTATGACCGTTGGCGTAAAATCATATAACACCAAAATGTCATTCTTCAGAAAACGCGTTTAAAGTTTACTACACTAATGAACGTGATACAAAACAGGTTCACTAAAACCTCTGTAATTTAAAAAGTAAATTGTGTCTGAGAAAGAAAATGGTATTATTTTAAAGGTAATGAATTCGGGAATATTAAAAAAAAAAAAAAAAAAAAAAAAAAAAAAAAACGCAGACTTTTGAGTCAAGTTTTGCAATTCCTAATATAGATCTCTAGCGTGCTAGCTTCTAGACCGCGAGGTTGCGGGTTCGAGTCCCGTGTTGGCATGGATGTTTGTAAATGTATGTTGGCTTGTCTAATGACGAATGTTACGGCGCATTATAGCCCTCGTGTTGCTGACGGCGCCAGATAATCTGAATACAACCAACCAACCTAATATAGATCTATACCTTAATAACTTTGGTTTCCATCTTCCAGCTCCCATCACCCTAAACACGTAGCCGACCAAACGGTATAGAGCGTGCTAGCTTCTAGACCGCGAGGTTGCGGGTTCGAGTCCCGTATTAGGCATGGGTGTTTGTAAATGTATGTTGGCTTGTCTAATGACGAATGTTTCGGTGCATTATAGCCCTCGTGTTGCTAACGGCGCCAGATAATCTGAAAACAACCCAACCCAACCCTAAACACGTATTCTTTTCAAAATTAGGTCTATAATCTTATATAGTATTTCTAGACGGTGTGTGTGTGTGTGTGTGTGTGTGTGTGTGTGTGTGTGTGTGTGTGTGTGTGTGTGTGTGTGTGTGTGTGTGTGTGTGACTGTACGCCTCGGTTGCCAATTAAGGCGATGCGCGCTCCAAGGAGGGACGGGACAATCATCTCTAATTCACATACCACATACTCAAGGTTTTGCAATTCTAGAAGCGTGGGTAGACGCGGAGTGACGCGTCCCCCCACTTTTCAAGAAAATACCCATGCGTCCCCTCCCCTTCTAAATCCACTGAAATCCATCCCCCTCTTTTAAAAACACTCAATCCGTCTAAAAGCTACTAATGAAAAATAACATAAAGCTTTTAATATAGTGACAGTGAGAAAAAGTCATAAATACCTTTATGAAATAAAATATATACACTGAAAAAAAATTCGAAATTTTTAAAAATTAATGTAAATGGTGTTTTAAAAAAGCATTTTTTATTTTGGGGTACATTAAAAGCTAAAAATGTAAATATATAATTAAGTGTTTTTAATTACAGTGTATTTTTATGTTTAATTTGTAGGTTATGTACTGCAATTTCAGAAACAAATTAGTGGTATATCTATACTCTTTAGATAAGGTTTGACTTATCACGTTTAAGGATAATCGAAGTCACAAGTAAAAGTCTTGTAACTTCGATTGATAGTTTGCTTTTTTTTAAAACAAAACCAAACTTATTTCTAATTTGAGTCGAAACTAAACTAATACTTTAATAAAAAGGGGAAAAAAGCATACAACATAAAATGAAAATCACAAAATCGAGGCTTTTTTTTTTTTTTTTTTTTATTTCAACTGTACTGAGTTCCCTTAAACACGGAATATTTAAGGGTTCATTGAATATTTTATTCTTTAAGAAGTACACCAGGAGACGTTTGTTTATACAAGATGATGAGGTTTCTGAATACACATAGAGATTTACAAATCCAACTCTCATGTTTTATTAGCCAATGATGGAGAATCCTTTCTGGTTTCCATTTCAAGAATGATACCTTTTGGTTGCATAATTACTTGACCTAAGCCGAATTCTAAAGGAACCTGAAAACAAGTAAAACATTGCTGAAAAAGAGTATGGTTAACTTCAAGACCCAATTGGTAACATGCAGACCACTCCGTAAAAATTAATATGTTAAGCAACTTAGTACAGGCTACCATAATAACTACCATAACTATGTAGAATGATTGTAAAGAATAATTATGAAATACTACGATGAAAAATCATTTCATTAATTGTTATTCTTTGAAATAAAGACTTCTTGATAAGTTTACTAACATTTCTTATTTCAGAAAATACTAGGAGATATGCATTTCAACAGTGGTGCAGTTCGAAACACTAGCTATTTATGTGTTACACGCACAAATCTATGTGTTACACGAAAAAGCCCTTGTGTTATATACACATAACAAAACAGTGTTAATGAGGGTTGTTAACAGATTATCTGCCACCGTCAGCAACACGAGGGCTATAATGCACCGAAGCATTCGTCATTAGACAAGCCAACATACATTTACAAACACCCATGCCTAACACGGGACTCGAACCCGCAACCTCGCGGTCTAGAAGCTAGCACGCTAACCACTATACCGTTGAGTGTTAATGAGGATCTTACTGGATCTTAATCCTTTTTAATAAGTGGAGCTTTTTTTCAACAGTTTTAAGTGGTTCATGTGAAGGCAAATATGGAAGATGACAAATGGGAACCTTAGAAAATGTAATTTATTGCTATTTTAAAGATTTATTATAAGTTGTGAAGGGTAAATAATTGCTTTTCGCTTACAAAAATTTAACATCATTTTATTCTTATTTTACTTAAGAGGATTTGGTGCAACTTGTTTTCACAAATATATATATATAAATTTTCCATTATTATTATTATTATATACTTTTTTTTTTTTTTTGCGTGTTTATCTTTTAAACCTTCTCCTTATTCGGACAAGCTTTTAGCTGATCCGATAACTGCAATTGCAGAAAAACTATATTTTTATGGATAATTTAGCATTGCTGCAATAGCTCCTTCGATGTTTCGAACCTATTTTTCTCAGTTCGAGATTTTTGAAATTCCCACCTTACTCACAATGCTTAAACTTCAGCAAATACGAATGAAATGACTTAAAATTTTGTGTGTATCATTCTTCATATCTATTGGGCAAATTAGCCATGGATTTTTGAATAAAATTAAACCATTTTTTTTTTTTTTAATTTACAAATTTAAATGTTGAAAACTACCCGCTTTTTACGTAATTATTTTTTTTCTCGAAAACTATATTACTTATTCTCAATACGATGACTAAAAAGTTAAGAGTATATTTCTAGGAATTTTTTTTTTTTAAAAATCAAGAAAAATATATTGAAAAATGAAAAATAAGAATTAAAATTTGATGAATTTTGTTTACAAATTTTAAAAATTTAGAACGCTACGTAATTTTTTTTTTTAAATAAAATTTAGTTTTTACTTAGCAATACTTCCAAATAAGCAAAAATTATAATTTTAAAGGCTTAAATATATATATATATAAAAAAAAAAAAAAAAAAAAAAAAAAAGTGTGATGTGGTCCGAGAGGCGACTGCAATTTTTGGACCCCATCGAACATCAGTCTGAATTTTTCACAGAAATTGGAGAAAAGTGTGTAGATTACGAATCCCCTGGTCTGCCGTGCAAAAATGGCCGAAACTGGTTAAAACTCGACTTGGAATGAGTTGAACTAAAATCTGACTGCCAAATACGTCATAACTTGCCAAAAAGAGAACACACTTTTTCGTCTGGCAACCCACTGCATTTTGATTTTCAATGAGAAAAAGCGCAAACGATTTCTGATATCTGGCTCGGAAAACTTGTATTTTTTAAAAGTAAGCCGAATTGGAGACATCAGTTACGTCATCAGTGATGTAATGTTTATTGCCAATTTGGCTCATTTTTGAAAGATGCAAGTAATTCATAGCAACATATCCGAACCGTCTGCAACCTTCTTAATTGAAAACTAAAGAGTGAGGGTTAAGAAATTAAAAAAAAAAAAAAAAAAAATGCTCATTATTTGAAAAGTTATGGCGTATTTGGCAATTGGGTATAGTTCAACTTTTATAGAAATTGGAGAAAAGGGAGTAGATTACAAATCCACTGGTCTGCCTTTTCAAAAATGGCCGAAACTGGTCAAAAATCGACTTTTAATGAGTTGAACTAAACCCACTTGCCAAATGCACCATAACTTGCCAAATAATGACCATTTTTTTTTATTTTTTAACCCTCACTCTTTAATTTTCAATTAAGAAGGTTGCAGACGATTCGGATGTGTGGCTATGGATTACTTGTATCTTTCACAAATGAGCCAAACTGGCAATAATCATTAAGTCACTGATGACGTAACTGAGGTTGCCAATTTGGCTTACTTTTAAGAGATAAAGTTTTCCGAGCCATAAATCAGAAATCGTTTGCGCTTTTTCTCATTGAAAATCAAAATGCAGTGGGTTGCCAGACGAAAAAGTTTGTTCTCTTTTTGACAAGTTATGACATAATTGGCAATCGGATTTCAGTTCAATTCATTCCAAGTCAATTTTTGATCAGTTTCGGCCATTTTTGCCACGGCAGACCAGGGGATTCGTAATCTACTCACTTTTCTCCAATTTCTATAAAAAATTCAGAATGATGTTCGATGGGGTCTGAAAATTGCAGTCGCCTCTCAGTCTAAAATGTCAAGGTTTCATAGAAAGTAGTTTCTAAATGAACTGGGCTAGAGGATTGTAACATCGCGAGTATAGGGAATGATCCTTACTAGGACTTCGCCTTAATTTAACAACATATAATCATCATATTATTCTTATTAACAAAGTGATTCCAAAGCAGGGAATTTAAAATATCATCTATCCGACCAGTTATCAATCGAAAGATTTGTGATTTTAGGGCTAACAATAATTCTGTGTTACACACCTTTGTTTCCGGGCATTTCTTGATGTGGAAGTTAGCAATAACATGGGCCAAACAAACTTTGACTTCCATGAGGGCGAACCGCATGGCGACGCAATTCCTGGGTCCGGCACCAAAAGGTAGGTAAGTATAAGGATCACGCTTGGCCCTCTCTGCAGGTGTGAACCTATCATTAGATAATAAAACCCGTGTATTAAACGTCATATTTTATGTATTAAAATGTACGATTGTTATTTTTCAAAAAGATATGCTATTTTGAGACAGCATTTTTCAGATATTCGTATATTGTAAGATTGATTATTTTGGCAAAGTTATACGCGGAAGCCTCACAGTATTGCGTCATGTCCTCATGTCTTTATATGCATAATAGTACTGTTACGAATTTCTGTATATTTGTAAATATTTCGTAGTATTAATTAAGTAAAATAAAAAAATTATGTACATTTCGCATAAGTCAGAGCAAGAGTTCGCCTTTACTTCGCTTTCCTGCAATGCGTCTCTTAATGCTTGACAACGAGTTTTACAGAGATAATGCTGGAAAACGAGTTTTACAAGGAGAAGACCATCTAACATTATGGTTAATGGCAATCTCGCTAAGTTGGCGACTAATTTTGGTCACCAAATTTGGCAAGAAATCGCCAAATGTCGCCAAACGTGGCGACCATTTGGCAATTTTGACTGTGATCTAGAAAATTCTCCAAATTTATTTCTCTAGAAGATTCGCCTTCCTATATAAAGCCAAGAAAGAGGGTGATTGAGTTAATTGAGTTACTGAGTTAACTGTCTCTCAGCGAGCATTCAGAGAGTCCCGAAAGTGAACTGTATTGCATTGTCTTTTGTGTTGATTTTAGCAGTTGTGTATCTAGTTTTTAACTTCTGTTGGTGCTCCATTGTTGTGTAAAGAACTGTATCAAGTTTATTAGAACGGAAAGTTCTGGAGTTGTAAAAGAATCTGCGAAGAGTTATATCGGAATAAATTTCTGTAAGTTTTGATCTGTTTTGACTTCAAGTCTTTCGAACCCATCCACGCAACAGTACGTATTATATTGTGTGTCAATTTGTTGTGTTTCAAATAACCCAAAATAGCATGCTTAAGAGGTACATGATATAGAGGGTAGTCATAAAGAAATTTTGCCGATTTATGGACCTTTAGTGGCCGTTCCGTTCAATAGATCGAGATGAGGTTTCAGGTATAGTTATTCAGAGGTATGAGCTCGGGATTCTGTTGGCAACAAAATGGCGCTCACGGTTGCGGTTATAGTTACAGAAACTCGAAATTTTCGAATAACAACACCCACTTTTTCCTGCCGCAAAATGCTCAGCGCATGCGAAAACGTTAAAGTGCGTAGGAACGTTAAGTGTATCACAAAAAACTTACGCGTTATGCATGCACACAAAACAGCTCTGCGAACGGCCAGCAAAAACACGATCGGTGCGCACGGAGAAAATTGGCATGACAGAGACCTTAAGATACATATACATGAAAATCTAGAGAGCGACGTTATGTGTAACGTATCATTTCAAAGCTCTTTAGGGTTATCGCATACGCAGAGCATTTTGCGAAAATAAAAAGGGAGCGTTGTCATTGAAAAATTTCTAGTTTATGTGCCTATAACCGTAACCGCCATTTACAGAATCCCGAGTTCATACCTCAGAATAACTACTATACCAGAAATCTCATCTCGATCTGTTGAACGGAACGGTCGCTAGAGGTCCATATACCGGCAAAGTTTCTTTATGACCACCTAGTATTGTATGAATCTCTTTGTTGTATTTCAAATAACGCAAAATAGCATGCTTTAAGCGAATCTACAAAAATGGTCGCTGGGTGCAAAGCTTACCTGCAGAAACAATATTACATCTATATAAATAAAAATGTAATTTTTGTTTTTAAAAATGTGGGTGCAGGGTTTTAAAATTGAAATATAGTGTTAAAAGAAAGGGCGGAAGGGTAATAAATATGTTTTATGGTGGTTTTTATATGTTTATTTTTGCAAAATCGTGTTTTTTAGGACGATGTTTGAGATTCAACATAAGCTCGTCAATCTTCCCAGAAATCATATTTCCGACATAAGTGCCCAATGACAATGTTCTACCTGGACATGAGTTGTAACGGGTGAATGAATTCCGAATTTTTACCCTGTAGCGATGTGCTCTATCGGGTAGTTGAACCAGGAACTCCTAGATTAGTAAACAGACGATCTAACCACTAGACAAAAGTGACCACTCGTGCCTAGGTGCTGTATCTCTCATTTGTACACGCGACCACTTTCCTAGTGAGTCGTGATGGGGACGAATGATTGAGTTGCTTGTGTGTCAGTTGAGTGCGTTGCGTGTGGCAGTGAGTCACCAGATATTTTTTGCTGAGGTGGTAGTGTGGAAGTCGTGCAGTATTTTCAGAAGGTGTAGATAGATGGCAGCAATATTCAGTTAACCAATGTAGCGTAGAAACGTTTTTTAGCGGTCGCTGGGGATTGATCGTGTGACCTTTGGTTTCCCAGGCAGATGCTCTATCCACTACACAAAATAAATCTCTGGTGTCTAGGTGTTGTATCTGTCATTTGTACACGAGACCAACTTTCCAGTGAGTCACGATGGGGACGAACGATTGAGTTGCTTGTGTGTCAGTTGAGTGCGTTGCATGTGGCAGTGAGTCGCCAGACGTTTTTTGTTGAGGTGGTAGTGTAGAAGTCATGCAGAAATTTAAAAAGGTATTGATAGATGACAGAATTATTCAGTTGACCGGTAGTCACCAATGTCGCGTAAAAATATGGTAAAATTACTAAGATGTATAAAAAGAAATGTCAGTAGGTTTTGTGTTAGAAGAGAACGGGAGAAGTGTGCTCAAGACAGTCCGAACATTTCTCTACGCCATTTGAAAGGAGAGATAGGGAGAGTTTGTAGATGGTTTGTTTGTTGAAATTTACTGGCGCAAGGGTAAAGCTAGGTTCCAAAGTTTATCATACAGTACAAAATTATAAAAAATAAAGTACTGATTTTTTTTTTTTTTTTTGAAAATATATATTTCTCGATGTCAACCAAATTCATATAAGTCCAATGTCATTATAATACTTTACATGGTTCCAAAACTTTACTAAATAATATAATGTAATCTCGTAAATTCACGTTAATGCCCGTAAGTGGCTCTGAGTAACTGGTAAATAACGTCCGGAATGGTTCGGAGTGCAAAGGGTAAAATGTTTTAAAAAAATAAAAAATTACATTAGATACACTACAATGGATACAACTTATAACCAGACTGGTAAACTACAGGTGTCATGAATAACCGTACAGAGTTCCGCTTTTCCAATTGAGTATTAATATATCTCTCAGAAATAGAATACAATATCGAGCTGTGATAAACATCCAAAAAAAGTCCTTTTTCTAAGCAATATTAAACATGCAAGTGGAGAGAGGAAGGGCTCATTAATGTACCCCAAAACTCCTGGTCATTAGTATGCAACTTATAAAATGTCTGAATCGTGGTTTGGTTGGTTTGTATGGTCACAATGCACAATGATGTACAGTACGGAAAAAAAGAAAGAAAAAAAAAAAAATCCGAACCATGCAGATGGCTATTCTTCGGTTCTAATTATCGCAGAATCTTGAGGTTTGCACCAAAATGTTTTGTTTACAACTTTCTATATGTCTGATGTAATTTTTTTTTTCTTAGATGGGTGTATACTAAGTAAATGTAACTGTATCTTTACAAATTTCAATCCGAACCCTATTTTTTATGTCTTAATTTGATTTAGAATAAGTCGTTTATCCTAGATACCAAATTTCATTTCATTATGTTAAGAAACACTTCACTTATGAGCAAAAATATTTTGGCCGATCTTGAGGGCGGATCTCTTTAAAGCAGGGAAGAAGTAAACGTTTTGTGTGTCTCAGCGTAATCTATTACACGGCCCCTTAAAGTGTGGTTTTCTTTGCATTTTTGTTATTTAAAAAAAATTTAAACTTGTTTTATTAATTAATAATTAAATATTAAAAAAAACTGTTTACTACCAAAATTGCATGTTATTTGAATTTGGCCTTAAACAACCTATCGTTTGAAACAAAAATGGCTAAAATATATTAACTATTTAAGAATTTATGGCTAAAAAAACAAATTTTCTTTTTAATATTAATTTGTCATATTTTTGACATCATTTAAATTACTAACCACTTATTGGAAAATTATGAAATTTAGAATTTAGACGTTTTTTTGGATTCCAAATCTAAGTATGGTATAATATTATGGGATTGCTATTGAACTTTTTAAAGTTTGATTTAAGTTTCAGTATGTAGATGACCCTTCACGATATAAAAAAAAGTACATGCAATTATTAAAAACCTCCCACTATTTACTACGGTATTTGACTTTTGTTATTTCATCAATTAGATTACAAGATATAGCCATCGTCCGGATTTTTTTTAATTTTTTTTTTTTTCGCGTACTGTACAATGCAATTATGAACAATGACGGCTGATCAGGTCGGGACCTACAGCTTAACGTGGATTCCGAACCACAGCAAACATCCATGCCAAACCCGAGATTCGAACCCGGCACCTTTGGTGTGCGAGGCCAGAGCACTAACCCCACAGCCATCAGATGGTCCTGATTCGTGATTTGAATTTCAAATCTTTAGCAATTGGTTGGTTGTTTTCAGATTATCTGGCGCCGTCAGCAACACAAGGGCTATAATGCGCCGAAACATTCGTCATTGGACAAGCCAACATACATTTACAAACACCCATGCCAAACACGGGACTCGAACCCGCAACCTCGCGGTCTAGAAGCTAGCACCCTAACCACTATACCGTTTGGTCGGCAAATCTTTAGCAATAGTTTTGTGGACACTTCTGAAGTTAGTTGATAGATTTGTGGACATTTTTTGTGGACAAACTGTTTTTCAAGAAAAGATATTCGCAAATAGTTAAAATTAAATATGTCTGGCAAGTAACCAACTAGTATTTATTTGCATCATACGAATTTGCGAATGATTAGTCATTAATATACTATAATATGCAGCCGCTTCTCAGACTAGAAATACCTGCAAATTATTTACCTGTCCGGATCAAATTTTTCAGGATCCGGGTAAAATTTCGGGTCTCTGTGGATGGCACATATTGGAATACTGACCAGTGTATCTTTCACAATAGGTATTCCAGTGTCTCCTAATTTGTAGTCGGCAAATGCGGTTCGATCGAGCCTGAAAATGAAAAAATCCTTTTTATTTTAATTGTTTGAAAATAATGACGAACATACTTAAAACTTCATTATTTAAAAATTAAAAACTGTATAGCTTTTTTTTGTAATATTTTAACTTACTTGATAAGTGGAGGATACAACCTTAACGTTTCCGATATAACGTTGTCTAGGTATTTCATGCTTTGAATGGTTTCATAAGTCAATTCACTCTGAAATAAAAAGGGGCATTACTTTCAAATAAACAATAGTTCAAATGATTCAAAATTAATGTACAGAACGCAAAAAAAAAAAAAATCCAAACAATGGCCATATCTTGTACTCTAATTGGTGAAATAACAAAAGTAAAGCACTGTTGTAAATCGTGGAAGGTCTTTATTAATTATATATAAATTTTTTTATCATGAAGGGTCATCTATGGATTAAAACTAAACCAAACTTTGAAAAGTTCAATGGTAACCCCATAACATGATACCATGTTTAGGTTTAGAATTAAAAAAAAACGTCTAAATACCAAATTTAATAATTTTCCAATGAGTGGTTAGTAATACTAAACTTTTTAATTAGATTAACATCCAATCCTGCAATTTCTCCACTGAATTCCAGTTTCATAAAGAATCTACGAGCTGTGTTCCCATCATTTGTGTTCCCATAACCAGATTTTGGTTTGTCTACATTAAGTCCACACTGGATTTTAAACTGCTGCTTGATTTCTTCAGAACGCTGTTGCACACTAGATTTATCGTCATCACCTCTAGCTTGTCACTTTTTTATGTCCAAACGATAGATAATGTGTAACAAGCACTCAAAGGAGTGAATGTACGCATGCAAAGTAGACAAGCCGAAACCGTAATGTTCTTTTTTAATAATTACGTCTTTTAATTTGCCATTCATCATTTTGAGAGTAGCACCACAGATGTAACATTTTCAAGGAAAGCGTGTGTCAGTCAAAGCATTGCATACTTTTTCGTCTGTCATTGTAAGTAAAAGGTCGTGTTTTGCAGTAATTTGAGATTCGCCAAGACTACAAGATGTTGTTGGAAGTTGAGATATTTCTTCCAAAACTTTGTTAGTTTCTATTACAGTTAATTCATTTGTTTCCTTTGAAAAAATAAATTTAATTGGACGACAGTAAAGTGTGGATGATGGCCGCAGATTTTTCCAAATAACATTCTGGTCGTCACTCAAACTCAATGGAACAAATGCAAACAGAAACTCGTCAATAGCATCGGAGTTCTCAAATGTCTGTTTATGCGTGCAATGACCAGAGTTCCCGGCACATCCCCATTTACTAACTAATGTGAATGATGAATTAGAAGCTACATTTTTTAGAACTTCACTTTGCGCTTCAATTAAACGTTCAGTAGTTTTATCCAAAATGGCTTGAAGTTTAATTTCGGCGAGCATTTTTGTCACAAAAATATGCTCATCTGAAGGGTAACACTTTGGACTTGCATGGACTACGATAAGATGGAAACACTTGATGTCCCACCTTCAATGATCACTTTCGCGTCTGTTTATAAGAGTGACTGGTGCATTTAGAGTCTACATTATAAGCTAATGCCTCGTCACTGTTCAACTGTTGACCACCACAAATGGCATCACCAGATTTCCTTTTTTCTGAAGATTCTGAAGTTTTTCTAATCAAAGTAGCTACATTTCTTTGACCCTACAAAGAATTTGCTACTTCAGCAGCTGTGGTCAACTCACTGGCACTTCGTGACTGCACTAAGTTTTCAACCCTACATTTCTGGATTTTAAAGAAGAGTCTTCAAAGTTTTTTGGGGGCTGACTTTTCTTTGAGACTTACAAATTCCAGATGAGGAAGATTGGTTGGTTGTATTCAGATTATCTGGCGCCGTCAGCAACACGAGGGCTATAATGCGCCGAAACATTTCGTCATTTAACAAACCAACATACATTTACAAACACCCATGCCTACACGGGACTCGAACCCGCAGCAGATGAGGAAGAAGCACAAGATTTATGCAAACTTATTATAAATTTCATCTCTGCCCACTCTAACCAATTTCCTTTTTTTTTTATTTGTAAAATTCACCACCTTTCTATTGGCTGTATCCCACTTCTCAGATAATTTTGACGAAAATCGCGAAATGTTTAACTGCAAAAACTTTTCTAAATTAGAAGTCATATTTGTAATACTAAATTTTATTTTCATTTGCAATAAAAAATTTAGACCTCACATAGCAGTTAAAGGTTAAATTACATTGGCTCTTTAGACCGGAATCATGCTGAATTCCGTGGCACTCAACGTGTTAGACACTCACTTGCTTCAGACACTCACATTAGATTCCTTGATGGCTTCGTTAACTTCCATCCTCAGTCTGTCCTGTATGTCTGGGTTCAGGGCCAGCAGATAGGATGCAAAAGACAAGGTAGAGGCGGTCGTGTCGTAGCCTGCTATGAAAAACGACACGCAATTGGCAACTATTTCGTCCATAGTCAGTTCTGGAATTTGAGAAATTGAAACTTAGTTAGGCTTCATATTCAATGCTAAGAATCAATCTAGTGTCTGATTGATCAGATATCGCCATTAATCTTGGTTTGTGTCTATTGGAAGGGGGGGGGGGGAATGCTAACTTTGTACTTTTTACCGAGTGGATCGGGCGAAACATACCCAGGCAGCATACAAGTACTAAAGACACTTGAAATATATAATTTGAAGGTTACAAAATGAGTTCCCATACCGAAATTTAACGGTTAGTTACGTCTAGATATTGTATATGGAGACCGGATTTCAATTTACAATTCTTAAGTCAAAATTATAGGTGCCATACATGAGTTTGAAGGCATCAATAATTTTAGAAGGATTCAACCGGAAGTTAAAACCGCTTTGAAAGTTCCACCGGATGAGTGATTTCACGAACTCACAGCTTTGCACCAAATAGAGTTTGACTTGGTTTCTCAGTCATAAGCTTTCTGAAGTTAAGAGATACAGATTAGTGTTATTTTTACTTTCAATGGACCCTCATTTTTTAAAAACGAGTGACATTTGTATATATTTATGAAGAATTTGTTTCCAAATATTTTAATAAAAGTTCTTAAAAAAAAGTTATTTATTTAAATATTAGGAAAAGAAAATAACGCAAAACAAATCCGATCAAAACATTCAACAAAATCCGTTACGTCAAAAGATCCTCTCATTTCTATGGTTATCGTAAGGTTTCTGCCAAATAGTTAGCGTTGGTAGACCATTGCCATATCCCTTACAGGTTGGCGCGATTTGCAAAAAACTTGCAAAACTAGTTTCCTCTGACACATTTCAAGCCAAGATGGGAAGCCTTGACGTCACATTCAATTCAAGCCGAGTGAATCGTTTTTTCGCCAACGTCTAACAACGGAACTTTGATAGTAAATTTTAAAAAAAGACAAAGCGCATTGAGCAGAAATTTTTGTGTTTATGGCTTTTTCAAAACATTTAGAATTTAATAAAAAAAGTAATGCGGGAATTATCCATTGGAATCTTACTTTTAGAAGTGATGGCTTTGAATATTTGCGGATTGATATCCTCTTGCATTCCCCCATAGTTGGAAGCGATATCATCCCCTTTTTCTGGAAGATCAATCTTCTGGTCATCAGCAACCTCTTTTGCAGTGTCCATTAACAGTTGCAGAAAATCATTCCTTGTCTGTAAGAAAAAATATTTCATTTCAGATTCATCTGCGTTAATGTGTAAACTATTTTATTCCTATTCAAATTTAAACAATCTTAATTTTGTTGTTAGGGTATTAAACTAGTGAAAAACTGGAAACACTTAAATTTTAATAACTTCATTGGACTTTTAACCTTCTTTTTATGGGCTAATTTGGATGTCAACACCTTTTAATGCCGGTTATACTAAACTTCAACTTAACTTGACATCACTAGACGATAGATCGCCACAGAACTCATAAGCAATTTATCCATTTTGGCGGCGTGAAAGCATACTGCTCGCCAAACTACTACCCTGTAGAGAACAAAAGGTTATAAGGTTTGGCGAGCATTATGTCTTCACTCCACTAAAATGTATTAATTGTCTATGAGCACGGTGAAGATCTATCGTCTAGTGATGTCAAGTTAAGTAGGAGTTTAGTATAGTTTGCAAAGAAAAAATTAACTATCGTCTCTTTGATAGGAACTGACACTTCAAAAGTATTTCAAAACTTATTTAATATTTGTAAGGTAAGGAATTTATAATAAGATTAGAAAAGTTAATGATAAAGTATGGAGAAAATTTAGATAATGTATTCACAATGCTCTTGTTACGGTTAAGGTAAGCCTATTGTTTTGGCAAGAGTTTATTTTGCTGCGGTCCAATTAAGTAAAACTATTGACCCATCATGAAAACATGCTTCTCAACTTCTAGAAAATAATTTAAATAGCTCAAAACCTCCAAAACAATCCCTCATTTTCTTGTTTTCAATATAATTTGCATTCTACAAATTTAATATAAATTTTTAATATTATACAAAAGTGTTTAATATAAAACCTTTATATACATTGTCAATTTTTACATCATTAATATAGCACCGATTCTGAAGTCAACGTGTGCTTGCTGTTTGCATCTAATTTTAAATATTAAAAAAAAAATCTATATCAGCAAAATACGAGGCAAACTACGTTTCAGTGCTTAGTTATTAAAAATGAATGTGAATTCCTACAATCACATTCAAATATCTTTTATTTATTCTGATTAAAACAATTTCGGCATCAGGAAAGAGTTTCAACATTGACCCGTTAAAATTCTTTCACTTACAACGTTACTACGCAACGCAACGTTAAACTGACAGAACTACACTCCACAATAAATTTATGCATTCACGTCCAATTATCTTTTATTTATTCGGATGAAAATAATTTTGGCAACAGAAAAGCGTTTTAACAATGATCAGTTAAATGGGATTTATTAGTATTCCAAAACGATTACAGAAACCTACGTAAAAGCGACCTTTTAGTGAAACTGAGAGTCCCGAAAATTTGATAGATGGCATCGACATCGAATCTATCTGCTAAGTTTCAACCCAATCAGATGACGGCAAGTGGGTTAATTAGGCTTCCGCAGATTTTCCCAACAGCCACAAACAAACAAAATTGAAGTTAACCCTTTGCACTCCAGGCCTTTTTCGCTCGGATGAATCAGCAACTCGAGACATTTTAGGTTCGGCTGGTGTTTATGGATTTGCTTCATAGAAACTAAGCACAGTCATTGGCCTTGCATCGAATTTCCGCATCACACCTAATGGTCCTCTCGTGGTTTGGCATCAAATCGTGTGGCGCCTGAGAGGCGCCACTGGAGTGCAAAGGGTTAATATAAAGGATTTAAAAAGTAAAGCGAATATCTCCTATTATCATTTCAGCATATCTCAAAATCTCTATAGAACTTTTTTTTTCTCTTGGTTGGTTGGTTGTATTCAGATTATCTGGTGCCGTCAGCAACACGAGGGCTATAATGGGCCGAAACATTCGTCATTAGACAAGCCAACATACATTTACAAACATCCATGCCAACACGGGACTCGAACCCGTAACCTCGCGGTCTAGAAACTAGCACGCTAACCACTATACAGTTTGGTCGGCTTTTTTTTTTTTTTTTTTTTTTTCTCTTGTAACATTTATTTATTGCAACAGAAAGATAAAAAGATCAATGTTCCGTATTAATTGAAATTAAGCGCAAACTTAAGTTTACAAAAAAAAAACAGATAGTCCAATGAATCTTGCACAATATAAAAGCAAAACATTTTTAGAAATCAAAAGTTTTGGAACTTTCACTTTTTTTGCCGTGCAAAGTTCATTTGTTTTAACTAAAAGATCAAAAGAAGATTGTTTCAAATTATTTGAAACTAAGTGCATAGTATTGTAAAAGTAGCTAGGGGTGTGGAACATCGCACAACTTTCAATGACACTATAATAATAGTAATTGCTTTCAAACTTGATATGGAATTGTGTTATTTACCGTTTTTCCTATTTTCACTGTGCCGACCAAACGGTATAGTGGTTAGCGTGCTGGCTTCTAGACCGCGAGGTTGCGGGTTCGAGTCCCGTGTTTGGCATGGGTGTTTGTAAATGTATGTTGGCTTGTCTAATGACGAAAGTTTCGGCGCATTATAGCCCTCGTGTTGCTGACGGCGCCAGATAATCTGAATACAACCAACCAACCTATTTTCACTGCAATAATTTTTACATGGTAAAAAAGAAGAAAAAAAAAAAAAAAAAGACGCAATTGGCGAAGTCATTCGGTTACATAATCCTTTCTTGCACGTGAGACAGATGGAAATCATTCGTGCTATAAGTGAATCGGACGATGCTTTGGGCATCGTTGGTTAATTCGTTCGGGAGTTATGCTTACCACTTATTCACAGACAGATTTGCTTCTATACCAGTTTTTTGAACCAAAACGTGGAGAAACAAATAAAAAGAAATCGAAAAAAAATTTCGGAACGAAAACAAAACTTTCATTACTCTATGTTAACATAGCCCATCTGATGGATGTGTGGTTAGCGCTTTAGCCACGCAGGCCAAAGGTGCCGAGTTCGAATCCCTGATTAGGCATGGATGCTCGATGTGGTTCAGAATCCACGTTAAGCTGTAGGCCCCGGCCATATTAGCCATCATTGTGTATAAAAATAGGTCGTTAAGCGTATAAACCAACCAAATATGTTAACATATGGGTAATTGAAATAAAAAAGACATTTTAGTGACATTTTTTTAAATACTAAAGCAAAACATTTTATTTTTTTTATATTTGGAATGCAACATTATTTGAGATAGTATCTAAAGTGTAAGTCAAATGTTGTTACCTGTCCTGTTTTCTTTCTTTCCTCCATGATTTGCATTGTGGTTTGCATAAAGAACTCCAAAACGCCAGGAGGGAGAAAAGAAACATTGAGCAATTTTGCCAGAGAAGGGCAAAGAACTGAAAACACAAGAAATTATCAGCAATAATATACAATATCGGCAATCAGAAACACCATTAGACAAAATTATAGCTTCAAACAATGAAACACTTTACCCGTATATTCCAGGCAAACACAAAACTTCTTGAATGAATTTAACATTCAAAATGGTTTGGCACTTATATTTAAAGTTCCAAAAACATACACTCATATACATAAAATTAATACTCAAATCAAATATTGTGCAGATTAAATATTCTCTTCTGATATAAGAACCCTTTGCACTCCAGGCCTTTTTCGCGCGGAGGAATCAGCAACTCGAGACATTTTAGGTTCGGCTGGTGTTTATCGATGTGCTTCATAGAAACTAAACACAGCCATTGGCCTTGCATCGAATTGCCGCATCACACCTAATGGTCCTCTCGTGGTTTGGCATCCAATCGTGTGGAGGCGCCACTGGAGTGCAAAGGGTTAATTTCTAGTGCTTTTAACAATTTACGTATATTTTTTATATCCACTAGTAAGCTTTGTAACTTAGAAATTAAGAAATTTCGAATTTGAAGTTGATCATATAACCCTTTCTTTTCTGAAATTTCAAAAAAACTAGGGGTGTGGAACATTGCACAACTTTCAATTACACTATATTACTGATGTGGATTTATGTCATTTACCGTTTTTATATTTCCATCATTCGTTTAGAAAAAATTGCCAGTTTGGAGATATTTTTTGAGATAATTGTAATATAGAACATTAAAAAAAAAAAAAAAAAAAAAAAAAACTACGCCAAAATAGAAATTTTGGCGATGCACTTTTCGATAATTCTTATATTATCCTTTCTTATAAGTGAAACTGAAAAGAGGAGAAAATAACGATCGTTCATAAGCTATGTTCAAGCAAAGAGAACTCTGTGTTAAAGGCATTCGTTTTTCCACCTTTTACGCCATTGAAGCATTTTTACGGGAATTTCGGAGGTGAGGATGTTTAGAACACCTTAAGAAGCAGTAGCACAGCAATTTTTATCGAAATCGTTAGAGTCATTTTTTAGCAACCATTGAAAAACATGATTTTTCAATGGCAGCTACCTTATGCGCATGCACGATTTTGACGAAACCCTTAATGGTAGGTCCTTGGACCATCACCAACCTGCTCACCAAATTTAGAACATCGTTGGTCAATTTGTTTGGGAGTTATGCTGACCACGTACACACAGACACCTAGATAGATATTTTCTGTAGAACACTTTTTTGAGATCACGATGTTCCAAAACGTGGAGAAATGCAAAAAAAAAAATCTAATTTTTTTTTACCGAATCCTATACTTTCATTACCCTATGTATTACATATGGGTAATTGAAAGTAAAAATCCATATTTCTTTAAAATATGAAAAGGTTGAATCGAGAATCGTGAGATGTTTACATTAAACTTACAAGACAAACATAAAGGCATAATTCTTAGATTATTTTAGTGTCTATATTGACCTCAGGCACAAATGCGATTTTAAATCCCAATAGACAATTCCCGCATTTTTTTTTTTTTTTTTTTCATTTTATTATTCAATTCTAAATGTTTCGAAAAGGCCATAAACACACAAATTTCTCCTCAATGCGCTTTTTCTTTTCTTTTTTTTTAATTTGCGATCAAAATTACCTTGTTCGACGTCGAGAAAACGACTCATCCCGCTGGCATTGAATGTGACGTCAAGGTTTCGCAAACATCTTGGCTTGAAATGCAGCAGCGGAAAACAGATTTGCAAGTTTCTCGCAAATCACGCCAACCTGTACGGAATGTGGCAATGGTCTACCAACGCCAACTATTTGAACGCTAACTATTTGGCAGAAACCTCACGATAACCATATCAACTGTAGAAACCCTTGAAGTCATGAATTTTGTTGACTGTTTTGATCGGACTGGTTTTGAGGTATTTTATTTTCTTAATATTTAAATAACGAATTTTTTTAAACAACTTTTAAATATTTGGTATCAGAAAGAAATTCTTCATAAATATACACTAATTTCACTCGTTTTTAAAAAATGCGGGAATTGTCCTTTGTATTTTGCTTAGCTGTAGATAAACTAATTCAACTATATAGCATTACGATTCCCATTTAACACTAGGTTTACCAAAGGTAATCTTGATTCCTCTGAAAACACTTCCCTCAACGCTTTACGTTCATGTATCAAAAATAAAAATAATAATAATAAAAAAAAAATTCATTATGATTACTGACGTAATTTTATTGATGTTAGTTTATTTTTTCTCTACTTTAACTTCATAATAGATAAACCAATTTATATTTTTTCAAATTATCTACCTAAAGGGGTCGATTTGAACCCTCTGGTTGAAATAGGTATATGTCAACTCCTGTTAAACCTAGTGTAAACTATACTTACTGACACAAAAATGTCTAATGGTTAATGTCTGCTGAAAAGTCTTTGCTGCATATTTGACGAATGGGTTCTCCGGATCGTTGTGGGAGTCTATCTTGGTAGAAAAGGCAGCACTCGCAATGACATCCATGGTAAATGCTCCATAAAATCTGTAGGCACAGGAGTAAGATGAATATTTTAATTACATAACAGAAGTTCATGAAATTCCTATACAGGGGAATTCCTAATATCCTTTTAAGTCATTTATCATGCAGCTGTAGCCCGGTGATATCATACAGCTGTATAATAACACTGGAGAACAGGTTTTTACATAACAGAAGTTCATGAAATTTCTACACAGGGGAATTCCTAATATCCTTTTAAGTCATTTATCATGCAGCTGTAGCCCGGTGATATTGTTTGCGCCTGATTGGTCGAGAACAATTTATCCTCGTGGTGTCTCCCCCTAGTGGAGAATACGTGAGAAGAGAAGCAGAACTGAATTGAATTTGATAGGAGACGCATGTCTCAAAATTGGAGCCGAGTGCTCAACTATAAATAATTAACCTTAAAGAATTATAAATGTTTATACTTGTAAGTAAATCTGTATTATGTGTGTGCCTTGTATGTCTTTAATAAATAATAGTAAAAAATCTACAGTCCACTACTTTAAATTAACTTAACTGAGCTCCTGACATTTTGGTCCGTGAACGATCCGGAGAGAAGAGCAAACAATGGCTCGATTAGTTAAATTAAATAGGCAGCAAGGCACACTGAAGTCAAAACTTACACGTCTAGAGGAGTTTTGTGCACCCTTGACATTATTATCGGCTGAAACACTTAGCAGCACAAATTCAGTAATCGAACTGAAACAAAAACTTGAAGGGCTCAAGACTACCCAAAACGAAGTGAATTCTCTTCGTGATAAATATTATGATGCTGCAAAAGATGAAGAAATAGAAGAAATTGATGCAGCACTACAAGAATTGGATATTCGTATCGAAAATAGTGAAGTAAGTCTTTTGAAACTTATTAGTTTACTAAAAAAAGATACTCCAAGTGTTGCAGTAAAGCCAGAAACTAGTGGTACTTTAGTTAGAACAAAATTGCCTGTTATTCCCCTTCCAGTATTTTCGGGAAATTATGAAGATTGGAGTAAATTTAAAACCTCCTTCACTAATCTCATTACAAATAATGCTGAGTTAGATGATATTCAGAAGTTGCATTATTTAAACGCAGCTTTGGAAGGAAAGGCCAAGTCAATTGAAACGGAGGATGATACATTCGAATCCTTATTTAATGCTCTGCAACAACGATACGAAAATCGTCGGGTAATATTAGATACCCATATTCAAAATATCTTAAGATATCCTAAGCTAAATCAAGAATCTGCGAAAGAAATGCGTGATTTTTTGGATAATTTAAAAAAGAATTTAAGAGCACTTAAAGTACTGGAATATGATCGTGACAAATTGTCGGACATATTATTAATGAACATTTTAATTGATAAACTTGATTTGGAAACAAAAAAGTTTTATGAAATGTCCATTTCATCGAATGAAGTGCAGAATTTTAATGAATTCATAACGTTTTTAGAAAAGCGAAGTAATATATTAGAAAGTATATCTCGAAATATGCCATCAATGAAACAAATAAATAAATCTAATGCTTCACATCACTCCTTAAATCGAAGCAAAAATTTAGTTATTAACTCGCCTACGCATTTCTGTGTTGCATGCAGAAAGAAGGAAACACATGGCCTCTTTGGGTGCGACGCATATAGAAATATGAATGTTGTTGATAGATTTGAGCTCGTTAAAAGATATAAATTTTGTATTCGATGTCTGCGAAGAAACCATAAAGTAGACAGCTGCAGATCAAAATTTACTTGCCAATGTGGTTCGAAATTCCACAACACACTATTACATTCAGTGGAAAGAAATGATAAACCATTCGTTAATGATGAGAGTTCTCAGGCGATTCCATCAGATCTTGAGGATTCTTCAAATGCTACTCAAGGCCAATCCACTCGAAGTGAAACTTCTTCGACTATGAGAAGCAGCTGTTTATTTTCCGAGAGAAAAAACGTAGTTTTACTCGCAACTTCTATAATTAAAGTTAAAGATGAACGAGGAAATTACTTCAATGTTAGAGCTATTCTTGATTCATGTTCACAGAGTAATTTTCTGACTTTTGAGTGCGCAGATCTCTTGAGAATTAAAAAAGAAAAAACATATGTACCAGTCAGTGGATTGAATGGAATGACGGTTTCTACAATAAAGAAGAAAATTCAGACCCTCATTTCCAACCAGCAGAGTACTTATGAAAGATGTCTGCAGTTTTTGCTTGTCCCTAAAATTACGGACATATCGCCTTCCAGAGCCGTAGATGTTGCGGGTTTGATATTACCGAACATTCTATACGCTGATCCTGACTTTAATAAGCCAAAAAGGATTGATGCCCTGTTAGGCGCCGAGTGTTTTTTCGAACTTTTAAGGAATAATCAAATACGACTTAAGAACAATATAATCATTCTACAAGAGACTGTTTTTGGATACATCGTGAGTGGGTCTTTTCCAGATGATGCGAAATCTACCGTGCACTGTCATTTATCTTGTGAAGAACAATTAAGTAATTTGAACTCTAACCTCGAAAGGTTTTGGAACATTGAAGATGTTGATGATTCTGAGCGTTTTGCAAACGATGAAGAAAAAGCTTGTGAAGAACATTTTCTCTCTACTCATTACAGAAATGAAGATGGGCGTTACGTGGTCCAACTACCTATGAAAGAAGGAGTGCTGGGGTCTTCAAAAGACATTGCCGCTGTCCGACTGAACTCTCTTTGGAAACGTCTGAATAGAAATCCCACATTAAAGAGTTTATATGTGGAATTCATGGAAGAGTATGAAAGACTTGGTCATATGAAGGAAATAATTGAAGAATCTGATCCTAGAGACTGTTGTTATATCCCACACCATGCAGTCTACAAACCAGAAAAATCTTCTACGAAATTGAGAACTGTTTTCAACGCTTCTTCCCCAAGTTCAAATGGGATCTCCCTTAACGACTTGCTAATGTACGGAGGTGTTTTACAAGAAGATGTTTTTGATATTATGTCCAGATTCCGAACTCATAAATATGCTTTCACTGCAGATATACAGAAAATGTTTCGCCAAGTGTTAGTTGATGAGTGCCATCGTAACTTCCAACGTGTTCTCTGGAAGACAAATTCTGATAGTCCGATCAAGATCTACCAGCTGCAAACCATCACGTATGGCATGACCAGTAGTCCATTTTTGAGTACAAGAGTCCTAAATCAATTGGCAGAAGATGAACAGTTTAATTTTCCTCTTGCGGCTGCAGCAACTTTGACTGATTACTATATTGATGACATTCTTACCGGTGGATCAACATTAGAAACAGCAATAGAGCTACAAGATCAACTTGTCAATATGTTGCAGACTTGTGGAATGACATTGCATAAATTTGTGTCTAACACTTCTTCCCTTTTAGAAAGAGTGCCAAGTGAGTGTTTAGAATATTCGTTCGACGATAGTGCTGAGACCAAAACAGTGAAAACCTTAGGGGTTATATGGAACCCAAAAAAGGATAGTTTCACCTTTCGGGTGAGCATAGGTGAGTCTCCGCATACTAAAAGGTCAGTATTATCAACCATTGCTAGAATATTTGACCCATTGGGGTTATTAGGTCCTTTGATATGTAAATTAAAGATTTTTATGCAAAATGTATGGCTTTTAAAAATTGATTGGCATGATATGTTACCTGAAAAAGACAGTATAATTTGGGATAGTATTATTTCCCAACTGTCAGTTATTGAGAATATTTGTGTTGAGAGATTTATTTTCATTGATGATATTGAATTGATAGAATTGCATGCATTTTGTGATACTTCTAAGCTATCCTATGGATGTTGTTTATATTTAAAATGTGTTAATAAATTTAATGATATTAAAGTAAATTTATTGTGTAGTAAGTCTCGAGTGGCTCCACTGAAAACCTTAACCATACCACGTCTTGAATTGTGTGGTGCATTGTTGTTAGCTAAATTAGTTAAGAAAACTATTACAGCTTTAAAAATTGAAATTGATAAAATTGTATTGTGGTGTGATTCCACTATTGTATTGGCATGGATTAAAACTCCCCCTAATCAATTAAAACCTTTCGTTTCTAATAGAGTTTCTCAAATTCAGAAACTCACACCAGGTTGTCAGTGGTGCCATGTAATTTCTGATAATAATCCAGCAGATCTGATTTCTAGAGGTCTCAAACCTAGCGATATAGTAAACAATGATATGTGGTGGCATGGACCACAGTTTTTAAAACATGCAAATGCATTTGTCAGTAATCCAGGTAGTGAATATTGCATGGATAGTACTTACTTAAATGAGTTAAGGAAAAATGTGAATATAAATCTTGTTACAGTAATACATAACAGTGTTTTAAATGATATAATTGAGAAAAGTAATGATTATATGAAAATTGTTCGTATACTTGCATTTGTTTTGAGATTTGTTATTAATGTCCAATCAAAGGATAATCGTATAAGTGGTCCGCTTTCTGAAGAGGAAGTAAAAAAAGCCGCAAATTATATAATACGGCACATTTAAAGAAGTGAATATAATCTAGAAATATATGATTTAAGTAAGGGTCACCCCATTAGTAAAAATAGTAAACTTAGATCATTAAATCCATTTTTAGATTCTAATAATGTACTACGTGTTGGTGGGAGATTAGTAAATTCTGATTTGGATTATACTAAAAAACACCAGATAATTTTGCCCCCTAAGCATAAATTGACTAAACTAATTATTGAAAATATTCATAAAAGAAACTTCCATGTCGGTCCTCAGACTCTGTTGTATAGTGTCCGACAACAGTTTTGGCCAGTTAGTGGAAGGGGACTCTGCAGAAAGGTAGTTCATGAGTGTGTAACTTGTTTCCGTAGTAAACCTATAAATAGTTGTCAAATCTTGGGAAACCTTCCGTCTGAGAGGGTGACACCCACTTTTCCCTTTAATGTTGTTGGGGTAGATTTTTGTGGACCTTTTTATATTAAATATAAGGGACAGAGATCTGGAGCTTTGCATAAAATATATGTTGCAATTTTCGTTTGCTTTGTGACAAAGGCCGTACACTTAGAAATTGTGTCGGATCTCACTTCTATTGCTTTTATAGCAACTTTAAAAAGGTTTTTTGCTAGGAGAGGGAAAAGTTGTTGCATCTTCTCGGACAATGGCACGAATTTTGTTGGAGCAGCATCGGAGATCAAACGACTCCATGCCTTAGTTTGTAAGCCTGATGACAACTTGGCTGGTTATCTAACTTCTGAAGAAATTTCGTGGAAATTTACTCCGGCAAAATCGCCAAATTTTGGAGGTCTATGGGAAGCTAATGTGAAAAGCTTTAAAAATCTTTTACGAAAAACTGTGGCTAATGCTAGATTTACTTATGAAGAATTCGTAACCGTGACTAACCAAATTGAAGCAATATTAAATTCTCGTCCTATTACTCCGCTCTCTTCTGATCCATCTGATCTTGAGGCTTTGACTCCGGGACATTTCTTAATAGGCCGTCCTCTTAATGCTTTGGCTGAACCTGACCACACTGATTTAAATGAAAATCGTTTATCCAGGTGGCAGAGAACAACAAAAGTAGTCCAAAATATATGGAAACGATGGAGTCATGATTATCTAAACAACCTCCAACAGAGATCTAAATGGCAGTTTGAAAAGGAAAATGTTAAGATAGGAACACTTGTTGTTATTAAGGAAGACAACTTGCCAAGTTGTAAATGGCGTTTAGGTAGAATACTTTAAGTTATACCTGGTAAGGATAAGAAAGTTCGAGTCGTAATTGTTAAAACCGCTACTGGCTCATTTAAACGTAGCATTAGCAAAATATGTATTCTTCCTATAAGTGATAACAAGATTGTTGTAAAGTGAATACTTTAATGTGTATAATGTAATTTTACATTTTTATGTTTGATATGTCATTGTAGTTCGATGTGTTTTTGATTTGAACTTATTTTTGTTCTTTATTTTATCTTTTATATGATAATTTTATTCATTTAATTTTGTTGAATGTTATAACATTGCAACGCCGGGCGGGATGTTTGCGCCTGATTGGTCGAGAACAATTTATCCTCGTGGTGTCTCCCCCTAGTGGAGAATACGCGAGAAGAGAAGCAGAACTGAATTGAATTTGATAGGAGACGCATGTCTCAAAATTGGAGCCGAGTGCTCAACTATAAATAATTAACCTTAAAGAATTATAAATGTTTATACGTGTAAGTAAATCTGTATTATGTGTGTGCCTTGTATGTCTTTAATAAATAATAGTAAAAAATCTACAGTCCACAACTTTAAATTAACTTAACTGAGCTCCTGACAGATATCATACAGCTGTATAAAAACACTGAAGAACAGGTTTTTACAAAACAGAAGTTTGTGAAATTCCTATACAGGATGATTCCTAATATCCTTTTAAGTAATTTGTAATACAGCTGTAACCCGGTGATATCATACAGCTGTATAAAAACACTGAAGAACAGGTTTTTACAAAACAGAAGTTTGTGAAATTCCTATACAGGATGATTCCTAATATCCTTTTAAGTCATTTATCATACAGCTGTAACCCGGTGATATCATACAGCTGTATAATAACACTGGAGAACAGGTTTTTACATAACAGAAGTTTGTGAAATTCCTATACAGGATGATTCCTAATATCCTTTTAAGTGATTTGTAATACAGCTGTAACCCGGTGATATCATACAGCTGTATAAAAACACTGAAAAACAGGTTTTTACAAAACAGAAGTTTGTGAAATTCCTATATTCCTAATATCCTTTTAAGTCATTTATCATGCAGCTGTAGCCCGGTGATATCATACAGCTGTATAATAACACTGGAGAAAACAGAAGTTTGTGAAATTCATACCTGCCAACTTGTACGAATTATCCGTACAATGTACGGATTTTTACTATTTTGTACGGGTGTACGAACAGCTAAAAAAATCGTACGGATTTCACGGTACTTTTCGTTTTTTCCCTAAAACCGTTTTTTTTTTTTTTTTTTTTTTTTTTAAATATTTTTTCAAGTCACCAACGAAACCGAAACGATTTTCCAAGGCTGCCGCGTCAGTCAAAATATTTATTCACACTCCAAGATTGTGCATATGTTCAGCACTAAAACGTGTTGGCGAGGATGCATTGTTTTTTTTTTCTGTTGCCGACTTGATTTGGCAAACCAAACCACTGCTTCGATTTTTCGGGCTTTACAGGTTAATAAAGAAGCAGAAAACCGAAAGTGCTTTAGTTTTTTTAATTCTACCTTCTTTTGGACTGGACAACAAAACGCAAATAATAGTACTGGACTTGCGCTTAAATAATAGCACTAAACCACGGCGCCGGGGATGCACTGTTTTAATTTGTGTTGTCGACGGGACCTCTCGAACCAAACAACTATTGCGTTGCCTCAGACTTAAGAGATTAACAAAGAATCTGAAAACCAAAAATGCTTTAGATTTTGGTTCTTCCTTCTGTTCAGACCGTACAATAATGTTACGCGTATATAATAAAAGCATTTAAGCGCGGCGTTTATAATTCATTGTTTTCATCTGTGTTGCCGACGGGATTTGGCGAACCAAGCAACTGTTTCGTTGTCTAGAACTTTAGAGATTAATAAAGTAGAAAACTGAAAGTGGGCTTTAGTTTTTTTTATTCTTTTTTCTTTTGGACCGTACTCCAACGCTGCGCACTAAATCGCGACTCCGCCGTTTTCAATTGTTTTGGCGGCACTCGCCAAACGACTGTTTCGTTTTCTCGGACTTTAGAGATTAAAGCACTTTCGATTTTCAGCTTCTTTGTTAGTCTTAATTATTTATTTTAAAATATCCAAGTTAAGCAATCCTGGTGTAAGACTCTAGAAAATATCAAGTTTTTTTTGGAGTTTACTTCAAATCAAGCAGTTTACTTCTAATCATCAGAAATTCAAACAAAGAAACAAATTTTGCATTCTGCTCTATCTATGCATCTGATATTAAGATTTCTCATGGAGGATTTACTGATGTCGAAGTTCATATCAATTCTAAAAAGCACAGTGACAACATCAAATGTAATAATAAGAATTCGAAAGCCTGCATAATTGATATTTGTGCGTGTGATTAAACACTTTGAATACCACCAACTCATTGTATGTTTCACTAGAGTTTTTGTGTCATAAAGCATGTTTTATTTAGGTGTAATGTAGACTAAAATTATAAACCTCATCAAGGATTTCATCGTAAAGTTTAAATTTGATTTATTTTTAAATCCAAGTTAGTTTATTTTATAATTTCCATTTTGTGCTAAAATGTAACAATTTGTTATATTTGAGAGCAATTTAATATTATGCAATTTTTTATTTTTTTTGCATTAGTAATAGAATTACTATTATTTCTATATTACATTCATAAATATTGTCGCTATTTGACTTTCCATGAGTCATAGGAATGCAAATATTTGTTCGTAAAAATTGTACTAATTTGAAAATGCCAATGTTGGCAGGTATGGAAATTCCTATACAGGATGATTCCTAATATCCTTTTAAGTGATTTATAATACAGCTGTAACCCGGTGATATCATACAGCTGTATAAAAACACTGAAGAACAGGTTTTTACAAAACAGAAGTTTGTGAAATTCCTATACAGGATGATTCCTAATATCCTTTTAAGTCATTTATCATACAGCTGGAGACCAGTGATATCTTACAGCTGTATAATAACACTAGAGAACAGGTTTTTACATAACAGAAGTTTATGAAATTCACAAAAAGGAGCACAAACCACTCTAAAAACATCTTTGTTAGCTAGTTGCTGAAAAAGATTTACAAAAAAAAAAAAAAAAAAAAATCATTTTGGCAACTTTTTAAAGTTGTAAATTTTTTTATCGGAGTCAAATGATGACACAAAATGGAAAGAAAGTGAATCGAGTAGTATTTATTCTTTTTTAAATTCTCTTTGTGTGACACCAAATTCACTACCAAGCTTTGAATATAAAAGAAGTTTCCTCTCTCGAAGCCTTAGACGCAAAGATACTGCAAACTCTACTAAAGTAAAAAACACAACACACTTTTTCCAAAACAGATCCCGAATCTGAATCTCGCTCACCATTAGATTTGATGCGGAAATTTGATGTAAGGAAATGAATATTTATGTTTAGTTTCTTTGAAGTGGGTCTGCAACCACGAACCGAACTAAAAATGCTACGAAACGTCTCGAGTTGCTGGAACCTCCTCGCAAAAAGGCCTCGAGTGCAAAGGGATAATATTTTAGATTGAAGAATGTGGCACACTCTTAAATTTATATATTAATTTTTTAGTTTCATAAGATATTAATATGTGTTTTTAACGCTTTATGTAATTTCACTTTTATTCACAATATAACTTACTTTTTGGTATCAATGGTCTTTCCTTCTAGAGAAGCAGCCTGAAAATTTTTGACAACAGTCTTGGAGCAGTCCTTTAATATGCCCAGCATCTATAAAAGTTTATAACCTTCAATTTTGTTCACAACATGTCAAATGGTACGTATATTAAATACAATACATGGTGGCTCATAAGGTAGTTACAGTCACATTTATACATGAATACAGTGGCGGACTGTGGTAAAAAATATTAATGGGATCGGAACATAGACTTTCCTCCCCACTCCACTTTTCACAATCATTCATGGATGGAAATTCTTTAATCTTAGTTACTTAACCTCAAAGTTTTCTTTCAATATTTACAAAACGATATGAGAAAGAAAACAGAAACAAATAATTCATTTTAAGTTACTTAAAACGGGGCTACATGTTTCAAAATGATTCAAGTTTCATTGATCAATTTAACTTTTTGAATTAGACTAAGCTTATTCATCTTACATTTTAACATTATTCAAAGTCAACGTAAACCAACACCATTAACTCACACTTTAAATTTGGAATGGAATGTAAAGGCAAAAGCCCGTTTACTTTCTGTAAGCTTCATTGCAAACCGGTTTTTCCCAATAACAAGTTAAAATTATAAAACACGATGTAAAAAATAAAATCGATTTTTTTTTTTTTTAATTGGTATTTTGTGGTTATTTCTTTTTTTTTTCTTTTTTTTTTTTTTTTTTTTATGTTATGATAATAAAATTTGCACACAAACTTCGACTTAAAAGATGTACACTTCAAAATAGGGAGATAACTTAGTGTTGTAAAACATTAAATTGTCTTGGAACCTAATGAAATATTCCGAGATAAACGAATATTCAACTTATGAGACTTCGAGTTATAGCGAGTTGACTGTATTTGTATTTGAGGTTTTCATTAAACTTCGACTTAAAAGATGTACACTTCAAAATAGGGAGATAACTTAGTGTTGTAAAACATTAAATTGTATTGGGACCTAATGAAATATTCCGAGATAAACGAATATTCGACTTATGAGACTTCGAGTTATAGCGAGTTGACTGTATTTGTATTTGAGGTTTTCATTAAATAACGGACGCCTTTAATTACATTACCAAAGTCTACGAACAGAGACATAGTAGTCCGAGAGGAGACTGCAATTTTTGGAATCTATCGAACATCATTCTGAATTTTTTATAGAAATTGGAGAAAAGTGAGATTAGGAATCCACTGGTCTCCCGTGGCAAAAATGGCCAAAACTGATCAAAAATCGATTTGGAATGAGTTGAACTAAAGTCCGATTGCCAAATATGTCATAACTTGCCAAAAAGAGAACAAACTTTTTCGTTTGTCAACCCACTGAATTTTGATTTTCAATGAGAAAAAGCGCAAACGATTTTTGATCTCTGGCTCGGAAAATTTGTATCTTTTAAAAGTAAGCCAAATTGGCGACATTAGTTACGTCATCAGTGACGTAATATTTATTGCCAACTTGGCTCCCTTTTAATAGATGCAAGTAAACCGTCGCCAGATATCTAAATCATCTGCAACCTTCTTAATTGAAAATTAAAGAGTGAGTGTTACCAAATAAAAAAAAAATGCTCATTATTTAGCAAGTTATGGCGGATTTGGCAATTGGATTTGGTTCAACTTATTAAAAGTCGATTTTTGACCAGTTTCGGCCATTTTTGCCACGGTAGACCAGTGGATTCATAATCTACTCACTTTTCTCTAATTTCTTTAAAAAATTCAGAATGATGTTCGATGGGGTCCAAAAATTGCAGTCGCCTCTCAGTCTATAGTGCTCGTTCATCATGTGAGAGGTCTTGGAATCAAGTCCTTGGTGATCTCAATTTTTTGTTTCCAAAAGCGAGTAGATAACGCGTTATTGTGACAGATAGTCGATTTGTCAGGACTGCATGGTAAGAAGTTTTTTTTCTTAAGCCCTTTATATTAACTTCAATTTTGTGTCGATGTTTGTCAACGGCGGTAAAATCCGCAGAGACCTAATTAACTAGAGGTCGGCGATATATCGATAGGACGATATTTTTATCGATATTTCTAAAAAAATATCGATTATAAAAATATTGATAAAAGTCACCGATATATCGATATTTTCAAACATTTAAAGTTTTTTGATGATTTTTTTGTAGTTCCATGTGTTTCTTCGATTTTCTTTATTCCCTTTTCAAAAACTTCAAAACTAAAGTTTGAACTTGGCTGAGAGAAAGTTAATATGTCACCAATATTCAATATTTAGACATATACTTAAAAGCTATTGAAAATTATCTAAATTTTTCTTAAAACCACTGCACCGATTAAGCGAAAATATTTTTTTTTTTTTTTTTTTTTTTTTTTTTTGTAATAGATCCATTTCAGTTGAAAAAGTAGTCACCCTACAAAAAAGCAATCATGAAAAGTAGAAATTTGCCCCGAAAAACTTTGTTTCTGACAAAATTGAAATCAAATGAAAAAGAATCATGTATCGATACATCGATATTTTTTCTTATTCAACAATATAGTATCGATAGTTATTTTGATCGATATTTCGGACCTCTTTAATTAACCCCTCTAACGTCATCCAATCGCTGTAACTATCACTAAAAGGTCGTTAAATGGAGCTGTAACTGTCAATAAAAAGCCGTTCTTACGGAATAATAACAAACCAACTTGCCATCATCAAATCGCGCTAAAATAGCATTTGACAGACCATTGAAAAAACTCTTTTCTGTTGCAAAAGTTAACAAACAAACAAAAAAATTGAGATGGCATGGGGGACAAAAAAATATTCGCAAAGTTAGCGAGTTAGGTGAGTAATTTAAAATAAATAATAAAGTTGTTGCAATGAGAATAAATAAAAGATATTAAGATGTGAGAACATAAATTCACGTTCATTTTTAGTAAATAAATTTTGTAATGATGTTTTCCGCCCATTTTGATGATAGAAATGTTTTTGATATTTAAAATTAGAAGCAAACACCAAGCATGCGCTGTTTACAGAATCGGCGCTTTGCTAATGGATATAAAAATTGGCAATACATAAAAAGGACTTATATTAAAAACTTTGTCTTTATGGGTTATATTATAATTTTTCTAATGAAGACAACAATGAGGGGCAGTTCTTCAAGAAAACCTCCCAGATTGTTTTCTCCAAATGTCGACGATATGTAAGGAACAAATCTTTCCAATTTAGATTTGTTTTACAAAAAATATTCGCAAAGTTAATTTAGTTGGGTGAGTAACTTAAAAAACTTGTTATCCATTCCAGTACAATTTCCGTATGGAAGCTCATCTGGAGATAATCTTTTGAATGACATATGGTACGCTGTGGCAATTGCAAATTTGATTTCATAGAAACAGAGACTTTATATACTCTTCTCACTGTATTAGTATAATGTGAGAGCTAAAATTGCAAGCTGGAAGTTGAAAATATCGATCAAAATAAATATCGATAATATATAGTTGCATAAAAAAAAATATCGATACATGATTTTTTTAGAGTTTTTCGGGGCAAATTTCTACTTTTCGTGAATTTATGCCAAAACTGTTTTAATAAATAAATTATAAAAATTGTTTTAATAAATAAACTAAAAAAATTGTTTTAATAAATAAACTATAAAAATTGTTTTAATAAATAAACTATAAGAATTGTTTTAATAAATAAACTATAAAAATTGCTTTGATAAATAAATTATAAAAATTGCTTTAATAAATAAATTACAAAAATTGTTGTAATAAATAATTTATATTATCAATCAGAATAAATAAAATACATTTGGATGTCAATGCATGATTTCAATTTTTTTTAAAGAAGAAATTTTGAAAAGTAGTCTATCTCATATTTTGCTGATAGAGATGTTTAAAATATTTAAAATTAGATGCAAATTCCAGGCACACGCTGGCAACAGAAACGACGCTATGTTAATGACTACTAATAAATGATCTTAACTTTCTATTACATCATGTTTTCTTTTTGGTTATTTTAACTGTCTCTCAGTCAAATCTAAACCTTAGTTTTGAAGTTCTTGAAAAGGGAATAAAGAAAAGCGAGAAAACACATGGAACTACAAAACAATCATCCAAAAACTAAAAATGTTTGAAAATAACGATATATCGGTGATTTGTATCGATATTTCTACTATCGATATTTTTTTTTAAATATCGCCGTATCGATATATCGCAGCTAAAAAACCACCTTGTATTGCTAATTGAGGTTATTGCATTCACCCGCTTGATCTTTCCAGTAGTGAAAGTGGGTGAGATGATGGTCCTGATCCTTTTCCAATCTTCGTCCCCTTTCATGGCCGACACCATTTTGTTGAAGATCTTGTCGCCCATATCGAACACCTACGCAAAACAAAGTTCACATTATAACTAAGAAAATTGCAAAACAATACAGTCAAAATAACTTAATATATCTTCCGAAGAACTACGTATCTGTTAACATCATCCACTATTTACCTACTGATTATCCAAGTTGTCTTGTGTTAGCTCATGCAGTTTGTTTGTTAGCATAAATTATTTAACTTGAGTTCTGTTAAAAATCATATTTAGATTTTTATGTAATTTCTGCAATTGCAACTCATATTGAGCAAGAAAAAAATGTAACTTATTTTTCTGCTGAAGCTATATTGCAATAAGAATACACTTTCTTTAAGGAAATCGACATTACAGCTTACAGAGTTTCAGTACTCTGCCAAATGAGAAGTTACAAAATCATTACCAAGTTATTTATTACATCTATATTCGCAGTATCCTCAAATAATATTAGTTACAGAAACTGCAAAGTAATCTTCTTTCCATTTCTAGTAGCTAATTTTGTAAGAAATTATTGCTGCTTAAGTTTGAAATATTAAAATTACAACGTTGTTTGGGAAAAGAAAAAAAGCTATCTGTACCATGTGTTCCAAATCAATGTTTGGTACAATTGAAAACAAATGAAAACTCATCGGTTTTAATAAAAGCCAATGACTTTTACATACAACTTTCATTACTCTATATATATACATATAGGTAACTGAAAGTAATACAGTCAATCAGGGTAACATTGAGCCACATTTTCAGTATTTTCTTCTTCTCCACATATGTTTTAATAATATCTTCCGACCTAATGGCATAAAATGGAAGAATAAACCCTAAATTATATTTTAATTTACACAAACTAGTAAATGCTGATGATGAAAGCACCAAATAATAGGAAAATTACCCGATGCAAAGTTACCCTGTCATTCAGGGTAACTTTGAACCACTATCAGAAGTTTCATATAAAATAACTTTTTTTATTCAATCTTGGAGTCTAGACTACTTTGAACGAGTAAAATTAAGTTTCTAAGTATTTGAAACATCATCAGCTGCAGTTATCAATACCATAAAGTTTGGATATTTTAAATGACACCACAAAGAATATATTAGGTAGGAACTGTGGATGACGAATCACATGAATATATTGCATAAAAACCTATTCATTATTCAGTTTTAACATACAAATATAGTGAAAAAAACAATCTTCAGTTCATTCACTTAAATATAACCTCATTTTATCAATTAAAAATTTAAAAGATAAATAGAAAATAATAAAACTAATAGGTTCCCCTTATGCTATTAGTTAAGTACTAAGGTCTAACAAATCACAATGTGGCACAAATACAAATATTCTACTCTTAATGTTAGAAATAGTATGATAATATAAAAACACAGTTCACACTTCTTAAAATTTCACTTTGGCATTCTTTAGATTAATAGTTTTGCATCAAAGAAAGATTCATTGATCTGGAAAACTTATTCTTGTGTTCTAGCTGGATTGGTTGGTTTGTACGCTCAATGATCTATTTTCATGCACAGTAATAGCTAATAAGTACGAGACCTACAGCTTAACGTGGATTCCGAACCATAACGAACATCCATGCCTAATCCGGGATTTGAACCCGGCACCTGTGTTCTAGCTGGAATATTAATTTCTGGTGATAATTTTTTAAACACTCCTACTTTTTTATACCACAGATCACCAATGATATTGGGCCATTTCCAATATGCATCAGATTTCTTCATGAACCACCAAATATCACGTTGTCTTTTAAGTCAATTTGGTCTGGGTACATTTCTCCATCGTATTGATAATTAAGCGGTCGTAAACTTTTCATATGCCATAACCAAAATCTAAAATACGTGCATGCTCTGTGTATAAAATTCCTGCCTCATTGATGTGTTTAACAGCCACCACTTGAACAATCTCTGACTTTTCAGTAACATTCTCCCAGCAATTTGAGCAGTATAAACCTCTATCATGTCCTTATTGTCCAACTTTCATCTCCTCCGAAAATGACAGTGTTATACATACCTGCAGACAGTTGTACACTGTCACCTGCATCATCTAGTTCAGGTTGATTGGTTTATACGCTCAACGACCTACAGCTTAACGTGGATTCCGAATTACAACGAACATCCATGACTAACCCTGGATTCGAAACCGGAACATTTGGCATGCGAGGCTAGAGATCTAAGCACACAACCTTTAGGTGGGTCATCTAGTTACTTTTACTCTTGTGGTTTCCCAGGAGGAATTCATATGGTAAAGGACTTAGGACAATCCCATCATGTCCTTGTTATACATATTCCTTTACCATTTATTTTTTGTGCATATAGATTTTTCACTTACTCAAGTGAAACGCTTTTTACAACTATTACAGGTCGTCAGATTTTTTTTTTTTTTAGTTCTGTGAACGTGTTTCTAATATAATTAGGTACTTCTTGAATTCACTCCCAACATTTTCATTTTATCGGATTTTGTATAGAAGAGAAGATTCTGTAAATTAAATTGTATTTGTATGTATATAAATGTATTTAAAAGCAACCAAAAATAAATTAGAATAAAATATGATTTATATGTGCAGTATCATTACACAGTGTCATCAGCCTAAATTTGAACCGGCTCAAAGTTACACTGAATATGTGGTAAAATGATAGTGGTTGACTTGGTATTTTGCTATTTACTAAATGTTAGTAAATAAATAATCAGCAGCTACTAACAATTTCACTTTTTTCAGAAAATTATATAGCTGATAAAGTGATAAGTTGATACTTACTTGCATAAATTAGTTGATTTACATCAACTTCAAATAAGCATTAAAATGGAACTTGAAAACAGTACTCCAGAAAAACAACTGAATGGCCGAATAAATTATGTACTATTTTGTCAATTCATTTATTAAACTATCAAGCAAAAAGCCAATTTCACAATCTTGCCAGCAGTTTGCAGCAGTGGATCATGAGCAGCTCTTTAAACTCCAAAATACTGAAAACTAGGAGGTGGCGCAAAGTTACACCCTATGGCTCAAAGTTACCCTGAATGACTGTACATACACGTGTTTGCCTTACGTGGGATCAAAGTTTCAATCACTCACTTGACGCGTGTGAAAAGTAGGGAAGTCTTTAACAAGTATTTCTCGAAGCAGTTTCGGATCACCCACTGATATGAATGGCTTGTTTCCTTGGTAGAAGCTGTAAAATACAAAATATATCTTCATCGCGTGTTTAAAATGTGTATATTAAGAGGTAATATCGCGGCATTGTTTAATTACCTACCCATAGATAGGTCCATACTTGAAGTAATGATCTTTCTCGACTTCGTGTGCTGGCTGAAATGGGAAGAAATATTAATCGAATTAAAAAAAAACTATAAATCATATTTTTTTGCGAAAAGGAGTGTTTGCCATCAATCGATTTTTAAAAAGGTAGACCAATCGTTTAAAAGAGGAATGCCATTCAAGCAATTATATTTCTGTGTGTAAGAGTTTATTATATAGCTGACATGAGAATGTTAACCTTAAAAGAGATTACTTTCGACAACCGAAGTACAGCTATGAAGGTTTTAGAGGCAACTTTAAAGCGAAATTCTCAATACTGTTACGAATTTTTGTATATTTGTAAATATTTCGTAGTGTTAATTTTGTAAATAGGAATTTATGTACATTTCGAATAAGGCAGTGCAATAGTTCGTCTTAACTTGGCTTTCCTGCAATATGTGTCTTTATTGCTTGATAACGAGTTTTACAGAGATAACGCTGGGAAACGAGTTTTACAAGGAGCAGGGCATTTAACATTATGGTAATGGCAATCTCGCCAAATTGGTGAGATAGAACCAAGTTGGCGACATTTTCGGTCCCCATGCACATGTATAGGACTTTTCGACTACGATCTGGAAAGTTCTCCAAATGTCTATCTCTGGAAGATTCACGAAGGTTCGCCTCCCCTATATAAGACCGAGAGAGAGTGTGACTGGAGTTAGTTGAGTCCGTTAGTTGACTGAAATTACTGAGTTAGTTGAGATACTGACTGAGTGGAGTTACTGACTTGGTTGTCTGTCAGCGAGCATTCAGAGAGTTCCGAAAGCGAACTGTATTGCATTGTCTTTTGAGGCGATTTAGCAGTTGCGTGTCAAGTTTAACTGCTGTTTGTGCTCGATTGTTGTGTATAGAGCTGTATTGAGTCTTCTAGAACGAGAAGCTCGGAGTTGTAAGAGAATCTGCGAAGAGTTATATCGGAATAAATTTCTGCAAGTTTTGATCTGCTTTGGCTTCAAATCTTTCGAACCCATCCCCGCAACAATACGGATTTGAAAGCGTATTCCGTCATTGCGTAATGCATATGCAACGATGGAACATTACACTTGGATGGAACATTACACAACGATGGAACATTACAACGATGGATGGCATTACACTTGGAAAGAAGTATAGTGAAGAAGAAATATATAAAGCGAATTACATTTAGTTAAATGAATATTTTCCTACATTAGTTCTAATCTTTACTGAACAACTTTCGTTGTATTAGTCAAGAAATTACATTAGCCTCTGTATATGCAATTAATTCCATTTTTAATTTCAATATCCCTACTCTACTTTGTATCCAAATCCATAAACAAAAACAAAGAAAGTGATGATGTCTAACCTTTTTGAAATAATTGTAGAGGGAACCAAAAAGAGGCAGTGGTTTAATATACGGAATCCCCTGCTTTTTCCAATAGTCGTGGTTCCTGGTAGAAAACCTGCAAAGATACGAAATCCAGATTTAAATTGCAATTTAAAAGATCGTATTAAGAAATGTACACATTAAAAAATCTCAACGAATTAATTTTATTTACATCAACAATACATCATTACTTTAATACATCATTAATTACATTACTTTAATACATCATTAATTTTAATACATCATTACTCTGAGAACATTTCCTTAAAACTTCTAATGTTATTGATGTAGACGAATTGTTGTCAGACGAAAAAGTAACGTCCAACAAATAAATTTAACCTAAGCTCCAAAACTTGCGAAGTTTAAAAGTCCATTTTCAACTCTTAAGGCTCTTTCACACGGTGCGGACGAGGACGCGGTTCCGCAAGAAGTTTCACTGATGCATTTTGAATCGAGCTTTTCACAAGAGGTGGAGAGCAGTCTGCAAATTTGAAATCTTCTAAGACATATCTTCGCGTCGGCTTAGAGTGAAAAGGTCCAAACACCACTTATAGTCTCAAACCACTTTTTGGTATTTTGAAAACAGGAAGAGAAGCCCTTTAGTAGGAAAAATCTCCCGACTATACATATATACTGTAAATCATTACTGGTAATCTCTTAGCTGTTTATTCAACTACTATTATTCACTCATTATTATTCTACTCTATAAAGGGTGTTGTTTATTGTATTTCCAGTGTCATAGTATAGTTTCCCGACTGTACATATATACTTTAAATCATTACTGGTAATCTCTTAGCTGTTTATTCAACTACTATTATTCACTCATTATTATTGTACTCTATAAAGGGTGTTGTTTATTGTATTTCCAGTGTCATAGTATAGTTTCCCGACTGTACATATATACTTTAAATCATTACTGGTAATCTCTTAGCTGTTTATTCAACTACTATTATTCACTCATTATTATTCTACTCTAAAGGGGTGTTGTTTATTGTATTTCCAGTGTCATAGTATAATTTCCCGACTATACATATATACTGTAAATCATTACTGGTAATCTCTTAGCTGTTTATTCAACTACTATTATTCACTCATTATTATTGTACTCTATAAAGGGTGTTGTTTATTGTATTTCCAGTGTCATAGTATAGTTTCCCGACTATACATATATACTGTAAATCATTACTGGTAATCTCTTAACTGTTTATTCAGTTACAATTATTCACTCATTATTATTGTACTCTATAAAGGGTGCTGTTTATTGTATTTCCAGTGTCATATATTTTTTTCTTATTATTTTTATACTAGATCAAAGTTAAGCATGAAATGTTCATTTTTAGCAATCAAAAAAGTTATGAGGGGTCACAATCAAAATCATGAATTCTATAGATATACGAAATATTTTAAATTATTAGGCTTATAGATAAAAGATTAAAAATGGTAAAAAAGTTCAACCGGAGGTGAATTCAATTTTGACTGGAAGTCTTATCTGTAACAGCTAAAACTACATTCAACAGCTTAAACTGCATGTATGAAACATATGCTATCAATAAAAAGAAAGTTTTTGTTGATATTTTATGATGAACTAAAATTAAACTTAGAAACACAAAAACAAAATTTAAAAAAAAATCCTTTTTTAAAGTTAGATTTAAAAATGCACTTTAAATTTTACCTCCTTCATATCAAGCAGCGTTCACAACTAACTGTTAGAGGCAGGCCGAATGACTTATGTTGGACCTTTTCGCGTGCTGGATACACCAAAATATGTATCTTTAATTATTATTGATTTAACAATATATAGACTTCTGAAAACTGGAAAAAAATATTAATTTTTTTTATCTTTAAACAAAGAACCAAATATCAATTGTAATTTTATCAAGTAATTAAGAAATATCATTTTCATTATTAGTAAATTAAAGTCTAAAAAAGATGTGAATATTCTGTTTCAACGTGACGACGGGAATTGACGTAACTATTAATAAAAGTATTTAAACAGTACTTCCAGATTACTATGTTTTAATCGATATCAATTGTAGACGTTCGAAATCGTTCAGTTTATTTTATAATAGAGTCGATGTCTGTCGCAGTAACTACTTATTGCAGCCAATCTTAATAAATTGTCAAAATGAGTTAATTGTCCAATAAGTTATTCCTGTATTTATTCGTGTTGAAAACCATCTTGCTGAAAGCTTCTTCATATAGTTTCTTCGCGCATATAGTGGAGAGCTCTGTTCTACATAATTAACGCATACTATTTCGGCCAAATTATAATTATGTGAAGAAAAAAGTCAGTACAGTGAAATTTTATTTATTTATTTATTTATTTATTTATTTATTTAATTATTTATTTATTTATTTATTTATTTATTTATTTATTTATTTATTTATTTATTTATTTATTTATTTATTTATTTATTTATTTATTTATTTATTTATTTATTTATTTATTTATTTATTTATTTATTTATTTATTTATTTATTTATTTATTTATTTATTTATTTATTTATTTATTTATTTATTTATTTATTTATTTATTTATTTATTTATTTATTTATTTATTTATTTATTTATTTATTTATTTATTTATTTATTTATTTATTTATTTATTTATTTATTTATTTATTTATTTATTTATTTATTTATTTATTTATTTATTTATTTAAAATCTTCTGTGCTGTTGACGGGAGGCAGAAGATTCTGTCGCGGGCCATATTTGGCAAGCAGGCCGCGTAGTGTCTAACGCTGATATAAAGGGTCACAATTGAAAACTTTTAATACTACATGTTGTTACAACAAATCATAAGGATGGATATGCTTAATATAAAATGGAAAATTAAAACCGAAAGGATTGAAATTCCGACCAGATGTCTGCTTATAAAGAGCTGATACTGAAAATGTACCAATACATACAGGAGTCACACTGATATTGTATCAGATAACCGTAGGATTTCATTTGGTGTTTCGGAAAAAAGACGATGATCATGTTGAATATAAAATGGCAAATTTCAACCGGATGACTGAAATTCCGACCAGAAGTCTGCTTGTGGGCACTGAATTTTTATTTTAATGCAATTCATACATGACAAAAATATTAATCTTAACCAGGTGACATCCTTTCAAACATGAACTAAGGCAGGATTATTTTCAAGGGGATGCAAATCGCATTCCCCTTTTGTGGGGGAGGGGGGCTACAAAAGCTGAAAATTTTAGTTTTTTTATTAGTCATATATTTAATTGTATTTTAGACTCAGTTTAAATTTTTTTCTAAACTGTCAAGAAATATCTTTTTTTTCCCCGCACTTTTCAATCCCAATTGAAACCCATACATGTATTTATAAGTGCAGAGCAATGATGATGTACGATTAGCTTAAATTCTTCACGAGTTTACGTTTGTGTGACAGGTTAGCATAGACAATTTATTTTTGCAACTTAAAAGATAATATTCTATAAAATGTCATTTTAGTTACTCTCAACGTCTTTATGCTAAAAAACATTCACATTTTATTTGAGAAAGATACATGCCTTCATCAGCTACTTAGTTTTGCCTTCATTACAAGAGTGGGGATGATTGCTATTCGACGACATGATTACCCTCTTAGGACGCAACTGTCGTCAATTACCAACTAAACAAAGTGCGCTTTCACGGAACATTAATTTTCGTGGTATTTTATAAGACTAGAAATGATATACCAATTTAAAGGATCCGCTTCAAACAAATAATTTGTTAAGAGTTGCATAATGAGTCACTTGTTGGAAAACTGAAGTTAAAAAAAAATGAAAAATAGTCCACAAATTTTGGGAAATTATGTTACAAGACAGTAGATAGCAGCACTATAGGAAAGAGAAAGTAATAATTTCAGCACTTTGAGGAAACCTAAGGATTGTTATATATCCCAGCAATTGTATTTAATATCCAACTCTGATGAACTTCTAAAAAAAGTAATCACTCTAAGAAATATTGAAAGCGTAGGTTGCCCACTAGCTCTCTATAAACCCTTCTTAAGCATAAGCATATTCTCACCAGTAAAACAGAAGAATGACTGCCAATCCAAGAATGCAGCTTGTCACCAGAGGCCCCAGCTGAATATCAATTCCAAACATCTTTGCAGTTCTTTTTTTCCACGCCCCTCAGAAAGTGTCTCGCTTATCGTCCAAAATTACTCAGAACATTGTTTTCTTTCTGGCAGAATAAATTCCCGAAAGCAGGAAGTGTCTGATGAAGAGAGTAGGAAAAAGAAAGCTGAGTCCGACTTTCGAAGGTCGCATCTAATCATCTATTCTGATAGTGTAACGTGCTTTGTTGACAACCCACTCCTGCACGTTATAGTTTTTTTGTAGATTTTTTTTTTTTACGGTCACGCCATCTACATTCTAAATCTCAAAGCTAAAGAAGATAAAACTTACATCTAGTCAAATACAACTATTAAAGATAATAGCAATATTAGTTTTTCCCTAATAATTTATCAGTGGAGCAGAAAAGACACATTAAAGATACATCCTTATGTAAAAACTGCGTGACCCCGCGTTGCGGTTACCCAGCTTTCGATGCCTCGCAAACCAGATGCGCTTCACTCGCTGAAAAATTCATTGTTACGCAAACCCAAGCTCGCTTCGCTCACTAAAAGTTTTATTGCTACGCAAACACATGCTCGCTTCTCTCACTGAAAGGTTCATTGCTGCAGAAGCATAAGTACAAGGTTAATTGCTTTGTTAATTTGTAAACTGTCATTATTAGAACTTAAACTTCGTTGAGAAAAAAAAAATCCTCTTTAATACCATAATGCCCCCCCCCCCCCTCTTACATAATTTTATCACTTTGTGAAAAGAAATTAAAATTCTAACATTCTGATGGTCAATAGTACAAATAGATGAGAAACATAATCCCGAAACAGCTTATGTTCTCATCTAAAGTTCCTACGCAAATTGGAAGTCACTTTCTATAAAGTCATAACGATAGAGTCACTGACCCATAGACATACAGTGGTGTAGTGTAAAATAAAAAGGTGTGGGAACGCTGTGTCGCGTCTTAACAACAAACGTACACTCTTTTTTAATGTGGGAGAGGGGGGGGGGTAGTAAAAATTACAACTAAGAATAAATAACTTTACTAATACTATTTTAATAATCTCAAAACAGATTATGAGCACCTCAAAAATTTAAAAGAAAATAAATTGTGTTTTGACATTTTTGATTTAAATAATTTTTTAAAAACTATTAAGTTATAGGATTTTTAAGAAATTTGCTTAGCACAGCCCATTTTAATAGATAATTTAAGACTTTTTAAATGGATTATCAAGAAATTTTCAAACATATTACTGGCACAATACCTACAAAATCTTTTAAACAGATTATTTTCATGATTTTTTTTTAGCAATTTTCAAACAGAAAGATTTCCATGAGAAATCGAGTTTCTATACAGAAACATTTGACTTAAAATTCCTTCTGATAGGGTCATCACCTGATCTGTGTTTTCGTGGCCGAAATTTAATGTAAACATCTGACTTCCATAATTCTGTTAAGATGCAATGGTTCGGATAAATTCCCAGACTCTGTAGCTCCTCGAAATATATTTTAAAAATGAATTTAAAAGATTGCGATTGTTGCAGATGTCAATTAAGAGTTTTATGGTTTTTCTCCTTCTCGAGATGAAAATGTAGATATATTTATATTATAAATTAATATGAAATTTTTTCGTTTATTTAAATGCAATTACAGAAGGAGTAATAGTTTTCGGTTAAAGAACAAACACCAATATCAGGCTGATTTTGCAAAATATTTTTGGAGCCTTAAATACAAGGTCATGTAGCGTTTATAACAACGTTTGAAGTATACATAATTTTACATTTCCTTTAAACCCCCCCCGACACTTTATATTGAATTTAAATAGACAAAAAATAATACTTAGTGATTTTTTTGATGCTAGGAGATTTACAAATCCCTTATTTATTTCCAAGTTCTTGTACGTAATAGCTACTTGATTGTGATACGGTAGGCAAACTCTGTATGAATAATGATATTTTAAAAAGTATTATTTTGCAATTATTTACGATTGCTAAGAGTTTCTTATTTAATTATTATAAAACACCAGGATGTTAGGGATCCTAGGGGAGTCTGACCCTAAAAACCCTCCCCTTGGATGCGTGTTTGCTTGATAGACCCTTTCTTTCCTTTTCAAAATTTGCTCCATGAATTAAAATGAAATTAACATCTAGAAGAAGCTCAATTGGAAAGTTAAAATCCATCAGTCGATTTAAAATTTCTTGATAAAATATTAATTTGTGTAGCATTCCAATCATCTCTAATTTTAAGGGGGATAACCAAATGTAGACCCATCCGTGAGCAACTTGTTCTCCTTATCGTCTCCAATGCACATTCAGTGTTGATTTTTTTAAACTTGAGAAAACAGATTTTTCTTAAAGAATGTCTGCTGCATTTTTGGAATAAACTCTCAAATATCTATAAATGTTTATTTCTAAAAATCCATTTCCAAATTGAAAAGTAATTTACTTCTACGTTTAAAAATAAAATACATTTGAATAGTTTTCCTACTATTTCACAGTCCAATTTCGATTTATTATACCCATTTAAAACCATTATAAATTTATATTAAGGAAAACGAAATATATAACCCATCAACAAATGTGAATACTTTCACTTTTTGGAAAAGACAGACTCATTAGCATGAGTGCCGGCAACATTGTTTGTGGAAGTTTGCAAAGGGAAAAAAATTGTTTTTGTTCAAACCGTGATTTTTCAAAATATTTTGCTTCTTACAATGGCAAGTATAAAATCTATTATTAAAAGGCACATAGTTGTTTTTTTTCGGTGTATTTTGTCTTTTCTCTACTTTTATAAAACTTTAAGCAAGTAGGGGAATGCCAAGCATCCTCCCATGCACCTTCCTGATTCCACCCAATTTCATTATTTTTACATATTAAGTTAAAGTAACAGTTAAAAAATCAATACAGTTATGAATATATTTTTTCATGTTCAAACAACGTATCAATTTGATTTTCCAAATAACTGGCGAACCAATATAAATGCATAATTTCGTGATCTCAAAACACCCTAAAAGCTCATATAAAATATCAACATTCTACACTTATCTATCTGGATTCTTAGGGCCCAAGTAGTTCATTCCGTCAGAATCGCAGGTTTACTTCGCTTTTTTGGATTGTCCAAAAAACAGATCTCTTATTGTCATTAGTTTTATCCTCTTGTACGAATTAATTTCTTAGGTACGAAGCGAAGTTTACAAATAAATTATGAAGTGGGTGATATAAATAAAAAAAGTGACATAACTTTATTTGCTTACCCGTTAAAATTAGAGGAGAAGATACATTCTTCAAGGAGAGGACGCAAAGATCTGCATATGCCAAACAACAGTTTTGTTATTTAAAAATGGAGACAGTTGGCGTCAATTTGTGAGTGGAAATTGTAGTCCGTATTAATGAAGAACCATACAAATTTAACGCCTGGAATTCATCCACAAACACAAATCATTCCTTGAAGATGATAATTGACATTGGATGAATCATAGTTAGATGTAAACATACGTCAGTTCATTTCTAAAGAAGTAGCATAGAAGCATTGAAGGAGAGGTGGGGGTGGGCATGTATCGGATTGTTGATGGAATGGCCATGTGCGGGTTGCCACTTTCAAGTGTTTTACAAACACTTGAACTTCTTTCTCAGCTCTAAGTTGTGGATCGTAAACGAAAGTATATTTCTCACGAAAGAACTTTTTCATTTTCTTGAATTTTCGTTAAGTGTCACGTAAAGAAAAAAAAAAATGTAAAAAAAAAAATTAATTGCAAATGTAAAAAATTTTAGGTGATGGAACGCCGTTCCTCCTTCTAAAAAGGTAAAGGATCGCCGTTCCCACGCGTTCCCGCTCCACTACACCCCTGTAGACATACTGTTTTATTTATTATTTTAGATAACGATAAGTTAAATAACACATTAGCCAAATGAAATGCGAAGTAAACAATATGTAAAATAATGGAGCACCAAAAATGTGCAGTTCTACAGACGCCTCCACATTGAAAATCACACAACAGTGTTGACATTTAGTAAGAGATATGATCTCGCCTCTCATCAATGTTAACTATTAGCTGCTTTTTCATACTTAGCATCATATTCTTTGTGATCTCTCGATGCTACAATGCTTGTCACGTCTATAGAACAGTTATCAAGAGATGGAAAGTCCCCAATACATTTAACCTCTCCGTAATGAGTCCCCGTTAGTAACATAAAAGTTTTCAAGTAGCGTATTTAACTCGGGGTATGGAATAGATTTTTGCTGATCCTTTAAGGGTTTTTTTCCCAAATTTGTGTAACATATTTAATAAAAAAAAAAAAATACCAGTGAATGTTTTGTTACATCACGGATTTGATGGTCATCATGGTTAATTGAACTATACCAGTTTTAGAAAAGTGAAATAGAAAATATTAGGGAAACCTCTCATTCGCACAGTTTTGTTAACACGTTGAGCGCCAATCGAATTTTTAAGGAATTCTCCTACAGACCACGCGCGCTGCTTAGATGAGCTGGTATTGCGGTTACAGCAATGCAAACCGCACTACTAATAGATGAAATTTACTCGATACAGCTGTGTAAATATATTAGGGCCATTGTTTCTTATTGTAGTAGAAGATATTTACGTTTAGAATGGAGTGTTTATATACAATCATTCTACACCTTTACGCAGCTTTACCAGACCTCGTACTTAAAATTCTTAGGTAGGCAATTTTTTCACAAGGACATTATGGACATTATATTTAATAATATTTTTATTTATTGAAATATCAATAGTACTTCAAAAAACTAAGACTTCCTGCTCTTTAAAAAGTACTAAGAAACGCACTAAGTCAAATTACAGGTGTGGGAAAAACAACAGTGTGATGTCATCCACCGGTGGTTGACGCGGCCTAAACGGAAAGTTCAGTGTCAGCCACCGATGGCTAACGTGACACTCAACATGTTAAGAGCATAAATTAACCCTAAATTCAAAGAAGAAATAGATTTTATAAACGTGGTTCTGCACTTAATTTTGCTGTTAAACAAGTTTTTGAATTTAATATTAGTTGGTGACACACACAAAATCCTCAAAAAATTCAATTTGGTGAGGACTTAAATTGTATATTATAAACTAATCAACAAATTTAAATATGTTATATTTTACAAGTTTTCAAAACAAACACTGCATTTACTTTTACAAGAATCAAACGAAAACTATGACCATTTTTTCCAGCTTAATGTATTTAAGTGACATTTTTAAAAATGTAAACATTCAGGTAATATTTCGTTTTCCAAAAATTGTTTTATTTATTTCTTCTAGCCACTTATGCAGAAACTATGGTAGAAAACATGTTAAAATACAGACAAAATTGTAATAAGAAACCTGAACAATTTAAAAATAGTGTAAAACCGTTTAGAACTAATAAAATGTAATGAAAACAAACACCACATTTCGAACATAAATCATTTAATTACAAAAGGCAATTTGTTCTTGCAAATTAAAATGGGAGGCACAATTTTTATTTATAAATATTTACAAGTGTATTTAACAATACTAATTCCACTTCTCAGGTCAATAATGAAGATTCTTTCCGGGATTCCATTTCAAGAATTATACCTTTTGGTTGCAGAACTACTTGACCCACGTCAAATTCCAAAGGAACCTGTAACAATAGTAACACAGTTGAATAATATACCACTTTCGTAGAATTACACTATCTAATAATGAAGACGTTTGAAGACATCGGAGTACTCAACAGAATTTAATAACGGTTTAAATCACCTTTTGCTTCATTTACATTTAATACTCTCTGAGGAAGATTGTCGACCAACTCTTGGTTGGTTTCGATCAGAATCAATTTTACAAGCGACAGATCTGAAGAAGTCTATAGCTTTTCAGTTTTGGCTCGTAGCGGATGCCTCATAGGTATAACTCGAGAATCAGCAACAACAACAAAATTTTATGCCATTTCATTAAAAAAAAATCTCCATATCCATATCATTTGAATAAAATAAAGGCTTTATAAACAATCTGTCAAATTTGGCATCATTTCGAATAGAGACATTAACTGGCTATTACCAGAGAAGTTTGAAAAACATGAATCATGGTTATAAGCTGGATAGGAATGCTTTAACTAGCAATTTTTAGTTCAAATCTTTGACGCCCCTTGTTTCCCTATCCACCAGAACAATTGTTACAGCTCTTCTAATTCAATATAGGCAATGTTATTTGAATATTATACATGACATTTTTTTCTTAATGAAATTAAAAGACTTGACTTTCTTTTGGTGTGTCTCTTACACTAGCATTCAGTTAGATATGGGTTAGGGCCTTTATAAGGCCAGTTAAATTCCGTAAAACACTTTTTACCGTCATTGCATTTGCCGTAAGCATTTGGTTTATGAATAATCTCCGTGTTCGTAAACCAAATGCTAAGGACACGTTCAATGTTACTTGGAGCGGCCTGACGAAACTTTTATTACTTTGTAAGCAGAGTAAAATTGTACAAAAAACAAACAAACATTACTCTTACGTTACTTCAGGCACCACAATGAATGAACAATACGCCAATGGATGTGTGCTGTTTGTCATGGATGAAGCTTTTAAAAGGTATGTGGGAGGACATATAATCACATTTTAATTTCCCAATGAATAGTCATGCATGTAATTTTGAGAAGGTTTCTTTTTGTGGATATTTAAATTCTTGTTCTTATAGTTATTGGTAATATTCAATACAAATAACTATACAAACAAGCTTTTGTTATAAGCTTCCTATTATTTTACTGTTAAAGCACAATTGATTTGAACACAGTTGATTTTTACGACTATGAGTTGTGCAAATCAGTAGGTGGTAACGGGATTAAAATCCGTTTTTAAAGAAAGCCTATCTTTACCTTTGTTTGAGAACATCTCTTGATGTGGAAGTTGGCGACGACGTGTGCCAAGCACACTTTGACTTCCATGAGGGCGAACCTCATGGCAACGCAGTTCCTAGGTCCTGCACCAAAAGGGAGGTACGAATACGGATCACGCTTGGCTCTCTCTTCAGGAGTAAATCTCGAAATAGAAAACAGGACAATTACAGGAATGAGGTAAGGAATGATGTACAAGAGTGATATACAGGAATAATTTTTAAAAAAAAAACTAGAATGACGTTTCCTTAAAACCGAAGGTTTAACACTTTTAACTATACTGCCGCAATGGACAATTCCCGCATTTTTTTAATTTTTTTTTATTCAATTATAAATGTTTCAAAAAGGACATAAACAAAAAAAAGTTCTGCTCAATGCGCTTTTTTTTCTTTTCTTTTTTTTTAATTTGCAATCAAAGTTTCCCTGTTAGACGTTGGCGAGAAAACGATTCATTCGGCTCAAATTGAATGTGATGTCAAAAGGCTTCCCAAACATCTAGGCTTGAAATGCGGAAGCGAAAAACCAGTTTTGCAAGTTTCTCGCAAATCGCGCCAACCTGTACGTGATATGGCAATGATCTACCATCTCCAACTATTTGGTAGAACCTCACAATAACCATTGAAAACCTTTGACGTCACAGATTTTGTTGTGATCGGACTGGTTTTGGCTCGGTTTTGATGCATTTTCTTTTCTTAATATTTAAATAACTAATTTTTTAAAGAACTTTTGTTTAAATATTTGGAATCAGAAAAAAATTCTTCATAAATATAAATTAATTTCACTCGTTTTTAAAAATGCGGGAATTCTCCAATAAAGCTTAGTAGCTTTTTGCGATCGCTGGGGATCAATCATGTGACCTTTGCTTTCCCAACTAGATACTCTATCCCTTAGACAAAAAAGACCCCTGGTGTCTAGAAGTTGTATCTGTTATTTATACACGAAACCACCTAAGCAATGACGTTCTAGAGATCGTTTTCCTTCTCTGCCCCAATAAAATAATCTACCTCTATCGTTGACTGCAGTTGCACAGACTGTAAAAGTTCATTAATGATAAGAGAGTGAGTGAAAAAACTTATACAGTTAGTAAAACAAGTTACTGTGCAGAATTTCCTAATAAATGCCTATCATTATAAAGACGGAAAATAATTGGATAGAAATCAAACAAATTGATGAAATCTGTGCACCATCGTAACAATATTGTGATAGTTGAAGCACTACTGATTGAATAATCATAGTAACCAACACTTTCTATGTGGTTGTATGGAATATATATTGGATAAGCTTGTGTACACGAGCCTTCCAATCTATATATATAATTCTCTTGCGTAACGTCCAAATTTGGCTGTATTTCTGTGAGCAGAATGGCAACGACTTCAATCACCAATCTTCTAAATGCACTGTATGCACGAATTTCCAGCCAATCACAATATATCTTTTGAAATTTGACTAATACATCTGGCAATAGCAACAACTTGGATTCGCTATATTTTGTTTTTCTTATTACAATCTACAGATATAAATTATTGCCTATTTAAAACGTATTGATTTAATAGTTACGATGATGCAAGAATAAATAGATCCAAGATGTGTACATTTCTTTTAGATTAGAATTCCGGATAAATCAGACTTTTCGGAAAAGTTATCTGCTGGAACATGTTCCGGAGGTCGCCGGATTGCATTCAGCGCTAAATCGTCAATTTTAAAAAAAATCGCTAAGAGGCGTTGTGCAGTAAATCTGAACCTATACTCATCTTTAATCAGTGCAAATTCAGCTATTACGAATTAAAAACTATCAAAATAACGAATAAAACAACCCACTCAACTTCAAAATCTCGTACGAAAATTTAAAAAAAAAACTATTGGCGAAATATGGCTAATTTTCTCGCCAAATTTGATTTTCAAAAAATTCCGGTTGATTAAATGCTGGATAATTGACCTTTCACTGTTTTATTTTATTTTCTAAGTACCGCAAAAAAGATTAAGTGAACATATGATTGCTTCGTTAAGAAATTTCGATAAGCAACTTTAATTATTTTGGCGCTTCATACAAAACCAGCCCGAAAATTTTAATTGTTCAATGAAATAACCGATCTTTTTTAAATATATCTACAAAACTGTTTATTTTTGTTGTTTTCCAAGAACTTTCTACTACGTTGCCACACTGTCCCTGCTTAAAGCGTCTCGACAGCAACAGAATAATGACGTGGCAAGTATTCTGACTCTTCATAAATAATAAAAGGTTCAGTTTCATGGCATTATGCAGATGAAATAGCTTTGTGCTAGGGCATATTTTAAATGCTTCTCTTTAAGGCGAGCAAAGCGAGCCAAGGGGGTTGGCGAGCGTCAGCGAGCAGGGGGCGGTGCCCCCTAGTATATCATTATTTGACATAACTGAGATCCAAAAACAGGAGACTTAATTGAAAGTGTTGGGGTTTTTGTTTGGTTATTCAATCAGTAGTGTTTCTACCATCAAAATATTGTTGCAATGGTATATAACACAAATCTCTTAAATTTATTTTATTTCTATGATTTCTTCATAAGTTCGTATTGTTACATTGTAACAAGTATGGTTACTGGAAAAAGCAATATCTAATTATAGGAAATGTTCAGTGACAATCTAATTGATAATGTAATACAAATAAAGAAAAAGAGTGAGTGACTAGAGTGCAATTTTCAAATAAGTATGTCTTGAGTTTATTGTACTACAAACAATCTACATTACTACATTGCCACTATGCTGAGTTTGCTACAAAGTACCCATCAGTAAATCTGTCCGCAGTCAACATTCACAACGACATGTGTAGATGCTACAGATATGAGCTATAAATCCAATTGAAAGCATTTGCAAAGTTAATAAGTATATCAAACCAAAACCAGCTATTCCGATTTAAATATTTTAATATTTTGAAATCACATCGAAATGAATTTCGAGCAAGTTAATTTATTTTCATTTATATGATGATATCCAAATAATAAACAAGTAGGCTTGTGACTGCAACTGTCCCTAAAAGACCGCTTCTACAAACATTTCATGTAAAGTCAAGATGTCAAACATGCACATTGGCGATATTTATGAATGGAAACCTCTTTTGTGGTTGACGGAATACCAAAACATAACCCTGCTAGTTTGGAATATTTAATAAAATATAATGGGGCCAAGTGGAACAGTTTGGCCACAAATTGTAACAAAAGAAATTTTTAATCGTATATCCAACTTGTAATCTGATATCTCTATAAGTAGTCAATAATTTTGATACCCCCCCCCCCTTTTTTTTAGTTCTTTTTTCCCAACCTGTTCCAGAGAGGTGGTTATGTACGTGGAGGCAGGTACTAGTTCACTAAGTCCTTCCTTTCCACTCCCAGCCTGGAGTTCAACCAACCAAGTAGCCAATAAGTAATCTACCATAAAGTCCGGAATTTCCAAATAAATGCCTATCATTATAAAGACGGGAAATAATTTGATAGAAATAAAATAAATTAAAGAAATCTGTGCACCATCGTAACAATATTGTGATGGTGGAAGTACTACTGATTGAATAATCATAATAACCAACACTTTCAATGTGGTTGTATAGAAGATATATTGGTAAGCTTATATACACGCCTACCAATATATCATTGTTTAATATAACTGAGATCCAAAAATAGGAGACTTAATTGCAAGTGTTGGTTTTTATGTGTACACAATCAGTAGTGTTTCCCTAATCAAAATATTGTTGCGATGGTAAATAACACAAATCTCTTACATTTATTTTATTTCTATGATTTCTTTATAGGTTCGTACAGTCGGTGGAAAAAATATATGAGCACCGGTACCCCTTTGAAATTTTATCTAAAGTGGATTTAACTTTTTTGAATACAACAACTCGATATCCAAAGTTTCGAGGTGCGTTTTGAAAAATTTCTGATTCTGTTCTTGTCACTTGGTACAAGGTAAGTACACATTATTTTTAAAGTGGAATTCCTAATAAGAATCGTTCCCTATACTCTCTATGCTATCCCGGTACATTTAGAAACTACTTTCTTTATAGAAATTAGTTTCTAAATGTACCGGGATAGAAGATTGTAACATAGAGAGTATAGGGAATCTTCAAATTTTGTGAGTAGGTATTAAAAAAGATCACTTAATGCACAGTCTCCATCTTTGGGTCTTTTTTAATCATTCATCGTGTTTACGAAACGTCAAGTTGATTCTGGGTTCCATCGTCCTCGATTTGGGTAATTCGTGATACCACATCTTGTTGGTAGGGTGTTTCATGACCAAAAGACTGCCGTCGTGCAGCCTCATTTTGACCGGTTTGTGCTCTCGTCTCGAAAACACAAACAGTCTTTGCGCCCCCAGTGAAATACTGGCAATGCTCGAGTGTCTGGAAATGCACGTTTCGTCGTCGCGATGTTTCCCAATCTTGTCTTTTCCAGAACCATATCGATTGACCAACACAAAATTAAACGCTTGCCCTGTCTGTTTCTCCACCTTGGATTTAATCTCTAGCAAGGTGGGGGTCCAGGGCTCTGCACGTAACGTCAGGCCGCTGAACGTATAAGTCATACCGTCGTTTCCGTAGGCCGCCACCCGTCTCGGAATCGGGAACGTTTTTCCATACACGGTAACGCAGGGATCCAAGTACACAATTTCCGATTCCAATCGTTTAAAGTATTGTGCTGGATCCATTAAAAATTCAGGTATATAGTCGATATTCAAACCTTGACACATGTCGTTTTCAATTCTTCTTAATTCTCTACCACCGTTGTGTACATTCAGCTGCAAAGTTTATTTCGGTTTTCTCTTATCCAAGAGTGGGAAATGATTTGTTTTAAAAATTATACAAGAGACTTGATTCCTTAAAAAAACTAAGTATCAGAGTGTGTTATTTGTTTACAACTTACACTAACAATGTATCTTATAATTAGATTTTAAAAATTTTCAATACACACCATCTTTGAAAAAACCTAATTTGTTTACGACTTACAATGTCAGCGAGATTTTTAACCACATTTGCCACGCACTACATTTGAAAAGCGTTATACGTTTACAACTCGACAGCTAGATTTTTAAACAGTATCAATAATTATCATCTTTGAAAAAACATTAACCCAACAATTTGATTTTTTTAAACATTATAAATAATTATTCACACCCTCTTTGATTTTTAAACATTACTTTATTATACAAAATATGTTACACGTCTTTTAATACATTGTTCTACAACCTCTTTTTCCAAAAACACCCAACCTTGGTGCCTTGCCGAACCTAAAAAAATGGGAGAGAGCCGATGCAAGTCCTTGTTTCCAAAGACTCGCAACGAGCTCTCTCCCATTTTTTTAGGGGTCAAACCCAAACTCAATGTCTAATCAAATCAAGGGGAATTGGCACTATCCGCATTATACCTCCGACTATAGCTTTGAACCGTAAGCATTGCTCCTGGCAGTAGCTACATGTCCCCAGGAACCTCGACGTGGCCACGATAATAATAGCCTTGATATGCGTCAATGGCTCCGACTCTGGCCACGTCTCTTGTGCCTTTTTAAAAGCAATTTTGCTTTCTTCGTCGACGACGTACAAAGATTTCCCCCTGAACGATTTTAAATCGTCCAGGAGATGAATATCCCAATCGGGATCACTGTCCTCACAACAGCTAACGTGCCCGTTGGTAAGCACGTAACTCTGTTGGTGGGCCGCGAGGACAAGGATTCCCTCATGGTGGTTGTACACCTGTCGTCGACGTTGAAAACGGGCCCTTTGGATGGAACGGTCCTGGGGGGACATGCATCTTTGCATACCACGTCTTGGAGCAATGACGGATCTGCTAGGCCGGCGGTAAGTAGGCTGGTGGGAAGTAGGCTGGCGGCAAGTAGATTGGGGTGCATAAGTTATACTATTGTCCGGTCTTCTGATAGGTGAAATGGGTCTCTTGAGGAGCAGAGAAGTAGGTCTTCTTATGGGGGAAATTAGTTTCTTGGCGGGCGAGACCTCCGGTATGGGCGAATCTGGCTCGAAATTTAAATAGTCGGTTGTGTCCATGGATGCTGTTTCAATAGACGGCGGAGACTTGCATGACACCACTGGATCAAGACTTTCCAATTTCGGTGGGCAGAGGAAATCTCTCGTATCCTTGAAGGACTCTGGGACTTTTTTCTCTGAACACTTTTTTTCTTTTTTGGATGATGATCTTTTTCGGGATTTGTGGCTGGAAGACTTTTTCGTCTCTAACGTTTCAGTTGTTGGTTGAGAGACGACAGGAGATGTGATTTTTGGTGACTCTGGTTCAGCAGAAAACACAGCATTTAAATCCAAGTCACCAGCTTGAAACGTGGAAGACTCATCTCCATACAATAGCTTGCTGAGGTCTGGAAAAGTGGTGGTAGTCATGATGGTGTAGCGAAAAGTAAAGACTTGGAGAGTAGCAAAAATGACAAATATCCAGGAGCAGGAGAGGTCTTTCTTGTTCAGGAACTGGGTTCTGAATGAGCTTCCTGCAGGAAACGGGTCGTATATATACCACCACCGCAAAAAAAAAAAAAAAAAAAAAAAAAAAAAAAAAAAAAAATATATATATATATATATATATCATAGGCCTTTGGACTTGACCTTTTCACAAACATCTCGAAATATTTGCAAGTGTTTGGTACTTTAACTTTTCACCAGCATCTCGAAAGATTTTCCAAGTGTCCACACAATAGCTTGACAACGTTTTTTTAAACTCTCGTTCTGTTCCCTCTTTATTAACGTTCCATCAAAGACCCCTGCTTGATTTCTTTTTAGATCTAACTTTCTATCAACTTTTGCTGACAATATCTTAAGGCTTGTTAAAGGTTCAAGGCTTTATTGAAAGTCTTTGAAGGTTTAAGGCTTGTTAAAGGTTCAAGGCTTTTTTGAAAGTATGTTTAAGGTTTTTTTAAAGTCTTTGAAGGTTCAAGGCTTTCTGAAGGTTCAATGCTTTTTGAAAGTTTAAAGACTTTTTTTTAAAGATCTTTGAAGGTTCAATTCTTTTTAAAGGTTCGTCAGTTATTTCCAAAAAGGGACTTGGTTCCCTACTCATTATTTATTTATTTTTAAATCATTTCACAACAAACCCTTCAAACACCTTCTCACCCGTCGGAAATTCCACAGTCACGCGGAAAGGCATCATGCAGTCCGAATATACGTCGAGGAGGGAAAAAACACATTGCAAGCGATGCATGCCGACTCTATCGCTGCACACTTGACCGTTTCTCCACTCGTACTTTCCGAAACAATAAGCACATTGCGTCTGAAGGTTGATTCCATGTCGGACGCTCACGTGTTCGTTAAAGTCGGCAAGAGACACGGAGATGAAGCACCGAGGACAATCGAAGCGTTTGGAAGCCAAGCGCTCGTACGTTTTCTTGAAACTGTCGGACATGGCGGGTCAAGAACGGTTGGTAGGAAATATATGACGGCAACTCTTAAAAATTAACCGCAACACTATTTTGTAGAGTCGCGGAACGGCCGGATACGCAGCTACTCGTAGAATGAACCGCAAAACTAGCTTGTAACGGGTTGGTAGGAAAAAAATCTTCAAGTCAATAGGAGAAAATGAATAGGTCCTTCTCGCTCGGGGTTCAGGAAGTAAATGAGAAATCAGCAGGATTTGGGTTGTATTTATACCAATGCAAAAAAAAAAAAAAAAAAAAAAAAAAAAAAAAAAAAAAAAAATCCCTTCTCGTAATCTATTTGCTGTCCACAGAACTTTCTTTCCAGTGGCTAATCTAAAATAACTGTTTGGTGTCTGTAAAGATATCTCAGCCTTTTTGTGATCAATCCCTTCTCGTAATCTATTTGCTGTCCACAGAACTTTCTTTCCAGTGGCTAATCTAAAATAACTGTTTGGTGTCTGTAAAGATATCTCAGCCTTTTTGTGATCAATCCCTTCTCGTAATCTATTTGCTGTCCACAGAACTTTCTTTCCAGTGGCTAATCTAAAATAACTGTTTGGTGTCTGTAAAGATATCTCAGCCTTTTTGTGATCAATCCCTTCTCGTAATCTATTTGCTGTCCACAGAACTTTCTTTCCAGTGGCTAATCTAAAATAACTGTTTGGTGTCTGTAAAGATCTCTCAGCCTTTTTGTGATCAATCCCTTCTCGTAATCTATTTGCTGTCCACAGAACTTTCTTTCCAGTGGCTAATCTAAAATAACTGTTTGGTGTCTGTAAAGATCTCTCAGCCTTTTTGTGATCAATCCCTTCTCGTAATCTATTTGCTGTCCACAGAACTTTCTTTCCAGTGGCTAATCTAAAATAACTGTTTGGTGTCTGTAAAGATCTCTCAGCCTTTTTGTGATCAATCCCTTCTCGTAATCTATTTGCTGTCCACAGAACTTTCTTTCCAGTGGCTAATCTAAAATAACTGTTTGGTGTCTGTAAAGATCTCTCAGCCTTTTTGTGATCAATCCCTTCTCGTAATCTATTTGCTGTCCACAGAACTTTCTTTCCAGTGGCTAATCTAAAATAACTGTTTGGTGTCTGTAAAGATCTCTCAACACTCAGTTGTATCCTCGTCTTTGTAATGAATTGGACAGTCACCCGGAAACCTCCATTTGTATCGTTTCATAACCCGTTGTAAGATATTAACCACCCTGACGTGAGATTTCTGTAACGTATATCTCGTCAAATCCATTGCATTTACAAAACAATTCCCCCTTTCCATCTGATGATTATACCATTCTTCTCGGGTCATGTTTTCGCTTTCGTCCAGAAACATCTTGTCTTCGCCCAGCCACAAAAAGGGTCCAGATTCGTCCTTTTTCACGATACGGGAAGGAACCAAGTTTCCTGCCAAAGGTAACACGCAATTGCGTATATCTAAAGGAATACGAAATCGTTCGACATACAGTTTCTTGTGACGATTTTTATCTCGATAATGTTTCACGTACTGAAAAAATTTACCAGGATCCCTGTCCCGAACTTTATGATCCATGAGTCGCACGATACCGTTTTCAAACAGGCACGCCATAGCGATTCTCGCATGGGGATACATTTGTCGATTGATCCAGTAATGGGCTCCGCGTTTCTCTCGTCCAAGTTTCGAGTCGAGGGTCCCGTTGCAGATGGCTTTGGGATTACTCACGTAATTGAGCACATTTATCAAGTGACTCTGACTCTTGATCTGGCGATGGAATTTGACAATTTGGCCAGAGATTCGTACACCGCTTCGCCACTTTTTCATAAACTCGCTCGTCTTACCAGCCACCACAACCATGTGTCGGTGATGGACATCTTTTCCGCTCTTTGATCCGTCACACAGACACCAATACGGTAGGAAAAAAACATCTTCCAGACCTAACATGGCTTTGGAAAAGACAGACCAAGCATTCGACTTGACCATGAGATGATACCAATTGTGCGTGTCTTTTGAATCCTGGAAATGACGAATAATCGAATAAACTGAATCGCCAAGTCCGCTCTCTTCGGTAAACACCACGTGTTCTTGGTGTCGCGTATATTCTGGTTCGTTTCCAATGTGGTAATAAAAACCACCCCACTGTTTCTGAAAGGCACGTCCTGCCATGTTACGGGCGAAACCTTTCCGAAGGGGTTCGTAGCATGTTTGGCAGGGATCGGAGGAGGCTTCGGGGAAGGATGGCTCTGGATCTTGTGGTTTGCGGAATCTGTGGTATTCTTCGAGAAGAGATTTAATACATTTTTGCCGATGCTTGTTGACAATTTCGCTGCAAGTTTGTCCTCGATTCCAGTCAAATTTTCCGAAACAATAGGGACATTGCGTCCGAGGGTTAATCCCATGTTGGACGTTAACGTGTTTGTCAAATTCGGCAAAAGAAATGTGGATATTGCACTGGGGACAATCGAAGCGTTTTGATGCCCAGCGCTTACAGGTCTTTTTAAAATTGTGATACGTTTGGTTAGCCACCATTATGAGAGTTTCCACAAAAATAATCAAGAGATAGCTGTCGGTAAGGAAAATGTTGTTTCAAGAAAGGTCACGATAGAAAAAAATACAATTGCGCAGAAGAAAAAAAATAGTTGCCGCAAAACAATTTTGTAAAGTCCCGGCAACAGGTACGATAGGTCTCGGCAGAAAATTACTTTAAATCCACGCCGGTATTAGCAACTGTGTAGAGGTCCGTCTGGCTTGGGGTCCAGGAAGTAAATGAGTCAGCCGCAGAATTTGGGTTGTATATATAGTTGGCAAAAAAAAAAAAAAAAAAAAAATTTTTTTTTTTTTTTTTTTTTTTTTTTTTTTTTTTTAATAACTCTATGAGGAAAATCTTTATTCTAATCTTCTATATGTGCTATTACAAGTTTTGATCTTTTCCTGGCAGGCATATCTTCCTTCATCTTTGCAATCTCATCTTTGTGTTCTTGCTTCAATTTTGCAATCTCATCTTTGTGTTCTTGCTTCAATTTTGAAATCTCATCTTTGTGTTCTTGCTTCAATTTTGCAATCTCATCTTTGTGTTCTTGCTTCATCTTTGCTATTTCTACCTTCAATTTTGCAATTTGATCTTCGTATCCTCTCCTCATAATGGACATTTCTTCTTTCAACTTTGAGATTTGATCTTCGTATCCTCTCCTCATAATGGTCATTTCTTCTTTCAACTTTGAGATTTGAGTCTCGTACTCTGCCCTCATTCTCGACATTTCGTCCGTCAACTTCAAGATTCGGACCTCCCCTCGCAATTCTTCCATTTCCTTTTTCATAGTTGTAATCTCGTCAGTCAATTGCCGAACTCGTCGCTTTTCCAACCCCAGTTGATGCTTGGTCTCTTCCAACTCTGCCATGGCACTTTTTAAAATGTCCTCGTGTTGTCGTCTTTCCCTTGCCCTCGAAGCCTTTTCCAACTCGATTTGATGCTTGGCCTCTTGCAACTCTGCCATGGCACTTTTTAAAATGTCCTCGTGTTGTCGTCTTTCCCTTGCCCTCGAAGCCTTTTCCAACTCGATTTGATGCTTGGCCTCTTGCAACTCTACCATGGTACTCTGCAACATTTCACTTTGCTGGCGTCGCTCCCTCGCCATGGACGCATCCCTTCCCTCCACCTCCAATTTCAAAGGCTCAATAGCTTTTCGAATCGCGTTATACGTCTTGACGTGAGATTTCTGAAGAGTATATTCCGTCAGATCCATCGCGTTCAAAAAACAATTTCCCTTTTCCATCTGATACCGAAACCACTCTTGTTTAGACACGTTCTCGAGAGCAGGTGCATTCTCCAGCAACAACTTGTCTTTTCCCAACCACAAAAAAGCCTCGGGACAATCTTCGTTTTCCTTCACGATGCGGGAGGGGGCCATGGTGCCAGCCAAAGGGAGAACGCAATTGCGGATTTTTAGCGGGATCCGAAAACGTTCGACCACCCATTTGCGATTTCCATCTCTCCGAGCTTTCACAAACATGTGAAACTGACTCGGATCCCTGTCCCGCACCATCCGATTCATCAATTGCACCATACCGTTTTCAAACAGGCACGCCATGGAGACTCGTGCATGAGGATACATTTGTCGATTTATCCAATAATGGGCGCCAGGTTTCCCTTGTCCGATTTCCACGGTCCCGTCGCATTGGGCTTTGGGATTACTCAAGTAATTCAAGGTATTGATCAAATGCAAACAACTCTCGATCCGCTTACACACCTTGGAAGTTTGACCGCGGATTCGTACGCTGTATCGCCACTTTTTAATGAAACCGCTCGTTTTCCCCGCCACCACAATCATGTGTCGATGGTGCACCTCGGATGGCAATCCGTCGCACAGACACCAGTAGGGTAGAAAAAATACATCTTTTAAACCCAACATGGATTTGGTAAAGGCCGGCCACGCATTCGACTTGACCATCAAATGATACCAATCGTGGGTGTCCCTCGACTCTCCAAAGTGACACACGATCGAGTACACGGAATCTCCGAGGCCACTCTCTTCGGTAAACACCACGTGGTCCGGGCGTCTAGTGTACTCCGGTTCATTCCCAAAGCGGTGATAAAAACCACCCCATTTCTTGTGAAAAGTACGGCCACCCATATTGCGGACATATCCATTCTGCTCGTAGCAGTCTCGACAAGGTTCGCAGGGAGGCTCTGGCTGCTCGAGCTGTTGTTGTTGTTGGTCTGCCCATCTGAGGAGCGTATCGTATTCTTCGAAAATGGATTTCAAACATTTTATACGATGCTTGTTGACCCTTTCACTGCACGTTTGTCCTCGATTCCATGCAAAAGCTCCGAAACAATAGGGGCATTGAGTTTGGAGTTGGATGCCGTGGTTTTCGCGAACGTGAGCGTCAAACTCCGCAAACGACACGTTCGTGAAGCACTGGGGACATTCGAAACGTTTCGCAGCCCAGCGCTTACAAATCCTCTTAAAATGGACATAGGTGGGATAGGATACCATACTCTAGAGCAACACGTAGGACAGAACTGGAAAAGGGATAAATGTTGAGGGGTATTTATCGCAAGAGGGGGTCCCGCAACAAGGTCACACCGGGAAAAGGTACGGTATAAGAATGGAAGGAGCGGCAGCGGAGGTCCGTCGCAGTTGGCGTCTGGTCAGGAACTGAGACGAGCTCGAGATTTGGGGGTGTATATATACCCCTTCATGAAAAAAAAAAAAAAAAAAAAAAAAAAAAAAAAAACCTATCCCAGCTTACTATCCCGATCTCAAAGGAACACATTTCTTCGAGATATTTTACTTTTCATCTCAAAATGTTCTGTTTTGAAATCTAGTTCTTGGGATCCAAAATATAGTAATTAGGTAAATTTTTTCAAAACTTAAAATTTTTCAAAACTTAAAATTTTTCAAAACTTTAAATTTTTTCAAATCTTAAAATTTTATTTAATTATTATTTTTATTTATTTATTATTTTTATCTATTATTTTATTATTTTTATTTATTTATTATTTTTATCTATTATTTTATTATTTTTATTTATTATTTTATTATTTTTATTTATTATTTTATTATTTTTATCTATTCGTAAAAAAATTAAAAAAACAAAAAGATAAGGTCCAGAAACCTCGCTACGCTCGGTTTCTGGACCTTATCTTTTTGTTTTTTTAATTTTTTTACGAATAGACGTCTTCTTCAAAATGCTTTTTTTTAATTAAAAAAAAAGACTCAAAGTATAATATCTAGGAGTTAAAATTCAATATTCAGGGGTTAATCTGTAGTTTGAGTTGTAAAAAGGACATGAACAGTTTTATAACAGATCGTTAGGTTCTTGTTATTTAAATTTTTTTTCTTCATTTCTTTTTTCTTATTATTTCCGAGACCTCGCTGCCAGGTCCCTCCTAACCCGGTGTACATTTGCATGGTTATTTTGGGAAATCTTCCAGGAACCTATTTCAGAGACATTATCTCCACGAAAACTGATCATTTTAAGCGTTTCAACATGAAATATTTGAAAAAAATTATCAAAATTCGTTTCGACATTAAAAAAAACCTTCTTCCAATCCCTTTTTCGACTAGACCAAGATTGGTTTCGTTCCAAACTATCCACTCTCAGTGATTTTTTTTGTCCTTCATTCCTATTATCTCATCATTTCCTTGACCCGCTACCCTCCTCCCATGGTGCGTACTTGCTACAATACCATCTCGAGAAACGTTTCTGGAACCTGTTTCTGACTCTCCATGGAATCTGACGAAACAAAGACTCTCTAAATTTTCTGCATTAAAAAAAATATGTTTTACCATTCATTTCTCGACTGAACAAGGTTGGTTTCATTTCAACCTCCCCTCATTTAAGCCGACCAAACGGTATAGTGGTTAGCGTGCTGGTTTCTAGACCGCGAGGTTGCGAGTCCCGGCATGGGTGTTTGTAAATGTATCTTGGTTTGTTAAATGACGAAATGTTTCGGCGCGTGACGGCGCCAGATAATCTGAATACAACCAACCTACCCTCATTCAATCATTTCCTGCGACCCACGATTCCCTACGTCGAGTCTCACTTTACCCGAATGGTTACTCTCTGGACTGTACCCTACAGACACCATTCTTACAGAAGGGGTTTGCTCTGAGCGAGGTGACCGTCTCACGGTTGAAAAGACTCGGATGTGTCGAAGCTCATAAATGGTTAAAAGTTGCCACCTCGGGTTTCCCTACGTCAAGTCCCACTCTTTGCGAATGGTCTGGATGGAATGGATCAACAAACGGGGTTGGCCAAGATGTGCGGGAACGTGGTCAAAGCATCCTCTGGACGAAGCCTTGGGGTGATGTAGTTCGGTTAAGCACGAGGGAAGGGGTAACTATACAATAATTGTTCCTTAGGCAGCCTGCCCAACTCAAAAATGAGCCGGGGGTTTCAAACTGAAATACTACTTTTTTTTTAAGTAATGACGCTCGACGTAATGTGTAAAAATTGATATTTTTGAACCAACCCTATCGATTTCATAAATATACTGATTGAAGCACTCTCGATGGGCCACGAGAGGTAAAATTTGTCAAGGAGCCTGGGATTTTTTATCCCAGGGAAAAGGGGTTAAAAAACTAACTTAAAAGTACTTAATTTTTAATACTACATGGAGCGTTTAATGTTTGAATGTTGAGTAAAAATTTATATTTAACGTAAAGGTTGAGGAGGTACGTGTGTTCCCTGTCAAATTATATTTGGATTAATGGAAGCGCTCCGTCTTAGTATGCTTACATTGCCTTGAGAGTGCAAAAAAGAAACTATAGTCTAAAAAAAATTACGTCAATTGGAAATATTATTTCAAAAAGATCCAAATTCCGTAAACTTGCACAACAGCAATGTCCAAAATCAAGATATAATTTTATAAAACTAGTTGATGGACTTTCAAGAGGTTCTCGACGAGGTCTCCAAGTCAAATTGTATCTTACCACGATAAATGTTTAAGTAAAAAAATGCAAGAGTCAGTTAAAATATAAATTTTATTTATTACAAACTAAAAATTGTGAAAGTTCACTGGGTTTCCTCGTTGAGGGTCATGAATTCTTGTTCAAAGAGCGCCAAGAGTTCCTCTTCAAAGAGGATCGGTTCTTCTTCAAAGGATTTCTTTTCAAAGAGGATCGGTTCTTCTTCAAAGGATTTCTCTTCAAAGAGGATCGGTTCTTCTTCAAAGGATTTCTCTTCAAAGAGGATTGGTTCTTCTTCAAAGGATTTCTCTTCAAAGAGGATCGGTTCTTTTTCAAATGATTTCTCTTCAAAGAGGATCGGTTCTTCTTCAAATCTCCTCCTTTTAGATGGGGAATAATCCTCATCATCAGACCATTCATGGTCACCCTCTGTATCGGAAGACCACTTCTCTCTAGATAGATTTTGAACTGCAGAAGCCTTCTCCAGTTCTTCCTCAACCATGTTCAGATATTCGATGATGTTGTGATAATCTTCTAACGTCATTTCTGCAGAGGACACGGTGTTGTGGGGCACTAGATGGGTACTCGACATGGCGTAGCTGGTGTCGGGGAGGTATATTTTCGGAAAGGGTTAGAGTACCCTCGGCAGCAGGAATGAGGAAGTTACCGTCGGGCTTGAGAAGAAATAGGATACGTCCGCTCGAGTCGGTCACTGGGAAGCAAGTGGTTTACCCTCGTGGCCAGGGTTGTATATATATCCCATTCAAAAAAAAAAAAAAAAAAAAAAAAAAAAAAAAAAAATTTTTTTTTTTTTTTTTTTTTTTTTTTTAATTTTAAGTTTTGAAAAATTTTAAGTTTTGAAAAATTTTAAGTTTTGAAAAATTTTAAGTTTTGAAAAATTTTAAGTTTTGAAAAATTTTAAGTTTTGAAAAATTTTAAGTTTTGAAAAAATTCTAAGTTTTGAAAAATTTTAAGTTTTGAAAAATTTTAAGTTTTGAAAAAATTCTAAGTTTTGAAAAATTTTAAGTTTTGAAAAAATTCTAAGTTTTGAAAAATTTTAAGTTTTGAAAAATTTTAAGTTTTGAAAAAATTCTAAGTTTTGAAAAATTTTAAGTTTTGAAAAAATTCTAAGTTTTGAAAAATTTTAAGTTTTGAAAAAATTCTTAAGTTTTAAAAAATTTTAAGTTTTGAAAAAATTCTAAGTTTTAAAAAATTTTAAGTTTTGAAAAAATTCTAAGTTTTAAAAAATTTTAAGTTTTGAAAAAATTCTAAGTTTTGAAAAATTTTAAGTTTTGAAAAAATTCTAAGTTTTAAAAAATTTTAAGTTTTGAAAAAATTCTAAGTTTTGAAAAAATTCTAAGTTTTGAAAAATTTTAAGTTTTGAAAAATTTTAAGTTTTGAAAAAATTCTAAGTTTTGAAAAATTTTAAGTTTTGAAAAAATTCTAAGTTTTGAAAAATTTTAAGTTTTGAAAAAATTCTAAGTTTTAAAAAATTTTAAGTTTTGAAAAAATTCTAAGTTTTAAAAAATTTTAAGTTTTGAAAAAATTCTAAGTTTTAAAAAATTTTAAGTTTTGAAAAAATTCTAAGTTTTAAAAAATTTTAAGTTTTGAAAAAATTCTAAGTTTTGAAAAATTTTAAGTTTTGAAAAAATTCTAAGTTTTGAAAAATTTTAAGTTTTGAAAAAATTCTAAGTTTTAAAAAATTTTAAGTTTTGAAAAATTTTAAGTTTTAAAAAATTTTAAGTTTTAAAAAAATTTTAAGTTTTGAAAAATTTTAAGTTTTAAAAAATTTTAAGTTTTGAAAAATTTTAAGTTTTGAAAAAATATTCGTCCGGCATGGGGGGTCCGACAAAGGGTCCGAGCATGGGGGTCCGAGCATGGGGGTCCGACCATGGGTCCAAGCATCAGTAGGAGCAAGCTGAGAGAGGTCCGTCCAGGTCGGGGTCCGGGCACCGACTGAGCCATCAGCAGGAACCGGTTGTATTTATACTCAATATCCACCCACGCACCAACCAAACTGCGCATGTGCGTTGATAAGTATATATAGAACCCGAATCGTGAGATTGGCTCAGTCAGTGCCCATACCCTGACTTGGACGGACGTCTTTCAACTTGCTCCTTCGATGCAACTTTTAAATATTGATGCCGGAACCTTCGACGGACAGGTTGCCGACCCAAACACTTAGAAAAATTTTCGATACCGGAGAAAAGTTAAAGTCCAGACCCAAACACTTGGAAAAATTTTCGATACCGGAGAAAAGTTAAAAGTCCAGACCCAAACACTTAGAAAAATTTTCGATACCGGAGAAAAGTTAAAGTCCAGACTCAAATACTTAGAAAAATTTTCGATACCGGAGAAAAGTTAAAGTCCGGACCCAAACACTTAGAAAAATTTTCGATACCGGTGAAAAGTTAAAGTCCGGAGCTGAGGAACATGCGACCGACCGGCTTGACATCTGGGATGGGAATGAATCATACCATAGGATTTGGGTTATATATATAGTTAAAAAAAAAAAAAAAAAAAAAAAAAAATTTTTTTTTTTTTTTTTTTTTTTTTAACACTATATATACTACCCAAATTCTGCGGGTACTCAGTCGGTGATCAGACCCCGACTTGGAAGAACGTCTAGATACTTGCTAATGCCGACGTGGATTTCAAGCTTCATCCTGCCGAGACCTGCCGTACTTATTACCGGGACTTTACAAGATACTTACCCAGTAGCTACATTCCCTTCTACGATAAAAACTGGGTTACATTTCCCATCGTAGTCTTTCTCGAGACATTGTTTCTCAAACAACCCATCTCTTTTTTTTTTTTTTTTTTTTTTTTTTTTCTGATATATATATATAACCCAAATCCTGTGGGATACTCAGTCCGTGCCCAGACCCCGACTTGGAAAGACGTCTGCGTGCTCTCCAATACCGACGTGAATTTAAAGCTTCTTCCTACCGAGACCTATCGTACCTGTTGCCGTACAAGATGGTTTTCCAGTAGCGCCCTTCTTCTATAAAAAAACTTTTTTCCCATCTCGACCATTCTCGAGACAGGGTATATATATATATACGACCCCAGTCAAGAGGATACACTCTTCCCGACTGCCAACACACCTCCGCTCCGAGATTCCTGCCGCCAAAAAAATCTTCATCATGTGGTTCAAACTCCAGATTTACAACAACGATCCCATGACTCTGACAGGTCTTATCGGCCAAGACGCCCAAGTCTATTGGAGAGCGAGTGACGTGGGTCGATGCATGGCTTACAAAGCTCCCTCTGGATTTGCTCGCAAGTTTGGCACCCGACGCACCGTCTCGCAAGTCACGCCTCCCGGAACGTGCTCGTATCCCAAGCAGGTGCTTCTCACGTTTCCAGAAATGATGCATTTAGTCTGTACCCGGCTCAATAAAAGTCACGTGCTGGCAGAGCGGATAGAGACCGTGTGGCACAACGGCCTCGTACAAGTCCCCCACGTTTCGATGGATACCAATCCGAATAGGGCCACCGAGATGTGGTTGCACGAGGAAGGCGTACCGGTACAAACCGTCGTGGCTGATCTCACTGTGAAAACAATGGAGTTTTACGAGAGGATCCAGTCCTTCAGCGTGCCGGTGGCAAACGAAGAGTATACCGATTTCTCCATACGAGTGAAATGGGTAACCCACGAGGTGTTTTTGAATACGGGCGACGGACGGAAATTGATGATATCTTCCGGTATGGACTCTTTGGCAGAACACCCGTTGGTGATTGTAGAAGAGGACACCAGCACCGACGTAAAGGAAGAGTGAATAAAGTGATGGTAAATTAAATGTCTCCAGGAACAATAATTTAACATTGTAAATTTTAAAACCCCGACTTGGAAGGACGTCTTTCAACTTGCTCCTTCGACGCAACTTTTGAATGTTGACACCGGGACCTTCGACTGACAGAGGATTCTGACCCAAATGCTCAGTCGGTGCCCAGAGTTGGAAGGACGTCTATGCTCGCTCCTCTCTGCATATTGGTGTCGGGTTGAATGGATGTTGGGAGCCGTTGATAATACAACTTTTGATTTGGAGTGTAATAAAGAAGGTCCAACAAGGGTTTGAAACAGGCTCTCGAAGCTCTGTATCATAAGCATCTTCATCATAGAGACACGTTCCTGTTGCTTAAAAGAGGCAATAGTTATGATTTCCATTTATCGGGGTCGTAAAGACTATACGGATCATAGGAGAGATCACGAAACATACCTGGTAAATATTCCAAAAGAACATGTACGACAGTTTCTGAAACAGTTTGTTTTACGTCCTTATAATAATGCAAGTTTGAGTATAAATGGACGCACAAAGGATAAAACAGATTTCAAAATACATTTTTGCTATTCGTGTAATCGTTTATTGAGTAATATTAATATGGAATTTAACGTTAAAAGAGATTATAGCTGTCGTGCCTGTTGGAACGACAATTATTGTTTATACCATTTAATAACTGAAAGTAACGATTGTCCTGAACATTACTATAGAAATTCTGGAACAATTTGGGATGTTAAACGTCTCCTTATTAAGTTTGCAAATATTAATTCTTCTTTACATTTCTTTATAACTGCACATGTAAATGACAAATACCAAAAACGAATTTCATCAGTTACAACATCTTATTGGCCGAAAATTATAAACAGCAAATGTTTCCAACACTATGAAACACTTAATCTTTACAAGGGGGATTTGAGACGTGTACTAAATACTGAATTTAAAACTTGCTCGCCTCCTACTCTCCAAAAAATATGCATAGATTCTGTGAGAAAAAACTCAATATTAACCAATCGGTTACCAAATACTTTAATTAAACGTTATAACCTACCTTAGTGTAATACGCTGATGATACAACTTTTGATTTGGACTGTAATAAAGAAGGTCCAAAAAGGGTTTGAAACAGGTTCTCGAAGCTCTGTATCATAGACAGCTTCATCACATAGACACAAAAGACGGAAGAATAAAGAGGTGCAGCAAGGGTTTGAGGAAAGGGGTTGAAGCTGCTTCGTGGCCATTTCATACCTCTTGACAGAGATGCAAGGGATGTATAAGTTACGACGTCACAGGACACATTCTGAGACGAGAAAAAAAATTCTAAGACGAGAAAAAAATATTCTAAGACGAGAAAAAAATATTCTAAGACGCGAAGAAAAAAATTCTGGCGCTAGAGGTCTTTGTAAAAATAAAAAAAGTTTGTAGTCAAAACCATAGTAAAAAAAAAAAAAAAAAAAAAAAAAAAAAAAAAAAAAATTTTTTTTTTTTTTTTTTTTTTTTAATATATATATAACTCAAATTCTGTCGGTAGCTCATTCAGTGCCCAGACCCTGACTTGGAAGGACGTCTTTCAACTTGCTCCTTCGAAGCAACTTTTGAATGTTGACACCGGGACCTTCGACTGACAGAGGACTCTGACCCCAATTGCTCAGTCAGACCCATACTTGGAAGGACGTCTCTTCTCTCTCTACTGGTACTTGATAATATTAACTACCGAGGCCAACCGTACCGGAAACCTCAACTTGGACATATTTACTAAAAATATCCCTTGACGGCTGAACCATCCATAACCGATTTTTAAGAAAATGTCTTGTTCCAACATTGAATAATAGCTGACACTATCCTATTTTAAAAAACTGTCTCGTTCCAAGATTGAATAATAACTGAAACCATTCATAACCGATTTTAAAATCTCTAGTGTTCCTCTGAATCCACTACCCATTTTAAAAACTGTGTTGTTACAACATTAAAGGATGGCTGATCTCTCCCGTTTTAAAAACCTTCTTACATTGACTAATGGCTGATTAAAAACTTTTCCCATTTTTTTAAAAAAAATTTATTTGAAAAAATTACGCACCATTGAAAAACCATAGAGTACCCATTACAAGTCCCTTGTTTCAACATTCTTTATCATCAATTCCTTGTTCGGATAAAAGTGCAGACTGAATCAATTCTCCACAAATCGTATCTTTTTAACAAGTGTCTTGTTTCATCCTCCACAGCCCACCAGCCTCCATTGGATCCTCCACCTTCATCTTTAAATATAAAAAAAACGGTCACGTCATCACTTGACTTGGCCGGGGCTCAAGTCACGTGGTTCTTTGCACCACGTGACCCATCACGTGATACTTGCCCGGGGCTCAGTCCCTCCAGCAGTATAAAAAGGGGGCCCCAGAGAAACGCTACTCATTCAACATGAATTCTCTATTTGAAGCAATCTCTGCCACCGTCAAGCCTCCCTGTTTTCCCAAAAACAAACGGGAATGTTACGATTTGGTCGCCAAAGGCAAAGTGCAGCCGTTCCGAGTCGAATTTCATTGCCAAAAAGTGACGCTTCATCTGGAGGGTGAAATGCATACAACACTCATGGTGGACAACTTTACACGGACGTGCTTGGATGCGGCCATCCCGAACCCATTCCGACCCAACGATATCGACTGGGTCAAGATGGAAAGACGGCTTATTGGCCGTGATCAACCGCACCGTAAAAATACGGATATGCGGGTGAGTTTCGTGTTTGACAATACATTTCTTGTCAAATCCCAGTTTACGTTTGGCCAGCGGTCCGTCAAACCCGGGACATTTCATGTCTACCGGACAACCAACGTCCCCCTACTCTTTTACATGTTACCCATGCATAAATATCGGATAGCCGTGAGGATTGATCAGGCTTTTTATTCGATCGACCAAAATTTTTACGATCGCTTCGTGTTACAGCCCCACACAACCTACGTCGTTCCCCCCGGAACCATTTACGTGTTGGTGGCAGTTCAAAAAACGCTTTTCACGCTCGATGTGGTAAAGAGTAGGGTGGATGGAAACGATCCTTGGGAAGCGGTGGAATGGGTTGGCTCGTCTAAACGACACAGTCCTGAAAGGAGAAAGATGGATCCTGCTGGCTCGTCTAAACGACACAACACTCCGTCGTCTAAACGACACAGCTCCAGTCCATCTCTGAAAAGGAGAAAGATGGTAAATGTCCAAGTCCAGACCGAACCATCGAGGAGGGTAGATGCGGCAGTCCAAACGACTTGCGAGGTCGCATTGGAGAATGAACCGGAGCCGTCGTGTTTGGAAGCACCTTCCGTTCCGTCGGACAATGTACTGTCTTTGTCGGATGTCCAAGATATGTTGGACAATTTCTTGACAACGGAACCTCCAGAAGAACTGAGTAGTTTGGAAAATATCTTTGCGGTCCCAGATGAATTTTTAAGTCTGTTTGACGATTATTAAATAAGGTAAGTAGACTACAACACGATGTTTCAACTAGAGTTGTTTGATAAAAACATTGTCTTATGGTTGTTGTTTTTTATTTTTAGAACGTGGAAAGAAAACGATATTATTCAAGGCAGAAACTTGGGGAAATGGTAGCAATTTGATCAAAAAACATTGTTTTTTTGATCATAGGCTGCCATTTCCCCATTTTTTTGCGACGCTCGAGTCACCAACGTTGGTATCTAAATGAATTTTTAAAACAGTGTCTTTTTTTCGTTAAAACTATTATATCTCTGTAAAAAGATACAGTATCTGTTGGTAATTCTTTTTTCAAGTTGACTTTTTATATTTTTTTTAATACGGACACTGTTGGTAATTCTTTTTTTCAAAAAAACAAACATATAGAGCTTACAAGTGGATCCATACAATTTTACCCAAATCTCACTGTTTTCGAATACCACAATGTTGGTCATTTAAACTCAACGAGGGAAATGAATGACGTCCTGTCAGCCACGCCCCCTCCCTCTATATAAAGGAAGCTGGTCGTTCGTACGTTATCATTTGGCTTCTGACATCGAGACATGTCGGTTGCCTGCTCCTTCTGCGGCGTTTCAAACGCTCTAAGCTTGATACGAATGCCTTGTTGCTTGCGCTTCGTACATGCTTTCTGCCATGACTTGCAATTGAATCAAATTAAACCATCGGCGGGTGAGGTTCCCGAATGCATCGTGTGCTGGAAACCCTTGACTCACTTGACGGTGGCCGAGATTAGAAAGCTGTCCCGTCACACTGAAGTCTGCGCTGTATGTTACGAGGATTATGTCTGCGACGAATCCTTTACAGACTGCGATCACTATTTTCACGGTCTGTGTCTGAAACGATGCATCGACAGTGGGCACACGCAATGTCCCGTGTGTCGAAAAGACATTGGCGACGTGGCTTACGCTCGTTTGGCAGACTACATGTGTCGGGCGCGATCGCAAATCTTTTGGAACTTTTTAAATTCGGATCGCTTCCAGACTTTACCGGAAGCCATGCAAACCTTTTTCAAAGTTAAAATACCGGCAGTTTACGACGGACCTTACGAAAACCTTCCGGATTTGGGAATGTCGTGGGGCGAAATCTTACAGGAATTGTATGACGAGTGGGGTCAACATTTTACCGTTGCCCAACGCATACGTTTCCGAAAAGAAATTATCGGGGATTAACGTCATGGCAGGTAAAAAAAAAATGGGGAGGCGGTTTGCTCTCTGCAGCAAAACCACCTCCCCATTTTTTTTTTCACGACAAGACGAGAACCAATGTTGGGGAGAGAGGCGAGTTTCCCAAACTGTTTAATTTTTTACAAGTTGGAACGTTGAAATTCTACAGATGAAATATTAATATTTCGATATTTTTTAAAAAGCGAGAGTTGCAAGCTGTTTAAATTTTAAAAGTGCCTTGCAGATGGATGATTGTTTTTTTTAAATTTACAAGGGTTGGAAAGTTAAAAAAGTTACATTTCCAAGCTGTTTAAATTTTACAGCATGTTTGGTTTAAAATTTTACAGATGAAATGTTAATATTTAGAGATTGTTTTTTGAAATTTACAAGCTCTTGGGTTGGAAAGTTAAAGACGTACGAGTTACATTTTTTTTATATATATATATATAACTTAAAATCTGTCGGTAGCTCATTCAGTGCCCTGACTTGAAAGGACTTCTTTCACCTTGCCTTTCTTCACCTTGCCTTCCTTCACCTTGCCTTCACCTTGCTTGACACCTTCACCTTGCCTGGACCTTCAACGGACAGAGGACCAATTTCTCAGTCGGTGCCCAGACCCATATTTGGTAGGACGTCTCCCTCTCCTCACAAAGTTAAAGAAGGTGCAAGTTGTTTAAATTTTACAAAATGTTTGGTTTAAAATTCTACAGATAAAATATTAATTTAGAGATTGTTTTTTTTTTGAAATTTACAAGGGTTGGAAAGTTAAAAAAGTTACATTTCCAAGCTGTTTAAATTTTACAGCATGTTTGGTTTAAAATTTTACAGATGAAATGTTAATATTTAGAGATTGTTTTTTGAAATTTACAAGCTCTTGGGTTGGAAAGTTAAAGACGTACGAGTTACATTTTTTATATATATATAACTTAAAATCTGTCGGTAGCTCATTCAGTGCCCTGACTTGGAAGGACTTCTTTCACCTTGCCTTCCTTCACCTTGCCTTCACCTTGCTTGACACCTTCACCTTGCCTGGACCTTCAACGGACAGAGGACCAATTGCTCAGTCGGTGCCCAGATCCATATTTGGTAGGACGTCTCTTACTCCTCACAAAGTTAAAGAAGGTGCAAGTTGTTTAAATTTTATAACATGTTTGGTTTAAAATTCTACAGATAAAATATTAATTTAGAGATTGTTGTTTTTTTGAAATTTACAAGGGTTGGAAAGTTAAAAAAGTTACATTTCCAAGCTGTTTAAATTTTACAGCATGTTTGGTTTAAAATTTTACAGATGAAATGTTAATATTTAGAGATTGTTTTTTGAAATTTACAAGCTCTTGGGTTGGAAAGTTAAAGACGTACGAGTTACATTTTTTATATATATATAACTTAAAATCTGTCGGTAGCTCATTCAGTGCCCTGACTTGGAAGGACTTCTTTCACCTTGCCTTCCTTCACCTTGCCTTCCTTCACCTTGCCTTCACCTTGCTTGACACCTTCACCTTGCCTGGACCTTCAACGGACAGAGGACCAATTGCTCAGTCGGTGCCCAGACCCATATTTGGAAGGACGTCTCCTCACAAAGTTAAAGAAGGTGCAAGTTGTTTAAATTTTATAACATGTTTGGTTTAAAATTCTACAGATAAAATATTAATTTATTACAAGCTCTTGGGTTGAAATGTTTAAGACGTTCTACCATGGACAAGCTGTTTAAATTTTACGAGATGTTTGGTTTAAAATTCTACAGATAAAGTGTTAATATTTAAAGATTGTTTTTTTTTTGAAATTGTGCGTGTGCAAAGCTATATTTTGACCAATTAGCAGTCATCTCGTGACGTCACCCTCTTCCCTACGCCCCTTTTCCTATAAAAGCTCAGAGCCTTCCCCACTCCCGCATCATTTCAGCTTCAGACATGTCCTGCGCTTATTGTCTTCTCCGCGACAGCCCTCTGCCCATGGTAGAACTCGCTTGCTGCCAAGTGCTTGTTCATGCCGCTTGTCTTAACTTGCATTTCGGCCACCGGCGACATTGCATTCGATGCGCCCAACCTATAGATCCAATGGACTTAGCGTCTATTCGGATTTTAGGCCGGCACGAGACGACCTGCGGGATCTGTCTCGAGCCGACCGTTTGCAATTTTCGCTATCTGAGATGTGATCATTGGTTTCACGGGTCTTGTTTAGCGAAATGGGTAGAGACGGGGCATGAAAATTCAGAGTCTTGCCCAGTCTGCCGAGAAGAGATCCATTCCGACGATATCATTCACATTTATAAAGTCATTCTTCACATGGCTACTGTAACTATGCATAGATTTATAGAGGGAGAAGTGTTTTCGACCTTACCGACTTCTCTCCAACACTCGATCAGAAGACGCGTGAGGGAGGAATTACGTGAGCCGTGTGAACGCTGCCCTTCGTTTGAATGGTCAACTGAGAAAATGTTGAGTTGGCTGTACATTGAATTTCAATGGGAGTGGAGTGCGGGTGAAAGGAGTTACCTTCGAACGGAGATTGGCAGTCTTCACGTGTGCACAGAGTCTTGCGATTTCGAGGCTTGCCTTCCTCGTGAATGGATGTCTTTTTATCAGGCCCCAATGCAAGTTTCGGGCGTTTTGTGAGGGTCCTTTCGAGGGCAAAAAAATGGGGAAACGGTGCCGGTTTGGGCACCGTTTCCCCATTTTTTTGCGACACTTGCATCACCAACATTGGTGAGGGTATAACTGTTTGAGTCTTTAATTTTTTCAAGTCTGTAGAATTTTTTGACGGTTCAAATGGATTCTTTTAGGGACCGTTTGTTTTAAATGATTCCAAAGTGGGGTATAAATAAAGGGATTAATTTGAAATTGTTCATTTGAAATGATTTCAAAGTGGGGTATAAATAAAAAGATTCTTTTGAAATTGTTCATTTGAAATGATTCCATATTACTTCAATATTATAAATGATTGAAACAAGTATTTCATTGAATTTAAAATTGATAATTTTGGGTAGTTACCAGAAATGTGTTTGCTTTCATATGATATTAAAAAACATTTTAACACATACATTTTTCTTAGATACGTACTTTTAAGTCAGTTTTAGTTGCAATTAAAGACTTGCAATTTTTCTAATCAAGCCTAAAGATATCAATTTAGAAATTTTTAATTTTATATTATGTACCAATATTAATTTCAATATTTTGATATCAATAGTGGTTGTGAAACATTCAAATGAAAAGGTCTAAAAATAAATATTTTGGAGGTTTAAACAAAATGTCGAGAGCCTTACAAACAAATTCATCAATTCCATGCCATTGGCTAACGTATTTTTACCCCCCAAGTGATAGAATATATTGGCATATCTGCCAAATTTAGCATGGTCGGTTGACAGGGTTAATTAATCCAAAGAAACAATGCAAACGAAATTAGCCTTTGAGTCTTGAACACTTGATACGTTTGTTGCCGATGAAAATGCCTATTCCAACTGATAATTTTTTTGCTACTGTCCCCCAAATCTTGGTATAAAACATTCTCCTAGGTGACGTAGATCAACTTACTAGATGACACCGTATCGGATAATTAGTCCTAAGAAACAATAGTAGCGTTTGTAAAAGTGTCAGTGATTGATCCCAAAACTATATAGAATGAAACTTTATAGAATCAACTATATTGTATGTATGATCGTATAACTATCGTATACAAATTATTTTCTATATACGTGTATATATATATTTACTCGACCAACCCTGTTGTCTTAAAATTTGTATTTGAATAAATAATTCTTTAAAAAAAGTTGTAAAGATACATTTTTTAGATTCAATTTGTAAACAACGTTTTTTAAAGATGGTTTGCAATGTTTTAAAAAAATAAAACTGTGAGTTTTTGTTAAAAGGAGTACATTTTTTTAAAAACAAATCATTCCCCAACATTGGCAAGTGGTTCTCATTATTATTTTCAAAATGAAATGGTACATAAATCCCTTTATTGGGGTAGAATATTCCCTCAAACTCGCTCAAACGAATAAACATAATTAGCTATCAATAAAATATTAAAAACTTTTCAAAAACCTTGAGTTGTTGCATTTGTTCAAAAAGGTTAAATCCACTTTTGATAAAATTTTAAAAGGGTACCGGTGCTCATATATTAAATCTACCGACTGTATCTCTTGTCATTTCGTATAATTAGCGATTTTACACTTAAAAAAGCGCTGTAAACTCATTAAACGGTATTTTAAATTTTATTTTAGCTCACCAGGGTAAAGCAGAAGGGTTTAAAATAAAAAATTCTTTAGAAAAATTTCAAAGAAAAATAATGTTATGTCTTTTAATATACTTTAAAAGAGTTTTTATAAGCTATCTGATACAATGCCTTATGTTTAGGGTCACAATACTTTCCGAAGTATTGCTTTTAAAACATGCAAAATATTCTACCAAATTCACTATCTGGCCAAAAGTATCCGGACACCCCTTAAAAAAGTAGTTCTGGCGAGTGACGCAATTTGATACGTAATTGAAAGCTATAAAAGTGTTGGTAGTGGTTTGTCAGATTGTATTTATGCGTTTGTGAAGCAATGAGTAAGTCAAATGAGATTAGTGAGTTTGATCGTGGCAGAATAATGGGATGCCACCTTTGTAGGAAATCAGTTCGTGAGATTGAGGACATTCTACAGAAGCCTAAATCCATTGTGAGTGATGTAATTGTGAAGTGGAAACGTCGAGGCAGTGAAACGGCAGAAAAACGAACCGGTAGGCCGAAAACATTTGGTGAACGTAGACGCAGAACTCTGAAAAGGGTAGTGAAACAAAATCGCAAGTCCTCGTTGGTCGTTGGTGGAAATTTCTCAGGAGTTCCAAAGTTCATCAGGCATTAGTATTAGCAGCAGGACTGTCCATCGAGAGTTAAAAGACTTGGGATTCCATGGTCGTGCAGCCGCTCACAAGCCGAACATCACTCCACAGAATGCGAAGCATCGATTGCAATGGTGAAGAGCTCACCGTCACTGGACTGTGGACATGTAGAAAACTGTTCTTTGGAGTGATGAATCTCGCTTTACAGTCTGGCAGTCGGATGGACGCGTCTGGGTTTGGCGGATGCCCGGCTATGTCCGTTTCTATAGTGACTGCATTGTGCCGAATGTTAAGTTTGGTGGTGGAAGCATAATGGTGTGGGGGTGTTTCTCGTGGTTTGCCCTGGGTCCGTTAGTTCCTGTGGTTGGAAACATGAACTCTGAGATGTATGTGGACATTCTGGACAATGCTGCACTCCCAACTCTATGACAATATTTCGGTTAAGGCCCATTTCTCTTCCAGCAGGATAACTGCTCCATTCACACATCGAGGCTTGCACAGACGTGGTTTGACGAAATGGGTGTTCAAAAACTGGACTGGCCTTCTCAGAGCCCCGATCTAAATCCCATAGAACACCTTTATGATGAATTAGAGCGCAGATTACGTAGGCAGCCAAATCGACCATCTCGACCAAGCACTCACTTCAGATGTGATGGACGCCTGGAAGGCAATTCCTATGGTCACCTATCAAAAATTGGTGGAAAGTCTTCCCAAACGTGTGCAGGCTGTCATCGATGCAAAAGGGGTACCAACATCATATTAATATGTGCCTCAGGACACTCTAAGTCCATACCACTGGGTGTCCGGATACTTTTGGCCAGATAGTGTATTTTGGTATTATTATAAGCTCATTTACGAAATTTGAAGGAAATGCCGCTGTTTTTTTATTATTAATTTCTCGAACTGGGCAAAGCGGCATATTTTTGTAGGAGAGATGAGGGCGGCCTACTTACATTTAAATGATATTTTATCCCATTTATAGAAGGGAGAGGGTGGGGGTCCTGCATACTATTCAGGATGTGAAAAGAAATTTGTGATGTTCTATATTCTGAAAGCAACAAGAATACAGAAGAATACACTAGCATACCTGTCTGGGTCAAATTTTTCAGGGTCCGGATATACTTTAGGGTCTCTGTGGATGGCGTAGAAGGGAATACTGACCATCATGCCTTTTGGTAATATAATTCCAGTGTTTCCTAGCTTGTGGTCAGCTTCAGCTGTACGATCAATCCTGAAAACAGCGTTATTTAACTTCAAAATTTGACCACACATTAAGGAGCTTGAATAAAGCAGAAAATGAAGGCACAAATAAAATAAAAAAATATTATAATTGGTAAGAAATGTACCTAACTGTAAAAAAGAAGCCTATTTAATTCATATGAATCAGAGAAAGGTTGTGTGGGAAACGTGAAATACTCATAAGAACAGTAAACAAAGAAGAGAAATATGCACAAGTTTTAAATTAATTACATCATGATTAAAAAAAAGTCAAAAAAAAAAATTGCAGGACGAATTATACGCAAGAATATAAATGGTTACCTGATGGCTTTGTTATATGGCGTCCATCTGAATTCCCTAGAGTGCATGACGGAAAATTTTAGTTTTAGTGACTAACGACTGTTATATAATTGATTTTATGTGTGAAGATATAGGTAGACATTGCTATTTGACGGACTTTAAAAGTAACATGAGTATAGGAGAATATATATATGGTAGTAGTGAAAGTCCGTAAAAGATTGGCGTTCGATAAACTCTGAAGAGAAGGTGATGTTAAAGTATTTAAAATCGGAAATATACTCCATAAAACTCTGTTTGCGCGTATAGATTGGTATCATCATCGATATCGGAATTTTCTGGGAGAACCTAGATTGTACATAATTGTAAAAGACATATGAAAGCCAGTAGTATATCAGATTAAAGTACCACCCTTTGGAGAAATTTCCATGAAGAACAAACGTATTATCAAAGGACGAATTATAAACGAAATACAGGAAATATAAGAAAAATAAATTGGCCATTTGGTGTTACCAGTAAAAAATAGAATACTTATTCCCGAAATATACCAGCTGGTCAGTGAATCAGAAATCTAAAATCAGTATTTTATTGGAAAACCTTGGGGAATTGACTTGACTTGAATAAGATTTTAAATTTTAATTACATCATTCACAGTATAAAAATTATATTTATTAACGTGAAAAAATGCACATGAATGCGATATTATAATAAACATGCATAACAATAATAGAGAATTACATATAATGAATGAAGATGATGGGAATTAGTAAGAGTATAAACTTTAAATGGTACTTACTGAATAGACTTGATTTAACAGAATAGATTTGAATTAGTTTTCGATTGTAAAATAAGAAGTACCCAAAAAAGGGGTTTTGATTTAGTAAGCACCAATGATTTCAAGATGTCTACTCAACAACATCCGAATCGTCTGCACCCTCACTAGTTAAAAATGTAAATATAAAAGAACAAGTGGCTCCCTCTTCTGGCGGGCGGCGGACTTAACTCAACAAACCTATTAAGCAAATTTCAGCTAGTACAAGTGTTTGGGTACATATTCTAACTAATTTTGAAATAATTCTACAAATAACTGGTTAAATATCAATTACAAGCCAATGGAGTGTCATTCCTGATGGGATTTCTGACGAATAAACGAGCTTTAATTTCACTTCCATATACATTTGCATAAATATTCTCCCGAGTTCTCGCATTCACTTTTAGCCATGTCTTATAAATATGCTGATCAATTTAAAGGTTTTAGTTATTTTGTAAGCATACCTAATAATTGGTGGGTACAGCCTCAGAGTTTCCGATATGACGTTGTCTAGATACTTCATGTGCTGCAGGGCTTCATAATTCAGTTCGCCCTGAAAATGCAAGTTTTCCTCATCAAAAAAACCTCAAAAAATGCTAACTATTTGTATTTCTGAGACTTAATTTAAAATTAATAGATACTTCAATAATTATGTGTGCAAAACTAGTCAGCAAAAATAAAGAAAATAGTATTTTTAAATATTTTTCGAAAATATAACATCAGTGAAAAAACCCGTCTGCTTTGTACTTCAAACGCTGTTTTCTCAAAATGCTGTTTTTTTTATACAAATGTACCTTTTTCTCAAGATCTACTCAATATTTCGCTTTGAAATTCTTTTTCCTGGTACGTATTGTTACACAAACAAACATATGCTTTTACAGAAATGTTGGTTTGATTTTGATTTTTTTTTAATTCCTAACCATGTTTTTTTTTTTTTTTTTTTAAATTTCATAAAAAAAATTTCAAAACATCATAAATTGTAAACAAAATTTTGTTTTTACAAAGGCATATGTCAGTCTAAGTAAAAGTGTTTTAATATTGTATATACAAAATTTTAAACCAATGCTATGAGTAGTTTCGGAGAAAAAGGTACATAAAAAAAGGCCTTTTTAATGTGGACTAGATAGAGCTTCCGATCCCCATAGCCATAAAATGAAATTCGTTCAAGCATTATAATTAAGTATAGAAAACTATGCGTTTGTTTTTTTATTTTTATCATTTATTCCTCCAAGCAAATTAAACCTGATGGGTTTTATTTGGGCAAATTAATCGGCATGTACCGTAGTACCTAACTTTTCGGTACTGATTAAAGCATTTGAAATGTTTTGTAATTTTTCTTTAAAACACCAGGGAAAATTTACGAAACAAATTTAAACGATAACATTTTCTAGAACACTTTTAAGTAAGAGCAATTAAATGTTTTGTTCCAGTGAGTATGTAAAAGACTTAACGTTTACTTTAACCCTATGTCCTGCCAGTTTTCCCACGGTACTGTATTAATTTAAATACTTTGAAACCCATTAGGACTTTTAAAGTCCACTTCTATAAAGTTCGTTCTACAATAGTTGGACTGAATTTCAAATAAGTGGAGTTCAAAGTTGGTCTCAAAGCGTTTAAATTAAAATTTTAAACGCTTTGAGACCCATTAGAACTTTATAAAGTCTAGTTCTATAAAGTTCGTTTTACAATTGTTGGACTGAACTGCATGGTAATGGAGTTCAAAGTTGGTCTCAAAGCGTTTAAATTAAAACTTTAAATGCTTTGAGACCCATTACAGCTTTAAAGTCCCCTTCTATAAAGTTCGTTCTACAATTGTTGGACTGAACTTCATGGTAGTGGAGTTCAAAGTTGGTCTCAAAGCATTTAAATTAAAACTTTAAATGCTTTGAGACCCATTAGTGCTTTAAAGTCTCCTTCTATAAAGTTCGTTTTACAACTGTTGGACTGAACTTTATGGAAGTGGAGTTCAAAGTTGGTCTCAAAGCGTTTAAATTAAAACTGTAAACGCTTTGAGACGCATTATGACTTTAAAGTCCACTTCTATAAAGTTCGTTCTACAATTGTTGGACTGAATCTCATAGAAGCGGAGTTCAAAGTCGGTCTCAAAGCATTTAAATTAATTACAGGAGAAAACAGACGGGACATTTAATATTTTGTCATTATGAGAACTTGGTGTTATAGGACATTTACTTTTGATTCTTCGAGAGCCTCATCGATTTCTGTCCTCAGTCTGTCCTGTATGTGAGGATTGAGAGCCAGAAGGTAAGTGGCAAAGGACAAGGTTGAAGCAGTCGTGTCATATCCCGCTATGAAAAAGGCCACGCACTGAGCCACTAATTCATCCATGGACAGTTCTGTATCAAATACAAGGACACACTAGCATTACGACATACATTGTTTTATCATACAACATTTCTGCAAATAACAATTAGCGTATAAAAGTATCGTTCATCAAGTGAGACCTTACTTTTTGTTTAAAAAAAAACTAGGGTTGTGGAACTATCACACAACTTTCAATTACACTATAAAACTGAAGTGGATTTGTGTCATTTACCATTTTTATATTTTCATCATTCATTTAGCAAAGATGGCCAGTTTGGCGATATTTTCTGCCATAGTTCTTGTATGGGTCTTAAAAAAAAACCTGCTAAAATGATGATTTTAGCGATATACTTTCTGATAATCCTTATAGTATCCTTTATTATAAGTGCAAAACTGAGGGGAGAAGAAAAAACGATATGCTCGATAAAAAGGTATGCTCAAGTAAAGAGAGCTCTGTGTTAAAGGCATTCGTTTTTCAACTTTTTAAGCCATTAAAGCATTTTTATGGGAATTTCGGAGGTGGAGACCTTTAGAACACCTTAAGAGGCATTGCACCTTAAGAGGCAAAATACTAAAATGATAAGTTACATAAATCTACATCAGCAATACAGTGTAATTGAAAGTTGTGCGATGTTCCACACCCCTAGTTTCTAGATCACTTTTTGTGAAATCAGGATATTCCAAACCGTGGAGAAATGCAAAAAACTCAATTTTTTTTTTTTTTTTTTTTTGGACCGAATACTATTCTTTCATTATCCTATGTGTACATATGGGTAATTGAAAGTATTAACTTAATTGGATGGTGGGTCCAATGCCATTGTTTGAAATGGGCAGTTTCTTCTCCTGAAGGTATGCCTTTTACGTGCATGTAGGAGAAGAAAGTGAATGGATGATTTTTAAGGGTTGACTCAAAAGGAACTTAGAATCAGATTGTTTTCGAATGTGAATGCTGAAATTCGAAGTAAAAGAAATACGAATCTAAACTCAATAACCGAAGAAGATAGACAAAATTTTGTTTGTAGAAAAGTAGACTATGACTTATCCTTTGTTTGGAAGAAGACTGCACAATTCAAAATTGTTAAAGTTTTTGCTTAAAGACGATTTATATTAAGCGCGTGTTTAGTAGGTGGGATTCGGTGATATTTTCACACGTAATTATACTTTTAGCTTATTGGAACAGAGAACTCAAAATAAATTTCGTACGGATATTTTTATTTTATTAATCTTTATTAATTGAGATAATATGTTACGGTAATTTGAATCACTATTTTCCGATTATCAAGTACGTGTAGAATGATAGATTTTTTACAATTATATTTACACCATTCAAAATAGTGCATAATCTATTAGTCTCCAAGCTTTTACATAGTCAAGGTTCTTTGTATGAAAGTATTCTGATAGAGGAGCTATTATTTTTCAAATTATTTTCATATAAGAAGGTAACTTGTTTTTAACTAATTTCTCAATCAACTGATCCAATTGGAATATGGAAGCCACGAAAAGGCAGTAATATCTCACTTCCATAAAAACCCTTCCAGACCTTTCGCGGTTTGTGCGATCCATGAGAAAGAACTAGTGGTCAGCGATATATCGATACGACGATATTTTTTTAAATATATCGATAGTAAAAATATCGATAAAAGTGACTGATGTATCGATATTTTCAAATATTTTTAGATTTTTGATTATAGTTTTGTAGTTCCAAGTATTTTTTGATTTTCTTTACTCCCTTTTCAAAAACTTCAAACCTAAGGTTTGGACTTGGCTGAGAGACAGTTAAAATGGCACCCTAACAAAAAAGAAAACGTGATGTAATGGAAAGATAAGATCATTTATTAGTGGTCATTAACTTAGCTCTGTTTCTATTGCCAGCGTGTGCCAGGAATTTGCATTTAATTTTAAATATTAAAAACATCTTCTATATCAGCAAAATATGCGATAAACTACTTTTTAAAATTTCTGCTTTAAAAATGAATGTGAATTTATGCATTGACATCCAAATGTATTTTATTTATTCTGATTGATAATATAATTTACTTATTAAAACAATTTTTGTAATTTATTTATTAAAGCAATTTTGGCATAAATTCATGAAAAGTAGAAATTTGCCCCGAAAATCTTTGGAGAAAAAAAAATCATGTATCGATATATCGATAATTTATCGATATTTTTTCTATGCAACGGTATAGTATCGATATTTATTTTTATCGATTTTTCCGACCTCTAGAAAGAACATCTCAAAAAAAAAAAAAAATCCCGTAACTCTTCCACTCTGAGCATATTCACTTATTAAGGACTTGTGCATTTTGTGGTCGACCTGGATAAACGAAACTGACCTCCGGATATTTCCAAGAGCAGCGGAAGAAAAGAAAAAAAAAAAGGGCCCAACAATTTTTAATCATTGCCCTACACAAGGCACTCCTACTATGAATTTATCCCCTTTCCAAAATATTAGAAAACCAAACTGTCATCTAAGGGTTGCCATTTGAACTTGGGCTTTTGGAATAGGGACCCCCATCTATTTTTGTTATTCATATTTTCTTCGTAGAAACCCCTTTTTTTTTTAAATTTCGTTTTATGACGTATAGACGGCGAATTTATTTCCAGGCTGTACATGATTTTTGTTAATAGACTGGGAGGCGACTGCAGTTTTTGGACCCCATCAAACATCATTCTGAATTTTTATAGAAATCGGAGAAAAGTGAGTAGATTACGAATCCACTGGTCTGCCGTGGCAAAAATGGTTGAAACTGGTCAAAAATCGACTTTAAATAAGTTGAACTAAATCCAATTGCCAAATGCGCCATAACTTGCCAAATAATGAGTATTTTTTTTTATTTGGTAACCCTCACTCTTTAATTATCAATTAAAAAGGTTGCAGTCTATTCGGATGTTTGGCTATAGCTTACTTGCATCTTACACAAATGAGCCAAATTGGCAATAAACATTACGTCTCTGATATCACCAATTTGGCTTACTCTTAAAAGATACAAGTTTTCCGAGCCAGAGATCAGAAATCGTTTGCTCTTTTCCTCATTTAAAATCAAAATGCAGTGGGTTGCCAGACGAAATATTTTGTTCTCTTTTGGGCAAGTTATAACATATTTGGCAATCTGATTTTAGTTGAACTCATGCCAAGTCTATGTTTGATCAGTTTCGGCCATTTTTGACACGGCAGACGAGTGGATTCGTAATCTACTCACTTTTCTCCAAAAGATTCCGAATGATGTTCGATGGGGTTCAAAAATTGCAGTCGCCTCTCGGACTATTGTGTGTTATCAAAACATATAGTATCTTAAATGTTATATTTAAACGTTGTTTCTTAGTGACGATCCCTTTTTCTCCCTTTATACAAAATCAAAATTGATATATTATAAACCAATTTAAAGACTAAGACCTCTACTTCTGACATATAGTTTATTTCTAATTGCACATTGTTATATTTGTATGAAATTCGTTTGAATTTTTTCCTCTTACTTTATGAGAAGGGACTTTATGTAAATAATATTTTGGTACTCTATGTAAAAGGTATTTTTGTTCTCTATGAGAGGGTGTTTTGGTACTCTGTGATAAGGAACTCTATGTAGAACAGCGTTTGCCACAGACTTAGAAGCGGGCCGTATGATGTATATTAGAGCTTTTCGCGGACCGGATACACCAAAAAATATGTATCTTAGCATTGATTATTATAGTTTTAATTGCAAAATAAAATAAAGTATTATTAAGTAGAGGACTACAGTAACTTACTTTTGGATGTGACGTTCTTAAGGATGTGTGGATTGACGTCTTCTTGCATCCCGTAATTAGAGGCTATGTCACTCTCCTTTTCTGATAAATCAGACTTCGGATCATCTTCCACCTCTTTCGCTGTGTCCATCAGCAGTTGCAGAAAGTCGTTTCTGGTCTGCAATTAAAAAATGAATGTTAATTTTATTTACACGAATTTTGTTAAAAATATGCACCTGTTCAAGTTTTTCCATTTTAATGCATCTTAAAATAAGTTAAGAAATATATGTCTTAGCTTAAGAAAATACAATATGTAAACAAGTCATAATGTTACTAAAAAAAACCACTTCCAAGCAAGTTTCTAATAGAAACATAATGCCTGGATAACAAGCATGTACAATTTTTCAAAATCTTACCTGAAATCTCTCAATATTAAAATTGAAGACATGTAGCAAAATCTATACCCATTTGTTGTCTTATATAATAGGAAATGTCGTCAGGTTGCTAAGTTTTGGGGACAAACTTGGCTAAAAAAATTGTATATCAAATCGTATCTCTCCCCATTAAAATTGAAGACATGTAGCAAACTCTATACCCATTTGTTGTCTTATATCATAGGAAATGTCGTCAGGTTGCTAAGTTTTGGGGACAAACTAGGCTAAAAAAATTGTATATCAAATCGTATCTCTCCCCATTAAAATTGAAGACATGTAGCAAAATCTATACCCATTTGTTGTCTTATATAATAGGAAATGTCGTCAGGTTGCTAAGTTTTGTTGACAAACTTGGCTAAAAAAAATTGTATATCAAATCGTATCTCTCCCCATTAAAATTGAAGACATGTAGTAAAATCTATACCCATTTGTTGTCTTATGTAATAGGAAATATCGTCAGGTTGCTAAGTTTTGGGGACAAACTTGCCTAAAAAAATTGTATATCAAATCGTATCTCTCCCCTTTAAAATTGAAGACATGTAGCAAAATCTATACCCATTTGTTGTCTTATGTAATAGGAAATATCGTCAGGTTGCTAAGTTTTGGGGACAAACTTGGCTAAAAAAATTGTATATCAAATCGTATCTCTCCCCATTAAAATTGAAGACATATAGCAAAATCTATACCCATTTGTTGTCTTATATAATAGGAAATGTCGCCAGGTTGCTAAGTTTTGGGGACAAACTTGGCTTAAAAAATTGTATATCAAATCGTATCCCTCCCCATTAAAATTGAAGACATATAGCAAAATCTATACCCATTTGTTGTCTTATATAATAGGAAATGTCGTCAGGTTGCTAAGTTTTGGGGACAAACTTGGCTAAAAAAATTGTATATCAAATCGTATCTCTCCCCATTAAAATTGAAGACATGTAGCAAAATCTATACCCATTTGTTGTCTTATATAATAGGAAATGTCGTCAGGTTGCTAAGTTTTGGGGACAAACTCGGCTAAAAAAATTTTATATCAAATCGTATCTCTCCCCATTAAAATTGAAGACATGTAGCAAAATCTATACCCATTTGTTGTCTTATATAATAGGAAATGTCGTCAGGTTGCTAAGTTTTGGGGACAAACTTGGCTAAAAAAATTGTATATCAAATCGTATCTCTCCCCATTAAAATTGAAGACATGTAGCAAAATCTATACCCATTTGTTGTCTTATATAATAGGAAATGTCGTCAGGTTGCTAAGTTTTGGGGACAAACTTGGCTAAAAAAATTGTATATCCAATCGTATCTCTCCCCATTAAAATTGAAGACATGTAGCAAAATCTATACCCATTTGTTGTCTTATATAATAGGAAATGTCGTCAGGTTGCTAAGTTTTGGGGACAAACTTGGCTAAAAAAATTGTATATCCAATCGTATCTCTCCCCATTAAAATTGAAGACATGTAGCAAAATCTATACCCATTTGTTGTCTTATATAATAGGAAATGTCGTCAGGTTGCTAAGTTTTGGGGACAAACTTGGCTAAAAAAATTGTATATCAAATCGTATCTCTCCCCATTAAAATTGAAGACATGTAGCAAAATCTATACCCATTTGTTGTCTTATATAATAGGAAATGTCGTCAGGTTGCTAAGTTTTGGGGACAAACGTGGCTAAAAAAATTGTATATCAAATCGTATCTCTCCCCATTAAAATTGAAGACATGTAGCAAAATCTATACCCATTTGTTGTCTTATATAATAGGAAATGTCGTCAGGTTGCTAAGTTTTGGGGACAAACGTGGCTAAAAAAATTGTATATCAAATCGTATCTCTCCCCATTAAAATTGAAGACATGTAGCAAAATCTATACCCATTTGTTGTCTTATATAATAGGAAATGTCGTCAGGTTGCTAAGTTTTGGGGACAAACGTGGCTAAAAAAATTGTATATCAAATCGTATCTCTCCCCATTAAAATTGAAGACATGTAGCAAAATCTATACCCATTTGTTGTCTTATATAATAGGAAATGTCGTCAGGTTGCTAAGTTTTGGGGACAAACTTGGCTAAAAAAATTGTATATCAAATCGTATCTCTCCCCATTAAAATTGAAGACATGTAGCAAAATCTATACCCATTTGTTGTCTTATGTAATAATATATGTCATCAAGTTGCTAGGTTTTGGGGATAAACTTGGCGGGAAAAGTCGTATTTCCAAGTTCTAATCCATCATCTCTATTTACAACCACTATATACACTACGCATAGAGTTAATATGATAGATCAATATGGTTCTTTCAGGTAAATATCAAATATCTTCTTGTTGGAATTTCTAGTTAAATTTTATGCGATCTTGTCGATTTCTTGATGTATGACACTCGTCTGTATCATTTAGACCTATCCAACTTTGAATTAATTTTAATTAGTTATAGTCAAATTTTAGTATGGATGTTCAATATTCATATCGAGGAGACCTTTCGCATGTATGTTTAGGTCTGGGAATGTTGACCTTAGATAGAGGGACGGATAGTGGATGGTATAAGCAAAATTCGCAGAAATTCCGCAGCCAATTTATTTTACCAAATAATCTATAGCACAGAACTATCATTTAAAGCTAGTAAACATTATTGGTGTCAAATTTCGTCACCTGTCCTGTCCTCTTCCTCTCTTCGATTATCTGAAACGTCATTTGCCTGAAATATTCCATCACATCTGGAGGAAAGAATGTGAACTTGAACAGTTTCATCAACGGCGGGAAACACACTGGAAAGAAAACGAGTTGTTCAAATGTCGAGTGAAAACCAGTCAACGCGCTTTTCCAAAATTAAAATTGCAGAAAAACAAGATGATATTTAGTATTTAAAGAAAGATGATCGAAAATAGCTGAAACCTTTAATTTCTGACCGCAATATAAGTCGTGTCGCTTTTCTCATGATGCTGTATTAATTTAAACGCTTTGAGGCCCGTTAGGATTTCGAATTTCACTTTTATGAAATTGGTTCTTCAATTATTATATGATAGCACAAGCTTATTTTTCTTTGAAAACTTCCTAGAGACAAGTATACAAGACGATGTAAGATCAAGATGGATGCCTAGTAGATTGAAAATCATCCACATATTTGCATGTAAAAAGAAATAAGCTTGTGCTGCCATCTATCAATTGAGAAACGAACTTCATAGAAGTGGATTTCAAAGTTCCAATGGGTTTCAAAGCGTTTAAATTCATACAGTATCATGAGAAAACATACGGGACTTCCCAAAAACTGAAGGAAGATCCGTCAGTAAATAAAGGATTAAAAGTGTTTCCATTTAGAAGAGGAATTTTGTAAGGATTCAAAACTTTAGTCATATTATAATATTACACAAGAAAATATAATTTCAACAGCAAAAATTTGTTAAAATTCTTAAGAGTTTTAAGTAATGAATTGTCCCGTCACAGGGACTATAGTAAAAAGGAGCTGCCTTTATTTTTGGTCCCAAATCACTTTTTGGTAGATTTAGAAGTATGAAGCAAAGACCCATCAAGTAGTAAAAATGGCAACTTGATCACTAAAAATAATTTACAATTAATTAGTGATGCGTGAAAAGAGCTGTGCTTAGAAGTTTTTTTTATTCCCCGCCCCCCCCCCCCCCCCCTGAAAATTTTTACAAATTGGAAATAACACATCTTCACTTCTTCCACCCTCTAAAATATTTCCTCTTTGACTTTAATATTAATTTTTCCAATACCATGTTTCTTAAATTTTAACCTTTAACTGCTGCGGTTGGGTAGTTTGATGTTTTTGGCTCAAGGGCAACAAGTGGTTCATTTTTCGAAACAAATTGGTAAATGTCAGCATAAGAAATATTATCAGAAAAATGAATATAAAGGTCAGAGGTAAAATATTTTAGGGGTTGGAATCATTTCACAAAGAATGCCTCGCGGTCTGTCAGACCGCATACAGCAGTTGAAGGTTAAACTAAACTTAATTTGCTGTTCACAAATTAGTTTGGCGCAGTATGAACCATTTCGCCAAAAACATCAAACGACCCAACCACAGCAGTTAAAGGTTAACTCCAAATTTTCATTGCGTTAGAGCTTTTGCGTATCACTCATTTATCACAAAGTTATTTCAGTGATCAAGTTGCAGTTTTTACTTAGCGTTGGATCTGTTCCTGTTTCCAATGTACCAAAAAGTGATTTTGGAGGACCTGGTTGAACCTGATAGTGATCCCAAGTCCAACTAGATGGCGAGATGTACCGCCCAATGAAAGAACAGGAAAATTGGCAGACATGGCTACAACGCTCCTGATTAACTGAACCAGAACACTTAGAACCCCCTTATTGAACTTTGAACAATATAATTTAATAAATTGTAAATGAGAATTTAACAGGACCAAACTCCTTTTCACTCTAGAGCAGTGCTAGAATTGTGGGGTGACGCGTCCCCCCCACTTTTCAAGAAACTACCCATGCGTCTCCTCACTTCTAAAACCACTGAAATCCATCCCCACATTTTTAAAAGCCCTCAATCCGCCTAAAAAACTACTAATGAAAAATAACATTAACCTTTAAATGTAGTGACACTGATAAAAATTTATTTTTCATTTGAAAACTTTAAAACTGTTTATGGTTTTTATATAATATTATTATAAAAATTTATTGCACTACTTTTTATAAAGATATAAGTATTTTTACTGACAAATACAGTTACACTTGGTTAACTTTTAACTTTGGAAAAACTTTCTCTTGAGTTAAATTTCTATTCTTGTTTCATATAAAGACGAGCCATTTTTTAAAAAAGACTTTTTAGAATTCTCTATTAATTTAATCTCATGAAAGTATGCTCATTTATAAGTATTATTTAAATCTAAATAAACAGTTATATATATATATATATATATATATAATGTTGAATTATTACTTAACTTTATCTCTTACTTCCAAGTAAAAAAACTAAGTCGCCAGATTTTCATTAAAATAACAACAAATTTGGAAGCCTCATTTAATGTTAATGTTAGGAAGCATACATTATTTCTGTACTATAGAATATTTTTATTATAATTTACGAAATCATAAAAATTATCGTTGATGGTGGGAGAAAGAGAGAGGGGGGGGGGACACTTATCACCAAATTTTGGGCTCCCTCCACACCACTTCTTTTTCAACACTTCTACCACTGCCCTAGATTTGACAATATTATAATAGGTAGCCATGTGACCCGGCTTAAAAGGACGTACCAAAGAGAAACATTTTCCAGTCTAGTTTGAATTGAAAAGCTTTTCTTGCATTGCTAACGAAAGGGTTCTCCGGGTCGTTATGCGAGTCTATTTTAGTGGAGAAGGCGGAACTGGCAATCACATCCATGGAGAAGGCACCGTAAATCCTGCATTTGAATATGAGACTTATTAAACGTTGCTTGAGAGTAAAATAACATTTAGACTGTCAATAATATCCAACAGTACTCACATAAGAAAATTATCACAATGCAAGGGGATTCAGTATAGAGAAAACAGAGAAATAAAATAAAATTGCTACTGATAGCTAAATTTGTAGCTATATTATTGGTTCTAAATGTCTTATGACAAAGGAACCTCTTGTTGCATGTGTGGTTAGAGCTCTGACCGCGCATGCAAAAGGTGCTGGGTTCGAATCCCAGGATAGGCATGGATGGTCGTTGGGGTTCGGAATCCACTTTAAGTTCCGGCCCGCTTAGCCGTCATTATGCATAAAAGTAGGTTGTTGAGCATACAAAACAACCAACCATGAGGCAGAGGTGTTTGCATACTGTTGTTCGGTTACTATTTTCTATAGTTTTGTAAAAAAAAAGTGGTTGTTTACTGGTTTATGTTCAGACTGGCTATGTTCACAGATATTTATGCAAAATCTGTGAACATTTAAATTCCAACACTTGTTTTGACAGCGTATCAGTTGATGAATATATTTCAAAAATCATCAATCCTAAATTCTGATACAGTATATTGAAAAACACGTCATTTTGTGGGAAAAGTATTCAGGGCTTGAATCTATATTTAAAAAGAAAAAGAATACCGAGCTTATAGGTAGGGAAGGAAATGATACCGAACACATAACCAGTAAATATAAATATTTCTGCTTGTTGGAATATGTCTTCCATTCTGCGACGTTTTTCCATATCCGCGAATATTTGATAAACAAAATTTATAATAAAAATAACAGTTCTAGCGAGATGAGTTGAGAAAGGGAGGGGAGCGAGTTACGACAAAAGGTTATCCATTGCAAGTAAAACATATCCATTCCTATTATAGAAAATTTAACAACTAAACTTGGATACGACACTTTCCTATCAGACAACAAGAGAGAAGTTTTGAATTCAGAGGACATTTTCATGGGTTTCTCCTTGCTACCCTATTCAGCCACCCACTGAGTCCAACTATGACCCTATATAGTGATTCGACAGTTTTCCAAAATAGAACTCATAGCCACTTAACTAATTAGAGGTTCTGTTAAACTTATTAAAGAGCACATTTTATGAGGTTAACATATTCTTTATTAGATCCTCCGAAAATATAAGGCAAGATAGGTTACACATATTCAGATATAATACACATACACCAGCTAACAGAAGCTTTGCTGCAAAACTAGATGATGCAGGACGCTAAGCAGTAAATAAGTGGCGTTAAACATGACGTAAAAATTAAAAGACCGAAGAGCGGAACACATCTCTGAAAAGAACTCTATTGCAAGTATTGCCAATTATGCTCAGATAAATATGCACAAAGATATTGATATTCAATATGCTACATGCATCGCATTACATTTTTTTAAAAAATAGGTATCCATTAAACCCGTCGTTTAACGAAAAAAACATGAAGGGTCCCCGAGTAATAGTAAAATAACGTAACACAACATTTGGGTTGGTTGGTTTATACGCTCATCAACCAATTATTGTATACAATGACAGCTAATCAGGCCAGGACCTACAAACTAACAAGGATCTCGAACCTCAACGAACACCCATGCCTAATACGGGAGTAACACACTTGAGACTATGAACATTCTCTAGTTCTGCTGACTTACTTTTTAGCGTCAATGGGTTTTCCTTCTATCGAGGCAGCCTGGAAATTCTTTACCACTGTCCTGGAACAGTCTTTGAATATGCTCAGCGTCTGCAAAAAAGTTTATTACTATAATGTTTTTCCAAATGCAATTGATATTAAAATATCAGTAATAGTTTCTATAAGGGTATTCAGAAAACCACTGAGATTACATTCAAATCAAATATCAACCATAAGCAAAAAATTTCGATATCTATATAGCTGGTTTTTAATTGGTTTCCAATGGTATGGAGCTTTCATTTGTTTGAAGCGTTCCGAATAAGAAAAGCGAACTCAGTTTCCTGTATTTTTTTATCCCTTTAATTCTTTAAGATACCAAGTTCGCCCTTGTTTCCCCATTAAACATTTAGGATAGTTGGGACTCAACAAACGTAATGGGAAGTAGTCATTATTCTGTACTCCAGTGCCAAGAGAATGCTCTGTCTCGATCCCACAAAACCGTATTATCATCTAACGCAGTCGCTGGGACCGCGTTCTCTCACTTTTCAAGAAACCATCCATGCGTCTCCCCACTTCTAAAACCAATGAAATCCATCCCCCCACTTTTAAAAACACTCAATCCAAACTACTAAAGAAAAATAACGTTAACCTTTAAATGTAGTGACACTAAGAAAAAGTGATTTAAAGTTTTCAAATGTAAAAATTGAATCTATTTATGGGTATATCATACAACTATAAAAATGTTTAACGATATAAGTATTTTTATTATTAAATACTGTTACGCTTGGTCAACTTTCAGCTTTGGAGAAACTTTTAAGTTAAATTTCTATTCTTCTTTCATATAGAAACAAACTATTAAAAAAAATTTAAAGATCTCTATTAATTTAATATGAAAGTATGCACATTTAAAAGCATTATTTGAATTTAAAAAAAACAATTATGTATGTAATTTTGAGTTATTACTTCACTTTATCTCTTACTTCCAAGTAAAAAAACTAAGTTGCAGAATATTCATTAAAATAACAATAAATTTTCAACCCTTGTTCAAAGTTATTGTTAGGAAGTATAAATTAGTTCCTTCCTAGTTAATATTTTTTTATATAAGACAAGAAATTATAAATTTATCGAAGGGTAGGGGGGAGGATTGGGGAGGGGCTTGCACTTGTCACCAACTTTTGGGCATCCCCCCACTTTTTTCCCCCTCACTTCTACCACTGAGTACTCGGAACACCTGGTAAAACAAGCTGCTGTATTTTTAACCCTATGTCATGGCGAAACATTGGGTACCTACTATTTGCGATTGTCCGAATGAATCGAGATTACCACTCACCCTCTTGATCTTTCCGGTAGTGAAGGTGGGTGTGATGATGGTACGAAGCCTCTTCCAGTTGTCGTCACCCTTCATGTTGCCTACCATATTGTCGAAAATCTCGTTCCCCGTCACAATCTCCTAAACAGCAGTCCGCAAACATAAAATAATAAAACAATTAGAAGACTCCATCCAAAATTCCAGTTTTGAAATTGAATACCTCCAAAATTTAACAACTTGTATTGTGTTATTCATTGTCACTCAAAGATAATTGCTACACGCTTTCCTTAGCGTTAGATCTGATAGTAACTGATTTGATGCGCGAATACTGCACAAGTTGAGAATTTTGCAAACACTTTTCAGTAGCATTCAGATTTGTTATTTAGACAAGGAGGGGGATGCATGAGGAGGATATATCAATCATACAAAATTTGGAGACATTTACTGAGAGAAATCGCTGACTAAAAAACTGTGCGCTTCAATTGAAAAATCGAGGAGACGAATGATGTAGAAAATTCATCAAGAGCAGAACAGTTAAATTTCCGAGTGTTACGTACTGAATGACTGATTTAACTTAGTTCGTACTTCATATGATTTTTGGCAAGTTTTAGAAGGTTAAATTGAATTTTCATTCTCTATGGACGTAATCTCTTTTGCATGAGGACAATTCAAGATCAAGTGTAAGCGCACACACGTCAAGCCTTAAATATTCGAGCACTGGTACTAACACTTGATCGTTTTTAGGCAAGTTTTAGAATGTTAAATAGCACTGTTGTACTCACCCTACGAGTTGGAAAAGTAGGAAAACTCTTGACGAATATATCTCGCAACAACTCAGGATCACCCACAGATAAACAAGGCTTATTTCCTTCGTAGTAGCTGCCGAATGCAAAGAAAAACACCTTCAATTTAATGTCTCGAAATGTAAACTCAAGCTAGTGATCTCTAATTGTAAGTTCTAGATAGAGTCTGCTTAACTATAAATTGAAAAGCCGAAAAGGCTTAACAATCGACACAGAGATTTATATTAAAAACTCTTCCCCAAACTAGTTAACGTATGTTGGTAACAGAGGGCATCATATTAGACAGTATTTGATAAAAGGAAGTATGGCAGAAGCTCAATTTGTATCAACTGCTTACTTCAGGTATCCACCTACTTTCGGAGAATTTTTTTTTTATAAATATTATATAGTTTTTTTTATGATATTAGTCTCAACAGCATTCAAAAGGAGGAAAATGAGTGAATTTTTTTTTTTTAAATTAATAAAAAAAATTAAAAACTGAATAAATTTAAGAGAATTTTTAGTTAAATGTAATGTTTACGGTTTACACTGGCAACAAAATTATTATGAACAGAATGCGATTTCCTGGAAACCAGTTACATGTAAGTTAGCTATCTTGAAAATGACGTTCATTATTAGAGATATCTTTAGAAGTTTCTGAAATATGGTTGTTTAAAATATATATTCCAAAAAATTAAAGTTTTTATAAAAAAAAATTGTGTAAATGTGGTTATTATTAAACTATTGCACCTAGCTCTTGGATCAAAGGTCATTTTATGATAAGCATTACTAGAAACTTCCACTGAAATTTTCACAACAATATCTTTGTTACTTTTTATCATTTTAATGGTGTTAACGAAACGGTGAAAATTCCATTTTTGCAGAAAATGAGCTTTAAGTACAAAGTTGCATTGGAAACCTGTTGATATGTTTGTATTAAATTTATCATAATACTTGTTCATAATTGACTTAGAAGAAATGTAAAGCTATTTTTAGAAACATTAAACGCAAGCTTTCACAAAATCTTATAAAAAAATAATTGTAAAATTTTATTAAATTTCGACTTTTTTAGGTAGTCGGCTGCCCTCATCTACTTCAGAGAATTCAATACACTATCTGGCTAAAAGTATACGCCCCCCCCCCCCCTCCACCAAAGAAGTAGATCTGGCAAGTGATGTAATTTGATGCGTAACCGAAAGCTGTAAAAGTGTTGGTAGTGGTTTGAAAGGTCATATTTATGCGTTTGTAAGACAATGAGTCGGTCAAAAGAGCTTAGTGGCTTTGATCGTGATATTATATTTGAATGCCACCTTTGTGGGAAATCAGTTCGTGAAATTTCGTATGTTCTGCAGAGGCCAAAATCCATTGTGAGTGATGTAATTGTGAAATGGAAACGTGGTGACAGTGAAACTGCAAGAAAACGAGGTGGTAAACCGAAAAAAATTTTGTGCACGCAACTCTAAAGCTCTGAAAAGTGTAGTGAAACAGAATCGCTATTCCTCGTTGGTTGAAATCATTTAGGAGTTCCAATGTTCATCAGGCGTTAATGCTAGCAACAGGACTGTTCGTCGAGAGTTAAAAAAACCTTTGATTCTATGGTCGTACAGTCATTCTCAAGCCGGACACCACTTCCCAGAATGCAAAACGTTGATTACAATGGTACAAAGTTCACCGTCATTGGATTGTGGACATGTGGAAAAATGTTCTTTGGAGTGATGGATCTCGCTTTACTATCTGCCAGTCTGATGGACGCGTCTGGGCTTGGCGGATGTCCAACGAGCGTTTCTTACGTGACTACATTGTGCCGACTGCAAAATTCCTGTGGCTGGAAACATGAACTCTGAGATGTATGTGGACATTCTAGACAATGCGGCTCTCTCAACTCTATAGCAATATTTCGGGAAATGCCCATTTATCTTCCAGCAGGATAACTGCTCCACTTATGTATCGAGACTTGGCAAGTCAAGGTTTGACAAAATGGGTGTTCAAAAACTGGACAGGCCTTCTCAGAGCCCCGATCTAAGTTCCATTGAACACCTTTGGGACGAATTAAAAAGCATATTACGCAGCCAGCCAAATCGACCATCTTCACTGCCAATACTCACCTCAGCTGTGATGAACGCCTGGAAGTCAATTCCGATAGCAACCTATCAAAAACTGGTAGAAAGTATCCCCACACGTGTGCAGGTTGTCATCGATGCAAAAAAATGACCGACATCATATTAATATAAGCCTCAGGACTCTCCGAGTCCGAACCACAGGGTGGCCGGATACTTTTGGCCAGATAGTGTAGTTGCTTACTATTCAGAATTTACAGTAAGAGCCCAGTGACTCAGATCCACAGACTAGATAAGCAGCCAACTTAAGTTAAAATATACATAGAAAAAGTTCATTTTTCTATGCAATGCTCTTTTATTTATTTTTTATTTTTTTTATTTATTTTTATTCTCACTTCACTTAGTCTGTATTAAGTGAATGGATTAAGATAAAGATGGTTTTATCTATGCACTGCACTTACCCATATATTTGCCCATATTCGGAGCAATTATGTTTTTCGATTTCTTGAGCAGGCTAAAAAAAAATCAAAAATAAAACAGTTAAAAGATTAAGAAGTTATAAATGTTGTTAAATTATGTTATGGCTGAATTATATTTTGAAAACAATGAATATTTGTAAACTTTTGCTGTGTATCTAAAAACTACTTCGCAAATCATATGTTTTCTAAAACTAGGTAAATACAAAATTTGTGAAATATCAATCCGTGGGAAATTCTACAGTATCACTCCCAAAAGGATTGATCTACGATACTCAACTTTTGTATACCATTCAGAGTTGGCCATGGGACCGGCCACTAAAGTTTTCGGCAAAATAGTACGTAAGGTATTTGCTGCTTTTGACAAATTTAAGTTTTAAAACAATCGCAAAAAAGGGCCTCTAACGATTTTGATCAAAAGCGTTGTGGTAAAGGTGTTCGGAACTTCCCTCAAAATTCCAGTAAAAACTCGATAAAAGCGTAATAAGTCGTAAGCGTAAGAAATCCCATTAACAACTGTTCCACCTCCATTTCACTTATCCCAAAGGAAAAGGAAAATAACTATCGCCAAAATCGCCAAGATGAGGTACGTCTTGAGTTTCTATAATGTATTGGAAAGTTTTGCGATGTTCAGTACTTTCAGTTATGGCCGATTTCAAACGTAAAAGATAATCAGTTGACAATGAATCTTTAACCCAAACTGATAGGCACTATTGTATATACAGATATGTTATCTATAGTTATATCAATACTCACCTTAAAGAACATTTTGTATGACGTTCCTAAGAAAGGTATTGGTTTGACATACGGAATTCCATGTTTCTTCCAGTAGTCGTGATTTCTGGTGGAGTACCTGGAAACAGAAATATTTCCTTATCTATGAATATTTTAAGTTTTATAAATATTTTTATGTGTTTAAACAAACTTTCAAGACAATTTTTATGTGTTTCATTTAAAAAATACGTTTAAAAGTACATAAAGATCGTAAGATCTTCTTTACTCTCCTATTTTTTTTCATTTTTATGTAATGATACTTTTTCCAAAATACAAATGTTAAAAACTGTAAAATAAAAAGTAGCAGCGTTTGATTATTTAAAATTTTAGTAGCACCAGAAAACGGCATACCATTTGATTCAATGACTTGACATACTATGGTGATTTCATTAAAAAGCAAAGCCTGTTAACCTAAATGCAATCGACGGAAAAGGGTGAATAAATTATGCAGATGCATGAATATTAATGATTATGAATATCAATGAGTATTTGTCCCACAAAAAGTAAATTTTAAGTAAATAAAAAAAATTTAAATTTTCGAAAACAATTTTAAAAAAGCTACCTACAAAAGCTATTTGGACAAATTTAGTAATTATAGTGAAAATTAATTTAAGTGTTAGATTATTAGATTTGAGTAAAAAATATAAATGTTTTTAATTAATATATATCTTAATGTCACTTTATTCAATAGTCATTTTGTAGGGGTTTTTTTTTTTTGTTTTTTTTCAGATAGTTCGTTGTTCGTCAATGAATGTTAAACGTTGAAACTATCAATATTAAGCTCTTATATTCGGCATACCCCATATCAAATCCCCCAATAAATTGATTTTGTTTTCAACTTTCAATAATCTTATAAGGCAAAACTATAGAAACTCTATTCCTAATATCAAGAACTTTTAACCAATAATTTTAAAAAGAAAATTCAGAGGTAAAAGTTAAAATGAATAAAAATGATGAAATTGGTTCGAATTTTGTACAATAACTCTCATCAAAGCCGCCATTCATGATTTACTGGCTTTGGAAAATTAAAAAAAAAAAAAAAAGTACGGAGAAAAACGGTGGAGTTCACAGAGAAAAGTGTTGTCCATGTGGAAAAGATTTTAAATTGTTTATTTGAACGGAAAATCAATGTTATCAGTATTAATTACCATTTCATTAAGAAATTCAATTATTTGTGTTTTTTATAAAATAACAAATTTACAGCACACAAAATTTAATTCCCCTTGCCCCCACCCACTATGCATATAATCGCCAGCGGCATTGAAACTGATATTTCCCATTGCACGACTTTTTCCTCTACTAATTAAAACCCTCAACTGAACATAAGTCTAAACAAAATTAGTGAATTATTTATTTTTATGTTTTCGCACCGTCTTAGTTAAGTTATATAGTGTTTTATATATACATTATATATACATTTATATATATATATATACATTTATATATATATATATATATATATATATATATATATATATATATATATATATATATATATATATATATATATATATATATATATATATATATATATATATATATATATATATATATATATATATATATATATATATATATATATATAATGTGCATCAGATATATAGTAAATCGTAAACAAAACAATTTGGAACAAACTGCAAAATTCTACGTTAATTAGAACCAAAGATATAGGCATCGTTAGGAATTTTTTATTATTTTTCGTACTGTACCAATTTGGTTTGGAAGGGTTAAAAATTATATGCAATGTTTATTTTTAGAATAAGACCAGAAAAAGTACTTTTGCAAATGATTTGGAAGCATTTGCAGGAAATGTTTCGAACGTTGAATGTTGTAAAATTGTGATATTATGTACAGTAACTAAGATCTCACCAATAAAACAGAATAATCGATGTCAATCCAAGCACACAGTTTGTCACCGTCCATCCAAATGACAACTCTATATCAACCAACATGTTTATGAGTCCACTTGAAGGGTTGTGATTTTATATTTCTTCTCTGCAACTATCAACCCCTCCGTGCATTGTTCTACCGTTGTTTCTTACTGATGATAGTAAAAAAAAAAGGATGTTACAAAGATCAATCGCCAAAGATTAGAAATGGTTAGATTAGATACCCACCATTTAAATAAAAGAAGCCGCAAAAGAGTTCTACACTTGGTGAATTTTGATTTTAGCAACATTATAAGTGTAACAACACTATGATTCAGAATATTCATGTGTCGTGTTGAAGATTTTTATAAATTTAAATATTACTTTTTTAAGAGAAAGTCCTAGTAAAGATCATTCTCTATACTCGCTATGTTACAAGCTTCTAGCCCAGTGCATTTAGAGACTACTTTGTATAAAACTTTGAAATTTGGTGAGTAGGTATGAAAAAGATCACCAAATGAAATGACGTAAATTGTTTTCATTTAATGTTTATCTATTATAAATGAAAATTGAAATAACAAAATACAAAACCAGGTAGAACCACTGCATATGCATTGACATAAGGATTTCAAATATAAAATAAAATATTTGGACGATCTTTTCAAATTTTTAATTTATGTCATTTCATTAAGTGATATTTTTTGTACCTACTCACCATATTTCAAGGTTTGATAGAAGGTAGTTTCTAAATGCACTGGTATAGAAGATTGTAACATAGCGAGTATAGGGAATAATCTTTACAAGGATTGCTTCTTGAAAGAAGAAGCTTGTTAATTTGTTTGCCCTCTAATCGCTAATAAACCATTGTGATATGAGTCGAAATTCTAATACAGTACAGCTTGAGTACAATTCAAATACAGACAAAAATTCAAATACAGCACAGCTTGAAACGTACTTCATGAAAGTAGAAAATACACTATTTTTAAATATAAAAAGTTGTTCATTTAAAATTTAGATCGATTTCTATCCTTTTATATTTATTTTGGACTTCGAGAGAGCACTTGATTACATCAACAAATAAAGAAATATAATGGGTAACCACTATTATCATAATACGATCATTACAAAAATTGACGCTTTAACACAAAATAAATTCTCCAAATAAAATTCATATAATAGGATAATCAATATTTCATAAATTTTATAATACCATCATAGGTAATTTTATTTATTGATTTCAATATTTGTTGCAAATTAATTTTAAAAAATTTAATTAATTAAGAAAATATATTTCAATTTAATGGATCTTATACATTGTATTAACTTGGAAGAGTTCCTTAGAACGCTACCAGTTGTGAATTATTTGTGACTAATCCCAAAACACCTCTAAAAACAACCTTTTTAACATTCCATAAATCCATCATATAGTCCATATCATTTTCACGCCAACTTAGCACTTGACTGTTACATAATCAATCATAAATTATACACTTTTATTTAAAAAAGTAGCAAACGATATCAGAAATCCTTTTTTAGAAAACTGATCTTTTCATTTTATTTCTAGCTCTATTTTGAATATCAAGATTTCTAATTCTTCTACATTGACCAAATTTCTTACCTGGAGGTTATACTTTCACAGAGAGGGAGAGATACGACATAATTTCCAAAGGTATACCTTCTATAAAAAAAAAATTATGTAGTTCAATGCAGCACGTTATCCAAGATTCCAGCAAAAACGATTTTATGAATGAGTTTGATAATTCCTGTTTTCGAACGTGGTTTAGAGGAAGCCTGTGAAGCCGCCCAAAACAAAGTAGCTACTACGCAATGACAACGTCATTTCAAAGTCCCTTCCATTTCAATCCAAGGTCTATGGATTGGATGACGTGACTCTACACTTTAATTCAAGTAAGATTGCTTCATCACTTTCTTTTTTTTATCTCAGAAGACTATAAAAGCGGAGAAGAGATTGAAAAATTACAGTGATACCGTTATGGAGACCACCTAAGTTTAGAAAAGTGTCGTTTTCGGTCACAATAATAGTTAAGGAGGTATGCTAACTAACATAGGTGCTCTTAAGTGGAGGTGTAATAGAGGGGCATAGTCATTAGGCAGGGTAAAAAAAAAATCGAAATTTGCTTTTAATAACACTAAAAACATTTTATTTGATTTAAAAGTAAACATTGTTTTAGTCAATGTTTTCAGGTGTACACCGGCACTATATTAGTAATTTACTCTTTTTTGAAAAATTTTGTCAAAGAATTCATTTGAAAATTTTTTCCCTTGAGAAATAATGTAACACGTTTAAATTACTTGCATTTACTGTTTATCATAAAACAAGTAATCAGGAATTTTTAACGTATTCTTCAGGTGGCCAAAAGACCTCTATTTTTGTACAAAAATCAAAACTTCGATTATTAAAAGCAGCTACAATGATCGCCGTAACATAAGTTGGTTGGTTGTTTTCAGATTATCTGGCACCGTCAGCAACACGAGGGCTATAATGCGCCGAAACATTCGTCATTAGACAAGCCAACATACATTTACAAACACCCATGCCTAACAAGGGACACGAACCCGCAACCTCGTGGTCTAGAGCCGTAACATAAGAGTTGAAATAAAAAAAAAACATTTTATTTCCTCTAATTTTAAGTTCAATGGCTCTTTTAATCACATTTAGAAGCAAATTATTGCATGATTCCATGGAGAATGGAGTTGTTCAGTATCAAACCAACCCATGTTTTGAATATCCAAACCATTTAAGAAACATCTGTTGCACATTTTACTGTCTTTTCAACAGCTTGAATATACAATAGGAATGAAAATAAGTTCTTGAGAAGAGTTTCCATTGCCATTATACCTTCCAATTGCACGAGTGTTAGTTTTTTCTTGCCAGAGAAGATTCGGCTACAGTATAATTCTGCCAGTATATTCAGTATAGACTTCTGCTGCTAAGTTCAGCATGGGTATCAGACATTTTCTGATACTTTTATTGGGTATTAATGTAGACTTATCTCTATTTGAACATGATAATTCTTTGTAAGGCTATTTTCCTGTTCGTGGTCTAATGCATAGTGATAATCATGTTTTCGGGATGAGCAAAGAAACTGTTATCGAATTATATCAATGGATTAACAATATCAAAATAACTCGAGAGTATAATTGTTTTCGTCATATTTTTACTCGTATTATATTTTTATGCCATTATTACACGTTGACTGGAAACAAATGAGAAACTCTATTGGATAGTAAATTTGACAAGAAATTATGTCAGTCTTAACGTTCGTATCAGGATTCAATTTTGAAACGTTAAGTCGAAGGATCCTGTTTCCAGTGGGAAATTATTAGCATCATATAGTTTACTAGGATTTTTAACTAGAAGAGTTTCGGGGCAATTTTTTTTTTTTTTTTTTTTTGGTATTACTTCCCAAATTTGACATTTTTTGAATGCCTGTTAGTTTGTGAGTTATGGAAAAGATGTATCTGGTAAAACGAATTCAAACTTTAACACTATCAATAATTCACATTTCTCAAGCATTTTTCCTATTGGCCCGGAAGCATTTAAGTATACTTTACTTTGATTCAAACCACAGAAGGGAATGAGAGTGCGCCATTGGCTGATACGTTGATTTCATGGAAGCCGCTAAACACCTGACAATGTTTACTGTGTTGACACAGAGAATTAAACGCATGTTTTATATCTTGAGTTTAGGAACTGATTTTTAAATGGCGAATGTTTTATAAATGATAATTTTATTCCTGATTAATGTTTTACTCCAATTAAATCTAATTAACTGCTTTTAACAACAAAGTATGATTTTGGATATTTATCAAGGGGTGACTCAGAAACTCGAATGCTACTTTTGAAATTATCAATTCTTATTCTTATTATTTTATTAATAGTCATTTGTTTGCTACCATTCTAAGGAAGAAACTAAAATATTTCTGAATAAATGACAGCATCAATGCGACGTATACATTTTTTAGAGCCTTTTTGTTATAATAATTTTTATGGCACAGATGCAGAATATGACATTTCTTCGACATGATTTTATATAGGTGTTGTTTTTTTCCCGATAAATGCGGTTTCTGGAAACAGATTTAAGTTTTATTTTAAAAATTGATACTTTATATTATTTACATTTTAACTTAATTTTAGCGTTATTTTAATTTTATTACTATTAGTATTGTTGCGTTGTACGGGTTCGAAAGATTTGACGCCAAAGCAGATCAAAACTTGCAGAAATTTATTCCAAAATAACTCTTCACAGTTCTCTTACAGCTCCAGAACTTCTCGTTATAGTAGACACAATACAGCTCTTTTCACCTCAATAGAGCACGAAACAGCAGTTAAAAACTTGACAAACAACTGCTAAATCGCCGCAAAAGACAATGCAATACAGTTCAATCAGTATCTCCAGTCAACTAATTCAGTGACTCAAAATCCAAGAACTACTAAAGTCAGGAATACAGCTCTCACAATGAACGTTGAGAGACAACTAAATCAGTGACTCAAAATCACTAACTAACTCAGTGATTCAAAATCAACTAACTCCAGTCAACTAATGGACTCAGCTAACAACTAGCTCCGTGACTCAAAATCAGTCAACTCACTCAGTCAGGAATACAGCTCTCATAATGAACGTTGAGAGACAACTAACTCAGTGATTCAAAATCAACTAACTTCAGTCAACTAACGGACTCAGCTAACAACTAGCTCCGTGATTCAAAAACAGTCAACAACTAACTAACTGCATCACCCGCTCTCCCTGAGCTTTTTAGGGTGACCTGAGAACATACGTGAACCTTCTTGAAACTCCCAGAGGTAGATGTCTGGAGAACTTTCCAGAGAGTAGTCGAAAAGACCTATATAATATATGGGATACATGTACCTATACATGTACCGAAAATGTCGCCAAATGGTCGCCAAGTTTGGCGACATTTGGCGATTTCTCGCCAAATTTGGCGATAAAAATTAGTAGCCAAAATCGTCTCCAACTTGGCTCTATCTCGCCAATTTGGCGAGATTCCCATTACCATAATGTTAAATGCCCTGCCCCTTGAAACTCGCTTCCCAGAGTTACCTCTGTAAAACTCGTTATCAAGCATTGAGAGATTCATTGCTGGGAAACAAACCAAGACGAACCATTGCACTGCCTTACGCGAGATGAACATAAATTTTACTATTTACAAAATTAGCACTAAGAAATATTTACAAATTTACAAAAATTCGTAACAGTATTTTAATTTAATTATTAATAATATTTTAACCTTATTACTATTAGTATTTTAATTTAACTATTATTAATATTTTAACCTTATTACTATTAGTATTTCAATTTAATTATTGTTAATATTTTAACCTTATTCCATTATTATTTGTATTTTGATTTTGACAATTTTTGCTAATACCAAATAAAAAATATCGCCCAATCTTCTATGTACTACATCTGTTCCATTTTTATAATAATAATAAATGTTTATATTGAGCTTTTTTAATATTGTCTTGTATTTAATAAGACATATTTTATTGTGAACATAAGTTATGACAATTAATTTATATTTATCTATTTTATGATAGATGAAGTTATAGAAATTATAAACATGTCTATTCTATAATTTAACTATAAGTAAAAAATAAAATATAAATGTAATTTAATTCGACTATATTAATTATACTAATATTTTTTCACATAAAACGTCTTTACTGAATATTAATTATCACGACTCTTAGATGGTAAAAATATTTCCTTAAAGCTTAATTGGGATTTGCTAAATTTTGATATAGATGGCACCACCATTCAAATTTTCAATTAATTATTATTAAAAATCTGTTTTACGATTATTTATAAGTATATTACAGTTTTGAAGTCACAAACTAACTTAGTGCGACTATAAAATCGTCAAACTTCATTAAAAAAGCTACGTCAATAAGAAATACCAGCAAACATAACCTTTCCCATTTAATAAGAATATGGCTTCGTCGAATTCAGCACTTCGTAATACTGTAAAAATCGTCCACCCAGGATTTTTTTTCATACAATGATTTGACGTTGCTTGTAATGAAAACAATATCTTCCTTTTTTTTCTAATCATATTTTCAAAAACAAACGAAGAAAATACGAATTCTCTGTTAGAACTATCAACTTTCCATTCAGCATGCAGCCGCCATTTTGTGTGGGCTTTAACTTCTTCCCAGACTGACAGGAAGATTGACCAATGGCGCATTCTCATTCCCTTCTGGGGTTTGAATCAAAGTGAGGAATGCCTAAATGCGGCCCGGAAAATGAGGTAATTCCTGCTGTGCCATCGTATAATATTTTAAACGAATGGTGAAGAGTTAATTCATTCGAGTACAACTGACAGTTGGGCCACTATAAGGAGCTGCTTCTCTAGACATTATATCACGCCACCGCTGTAACTTAAATTAACTAAAGTTCCGTCACATCCAATGGTTGTAACATGTTACAGATCAATTAAATTCTCATTCATATAAGCTAAAATGCTGTGGACAAATCTTTTGTAGACCCACTGCTAGGAACAACATGGCCAAAATATTTTGATCCCCGTTTAGAAACAAGGGATGTATTGGGATTGGACTATATATTTTATGCTGTTTCCTATTCTCAATATATTTCTATTTAGAATGTAGTTTTATTTCTTCTGGCATCAAAATGTATGTGCTTAAAATTTACTAATTGTATCTGTTTGTAGAGATTTTCGAATCATTTATTTTTTTCTTTCTTTGTGAACTCTGATCTATTAATTGCATGTCTTCATAACTAATCCTGCATCCACTGAAGCAATCGATGGATTACTTTCTTTAGATACCTCAAATCTATCTCACGCTTTTTCCAAGAGCATTGTATTTAAGTTCCTATGAGTTTGTGTAGATCTACATGACATCTTGATATTAATGGGTACTTGGGAAATCCTCATCGTTATTTTCAGGTTCAGATGTTTCTGAAGAAAAAAAAGTTCTCAAGTATCAACCTCAACATCCGAACTCCGCGAAGTTTCCTTATTTGGTAATTTCCTTGAAGATTGGCTGATAGGCATACAGACAGAAAGAGCAAGGCTTTTATTTTTATAGATTAAAGAATCGACTTTTTCTGGCGTGACTAAAATTCTTTAAATTTGCAGTGAAACCAAAATAAATCTATATTATAAAGTCAAAAAAAAAAAAAAAAAATGTATACTTAAACATAATTTATTCTCTAAATTAAGGTTTTCGAAAACAAAATTTGGTATTGAATATTTATTTCCATTGAGATTTACAAATCCTGGTGATATTTCTCAGGTCAACAATGGTGATTCTTTCCTGGTTTCCATTTCAAGAATTATTCCTTTCGGCTGCAGAACTACTTGACCAACGTCAAACTCCAAAGGTACCTGTAAACATAATGCTGTTAATATATAACTTCAATAACTACTTCATAACTATTGTAGATTCTCCAACTTCCTTGTGTAATACGTCATATTTATTTACTTGCAAGGAGTGCGAGGAATTGTCTCATTGGTTTTTAACCCTGAATTATACTCAATTTTATGTTTAAACATTGCGACATAGTCGGAAAAGTTGTGCAAAAAGGTTTAATTTTAACTTTGTTACTTATAAAGATAAGACAACTCATTAAAAAAATTTGCATTTAATGTTCTGACTTTACTGATCCCATCTTAATGTTAAAATCACAAACTAATAATTCTTTAATGGTTGGTGATATTTAGGGACGTGGAGGGGGGAGGATTGCCAAATAGGTGCATTTGGTGTTCTATAGTAGTGGAACGGATGTTCAAAAGCTTTTTACGTCAACAATCAGGTGCGTGTCAAAACTTCACCCCAAAATATATCACTTTAAAAGTCAAAAGATATAAATTTTCACATTTGGAAACTTCTGATTGAATTTTAGTATATTAACAAATTATCTCAATACTTGCGAATATTTCATGTAATTGGTTTTAGCTATTCGGAAATAAAACTTCTACATTCCCTCTTAAAAATGTAAAAAATTTCTTTGAAAATAAATAATAATATTATATAAAAAAAAAGTTATTTCCAAACGATATATATAACATATGGAAGCCAATGCCTATTTGCCGCCCATAACGATCTAGCAGCTTGTCACAACAGTAAAAAATATGTCAAAGCTGAAATTGATTTTACTTTCTACAAAGTAGCTTGAGAATTGAATGTTACAGAAAATTACCCTGGCATTTAAAGAAATTAGCTCTCTGTACCTTTGTCTCTGGACATCTTTTGATGTGGAAATTGGCGATGACATAAGCCAAGCATACTTTGACTTCCATGAGGGCGAACCTCATGGCGACGCAATTCCTGGGTCCCGCACCGAAAGGGAGGTAAGAATATGGGTTACGTTTGGCTCTTTCTTCGGGAGTGAATCTGGAAATGAAACACAATATCAGAAATAGAAATTAAAGAGGATATGGTTGCTGGATTCCAATTCGAACGGTGAAATTCCCATTCCAAAGGGTTCGTTTTGGTCTTCGCGATCTGATCAACCCCACTACCAGCAAGAATTCTGGTATGAAAAAAGTGTGCTGACATTGCCACTTTCTCATACCTTGTATGAGAAATTGTGGAATCTTTTAATAAGCAATTTTTTTTTTCTTATACTGAGTTGTTACCGAAGTGCTTTGCTTTATTTTATGTTGTTCAAAAATAAACTCAAATTTGATTGGTCACGACAATGGATTAGAAAAGCAACATCTACTAACCGCAGTGTAAAATCTCCAATTTTCGCCTGACTGTTGTACGTGTTTTTGTTTATTATACAAAAGTACCACAGCAGAGACGACACTCTCTAAGTGAAATCGCCAATTGAGAATTAGCCTGTTAAAACCTATGTTTGTTTATACCGATCTCTGTTGTCAATGTCTGCCACAATTAAGTATCGTAAAATGGGGTGAATAGGAACAGCGGGGTGAATCGGAACGAAACTTCATGAAATTACAAATAAATTATTATTTTACACAAATAAAGCAGTTTTATTAATTATACATTTTTTTTATTTGGCTAACTTGTTTGAAATGTTGGAACATGTTTTGTGGGGTTTTCAACACTGTCCTTTTTATAAAAAAAAATTCTGAAACAGCGTGCATACAATCCAATGAATTTTAACCTCTCCAAAACTTATCCCGTAATTAATAACATATACCAGTTATAAACTTAACTAATATATTTTTAGATAAGTATAAACATCCACAACAGAATGCCATACTTAATTTAACTTGCTTTTGAAAACTTTTTATTTTACGAATTTTTATGTTTTGCCTCGTCTCGATTTTGAGATTTGCGGGGTGAATCGGAACACTTAAAAAGTAATATTAAAAAGCTGTTTTTGGAAAGATTATGTTCCTCACAAGATTCAACGACAGAAGAAGAGTAATTACTTCCTTCAAGACGTAATCAAGATTGCAGGCTTGAATAAATGTCAGAAGAGGAGCCTAGTTTCCGCATGGCAGAAAACCCGATTGTTCCAGTGTTTTTTTTCTCTAAATGACTTCGTTATCTTTAAATTATATGGAAAAATGTATGAAGACTCTATGTGAGCAAAGTTTTAAACCCACAAGAATATTGCTATAAAAGTGTGTTTTACAAAAAGAGCCCATGAACGAAGATATTTTCTGAAACAAATGAAGATGCTTTTCTCCTTTCTCAAAATACTTTAAGGAATTTGCAGTCATACGCCACGCAAACATAAAGTAGATTAAAAAATATTATTAATTTTAAGGACTATTTGGAAGAGTTATAGGAGAAGAGTTGATACGCTTTCAAACGTATGATTTGTTTTGACAGTAATTGACAAACACAAATTTTATTCGTCATATTAAATGATTTTTTTATGATAATTTGGTGTTTCTACTCACCACAATGCATTATAAGTTGTTTTTTGTCACCCTATAAACATTTAAATAAGATCAGACATAAATTGTAACGAGTGTTCCGATTCACCCCTTTCTGCGGGGTGATCGGAACACCATGAAAAAATTCAAAATAAATTAAAGTCCTAGTTTTTTCAACATTTTTTGGATCTATCCTCAAAGAAAAAGGCAAGACCCAAGTTTCAATGTGAAAAATATGTTCCTTAACGATCTTATTACAACCGATTTTTACTTTGAAAGTTGAAAAGTGTTCCGATTCACCCCATTTTACGGTACCCAACTGACAACAAATGTGTATATAATAGCATGATCCGCTCTAGAATGTTATGCTGTTTTTATTATAATTAAATAATTAAGAATTTATAGCTAAAAAACAAATTATTTGCTTAACATCAATTTGTCATTCATTGACATCATTTAAATTACTAACCACTCATTGGAAAATTAGGAAATTTGATATTCAGACTTTTTTCTGGATTCTAAATCCAAATATTGCATAATATTATGGGGTTGCCATTGAACTTTTTAAAGTTTGGTTTAGTTTTAATTTGTAGATGACTCCTCATAATAAAAAAATTATATACAATTAATAAGGACCTTCAGCAATTTACAACGGTACTTGACTTTTTTTATTTCATCAATTAGAATACAAGATATAGCCATAGTTCGGATCACTACATTTCCCAAAAATAGGACATTCCGACATTTATCTTCTCTTCACTAATTTAGATTGAGCCATTTTTACTCACAACAATAAAGTAGAACACATACTAACAAAATATTATGTTAATCTGTAACACATTAGACGGAGCGGAGGAGCTAACTCAACTAAACTCGGCACAGCTACTGACCTGACACCTGATCCGAGCTTGTCACAGCACGCAGACAAATCTTTGCCCAATCCCCCCCCCTCCCCCCAACCCACACATAACATCCGCTCCGGTGATGACTCAGGCTCCTGGATGCCAATGTAATACTAAAACTGTTTTTATCTTTCTATTTATTTTATAACGCATAAATGAAGCTATTTATTTCATAATCGAGACACGCAAAAATCTTTGAAAAAGTTCAAAAAAGTGTGTTTTTATGAAACTATAACGTACTTGCGGCACCTCAAGACGTATTCTAATATTTTTCATATTTTTAATTTATCTTATCTACACCATAAGGCAACTTTTCCGTGCTATTACAAATTAAAATCAAAAGTTGATTCTACCGTCAAAAAAAATTTAAAATATTGCAAAAATTTCAATTTTTTGAAACTTTAACTGCTTTGCGGCACCTCAAGACGTACTCCAATATTTTTCATATTTTTAATTTATCTTATCTACATCAAAAAGCAACTTTTCCGCACTATTACAAATTAAAAATCAAAAGTTGATTTTTTCGTTCCACCCTACTGTACATGCATATATAGGGCATACACATAAATATTCAATAACCAGTTTCTTGAATTCTAACATGGTAACTAGAAGGAACTAACTTGATGATTGGAACTAAAAAATATTCATAGACTGGAGACAGGGATGAATTAGTATACCTATCTGGATCAAATTTTTCCGGATCTGGGAAAACTTTAGGGTCTCTGTGGATGGCGTAGAAGGGAATGCTAACCACCATGCCTTTGGGTATTACGATTCCGGTGTTTCCTAACTTGTGGTCAGCTTCTGCCGTTCGAGCAATCCTGGAAATATATTCGAAATGTTTATTTGAAGTATACATGAATAATAGATATTTGCATGCGAAGTAGAATCAAGTAAATATGCAGAGAAAATATTTTTTTTTAAAAATGCAAATTATATATCTTATAGAATTGGTTTGAGGCCAAAAATTTAAACTTACCTTATCAGAGGTGGGTATAGCCTTAAAGTTTCCGATATGACGTTATCGAGATATTTCATGTTTTGTATTGCTTCGTAAGTCACTTCACCCTGAAAATACAAGCTATCTTTTTTAATTGACACATCCAAAATTTCATTTAAAATTTAGAAATATCAATTCGAGATATACTTCAACTTATATATTAACAAACATCATCACCTTATGAACATCAGATTATAAGGTTATAAGGTGTAAGATTATAAGGTTGCGTTTTTAAGATCAAGCATTCAATTTATGAACCTAGCATTGCAAAATAGGTTCGTAAATTGGACAGTTGCGATATCTATTTCAACAAAATGTTTGTCCCAATCTTCCTTAGTAACTTTTAAAAGAATATATAAAGAAAATATTAAACTGTGTGTGTGCCAGACGTTTGCAAAATACATTTTTATTTCATTTGAACAGATCCTTGATGGAATATAGTTCCATTTATATCCACAATATAAATAAAAATCGTTAAGCGAATATAACAAAACGCATTAGCATTCAAAAGTTGTGACAAATGGCAATCCACTTTTCGAACTTTTGCTTTTCCCTTTCAATTACCTATATGTTGACATAGGGTAATGAAAGTATTGTTTTCTGTCACAAAAAAATGTCAATATTGTTTGCATTTCTACGTGTTTTAGAACGTGCTGAGTTCAGAAAAGTGGTCGAGAAAATTTTTTTGTGTCTATGTGTGTGTGTCCTTGGTCAGCATTAATTCTCTAAAGAATTGACCAACAATGTTAAGCTTTGGCATAGGAATAAGTGATGGCCATAGTCATTACGATTTCGATCAAAATTGCGCATGCGCATAAGGTGGCTACCTTTGAAAAAATTGACAGTCTTCGGCAATCGCCTAATAACGACTCTACAGTCATTCAGGGTAACTTTGAGCCATAGGGTATAACTTTGCACCACCTCCTAGTTTTCAGTATTTTTGGATTTAAAGAATTGCTAATGATCCACTGCTGCAAAATGCTGGCAAGATTGTGAAATTGGATTTTTGCTCTATAGTTTAGAATATGAATTGGCAAAATAGTACATAATTTATTTGGCCATTCAGTTGCTTTTCTGAAGTACTGTTTGCAAGTTCCATTTAAATGTTTATTTGAAGTTGATGTAAATCAACTAATTTATGCAAGTAAGCATCAACTTACCACTTTATCAGTTATATAATTTTCTTGAAATAGTGAAATTGTTAGTAGCTGATGGTTATTTATTTACTAACATTTGGTAAAAAGCAAAAAACTAAGGCACTATCATTTTAACACGTATTCAGTGTAACTTTGAGCCGGTTCAAAGTTAGGCTGATGACAGTGTGTAATGCATGCACTGCTCATATAATTCATATTTTATTCCAATTTATTTTTGGTTTTACTTTTAAATACATTTATATACATACAAATGCAATTTAATTTATGAAATCTTCCCTTGTATGGGAAATCCGATAAAATGAAAACATTGAGAGTAAATTCAAGAAGTACCTAAAAATATTAGAAATAATGATCTAGCAATCATTCCCAGGACTAAAAAAAAAATCTGCCAATTTGTGATGGCTGTTAAAAGCGTTTCATTTGAGGAAGTGAAAAATTTCTATGTAAAAAAATAAATGGTAAAGGATTGGTTGATTCAGATTATCTGTCGCCGTCAGCAACACGAGGGCTATAATGCGCCGAAACATTCATCATTAGACAAGCCAACATACATTTACAAACATCTATGCCTTCACGGGACTCGAACCCGCAACCTCGCTGTCTAGAAGCTAGCACGCTAACCACTATACCGTTTGGTCGGCCAAATGGTAAAGGAATATGTATAGCAAGGACATGAGGGGATCGTCCAAAGTCCTCTACTATATAACCTCCTGGTAGACAGTAAGAGTATAAGTCCTAAATCAGATGATCCACCTGATGGCTGTGTGGCTAGGGCTCAGGCCCTGCATGCCAAAGGTGCCGGGTTCGAATCCCGGGTTAGTCATGGAAGTTCGTTGTAGTTCGGAATCCACGTTAAGCTGTTGGTCGTTGAGCATGTAAACCAACCAACCTGAACTAGATGGTGCAGATGACATTGTATGTGCAACACTATCATTTTATGAGATGGTGAAAGTTGGACAATAAGGACATGATGGAGGTTTATACTGCTGAAATTGTTGTGGAGAATGTTACTGAAAAATCAGAGATTGTTCAAGTGGTGGCTGTTGAGCACATCAATAAGAAAGAAATTTTATACACAAAGCATGCAAGTGTTTTAGATTTTGGTTATGGCATATGCAAAGTTTACGACCACATAATTATTTAATACGATGGAGAAATGTACCCAGATCAAATTGACTTAAAAGACAACGTGATATATGGTGGTTCATGAAGAAATCTGGTGCATATTGGAAATGGCCCAATATCAGTGGTGATCTGTAGTGAAAAATTAGGAGTGTTTAAAAAAATTATCTCCAGAAATTACTATTCCAGGTAGAAGACGAGATGTTTTCCAGATCAATAATTATTTTTATGATGCAAAACTATTAATCTGAAGAATGCCAAAGTGGAATTTTATGAAGTTTGAACTTTATTTTTATATTGTCATACTATTTCTAACATTAAGAATATAATATTCGTATTTGTGCCACATTGTGACTTGCAAACACCATAGTACTTAACTAATTGCATAAGGGCGGCCTATCAGATTTATTATTTTCTATTTATCTTTTCATTTTTTAATTGATAAAATGAGTTTATATTTAAGTGAATGAACTGAAGATTATTTTTTCACTATATTTGTATGTTTAAACTGAACAATAAATAGTTTTTTTTGCAATATATTCATGTGATTCATCATCCATTGTTCCGACCTAATATATTCTTTGTAGTATTATTTAAAATATACAAACTTTAGGATGTTGAAAACTGCAGCTGATGATGTTTCAAATATTTAGAAACTTAATTTTACTAGTTCAAATATTGAATAGTCCTAGGCTGAATAAAAAAAAAGGTATTTTATATGAAACTTCTGATAGTGGTTCAAAGTTACCCTAAATGCCAGGGTAACTTTGCACCGGGTTATTTTCCTATTATTTGGTGCTTTCATCATCAACATTTACTAATTTGTGTAAATTAAAATATAATTTAGGGTTTATTCTTCCATTTTATGTCATTAAGTCTGAAAATACTATAAAAACATTAGTGGGGAAGAAGAAAATACTGAAAATGTGGTTCAATGTTACCCTGATTGACTGTAACGATTTTGATCAAAATCGCTGCAGTAATAACTTTTAAAGTGCCCCTTATGTTGCCCCTTATTATGCCTATACATCCCTACCTCCAAACTTTCCGTAGAAATACGATAAGACGTGAAAAGTGAGAAAACAAATGTCTTAAACAGAGCTCTCTTCCCTTGACCATCGACCATCGAAGAATATTTTTCTCTGTTGCACTACAAGAATGGATAGTGTAATATTTATCGAAAAACAAAACTCCGTTTTCGCCGTTATGGCGGTGTTTTTTTTTTTTTTTTTTTTTTTTCCTTTTCCATATTTATTGTCAAAAAAAAAAAAAAACTGGTTACTTTTTAAAATGATGAAAATATACACACAAAAACGGCAAATTTCACCAATCCATGGCAAATTCAACTGCAGTAATGACCAAAATTATATCTAACTGAAAGTTGTGGGTTAAGACAACTAGTTGTAACTGCTGAATGTTTGTTTGTTGTCGTACAATGGAAAAATATTCATAAAAAAGCGTTATCATACGCAATAAAAATTCTTTCAAAACAAAGTCGATGAACTTATTCGTAATATAACTTTACTGTGGAAAATGTGATATTAAACCCGCATGTTTTGAATACTCACTTTGGATTCGGTGATGGCTAAGTCCACTTCAGCTCTTAGTTTGTCTTGCATATCAGGGTTAATAGCCAGAAAGTATGTGGCGAAGGACAAAGTGGAAGATGTTGTGTCATATCCTGCCATAAAAAAGGTCACACACTGGGCAACCAACTCGTCCATGGAGAGTTCTATATTAGAAAGGAGAAACTGGTGATAAAACACTAACTTTCTGATGATACCATGCTCATTATCAAATATTAACCTTAGATCGGAAGCATCTGATCCGACAGGCACACGTGATTTTGTCGTCTAACCCTGCTAACTAGCAGTATATCAAGTATTTAAGTTTATTTGCAGAATATTTTTCTTATTTTACGCACTTTATGTCGATGTTCCTTACTTAGCAGTAGCTATAAATGAGGCCAAATTAAGAGGTCAACAAAACGCGTCTGTTAAGGAGTATCCAAAAGTATTTCTCATCAAACCTATTTTTATTTATTTTTTTTTTTTTTTTTTTTTTTTTTTATCTTAACTTTGATTTTGTGTATATGTGTGTGGATGGTAGGCTGTGTATGTCGATGGCGGGCAAATCTGCGAAGACCTAATTAACCCCCTTGCTGTCATCCAATCGAGCTGAAACTTGGCAAATAAATTGAGTGTGTCGATAACAATGCATTCTATCACATTTTGGCGGCTGTCACTGTCACTAAAAGGTAGCTTTATCGAAATACTAATTAACCAACTTCAATGAGCATTTCAATGAGTCATTCAAAATAATTCAAGCAGGAATTTACCGACAAAATATTAATCTTAGAGCTCTTACCTTTGAAGCGTTTTTTATTATTATTATTATTACGTATTACTTTTCACTAATATTAGAAAAATTAAAACTGCTAATTAGAAATTGTAAAAATTATAAATTAGTCAAATTTTGAAGGGTTTTCTTACTTTTGCCGACTAAATCATGAATCAAAATTAATTTGCGATACCTCATTTTATAAGTTAATACAATATCTATAAGAATTTTCTAAAATCATTTGTTTTCGCTCTGTAAATGATAAATTATTGTTTCTTCTTTTGCTATAATTGATATTATTTGTATGCGCTGATATTCGTTTATTATGTCTTATTATGTATGTTTATTACTCTCTTAAAACTCATTCTCCACGAGCTAAGCACGGGGTTATATAACACACTATAACTTACTTTTAGATATGACTGTCTTGAGGATGTGTGGATTGATGTCTTCTTGCATGCCGTAATTTGAAGTTATGTCACCCTCGACTTCTGACAAGTCTGTCTTCTCGTCATCTTCCTCCTCTTTCGCAGTGTCTATCAGCAGTTGTAGAAAGTCATTTCTTGTCTGCAAAAAAATATTTATTCTTTAAAATGTTTTGTTAGCATTTCCCTTTTTATATTTTCATACATTCAGACAAAAAGTGAAGTCTATGTTATTATGAAACAAATTCAAGCGATGGAAGTGGCTTTTAGATGATTGCAAACAAAGTTTATTGTTACAAATGCTATTTTTTATAGCAACCTGTCTCCAACCTCCTGTGTCAACCAAGCCTCCTGATGTACTGGGCTGAAAAACGGTATAGTGGTTAGCGTGCTAGATTCTAGACCTCGAGGTTGTGGGTTCGAGTCCCATGTAAGGCATGGGTGTTTAAATGTATGTTGGCTTGTCAAATGACGAATGTTTCGGCGCATTATAGCCCTCGTGGCGCCAGATAATCTGAAAACAACCAACCTGATGTACTGGTGAAATGGATGACGAATGTTTCGGCACATTATAGCCCTCGTGTTGCTGACGGCGCCAGATAATCTGTAAACAACCAACCTGATGTACTGGTGAAATGGATGACAAACTGTTTGTGATAGGATCACGAAGACTGTGCTTCACCGAAACTCTAACCTTGGCATGTAGAATAATAGCGTGTAAGGATGTGGTAATACGAATTAAGGCTAATAAAAAATTATCTGACTATTATTTAATTAACATGCTTAATTGAAAGCTAGATGCACACGATACCTAAAACCTAAAGTAATTAAAATTTAATTAACATCACATACTCTCCCTCTGAAAAGTGAGGACAGTTTGAATCGAAAGCTATGCGAGGCTGCAAATTCCGAGGTCACTGTCACGTGACAGCGCATCAAAGCAGTTAATTGGTCGATCGTGCTTTACACGTGACAGTCACGTTGCAGAACATGACGCTGCCCGACAAGTAGATATAGCACACTAAATCCGTGGAAATCATAAGCCTCAATGTTTCCTCTAATTCAAAGAATTTTGGGTTATTTTTTTTCCCTCTCTGCTCGATTAAACGGTATGCGTTTTGTATACATACCATAAAACGTTATCGTTATCATATGATCATGAATGGGTTATATGGTACAATACATCACTAAAAATCTATGCAATGCCATCGTGATGACAGTTAGGGTGTAACATAACTATTGAATAAATTGGTGGAAAAGAACCTCAACCCCGCTATACATTGTCTATGTTCATCGCTGAAGATTAACCCTTTGCACTCGATGCCTTTTTCGCGAGGAGGAGCCAGCAACTCGAGACGTTTCCCGCCATTTTGGTTTGGTTCGCTGTTACAGATCCGCTTCAAAGAAACTAAACACAGAACCTTGAATCGAATTCCCTCATCAAACCTAGTGGTCCTCTCGAGTTTGCGGCATCCAATCATGTGGTGAGTGAGAGCAGTCACCTCTCGAGTGCAAAGGGTTAATATCCAAATAAATTTTAAAAAATTATATCTTTTATCATTTTTTTTGAGGGGGTAATAACCAAATATATAATTTTCATAAGTAGACAAATAGTTTCGTGATGAATTAAACAAAATTTCACAATGAAGAATGAGATCATGCAATATCACTAATGACAAATCTGGTTACCTGTCCTGTCTTTTTTCTTTCTTCTATGATCTGAAATGTAATTTGTCTGTAGAATTCCATTATTTCTGGAGGAAAGAAGGTGAGCTTGAACAGCTTCATTAGTGGAGGGAAACATACTAAAAAAAAAAAATTAGTTGAGTTAGAATGTCTAAAGATAACCAGTCTACGTTTTCTAACGAGAAAATTAGTCACAAACAATATGTTAGTTAAAAACTAAACACAATCGTTTTAAGTATAATTTTATGTTTACAGTAAATTCAAATGATCAGTTATTAGACAATAATTATGTGTATTAGCGTCCCGAATTACATAAAATACAAAAAATCTCTGCACGGTGCAACAATTCAATAACACATAAGTTAGGCCGTGTTAAAGTGTGAAATATTAAAATATTCTAAAATAAAGTTAATGCCTAAATATGTTACACCAAATTTTTACGCTTTGTAGGATTTTCAAATGTGGGGCCTTTTTGTTAAATAATTACAAAAAATTTAATATAAATCCAAACATGGGAAAATATTATGAAATTCTCATTGAACTTTTTAAAGTTTGCTTCTGGTTTAATAAGCATGCGACGCCTTTATGACAGTCTACACAGTTTATAAACCTCCCACGAGTTAAAACGTCTTTTATTACTTTCAATTACCCATATGTATACATAGGGTAATGAAAGTATAGCATTCTGCCAAAAAACTATTTTCGATTTTCTTGTATTACTCCACGTTTTGGAACACCCTGATTTCAAAAAAGTGGTCAAGAAAAAATATCTGTGTGTACGTGGTCAGCATAACTCCCGAACAAATTGACCTAGGATGTTCAAATTTGGTATGCGGGTTGGTGGTGACCATGGGACCTACAATTAAGGTTTTTGTCAAAATCGCGCATGCGCATAAGGTAGCAGTTATTGAAAAAAAATCATATTTTCAATAATTTCTAAAAAATGTATCTCAATGTGCTCTAAATATCGCCGTAAAAAGGCATTAATGACGTAAACTTAAATATATGGTACACTTTTACATTACTTTGATATTAATAGTTCTTTTTCCGAATTTTCATCACAAACTAGCATTTCTTTTTACCTGGTCAGACATAGCGAAGATCAGTTTTTTATGATATCGCCATGCATAATGCTTATTAACAACTTCATGCAATATTCCAATGAGAATTATGCATGTGACGTCACAGGACAATTGCTATCTGTCCTCACGGATAGCAAGCAGTTATGCTATTGTTCGTGTTAGGAATGGTATGGTAAAAGTTAAGTCCATTAAGATCTGTGAGTATAAATTTCATAGAATTCTTTAAAAAATGTTTTCTTAAAATTTATTTTGGGAATTATTTGTATGGGTATCCTACTAGTTAATGAACTTCATGCATTGTGACATCACAGGCAACTGATTTTATTAGGAAAATGCGACCCACATTAATGTTGGTTAAAAATTTGAACTTATTTTAATTGTAGACTATGATTGGTTAAAAGTGTAGTCATATAATAAAACCGCCCTCCAAATAATTTTATGCTTGAGCACCACTTACTAAAACAGAAAAATAACACAACACTTACTAAATAAAAAGTTTTTCCAATTAAATTTAAATTGGAAAGCTTTCCTTGCATTTTTAACGAAAGGGTTGTCTGGATCATTGTGGGAGTCAATTTTAGTTGAGAAAGCAGAACTGGCAATTACGTCCATTGTGAAGGCGCCATACAATCTGCATTTGAGAGATACAGGTTAAATAAAAAGGTTAACAATTAAGATCATGATAATAAGAAAAAAATATATTTTGTACAGTACCGTACCAAATAATCTGAACAATAGCCATAACTATGGTTCTACAGTCCTGCACAAAAGTTTAGACACAGAGGCAATTCAAGAAAAATCAATAGCATTCATTTAATATAACTAGTTTTTTATCTCTGTTTTTTTTTTTTTTTAACTATATATTCTTAAAGTCATAAGGAAAAAGTGTAGGGGAAAAATTTTCGGGAAAAATTTTCAGGAAAAATGAAATAAAATTGTCTAACATCAACAAGTTGATAATTTGCAAACTTTCCATGCCTCGAAAGTATAGTCACAAACGTAAGATTCATGTAAATTCTTGAGAGGAAGTGATCGTATCATCAAAGGAGAGTCTTGAAGTTGCTATAAAAGGTTTGAAGTAATTTTCAATGGTTAGAATGTTGCCTAAGTCTACGCAGTTTTCGTTTGTAGAGATTTTAAGAATTTGGAAAATAAAGGCCAAAGATAAATCCAATTATGATATTTCAACTGTATGAAATCATTCCAAAAGAGGCATGTATAGAGTTTAAACACAAGGTGACCAATATCAACCAAAATCGCGATCTGGAAGGCCTCGAACGACCAGCAAACGGGATGATGGACAAATTATAAAAAAAGGCTTGAAATCGACATTACTCTACAAATCAAATCAAAAACATAATTGCCATTAAAGTTTCACTGTAAATTGTACGTAGAAAAATAGTGGAATGCGGGTTTTTAAAAAAATCTAAACATAAACCAAGTCGCGTTTGCAGTCTCATCACAAAGAAGCAAAATACTGAATTGGGCTCAGCTACACATGTTATACAGCGACGAATGGCAACAGATGGTCGTTAGTGATGAAAAATATGGAGCCTAGATGGCCCAGAAAGATTTCTCTACTGCTGGCATGATCTTCATAAAGATCCTGTAACTTAGTTTAGCCGAAGTCATGGTGGAGGTTCAGTCATGGTTTGGGGAGGATTTGGATTCAACGGCCAAATTTCTCTAGCTTTTTTAAAGGGAAAACAAAACTCTGTGGCCTACCAGGCAACTCTAGAAAGTAACTTACTACCATTTGATGAGCTTTTAGGTGGACCTAACTGGAAATTTCAATTAGACAATGTCTCCATCCACACATCCAAGTCAATGAAAAAGTGGTTTAGAGCCAAACCAATCATAGTTCTCGATTGATCTGCTGATAGTCTGGAATGTAATCCTATCTAAAATCTATGGGGACCACCATTTTTTAAGTTAAGGAAGCCATTGAAAAGGCGTAGTATGGAATCAAGCTTTAAACCTTGCAAAAGCTTGTGCTTTTAATGAAAAACTTTGTTTTGGATTTGATAAAACATCGTAAAAGCCTAATTGATTGCTAAAACTTTTAGCTTACTGATAAAAAATTTAAAAAAATTAATTTGTGCCTAAACTTATAGGCAACGGATTTTTTTGTTTTTGTTATTTTTGCGACTAACTCGCTATAGATATGATTTTCATTTTCAAATTTCTATTTTGAATGTAATATGTACATATTATTAAAAAATATGAAGATTAATTCTTCTGTCTTAACACTACTTTATAAAACACAGATTTTGTATTGTGTCTAAACTTTTGTGCAGGACTATAAAAGTCGTAGACAGTGTTTTCCAGTTAAATATTTCAAAAGGGTATTGTCATCCCCTCTCGAAATTTTAAGGTTATTTTTTTAAATCCAAATAGTATTTTACAAACTAAAATTTGTTTAAACTGAAGTAAAATAATTTTTTTGACAAAATTAATCACTACAACAATAACAGTAATACACGATCGCGATTTCACATATCAGAGCGGAAATATGCTTTTTAAATGCTTATTAAAGTAGTTGATGGATTTAAACCCTAAACTAACTATTAACACTATGCCGTTCATTTACATCACGTTGATGTCCCTTGAAACTATTGGACAAATGCCGGTTTCAACGTGATAACACAATGCCAACTTTGAAAACGATCCAGCAAATGACGGAGAAGTAAAATTTGACAATTTACGATATCCAGTAAACCTCGAAAAAAGACAGGCAATAGGCATAAGAGAAGTAATCTGAACTGAAATAATCCTACCAGAGCCAAAAAAAAAAAAAAAAAATCCCAATTAAACATGCGGACGACATAGTGTTAATCTACGTTTTGCATGAATTCAAGCATGAGGTTACCTTTTTTTTCTCTAATTTGTGCAAGAAGGCATGATAAAAAAAAAAAAAAAAACTCAGCGAAATACACGTACGAAACAGCACTTGGAAATTGAGGGACGACCACCTACAATCCATCTCCTACTAATGCCTCACGTGGTACCAGCAGCCATTCAATGACTTCATTTAGTAACTGGTCTGTGCGAGGTATGTTTGAGCATGTATGCGCATGCGTGACAGGTGATTTCGGAAGGGGTTCCTTTAGAAAATAAACGAAACTTTTGAATTTTTTCAGAAAAGGACGCTATTTTCAAACAAAATGTTCAGGGAGGTTGCGCCACCCAATGAAAAAGGGCTAGGATTATCTCTGATTTTATAAAATGGAGGATTAATTTTTAAAAATTTAACCATGATGTGCCAATGCGGGAATTCAAGCATTAGGTTAATTCTATGGGAAGAAATTGATTTTCAATGCATGTCCACGAAGATTTCACTCATTTTGGCGAACTCTGGTCGTAGACTATTTACGTTTACACTAATGTTTGGTATTTAAAAAACTGCTAGCTTACTTTTTAGCATCAATGGGCTTTCCTTCCATCGAGGCAGCCTGAAAGTTGTTTACTAATGTCCTCGAGCAGTCTTTGAAAATGCTCAGCATCTAGAAATGAGTTTATACATGCAAAAGAGTATAGAATGTATCAGAAAATCGTTATAGAGAAGTATATGCAAATCAAAGAAGTTTAAGTGTCAAGTAGGAAATGCCTTCCGAGAGGTCTTTTGGGGGTAACCGCATTTATATCTAGAATGGGCGACACTAGACCAGCACTTGTCAACCGATTCGAGGTTATCTGTTACAATAATTGCCTTGTACCTTATAGCAAGGTGGCGATTTCGATTCTTTTAATAAAAAAATAAATAAATTTATAGAGTAATTTGTGAAACAAATCTTGGAACCTTAGCTCGTACCACAAGTGTGATTATTACATGAAAGTAGTACGCCGACCAAACGGTATAGTGGTTAGCGTGCTAGCTTCTAGACCGCGAGGTTGCGGGTTCGAGTCCCGTGTTAGGCATGGATGTTTGTAAATGTATGTTGGCTTGTCTAATGACGAATGTTTCGGCGCATTATAGCCCTCGTGTTTCTGACGGCACCAGATAATCTGAAAACAACCAACTAACATGAAAGCAGTCATGATTTGTCTTTAGTAGAAGTGTATAGTCTCATCTAAAGATAATTTGAATAGTTCAGTTCTTTTTTGTGGTTGGTTGGTCGTATTCAGATTATCTAGAGCCGTCAGCAACACGAGGGCTATAATGCGGCGAAACATTCGTCATTAGACAAGCCAACATACATTTACAAACACAAATGCCTAACACGGGACTCGAACCCGCAACCTCGCGGTCTAGAAGCCAGCACGCTAACCACTATACCGTTTGGTCGGCCTCTTTTTTGTGGAACTGTATGATTAAAAAGCTTTTATGCATGGAAATCATAATTTTCATAGAGATGCCCCGCAAATATACTGAAGCCAAATTATTAGTTAATAAATACTATCACTAACTGTTGTAGTAAAAACATAAACACGAGACCAATATTTTACCATATAAAATGCAAAACAGTCCCTAAACTACCTTATGTGGATTGTGAGCTCAAGAAGTTGTGGAATCAAGGGTTCAAAGATTTTTGAAACCGGTAAGTATGAGCAACAGTAAGGGCAGCGTTGTGGTAAAACCGCCTATGCTTCCTGGAATGTCTTTTACATTGATAAGTAATTGATAAGCAATTAATATGTATTGATTCATTGATAACGTGTGCAAGGCTACAAGAGGCAAAGGGTGGAATGAACGGTCAGTATCCACGTGACATACCAACATTCTAAACCTTGTCTTAAATAAGGATTTACAATGGAGATGTCCATAAATGTAGCAATAGCATACAGAGTAGCAGTTTATATTCATTCTAATAAACTATTTTATAAAATATAGGAAACACAAAGAACGTACACTTTCCTTATGGAATGCACCTTTATTGGTACAGTAAAAAACAGAACGATGGCTATATCTTCGGTTCTAATTATCGTAGAATCTTAAGGTTTGCCCCAAAATGTTTTGCATACGATTTTTTATATATCTGATGCAATTTCTTTTTTTTTGAGGGACCGTTTACTTAATAAAAGTAACGCTATCTTCGAAAATTTCAATACGAACCCATTTTATCATTTCATTCGATTCAGAATACATCATTTACTCTATATATCAAATTTCAATGCATTATGTTGAAAAACACGTCACTTATGAGCGAAAATATTTCGACCATTTTTTGACCGATCTTCAGGGAGAATTTCCATAAAACGAAAGGTATTTTTAAGGTTCTACTTCACAGAGGGAGAAATCGAACGGTCAGTGAGGCGTTTCCCGAGGTTATAAAAGAAAATATTCTAAAATTGCATAGAAACTACTTGGATTTATAGTGACATGTTTAAGATTAATACAAAAATAGCAAGTAAACGCAAAAGTAACATAATTTATTTACAACGTTAAAGAAGTGCATTCTTCACACGAAATAAATAAAATATCGAAAACTGCAATTGCAGAAGTATAACGTATACTACTGATCATTAGAAAATTAATAAATATAAAATGTAGGCATTAGTAAACAGTATTCAGCAAATTGTGATTATTTTACAGAAACATTTCACTGTAAATACAAATATAACTTGATCGTTGAAATTATTTATAAAGTGAAAAAATCACCTGATTCAGTAAAATTTTTAAAGGAAAACTTATTGAAATTGCTTAAAAAAATGTGGTTTTAAATGAATGTAATTTAAGGAAGTACATTTTTTTTTAAAAAAGGACACTGTTGAAAACCACACAAAACATATGTTCCACGATTCCAAACACGTTAGATAGATTAAAAATATACATACAAAAAATAAAACTGCTTTGTTTGTATAAAATAATATTTTTTTTTGTAATCTCAAGAATTCTGTTCCGATTCACCCCACTGTTCCTATTCATCCTATTTTACGATAATTGAACGTTGTGCGATTTTCCACACCTCTAGTTTGCCTTGAATTAATCTTTGATAGTTTTCAAAAGTCGTCTACTATACGGTCCCTTAAAGTGAGCGTTTTTTACATTTTCGCTAAAAAATCGAGAACTAAAATTCAAAATGAAAAGAAAAAAATTGTGGTGGGTTTTCAGACCACGGTGAATCTAATGAAAGCAAAAAAAAATATATGTTTCTATTAAAAAAAAAATTAAAATTGTTTGATTAATTAATAATTAATTATTAAAAAGAAATTGATGCAAAAGTTGATTGTTATTTATGTTTGGCCATTTAAACAAACTATCTTTTGAAAAAAAAAATTACTGAAATATATCAATTATTTAAGTATTTATGGCCAAAAAACCAACTTTTTTATTTAACATTAATTTATCATTTTCATTTTATCATTTAAATTACAAATCATTCATTAGAAAATTACGAATTTTTGTATTTTGCATTCTTTTTTAATGCTGAATCCAAATATGGAATATTATTATGAGGTTGCTATTGAACTTTTTAAAGTTTTGTTCTGTTTTAATATGTAGATGACCCCTCATGATAAAAAAAACTACATATAATTATTAAAAACCTTCCACGATTTACAACGGTACCTTTTGTTTGTTATTTCAACAATTAGAACAAAAGATATAGCCATCGTTCTGATTTTTTTTTTTTGGGGGGGGGGGGCACTGTACAAGCTGTCTTATATTTGAAAGTTATTAAGGTTTTTTTTTTTTTTTTTAAAGGGGGTTTGGGTTAACAAAAGAGCTTTTTGGGGAATTCTGAACTCAATGATAAGAAAGACACTCACCCTCTTGATCTTTCCGGTTGTGAAGGTGGGTGTGATGATGGTACGAATTCTTTTCCAGTTGTCGTCACCCTTCATGTTGCTAATCATATTGTCGAAAATTACATTCCCCGTTTTAACTGCCTAAATCAGAAACCAAACAAAACATCGTTTTTATAAAATCTTAAATCGACTCAAAGTAAACTTTTAAAAAAATCAGCGAGTGCAGAAGAGGGCATTCCGCACAAATTAAAAAAAGGCAATCAATTTGCTTTACAAATAATTTTATTTTTTAAACATATTTGTACTTCCCATTATAAACTGTTACAAGTCAAGATTTGTTAAATAAACAATAGGGAAAGAAAATGTTTTATCCCCATTTCCTGCAAAATCTGTTGAAATTGACAATAGACATAATCTTTTTTCCATAAGGATGACTCAAGTATAGGCCCACAAACATCGAGTTTTAAGTGCTCCTACAATGATACCTGCACTTGAGTCTTTTTTAAGAAAATATTAAATGGCATTGTCGTACTCACCCTACGAGTTGGAAAAGTAGGAAAGCTCTTGACGAATATGTCTCGCAACAACTCGGGATCCCCCACAGATAGACAAGGTGTATTCCCTTCATAGTAGCTGCCAAACATTAAGAATAAGATTCTTAAAATGAGCATTGCTATACTAAACTTCAACTTAACTAGACATCACTTAGACGGTAGATCGTCATAGTGCTCATAGGTATTTAATCCATTTTGGCGGCGTGAAAGCATAATGTTCGCCAAACCACAACCCTATAGAGAACAAAAGGCTATAAGGTTTGGCGAGAATTATGTCTTCACTCCGCCAAAGTGGATTAAATACCTATGAGCACTGTGACGATCTATCGTCTAAGTGATGTCTAGTTAAGTTGAAGTTTAGTATAGTTATTACAGAAAGTTAAAATTTTGCGCGTTACTTGATACTAATCGACAAATAACAATACACTTGATTACATATAACTGTACACTTGCTTTAAACAACTGACTAGTGTACGTACACTTGTCAATAATTCTAAGATTTTTTTAAAGTATTTCCTTACGGTTCTTCACATGCAATATAGACAGAGAGGCAACTGCAAATTTTGGACCCCATCGAACATCATTCTGAATTTCTTATAAAAATTGAAGTAAAGTGAGTAGATTACGAATCCACTGGTCTGCCGTGGCAAAAATGGCCGAAACTGGTCAAAAATCGACTTTCATTAAGTAGAACTAAATCCAATTACCAAATGCACTATAACTTGCCACATAATAAGCATTTTTTTTTTATTTGGTAACCCTCACTCTTTAATTTTCAATTAAGAAGGTTGCAGACGATTTGGATGGCTATGGCTTACTTGCATCTTTCACAAATGAGTCATATTGGCAATAAACATTACGTCACTGATGACGTAACTGATTTCGCCAATTTGGCTTACTTTTAAAAGATACCAAGTTTTCCGAGCCAGAGATCAAAAATTGTTTGCTCTTTTTCGCATTGAAAATCAAAATGCATTGAGATGCCAGACGAAAAAGTTTGTTCTCTTTTTGGCAAGTTATCTCTCTCTTTATAGCAAGTTATTATGACATATTTGGCAATCGGATTTTAGTTCAATTCATTCCAAGTCGATTTTTGATCAGTTTCGGCCATTTCTGCCACGGCAGACCAGTGGATTCGTAATCTACTCACTTTTCTCCAATTTCTATAAAAAATTCAGAATGATGTTCGATGGGGTCCAAAAATTGCAGTCGCCTCTCGGACTAATAGAATACCCAAGGGAAAATGTCCCCGATAAATCAGCAAATGGTCATTAGCTCAATATTTAAAAGTGTTTTTATCGCGTAGTCTGAAAATGCTAAGGGATCTCTACCTTAAAAAATATTATACTTCAATTTTTCTTTCTTTCATATTGTTTATGCTTTTTTTTGCCTTTCCGTTCATATATATTCTTTAAGTTTCTATTGAAATTAGTAGTATGTTATATTTTGTTTTAAAAAGGAAACATACGATTATTAGCAATATAAGTAGACTGAGAGGCGACTGCAAATTTTGGACCTCATCGAACATCACTCTGAAACTCATATGGAATGTAGAGTTATGCTAGCTGATTAACAATCGCGTGGTCTGCCGAAGCGCATTTGGCCGGAAGTGTCCGAAAAGCGTGACCGAAAGTGCAATTTTTGGAGCCCAAAATACCTCATCGAACATCACTCTGAAATTCACATTGAATGAAGAGAATTACCTACCGAGTAAGAATCACTTGGTCTGCCGAACCGCATTTGGCCGGAACTGTCCGGCAGACCAATCCGAAAGTGCACTTTTTGGAGCCCAAAATACCACATCGAACATCACTCTGAAATTCACAGGGAATGAAGAGAATTACCTACCGAGTAAGAATCACATGGTCTGCCGAAAAGCATTTGGCCGGAACTGTCCGGCAGACCAATCCGAAAGTGAACTTTTTGGAGCCCAAAATACCTCATCGAATATCACTCTGAAATTCACAGGGAATGAAGAGAATTACCTATCGAGTAAGAATCACTTGGTCTTCCGAACCGCATTTGGCCGGAACTGTCCGGCAGACCAATCCGAAAGTGAACTTTTTGGAGCCCAAAATACCTCATCGAATATCACTCTGAAATTCACAGGGAATGAAGAGAATTACCTACCGAGTAAGAATCACTTGGTCTGCCGAACTGCATTTGGCCGGAACTGTCCGGCAGACCAATCCAAAAGCGCACCTTTGGGTACCTAAAGACGTATCGTATATCACTTAATTAAACTAATTCTACTTACAATTTTCGGTGATATGCTGTTGTCCAATTCAGCTTTATATTCTTTCTTTAATGTCATAACCTTTCCGTAACATCGTAAATGATATCCAAGATCTGGAGACAGAATAATCTTTCCATACTTGATATTTTATTGCTTCTGCGCATTTCGTTCAATTCCGACAATTTGTTTTCTTTTTTGCACAAAAAACAAAAACTCATTTTGAGACATTAATTTGTATTTGAAAAGAAATAAGAAATTACCATAGAAAAATAAGACCACTGCTTAACATAACAATGTAGAAAGCTCTGATCAGAAATATCGGCATACAATCATTCAATTTTTAGAATATGACTTTCATTTCAGCAAATGATTTTGTAATCCTTAGCCCAAATGATATATGTATATATTTTTACTTTCAATTACCCATATGTATATATACGTAGGATAATAAAGTACAGCATTCGGTCCAAAAAAAAACAAAAAAACGCATTTCTCCACGTTTTGAAATATCCTGATTTCAAAAAACTTAGCTAGAAAAAATGTGTGTGTGTGTGTGTGTGTGTGTGTGTGTGTGTGTGTGTGTGTGTGTGTGTGTGTGTGTGTGTGTGTGTGTGTGTGTGTGTGTGTGTGTGTGTGTGTGTGTGTGTGTGTGTGTGTGTGTGTGTGTGTGTGTGTGTGTGTGTGTGTGTGTGTGTGTGTGTGTGTGTGTGTGTGTGTGTGTGTGTGTGTGTGTGTGTGTGTGTGTGTGTGTGTGTGTGTGTGTGTGTGTGTGTGTGTGTGTGTGTGGTCAGCATGACTCCCGAACAAATTGAAAAGTGATGTTCAAATTTGATATGAGGGTTAGTGGCGGCCATGGGACCTACCATGAAAGTTTTCGTCAAAATCGTGCATGCACATAATGTAGCTGCCATTGAAAAAATCATGTTTTTCAATGATTGCTAAAAAACAGCTCTAACGATTTTGATAAAAATCGCTGTGCTAATGCTTCTTAAAGTGTTCTAAACAACCCCACCTCCGAAATTCCCGTAAAAATGTTTTAATGGCGTAAAAAGTTGAAAAATGTATGATTTCAATACAGAGCTCTTTTTCCTTGAGCAAACCTAATCAACGATCGTTGATCGAAAAGTATATCGCCAAATTCACCATTTTTGTGATTCTTTTATTTTTTTCAAGACCCATACAAGAAATATCGCAAAAAATATCGCCAAACTGGTCCTTTATTCTAAATAAAGGATGAAATTATAAAAACGGTAAATGACCCAAATCCATGTCAGTATTATAGTGTAATTGAAAGGTGTGCAATGTTCCGCACCCCTATTTTAATAAGCTTTATCATATGACGTCCATGATCGTTCTTTATGATATCATATCCAGCAATACTCCATGCTGTCTTTGCATCGATCATGCGGGAGCGTGTTTGATTGATATTTTTAATTTATTCCTTAAGTTGTTATTTTGTTGCCGGACAGTTCCGGCCAAATGCGGTTCGGCCGACCAAGTGATTCTTACTCGGTAGGTAATTCTCCTCATACCCTGTGAATTTCAGAGTGATATTCGATGAGGTATTTTGGCACCTAAAAAGTGGACTTTCGGATTAGTCTGCCGGACAGTTCCGGCCAAATGCTGTTCGGGAGACCAAGTGATTCTTTCTCGGTAGATAATTCTCTTCATTCTCTGTGAATTTCAGAGTGATGTTCAATGAGATATTTTGGCCCCCAAAAAGTGCACTTTCGGATTCGTGTGCCGGACAGTTCCGGGCAAATGCGGTTCGGCCGACCAAGTGATTCTTACTCGGTAGGTAATTCTCTTCATACCCTGTGAATTTCAGAGTGATATTCGATGAGGTATTTTGGCACCTAAAAAGTGGACTTTCGGATTAGTCTGCCGGACAGTTCCGGCCAAATGCGGTTCGACAGACCAAGTGATTCTTACTCGGTAGATAATTCTCTTCATTCTCTGTGAATTTCAGAGTGATGTTCGATGAGATATTTTGGCCCCCAAAAAGTGCACTTTCGGATTGGTCTGCCGGACAGTTCCGGCCAAATGCGGTTCGGGAGACCAAGTGATTCTTACTCGGTAGGTAATTCTCTTCATTCTCTGTGAATTTCAGAGTGATGTTCGATGAGATATTTTGGCCCCCAAAAAGTGCACTTTCTAATTGGTCTGCCGGACAGTTCCGGCCAAATGTGGTTCGGCCGACCAAGTGATTCTTACTCGGTAGGTAAGAATCACTCCTCTTCATACCCTGTGAATTTCAGTGATATTCGATGAGGTATTTTGGCACCTAAAAAGTGGACTTTCGGATTAGTCTGCCGGACAGTTCCGGCCAAATGCTGTTCGGGAGACCAAGTGATTCTTTCTCGGTAGATAATTCTCTTCATTCTCTGTGAATTTCAGAGTGATGTTCAATGAGATATTTTGGCCCCCAAAAAGTGCACTTTCGGATTGGTGTGCCGGACAGTTCCGGCCAAATGCGGTTCGGCCGACCAAGTGATTCTTACTCGGTAGGTAATTCTCTTCATACCCTGTGAATTTCAGAGTGATATTCGATGAGGTATTTTGGCCCCCAAAAAGTGGACTTTCGGATTAGTCTGCCGGACAGTTCCGGCCAAATGCGGTTCGGCCGACCAAGTGATTCTTACTCGGTAGGTAATTCTCTTCATACCCTGTGAATTTCAGAGTGATATTCGATGAGGTATTTTGGCACCTAAAAAGTGGACTTTCGGATTAGTCTGCCTGACAGTTCCGGCCAAATGCGGTTCGACAGACCAAGTGATTCTTACTCGGTAGATAATTCTCTTCATTCTCTGTGAATTTCAGAGTGATGTTCGATGAGATATTTTGGCCCCCAAAAAGTGCACTTTCGGATTGGTGTGCCGGACAGTTCCGGCCAAATGCGGTTCGGCCGACCAAGTGATTCTTACTCGGTAGGTAATTCTCTTCATACCCTGTGAATTTCAGAGTGATATTCGATGAGGTATTTTGGCCCCCAAAAAGTGGACTTTCGGATTAGTCTGCCGGACAGTTCCGGCCAAATGCGGTTCGGCCGACCAAGTGATTCTGACTCGGTAGGTAATTCTCTTCATACCCTGTGAATTTCAGAGTGATATTCGATGAGGTATTTTGGCACCTAAAAAGTGGACTTTCGGATTAGTCTGCCTGACAGTTCTGGCCAAATGCGGTTCGACAGACCAAGTGATTCTTACTCGGTAGATAATTCTCTTCATTCTCTGTGAATTTCAGAGTGATGTTCGATGAGATATTTTGGCCCCCAAAAAGTGCACTTTCGGATTGGTCTGCCGGACAGTTCCGGCCAAATGCGGTTCGGGAGACCAAGTGATTCTTACTCGGTAGGTAATTCTTTTCATTCTCTGTGAATTTCAGAGTGATGTTCGATAAGGTATTTTGGCCCCCAAAAATTGCACTTTCGGTCATGCTTTTCGGACACTTCCGGCCAAATGCGCTTCGGCAGACCACGCGATTGTTAATCAACTAGCATAACTCTACATTCCATATGAGTTTCAGAGTGATGTTCGATGAGGTCCAAAATTTGCAGTCGCCTCTCGGACTAAAGGCTTTTACCTTTAACTTTGATTTTCTCTAAACGTGATATTTCAAACTTCAAAGCACCTACTCTGCCTAATTAACAGAAATACACCAATAAATTTTTTTTATGATGTTGTAATAAATAACCTACAGATAAAACTAAGGTTAAATAAACTTTCTTTTTGTCTTCATAATGATATTTTTAAAAACATTTGAGATTTAAAAATATTCTTAAACGAGAAAACATATTTTAAAAAAAGTTTTAAAAATATTTAAATATTTCCAGTAAAAAAAAAAAAAAAAAAAAAAAAGGATTGGTCATTTTTTTTTTTTTTTTTTTTAAAGATTTTGATAATAATCTTTTTTCAAATTCTAACCTGAGTACCTCTGTATAACACCCATTTAACCTATATAAATAAAAAAAATTACAAACTCATTGCTAAGAACTTTCCAAGACAATTTACATTGAAAAAAAAAATCAATTTGTTAGTAAGCAAAGGTGAAAATATGCAAGCTTCTTAATATGAGAAGCATTACATGTATAGGGGTACTGAATCTTCTTAAGTTAGTTTATAGATTAGTTGGTTAACTATACCTAAAAATATACTTTTTATATTTCAAGAAATAATATTTCTTTTAAAAGGATAAATACTTATAGTCAATACATCTATATCTAAGTCCAATATTCACACGTTGATATTTATATCACATACATACTTGCATTACATTGTTAATAAGAGGATGAGAGTGTTTTGTTCTAAACTTACCCATAGACTTGTCCATATTTGAAGTAATGATAATCCTCAATTTCATGGGCGGGCTGCAATTTAAATAAAAAGCTTGCAAATGGGTTTCTGATTTAAAAGTGTCATTTTAATGTGAATTTAATATTACCGCGGTTCCGTCAAGAAAGGGAAAATGTGCAAGATTTCCAAACAATTTTTAATTTTATCTAAAACTAGCCATAAATCACCCACTTGCTCTCTATACAAGGGTGCAAGGATGTCATATTTACAATGTTTTCTAAAACATAGGATTTTTCAGATCACAATATTTGTTCAACGAGTTTTCGGTGACCCAAGGATCAAAATATAAACAAGAATACAGACTTAAAATAAAACTATAACAAAATACTTAAAATGCAATATTACACTCAAAATAAAAGTCAAAATACTCTTTGAATTTTTCAAAATGTGTAAAATAAATTCCATAGTCAGAGTGATATATATTTTAAACTTATATCCTATCTTATTTAATTTTCAATACTTTAGTGTACTCTAAGTATTATTGGTAACTAAGGAAATTGTTTACGTCTGAGATAATCTAATACTCTTGAACCTACAAAATAGCAAGATTTTCTGTCATACTTTGAACAGCTCAAATTTATTTTGTTTGAACTCGTGTTGTCTTTCCGACTTTTTCTAGCTATGTAAGACAAGAAGTAATTAGCATCCGTACAACAACCCTAATCCATTAATTTCTTTTACATAGTCCCCTATTTGTTAATGAATCAACTTTCACTGTATATCATGAAATTAGTACTAATCTAGTTATGTAGGGATAAGTTCATTTTGTTAAACGTCAAAGTTCTTTGACTTTTGTGGCAACTTTTAAAAACTTTCCCTACTAATCCAGATAAGACCTTTTATGTTACAGTTTAAAATGAATTCTATTAAATTATTTTTCTAAATAAAATCCTTTTGTATAGAAAAATTATATGTACTCTTTATTTTAAACTTTTTATTGCTGCAATGAGTTCTTCCGGAACTGAAAAGTTTGACGCCCCCAACTCCTTCCTATGATTGTATTTCAGAAAGAATTTTATTTTAATTATTATTTCCTTCTCCAATCTTAATTTGCCTATACTATTCACAAATAAAACGTTAGAAACATCTGTATATTACTACAGCTTTCAGACAACTCCAAGGGATTTTTAACAACGAGCACCTTGCATAGAATCCATAGGTATTTTTGACTCACCTTCAAGAAAAGTTTGAAGGAAGATCCTAAAAACGGCACTGGTTTGATATGAGGAATTCCACGTTTTTTCCAGTACACGTGTTTCCTAGTCGAGTTCCTGAGGAAAGAAAAGTATCTTTACATAGGATCCCAGGAAACAAATTGTTTTCGAATGATATATATTAGAATGCTTTTTTATTTCAAAGAGACAGCTAATTTGACTCGAACATAATAAAGGCGCGTGAGTACGTTTAGAAAGTTAAAATACCAGGGCTTAATACTAGATCTTTTTGATGTATCAATTGGATATGAAACATCCCATACTGACACATAAACTGACGTGTGTGGGAAAAATGATATGAGCTGATGAAAACAAATTTGAATTGATGGACTGATGACATTTTTATAAAACTGTGGGGAAAATCGGACTGACTTGTGAACGTTTGTGAGGTTGAGCTCGGTTCAGTCTTTTAAACCAACCCTTCTACGTCAACGTCGTGTCGTTTCATTCAGCTCTTGTTTACATAAGAAAGTTCAGACCTTATGTTTACCTTGTCTAAAGATTTATTGTTAGAGTTTATTGCGTTCCTTAACGATGAAGAGTGTTTAAGGAAGATAACTCATTACACTAAATTCTGACTAATAATACACTCACAAAATAATAGTACACCACAAAAGTGTAAAAGTTAAGACTCGCAAAGGCGGAATTCGAATTTAGGTTAAACTGAGCTAGTTGCTTACCTACTTCCAGTAATAATTTTTGGTTGAAACTATAGCATATTTTATTTAATAAAATATCTCGAGGAGATCTTATATTTGCATTCGCATACATCTGTAGCATACGTAGTTTTTACTACGAATGCAAGGCAAAAAGTACGGGCTTTTGTATAAATCTATGGCTACATTATCAATATAGAAACTAAAGTAGTAGGTTTAGTTGAATAGAATTATTTTGTGTAAGGGTTACGGAAAGTATGCTCCTTCGAAATATAATCCCTGAAACGCGAGTAAGATAGACCTTCCTGGAAATATTTAAGAAGGAGAGCACATAAAAAAATTTAAAAATTAACCTAAGTGACAATTTTTATTTTGAGTACTTTGAGGGTAACACGGGAACATGAAAAAAAAATCCGAACTTAATACGATTTCTCACATGCCAAATGGTCAACGACCAAACACTAGATCTATGCATACTATCAGTTAACAAGATTTGCATACGTTTTTTCAACCTTTGGAAAACAAGTTAATAATATTCTTCTTCAATTATATATGTTCAGTAATAAAAGACTGGGACTGTATTTAAACAAGGTCCACTTAAAAATGGAGTCCAACAGTGGATATTTAAAGAATTAATTGATTTTTTTCGTGATAAGAGTGGTAATTTATTTGTCGTATTTGTAATTTATTTGTCTTTAAAAAAACATATTTTATGTTTACAAAAATTAAATGAATAGAAAAAGCGAGGGAATACTTAGAAGCTGCCATAGGCATCACCAATCGCTTAAAAGTTAACAGAATTTTTCTCAAACTAAAAATTTTGTTTAATAGAGTTTATATATAAATGTTGTCTTTTTGACTGTGCATTTTTAGACTGGATATGCCAAATTTAATTTAAATATCTCCAGGTCCTTTGTGTTAAACTTTTCACATTTCCGATGGACAGACGGATATTGAAGTCATTCTAAAATGTGTTCGGTTTTTTTTTTTTCAACCTATGGAACATTAAAATGGCATCAACGTCCAATTCATCCATCGTGAAAGCTCCGCATCCGTTCAAAACAAAACATCTGTACAATTCAATTCTCACCAGTATAGTAGAAAAATCACCGTCAATCCAAGTACGCAACTTGTCGCTAAACATCCAAACGATAGCAGCTCTACGCCAAACATGTTTACTAATCCAACCTTGAACGTCTTATACTTTCCTTCTTGGGTGGGACATTAACTTTCAGCACTCCATGCATTGTTCTGCCGTTGCCATAGCATTTGTATTCCGCCAATAATACCTGAAACAGGAAGTGACGTAGAGCAAGTGCGAGATCGGAAAGGATTGATTAAATACCCGGCAGGTAAATAAGACAAATAAAACAGAACCGGTCTCGTGCTGCGAGCGCCTTACAGTTAGCGTACAAGGGAAATGAAATGAACAACTGCGGGTGGAAAAATCTTCCTTTCTTCTGTAATCCGAATAATCATTCTCATATCGATCAGCAAAATTATACCTGTAGTCACTTATGCAGCAGAAACTAAGACTACCACTCAGAAGAAGGAAAAAATACTTATTTCTTTTGAGAGAAAGATTTTAAGGAAAATTTAGAGGCCAATCAAAGATGGAGATGTTTGGAGAATTAGGAGTAATTTAGAGTTAGTTAGCTATATAAAGAAAAAAAACGTAATAAATATAATAAAAACAAAAAGAATACAACGGCTCGGACATCTGGAGCGAATGAGTATTAAAAGAGCAACAAAGAAAATTTTACAGGGGAAGACTAGAGGGAATGAAAAAGTATGCTCAAGAAAACAGAACTCTGTGTTAAAGGCATTCGTTTTTCTACTTTTTATTCCATTAAAGCATTTTCACAGGAATTTCGGAGGTGGAGATGTTTAGAGTACCTTAAGAGGCATTACCACAACGATTTTGAATAAAATCATTAAAGTCGCTTTTTAGCAATTACTAAAAAACGTGTTTTTCCAATGGCAGCTACCCTATGAGCGAATTATGGGCGATTTTACCAAAAACCTTAATAGTAGATCCTTGTGCCATCACCAGCCCGCACACCAAACCTGAACATCGTATGTCAATTTGTTCGGGAGTTATGCTGACTCGTACACACAGACAGACATTTTTTCAGATCACTTTTTGAAATCATTATGTTCCAAAACGTTGAGAAATGAAAATAAATCGATTTTTTTTAACCGAATACTATACTTTCATTACCCTAATTATATATACGGATAATTGAAAGTAAAAATTAGCTGCTTTGCAGCAAGTTGACAATAATTCTGACATGTTTTTGCCCATAAAACATCTTTCGAAAATAATATGTGTTTTTTTCTCTGTAAAAAATTCTCTGAAGTGGGTGACAATGTTTAAAAGTTTGGGAACTCCTAGTCTATGAAATCTGATAACAGATGTCCCAAACACAGCAGTTTCTGCGGGACATACATTTCTAAGTTACTCCTTATAATGACTTATAATCATTGAGGAGATATCTGAGTAGCAAGGAAAGTCCATTGCATTTAGGTGAAACAGAGAGAAAAAATAATAAGTTTTTAAATGGTAAAACACTCCTTTCGTAGCCAGGAAATAAAAACTTGAGTTTCGTTCTTTATTGGGGAGTTTTCCCTAAACCTCTGAAGTTTCAAAAAATTCAAACAGTAAACAGATTTTATCATTCTAATAAAACAAGCTATAACTACAATTTTTTAATCACTGTGCAATGTAATAAAAATCGCAAAAACAGTGGAATCGTGACGTAACCGCAAAATGTTCCATCATTGGCTGGTTAGATTTAACGTCATAATCCGATGGAACATATGTCAGCACATTTCTTATTATAATTTTTTGAAAACGTACAATAAAATAGTATTTTATGAACGGTTCTTCTTTTATATACGTGTGTGACCCAGACTTTGATTATTTTTTTTAAATCTGTTTTAGATTACTTTCAAAACATTATTTTATTTTGCATTAGTAAAAACAATAAAATCCTTTATGTTTAGATAGTGCAGAATAATGTAAAATAGTCCATGCTTTACAATTCCTTATAAACAGGTATGTAGAGCTTACAAAAATGTTCGCCGGTACGCAAACTTTCCAATCGGGAGCGTGACGGTAACCCCATCTGTACCTGGGATTTTTTAATTATAAAATACAAATTCACTATACTTTTTTTTTTCCAATTCACCCTATAAAAAAAAGGCTAAATACTCTTATTTGTGTATTTATTTGCTCACTAACTTATATCACAATACATGCATACAGATTTATGAGTTATTATATATGTTAGTTGAAAATTGTGGCAATATGTTACCCTGATTATAGTCCATTTCTTTTTCAACGACGATATGTATGAGCATTTGGCCTTTCTAGTTGATGCATATAATAGTACAAAACAGGCTCTCCCACGTGCAATTCTTTCTAGAACGTGTGATTAATTCACACGTAATTGATATATTTTTACAACATCTAGTTGTTTTTTAGAGATGTATTTTTATTCAATGTACAGGCTTTGTTTCTTCATTATCTTGTTCTTCATTTGAAGAAAATTCATTTCTCATCTAAAATATCCGGATAAAATTCAAGTCAAAATATGATTGGTACATGCATAGGGAATTAAACGAATAAAGTACAAGAAAATCGAATATATTTTGTTATTAATGATACTACATTTCTTCAAATGTTTATTATTAAAACTTCTTTGTTTTTCTGTGCAAGTACACAACTTTTTTTTTCTGTGCAAATACACAATAAACTCATTTAACCACAATAATCCCACTATTTACAATTTGTGATGGTGTGAAATCATTCAAATTCACGCCAATCATTTAAATCGCTGTACTGTTCTTTCAAAAGAGGAGAGTCTTTCCTTATTTCCATTTCAAGAATGATTCCTTTCGGCTGCATAAGATTTTGATTCAACCCGAATTCCAAAGGAATCTGAAAAATACAATTTAAATACATAAATAAGTAATGGAGAGAAAGTATTTCTCTACTATTCTCTCTTTATCTAGTAACTTTCCTCTATAGTGATTATTGGAACTAATTTTCAGCTGGATACAAAATACCACTATGTTTTTATATTGCTTCCAAATCTGGAAACACACACACACAACTTTTAATTTGTTTGGAGTAATTCGCACCATGGACCTAGGAATAAAGCAGAATGGACATAAACCTCCGTAATCTACGAGCCACGAGGAATTATGAGGGAAAAATTTTCAAAACATTACCACATTTTGTACTGACAATGGCTGCTTGCTAAGCCGTAAACTAGGGGTGTGGAACATCGCACTTTCGATTACACTAAAATACTGACGGGGATTTGTGTCATTTGCATATTTTCATCCTTCATTTAGAATAAATGGCTAGCCTGGTGATAATTTTTGCGATTATTCTTATATGGTTCTATTTTAAAGAAAAAAGAGCTTCCCCAAAATGGGGATTTTGGCAATAAGAATCGATAATTTTGATGACTTTTGAATTAACTATTCGATAATTCGTATATTATCTTTTTTTATAAATGAAACTGAAAAGAGGAGATAAAACTATCGTTGGTGAGCTATATTTGTTGAAGGCACTCGTCTTTCCACTTTTTACGCCATTGAAGCATTTTTAAGGAAATTTCGGAAGTGGGGTTGTTTAGAACACCTTAAGAAGCATTAGCACAGCGATTTTTATCAAAATCGTTAGAGCCATTTTTTAGCAATCATTGAAAAGTATGATTTTTTTTCCATGGCAGCTACCTTATGCGCATGAGTGATTTTGACGAAAACCTTAATGGTAGGTCCCATGGCCGCCTTATCAGAATGTCCAGTTTTTAACTCCATCCGAATGCATTTTTTTAATTACAATCATCCATCACTTTCATTACTTTTAAAACCACCTCAAGCGAATCTTTTTAGCTTTTTAATAAAAATCTCATTTTATCTCCTTATTTAAGGTTTTTTTAGTATTTACATTAAATGTTCTTTTAGTATGCGAGTCTTGTGTGTTTAAAAATGAGTCTTTGTACTTCCTTATGTTTAAATGTTAATTAATCTTTTAAAGTTTGTTACTCTGATGGCGAAGTTTGGCCCTTGAGTTGCCCTTGCGCCAAATAAATTGTAAACCCAACCAACCAACCAACCAACCCATGGCCGCCACTAACCCTCACACCAAATTTGAACATCAAAGGTCAATTTGTTCGAGAGTTATGCTAACCACAGACACACACACAGACATACATTTTTTCTAGATCACATTTTTGAAATTAGAATGTTCCAAAACTTGGAGAAATGCAAAAATAATCGAATTTTTTTTTTTACCGAACTATTGATCGAATTTTTTTTTTTTTTTTAAAGTAAAAAGTGCCCTGTTGGGCCGAAAATTTCATTTCATAAGTAACATATTTTCTGTAACTGTCTTCTACTTTGTATTGATTTTAGTTTCTAAAACGATTTGTGTTGGAATGCCTTGAAACAAAACCTTCTCGATACAAAAACTTTGATGACTCTCCAATTTTAAAAATCAGGTATTAACACTCTAAATAACCATAGTCTGAAGTTAGTATTTGGATTTAATAAAGGATTTTTATGGTAGATTACTAGATGCCATCAATACTTTCAAATTTTAACAATGAATCCAATTTACAACACAGGTGATGTTAAGGGAAAAATCATTGTTATGTCTAAAAAGTATAGCGTAATATACAAGATGTTAATGAAAAATTTCTGTTGTGAGACTCTTTGTTTGGTAATAATGACAAGAAATAACAATCAAAATCGCATCTTTTTCCAATTGTTACTTCAGTTGCTCTTCAGTTTTTCATGTGCTAGGTTGGGAGCATATCACTTCGTCCGATAATCACTGAGAATACATCAGCAGTTTTCCGAGAACAAATGGGTAACAAGGATTTTAATGAGACGTTGAATATTTACTTGTACTCTAGAGACTTTCTTTTTTGATATAGTTTATATTTTTGTAAGAAAATTATATTCGTTTTCCGAGATAGAAATTTTTCAATATGGCTGCCATTGCGAGGATGTATGCTATTTGTATAGAGCTAGTTTCAGCTTCGTGAAGTATGATGTTATGTTAAGAAGATCACTAAATCTTCCAAGTAGCCACATTTTTATGCTAGGCCACCAAGACTGTGAAAACAATTTTTACGAATTGGATTATGAAGAAATGGAATGACTATTGGAACCTGAGGATCGAAATCAAGCAAAGGAAATGAATTGCGTAAGTGTTGATATCTTACATTTAAAAATATTCAAAATTTTGTAATTTTTCTTGACTCAAAATGCTGTACAAACTTAAATACGATTTGTTTTAAGTATCAAACCTAGTCGACGTATTTCTATATTATTTGATGGGAAACAGCGATGAGAGAGTGTAGTTGCGTGTATCTCAAAATAAATTAATTTCAGTGTGGTTATAGTTACTTCAATTCAATCGGATTTTTGAGGCTATACTTTAAATCGCAGCGTTAAATCACAATAGCGGCTTTTGTTTGAGAGTGTATTAAAATAATACCACTTTTTATTGAAGACAGAAAAACACATTTTGAATAATTTCGCATACATTTTTTTTTTTTTTTTTTTTTTTTTTTTGTCATACAAATTAAATTTGTTTTCCTTTGTTAATTTAAATAACAAAATTAATAAATCTACTTAAACAAATTGAAGAAATGTGTAGTATTAAAAAATGTCTAGTCACTTCGCAAAACTAGAGGTGTGGAACATCGCACAACTTTCAATTACAGTATAACACTGACGTGGATTTGTGTAATTTGTCATATTCACATTTTCGCCGACCAAACGGTATAGTGGTTAGCGTGCTAGCTTCTAGACCACGAGGTTTCGGGTTCGAGTCCCGTGTTAGGCATGGGTGTTTGTAAATGTATGTTGGCTTGTCTAATGACGAATGTTTCGGCGCATTATAGCCCTCGTGTTGCTGACGGCGCCAGATAATCTGAATACAACCAACCATATTCACATTTTCATCATTCATTTAGCAAAAATGGCCAGTTTGGAGATATTTTTTTCAATAATTCATGTATGGATCTTTAAAAAAAAAATAAAAAAAAAAATAAAAAAAAATAAAAAAAAATAAAAAAAAAAAACTCCAAAACGATGATGTTGGCGATGTACTTTTCGATAATTCTTACATTATACTTACTTATAAGTAATACTGGGGAGAGAAGAAAAAACGATCGTTGATGAGGTACGCTCGAGGAAAGATAACTCTGTGTTAAATATATAAGTTTATGAATTATAAATGCCATTTAAGTATTTTTTCGGGAATTTCGATGGTGGGGATGCTTAGAACACCTTAAGAATAATTACCACAGCGATTTTGAACAAAAAATTTTTTGAGCCGTTTTTTAGCAATCTTTGAAAAACATAATTTTTTCAATGGGTGCTATCTTATGTACATGCGCGATTTTGACCAACCCGCACATCAAATTTGAACATCGTAGGTGAATTTGCTCGAGAGTTATGCTGATCACAGACATTTTTTCTAGATAACTTTTTTGAAATCAAGATTTTTTTTTTTTTGACCGAATACTATACTTTAATAACTCTATGTATAAATATATTAGTAATTGAAAGTATAAAAGTCCGTTCACTATTTTGTTGCCTATATAGTTTATTAAAAATTATTTTTTTACCGCATTTTTATATTGTTTATCGGAAAATAAATATTTTATTACACACAGAAAGAACAACTTCGAAATGTAACAAAATAGGGAAAATAATTATAATTAAACAGCAATGTTAATCCACTTAAAATTAGAGACTTTAATTAATAACAATTTAATTTTGCTAAAAACTTTGCAGGAAACTTGTCCCGAAATGCTATCAGTACGCTTTGATTGAAAATTTCACGATGAAATTAGTAACAAAAATGAAATAAGAATTCAGTATTATTTTCACTGCATTTTAACGTGACATGGATTCGTGTAATTTGCCATTTTAATTTTCATTAATTTGAATAAAAATTTACCAGTTTGGCGATATTTTAACACGGCCAAAAAGAAACATATCATTGTAAATTGGCAATAATTATTAAGTTGTTACTTTCGAGTAAGCGAAACAGAAGAGGGATAGTCGTCAGTAGATAAAAATTAAGAGAAAAAACTACGATAAAGACGTTTTGTTTTCACGGAAATTTCTGAGGCAGAGACGTTTAGAATACTTTCAAATGCATACAATTTTTTGATAAAAGTTTTTTTTTTTTTGGCTATGAACCTTGTGTGCGGAGTTATTAGAAGTGGAATTGCATCAAATTGCAGACCTTGTAATGTACTGTAGCAAACCAAAACACTTTCAAATTCTCTTAAGTAATCACAATGTGCGTTTCATTTATCTACACTCAAAGTAATTGATTGAGACTGCCCTATTATAGCTCTGGAATCAATAAATATTTAACCCAATCCACTTGTTAGGGTCCAAAACAAATCATAACTTTAAATGAGACATTTTCTCAAAAATACCCAGTGGTGCTTACGTAGTATTCCTTCGACTGATGGCGAGACAAAAAGTTTACCACATGAATCCCCTTTGCTGGAAACGTCAAATTAAAAAAAAAAATTTAAGTGGAAGATGCATGCTATATAATGTTTCCTTCAAAAATGTAAGTGCAATACTGTTGTTAATGTATAATTAGCTTAAATCTTCAATTACATACAAAAAAAAAAAAAAAAAAAAAAAAAAACTTACGAAAATCAAGATTGTATCTATAAATTTTGTGACGACGCACACTGGAGTATTTGCATCGAAAAGTTGGCCAAAATTATTTTCAAGCCAGAATAGTGTTTAAATGCTGTTATACTCTAATTTGTTGAATAAAATAGAGAATTTTCTTCTTTAAATGAAAAAAAAAAATTATTTAAAAATATACGGGTTTTTATTACACTAATATTACACTTTTATTACACTTATCATTGAATAACATTAATGGGTAATTTTATGCTAAACTATTCTGTACTTGACTTATCATTCATTTATGATTTATCGTACCATGTTAAAAAAAATATTGTTACGAATTTTGTATATTTGTAAATATTTCGTAGTGTTAATTTTGTAAATAGTAATTTATGTACATTTCGCATAAGGCAATGCAATGGTTTGTTTCCCTGCAGTGAGCATATCAACGCTTGATAACGAGTTTTACAGAGGTAACTCTGGGAAGCGAGTTTCAAGGGGCAGGGCATTTAACATTATGGTAATGGAAATCTCGCCAAATTGGCGAGATAGAGCCAAGTTGGCGACGGTTTTGGCGACTAATTTTTGTCGCCAAATTTGGTGAGAAATCGCCAAATATCGCCAAACTTGGCGACCATTTGGCGACATTTCCGGTACATGTATAGGTACATGTATCCCATAACCTATATAGGTCTTTTCGACTACTCTCTGGAAAGTTCTCCAGATATCTACTTCTGGGAGTTTCAAGAAGGTTCACGTATGTTCTCAGGTCACCCTATAAAAGCTCAGGGAGAGCGGGTGATGCAGTTAGTTAGTTGACTGAGTTAGTTGTTGACTGTTTTTGAGTCACGGAGCTAGTTGTTAGCTGAGTCCGTTAGTTGACTGAAGTTAGTTGATTTTGAATCACTGAGTTAGTTGTCTCTCAACGTTCATTGTGAGAGATGTATTCCTGATTGAGTTAGTTGACTGATTTTGAGTCACGGAGCTAGTTGTTAGCTGAGTCCGATAGTTGACTGAAGTTAGTTCTTGGATTTTGAGTCATTGAATTAGTTGACTGAGCATTCTTAAGCGAACTGTATTGCATTGTCTTTTGCGACGATTTAGCAGTTGTTGTCAAGTTTTTAACTGCTGTTTTGTGCTCTATTGAGGTGAAAAGAGCTGTATTGTGTCTACTAGAACGAGAAGTTCTGGAGCTGTAAGAGAACTGTGAAGAGTCAGTTTGGAATAAATTTCTACAAGTTTTGATCTGCTTTGGCGTCAAATCTTTCGAACCCATCCAACGCAACAATATATAATTGCATTTTCAAAATGTGCATTGGATTCATTATTAATACCATAATTATTTGGTAATTTAATATTGCTAGTTTTACACCAAATAGATTATCTGGCGTCTTCATCTGATGACTTATTCAAAGATTTTATTCAGATTCTAATCTAGCTTTATTTGATTTTAGTATAAAATACTCGATAAAGAACAGGGTCAGTGTATTCTTATGAAAGGCTTTACTCTTTTTAAGGGGTATAATACATCTTATATTTATTATGAGTGGATCACAGCTCAATAGCAGACTGTTCCGCACATCTGTATTCCATTATTTCCTCGACATTTTTTAAAAACTAATTTAAGCAATATACCTTATATGTGTATTCCTTACCTCCTCAATTTCTCATTATAACCTCCCAATTAGCAATAAGGCATTTTATACAGCCATGGGGCCATATAACAGCGTTTTATGCATTGTTAGAGGCACAGGTTGCCGAGGGCATAGCTATACATAGAGATTGGCTATATCCATGGTGTTTTTAGAAAATCTCTTTGTATCAGTTCTATAACTACTAGATAATATTTCTAAAATTATCTTTAATCAGTGAATCAAATTAACATTATATCCCGTGGTTTCAGCAGCCAAACCATACCTTTGGAAAACCTTCTACTTGTAATGCAATCATCAGTTTCCAAATATGGGTTTTGGAGCTTAAATAGTGAAACCAAGCGTGCTTCTGAACTCTTCTTGGATTTCAGTTTTTTCTTCTTAACTCTATTTTTATATTCTTGAGTTCGAAGTTTCTACTTTGTAAAGGCCAGTTTGCATAATAAATGGGATATGGTATCAAACAAACGAATACGCGAAATGCGAAAGAGGTAATCAAAATTGAAGGGCCTTTTCTTCAATCTCCTGTGTTTTTGTTAAATCATTTAAGTTTTTGGATGTTGCACCGGATATGTAACAGTTAATGGTTGGTTTTGTGTTAGTAACAACATGGAACCAACCACAGTAAAATATAATGTTTGTTCAACTTCTACACTTTCCTCATCTTTTGTGTTTTTAAGTGAACTGATTTTTGTTTGGATGTAATCTACCTCGCGTTTTGTTATATTTATGGTACCCTTTGTGATTGTAATCTGATTGTTCGACAATACCGAGACGATGAGTTGTGGGGTTTTTACAAATGACTTTTTTCTCAGCTCAAAGAAATCGTAAAGGCACCAGAAAATTTTGGAAAATATTGACGCCTGACTCTAGAATTTTGAACTGTTTGTTTGTATTTCGTTTGTTGGGATCTATGACAACCACATTTCGTTATTAATTCTAATGACTTTATCTCATTAAAACTAATTGTTTCTATACGTTTGTGAAAAAAATTAAGCATAAGTGTATTTAGGCAATCTAATTGACTCTGCATATTCATTCAGCCAAAGCATCTGCAACGGTGCTTTCAGAGGAGAAAGTTAAAAATATTTTTTTTATCAAAATTTCTTTTTCTTACTTATCTTTTTAAGAATTCATACTCTTTATAAGTGAACGTATTTTAAATGTACTCTTTGATTCTCATAATAAGCTTAATTTCATTACTGTCTTAACATTCCTTACAGTCTTTTCAGTGACAAACCAAAAAATTATCTAAAGTGTTCATTATCTTTAAACTTTTTCTTCTAATTAGTTATTTTACGATTTTATATGGTGTTATTGAAATACCATACCTAATTTTCATTATAAATTATCATAAATAATGATTGTCATGATGCAATCTGACATTTCCTACGATTTGACATGAAGGGTTGAATCACAGCAACTATTACACATCCCCCCCCCCCCAAGTAAAGCTGAGGGAGTCAACCAATAAAGGATGGAGACAGGTCAGAGAGGTCAGGATCGAGGTAAAAGGGGGTTTTTCAGAGCTAGCAGGGAGAGAACACGGTGGTTTTTGGGAGACGGAGAGAGTTTGGAAGAGCGAGAGATGACACGCGGCTGATGGCTTGCCCCTGAAGTATTGTGAGTTGATTAACTTTCTTCCTCTATCCTCAGCCAGTTTAAAAATTGTTTAATTTTAATAATGCCTGAATTTAATTGCATATTTTAGTATTTATTGAATTTTTACCTATTTGGAGAATTTTTGCCTTTTATTTCATTTTAATTTTAATACTTGGATGCATGACGGTAAACTTGTGTTACTGTCATTTGAGGAATTTAATCTGTGCGTTTATAGTGTATATTGAATAAACTAGTAGAATGATTATGCCGGCCTGGTTATTTTGGTTTGAAATTTAAAATTATGAAGTATTTTAACTTTGGTTTATCTGATGTTGTTAATTTAGTACTCTAACATCTTACGGTCCAACGCCTTTTACCAAATCACACTAAAGATCACGTCAATGATAAATAGGAAACATAAGTAATGTTTCTGCGAGTACGTCAAAATGACGTCATCTACGTCAATACTTGTAATATCCTCACAAGCAAAATGTTTTAAGGTATAAGGAACTAGAATATATATAGTCTTTAAAATGGTATAAAAACCACTACTCAATAAGACTCAATCGTATAGCAAAAACACACTTGAAAATAAAATATTGCAAGAAAAGTTAGCTGAGTTTTGTGATTTAACAAAATTTAATTTGCACATTAAATTTAGAGAAATTTAAATTTTAAGTGGTAAAATATTTGATTATAGACCTTAAAAAGACACATATATCGTGTTGAAATTAAAATTGAAACAAAAAGTTTAATATTTTGCATTGTATTGTAATATTGTGCTTGTATTGGTAACGGAAAAGAGAAATGCTCTCCGTGCAAACATTAACTTTCAATTAATCGCTATGACATTTGGGTTGGTTGGTTGTTTTCAGATTATCTGGCGCCGTCAGCAACACGAGGGCTATAATGCGCCGAAACATTCGTCATTAGACAAGCCAACATACATTTACAAACACCCATGCCTAACACGGGACTTGAACCCGCAACCTCGCGGTCTAGAAGCTAGCACGCTAACCACTATACCATTTGGTCGGATATGACATTTGGGATATCAGATTTAAAAAATTGATACTGGGTAAGGTTCTAAACTCAATAAAGTATATATGTGAAAAAAATCAAGTATCTTGGAGGAATTTTGAATAAAATCGACTTTTGGACAGCTTTCAAAGACAAACACTCCAGTGTGCGACGTTCCCCTCACTTGCTGTAAAATGAAGCAAATTATATATATATATATATATATATATATATATATATATATATATATATATATATATATATATATATTTGATAACCTATAGAATTTCTAATTAAATTAAGAAAGGAAAGGGAGTTGATTTTGATTAAAAAGGATTTCTCCAATCAAACTTCTCCGATGCTAACCTCAACCCAAAAGACAAATTTTCAAATCCTAACAATAGCGAAAATACTCTGTTACGAATGTTTTTTTAGTTAAAGTTTTTATTTAAATTTAAATAGTGTAACTTTACTTTGTTGAAGTAAGATTAGAATCAACAATGTTAAATTTGGCCATTTCCATTAAAAGGTTTAGTGAAGTACACAGTTGTTACTTAAAGTGTGCAAATTGAATCTCTCTATCTCTCACTTTTTGATGGTAACCATATTGATGACGAGTTTACGAGTTCATTATCATTTAAAGATGTATTATGGTGAATATTTTTCTTATGGATATCAGGTCTCGCTTTCAAACTTGTCGTAAAAGTAAGAACTCAAGAGCCAAGTAAGTTCTCGTAATACAAATATAAATTAATGTTTGTAGCAGTTAAAATAGATTTTTTTCTAATTTTCCTCGCACCGATTTCTCTCAATCACAATTTCATCATCTTAAACATTAAATTATCATTACATTTCGGCATCTCGCCCAAGCTGTTCAAATAATATTCTTAAAATAAACAAAATTTAAGTTCAGATAATAGTTTCTAATAAAATGAAATAGAAAATGTATCCTAAAACACTAAATGAGTAGTTATACGTTATGCAGCAGATTGTTTAGCAATGTTTTATTTCTAAATCTTAAGACGTAGTGATAGCCACTTCAGAACCTTAGGATTCTGCTTACAGTATTAGTTCTCAGTGAAATTTTGCCGCCAAGTGAAATTATGCAGCAAACTATTTAAAACTTCTTGCCTTCCGTGAGATAGGTTAAGAAGTTGACAGGTTAATATTTCAACCAGGTGATGATGTGACAACCGTATTAGTCTCACATGTTTTTGCAAAAGACACCAAAGATAATTAATTACTAGTGATTCCATAAGATTGTTTACAACACTTAACTTTACACTAACCATTTAACTTTTTATGCTCAGACAACTTCTGATCAAATAATTCTGATCAGTAATTCTCCTTTTAACAGTTTTCTTATTGCCCAGAAAATTATTGAATTTGTTGTTAATAGACATTTAGTGATCTATATGATTTTTGATGCTTGAAATCACAAAAACTATATTTAACTCCTATTAGATTTGTTATTTAGGTTTTGTGACACAAAATTATCACGAAAGCCATATTGCGTTAATCCATCGTTAAAATAAGGGTATTCTTCAGTTAGAAGGTTTCTGGAAATTTTCTGGTTGCGTTCCAGGTAACAAGGCTCTACTAAACTGTGTATGATTAAAATTGAAACTACATTATAAAAATTGAATCTTTCAAAAACACGATCAGCAAGATATCGTGTTAATAATTAAAAATAGCAAACAGTTCATCAGACATTATACTTATACCCTCTATTTTTATTATTATATAAGAAATCCCTACTTCTACGTTGTGAAAGAAACTACGTACTACTTTCAACAAAAGTAACATCCATTGCCGGAAATATATATTTGTTTGCAATTAGCTGTGAGCAGAGGTTTGAAGGAATTCTAATTTATGGAATGTTTTATTTTCTCGGTGGATGTATTCAGACACATAGTTTCGGGAGGGACTGAGACAGTCTTACTATTTATGGAATTATATTGAGTTAGTTTTATGAAAGTGAAATAGATTTTTTTAATGATCACATTTTAATCAATCTAAATTTTTGATTAATACGTGAAGAATTGATTAAGAAAAGAGTTACGTTATTTTTTTTTAGAGATTTTTAACTTATTAAGCAAACATTTAGCTTTTTTTTTTTTTTTTTTTTTTTGCTTTTTTTTTTTTTTTTCTTCCTAGAACCATGTGATCAGATATTTTATGTCTCTGTGAATAGCTAAAAGTGACACCCCGTTCAACCTCGTTTCACTCATAGAATTTTTTAAAGATAATTTTAATGATCGTAAAGCTGAAATGCTTCTTTCAGCAACTGCGCTTCAAACTGGCAAAATGCACAACATTTTCAGTAGTTGATGTATATTCGGAAATACGTCGATAGAACGTTCCGCGAAAGCACCAATGGTTATCTTCCACTTTTCATTTCTACTTCGATGAAGTCTTGAAAACCAGGCCAGTCGCTTACATAAAATTTAGCAGATTTTCTGTGGCACAAAATTTTACACTGTATGTGTTTATTGGTGTCAACTTTCTGAATGCCTTTAAAGTATCTTCATTTAATGAAAATGACTGATTTGGAAAGTTAGTCAAACTAGGATATTATTAACTATTTGTAAATAACTCCAATATTGGAAATTTATCGTAGTTATTTTTCGAGTTTAGGAGGAGATGCAATTCTAGATTTTAATTCCATTAACATAGTTATTACTTACATGAAATCTATTTTTTTTTTTGATAATTTCTTCAACAATTGAGTATTTTTTAAATAAGTTTTCACACTGCCTATGTCCCCAAATTAATTTCATTGCTATGAATTGCGTTCAGTTACAGTATATTTTAGGAAATTCGGGGCAGGTGATTCTGAAAGCAAATGCAGTATAGTCCAATTTTATTCATAATGTTCCATCGGTATAGTTTAAGTGGGTTACTAAAAAAAATTTCTAGACTATTTTTTTTTTAAATTATTGGACGTATTGGCTGTAATTTTGTAATTCTGATATTATCTCAATTATTGGGTCTTCTAATATTAAATTTCTGAGTACGTTTGAGACGAATTTTTAGTTTTCCTTTTGTTATGTCTTTGCGCAAGCAAAATCGAACTAATATATCCCATCACAATACCTTACTTAATACAAAACTTAGCATATTTTGAATTTATTATGCATTAGTTCGTATCTTTGATTGTTTGCAACGAACAAATTAGGTTAGATTATCAATGTGCAATAATCTTATATCCCGCAATTGCAAGAGCATTTTTCAATGAAAATCGCCAAGTTTTAATCATAAAAGCCAAATAGGAGCTTTTGTTATTTGGCATGATAAAATTGTGTTTAGGAATGCCAAAAAAAAATTCTTGATTTTCTTTTGTTTCAACCCGATCTTTCAAGTATTTTCCGATAGATGGCAGCTTGAAAAGTTATGCCAGGCTGAAGCACTGAGCTAGAATGCTAACCTCGTTCTGTATTTCAGTGGGCTAAAGTGAGGATAGCTGCACATTCAACCGTGAATATAATATAACCGTCTGAATGTTAATATATTTGGTATTGTTTTATATTCTAACGAGTTTGAAAATAAAACTGTGAATCAGTTGTAGATAATTTGTTGATCGCCTCTCAGCATCGAATAAGTTTCCGAAAAGTTTTTCTTTTTTTCCTATTTGAAATAATCAGAAGATCGCGTTCATTTTTCTCGTGGAAAGTTCAGTGTTGAAATTATTTTTTTCTTCAATAATAAAATACTAATCATCAATTTTCATTATTCTGGAAATAATTTTTAAACTGTAAATAAATGTGTTCCTCTTACTTTTACTTCATAGATCTGAGTTCATATGTAATATGGTTGTTACATTTTCTTTTCTAAAAGCGCAATACAAATTTGATGTTGCAACTACATTCTTTAAAAAACTCGCAAACTATAAAATAAGTAGGGCCTAAAACACCTTGATCAAAATACCAGGAAAATACGTCATACCCAGGTTTTTGCTTTGAGAGAGGTCCACAAAAAGTTTGCAAGATTTAACATTTTTAATAAAAAGAAGTAACGAGTCTTTCGTATATGTTAGACATAAATAGTTATTTGTGAAGTGAAAGCACAATTAAAATATACCTCAATTATACTCAAACTCCAATTTTAATGTATAAGTAATTCATCGTTATCATACGTAAAGATTTGGGTACTTTTCCATTACACGGGTACCAGTTGTCGCCAAGCCTAAATGTTTAAATGATGCGTAAATGTATCTCCAATCCTAAATATGTTCGGTTTTGTTATAGGTATGCAAAAGCAACTGTATTATGGCTTGTTATAGGAATTAAAAAGGATTTGAAAGTTATTAGTTTAAATTTTCTGGTAAAAAGAAAACCTCGTTTAAGCAGAACTTTTTCATCCCATACTTCCCGTGTCGTCAATATTTTTGTAATTTCTTAAATCGGTCATTTATATGTCACCTACAATTTTTTTTTTTTTTTTTCTTTCTTTCTTTTTAGTTCTCAAGTTTTAAAAATACCCCAGCATAGATTCATGGAATTCGGTAGATCCCGTAATATCTATAATATAGTTTAATTTGAAATTTTTGTTATTTGTTTAAATTCTTCAATTAGAGAAGGAGAATTTTTTGTAGTTGAATGAGCACAAGCACTAATATCAAGCTGGTTTAATTAGATATGTATGGAGATTGAAATATGAGATATGATATAATTATATATGTATATAGAACTGAAACACTATTGCACTACTTTGAATACTAGGGAATCCATATTTGTAATTCTTTGAAAATCACAGTTTATATTTTACCTGAGTTGACCAAAAGTTATGTATAACAATAACTTTGATGATAAGAAATTTAGAAATCCATTACGTGTTTCAAAGATCTTGGATGCAAAATGCTTACTTCCCCTGAATATAAAATATTCCATTGAATTCATTTTAGAACTTGTTTCTTATTCTGTCTGACATAAAAAAAAAACTCTCTCTCTAGCTGCTCGCCTGCTAGTGATCTTGTATGGATTTAAGATTTTTCTATTAAATAGGGTATGTTATTTAACATTAATATTGGACTCAGTTTTCTACAAAATTAGGTAGGAATTTTAGTGATAATTCCAAAGATATCAGGAACATTTTAAGGATTATTCGAAAATTTTTAAAGGCAATTATACAAATTTTAGGGATGATTCTAAAACATTTGGAGATATTGGTTTTAAAGCTGACATAGATTCATAACATACACATTCTTTTCAAAGTATGTTTCAATACTGACAAAGAACTGCCAATTTTCAAAATACTGAATAAATCTCAGAAAAGACTTTCTCCTTTGGAGGAATATCTGAGTTTTTTTCTCGGGATTTGGAGGAAAATCGAGGAATATTTTTAGGAATTATCGAAATATTTAAGTACAATATTAGGAATTTTTGGAGACACAACAATTTAAGGAATATTAGGGCGAATGCGACCAGTGTAATAAGAAATGTTAATTACATATACACATATAACGGTACCTTGGACGTTGCCTGTTATAAGTAAGCAATCGTGGATGAGTGACACACAAGTTTATTTCCAAGAGAGGGGAGGAGACGGGATGAGGTTTTGGCTAGCTCCAAGAATTAATTATATCAAAAGGCGTGACAAACCTAAATACGGAGCATTTATAGGTTTACTAGTGGAGCTCGATTAATCAAGACGCCTCTAGCCTACAACGGAAAATACTAGAGAATTCTAAATGGTAAATTGAAGGTTCGAAAGGGAATAATTAACATACATATCTATATTAGAAAAAAAAATCCTTTTGTTGAGATACTCGAGATATTCATGTTGGAAAGTTGCAGTTCTCCTAAAATCTTTTAAATTACATTTTCATTTTTAAAAACAACTGGCCCTAAAGTAGAATAGAATTGGAAAAGAAGATACCTCGACTAAAGAAGGAGGGCATTATGCGGCCCCAAACTTGAGTCCACAGAAGAGGTGAAGCACAGACAAGAGAAATAGAGAACCAGGTATGAAATTATCTTTAGTTATATTTCTATTATTTTAAATTCAATATATCATTTCTTGTATGAATATAAATTATGTAATTATGTTTTAGTTCTCAAACGTGGCACAGAAGAAACATTAACGAAAAAAGAAGGGCCATATATGGTCCACTGACTTGCGTCGACAAAAGAGGCGATTCACAAACATGAGAAATTCTGAAACAGGTATTAATTTATTTTAAGTAACAATTGCATTAATTCGATTTCAATGTATCATTTCTTGTATTTAATTAAATTCATGTTTTCCTTTTCAGACGCGGAATTCACAAAAATATAAAGCAGAGAAGTCAACGCAAGAGAGGGGGACAAAATATGTCCCCCGACAGAAGAGTCCCAGGACGAAATGTCGAAGCAAGAGGTTGGCCCAAACGAGGCCCACTTATTTGCGTCACAAACAGGAGAAATTCGAACGCCGATATTAATTTATTTTAAGTAATATTTGCATAAATTCAATTCAAATATAAAATTTCTTGTATTTAATTAATTCATGTTTTTCTTTTCAAAAGCGAAAACACACATATATAAAGCAGATACGTCGATTCAAAAGAGAGGGCCAAACTAGGCCTCCTAGACTTGAATCGACAGTAAAAGTCAAAGGCGAAATGTCGACGCAAGAGGAGGTCCTAAGTTTGTCCTCCGACTTGCGGCGAGTGAAGAGGCGGAGCACTCGAAAGACAAATTCTTCAGCAGGTATTAATTTATCATAAATAATATCTGTATAAATTCGATTTCAATGTATTATTTCTTGTATTTAAATAAATTCATGTTTTTCTTTTCAGACACGGAATAAACAAACATATAAAGCAGAGACATCGACGCAAGAGAAGGGGCCAAAATAGGCTCCCTAGACTAACGTCGACAGAAGAGACGAAGCACAAGAAAGACAAAGTTCTACAGCAGGTATTAATTTATCTTAAATATTCTCGGTATGAATCTAATTTCAATATATAATTTCATGTAGAAAAATAAATTCATATTTCTCTTTTCAGACTCGGAAAACACAAAAATATAAAGCAAATATATCGACGCAAGAGAGATGGCCAAACTAGACCCCCTAAACTTGCGTCGTCAGAAGAATCCCAACACGAATGTCGACGCAAAAGGGAGGCCTTAGTTTGGCCTTCGACTTGCGTCGACAGAAGAAGCGAAGCACAAACATGAGAAGTTCTGAAGCAGGTATTAATTTATCTTAAATATTATTTGCATAAATTCAATTTTAAAGTGTCATTTCTTGTATTTAATTAAATTCATTTTTTTTCTTTTTAGACGAGGAAAACACAAAAATATGAAGCAGAGACGTCGATGCAAGAAAGAGTGCCAAACTAGACCCCCAACGTTTTCGTCCACAGAAGAGGCCCAAGATAAAATATCGACGCAAGAGTGAGGCATAAGACTGGCTACCGACTTTCGTAGACTGAAGAGGCGAAGCACAAGAAAGGGAAAATTCTTCAGCAAGAATGAATTTATCTTTAATAATATCTGTATAAATTCGATTTCAGTGTATTATTTCTTGTATTTAAATAAATTCATGCTTTTCTTTTCAGACACCGTAAACACAAAAATATAAAGCAAATAAATCGACGCAAGAGAGATGGCCAAACTAGAACCCCTAAACTTGCGTCGACAGAAGAAGCCCAAGACGAATGTCGACGCAAAAGGGAGGCCTTAGTGTGGCCTTCGAGTTGCGTCGAAAGCAGAGGCGAAGCACAAACATGAGTAATTCTGAAGCAGGTATTAATTTATCTTAAATATTATTTGCATAAATTCAATTTCAATGTATCTTATCTTGTATTTAATTAAATTAATGTTTTTTGTTTCAGACGCAGAAAACACAAAAATATAAAGCAGAGACGTTTTCGCAAGAGAGAGGGCCAAACTAGACCCCCTACCCTAGCGTTGACAGAACAGGCCCAAAACGAAATGTCGACGCAAGAATGAGGCCTAAATTTGGCCCAAAACTGGCGTCAACTGAAGATTCGAAGCACGCGAAAGAAAAAATACTTTAGCCGGTATTAATTTATTTTATATAATATATGTATATATTTGATTTTAATATATGATTTCTTGTTCTTAAATAAATCTTGTTTTCTTTTCAGACAAAAAAATCAAAAAATATAAAGCAGAGACGTTGACGCAAGAGAGGGGGCCCTACTAGACCCCCTACACTTGCTTCAACAGAAGAGGCCCAAGACGGAATGTCGACGCAAGAGTGAAGCCTAAGTTTGGCTACCAACTTGCCTCGACTGAAGAGGCGAAGCACAAGAAAGACAAAATTCTTCAGAAGGAAATAATTTATCTTTAATAATATCTGTATAAATTCGATTTCAATGTATTATTTCTTGTATTTAAATAAATTCATGTTTTTCTTTTCAGACACGGAATACACAAATCTATAAAGCAGAGACATCGACGCAAGAGAAGGGGCCAAAATAGGCTCCCTAGACTAACGTCGACAGAAGAGACGAAGCACAAGAAAGACAAAGTTCTACAGCAGGTATTAATTTATCCTAAATAATCTCGGTATCAATCTAATTTCAATATATAATTTCTTGTATTAAAATAAATTTCATGTTTCTCTTTTCAGACTCGGAAAACACAAAAATATAAAGCAAATAAATCGACGCAAGAGAGATGGCCAAACTAGACCCCCTAAACTTGCGTCGACAGAAGAAGACCAAGACGAATGTCGACGCAAAAAGGAGGCCTTAGTTTGGCCTTCGACTTGCGTCGACTGAAGAGACGAAGCACAAACATGAGAAATTCTGAAGTAGGTATTAATTTATCTTAAATGTTATTTGCATAAATTCAATTTTAATGTATTATTTCTTGTATTTAATTAAATTCCTTTTTTCTTTTTAGTCGAGAAAACACAAAAATATGAAGCAGAGACGTCGACGCAAGAAAGAGTGCCAAACTAGACCCCCAACATTTTCGTCGACAGAAGAGGCCAAAGATAAAATTTCGACGCAAGAGTGAGGCATAAGACTGGCTACCGACTTTCGTAGACTGAAGAGGCGAAGCACATGAAAGAAAAAAAAAATTCAGCAGGAATAAATTTATCTTTAATAATATCTCTATAAATTCTATTTCAATGTATTATTTCTTGTATTAAAATAATTTTCATGTTTTTCTTTTCAGACACCGTAAACACAAAAATATAAAGCAGAGACGTTGACGCAAGAGAGAGGGCCAAACAAGACGCCCTAAACTTGCGTCGACAGAAGAAGCCCAAGACGAATGTCGACCCAAAAGGGAGGTCTTAGTTTGGCCCAAAACTGGCGTCGACTGAAGATGCGAAGCACGCGCAAGCATAAATTCTTCAGCCGGTATTAATTTATCTTATATAATATCTGTATAAATTTGATTTCAATATTTGATTTCTTGTACTTAAATAAATTCATGTTTCCTTTTCAAACTCAGAAAATAAAATATATAAAGCAGAGACTTCGAAGCAAGAGAGGGGGCCAAACTAGGCCCCTTACACTTGCGTCGACAGAAGAGGTCCAAGACGAAATGTCGACGCAAGAGGTTGGCCCGAACAAAGCCCCCTGACTTGCGTCGAGAAAAGAGGCGAAAACAATAAAGAGAAATTCTGAAGCAAGTAATAATTTATCTAAAGTAATATTTGCATAAATTCGATTTTAATATATGATTTCTTGTACTTAAATAAATTCATGTTTTCTTTTCAGATGCAGAAAATCAAAAAATATAAAGCAGGTACTTCGACGCAAGAGAGGGGAGCAAAAAAAGCCCCATATACTTGCGTCGACAGTAGAGATCCAAGAAGAAATGTCGACGCAAGAGAAAGGCATAAGACTGGCTACCGACTTTAGTAGACTGAAGAGGCGAAGCACAAGAAGGACAAAATTCTTCAGCAGGAATAAATTTATCTTTATTAATATCTGAATACATTCTATTTCAATGTATTATTTCTTTATTTAAATAAATTCATGTTTTTCTTTTCAGACATCGTAAACACAAAAATATAAAGCAGAGACGTTGACGCAAGAGAGAAGGCCAAACTAGACCCCTAACTTGCGTCGACAGAAAAAGCCCAAGACGAATGTCGACGGAAAAGGTAGGCCTTAGTTTGGCCTTCGACTTGCGTCGACAGAAGAGGCGAAGCACAAACATGAGAAGTTCTGAAGCAGGTATTAATTTATCTTAAATATTATTTACATAAATTCAATTTCAAAGTATAATTTCTTGTATTTAATTAAATTATTGTTTTTTTTTCAGACGCAGAAAACACAAAAATATAAATCAGAGACTTCGACGCAAGAGAGGGTGCCAAACTAGGCCCCATATACTTGGGTCGACAGAAGATGACCAAGACGAAATGTCGATGCAAGAAGTTGGCCAAACAAGACCCCCTGACTTGCGTCGAGAAAAGAGGCAAAGAACAAACATGAGAAATTCTGAAGCAAGTTATAATTTATCTAAAATAATATTTGCATTAATTCGATTTCAATGTATAATTTCTTGTATATAATTAAATTCATGTTTTTCTTTTCAGATGCGGAAAACACAAAAATATGAAACAGAGACATCGATGCAAGAGAGGGGAGCAAATTAAGCCCCATATACTTGCGTCGACAGTAGAGATCCAAGAAGAAATGTCGACGCAAGAGAGAGGGCCGAAATTGGCTCCCTGACTTGCGTCGACAAAAGAGGCGAAGCACATACATGAGAAATTCTGAAGCAGGTATTAATTTATCTTAAGTATTATTTATATAAATTCAATTTTAGTGCATCAATTCTTGTATTCAATTAAATTCATGTTTTTCTTTTCAGACACAGTAAACACAAAAATATAAAGCAGAGACGTTGACGCAAGAGAGAGTGCCCAACTAGACCCCCTACATTTGCTTCAACAGAAGAGGCCCAAAACGAAATGTCGACGCAGGAGTGAAGCCTAAGTTAGGCTACCAACTTGCGTCGACTGAAGAGGCGAAGCACAAGAAAGACAAAATTCTTCAGCAGGAATAATTTTATATTTAATAATATCTGTATAAATTCGATTTCAATGTATTATTTCTTGTATTTAAATAAATTCATGTTTCTCTTTTCAGACTCGGAAAACACAAAAATATAAAGCAAATAAATCAACGCAAGAGAGATGGCCAAACTAGACCCCCTAAACTTGCGTCGACAGAAGAAGCCCAAGACGAATGTCGACGAATAAAGGAGGCCTTAGTTTGGCCTTCGACATGCCTCGACAAAAAAGGCGAAGCACATACATGAGAATTTCTGAAGCATGTATTAATTTATCTTAAATATTATTTGCATAAATTCAATTTTAATGTATCATTTCTTGTATTTAATTAAATTCCTTTTTTCTTTTTAGTCGAGGAAAACACAAAAATATGAAGCAGAGACGTCGACGCAAGAAAGAGTGCCAAACTAGACCCCCAATATTTTCGTCGACAGAAGAGGCCCAAGAAAAAATATCGACGCAAGAGTGACGCATAAGACTGGCTACCAACTTTCGTAGACTGAAGAGGCGAAGCACAAGAAAGACAACATTCTTCAGCAGCAATAAATTTATCTTTAAAAATATTTATATAAATTCTATTGCAAGGTATTATTTCTTTATTTAAATAAATTCATGTTTTTCTTTTCAGACACATTAAACACAAAAATGTAAAGCAGAGACGTTGACGCAAGAGAGAAGGCCAAAATAGACAACCTAAACTTGCGTCGACAGAAAAAGCCCAAGAGGAATGTCGACGCAAAAGGTAGGCCTTAGTTTGGCCTTCGACTTGCTTCGACTGAAGAGGCGAAGCACAAGAAAGACAAAATTCTTCAGCAGGAATTAATTTATCTTTAATAATATCTGTATAAATTTGATTTCAATGTATTATTTCTTGTATTTAAATAAATTCGTGTTTTTCTTTTCAGACACGGAATACACAAACATATAAAGCAGAGACATCGACGCAAGAGAAGGGGCCAAAATAGGCTCCTTAGACTAGCGTCGACAGAAGAGACGAAGCACAAGAAAGACAAAATTCTACAGCAGGTATTAATTTATCTTAAATAATCTCGGTATCAATCTAATTTCAATATATAATTTCTTGTAGAAAAATAAATTCATGTTTCTCTTTTCAGACTCGAAAAACACAAAAATATAAAGCAAATATATCGACGCAAGAGAGATGGCCAAACTAGACCCCCTAAACTTGCGTCGACAGAAGAAGCCCAAGACGAATGTCGACGCAAAAGGGAGGCTTTAGTTTGGCCTTTGACTTGCTTCGACAGAACAGGCGAAGCACAAACATGAGAATTTCTGAAGCAGGTATTAATTTATCTTAAATATTATTTGCATAATTTCAATTTTAATGTATCATTTCTTGTATTTATATAAATTCATTTTTTTCTTTTCAGACGAGGAAAACACAAAAATATGAAGCAGAGACGTCGACGCAAGAAAGAGTGCCAAACTAGACCCCCAACATTTTCGTCGACAGAAGAGGGCCAAGATAAAATTTCGACGCAAGAGTGAGGCATAAGACTGGCTACCGACTTTCGTAGACTGAAGAGGCGAAGCACATGAAAGAAAAAATTCTTCAGCAGGAATAAATTTATCTTTAATAATATCTCTATAAATTCTATTTCAATGTATTATTTCTTGTATTAAAATAAATTTCATGTTTTTCTTTTCAGACACCGTAAACACAAAAATATAAAGCAGAGACGTTGACGCAAGAGAGAGGGCCAAACAAGACCCCCTAAACTTGCGTCGACAGAAGAAGCCCAAGACGAATGTCGACCCAAAAGGGAGGCCTTAGTTTGGCCCAAAACTGGCTTCGACTGAAGATGCGAAGCACGCGCAAGCATAAATTCTTCAGCCGGTATTAATTTATCTTATATAATATCTGTATAAATTTGATTTCAATATTTGATTTCTTGTACTTAAATAAATTCATGTTTCCTTTTCAAACTCAGAAAATAAAATATATAAAGCAGAGACTTCGAAGCAAGAGAGGGGGCCAAACTAGGCCCCTTATACTTGCGTCGACAGAAGAGGTCCAAGACGAAATGTCGACGCAAGAGGTTGGCCCGAACAAAGCCCCCTGACTTGCGTCGAGAAAAGAGGCGAAAACAAAAAAGAGACATTCTGAAGCAAGTAATAATTTATCTAAAGTAATATTTGCATAAATTCGATTTTAATATATGATTTCTTGTACTTAAATAAATTCATGTTTTCTTTTCAGATGCAGAAAATCAAAAAATATAAAGCAGGTACTTCGACTCAAGAGAGGGGAGCAAAAAAAGCCCCATATACTTGCGTCGACAGTAGAGATCCAAGAAGAAATGTCGACGCAAGAGAGAGGCATAAGACTGGCTACCGACTTTAGTAGACTGAAGAGGCGAAGCACAAGAAGGACAAAATTCTTCAGCAGGAATAAATTTATCTTTATTAATATCTGAATAAATTCTATTTCAATGTATTATTTCTTTATTTAAATAAATTCATGTTTTTCTTTTCAGACACAGTAAACACAAAAATATAAAGCAGAGACGTTGACGCAAGAGAGAAGGCCAAACTAGACCCCTAACTTGCGTCGACAGAAAAAGCCCAAGACGAATGTCGACGCAAAAGGTAGGCCTTAGTTTGGCCTTCGACATGCGTCGACAAAAAAGGCGAAGCACAAACATGAGAAGTTCTGAAGCAGGTATTAATTTATCTTAAATATTATTTACATAAATTCAATTTCAAAGTATAATTTCTTGTATTTAATTAAATTATTGTTTTATTTTCAGACGCAGAAAACACAAAAATATAAAGCAGAGACTTCGACGCAAGAGAGGGTGCCAAACTAGGCCCCATATACTTGGGTCGACAGAAGATGACCAAGACGAAATGTCGATGCAAGAAGTTGGCCAAACAAGGCCCCCTGACTTGCGTCGAGAAAAGAGGCAAATAACAAACATGAGAAATTCTGAAGCAAGTTATAATTTATCTAAAATAATATTTGCATTAATTCGATTTCAATGTATAATTTCTTGTATATAATTAAATTCATGTTTTTCTTTTCAGATGCGGAAAACACAAAAATATGAAACAGAGACATCGACGCAAGAGAGGGGAGCAAATTAAGCCCCATATACTTGCGTCGACAGTAGAGATCCAAGAAGAAATGTCGACGCAAGAGAGAGGGCCGAAATTGGCTCCCTGACTTGCGTCGACAAAAGAGGCGAAGCACATACATGAGAAATTCTGAAGCAGGTATTAATTTATCTTAAGTATTATTTATATAAATTCAATTTTAGTGCATCAATTCTTGTATTTAATTAAATTCATGTTTTTCTTTTCAGACACAGTAAACACAAAAATATAAAGCAGAGACGTTGACGCAAGAGAGAGTGCCCAACTAGACCCCCTACATTTGCTTCAAAAGAAGAGGCCCAAAACGAAATGTCGACGCAGGAGTGAAGCCTAAGTTAGGCTACCAACTTGCGTCGACTGAAGAGGCGAAGCACAAGAAAGACAAAATTCTTCAGCAGGAATAAATTTATATTTAATAATATCTGTATAAATTCGATTTCAATGTATTATTTCTTTTATTTAAATAAATTCATGTTTCTCTTTTCAGACTCGGAAAACACAAAAATATAAAGCAAATAAATCGACGCAAGAGAGATGGCCAAACTAGACCCCCTAAACTTGCGTCGACAGAAGAAGCCCAAGACGAATGTCGACGAAAAAAGGAGGCCTTAGTTTGGCCTTCGACATGCGTCGACAAAAAAGGCGAAGCACATACATGAGAATTTCTGAAGCATGTATTAATTGATCTTAAATATTATTTGCATAAATTCAATTTTAATGTATCATTTCTTGTATTTAATTAAATTCCTTTTTTCTTTTTAGTCGAGGAAAACACAAAAATATGAAGCAGAGACGTCGACGCAAGAAAGAGTGCCAAACTAGATCCCCAACATTTTCGTCGACAGAAGAGGCCCAAGAAAAAATATCGACGCAAGAGTGACGCATAAGACTGGCTACCGACTTTCGTAGACTGAAGAGGCGAAGCACAAGAAAGACAAAATTCTTCAGCAGGAATTAATTTATCTTTAATAATATCTGTATAAATTTGATTTCAATGTATTATTTCTTGTATTTAAATAAATTCATGTTTTTCTTTTCAGACACGGAATACACAAACATATAAAGCAGAGACATCGACGCAAGAGAAGGGGCCAAAATAGGCTCCTTAGACTAGCGTCGACAGAAGAGACGAAGCACAAGAAAGACAAAATTCTACAGCAGGTATTAATTTATCTTAAATAATCTCGGTATCAATCTAATTTCAATATATAATTTCTTGTAGAAAAATAAATTCATGTTTCTCTTTTCAGACTCGAAAAACACAAAAATATAAAGCAAATATATCGACGCAAGAGAGATGGCCAAACTAGACGCCCTAAACTTGCGTCGACAGAAGAAGCCCAACACGAATGTCGACGCAAAAAGGAGGCCTTAGTTTGGCCCAAAACTGGCGTCGACTGAAGATGCGAAGCACACGAAAGCATAAATTCTTCAGCCGGTATTAATTTATCTTATATAAAATCTGTATAAATTTGATTTCAATATTTGATTTCTTGTACTTAAATAAATTCATGTTTTCTTTTCAGACTCAGAAAATAAAATATATAAAGCAGAGACTTCGAAGCAAGAAAGGGGGCCAAACTAGGCCCCTTATACTTGCTTCGACAGAAGAGGTCCAAGACGAAATGTCGACGCAAGAGGTTGGCCCGAACAAAGCCCCCTGACTTGCTTCGAGAAAAGAGGCGAAAACAATTAAGAGAAATTCTGAAGCAAGTCATAATTTATCTAAAGTAATATTTGCATAAATTCGATTTTAATATATGATTTCTTGTACTTAAATATATTCATATTTTCTTTTCAGATGGAGAAAATCAAAAAATATAAAGCAGGTACTTCGACGCAAGAGAGGGGAGCAAATAAAGCCCCATATACTTGCGTCGACAGTAGAGATCCAAGAAGAAATGTCGACGCAAGAGAGAGGGACGAAATTGGCTCCCTGACTTGCGTCGACAAAAAAGGCGAAGCACATACATGAGAATTTCTGAAGCATGTATTAATTTATCTTAAATATTATTTGCATAAATTCAATTTTAATGTATCATTTCTTGTATTTAATTAAATTCCTTTTTTCTTTTTAGTCGAGGAAAACACAAAAATATGAAGCAGAGACGTCGACGCAAGAAAGAGTTTCAAACTAGACCCCCAACATTTTCGTCGACAGAAGAGGCCCAAGAAAAATATCGACGCAAGAGTGACGCATAAGACTGGCTACCGACTTTCGTAGACTGAAGAGGCGAAGCACAAGAAAGACAACATTCTTCAGCAGCAATAAATTTATCTTTAAAAATATTTATATAAATTCTATTGCAAGGTATTATTTCTTTATTTAAATAAATTCATGTTTTTCTTTTCAGACACGGAATACACAAACATATAAAGCAGAGACATCGACGCAAGAGAAGGGGCCAAAATAGGCTCCTTAGACTAGCGTCGACAGAAGAGACGAAGCACAAGAAAGACAAAATTCTACAGCAGGTATTAATTTATCTTAAATAATCTCGGTATCAATCTAATTTCAATATATAATTTCTTGTAGAAAAATAAATTCATGTTTCTCTTTTCAGACTCGAAAAACACAAAAATATAAAGCAAATATATCGACGCAAGAGAGATGGCCAAACTAGACCCCCTAAACTTGCGTCGACAGAAGAAGCCCAAGACGAATGTCGACGCAAAAGGGATGCCTTAGTTTGGCCTTCGACTTGCGACGACAGAAGAGGCGAAGCACAAACATGAGAATTTCTGAAGCAGGTATTAATTTATCTTAAATATTATTTGCATAAATTCAATTTTAATGTATCATTTCTTGTATTTAATTAAATTCATTTTTTTTCTTTTCAGACGAGGAAAACACAAAAATAAGAAGCAGAGACGTCGACGCAAGAAAGAGTGCCAAACTAGACCCCCAACATTTTCGTGGACAGAAGAGGCCCAAGATAAAATATCGACGTAAGAGTGAGGCATAAGGTTGGCTACCGACTTTCGTAGACTGAAGAGGCGAAGCACAAGAAAGACAAAATTCTTCAGCAGGAATTAATTTATCTTTAATAATATCTGTATAAATTCGATTTCAATGTATTATATCTTGTATTTAATTAAATTCATGTTTTTCTTTTCAGACACCGTTGACCGTAAACACAAAAATATAAAGCAGAGACGTTGACGCAAGAGAGACGGCCTAACTAAACCCATTAATCTTGCGTTGACAGAAGAAGCCCAAGACGAATGTCGACTCAAAAGGGAGGCCTTAGTTTGGCCTTCGACTTGCGTCGACAGAACAGGCGAAGCACAAACATGAGAAATTCTGAAGCAATTATTAATTGATCTTAAATATTACTTGCATAAATAAATTTCAGAGTATAATTTTTTGTATTTTATTAAATTAAAGTTTTTTTGTTTCAGACGCAAAAAACACAAAAATGTTAAGCAGAGACGTTGACGAAAGAGAGAGGGCCAAACTAGACCGCCTACCCTTGCGTTGACAGAACAGGCCCAAGACGAAATGTCGACGCAAGAATGAGGCCTAAGTTTGGCCCAGTATAATTTATCTTATATCTCTATAAATTTGATTTCAATATTTGATTTCTTGTACTTAATTAAATTCATGTTTTCTTTTCAGACGCAGAAAATCAAAATATATAAAGCAGAGACTTCGATGCAAGAGAGGGTGCCAAACTAGGTCCCATATACTTACTTCGACAGAAGAGGTCCAAGACGAAATGTCGACGCAAGAGGTTGGCCCGAACAATGCCCCCTGACTTGCGTCGAGAAAAGAGGAGAAAAACAATTAAGAGAAATTCTGAAGCAAATAATAATTTATCTAAAGTAATATTTGCATAAATTCAATTTTAATATATGATTTCTTGTACTTAAATAAATTCACGTTTTCTTTTCAGATGCAGAAAATCAAAAAGTATAAAGCAGGTACTTCGACTCAAGAGAGGAGGCCAAATTAGGCCCCATATACTTGCGCCGACAGAAGAGGCCTAAGATGAAATGTCGACGCAAGAGAGAGGGCCGAAATTGGCTCCCTGACTTTAGTCGACAAAAGAGGCGAAGCACATACATGAGAAATTCTGAAGCAGGTATTAATTTATCTTAAGTATTATTTATATAAATTCTATTTCATTGCATCATTTCTTGTATTTAATTAAATTCATGTTTTTGTTTTCAGACACAGTAAACACAAAAATATAAAGCAGACACGTTGACGCAAGAGAGAGGGCCAAACTAGACCCTCTACACTTGCTTCAACAAAAGAGGCCCAAGACGAAATATCGACGCAAGAGTTAAGCCTAAGTTTGGCTCCCAACTTGCGTCGACTGAAGAGGCGATGCACACGAAAGAAAAAATTCTACGTCAGGAATTAATTTATCTTATATAATATCTGTATATATTTGATTTCAATATTTGATTTCTTGTACTTAAATAAATTCATGTTTTCTTTTCAGACGCAAGAAATCAAAAAACATAAAGCTGTGACTTCGACGCAAGATAGGGGAACAAACTAGGTCCCATAAACTTGCGTCGCCAGAAGAGGGTCAAGAAAAAAATGTAGACGCAAGAATGGGGCCTAAGTTTGTGACGGTGCATCGCACGTCACTCTTTCCAATGCGCATGTTTGCAACGCACCTACCTGTAGTTGATCTTTCGAACGGTACGAGAGGCAAGGCATGGTGCATGTGCGGACCTGCGCATGTGCGGAAGGCACTATAAAGCCTGCAACTTGGGGTGCGATTCTCAGTTTCAGTGTTTTCTTAGTTTCGAAGTCTCGCGCTAGTCTTGTATATGTGTGCTCCGTGTTAATTTACCTTTGTGTTCGTCTCGTCTATTCTGAGTGCAGTTATGTTCGCCTGATTTAAGTTTACCACACTGTAGTACCGGCAGTAGTGGAGACTGCATCCACCTCCTAATGCCCTGCTTGACGCTGCCCATGTGGCGCTTTTTAATGCTCTCTCTGTACCGACGTCTTAATCCGGCTGCCACTGTGAGTGGTATTGCTCTTATTTAATTGTGTTCCCCGTCCACCCCAGGTCCAGACTGTGTGTTTTGTTGCCGTATGTGCATATGTGTTGAAGATAAAAATAAAAGATTATTTAAGCGCTACTAAGTCTTCTCATTTAGTGGACATATTTTCGAGTGTCATAAAATGGCGTCCGCGACAATTAGGCATAAGTGTTCGCGACGTCATAACCTGACCGAGACTTTAGTATACTTAAATTTCAAGTCTTTTTTTTTTTTTTTTTCCACACAACGGTACGGACACGTCTGGTTGGGGTGGATGGGAGATATAACGCACATTGAAAAGTCTGTGTTTTCTTCTCCGTACCTCTCCACAACTGCCGCTGTGCTAGTATTTTTGTTGTTGTCATTTTTGGGAGATATTACTGATGTTTCTGTGTCGTGTTCATTAATAGGTACTGTGCATAGTATTAAATTTGTAAATTAAATTTAAGTTGTAAGACCTTTAAACAATATTTGGTATTTTTCGTTATTGCCTTCAGTGTGTACTTAGTCTTCTGATATAGGTTCAGGCAGGGGAATGGTGTGGTGATGCATATTACATGACTTATCAGGAGTACTGAAAGGCCAGAAGTGGTATTTTCTGGTATGCCTGGTGAAAATGTATTTAATTTAATTTCAAATATTGAGGATATTACTGGATGGGCTACTGAGGATGACCGAATAGCGTTTGCGGTATCTCGTCTTCGCGGAAATGCAGGTCAGTGGTTCCGGTTCCGTGAATTTGACGTGAGCACATTAACGTGGGATGTCTTAAGGCACAGCTGTTAAGGCAGTATGGGCGCATTTATACTAAGGTAGATTTGGCGGACGAGTTGTTTTCTAAACGGTTTCATATGGGAGGTGATTTTGAAAAGTTTGTTTGGGATTTTAGGGGCCTGTACTTATTATGGAATGCATGGGCTCATGAAAATGAGATTATTTGTGCATTAATAAAAGGATTGCCTAATCCGTTATCATTTATACTGATGCACTCCTCAACCATTGAAGAACTCATTCGGAATTTCGACCGATGTCAAGATGCGTCCGCCCATACGTTTAGTGTGACACCCGCCGTAAATGCGTCCAGCGCTTCAGCGAATGAGCGATACAGGCAAACACAGTTTCGGGAGTTGTGAATTGAGCCGCAACCCGTGAGATACCCACGGACTTGTTTCCGGTGCGGAAGAGAGGGTCATGTAGCTCGGACTTGTCCGGACCTGGCCTCGACTTCTAATCCGACCTTTGTGGATCCGAGAAACGTGTCCCGCGGTGCTGTGAATGAGACTCCTGTTCGGGATTCGAGAAAAGTCCGTTGCTTTAGATGCAATGACATGGGACATGTGGCCCGGCGTTGTCCGGTTAACCTTCCGGTACGGGGTGCTTCGCCCTCGGACGGGTCTTTAAACTGATGAGTGGCCTGGTTCAGGAAGGTACTAGACCACCAGATTTAAGAAAACCTTCCTCTTTACTGTGCCGGAAGATTCAAGTGGGGACATTTTATGTGAATAGCCGAGTTGACACAGGGGCCGATACCTCGTTTATTTCTGGTAGATTGGCTGGGAAATTGAAGGGTCAAGGGGCAATTAGAGAAGAACTAAGAATACCGATTAGATCTGTGGGTGGTCGGCATGTAAAATCTGACGGGAAACTGACGGAAGAAATAGATTTTTTTGGACATCGTCTAAAGTTTTCTTTTGTCATACTAGCAAAACTACCGGTAGATGTTTTAATAGGACTTGACTTGCTGCAACACTGTGATACAGTCACTGACTTTGCCAAACAAAGGTTATTCGTGAGATTGCTCCCCTTTAGAGGAGAAATAACGGAGGGAACTCTAGAGAATATCCGGATTCCCAACACCAGGTTTTTGAGATGCTGTTACGAGTACGGGACGTTTTCCGAAATAAACCGGGATTGACGACTGTTTTTGAGCATCAGATACCAACTGGAGATGCCCGACCGGTATTCCAGAATCCCTATCCTTTACCACAAGACAAGATGAAGGATGTCAGAGAGATGGTAAGTGAAATGTTAGAAGCTGGATACATTGAGCCATCTGACTCGCCCTGGGCTTCATCAATTGTTTTGTTAAAGAAGAAAAACGGGAAACTCGTTTCTGCGTGGACTACCGGAAAGTCAATAATTTAACCGTTGCGGATAGATACCCATTACCGTTGATTTCGTCAATTATCCAGAGGGTTGGACAAGCAAAGATCTGGAGCACCTTTGACCTCGCCTCTGGTTATTGGAAGATGCGTGCAGCTGTAGAAGACAGATCTAAGACGTCTTTTGTGACTCCCTTCGGGACGTATTTATATCGAGTAATGCCCTTGGGTTTGAAGAACGCGCCTGCATCGTTCCAGAGGCTTATGAATAAGATTTTGGCGGATTTTCTAGGGGAGTTTTGCGAAGTCTATCTGGACGATATTGTGGTATACTCTGAAAACCTGCCTGACCATGTAAGTCATTTGGAACGAGTTTTGCGGGCCTTACAGCAAGCGGAATTAACTTTGAACGTCGAGAAATGTGAGTTTTTTAGGGATGAACTGGAGTTTCTGGGCCATCATTTCACTAAAGACGGTTTGGTTCCCTAGAGGTCAAAAATCGAAGCAATTGAGCACTGTTCGGTTCCGAGAAATGTGAAGATATTGAGAAGATTCCTGGGCATGTGCAGTTGGCACAAGGGTTTTATACCGAATTTTGCGGTGATTGCTCGTCCCCTGTATGACATAACAAAGCCATCAAGGCCGTGGAAATGGACTGATCAGGCTCTTCACGCTTTCAAGGGATTACGGAACGCTTTAATATCCGCTCCGGCATTACAGTTTTTCGCACCTGATGCACCGCTCAGACTATATACGGATGCTTCAGAAATAGGGCTCGGTGTCTTTCTAACCCAAATAATAGATGGAAAAGAACAGCCATTGGCTTATGCAAGTCGGGTTTTGAGACCTTCAGAAGTCAACTATACTGTGTCTGAGAGGGAATGCCTTGCCATAGTTTGGGCGTGAGAAAGGTTTAAGACGTACTTCTCTGTTCCAGTAAACGTTATTATTGATCATTCTGCGTTAACCTGCTTACAGGTCAAGAAAACGCTGAAGGGAAGGTTAGCTAGGTGGGCTATTCAACTGCAAGAATACCCTATTACGATTGAGCATCGGAAAGGTTCCCATTTGGTAGTTCCAGACGTGCTATCTCGAGGTCCGGTATCGCAGGGAGAAACACCGACGTTATCTAGCAGATTCTGTTTCTTGGTTCAGGGTATTGAGTAAGACCAGCTGGTCCATGAGCAAAGACATGACCCATTATTCTCAGGGATAAATAATTTCTTAAAAAGTTAAGTATTACCAGGAAAAGGTGCTAAAGAAATCAAGGGTAGAAGTAAATACTATAAACTCGAAAAGGACGTATTATACTTTCAGAAGGAAGATAAACCGCATGGGTGGAAGACTGTGATTCCCAGTTCTTAGAAGCCGTTGGTGTTACAAGAATTTCATGACAGTGTAGCGTCCGGTCATTTGGGTTTTCTTAAAACTTTCCAGAAATGTGCAGCAAGAGTTTTCTGGCCGGGACTTAGAAAGGATGTGAAGGAATATGTCCGCTCATGTGAAATATGCCAAAAATTTAAGTTTACCCAAGTGCCAAAGTCAGGGTTGTTGCAGCCAGTAACAGTAAATGCACCAAGTGAAATCTGGCAATCAAGTACTCTCTATTAAAACTATAGCTTCCGCCAGTAAGTCTGATTGATGGCTGTTGTTATAGAATCAAGACTCGCCAATTTAGAGTAGGGGTGTGCATGCGGGAAATTGACGTCCAAAGCCGACGTTTAAAAAATAGATATTTTTCTTCTGAAATCTCCCATCTAAAATATTAGTCCTGTTTTCACAGCAAAATACAACACTAAACCTGGTTACGGAGGGTAGTCTTGGAATAGATGAGGCTATAGTACGGCTTAAATAAGTGAAGCAACACGGCAACAACAACAAAAATCAGGGTTTTTTTAATAGTTATAGTAAAATCTGAGCCGTAACGTCCAAACCGGCCTAAACTTGTTTAAATGAGGGCTTGAGAAGCAAAGGGGTCCAAGTTACTTTTCTGACTTTTGAGAAAATACTCCTTCAAGTTTCTTATTTATATTAAATTTGTATGGAAATAATTCGTTGGTCAAATACTAACCTCTGGAATAAAGATATCGGAATAAAAATATCATTAGTTTTCATAGAATTAAATATAAATAAGAAACTTTAAAGTATATTTGCTCGAAAGTTAAGAGAAGTGATTTGCTTTTCAGTCCCTTAAAATATAACATACACCTGAAGATACTTCTGTTTTAATATTGGGACTTAACGGTGGAACATTAGCGTGTTTTAGATCCAGATTTTAATTTTTATCATTTTACCGTGTGTTTATTGCCAGATTTTAATTTTTAGCATTTTACCGTGTGTTCATTTCCAGATTTTAATTTTTAGCATTTTACCGTGTGTTTATTTCCAGATTTTAATTTTTAACATTTTACCGTGTGTTTATTTCTAGATTTTAATTTGTTATTATTACCGTGTGTTTGGAATGCATATTCATACAATGAGTCTTGATGGAGAGTTTTAACATTGTTACAATTAAATATACATGTTGAATATCACGTAAGTTCACCGTATAAGATAGTTCCATTGCCTTATACTATTCTAAACTACAACTTAACTTGACATCACTAGACGATAGATCTTCACCGTGCTCATAGGTAATTAATCCATTTTAGCGGAGTGAAGACATAATTCTCGCCAAACATTATAGCCTTTTGTTCTCTACAGGGTTGTGGTTTGGCGAGCATTATGCTTTCACGCCACCAAAATGGATAATTTACCTATGAGCGCTGTGACGATCTACCATCTAGTGATGTCAAGTTAAGTTGAAATTTAGTATAATTGTTGCTATTTCAAATCTAAATTATGTGAATTTTATTTTAAAATCAACATTACATTGTTTTATGTTCAATTTAATCAATAGACTATAAATCTTCACCGTGCTCATAGGTAATTAATCCATTTTAGCGGAGTGAAGACATAATTCTCGCCAAACATTACAGCCTTTTGTTCTCTACCGGGTTGTGCTTTGGCGAGCATTATGCTTTCACGCCGCCAAAATGGATAATTTACCTATGAGCGCTGTGATGATCTACCATCTAGTGATGTCAAGTTAAGTTGAAGTTTTGAATAATTGTAGCTATTTAAAATCTAGATTATGTGAATTTTATGTGAATTTTATTTTAAAATCAACATTACATTGTTTTATGTTCATTTTAATTGTAATGTAATAATTATATAAGACTTTATTTAATTTAATAAGTAAACAACTTTCTGACATTTGACGTTTGATATATGATAAGTGCTGTCAAAAAGGTAGAAGTTTCATCAAAATAATATAATTTATTCTCTCTAATATCATAACTCTGTTATCAAAATATTAAGATAAATGTCACCAAAATATTAGGATAAATGAGGTCAAATATAAGAATAAATCTTATCGAAATAATAAATATTTATTTCTCACATATAGATTCAGATTTGTTAGGTATTTGAAAAAAAATTCTCTCTAAAATATGTTACTTAAAACCATTCGACTATGAAATCACTTTGTACATTTTCATGTTAGTTTCAGTTAGCCTTGTCATTTAACTAGAGGCGAGTCTTTTCTGATCACCATATCCAGAAAAATTCCTTTCGGTTGTAAAAGCCCTTGACCTAACCCGAATTCTAAAGGAACCTGCAAAACCAAAAAGAATTTGCCACGATATTTATTCATTCTTTCATGCACAGTATACACATCTAATGGTAATGACTGATATAACATAAGAAAAAAAAACTTTTTTTTTAAAGTTCTAGCCGCTGGCTGTCTCAACTTTTCCTAGGAATGATGCACTGAAATATTCAAAAACCTCCAGTAAAATTGTGCATCATTAGTTCTATATAGTTGTGGTAACCCTTAAGAGGGCGTTCTAGTAATAGTCTGAGAAGCGACTGCAATTTTTGGACCCCATCGAACATCATTCTGAATTTTTTACAGAAATTGGAGAAAAGTGAGTAGATTATGAATCCATTGGTCTGCTGTGACAAAAATGACCGAAACTGATCAAAAATCGACTTGGAATGAGTTGAACTAAAATCTGATTGTCAAATATGTCATAACTTGCCAAAAAGAGAACAAACTTTTTCGTCTGGCAACCCACTGCATTTTGATTTTCAATGAGAAAAAGCGCAAACGATTTCTGATCTCTGGCTCGGAAAACTTGTATCTTTTAAAAGTAAGCCAAATTGGCGACATCAGTTACGTCATCAGTGATGTAGTGTGTATTGTCAATTTGGCTCATTTGTGAAAGATGCAAGTAAGCCATAGCCACACATCCGAATCGTCTGCAACCTTCTTAATTGAAAATTAAAGAGTGAGGGTTACCAAATAAAAAAAAATGCTCATTATTTGGCAAGTTATGGCGCATTTGGCAATTGGATTTCGTTCAACTTATTAAAAGTCGTTTTTTGACCAGTTTCGGCCATTTTTGCCACGACAGACCAGTGGATTCGTAATCTACTCACTTTTCTCCTACTTCTATAAAAAATTCAGAATGATGTTCGATGGGGTTCAAAAATTGCAGTCGCCTCTCAGTCTATAAGGATCATTCTCGCCATGTTACAATCATCTAGCCCAGTGCATTTAAAAACTTCTTCGTATAAAACTTTGACATTTGGTGAGTAGGTACGAAAAAGATCACTTCATGAAATGACATAAATTGTTTTCGTTTAATGTCTATCTATTATTAATGAAAACTAAAATAGCAATTGACAAAACCAGATGGAGCCACTGCATATACATTGAAGTAAGGATTTCAAGTATGAAATAAAATGTATTAGGCGCTATTTTTGAGTTTATACTTGATGTCCTTTAATGAGGTGATCATTTTCGTACCTACTCACCAAATGTCAAAATTTTCCAGATAGTAGTTTCTAAATGCACTGGGCTAGAATATTGTAATATAGCGAGTATAGGGATTGATCTTTACTAGGACTTTCTCTTAATTTTCAATAAGAATCCGTACTTCTAATGCTCTCATCAAGTGATTGGATTGACTGTGTATTATTTGCAGTCCATAGGAGAATTCAAACCGGGTCACTACGTAAGAATTGTTTTTACCAAATAAGAGTAAATATAACTATAAGACATGCGTTAATGATATGTTTAAAGAAATGAGTGAAACTTTTGAGTTCAAATACATTTAACGATTATATTCTTATTTTTCATCCTATATAATTACAGTTACTAATATTATCTGATTTTACTACGGTAATCATTAATCTATTACATTCATTATTTGTAATCATTAATCTATTATATTCATTATTTAAGTATGTTATCTTCATTTAACTTTCTATCGTTCGAACTCGTTCACCACTTAACATGGACATCTACAAATAAAACTTATTTCGAAGTACTCAAATTGCAGACCGATTTATAAATTCGAAGCTTAGATAAGAAATTTCTAAACCTCCTTCGAGGAATGTTAGACACTTCTAAGTCAAAACTGTGGTTTGAATTTTATTTCTTTTACTAATCCTTGCCGTAAAAGACATCTCTGTCAACAATTGTATTATTCCGTGCAAAGTCTGGCATCAGACAGAAATAGCGTATGGTAAAAAACAGAAATTCGAATTGCTTTTCATCCATTTGTACAGAAGGGCCATTGCAACCAATAAATCGTCTATAAATTGTAAATGGCTCATCCATATAGTTTATATAATTTGTTCATCACCTTTACATACAAGACCATAGAACAGTTTAGACTTGTGAGTTTAAAATGACATATTCTATGCTAAACACTCTGTTCCATTAAGTTACCTTTGTTTCTGGGTTTAACTTGATGTGGAAATTGGCAATAAGGTGTGCCAAGCACACTTTGACTTCCATGAGGGCGAACCTCATGGCAACGCAATTCCTGGGTCCGGCACCAAAAGGAAGATAGGCGTACTGGTCACGCTTTGACCTCTCCTCAAAGTTAAACCTGTAATTAGAATTGGTAGAGATTATGTTGACAAAGTACTTAAATCGGTAGGGTGTACCAAGCTCATCTAGTGACAAGTAGGTGTTTTAAATTATATAAATTTCAATAATTTTTTGTTCATTAAACACTACTGCTGCATTGGTTTTATTTGGTAAAATGCCTGGAGAGTTCTTCTTACCATACGTGTGTAGGACAAGTGATTGTAATTAAAGAATATTCACCCCCATTAACCAAATTTTCTCTTGAATATATTTGTGCTGTCATCCATCGATAAATGGGGACTGCTAAGTGAATGATTTGCAAGAAATTAACTCCTAACTAGCAATGCTTATAAAAATTATCAAAGTAATAAGTGTAACACTAAGAGTATATAAAACTCCTCAAGATTAGGAATTCCAATTAAAACTTAATAGTTTTATGCGTGCTTTATTAAATCTTATTCAGTTTCAAGAGCATATGAAGTCAGTGTCAAATGCGTTCCATTCGAGCTCACGAACTTCATGTATAAATTAAAAAAAAAAAACTCTTTTTCAATTGTAAAAATAAAAATTACAAAAAGATCAATTTCTGTAACTTTCTATAAGCACCATTCTTTCGTAAATTTATACCATTTTCAAAAACTCACTTTTTAATTTGAAGCAATGTGGCAACTTTGTGTAATCATGTCTCGTAGAAATTTCATTTCTCTTCGAAAAATTATTTATATTAGATATTTAACTTAATACTAATGTGATTCAGTAGTTATATTGTATGCTAAAATAGATTACGCATATTAACCACTAATTTTGGAGTCTTTAGGTCGATTAAAAGTCAACTTAGACACTTAACAAGCCTCTTCGTTATTTCATTTTATGGTTTGGTCAAGACAATTATTATTTTTAAAAAAACTATTATTATGTTTTATCCAATAATACTTGATGGTTATCATTGAAATAATTGTTTGTAAAAGTAGAGTCAAGAATTTATAGGCGATACAGCACTTAAAAGTTTTTTTTTTTTTTTTTAACCTTACCAAGCTACTTTAAAAGATACATCATTAAAACCTTCATAAAAAGGTACACAAAAAATTAAGTCTAAATTCGATATGGAAAAGAAGTGAATAGAACATGTCCGCTGTAAAACAAATTTAAACCAACCAACTACTAACTAAAATAACTACTAATGTTATTGGCGCTAAAGCAACACAACAACATTAGTAATTGTTTGAAATTACAATAAGTAAATATAAAATAAATCGAAAAAACAACTGGAAAAAGCATATTTGTCAATTGTAGAGAGTCTATACATCAAGTTTTTATTCAATTGCTATAATTATACCATGTAGGTCCAAATTCCGCTATGGTTCACGAATAAAACAAACCCTTGCTAAATTGGAGTGTTTTAACAAACTAAAATATCCCCAAGTTGAAGAATTTGGCAATAGACTTGATTCCGAATGTGCAGTTTCTAGATCGTGTTTTTACGTAGAGTTTTACTTTGATAACTCATCGCGATTAATCCCGGACTGTTCAGAACTTATGCTGATTCTCAAATTGCACCCATTTCCACGGTTTGAGATGACGATTTTTCAAATTTTCTGCTATTTCTGAAATCACCAAGTACTACTGAAGCACCGAAAACTTACACTGAGCGTAGAATTTTCATTTTATACAAATAAATTTGACGGAGCATGTTGCGCAGTAAGGGATTTTCGATAATTATTATCTGTTCTTTTATTAAAGGTGGCATGGTACCTAAAATTAATTTCAGAAATTGCACCGCTAAAATTTAAATTATAGTAATTTTGCATTGTGTTGATGGTAAGTAAACATAATTTAACCAACAAAAATATTTTGAATAAATAATTTTTAATTAATTCATTTTTTTTTTAAATGTCAAGCTTTTTTCGAAATGCTACTCCTTTCATAATTTTAAGTATTTTTCCCAAGAAATTTTCACAATATTTTTGTACTATAATTGCTAACAATAGTTAGTATGAATTTGAAATACAAAAGAAAAGGTTTTATATGTTTTTACACTAAAAACAGCAGAAAAACGACGTTTTTTTTTCCAAGTTTCAACTTTTTAATTTAAAAAGAAAAAAAAAAAAAGAAGAAAAAAACTAAACGTAGCACACCTTATTCCATACTAACTTTTCTTTATCAGATGTATATAAATACTCTATAAAAATTTCCCAATCCTAACTAAATTTAGAAAAAGCCTTAAGGATTTAAGCAACACTCAAACTGAAAAATAACGAACTGAGAAAAACAGTTTCAAAAATTTATTTTTAATCTTTGATAGTGTGAGATGGTTTAGTAAATACAATATAACTTTTTATCTATCAAGGTACAAGTACAAATTTTTGCACAGCTATTCAGAAAGATATTCTCCACATTATGGGATAAAAATTGCAAAATTGACATTTTCGTCATTTTTCGGATACCATGCCCCCTTAATTAAATAATTTTCAAGAACATACTCACATTAGGACCTAGACTTATGTGATGGTTGATCCACAAGGTATGCAGATATTATGCATAATGAAAACATTTTTAAAGATCTATTTTCCAACTTTAAGTAAGTAGTTACCTGTCTGGATCGAATTTCTCCGGATCCGGGAACAGCTTGGGATCTCTGTGGAGAGCGTAGGTTGGAATGGTGATGACCATTCCTTTGGGAACAATGATACCAGTATTTCCCAGTTTGTAATCGCTGTCTGCCACCCGCTCTAACCTAAACAGAAATGAAAATTAAAAGGAAAACTATACGAAATAGACAGTTTCCGTTTTTATTATACTGAGTGGATGCTAAGTTTGAAAATTCAATCCTAATGGAATTCGCATTCGATTTATAACCAATCATAAGAAACTTTTATTTTGCCTTTCTATTTTATGTCCACACTAACAATATATATGTTGTATACAGTTTTGTTGGTTTTTTATTTGAGACTTTCGACTTATGTATTGCAGGCGCGTAGCCAGGGGGAGGGATATGGGGATACATCCCCTCCTGAAAACTTCTTTTCGATATTAGAGTACCAAAAGTAAAGGATTTCATTGTTTAAAATAGTAAATTTATTTAAAATGTTTTTAAATTTCGAAACATGCGTAAAAGAATATCTGAGTATCTTTTTTGCGACATTAATAATATAAATGATAATCAAGACTTATAATTTCCTATCCCCTCTCGAAAAAAATTTCTGGCACGCCCCTGATGTATTGTTCCGCTTTGCAGCGAGTCTACATATTTTATTGTAGTTTATATTTCACCCACCAGGTGGCGGCTCTTTTATAGTGATTTATTGATGTACAAATATCCAATTTTATTAATGTATCTGGTGTTCTCATGTTTCAATTAGAAATGTTATATAGAAATAAACGTTTACTTGATACATTACAATTTTCTCGTGTTTAAGTTCCTCAGCTGGCACGAACAAATTTGTTATACGCTGTAATATAACTATGTACAACAGATTCATTGGCACAACTAAAGTGTGTCACCTTCTATTATTAGGACTCTGTAGCATGTACCTACCACATAATCGTAATGTTTAACGTTTAACTTTGAGCCCCAATATCTTATACAGGTTTACTTGAAAACATAAAATTGTTTGTATCCTAAAGCAAATTTAAGAAAACTTGGTACCCTTTGAACCTTTTTTTTTATTTAAGCCTTTAAAATTATAATTTTTACATATTTGGAGGTATTACTAAGAAAAAACCAAATTTTATTTAAAAAAAAAAGTTCACATAATATTCTAAATTTTCCAAATTTCAATTTTTTTTTAAAAATTCATCAAATTTCAAATTTCTTCTTTTTCATTTTTCAATATTTTTCCTGATTTTTTTTTTAAATGTGCTTAGTAATATACTCTAACTTTTCAGGCATCAGATTTAGAACAAGTAAAATAGTTTTCGAGAAAAACGATATTTACTGTGCCTAGCATAAAAAACGGATATTTTTCATCTTTTAAATTTGTAAAAGACAAAAAGGTTTTATTTTATTCAAAAATCCATGCCTGTTTTTGTCAAATAGATATTAAGAATGACACATAAAAAATGTCAAGTTATTTCATTTATATAAGGTGGGAATTTCAAAAATCACGAATTAAAAAAAATGCGTTCGAATCATCGAAAGAGCTCTTGCAGCTTTGCTAAATTCTCCATAAAACTATAGTTTTTCTGCAATTGCAGGTATCGGATCAGCTCAAAAACTTGGCAGAATAAGGAGATGGTTTCAAAGATTATAAATACGCAAAAAATAGAAAATTGATATTTTTATTATTTTTTTGTAAAAACAAGGGGTACCAAGTCCCTTTTTAAGGTAAGAAAAATGCATAGAAAAAAAGATAATTTAGATTTAACCTACCTTGTAGCTGGTGGATATATCCTTAAAGATTCAGATATGATATTATCCAAATATTTCATCCTTTGAATAGCTTCGTATGTCATTATCCCCTAAAAAGAATTTAAAAACTATCTATAAGATATTGTTGAATAGTTTGTGTTAAATACACTTACCAAAACTTTTAAATTTTATTGTTTGTTCTTTTAATACATCAAAAACTTATATATTCCTGTAAAATCCTGACTCATACACCTCACTAATTCGTACACGAAACTAGAATGCTGATAATAGGTACAGCTGCTCCTTATAAGCTTATTGGAAAAGTAAAGGTGTTTTATTCCAATGTTAAGTATAGAGATCGGCTTATGAAGGTTAAAAAGATATGCTCATAATTTGTGATCAACAGATCATATTTGAACATGATTTTTCTTTGTATGGATATGCTTAACAGAGGTAAATTATCTAGAATAGAAATTGATTACGATGTTTTTTGATTAAAGAAGTAAAATCTCTAAGAGAATTCATTCTCATAACTTGAGTTCAATTGAACCAATTTGAAACAATTATTTTTTTTTCTATTGCTTGTTACTAAAGGGTAGCCATATGTATAAACTTATGCTCAAAGTTAATTACACGACCCATTTCATTATTAAGGGGACTAGGTACGCAAAAATTTATACATAATCAATTTTGAGTTTATTATTGTTTATCAAAATTTAAATTCTCCCTTTTAAACGGATACCTCATTTATAATAATACCTCAACTAGAAGTATTTTTGATAAATTTTTTAAGAAACAATTGGTAACTATAAGTGTAAGTAAAGTTTTCTTTAAAATGTGTTCTTCTCACAACTACATTTTTAATTATTCATGTACCTTTATCTCAGAAACTGCCCAAGCTATCTTCCTGAAATTTTTACCACATATTCCTTTTATGTATCTGTATACACTGAAGTGTGATTTTGTTGTTATTTTAAAAATATTTTTTGTTTTGGCTTTTTTCTGCAAAAAAAAAACTTGTGATTTTTAACAAATTTGCGTGACTCACGAAAATTCATTAAAAAAAAAAGTAAATGAATCACAATCAAAAGCTAATTTCAGCATAATAACAAATGTCTGCTAAATGCACTGAAAACAAATTAGGCTTCTATGTCAAATACTTTATGAGAAAAAGGTACATGAAATTACATATTAACATTACCTGTATCACCCCTTAAATTATTTATTTAATAACTCTAAATTACATCTCAATCTAATATTTACCCGTTGCCTTATACAAAAAATTGGCAAGCCATCTAAAAATAATAAGTTAAATATTCTTTAAAAATGAGAATAAAATATAATTTATACATCGGTATGACTTTTTTTTCTACTCATGTTTTATACATATTTTAGCTTAAAATAATTTATTTTACAATACTAAGAATTTAATAGTCGTCCCATGAAGAATATTAACTCTATTTCAAATATCATACTTCATTTGGTCAAATACTTTATGAGAAAAAGGTACATGAAATTACATATTAACATTACCTGTATCACCCCTTAAATTATTTATTTAATAACTCTAAATTATATTTCAATCTAATATTTACCCGTTGCCTTATACAAGGCATTGGCAAGCCATCTAAAAATAATAAGTAAAATATTCTTTAAAAATGAGAATAAAATATAATTCATACATCGGTATGACTTTTTTTCTACTCATGTTTTATACATATTTTAGCTTAAAATAATTTATTTTACAATACTAAGAATTTAATAGTCGTCCCATGAAGAATATTAACTCTATTTCAAACATCATACTTCATTTGGTAAAAAGAACAAGTCAGGTCTATACAAAAGGAGTGAATTTCAAATCCCTAGCCAAATCTTTTAAAAAACACCAAATATGAACAAACATTTCATCCGGTACACATATGTTATTTTTTATACAGCCAAGTAGACTTATGTTCTGTAAACATTATATTGCCTGAGAAGATGGTACAAGCTCCTGTTTTAAAATGACTTACGGTGGTTAGCAGGCTAAATAACCTATTGAAATTTTCACCAAAAGTAAATTCTATATTTTTTTCACTTAAGTGAACAATGTCGAAAAAAATGACAATTTATCACTGGGAAACTATAATACCTGTATCATATACCACTCACTTTGGATTCCTTGATAGCTTCGTCCACTTCTTCCCGCGCTCTATCTTGTATGTGTGGATTGACTGCCAGAAAGTATGTGGAAAATGATAATGTGGAAGCAGTCGTGTCGTACCCTGCTATGAAGAAGATCACACACTGGGCCACGAGCTCATCCAAACTTAAATCTAAATAAAAAAAAATAGATTCCAATAATCACATCTTATTTACAGAACGAAAACTCACCTCAATCCCAATTTCAAATGAGGCATTAAACGCCAAAACGAACCATATCCAAATAACTGTCCGTATATTATTCTTGTAGTCTTTTATTCAGTAATCTTAATTTTAGAAGCATGTCCAACTCGTGGTTTGACTCACGTTTAAGTTTTAACCCAAGTCGATTTTTAGCACATACAAAAATAATTTTAACACTTAAAGATTGAAACTGAAAAATATTTAAAGAATTAATTAATAATACTTAAAGAATTAATTAACAATGCTTAGAGAATTAATTAACAACCAAAGAGTGAAGCATTACTCTTGGAGGTGACTGTTTTAAGTATGTGTGGATTGATGTCTTCTTGCAGCCCGTAGTTGGAGGCGATGTCACCTCCCTTCTCCGAGATCTCCGCCTTGTCTTCTGACCCCACCTCTTTGGCGGTGTCCATCAACAGTTGCAAAAAGTCGTTTCTCGTCTAAAAGAACAAATTATCTTAAATATTTTACAATTTGACTCCAACTCGATATTTAACTACAAATGAGCAAAATGACTTTCGAGGGAAATAGAGCTCGAACATGATGAGTTTCAAGTATTACCTGTCCTGTTCTTTTCCTCTCCTCCATGATCTGATAAGTGGCATCCTTGAAAAAATTTATAACTTCCTTCGAAAAGATATCAATATTTAAAAGTTTTACGAGACGTGGAGCGGAAACTGTAAAGGAATGATTTGCGATCAATATTTAATAAAGAAAGACACGTAAGCAAAAATCAAAAATTTTTATTAATGAATTTAAGGGCACCAAATCTATATCTATAAAACTAAGAGGCTGGAGCTGCACTATAGACACTTGAAATATTATGTTGAGTATCTTTACGTACGAACGAGTTACGCTTTGTACGTATTAAGAAAAGAAAAAAAAAGAAGAAAAAAACACACATTTTAAATGGTCAAATTTTTCTGGCTGGATTAATTTAAATTATGTATTTAATTTCATTTGATGAAAGTGAGTCAAAATATACATAGAATCTAGCACATCAACAAATTATTTCAACCCCAAATTGATTTCATTACTTGCAGCCCCAATGGACAATTCCCGCATTTTTTTTAAAAGGTGTGAAATTAGTTTATATTTATGAAGAATTTCTTTTTGATTCCAAATATTTAAAGAAAAGTTCTTTAAAAAAATTGGTTATTTAAATATTAAGAAAAGAAAATGCCTCAAAACCGAGCCAAAACAATCCGATCAAAACACTCAGCAAAATCCATGACGTCAAGGGTTCTTACAATCTCTATGGTTATAGTGAAATTTCTGCCAAATAGTTGGCTTAGAAATAGTTGGCGTTGGTAGATCATTGCCACATTCCGCGCAGGTTATCGTGATTTACGAGAAACTGGCAAATCTGGTTTCAGCTGCTGCATTTCAAGCCATTTGAAGCCGTAACGTCACATTCAATACCAACGAAATGAATCGTTTTCTCGCCAACGTCTAGCAAAGCAACTTTGATGGCAAATTAAATAAAAGAAAAAGTGCATTGAGCAGAAATTTTTGTGTTTATGTCCTTTCCGAAACATTTAGAATTAAATTTTTAAAAAAAAATTAAAAAATGCGGGAATTGTCCATTATAGATTCGCCGAAGATTATTGAAATTCACTGAAAACTTATAAAACATTTTGACATTTGCTAATATGCCGCCAAAGAGAAGATAGAATATAAATGGTAAGTATACAGCCTCTGATGGCATCTCCGCAGCAAAAACAGCATGGACTAGAGAATGACCGAGAGCGCTATTACAAAATGAACGAAAACAGGCATCTGTTATATTACACTGGAAGCTGATCACCAACAACAATGAATTTTGAAGAAATTCAGAGCCTTTGTAACACAGAACTGATAGATGTCCTTCAATGGGTCCCCCAACAGCGCGGGGCCACGCAGCTAGTTTTTTATATAAGTAAAACATCTACTTTTAAACAATTACTGATAAAATTAATTTTCTTTTAAATTAAAAAAAATTTCATATTTTTATTTTTTAGTGTTTTTTGGCCGAAATATACACCTTTTTAAAAAGACTACTCCTCCTTCAATTTTTAATATTTTTTTTTTAATTTCAAATCTAATTAATTATATGAAAACTATACTCTAAAGATGCAGGGAGAGATTTTTTTTCCAATTTGTTTGACAAACAATTTTAAAGCGATATTTTGTGCTTTTCGAAAGAAATTTCAAAATTTTTACAAAATATTCCTATTTTTTTTTTAATTCTTAAAAAAAACCATACAATTTACTAAAAAACTCTCCCTTTATTTATAAAACAGATATTCAAGATTTCAAAAACATAAACAGTTTAGTTCTAACACAGTCATAATTGCCAAATATAGATTTCAGGAAAACCTCTCTATTATGAAATTGTATGCAATAAAAACTTGCATACAATTTCATAGTAGAGAAGTATTTAAATAAAAGTTTAAAAATCAAATGTTTGCAGTTCCCTAGAACTCTGAAATATATATGTATATATATAGCATAATTTTATGCAATAAAATATAAAAAAACATTTTTTTTGCCAAATTTTTTTGATATTTAACATACTGGTCTCCCTTAACCACTTCCCACACAAAACTCACCAAATATATTAAACATAGTAAATGTATTATATAGCCTGTATATTAATGCTGCTTGTCCACTTTCCAATAAAATAAGTGGCAAAATTTTCTTTATCAACTTTTTTAAGCAAACTCTGCAGCCTAACTAACTGTAAAAAAATGTACTACGTGTTTTTATTGCAGTTATACTATGATTTTGTGACATTTATTTCTTATATACCAACACATTGGTGAGATCTCTCTTTCTTAAAGCCACCATCCAATACAAGTATATCGTAGTTTCATTTTTATAGTTTCACATGAAACAAATACAATATACAACTATTTGTCAACTCAGGATTAAACCTATATTTGATAGGCAAGAGTTATTTTTACGACAGCAAACAATCCGACAGGCATTTATGAGCAAGTTGTCATTTGAAATGGCTTAAACTGTAAAAGTGCGCATGGACGTCGTCAGAAATATTTGCAGGGGTGAAACTTTTCAGGGGTAACTGAAGCAGCAGAAGAGACCCAGTGGCAATCATTATTGCATCGCTCATGGTGTTGGCTTATACTGATACAGTTATAGTCTGTTTTATACCTTGTAACACAGTAACCAATCTGCTAAACATGGACGCACATGCTACAGCGTTTAACCATGTGTTGTCAGCGAAAAGCTAATCATCAGATCATACTCACGCAAAAGGAAAAACCTCCAGTTAAATTTTCGGCTGAAAACGATTTTCGCCATTGATACGAACTGGTTGTCCGGATCGTTGTGCGAGTCAATCTTTGTGGAGAACGCTGAACTGGCGATGATGTCCATGGAGAAGGCACCATATAGCCTGCAATCAGTAAAAAAAAACATTCGATTTAAGAGTGGTGAACACTTTTGAAAGATGCCCTGATTCATGTAGTAGACCAAGAGCCAGCGACAAAAAAGTCGCGTCATTTCCCCAAGAAAATTTTCCGGATAATTCAATTCACCTAATATGGATCATAATGTTTACTATGACTCAGCTGGTAGAGATGGAAAGGGTGGCCGTACAAGGCACAAGTTACGCTTTTGAATTTTTTGGTTAAACTGAGTCATTGTTATTAGGTGGTTCTTTGTCATGTATTCAACATAATGGTGAATAGTTTCAAACAGTTGAATAACACACCAGAGATCTAACAAATTGTAAGAATTTTACCATCATGACCTCCCATCGTGCTTTTCAATAAGAACTCCAATTCGTGGGTTTTCCCTATTCGCACCAACTAACTCACCTATGTGAATTGGAGCCATTTGCTCACGTTACTGATAATATAAAAATTGTTTTCTCATCTACTTATTGGGACTCTCTTCACTAGCAGAATCGTGAAAAACATTCAATTTCATAGGAATACCAGCATTAAGCTGCCTAACTATTTTCAATTGATTCTTATGTATCTTGGTGACCTAAAATTATGAGGTGAGAAGGGAGGGGGAATTACGGTACTTACGATTTTACGACAAAATGCAAAATTATCTTTCTTAAGAGCATTATCTTTCCTAAGCATATTTTTGTCATAAATATGTCATTTTTAATGGATTGAATTGGTTTTCTAAATTTAGTTTAAATTAATCTATTAATATGAAACTATAATAAGTATAAAGAATATCAACAATATCAAAATGTAAGCTCCATAACTGCAATGTCGTAATTTATCAGTATCTCCATAATTTCATCAAAAATTCACCACACAGGACATTAGAAGGCTTGTAGCTAACCATGAGTTAGTAAACAGCATGACAGATCCTTGGAAAGACAGTTAGATGACATTCAACGATACGATGACTTTTCTTTCGGAAAACGACAAAAACTTTTCAGCAACGACAAGAACACAAACTACTAGAAAACGAATCTTAAAAGAATTTCGAGGTTTAAGTTTTCTGATGCGTTTCAAAGTACATGTCCTTCAATCATACTTCGTTTAATTTTCCCACACTTAGAAAGCCGTAAGTGAGGTACAAGATTCCAACAGGATCTTAAAGATAAAAAAAACAATTTTATCTTTACCTATATACAGCAATAGTTTCAAAATCTATTCCCTTACCTGTACTTCCGTCAGGGCCTTATTTCTCATGACTGTTAGTTTAAAGCCCATGAATTTTGTGGATCCAAAATGCTTGAAAAATTCGAAATTATTGCATAACTATCAATATTTTGTTCAGTGTTCTTGTTCAGTTTCATAAAATTTGATAATATATATTTAAAACTCATTACTTATTAAAAATATTAATATCTTGACAATAGTTTAATCAAGGCGGAGATCAATATTGTCATTACTATTTAAATAACACCAACTATTGTAAATGGGGGATCCCATCTGCCATGTTGTGCCTATAGTAATCAGTTTTTTAAATCAGTCCTAGACGGCTGTACTAAGCACATAAGTGGTGTCTACAACTGAGCTTAAAAAGAGAAATGACGGTTTAAAGTTTAACAACTCCATGCACTTAATGCTAGCTTAATGAATAACTTATAAACTTTTTCAATATTTCCCTTGCAGCTACAAACTTGGAACTTCCCCTTTATGTAGAACAGCGTTGGCCACTGCTCGGCCCGCGGGCCACATTCGGCCCGCAACAGATTTTACCGCGGCCCGCCGGCAGTACAGAAGATTAAAAAATCAAATTTCACGGTATGGACTTTTTATTTTAAATAATTGTAATTTGTCTAGAATAGTACGTATTTACTATGTAGAACAGAGTTCTCCACTTCTTGCCCAAAGAAACTGTATGAAGAAGCTTTCAGCGTGATTTTCTTCAAGAATAAATACAGGAATAACTATACTGAATATCATTTGGATAATTTATCAAGATTGGCTGAAACAAATACTGCGACAGACTTCGACTCTATCATAAAATAAACTGAACGATTTCGACCGCCATCGTCTCGCAATTGATATCGACTAAAACAGAGTAATCTGGAAGTGCAGTTTAAATTCTTTTATTAATAAGTTAGGTCAAGTCCCATTGTCAAGTTGGAATAAAAGATTAATTTCTTTCTGAGATTTTAATTTACAAATAACAACAAAAAAAGTTCTTAATTATTTGAAGAAAAAAAATATCAATTGTAATTTTACTAGGATAAAAGAAAATCAATACTTTTCTCAGTTTTTAGAAATGCTATAAATTGTTAAATCTACAATAATTAAATATACATATATTGGTGTATTCGGCCCGCGAAAAACTCCAACATAAGTCATACGGCCCGCCTCTAAAAATTAGTGGCGAACGCTGATGTAGAACAAATTATAGAGACCAGCCTAATAACAATAAATCATTTTGCCGAAAAAGTGTAGATACCAAAACTGCGTTTAGCACGGCAATATACATTTAGCTTTCTAGTATGTGAGAATGAATTGTCCATCGGTTACATGGGACATAAGAATAAAATTGCAGTCTCAAAGAAACCTCAAAAAGCCGAAGTCAGCATTTCTTAACAGACTTACCTTTTGGCATCAACGGGCTTTCCTTGCTTTGACAGATTCCGAAAGTTTTGCATCAGCGAGTTGGAGCAGTCACTAAATATACTCAGCATCTAAAAAAGTTAACGGATAATAGATAAAGCATAATGTATCACAATTTAATTGTTTCTGTGTTTATACAAAAAACAACAACTTTCCACCTTTTTCTGATGCTATAAGTTCACGCGTAATTCTTAAACTAACATTTCATTTGAAGCATTCGTGAAACAAAGTATTATTTCATACAGTGGTCAGGTGCTATTAGCGCAGAAGGACAAACCATGCAAGTTTGATATTGAAGTTTAATAAAAAACACTAAGTGATCAAAGAGTACAGGAATGGAAGATGTTGTGCACCATCTTTTCCCCTTAATCAACACAGCTAATTTTAATACAACTAATCTTTGGTTCAAACAATGCTATAAAGGTAATAGATTTGAGTCTCGTCCTAATTTATACAGGGTGGCTATATTAAAACTTAACATGTTTAGTACTACCATTTGTGCTTGTAGTAATTTTCAGATTTGTGTAAAATTCGGCGTACATGGTAGTGTAGCCATGAGAAATAATCTCTATATAATAAAAGTAAATGCACATTGAAAAGAAAATTAATTTTTATAACAATATACAAAAAATTAAACTTTTTTTAATAATTTCGAATCAAAAATCGTGGCGAAAGTAGCACTTTTTTGCGTAGTAGGTCACTCTTTCACATTATTGTAAAAAAATACTCTCGTGCTCAATTATTATATAGTCTTGCCATTAAAATGGCATATTTAAAAAATATATCCATTGACTTGAGTTGCCAAGATTAGTAAATATAAGTAATAAAACTATTTTTTGCAAGTGATTATAAAAAATATTGTATGCAAAATGGGGTAAAATACTTTTTCAAACTCGGTAAGTGATCGTTTTACCTCATTTGAAAAAGTTATTTTCCACACAAGTTGCATAAATAACAATTTTGAATAATTTAGTTAAATTTTTTGCAATTGAAGTTTCAAAGGCAACATTTATCTAATAAACTTGAGAGCCGACCGGATGATTTGCAGATCGTGGAATTTTTCAGGGAGTAGCAAAGCGGCTAAATTCTTGTTTAAACCTTGATTTTCCAGCAATTGTTACTGAATTTCCTACTCATATAATAACTGAAAATTGTTTTTTTTTTTTTTCAAATGCTTCGTTTAATACCCAAAACTTTTATCCTGTAAGTTTTACCCACTTTTTCTCAATTTAATTTTTCAAACAAAAGAAGGGGGTTGCAATAGCACTCTCTTAATTCTCCCTAATAGCACCCTTGCTCATAAATATACAAACTTATTTTTACTTTCATTCTTCATTTCCGACATTACCAATAAAATTCTCCCTGTAAAGTTAACTTGTTGCAAGCCATTTAGAGTGCCACATTTCCATCTCGTGGCGAATATTTGAACTAACAATAAACATTTTCTTCAAATGTCACTCATTTCATAGTCTCAATGATATGCGTACCAAACTTAACACGTTGACTGCCACGTTGTGTTGAAATTAATTTCCTAGTATAAACTTTTTCTTTTTGAATAAGCTTTGTATTATTATTGTACTTTCTGTTCATTTAAGCCAAAACTGATTTTTTATTCTATACAATAATACAATACAATATTTAAATGTGGCAGAATACTATTGTGAAATCTGATGAATTCATTGTTTCCCTCATGGGGCCATCTTTCATGAGGCCATCTATTCATATTTACACTGTTATGCAACGAGTGTCCTCGAAGCTGCACAAATATGAAAAGCAATGAAAGGAACAGGATGATTCATAGTAGGAGTCCTGGGCAAGTAAAAAAACTACGAGATATCCCGTAGTTGGCAGTCAACGTTTTAGTGAAGATTTCATAGTCAGAGTAGGGTCTAGTTACCACTGAACATAGCAAATGAATTATAACTCCTCCTTGTACAGGATCTTTAAAAAAGTTTCTTTTAACTTTGAAAGGAGTCATAGTCAGAATAAGGTTTAGCTGCCTCTGAAGATAACAAATGAGTTATAACTCCTCCTTGTACAGGATCTTTCAAAAAGTATCCCCTAACTTTGAAATGAGTCATAGTCAGAATAGGGTCTCGCTGCCTCTGAACATAAAAAATTAATTATAACTCCTCCTTGTACAGGATCTTTAAAAAAGTTTCCCCTAACTTTGAAATGAGTCATAGTCAGAATAGGGTCTAGCTGTCTCTGAAGATAACAAATGAATTATAACTCCTCCTTGTACAGGATCTTTAAAAAAGTATCCCCTAACTTTGAAATGATTCATAGTCAGAATAGGGTCTAGCTGCCTCTGAACATTACAAATAAATTGTAACTCCACCTTGTACAGGATCTTTCGAAAAGTATCCCCTAACTTTGAAATGAGTTATAGTCAGTAGCTGCCTCTGAACATAACAAATGAATTATAACTTCTCCTTGTACAGGATCTTTCAAAAAGTATCCCCTAACTTTGAAATGAGTCATAGTCAGAATAGGGTCTACCTGCCTCTGAACATAACAAATGAATTGTAACTCCTCCTTGTACAGGATCTTTCAAAAAGTATGCCCTAACTTTGAAATGAGTCATAGTCAGAATAGGGTCTAGCTGCTCCTGAACAAAACAAATGAATTGTAACTCCTCCTTGTACAGGATCTTTCAAAAAGTATGCCCTAACTTTGAAATGAGTATAGTCAGAATAGGCTCTAGCTGCCCCTGAACATAACAAATGAATTATTACTCCTCCTTGTACAAGATCTTTCAAAAAGTATCCTCTAACTTTGAAATGAGTCATAGTCAGAATAGGGTCTAGCTGCCTCTGAACATAACAAATGAATTGTAACTCCTCCTTGTACAGGATCTTTCAAAAAGTAATCCCCTAATTTTGAAATGAGATAACTGCTAAACAGTGATAGACAGAAAGAAGAGACAAGTGAAATGTTGAATTGACAGGTATGGAATTTGAAATGCCCCGGTTTGAAAAATTGGTTACAATATTCAAATGTAGCAGCATACTATAGTGAAATCTGATGAATTCATCGTTTCCCTCATGAAGAAGAGCCCTTTGATCCTTTAACTGGATAGTGCAAACCAAACCTATCGATATAGATAAACAACTGGATAGCCTGCTCCGATGTCAATGCAAGGAGAAAAACGCGCCGGTATTTGATGATGATGGGTGGATGATTAACCAATCACAGTTCACTTTTATAGTTCGAATGTGAGAAACCTTGTAAAGAGTTAGAGTATATATTTTTGCACATTATTACTAATGCAGGGAGTCCGATCTTACTCTTCGATAACGTGCACATCTCAAGCAGGCAACACTATGCTCCCACGTTCTGTGCACATGATATTTACATCAGAGTTAAAACCCTGCATAGAAACTAACCATCAGACTGCACCGTGATTTCAGAGAGGACGAACGTGTCGTTCATTCCTTCCTTATAAATTCTTTATTATAATTGTTGCTCCTAAATTTCTATTAAATATGTTAATTGTAATTGGAGTCGGATCAACCTTATCACCTACGTAACCTTCCACAACAGCACCTTCTTCACTAATTAAGGTCTAATACTGACAGATTTGATGTGTACAAGCCAAGATTTTATTTTTAATCCTCGACAATCCGTATTTTTTTTTCCACCCAACATCATATGCCAACGGCTTTATTTTCCCAGAGTTAAGCAGCCTATCCAGTTGTTTATCTATATCGATGACCAAACCATCACTTTTGGAGAATGCGATTATTTTGCGAAACCAACAGATGGTTTTTCAATACGCCATATTCACCAGTCTTTCTTTTCTTGAAAAATCCAACGAAATGAAAATTACCTCATTGTTAAACTATATCCATCCACCATCAAATTTACTTCCCCCTATCAATTTTGAAAAACTGGAACTACTTAAAACTCCTTGTCAAACACTCCACTTGTGCCATCTATCTGTCTCATACTGTTTCGTAGTTATGCCATTTCAAAGTTATGGATTTCTATCTAAAAAAACCCTATGTCTGAAAATTATATCTCGTACAGTTAATGTCGTTTAACAAGACTCACCCTCTTGATCTTTCCTGTCGTGAATGTCGGCGTGACGATGGTACGAATCCTCTTCCATTCCTCGTCTCCTTTGATCATCGAGAGCATGCTGTCGATTACCTTGTCACCCGTCACTAAAATCTGAAAAGATCACACCATGAAATCGTCAATCGAAACATATCACTGAAAACGGATTACCAGTCTGCTCCTTACCCATAGCCATAAAGCTTACATTTTCTGTAGGGTTTCGAATTCAATAGGGAGGGACAGGACAAGAGGTCATGAATATAAACTATTTAAATCGCACTTTAACTTGGGAAATAAGAAACATTACTTTTAGAAAAGAGTGATTGATAAGTGAAACAATCTGGCCAGACCGCATAGTAATGTGCACAGTTTTAGTCGATATTTATATTTTTTTTTATATATATATATTTAGATATAAATATTTATTTTATCGTAAAAAAGCGTGGGGTGCTTTTTAAGATATTTTCATAATGGCTCTACTTTTACCAATATCTGTCACTAAATATTTACAAAAATTGACATCAAGCACCCCACGCTTTTTTACGATAAAATAAATATTTCTTGTTAATCACTCTATTCTTATTTCAAACTTATTTAAAATTATCTTCTATTTTTTAGTTCACTTTCCTATTAAAGCGTGCTTCTTAGTTTTTAAACTATTGGTTATACGATAATTGAACGTTATGCGATTTTCCACACCTCTAGTTTACCTCGAATTAATCTTTGATAGTTTTCAAAAGTTGTCTACTATACGGTCCCTTAAAGTGAGCGTTTTTTACATTTTCACTAAAAAATCGAGAACTAATAGTCAAAATGGAAAGAAAAAAATTATGGGGGGGGTTTTAGACCATGGTAAATCTAATGAAAGCAAAAAAAAATATATGTTTCTATTCAAAAAAAAATTTAATTGCTTTATTAATTAATAATTAATTATTAAAAAAGAAATTGATTCAAAAGCTGATTGCTATTTATTTTTGGCCATTTACAAACTACCTTTTGAAAAAAAATTACTGAAATATATTAATTATTTAAGTACTTATGGCCAAAAAACCAACTTTTTTTTTTAACTTTAATTTATCATTTTCTTTTTATCATTTAAATTACAAACCATTCATTAGAAAATTTTTGTATTTCGCATTCTTTTTTAATGCTGAATCCAAATATGGAATAATATTATGAGGTTGCTATTGAACTTTTTAAAGTTTGTTTCTGTTTTAATATGTAGATGACCCCTAATGATAAAAAAAACTACATACAATTATTAAAAACCTTTCACGATTTACAACGGTACCTTTTGTTTGTTATTTCAACAATTAAAACAAAAGATATAGCCATCGTTCTTTTTTTTTTTTTCTTTTTTTTTTGGGTACTGTACCAATGTTATAATTTTACCTCCAAAATGACGATTTTTAATAAATTACTTAAAATATGAAAATGAACTAGTTTTTTTTTTTTTTTGTTTTTTTTTAAACATAATGCTTTCTTTAAAAGAGAAGAAAAAGAAAATATACAATACCCACTCTTCTAGATGAAAACACGGGGAAATCTTTTACGAATATATCCCGCAAAAGTGTGGTGTCAGCCACTGACAAAAGTGGTCTGCTGCCTTCAAAGTGTCTGCATATATAAAAAAATATATTGCTTTAAAATATAACTTAAAAGTATTTAATAATAAGAAAGGTATGTAATAAGAAAGAAATAATCGGCTGAAATTATAGACAAATTAGCTAACTCAGTCAGTAGCTGATCAAACTCAAAATTACTAGGTTGTTAAGACGTTAATAACTCCGTAACAAATTGATTTAGGATGTTCAAATTTGGTGTATGGGTTAGTGATGAACATGAGACCTATATTAAGATTTTCGTCAAAGTCGCTCATGTGCATAAGGTAACTGCCATTGAAAAAATCATGTTTTTTAATTATTACTAAAAAACGGCTCTAACTGTTTTGATTAAAATCGCTGTGGTAATGCCTCTGAAGGTGCCTCTAAACATCCCCACCTCGTAAATTCCCTTAGAAATACGATAAAACCGTATAAAGTTACATAACGAGTGCCTTTAAAACAGAGCTCTCTGCCCTTGAGCACCGCCCATCAACGATTGATTTTTTTTTTCTGTTACATACGCAATAAAAGATAGTCTAATGTCTATCGAATAACATCGACTATATCAACATTTTGTAATTTTTTTTTTTTTTTTTTAAAGCCCATGTAAAATTTATTGCCAAAAATATCGCCAAACTGATCATTTTTATTTAAATGAGTGAAACTATGAAAATGGAATATCTTAATGCGATGGCCAATACTATAGTGTTATTGAAAGTTGTGAATGTTCCACACCCCTAGTATTTTAATTAGTTATTACTTTCAATTACCCATACGTATACATGAAAGTATGGCATCCGGTTAAAAAAAAAAATCGAATTTTTTTTTTTTTTTTTTTTTTTTTTTTTTAGAGTTATGCTGACCACAGACACACAGACATACATTTTTCTAGATCACTTTTTTGAAATTAGGATGTTCCAAAACGTGGAGAAATGCAAAAATATCGAAAAATATTTTTTGACCGAATGCTATACTTTTATTACTATTTCATTACTATCTCTCTATATATATAAGGCAAAGCCCTCACTCACTGACTCACTCATCACTAATTCTCCCACTTCCCACATAGTCACAACTCTAAAAATCGGCACAAATATCAACAATGGTAAAAATAGAAAAAGTAAACTATTCCGATCTCGATTATCCCACTTTAAGGGGTCGAAAAGGGGTTAAACGTTCCAAACGGGGGACATTCGAAAATCCTACTTCCCACATAGTAACAACTCTGAAAATCGGCACAAATATCAACAATGGTAAAAATAGAAAAAGTAAACTATTCCGATCTCGATTAACCCACTTTAAGGGGTCGAAAAGGGGTTAAACGTTCCAAACGGGGGACATTCGAAAATCCTACTTCCCACATAGTCACAACTCTGAAAATCGGCACAAATATCAACAATGGTAAAAATAGAAAAAGTAAACTATTCCGATCCCGATTAACCCACTTTAAGGGGTCGAAAAGGGGTTAAACGTTCCAAACGGGGGACATTCGAAAATCCTACTTCCCACATAGTCACAACTCTGAAAATCGGCACAAATATCAACAATGGTAAAAATAGAAAAAGTAAACTATTACGATCTCGATTAACCCACTTTAAGGGGTAGAAAAGGGGTTAAATGTTCCAAACGGGGGACATTCGAAAATCCTACTTCCCACATAGTCACAACTCTGAAAATCGGCACAAATATCAACAATGGTAAAAATAGAAAAAGTAAACTATTCCGATCTCGATTAACCCACTTTAAGGTTTAGAAAAGGGGTTAAACGTTCCAAACTGGGGACATTCGAAAATCCTACTTCCCACATAGTCACAACTCTGAAAATTGGCACAAATATCAGCAATGGTAAAAAGAGAAAAAGTAAACTATTCCGATCCCGATTAACCCACTTTAAGGGGTCGAAAAGGGGTTAAACGTTCCAAACGGGGGACATTCGAAAATCCTACTTCCCATTTGGTCACAACTCTAAAAATTGGTACAAATATTAACAATAGTAAACATAGAAAAAGTAAGCTATTCCGATCTCAATTAACCCACTTTAAGGGGTGGAACAGGAGTTAAACGTTCCAAACGAGGGATATTCGAATGTCCTACTTCCTCTTTCGTCACAACTCTGAAATCTGGTGCAAGTATCAACAAAAACAAACGTATAAAAAGTAAGCTATTCCGATCTCTATTTACTCACTCTAAGAGGTCAAAAAAAGGTTAAACGTTCCAAACGAGGGATATTCGAATGTACCACTTCCCATATGGTCACAACTCTAAAAATTGGTACAAATGTCAACAATGGTAAACATAGAAAAAGTAAGCTATTCCGATCTCGATTAACCCACTTTAAGAGGTCAAAAAGGGGTTAAGCGTTCCAAACGAGCGATATATTCGAATGTCCTAATTCTCATATTTTCACAATTCTGAAAACTGGTGTGAATATCAATAAAGACAAACGCAGAAAAAGTAAACTATTCCGATCTCGGTTGGATCAAGGGGTGGAAAAGGGGTTAAACGTTCCAAACGAGGAATATTCGAATGTACCACTTCTCATATGGTCACAACTCGGAAATTTGGTACAAATGTCAAAAAAGATTAAACATAGAAAAAGTAAGCTATTCTGTTCTCGATTAACCAACTTTAAGGGGTCGAAAAGGGGTTAAATGATCCAAACGAGGGATATCCCAATGTTCCTCTTCCAGTGTAGTCATTTTTCTGATATCTTTTTGCAAATGTTAAAAAAATAAGTCATTCCAATATCGATTAACGAATTTTTAAGGGATGAAAAGACGACGCAATATTGAAACTATACGAGGATTAACTCAATGTCTAATTAACTTAATTCCAATACAGCTACTACTTTGAAATTTAGAACTAAGAGCAAACATAAACACAATAAACTATTCCAGTTTACTATTCACAATTATAAATTTCGTTTAAAATGTCAACAAAGGAAAGTTCCTATTTTGATAAATCAATTTGTCGGGATCGAAATGGGAGCAAACGTCTGAAGTGTAGAATACATGAATGTCTTTTGATCGGTAAAATGCTAATGGTAAAATTTCGTAGCGCAGCACGGGTATTCAGCTAGTGTATGCATATGTGTAATTGAAAGTAACAAGTAATTTCACCATTAAAAGGAATGATAAACTTATTTCTTGGATTCTGAACTCTGCTGGTAATGATGTCTATTTTTCTCTTAGATTTTCTTTTCCTTTTGTGTAATAAAGTAAACTACTTTTTGGTGATGTTTAATCTCCTCATTATTTTAAACATGTTGCAGTTTCTTACGAAAGTAAAAAACAATACGTAGCTTTAGTTGCAGGAAGCTGGCATTTAGGATAAAAAACTGGATGTTTGGTTTGGATAATGGACATAATCAGGGTTCATGCAGATTTTGAAAAATAGATAATTAGTAGTTTAAGGTACACGTATACAATTGAGATGATTTTCTTTAATTTTTAAGTTAGGATTTCAAACTTTTTGACAGTATATCAGAATTAAAAATGATGCATTTTTATAGATAAACTCTCTTTTTTCTGTTAATTTTTTAATTAGCTAATTGTAATTAAAATGACTAATTAGGACGTTATTCGGACGGTTATAAATAAACTTGTAATTAACTTATAAGTATGAGGTTTTTTTTAAATAAAAAAAATTATATTGATGCATGAGATTGATTGCATTATATTGATGAATGATTTACATAAAGAACTGTGAATTTGGCTTCAATATTTATTTAATTATAAGTTTTTAAATAAAAAGTTTGAAAAAATACACAGTTTTTGACAAAAAATTCAGATTAAAATATAAATTAAAAATTTGTTTATAACAATACATATATTTTCGATTTTTGTATGGAAACATACTCACAACTATTATCTACGAAACATAATTAGAATTTTGTAAATAGGACCATTTAAAAGAAAGTTATGATCATTGGCATGAAGTCATATAACACCAAAATGTCATTCTTCAGAAAACGTGCTTAAAGTTTACTAAACTAATTAATGTGTTACAAAACATGTTAAAAAATCAACTGTAATTTAAAAAGTAATTTGAGTCTCAGAAAGAAATTGGTATCATTTTAAAGGTAATGAATTCGGGAATACTTAGAAACAAAAAAACGAAAACGCATAATTTTGTCTAGTTTCACAATTCCTTATGTATATGTATACCTTAAAGGAATTTTTAAGTTTTTTAAGTGTCTCCTTATAAATTTGTGAATAGAGAGAGACAGAAATTCATTATTTTTTGATATTTAAATTCAAAACATTACCTTATAAGTATCAAATAATGTCAGTAGAATTTTACTTATAACTGAGGCAACTTTTTTCTTCGTCTAATGAAAGTTCATCCACACCACTTCAAGTAAAAAGAATTTAAGTCTTTCTGAAAATATGACGATTCCAAGCAACTTGGAAGATGAAACTGCTCCACCAGTAAAAAAGAGGTCCAAACAGATATACAGAGGAAAATACCAATGAAATTTGGGATAGTTAAAAAAAAGTTATAAGAAAATTAACGATCTAAGATGAAAAATAAGGATTATAATTGCAGTGCCCTTTTATAAGGACCTAACAAAAATAAGTAGTGCTTAAGGACTTTTAAGGACTATGTGAACCCTGATAATGGTAAACAGAACTTCGGAAGCATGCCATCCGCTTACTTACAATAAAGTCAGAATGAAGAGAAGACATGTTTCTTGAAATAAGATCGAATGGAAATGGAAAATTGGCTGCATTCAATATTATCCGATATCACATTGAGTGAGACTGTTTGATCATAGTGTGAGAAATTATCCAGAGCTGCAGAGTTTTGTTACGCTTGCGAAGGAATTTGTTTTCTGAGAGCTGAAAATAGCGAATACTTATTATAATGACTTGAGAGTAGTTATAAGTATGTTCTCATTCCATAGATCAGATGCAATTTTTTCTAAAGTACTAGTAAGTAGTACAGCTTTAAAAATAAGAAAATTATCACGTACAGGAAAAGTAGTGTAGTTAATTTTAATTCACATTCTAATGACAGTTTAAAGTTTTAAATTAAAAAAATTAAACAACCAAAGACTTTGAAGCTTTGTAGTGCCACTGTGGTGGTCTCGTGTACGTGACAACTTCAAATAACAGATTAAGCTTCTATGCACCAGAAGTACTCTTTTACATAGCGGTACAGTATCTGTCTACGGATCTAGCATTCCCTGGTTCGACTCCCGTTAGCGCATATCGCTACATTGGAGACTACCGAACAGCTGAATCATGCTGCCATCTATCGGCGCCTTTTGAAAATACTACACGACTTCCACAATATCATCGCAGCATCTTTGACTACTCACTGTCAAACGCAACACACTGAACTCTCTCACGTAACATACTCAACTCTTACGCAACGCAATCAACTCACACTCAAGCAATTCAATCGTTCGCCCCCTTCGCGACTAACTGGGAAGGGACTATGAGGTGATCTCGTGTACGTGACAGCTTCAAATAACAGGTAAAGCTTCTATGCACCAGGAGTATACTTTTTCATAGCGGTAAAGTATCTGTCTACGGATCTAGGAGTCCCTGGTTCGACTCCAGTTAACATATATCGCTACACCACTATGTTTTTGATGAAGCGACCCTTTCAGTCCCAATTATTTATTTTTCATTTTAAAAATCTGAAATTTATAAAATATACTCATTTGGTATCTAGAATAACAGGGTTGAAAGCAATTTTTTTTGTTTAATTTTTTAATTAAAATTAAAAATGATTCCAAATGGCATCATTGGGCATTAGGTATAGGACAAGTCTAAAGCTATTTCGCTTCGGCATTTCTAAATAAATAAAATAAAATTTGAAATCTTCTATTTAGTCGTAAATATATCTTAACGTAGTGAATACTGCTAGAAAAAAATAGCAATAACGTGGTAATAACAGTTCTAATCTAAAATAAATAATATAGCCGGGAAATTGTGTTGAGTTGTACTTAACTCCCACTGATGCCAAATGGAATCATCACTTTTCAATCGTTGCAAATGTTAAAATTTTAAAATATTTATTCGTTAAAAATAGTTAATATACAATTTTTAAATATTAAAGAAAATAATACGAACATATTTAAAAGAGTTATTTAATTTAAATTACTTAAAAAATTAAATTAATTTCGGCATCTTTTTCGGAATTGAGAAAACATAAAAAAGCCTCATTTCATTCAGCAACAGAACCCGTGCACCCATATATTGGTGAAAAAGAAAAATATATTTGGGCAAAGAATAGTTTGATGATTGTAAAAACGTTGATTCGAATTCACTGGGAGTATTAGGTGAGGAGAAAAAAATTTGTAAATGTTGTGATTCCAATTGGCATCACTGGAAGTGAAAGGGTTAAGCAATAAATTTCATTTCTCATAGGTTATTTTTTTCTTTAATTTCCCTCAATTTTTCATGATTTACTCTACTATTATTATTTTATCTGAAACTCAAACTCACAAACACTATAAAACAATATTTCTGCAAAATTCGGGAAAATATTGAAACAGTCTAAAAAAAAACCATTCGTTGACTCAAAGTTGCAGGTTCAAAAACAATACTTCTCAGTGACAACAAAACATCTGAAAGCACAGGGATTTTCGTCCTTGAACTCTCAAGACACAATATACTGTATATACTTGAATATACTTGTATTACATTAAAATTACAACATAATATTTTAAATTCAGCTTACCCATAGATGGCTCCATATTTGAAGTATCGATTAGCCTCTATTTCGTGAAGCGGCTGCAATAATGAGAAGTTAAAGTGAGTGAATCTTATGAATGACTTAAAGTATACGTATACATTTGAGATGTTTTCTTTAATTTTCATATTAGAATTGCAGAATTTTATACAGTATATCAGAATAAAAAATGACCCATTTTCATTAATATTTTTTTGCATTAATTATTTAATTAGTTAATTGAAATTAAAATGTCTAATTATGACGCTATTTGAACAGACATAAAGGAAATGGTAATTAATTAAGATATATGTTTTTAATTATAAATAAAATATATTGTATCACTGGCAGTGAATTTAGCTTTAGTATTTATTTAATTATAAATTTTTAGATAAAAAAGTTTGAAAAAATACGTAATTTTTTTAATCAATAATAAAAAATATTTTTAAAAAATGTGTTTATAACAATATATATTAGATTTTGCTTAGAAGCACTACAACATCAATTTTTTACAAAATATAATTAGGATTTTGTAATCGAATCAAGTATAATTAAGTTATGACAGTTGTAGTAAAGTTGCATAACACTTAAAAGTTATTAAAAAAATACGCTTAAAGTGTACTACTTTAGTAATGTGACGCAAAACAGGTTCACCATGCAGCTCATTGTAATTTAAAAGTATTTTGTGTTTCAGAATAAAAAAGTATAACTTCAAAGGTATAAAAAGAATATTTTTAAATAGAAAAAAAAATGCGTACCTTTTCGATTCCCTATGATGTATAACTTTTGCACTAATTTTTTAATATAAAATTTCGTTCATAAAACTTCAGTTAGTGCTAAAAAATTTGACTTTTCTGTACGCAAGGTACTTCAAATAAAACAAAGATTGTTCAAAAGTATAATTCAAATATTTGTTGATTGCCAACATCCGATTATATTTCGTCAATAATTAATTCGACAAAATAATCCTATGTTGATTTTTTTAACAAAACAATAAATCATATGGACCAATTTGCTGAAGTTAAACTATCAGAATGTATAGCATACACTCACATTCCTTCACACATAACATGTATTCTTCTAATGGGCTGTCATTAATTTATTCTTATTTTTACAACAAAATCCTATGTTGATTTTTAACAAAACAATAAATCATATGGGTCAGTTTTTTGAAGTTAAACTATCAGAATGTATTACATACACTCACATTCCTTCACACATAACATATATTCTTCTAATGGGCTGTCATTAATTTATTCTTATTTTTACAACAAAATCCTATGTTGATTTTTTAACAGAACAATAAATCATATGGGTCAATTTGTTGAAGTTAAACTATCAGAATGTATTACATACACTAACATTCCTTCACTCATAACACGTATTCTTCTAATGGGCTGACATTAATGTATTCTTATTTATATTTTACAATAAATCCTATGTTGATTTTTCAACGAAACAATAAATCATACATGAGTCAATATGTTGCAATGTTAAATTACCAGAATATATTGTATACACTCACATTTCTCCATTCATACAGATGTTCTCCTGTTTATATCGCTTCAATACCATTTGTTGTTGGTTGGTTGTATTCAGATTATCTGGCGCCGTCAGCAACACGAGGGCTATAATGCGCCGAAACATTCGTCATTAGACAAGCCAACATACATTTACAAACACCCATGCCTAACACGGGACTCGAACCCGCAACTTCGCGGTCTAGAAGCTAGCACGCTAACCACTATACCGTTTGGTCGGCCCATTTGTTGTTGGCTTATTAGTATTCTATTATAAATCAGTCTTACCGTCCTAAAAGCCTCCCACAACGATCCAACAAAGGGCATCGGTTTGACGAATGCGACTCCCCGTTTCTTCCAGTAGGCATGATTATGGACGGAGTAGCTAACATCAGAACGAGGACACAAAATAAAAAATTGTTAAAAACTTTTATATAATCATTGCCAACGTTTTATGTGTAATTGCAACTTATTCAAGAGATTTTTATCTCAGATCGAATATTCATAGTGTTTGACCACATTTACAAACTTTTTTTGCCTTGAAAATTTTATAGAATGCATTTTTATCGACAAAAAGTCTATCTGCCAGATTTCCTCTCGATTGGATAACGGTAAGTGGTTAAATTTGTCCACCAAAGCACCAATAGCGCGTAAAAGTGGCTTTTTAGTGACACACCCAAAACAGTACATCGTCTTGGACGATGAATATGTCAGTCAAGTTTCAACTTAATTGGATGACGTCATTTTGGTTAATTCTGTTCTCCGAAACGCGAATAAAATCAGTCTTTTATCGACATACCAAAAAAAAATTGATAGAATGCATTGTCATTGACAAAGAGTCTATCTGCCAAGTTTCAGATTGATTGGATGACAGTAGGTAGTATTAATGAGAATTTTTCTTCTTATAAGGTTTGGAATTACAGGTGAGACAGGTATTTTTGTGACACGTTTGAATTTATTTCTTTAAATATAAGATATTTTGATAAACCAAAACCATTACTTTGTAATATTTTTATTGTTACACCAAACTTTTTTTTTCTTCATTTTTTCAATTTTTTTCTAAATGTAAGTTTTAGATTTAAATAGGGAACAGCTAATTTTGGCAGTTAGATGTTCCGCTGAGAAAATTTGCATCAATCAAAACAAACTAAACGTTTTTAAATCCTATTTATAGTAGTATTCTATTGGTACCAAAAAAAAGGCAAGAAAACAATTGCTTTCATACTAGAAAAAAAAAGCTTTTTTAAACTATCCAATTTGTCTATCTTTAGATAGACTAATGACTGTGAGTCAAATCTCATTTTCAACCATCCAACTAATTCCTACGTTATTTACATGCAATTGTTTAGGATTGCTAATCACTTTTTAAATTATTATTTTTTGATAGGGACATTATCAAAATTCCATTTTTTTTTCCCAAATGTAAATTTTTATCACCCAATTGTCCCCACTGTAGCAAACTACAAACAGAATTGAGTAATAAAATGTCATTCTACAAAAGAATTCGTTGGGATATAAAACATTACTTCACACTCTTCATAAATTGCAGAAGAAACTAAAAAATAAAAATTCTTACCAGTACAATAGGAAAAACGTTGTAAACCCGATCAGGCAGGTTATGACCCAGGGTCCCACCAACAACTCAACTCCGAACATGTTTGTTTATATCTCCTTCCACGAGGCTTCTGTTTATGTTCTAATTCGAAACCAGAATATAAAAGGAGATGTTCTATTGCACCACCCTGCGTAGTCGCCTCGCAACAGGATATGAATAAAAACACGCTCAGAAAGAGAAAGAGCATCCAAGGTCATGTTCCTTATCATAGTTCTGTTATTGAGACAAAACGATTTTTTTTTTTCCGTTTCTAATGATACTGGATAACAATATAAGGGCTGTCTGATGGTCCGTGCGTGGTTCATGTCAAGTCGGAACTTTTTTTAACGCAAACTTCGCTGTGACGTATTAGTTTAATTAGAGGAAACTGAATCCCCCGCTGTCAGGGAATCGGTCAGCCGTTTCAGAAGAGCTCACGTGGTCGAAATTTGGTGAATGTATCATTTTAATCAAGTCTTCGCGGAATAATTTAATCAATTTATTACTTTAAGTTACCCAACTATATACATAGGGTAATGAAAGTATAGTATTCTGTCAAAATTCGGGGGGGGGGGTTGCATTTCTCCACATTTTAGAACATCCTGATTTCAAAAAGTGATCTAGAAAAAATGTGTGTCTGTGGTCAGCATAACTCCCGAACAAATTGACATACGATGTTCAAATTTGTCGTGCGGGATGGCTATGGCACAGGGACTTCGGATAACAACTGGTTAAACCATTAAGGTTTTCGTCAAAATCGCGCATGCGCTTAAGGTAGCTGCCATTGAAAAAAATCATGTTTTTCAATGATTGCTAAAAAATGGCTATAACGATTTTGATCAAAATTGCTGTGGTAATGCCTCTTAAGGTGTTCTAAACATCCCCACCTCCGAAATTTCCGTAAAAAGGCTTTAATGGCGTTAAAAGTTGAAAAACGAACTCATTTAACACAGAAACCTCTTTGCTTGAACACAGATCATTAACGACCGTTAATTCTCCTCTTCTCAGTTTCACTTATAAGAAAGGATAATGTAAGTACTATCGAAAAGTATATGGCCAAAAACACCATTTTTTTTTTTTTTTTTAAGACTCTCTATGGAATATCGCAAAAAATATCGCCAAACTGGCCATTTTTTCTAAGCGAATGAGGGAAATATAAAACCGATAAATTACACAAATCCATAGTAATATAATGTAATTGAAAGTTGTGCGATGTTCCACACCCCTAGATTTTATTACTAATGTGGAACAAATTAAAGAGAGCGTTGGAACACGTATTGCTTTGAATTCAATGACTGTGCTTTTCAAGACATCAGAAGTTTAAGACACTGTTTTAAAGCGTTAATCGACTTTTTATACATATGAGTACGAAAGTAAAGGAATATATGTTTTTTTGCAAATAACTTTCCAGTGGAGCAAGAATCGACACATTATGTTCATGTCAAATATTCTTTTATATAATATACATTATAAAGTATTGCAGAATATTGGAATAAGTAATTTTGCAATAATGAGATTAATGGTATAGGCACTTTGTTCTCATTAATGAATAATAATATTCCATGAATATTAAAATTTACTTTCTTCATTTTAGTGCAATATCATAAAAGTATATCCTTTAAATAACGTACGATATTGAAATACATTATTTTACAATGATGAATTAACTTATTAGTGCTTTTACTTTTTCCATCAAATATTTCTGAACTTATTTTATACAAATAAAGCTACATAAATCGCAGAGTTTGAGAAATTTATTGCGCGGTATGGATGCAAGTTGAATATATTCATGGAAAAAGAAGTGTTCGGAAATATAATGCTAATCCCCCCCCCCCCATTGAGTTTATACCCTTATATTGAGTGGTAGGTTCCCTTGGAAAAATCTAAAAGCTTATTGAAACTCTTTCCTGTCATCAAAAATTTTTTAATAAATAAATAATAAAATTATTTTAATCGAATAAATTAAAGGTATTTGGAAGTGAGTGTAACGTTCGTTTTTAAAAAACAAAATTTTGAAACGTAGTTTGTCGCACGTTTTGCTGATAGAAATGTTTTTGATATTTAAAATTAGATGCAAACGCTAAGCACACGCTGTTTACAGAATCAGCGGTGGGTTAATGAATGTAAAAATTGGCAATGCATATAAAGTATTTATATTTAAAAATTAGTTTTTATGCGTATATTATTATATACGATTTATTTTCAACCGAAAATATAGACTGAAGTTGCGTTTGTCATCCGTATCCTTAAGTATTAAACGCCATATAAAAACTGAAAATTTTTGTTTCGATTTATCAGAAGTGTGAATTGTTCATTCAAAGAATTAAGGATTATGTCCAGAATATAGTTGAAAAGGTTTATTTGAAATTTATTTTCTTCCGTTAAGGGTTCATTCGCAGCTCCATTGTGAAATTGATAGTTTGGCCTTCTGGTTTTAACTTCAGTATCGAAAAGAAATTTTGTACTACTTTCAAGATTATCGCCAGCCTCATTTTCCATTTAATCGTATTTCAGATTATCTATAACTTTTCACTTTTTGTGTGGTTTCGGATAACATTCTTACACAATCTGATAAACGTATAGCTTCAGCTTTGAGATAGTATTTATTTCAATTAAAATATTATAAGAAATAATTGCACAACAAATAAACTTATAATATTTAATGGTGAGACCGAAAAGTAAGGTGACTGATGTCATAATAATCACTGTAATATATATTTGCAGATAAATACATCACTGTCCTTCAAAGTAGCTTCCGCCGTCTACAATACACTTCTGACAACGTTCATACAAGTTCTTGAAACTTCTGAAAAAGTCCTCATTTGAGACTGCCTTAAGTCCCTTGGTAACAACAGCTTGAATGCCTGAGATGCTTGAAAATCGGTTTCCCTTCAGTGCCAATTTCAGTTGCGGCAAGAGGAAAAAATCTGCTAGCGCTAGATCAGGGGAATAAGGAGGGGGCAATACTGTAACTGAAATTGGCATTGAAGGGAAACCGATTTTCAAACATCTTAGACATTCAAGCTGATGTTACCAATGAACTTAAAGACAGTCTCAAAGGAGGACTTTTTCAGAAGTTTCAAGAACTTGTATGAGCGTTGTCAGAAGTGCATTGTAGACGGCGGAAACTACTTTGAAGGACAGTGATGTATTTATCTGCAAGCATCTTAGACATTCAAGCTGATTTTACCAATGAACTTAAAGACAGTCTCAAAGGATGACTTTTTCAGAAGTTTCAAGAACTTGTATGAACGTTGTCAGAAGTGTATTGTAGACGGCGGAAACTACTTTGAAGGACAGTGATGTATTTATCTGCAAATATATAATACAGTGATTATTATGACATCAGTCACCTTAGTTTTCGGTCTCACCTTGTATATTTTGCTAACACTTTTATTTTAACTTTAGTTTCCGCATCATTGTTGACTTCTACTACTATTTTGGAATAGTAGATAGATACACAAATAGAAGAATTCGCCAAAATGAAATCATAAAAGTTTTAACGCATCTTCTCCGGTTGACCATCTAGTACAGCGTTCGACTCGAACTTTTATAGCAGGGCCGTTGGAGCTTTATGCGGACAGGATACACCAATATATGTATTTTTAATTATTATCGATTTAATAATATAAAGCATTTCTGAAAACTGAAAAAATAATGAGTTTTTTTTTTTTTTTTATCTTAATAAAATTACAATTGATATTTGATTCTTTTTCTTCTTTCAATTAATTAAGAAATAATTATTTTCATTATTAGTAAATTAAAGTCTAAAAAAGAAGTGAATCTTTTGTTCCAAAGTAACTTTATTTAACTTTCATTAAAAGTATTTAAACTTTACTTCCAGACCAGTGGCGAAGCGTGACTTTTCGTAGTGGTCATCGGTAAATCTTTTCCTCCCCCCCCCCCCCCTTGCCCTGTTCTCAATCGTTACTACATGCATTTGCATACAATAGTGATAGACAAATGTTCTCAAATTTTAGATGTATTAAGGATGTGGCACAAAACTTCTTGTTAAGCTAAAACACATTTTTCGAAATAAGCCCGACTGACATTTTAAATTTCATTCACTTCAGTATTTTGCATTTCGCGCTTTTTACTATTAATCTTCCTTTTACTGATAACTAGCCAACTTGGTTGTACAATTTCGCCACAAATGACTGAAATTAGTGCTTATTTCTGTAGCTAAATGTAAGTAATTTTCAGTAGGATGTTATGAATAAAAATAAAGACATTTAAATGAAAATAATGATACAAAAGATTAATGGCATAAAAAAATGTATTTATCAAACTAAAACTTATAATAATAAAATACCCATAGTAGAACATGGTAAATTAAATATTATAATTTATAAAAATTGTACGAGCATTTTTATTTATGATATTTTATATTTGGAGATTGATTTAAAAACAATAAGTAAATGGTTAAAATAACCAATCAATATTTTGACACATATACATTGGGTCTGCCAATCCGACTACTATATTTCCCTATTGTAAAGTTTGAAATTAAACACTTATTTATAAATATACTCAAGTCTTCGGGTCTTTGTTGCAAACTTTTCTATAGCTTGGTTATAAAAATTGCCACTTTTTCGAAGTGTCACCAACATATCTTTTTCAATCGACAAGAGAGAAAGTTTGCTCAAACGGTCTTGATTTTGAGTAGAGCGAGTTTTTCGTGATTCTGTCCCATTGGGAATCGGCGAAAATTACGATAACGAACCACGAACATAAAGGAACAAATATTAATTGACTGGTTTTTTTATGTATTAAATAATTATTTATAAAAAAGAAAAATAATCACTGCTTGTTAAAATCTATAAAATAGTAACACATTTTAATAAATTAAATTCTGATACATAATGAAAGATAATTATAATGAATAATAAAACATAATTACAATAAATAATGAAAACTTGGACAATAATAATGTTTTTATTCTAATTTATTACAAGTACTCACCCCCTCCCCATCTTCGTTTTTGATCAATACATACTAAATGCATTTACATACAATCATGATAAACAAATATACACAAATTTAGTTGCCGTTCACGAGGGGATATGTAACCCTTCCTTTTCAGCTTCTCAAAATAAAAGTTTAAAACCTAACGACAAATTTTAATCCAGACCCAATTCATTCGATTGGAGAGTATGGAGTGTGGATTGAAATCGTGTCGCAAGCCTATATTATCAATGAAATTAAAAAAGTCACACAAGTACATAAAAACTTAAATGCAAACATTCAAATAAAGGTGCCCATGACAAGAATTTATAAAATTAAAAAAGAAATATTAATTATATTCTCCCCTTCAAGTTCAAAATCAAATTTGATTAATCAAAGTAAATTTAAATTAATTTGAAAGGTTCACTGGCAGGAGACAAAATAAACGTTCTAAAAAATGCGCCAAACCGATGTCCCAGTTAATCTAAATAAGACTCAGATTTCTAATATTTTTAATTATTAAAATACTTTCATCCGTATATTACCTAATCATATGTCACTTAGTAGTCATCTAAATTGTATATGGAAGAAATAAATTACAAGGGAAGTAATACATAGTAGTAAAAAAATAAAAAATAAAAACTTTAAAATATTTTATCGCCGATTTGGAGATATCACGCCAAATGTCAGGAATACACCTACAAGAACTATCGAAACCCTAAACGTATTCTGTATAATCTCCGATGACCTGAGAGCCCTGTCAACGAATTAGATTCGCTGATTGATGCCTTCACAAACAGAAAACTACAGAGAAAACGGATTCGGGAAAATGAACGAATCTCATATAGAGGGCAGCACGAACGAAATTTCCTTTAATGGATTTTTTATCACTTTCTTGTGTAACTTATTAGGAAACAGTTATAAAAATATTTTTTTAAAGAAATACTGCCCAGAATAATTAAGAATATTGTTATTAAATTGAAAAAATCCTCCAAAAAAAAATTAATTTTTTTTTTAATTTTGTTTGCGTGAATTGTTAATTTTTTTTTTTTTCCCTTGAGATTTATGCACTCATCGCCGAATCCAACGATGACCGGACCCCTCGCCACTGTTCCAGACTACTTACTCTGTCTAAGCCATAGACTTATTATTATCAATAGACTGCGAGGTTCCCACTTCAATCGTACAACGAGAATGAAACCAAAATGAATCGCAAAATTCGTCTATCAGTCACGTGGTTTTTAATTTGGCTACGTCATAAAATTAATCATTTATCTAATAATCTTATTATCCTTTATTGCCTGAGTGAGTAGAAACCCGCCAAATCTGCAACCCTGCTCCCAAAAAGCCCCCAAATCTGCAACCCTGCTCCCAAAAAGTCCCTACTCATGTGATTCATCTTGGTTTCATTCTCGTTGTATAATTGAAGTGGGAACGCGCAGTCTATTGATAATAATAAGTCTATGGTTTAAGCGATATCAATTGTGAGACGATGGCGGTCGAAATCATAGATGTCTGTCGCAGTATTTGTGGCAACCAATCTTTCTAAATTGTCCAAATGAGATTCAGTTAATTTATTCCTGTATTTATTTTTAATGAAAACCATCTTGCTGAAGTCTTCTTCATAAAGTTTCTTCGAGTCCGTAGTGGAGAACTCTGTACTAAATAGTAAACACATACTATTCTGGGCAAATTACAATTATGTAAAAAAAAAAGTCCATGCTCTGAAATTTGATTTTTAAATCTTCTGTGCTGCCGACGCCGGGAGGCCACAGAAAAATCTGTCACGGGCTGCGTAGTGGCTAACGCTGTATTAGAATACAGTGGATGTTATTTTTATAATTTTGCTTAAAATTACATTTCTCATCAAATTTAGAATTCGGAAAAACAGAGACCAATTTGGAAAAGTTTTACGTAGGTATTGAACGGTTCAGTTTATTTTTCCTTTCTCTGATTATGCCATTTATGTTGCCACGTAAAGCGGCAATCTCTCTGCATCATAGAACGCACGGCCTTGAAACGTTTCTTTTTACAACTATTTCCGTTCGGTATCTGCTATCCAACGTAGAACTACAATTTTTTATCTGCACACTTAATATATTTCAAGTGGAAGAATTGAAGAATATTTTTTATTAGATTATTAAAAGTGTATTACAGTTTCCATGTGCAAAAAAAAAAAAAATGTTTATCACAACGGCTAATAATCACAGACACATTGCACATAGAGCGAGAGGTAATAACGGATTGTCTCTGTGTAAAGAAATATTTAGTAAAGGGAAAAAAACTGTAGTTACTTTGACAGCATACTTCATATGCTTATACAATTTGGAACATAAATGTTTTCTAAAAATAGCAATATATAATAATATAATATAATAAATATAAATAAATTTATAATCAACAGTGATTCAATCACTGCGACTGAAAATGTCAATGTTTATTTATTTATTTATTTATTTATTTATTTATTTATTTATTTATTTATTTATTTATTTATTTATTTATTTATTTATTTATTTATTTATTTATTTATTTATTTATTTATTTATTTATTTATTTATTTATTTATTTATTTATTTATTTATTTATTTATTTATTTATTTATTTATTTATTTATTTATTTATTTATTTATTTATTTATTTATTTATTTATTTATTTATTTATTTATTTATTTATTTAAATTTGTAGTTCGCCAGTCATAGTGTCGAAGGAGAATAAAGGAATGTCGAAATAGTTGAATCGAGGAACACATGCGGCTGCATTTCATGGATCAGCAAGACACAAAAACAACAGACAAAACAACCTAGATGTTACAGAGCTAGTATTGTGTTTTAAATATTTTTAGAGGGGATAAAAAATTCTCAAGATGAAAAATTTATAGGAATTAATTCTTGGCTTGAAATTGGCGGAATCTTGTCTTAAACCAGATTTGCAAGTTTCTAGCAAATCGCGCCAACCTGTACAGAAAGTGGCCAACTATTTCAACGCCAGCTATTTGTCAGTAACCTCACGATAACCATAGAAACTGTAGAAACCCTTGACGTTACGTATTTTGCTTAGTGTTTTGATAGGACTGGTTTTGGCTCGTTTTTGAGGCATTTTCATTTCTTAATACTTAAATAACTAATTTTTTTAAAGAACTTTTATTTAAATATTTGGAATCAGAAAGAAATTCTTCATAAATTTAAACTAATTTCCTTCGTCTTTAAAAAAAAAAAAAAATGCGGGAATTGTCCATTATTTATTTAAATATGAAGTCTGCCAGTCCAAGTGTCGTAGGAAAATAAAAGAATTTCGAAATAGTTGAATCGAGGCGGCATTCTATGGATCACCAAGACACAAAAACAAGCTACTAAGCAACCTAGATTTTATTGAGCTAATGTTGTGTTTTAAATATTTTTTTAAGGGAGAAGGGGGGGGGGGGAAGAATACTCAAGATAAAAAATTTATAGGAATTTATTTACAAGTATACTTTTTTAATTGAAGTTTCATGTTACGTTATTGACACGAACAGCTCTAAGCCCTGTCAGCCCCACTGTAGGGGATGGATAGCACCTTTGTTGGGCGATTCCTGACACCACCAATGTTCACTGTGAATCACAATTTTAGATTTTTTGCATTCGAGCAAGTTTGCCACGCAAGTAAAATAAAGAGAGGTGGGTAGTGGCTGTCAAAACAGTTTACAGACCCACAATTGACAGGTAGTATATTCTTTACAATGGATCTTGGAAAGTTGCCTATTGACTGCTTTAAAAAAATTGGAGGAAATAATGTGAACTAAATAGAATGCATAATTTCCAACCATTCAACACTAAAAATTTTGCTTACATATGCTCTCTACGGTGTTTAAAGAAAAAAAGTCTCCTATGAAGTTTGATACAGCTTTTGCGCTATATTTTAGCACCAATAATCACTTGGATGCATCTTTTTTTTTTTTTTTTTTTTCTTTTTTTTTTTTTTACTACGCACCGCTACAGAGAGTAATTTTTCTATTTGTAACGAACTGCAACTCTCCTAATGCCATAGATTGTGGTGCTGCCATCTATGATGCACAATTTCAAACACAGATGTGACCTGAAATGAATTACATTTTTGTCTTGAAAGGGAAAAAATATGAAAAACTCCCATGAAAAAGGAAGTAATCAGAAAGAGATCATAGCAAAATTCTCATCATCAAAAGTCCAATAAGTTCAATGTGTTACTGTTGGGGATTGCTGTAGTATCTTTGAAAATAAAAGAAACATCGTAAAGCATCAGTCAACTCATTATTGTGTTACTTATAAGAAGGAATGTCTTCTGAGAAGTATTTTAAGAGGAAACTGAAACGCATGTTTTGTTTGTGAATTAGATTGCTGTGAAGTTTGATGGGAGTTCTCTCTATTTTCTTCCATTCAACATAAAAATGCGTGGAAATTTCCCCTTGAAAGACCTCGTGGAAGGCGTTCCATTCAGTTTTGTGGGTCTTAACTATCCGACTTTTATGATGCTTGTTAAAAAAACAAATATAATTTATTCAACTCAATACTTTCAGAAGTGACTAAAGCAACCCTTACCGATAATAGATTTAACAAATTTTTTATTTAATTTTCATAATTTTATTGAATATCCAATAAATGTACTTGTTTCAATCCCATTTTAGTAATTTTTTAAGGATATTAATTTTTAAAGATAGGGTGTCACGTTTGTGCCACCCTTTTAGTCGAATTTGTTAAAAATGAGGCGCATATATTAGTGCGTTAGTAAATGGAATACTATTTAAAAAATAATAAAATTCTAAAACTTTTTAACATATCTCATTATTTGATACGCTTGGCTGAGACTGAAAAGAATAATTAACCCTTGGATACTCGCGCGGTTGGCAAATGTCCCCCACAATCCGTTTCTCAATAGATGGCAAACCCATTATCAAAGCCTCCTTACAGTTTCTTTTTTTTTTTTTTTTCAGGTTATTTTCAACATATTCTTTAATTTATACTTTATTATGTTCAATAATGTTGTGTTTTTAATTAAAATACCCACTTACTTTGATATTTGGTCACGAATTTAATGGTATACTCTAACTTGATTGAATTTGGAGGACATTTGTCCCCCATGTAACTAACCGCGAGACTAAAGATCCCGTGCCTAACCAAAGGTTAAACAAATTGAGATAGCAAACGTTATTTAGAACAAATAAAATTGCAAGTCTTCTTCTTCTATAGCACTACAGCCGATTTCCGGCCAAGGCTGTCTCAGTCAGCTTGAACCATCTTACACTACCCAAGGCCACCTTCCTTCATTTATTAACACCTATACTCTTCAAATTCTTTTCCACGTTGTCTATCCACCTTGTACTGGCCTACCTCTTTTCCTTTTTCCTTCTGGGTTTTGAAATGTTATCTTTTTTGCTGGATTTTCATCTTCATATCCATATACATGGCCGAACCATCTTATTTGCGATACTTTAATGACTTTTACTATGTTTGGCTATCTGAATATAACTTGTAATTCATGATTATACATTATTCTCCAAACTCCGTTTTCCTTTACCGCTAAAAAAATTTCTTCTCAGAATTTTTCTTTCAAAAACCACTAAATTTTCTTCATCTGATTTATTCATTGTCCAGCATTCGCTTCCATATAAGACTATTGGCCAAACTAATGTCTTATATATCTGTATCTTTGTTTCTCTGCTTAGAAATTTGGATTTTAACTGGTTGCGTAAACCAGTAGCATCTGTTAGCCATGTTAATTTGATTCTTACTTTCAGAGGTAATATCATTATTGTTATTTACAATTGTACCCAAATATTTAAACTGGTCAACCTTCTCAAAAACATAGTCATTTATTTTCAGCGGCAGCCAATCTAGGCTTCTGTTTGTTACAGCGATGAACTTAGTTTTTTCTTCATTGATTGTCAGGCCAATATTTTTGGCTGCTGCCTCAAGGGCAGAAAATGCGTCCACTATTGCTGCCGTAGTTCTTCCTATGATGTCAATATCATCTGCAAAAGATAACAATTTTACTGATTTTGTAAAAATTGTCTTTTTTTGTTTGTATTCCAGAGTCTCTTATTGCTTTTTCTGAGGCAATATTAAATAAGTAGCATGAAAAAGATTGCTTGCTTCAATCTTTTTTCAGTATAAAAGGCATCTGATAAATCTGATCTTAACTTTACACCACATTTTACCCTGCTAAGCGTTATTTTTATTAAGTTTGTCAATTTCTCAGGTACTCCCAACTCTGACATTGCTTGAAATAATTTTTCCCTATCAATGCTATCGTATGCTGTCTTAAAATCAACAAATAGATGGTATGTGTTAAATAGATGGTATGTGTTTATATCATATTCCATTGTCTTTTCCAGAATTTGTTTAATGCTGTGGATTTGATCAGTAATTGATCTACCCTTATGGAATTCGCATTAACGAATTTACATTCACCATTTTACGTCTTAAAACAGTGTCACTTGTTTAAGACACTTTTGTGTCTTATTTTAACCCTTTCAGCTCGAGCGTTGCCTCTCAGCCGCCACATGATTGGATGCCGCAACTCGAGAAGACCACTAAGTTTGATGTTGAAATTCGATCCAATGCCAATGACTGTGTTTAGTTTCTATGAAGCGAATCCATAACCGCGGATCGAACCAAAAATCCCGCAAAACGTCTTAAGTTGCTGGTACCTCCGCGCGAAAAAAGCCTCGAGTGCAAAGGATTAAGACATTTCACTTTGCTGTGTTTACGAGGAATTATCTGGCTGAAAGTCTTAACGTAAAAAGAGTTGTATTATCTTTCGCACTTCCGTAGTAAAAGATTGATCAGATTTGCTGTTTGTCAATTGGAACGCGCTATTTAAAGCCTGATCAACACATGATATCTTGGGAGAGATACCTCCGTCCTTGGAGGCAATATCAACAACAGTCCTGGCGATGGTTGTTGCAGTGGCTTCGAGCAACATACTGTCGGTGACTTGAACTTCTGGAGAAGACTCAAGAGCATCAGCCAGCATCAATATACTGTCCTTCAGCTCATCGACCTGTTGATAACTAAAAGTTCCGCACATTTTTACACCATACTTGAATATTTCTGAACATTTTTTAGAAGTTTTAGGAACGCTGTAGAGAATCTGTATCAGAAGAATTTTTAGCATCGAGTTCTGGTACTGGTGCGGTTCGAACATTTAGCAGCATTGTGGCTGATGTTGCTAACAGTATCCAAGCCATGTTAACTCGATGAAAAATCTAAAGATTTGGGTGTCCTTGAAAACAATTTTTTCTTTTATAGTGTTCCTTCAACGTCATCTTATTGATCACCATGAATGCAGTTTGTTTTATGATCTTGAGTTCTTTTTTCTATATTGATTTAGCTTTCGAAAGAGTATGCTTCGCATTTTTTACTATGGAATAACAACAGATGTGTAAATACAAGACGTTCTTCTTGGAAATAAAAGATCAATATTTTTTATTAGAATTATAAATTTGGAGAAGAAATTTAGATTATCGTCACGTTTTTTGACCTCATCCATTTTTTTCGTCTGAGGAAAAACTAATTAATTTTGAATATTCCAGCATAACTTGAATAATTATTAGTAGAATACTGTATCATATTTTCAGTTTAGTTTTTGAGCTAAGCATTACATAAAATTGAATTCCAGGAATTGAATTTGAAGAGGAAGAACTTAGAGCTACACGTAATATCTTTAGCCTATTTTTTATTTGTGTACCCATAAATAAAGTTGGTGCTGTTTTAAGACCATAGAAATTAGGGATTTTCATGTTATTTTTAGTCTGGTCAAATTTTTTTACATCATGCACTTATCCCTGATTGGTAAGAAAATATGTTTCCATGACAAAGCGAATGGGCGCCTTTTAAAAAAATAGTTCCATAATTTTCGAACACTAATTTTCATCCAAGGTTCAGAATATGAAACAGAAATTGCAACACAAAGTTTCTAATTGATGATTTTGATCTATTTTAGCATCAAACCTTTGTAAATATCTTCAGTTTGAAGAAAATTAATCTTTTAATTCCTTCTCAGCTTCATTAGAATTAAGAAAACAACGAAGTGCAGTTGAAGTCTGGACTATCTATCTTTTGATCTTGGGTTTAATCTTCATAAATTGTTTTACAATATCTTACAAAAGTTAGATATTTGGTTTAATTATAAGCTGCAGCCTTACATATTCCTTATCATTATTTTTTTTTTACTTTTATCTTTGTTATAAGCACAATATCTGCAACAGTTCCTCCTTTTTTTTTTTTTTTTTTTTTTTTTTTTTTTTTTTTTTTATTACTACGTTTGCCTAAAACAAGTGAAAAAACTTATCAGAATCATGCATAGTAGTTGAGACATTTAAATTTTCAATATATAGTGAAGAATAAAACTTATGAATATAGATCGTTTATCCTATGTTTCTAATAATATAAAAAGCAACCGCTTGAGAAAATTCAGATAACTTTTATATACACATCATAAGTATTAATAAATATTATGATTCAATTTACTTTACGACTCGGTATACTTCATTTACAGTTTTTACACACACACAAATAACAGATGACTTCTATTTTGGTTCGCCTTCGCAATTGGTAATGTTCTAAATAAGACACACGAGGCCGAAGAAACAATTTTGTTGTTGCCAAGAGTATCTTAAAAATGTGCAGTTCTTTGTATTTATGCTGGAAAAAAAAGTTAGATAAGTTTCTCATTTTCTTTCGGACACTCTTTTTGTGAAATTGTTTCCTTTAAGTTGACACATTTTTTTATTGATCACATTACTATTTGCTTACTTAAAAATTACATTCGCTGTGGCTGAATTTGTACCTTTTATTGTAAATAACAAGCACACAAAAAAAAAAAAAAAACATTTCTATGGATAATGAATTTCTTTTTGAGCCCTTTTATGAAAATAACGCAATTTTATTTCAATTTTAACTGTTATTTAAAAGTGAAAAGTTTTATATCGTGAATAAATTACTTCCTGGAACATGAGGGGGGGGGGGGCGGATAAGCAAATATTTAACTTCACAGTATTTTTCAAACATTTGAATTGAGTTTAGAATGTTCAGTGCTCTAAGGGCACTTCCTTTAACTCCGCATTTAAAGTAAGGATAAAAATGTGCGTTCGGTACTCATTCATTTTAAGTTTTGCTTTAGAGGCATATTTCACAATCTTTTAAGCGAAAAATTTACAAATCAACTATCACTTCTCATCGAAATGGATGCATTCTTCGGGGATATCAAACTTTCATGCAACTAATTATCACCACTTAAAGACTGTGTATCGATAATTTCTCCATTTTTATATGATTTAGCGACATTAATCATCTTTGATATCTTCAGAGAATAAATTTTCTCCCTTGGGTTACTACAACCAATCCGCATAGTCTTCTACGAAAGAGGCGTTTAATTGACGGTGCTGTCGAAACTCTTAAGAGCGAGACAATTCTTTTTCGAACTTTTGCACCAGAGAGTACATTCGAGTCACAAAAGGCAACAACAACAAAAAATCCTGTACAACGAAATGCTTGTTTCTCCCCCTTGAATGAGGAAAACTTTTGACAGAGGAATATGGAAAAGCAAAAATTTGAGTAGCCACTCATCAGGTAATTGTCGGAAAAAGGCGTACGTATTCCCCCCTCCCCCAGAGTACTGATTCCATTAAGGAGACTGAGAAATACTGATATAATAGTGTGTGAAAGCAAGAAAACCTGTCAGCAGGAAACGAATCAACTGTTGATGCTGCGATATTCTAAAGTATGTCCCAGAAGTCACATCCACGCCGGCGATCATCAAAGGAACTGGAGTAAACAGGCTGGATCTGTCGGACTAGCTTCCCACTTAAACATCCTTCTAATGCTCTCTATGATAGGGATGGGAGGAATAACTGGAGAGGAGGGGGTTATTAGGAATAAAAGGAGGAAGGAAAAGAAGCAGAGAACGAGCTGAAGAACGAAACAAAAAAGGAAAAACATGACCGATGGCTGCTTTCAGCAGAGAAGTAGCTCCACTCAAAGAGAATTCGTGATGTCGCACAAAATAGTGGATGAAAGTTTCTTGTTTGCTGCATCAAGATAAAGATACTATGTTTAGTCAGTAATTTCATGTGCAAGTGGAGGCATCAGCAAGAACGTTTTCAACTTCAGCGTAGGCATAGGAACAGGTAGGAAGGGATAGAAACGGATTATATTAGGATTGTTTAACTTTATCGTTGAAAAGTTCAAAGGAAGAACGAGTATACTTTTTTTTTCCAGTTCGACGGTAATCAGCATCACTGCGAGGCCCATGAAATATTCATTTGGGAGGAATTTGTTTATTACAACTTCGTCCTTTGTATAGAATCATAATCAATTCATTTTCAATTGGAACATTAATTGGTGAATAACGATGCGATTGCAATTTAAAGATGATAATCAAAATTTGTAAAAATATTGAGTGGATTTTTTTTTTACTGCATATAGTCCTAATAGAACAATTAGGATCTCAGTTTACTTTACGATTAAAATTGATGAAAAAAATTGAATTTGGTAAAAAATAAGTTTCATCACTATAGATATAGTGTTTGACAATGTCATAGATATAGTGGTTGACTTTGAAGACTAGTATAACAGATGCGGTCCTAATTATTTCTGAGCAAATGTTGAATGATGCCTAACTAGATAAACAATTTTAAATACTTCGAAATACAAACTCGAAGCAAATTACTTATTGAACTTAAATTAAGATAACTAATTATCATAAAAGACTAAAGCATTGCACCTACTAATTCCAAAACCTCACATATAAATCAGTATAACAGTTTTCAAGCAGTAATTGTTTAACAAGAGCAAAACTCTCAATACCTTATTTAAGTATTAATAATTTCACGGTTGTAATCCATAAAACATCTCTTCTTTTTCTTTTTGTTTAGTATGAAATTACTTGCATTCAAAAGTAGGGGGAAAGTGGGAGTTCTGAGCCACCGGAGCCATATTGGAGTGTGGTTTCTGATTCGAGGAAGTTACCCGGGATGTGGATGAGGGTTGTAAGCCATGGCATTGCCGAGTTGAGTTGTTTTTCCTTTTGCTATTGTTAAAGTTTCATTTTTTAGAAATGGCAACTCTTTTTAGTTTTGGTTTGTGTAACACTAAGACTCCTTTAGTAACTTATTTCAATTATAATTTAAAAATATGGGACGTCACAATGGTTAATTAATAATGTTTAGTTTAGATTGAACGGCAACAACTGTTAATTTCTGCTTTTTCGGCTAAGTTTAATGTAATAATATGGAATTTAAATGTAGTGTACAGAATTAATTTTTAGACATTTTTTACCAGGGCCGGGGTTCGAACTTCCAACCTCATAATAAAATGACTTTGTAGCCCACTAATCAACACAAATTGGATAATAAGTCTATATTTTTACAAAGTATAGGAAGCTTAGGAATAAATCTCCATTTCTAGACCTGGGTTAAGCCAATCACTTTGCGAAGTAGATGTTTTACCATAGGACATAATAAAGTGATTTTAAATTAATTAATTTAGTTACTGAAGTGTATACTTACACAAGTTCATTTATAAATCATATTCATTTGAACATGAGACATTCTTTTTTCAATAGATAATTTAATTTCATTATGCTTAATTAAAAAAAAAATTTATTTGAATACGCAAGTGATCTTAATAGATTGGTGTTAAAATACCAGCGCAATACGACCTACCATATGTCTTAACAAATTGTTGTATGTTAGGCTAAATGATTTGTAACAGAAGAGGCCAGTTATGATTCTGGTTTTTGTCAAATGAAGTTGCGAGTGCAGTGTGTTTATTTATATTTTTATGTTTCATCTATAATAATAAAACAAGCTGTTTGTCTGAATGTGGCTCTGTGGATTTATAGAAACCTACTTAAAATTGGAATAGAGCTCTGAAATTTTCAACATAAGTAGTTTTGGCCTTCGTATTGTATACATGTCAATCAGAATGTTAAAATTTTAATTAGTTCTTTTTTAGTTAATTTTTTTACAAAGCGACTTCAAATAGAGATACAGCCCCAAAATTTTCCACATTAGTAGTTTTAGTCTTCTAATAGTAGTTTTGAAAAATAGAATTTTAAAATTTTCATTAGTTTTTTTTTAATTAATTTTCTTAATTAATTAACAATTTATTTATTTTTTCAAAATGACTTCGAATAGGGCTACAGCTCTGAAATAATCGACATAAGTAGTTTGGCCTTCTGATTGGACTTTTGACAAACAGAATTTTAAATTTTTATTTAGGTTTTTTTTTTATTATTATTAATTAGTAAATATGTTACAAAACGATTTGTAATAGGTCTACAGCTCTGAAATTTTGAACATAAGTACTTTTGGAAAACAGAATTTTAAATTTTTATTTTGTTCCTTTTTAATTAATTAATAAACATTTTAGAAAACGACTACTAATAGGGCAACAGCTCTGAAATTTTCATCATAAGTACTTTTGGCCTTCTAATTGGACTTTTGAAAAAAAGAATTTTAAATTTTTATTTAGTTTCTTTTTAATTCTTTTTTTTAATATTTTACAAAACGATTTCTAATTGGGCTACAGCTCTAAAATTTTCAACAAAAGTAGTTTTGGTCTTCTAATTGGACTTTAGAAAAACAGAATTTTAATAATTTTTTTTAGTACGTTATTAATTATTTTTTTTATTTAATTAATATATATTTTACAAAACGATTTCAAATAGGGTTACAGCTTTGAAATTTTCAACATAAGTATAGTTGTGGCCCTCTAATTTGATTTTTGAAAAACAGAATTTTAATTTTTTTTTTTTTTTTTTTTTTTATTAATCATTAAATATTTTACAAAACGGTTTGTAAGTGGGCTACAGTTCTGAAATTTTCAACATAAGTAGTTTTGGCCTTCTAATTGGACTGACAAAAAGAATGTTAAAATTTTAATTTGTTTTTTAATCAATTTTTTCACAAAAGAGGACTTCTAATAGACCTAGAGATCTAGAAGTTTCTAAATAAGTAGTTTTGGCCTTCCAACTTTGCTTTTCACAAACACGTGTTAAAGTAATCTTAAAGTGGTGTTGTATTTTTGTATTAATGGAATATTGACGGGGATTTTGTGTTTCTCTATTAAGGCTTTACTTAGCAATTAGATTTTAGTGAATGAAGCGAGCTTATGCTTACGCAGCAATGATCATTTCAGCGAGCGAAGCGAGCCTATGTTTGCAGAGTAATGAACCTTTCAATGAGTGAAGTAAGCCTGTACTTATGTGTCAATGAACTTTTCAGCGAACGAAGCGAGCTCGTTTTTTCCTAGCGATGAACCTTCCTGCGAACGAAGCGCCCAAAACTGGGACCTATACACCAATGACGGATTTCCACAACGTGAGGCATCACAACTAGCTAAAATATTGCACACGTTAAAATTTCGTAGCGAAGCACGGGTATTCAGCTAGTGCTTCTATATAAGTTAAGTGATAGCAATCGATTAGCTGTTGATTCTGCACTTTTTATCAACGAAATCTGAAATCTATCGATTTTGTGCGAAAAATGAATATTTTTATTTTGTATCTTTTACCACCCGAAATAATATTGTTATGAATTTCTCTACATTTGTAAATATTTCGTAGTATTAATTATGTAAAAAGACAAATTTATGTACTTTTCGCATAAGGCAGTGCAAGAGTTCCTCTTTACTTCACTTTTGCCGACCAAACGGTATAGTGGTTAGCGTGCTGGCTTCTAGACCGCGAGGTTGCGGTTTCGAGTCCCGTGTTGGCATGGGTGTTTGTAAATGTATGTTGGCTTGTCCAATGACGAATGTTTCGGCGCATTATAGCCCTCGTGTTGATGACGGCGCCAGATAATCTGAAAACAACCAACCAACTTTACTTCACTTTCCTGCATTGCGACTCTTAATGCTTGAAAACGAGTTTTAGAGAAATAATGCTGGAAAACAAGTTTTACAAGGAGATGGCCATCTAACATTATGGTTAATGGCAATCTCGCCAAGTTGGCGAGATAGAACCAAGTTCGCGACGGTTTTGGCAACTAATTTTGGTTGCTAAACTTGGTCACCATTTGGCGATATTTTCGGTCTCCATATACCTGTATAGGGCATTTTTACTGTGATCTGGAAAATTCTTCAAATTTCTATCTCTAGAGGGTTCGCCTCCCTACATAAGAGTGTGGAACTGTCATGGTTTGGAGGGGGGGGGGGGGAATAGAGAAATGTATTTATTGGTTGGTTGTTTTCAGATTATCTGGTGCCGTCAGCAACACGAGAGCTATAATGAGCCGAAACATTCGTCATTAGACAAGCCAACGTGCATTTACAAATACCCATGCCTAACAAGGGACTCGAACCCCCAACCTCGTGGTCTAGAAGCTAGCACGCTAACCCCTATACCGTTTGGTCGGTAGAAATGTATTTAAATTCACAAAAGAAAAAATATCGTCTGGTGCTTTAAATTATTTATTTGAACAGTAAATTGATACACAACTGTTATTAATTCTGTAAAAACTTTTTTTTTAAAAATCCAATTTTATTTTTAAAAAGTCAGGCTTCGAAGAAAAACTTTGACTGCTTGGCTCCCTTTTGCAAGTAAATCCTCCGGTGTCCGATCCGGTGTCACGCGAAGAAAATTACATCTAGCAAAAAACGTCATAAATCAAACTCTTTGTGATAAAAGTTCACCTTATAACCTTATTCAACAATCAAAAAATCATAAGTTATCACTATGAAATTTACATCTACATCAATCACAGAACATCTAAAATCGTTCCAATTCAAAAGCTTATCGATTTTTTTTTTTTTTTTCCCTCTTGGAAATATTTTTTTTTATGTGACATATATTAACTAACATCAAATGATGGGTGATGACCCGGTGGTAGATTAGATACGACTTTCCAAAGTCTTCTTCTACGCCTCTTTCCTTCTTCTTTTAGCATCCGGCTTCAACATCGTCACAACAAATCCGTTCGACAGCAATTGGCATCTAACTGACTGATAAGGTTGTCACAGAGGAAGTCTGGGAGTCTGTCGAGCCCATTATTACTTCAATTGAAGTGGCGAGTGTAGTCGAGCGAAGATGTTCGGAGTGGAGCTTCCACCAGTGGCGACGAACTGCTTTCTTGGATTGACAGTGGTTCTGCTGCTTTACTGGTATGGAATCATCATCTAAATTTCAATTTCAAAAGTTTAATTATATATATATATTGTTACGAATTTCTGTATATTTGTAAATATTTCGTAGTATTAATTATTTAAAAAGGAAAATTTATGTACATTTCGCATAAGGCAGTACAAGAAATTGTCTTTACTTCGCTTTCCTGCAATGTGTCTCTTAATGCTTGAAAACGAGTTTTACAGAGATTAATGCTGGAAAACGAGTTTTACAAGAAGGCCCTAAACATTATGGTTAATGGCAATCTCGCCAAGTTGGCGACGGTTTTGGCGAATAAATTTGGTCGCCAAATTTTGCAAGAAATCGCCAAATGTCGCCAAACTTGGCGACTATTTGGCGACACTTTCGGTCCCCATGTACATGAACAGGGCTTTTCGACTGCGATCTGGAAAATTCTACAGAATTGTATCTTTAGAAGATTCGCGAAGGAAGCTTTCCTATATAAGGCCAATAGAGAGTTGAGTTAGTTAGTTGTCTCTCAGCGAGCATTCAGAGTAGTGAACTGTATTGCATTGTCTTTTGCGTCGATTTTAGCAGTTGTGTATCTAGTTTTTAACTGCTGTTTGTGCTCTATTGTTGTGTAAAGAGAGCTGCATTGAGTCTGTTATAACGGGAAGTTTTGGAGTTGTAAAAGAATCTTTCCTAAGAGTTATATCGGAATAAATTTCACGCAAGTTTTGATCTGCTTTGGCTTCAAGTCTTTCGAACCCATCCACGTAACAATATGTTGTGTATGTACATACGTACGTGTTTGTGTCTGATTTTATGTTTGTTTTCATAAATATTTAGATCTCAGAAAATAAAATAACTTTGAAAAGCTCTTGTAATGACATTACTTAATTCTAGAGATTTGGAATGATCCAAAATACTATATCTTGTTTAATCTAAGAGAAAATGCAATGTTTTTCTTTAAATGCGTCAAAAACTCTCTGAATTTTCTTTTAGTGTCATTTAGAAAATAGAAATAAAAATGAAATACAATCTTCCAGCCTCCTGAATTATATTGAAAACTTAATAAACACTTTTTGTCACTTCATGAAATCCCATGCAATAGTATAAAGGAACGAACCTCAAATTGTAATTTTTAACACTTTGTTAAATTACTCAAGAAATATACTAAATTTTTACGGCAATTATTTCTGAAACGCCGCCATAAAACGAACATATCTAATTATGTGCACATTTTTTTTAAAAGAAATAACTTTCTTGATTGGCATTTTAGCATTGCTATGGATAAAAACTTTAAATTCCGAATTAGACTTAGTAGTATAGTACTTGATGCCTTCCAAGTACTATACTAAACTCCAACTTAACTTGACATCACTAGACGATAGATCTTCACCGTGCTCATAGGCAATTAATCCATTTTAGTGGAGTGAAGGCATAATTCTCGCCAAACCTTATAGAATTTTGTTCTCTACAGGGTTGTTGGGCTGAGTTTCCTAGCGTGAATTTTTCTTGTGGGACGGGAGAAGAATGAAATGGGAATGGGATGATACAGTATTCCTGTCCATCCCGTTTGTCGAATAAAAGGCTATATGGTTTGGCGAGCATTATGCTGTCAATCTGCCAAAATGGATAAATTGCCTATGAGCACTGTGACGATCTACCGCCTAGTGATGTCAAGCTAAGTTGAAGTTTAGTGTAGGAGTCTCGTGTACATAATCGGAAGGTCGCTGTTTCAAACACCCCTTGCCGAACGCCGATGCATACGGGAAAAAAGGGTAGGGGTGGTAGCATACTAAATCCGTTACATCTAAATGACCTCTCATTAGTATGTGGAGACAGATAGAGAGAGGTGCCGGCTAAGGTATCGACCTCGCAGTGACGACCCTTGGTAAAAAAAAAATTAGTGCAGCATTAACAGTGACCCTTTTCCCACAATCATTCATTAATGGAAATTCTTTAATCTCAATTACTCAAACGCAAAGGTTCCTTTCAATATTTACAAAGTGACATGGGAAAGAAAATTTTAAAGGGGGCTTACTTATAAGAGGGCTCCATGCTTCAAAGTGGTTCAATTGTAAGTTTTAGTGTTGAAGTAACATGAAAACACAAGTAAACTTATCATGGAAACTGTTTTCCGTTTGGTGGAGAAAACTCCAAAAAATTCTCTTTTCTCTCCCACCCACACAACCCTCACACACGAGCCAATCAGTACATGGAAATTACAAGTACAGCCGAAGTCACGAAATTCGTAAGGGCTGCATTTGGCACCCCGATTTACATTTAGCGTGCAGGGAAATTCCATTCTAGCAGTTGTTTCCTTAGCAACTGTGCAGCCGTTTTTTTGAACTTTCACTCTCTGACTTTACTCGCTCGACTATCGTCAGATTTACAAGGGGACCTTACGGTCTCGGAAATTCAGATCGGGATGAGACTAGGCAGATTGGTAGTATACCTTCAGAGTATCCACACAATAAAGCGCACTAGTCAGAAGATTACGAGAAAACAAGCTCTAAAGTGTTACGCGCAGCTTATATACTAGTAGATATTTTTGCTCTGCAACTGCAAATAAAGTATTATCTTTAATTGAAATTTCAATTAGCTGCAACAGTTACTTTATAAATTGAAAAAAAAAAAAATTACCTCACGAGGTATCGAACCCGGATCGCCCATACGGGAACCCAGCACGCTGACCACTTACGTTAGCCACCATGCAGTTGCAGAGCAAAAATCTCTACTAGTATATAAGCTGCGCGTAATACTTTAGAGCCTGTTTTCTCGGAATCTTCTGGCTAGTGCGCTTTATTGCTTTACTGTGTGGATACCTATAAGGTATACTACCAAAGTGCCGAGTCTCGTCCCGATCTGAATTTCCGAGACCGTAAGGTCCCCTTGTTAGTTGATTTAAGCGAATGTACCCCCGATCCGGTCGAGAACAGTTCCGGTCAGTACGGGGATCACTGAGTTTTTATAGCCAGTAGCAGGTGTTCAGTGTTCTGGGGCCAAGAAAAATTGCGCCAAAGCGTTGTGATCAGCCGGTCTTAAAGGAGGATTGGGGAATGCTGTATTGGGTGATCACATGAGATCGTCTGAGTTGGTTATTATTTTTCTAATGAATTGGACATTTTGATTCGAAAATCAAACAGAATCATAACCAGTAATAAACCATAAATATCACAAAAAGTTTACGAGCCATTTTGTATTCTAACTGCAATTTTTAAGTACAGTATGTCTTAAAGTTAATATTTAATTGTAAAACTAATTAATTATTCAGAAATATTTAAAGGTTTTTATTTTATCAGAAACTACGAAATATTTTCTAAAAAACTGATTGTAAGGAGGTGGGGAAATTTCGTAGTAAGAATTTTTTCTTTAAATTATTTAACACGCCGTTTAACCATAACAATGTTTTATCTATGCCTATTAATATTGTAAGGAAAAATGCAAATATCATGACACATTCAATCCTATTTTGCACTAATTCACCATCTTTTATTAGATTAAAATTACTAAAATTGCGAAAAATTTTACTGTGGGAAATATGCCTAGTACAAGTTAAAACTATATTTAATGACTGAGAAAGTAATTTTTGGACATACAAACGTAAATCCTGCTACGCCATGTTATCTACAATCCATCCATTTGGAATGTTCACAACTATTTCAAATACACCAGTCCAAGCACAGAAACAAAATATCTAAGCAAGTGCATTATAATTTATTAACTATAGTGATTTAGTTATAAAGCATTAAATCAGAAAAAAAAAGCAGTGTCATTGTATTTGAAATTTTAGGATATAAATAATCCCCTTAATTACAACTAAAACTGGTTTCAGATAAGATACATTTTTTTTAATCAAATGTTTGATAGCTTTTTAGCTACTTCAAATTTAGAAATGAGGGCTGAGAAAACTTAATTGTTTAGAATTTGGATAAATATAATGGATATTAGAAGACTCCTATTAAGTGACGAACAACTTGAACTATTCATTCATCATATTTCTTTCTAGTAGAATACTGAATTAATTTCTAAGTTACTCAAGAACATCTAATTCGTATTACTCCCGTAAAGAGTTTGAATGTAAGGTTTTTCCACTACATATTAATGTCGTATAATACTAAATCAGTAAGCAGCAGCGCCACCCGTAGCGACAGTGGCGCCACCGTGCTTTATAAGAGCAGCGCAGATGCGGAGCATTACATTCGGATTCGGACGCTAGATGCTGCGAGAGCCTCTTCGGATGCAAGCGAATCTTTAATCAAGGCTTAACAGCCCTTGTACTCCTTTTGCGTTCATTAAAAGAACGATATGAAAAGCCAACTGCCTCCTACTTATTTACCAATTCATCCCCCTAGACACCCCTAACTAAAACATGGGGGCTCAACCGGTCCTGAACTCTGTTCGTTTCGCAACGAGAAGTAACGGCTACTAAAACAAAAATGCTGGAAGAAAAGCAGCAATCCTTCAAAGAGAAGTAATTCCTCCAAAAAAGCGTAGCAGTATTTGATGTCGGAGCAACCCCTCCAACAGCGTAGCAGTCATCGGAGCAACCCCTCCAAAAAAGCGTAGCAGTCAACACTATCGGAGCAACCCCTCCACAAAAGCGTAGCAGTCAACACTATCGGAGCAACCCCTCCAAAAAGCGTAAGAATCATCGATATAGGAGCAACCCTTCCAAAGTGCAGCAATCTTCAACAAAGGAGCAACAAAATCATCGAAAGGCCAACGCAACGCCTCGTGAATCTACAAGCAACAACGCCGCCAAAAAGAGCAGAAAACGAAAAAACGACCTTCCACAACGTTGCCTTTCCAAAACCCGCGGAACCACACCGCTCCAGAAAATCATCCCTGCAGCGCCCCGAAAGAAAGCCGAAGAGCGAAGCGTTTCACCTCACAGGAAAGCCATCCGGAGTTTTCTCGTCTCCTTCGATCTTCAACTCTTCTGAAATACCGGAGTTTGTTCCCTCTTCATCCTCTTTGACTGAAAACCCGTTCCAGCCTTTTCTGTCACACACTGGGAGATTCAACGGTGACCAACACAACGTCCACTTCCCAACAAGCAACGCAGCAAAACCAACATCACAAGTGTTTCATCACAAGTGTTTCATCACATTTGTGCATCGATTGTGCTCTAAAAAGTGTAAAGCATCGTGTGCATCGAAAAGTGTGGTGCTACTACTTCTAGTGATCAAGTTTCAGCAAATGGATAGCCTAAAAGCGAGGTACTGTGGGCCCCAGCAAATGCAACTTCACATCTACAGTCATCGACGGTAAACCCTCAACAGTGGAGGTAGGATCTAAAATTTATTATTTAAAATGTATAAGCATTCGAAAAAAGAGGATCTCATACAGGTCGCCCAGGAACTAGGCGCGATAGTACCGGAAGGTGCCACAATAATTAAGTTAAAAGAACTAATTGAGAAAAATGATTTGTTCAAAAGCGAACCTGATTTTATTAGAGATCTCATTTATTCAACTGTCGAGGAAAGAAAGGCAAAATTAATCGAAGAAAACAAAATAGAACTCGAAAAAATTAAGCTCCTGCAATCAAAAACAATCGAAGAAAACAAATTGGAAATCGAAAAAACTAAATTAGCACAAATTGAAAAGCAACTTGAACTCGCAGCGATCAGAAATACTTCAGAAACAAACCAAACCGAACTTAGAAACACGAACACAACATTCGAAACATCACCCCCGAACATTGAAAATCTGATAAGAAGCATTAAAACTCTTAGTATGCCGGTTCCGACTAAACCAGAAAATTTTAATCTTTTTTTTCAATCATTGGAACGTGCCTATACAACAAAAAATGTACCTCAGGAATTTAAATCGGAAATTCTTATTAATATTTTAGGAGAGCGTGCAAATCGCATTTTACTGTACATACCAGAAAACGAACTACAAGATTATGAAAAAGTTAAGAACATTATTTTGCGCGAATTTCAACCAACGGCAACAGACTGTCTTTTAAATTTCCGTCGTGCTCAACGATTACCAAATGAATCACACGTCCAATTTTCATCTAGATTAACTACAGCGTTTGAATATTATTGTAGATTAAGAAATGTCAACGACTTCGAATCAGTGTGCGAGTTAATGATTTCCGATAAATTATTTAGTTCCTTAGATAGAGACACCCAATCACATATTTCAATTCGCCAAGGAGAAAACTGGTTCAAACCAGCAGAACTTTCAAAAGAATGCGATATTTATTTTGCCTCCAAGCACAAACCACTAAGTGAAATAAATCCCCGTCCATTCGAAAATAAAAACAAAAATGGATATCGGAACAATAATCAAACACAAAGCGAAAATTTTCGAAGACCGAATAACAATTTCAGAGGTCACCACAATCAGAGATTCAATTCTAGAAGCGGAAATAATAATTTTCAACGGCAATACAACTCAAACGAAAATCCTGTTTGTAAAGTCGAAACGCAAAAACAAACTATTCCCGAAAGATTTTTAAATAAATTACAATACGAAAATATTCTTGTTCATGACACTGAAGTGAGTGCTTTGATTGATTCAGGAAGTGTTATCGTGTGTGTCAAATCTTCATGCGTACCGGAAAATACGAAGTATGACGGTAACATTATTTTAGAGGGTGCTTTCATGGAACAAGAAGCAAAACTTGCTAAAATAAAATTATCTCTTCCAAAACACCCACAAAATTCTATAATCGTTACAGCAGCCGTCTGCGAAAATATAAGTAAAGATTTAATAATCCCCCCTCAGATATATCAGAATCTTTATTCATGTCAAGGACAATCTACAAACCCCCTTCCAATAACCGGAACCAAGTTGTTTCAAAATATCGAAGAGAAAAAGAAGAAAAATCCAAATCAAACTTTTTACGAAGATAAACTTCCACACATGCCAAAAAAATCTGATTACGTAACAACAGAAAATAAAATTACAAACGCAAAAAATCTACATTCCACATCTTCAGAAGAAGGAAACTATAGCGATTCTAAAAATAGACACCCACCCATGTATGCAACTAACATTCCATCTTTGCAGGGAAATACTCTTTTCCAATCTCAAGCAGTTGACCTCTGTGACCCCACTTCGAGTTCCTGTGAAATTCCTGCAAAAGACGAAATGCCGGCGCCAATGGATTGCTTCTACAAGAAATCTGTTTTGTCTATGACTAATACAGAAAATAAAAAAACTACTGAATCGGAATATGATCCTTTCGAAATAAAAAGCGCTCATAAAGAAAAAATGAATGATGAGTTGGAAAAAATTTCTGATTTTTATATATTTACAATTGGTGATGCGATTTATTCTGAAATTGATCTTTCGCATATAACAAATATTTCTTATCGTAAGGAAGTCGAATATATTATTAATTCTTATAAGCCAAATAAAATTACGGATACTAATTTACAAATGAAGATAATTCTTTCCGACGACCTAACAATTTCTCATCGTCCACGACGAATGGCCGATTCTGAAAAAATCGAAGTTGAGAAGCAAATAAATCAATGGTTACAAGATGGTATTATTTCGGAAGAGACATCCGATTATTCAGCACCGTTAGTTCTTGTTAAGAAACCAGATGGCAGCACCAGGATCTGTGTCGATTATCGCCAGTTAAATAAAAAAACAATTAAAGAAAGGTTTCCACTGCCGCTCATCTAAGATATTTTTAATAAATTACAAGGAGCTATGTTTTTCTCGAACGTAGATATGAAAAATGCATATTTTCACATCAAAGTGCATGCTGATAGTCGTAAATATACCAGTTTTGTTACACATAATAACCAGTATGTCTTTAATTCGGTTCCGTTCGGAACCTGCAACGGACCCTCTGTCTTCCAAAAATTTATACAAATAGTGTTTAGAGAACTGTTAAACGAAGGAATTGTTGTTATTTTCCTGGATGATATTTTAATTCCCTCAATAACTGAAGCAGAAGGTATTTCTAAACTTAAAAGAGTTTTTGAAGTAGCATCGAGTTATGGACTTCAGTTAAATTTTAAAAAGTGTAATTTCCTAAAACGGAAGATTAATTTTCTTGGTCATATCTTGGAGAAGGGTACGATTCGTCCCTCTACAGCTAAAACAAGCGCTGTTATAAATTTTCCAGAACCTAAAACACAAAAACACATTCAATCATTTTTAGGTTTAAGTGGCTATTTTCGTAAATTCATCAAGGATTATGCACTAATCGCTAGACCCTTGAGTGACCTGTTAAGAGATAAAGTTCCATTTCATTTTGGTCAGGATCAAAAACAAGCTTTCCTTACCTTAAAACAAGCCCTATCATCAGAACCTGTATTACACCTTTATAAACAGGGATTCCCTTTACAAGTACATTGTGACGCTAGTTCTAAAGGGTTGGGAGCTATACTTTTTCAAAGCGATTCAGATGATAACATGCATCCAATACATTTTATGAGTCGAAAAACATCTCCCCAAGAAGAAAAATATTCTAGTTACGAGTTAGAGGTATTAGCTATTGTTGAAGCTCTGAAAAAATTCAGACATTACTTAATAGGAATTAAATTTCAAATCTATACAGATTGCCAAGCTTTTCAACAGACAATGTCAAAACGAGACTTGCCACCTAAAATAGCAAGATATGCTCTTTTCTTAGAAGAATTTAACTATGAAATACTCCACAGGCCAGGTACACAAATGCGTCATGTAGATACCCTCAGCCGTTATCCTGTCATGGTTTTGCAGCACAACGCAATGACACAGAAAATCAGAGAAGCACAAGCAAAAGACGAATTCACATCGAGTATCAAACAATTACTTGAACAGTCAGCGACAACAGATTACGTATTAAAAAATAACGTTCTTTATAAATTGGTCGATGACCAAGAACTGTTGATAATACCATTCGATATGCAAAATCAAATAGTGCAACTTGAACATTCTAAAGGTCATTTCGGCATAAACAAAACAGAAACTCTCGTTAAACAACAATTTTATTTTCCTAACATACGAAAAGTAGTAGAAAACGTAATTTCAAATTGTGTCCAATGCATACTATCATCTCGAAAATCTGGCAAACAAGAAGGTTTTTTACATCCCATTCCAAAAGGAGAGGCGCCACTTGACACGTTTCATATTGATTTCTTGGGTCCTCTTACATCAACTAATAAGAATTATAAACACATTTTTACTGTCGTAGATGCATTCACAAAATTTATTTGGATTTACCCCGTCAAATCGACTTCAACAAATGACGCTCTTGAAAAATTAAAACACCAGCAAACAACATTTGGAAATCCAAGACGTATAATTTCTGATAAAGCTTCAGCATTCACATCGAAAGAATTTCAAAAATATTGCCAAGACGAAAATGTCGAGCATATCACCATTACAACAGGTGTTTCCCGTGGAAATGGTCAAGCAGAAAAATTTTACGCGACATTAATCCCCGTCTTAACGAAGCTTTCTATTGAAGATCCAACTAAATGGTATAAACATGTATCCTCAGTTCAACGAATCATCAACAGTACTATTTCTCTATCGACAAAATACACACCATTCGAATTATTAACGGGAATAAAAATGAAAAATAAAGATGATCTTCACATTAAAGAAACACTTGAACAGGAACACATACAAACATTAATTCAAAACAAATCGCAAATAAGAGAATATGCTAAATCCAATATTTTAAAACTTCAAGAAAATAGTAAACAACATTATAATAAACACCGAAAAGAAGCTAAAATATACAACGTAGGTGATAACGTGGCAATAAAGCGAACACAATTTGGAGCAGGCCTGAAATTAAGACCCAGATTTTTTGGTCCTTATGAAGTCACGAAGGTAAGGCCAAACGACAGGTATGATGTTAAGAAGACAGGGATTCATGACGGCCCGAACTTTACTTCAACTGCTGTTGATTTTATGAAGAGTTGGGAAGGAACATAAAAAACTTTTTGTGTTTTTTTTTTTAGTGACTTTTAAATCAACAAACTGTTGATTGTGATTTTTTTTCCCTCTTCAAGTTTAAGTGATCGTCAAGAACATTTTATTGACATTTTTCCTTTAATTTTCATCAGTCAAGAACATTTTATTGACATTTTTTTCCTTCAAGTTTAGTTATAGTCAAGAACATTTAAAACATTGACAGTTTATTTTTTTTTAAAAATGTCCTGATGTCAAACAGAACATTTGTGAACTTTTAAATTTTCAACTTTTCATCTTTCACAGTGTTGTGAAAATTAAGAAGACATTGTAAAATCTGTGTTATTTTTTTCTCTTTTCTTTCTTTTTGATTTATTTTCAGATTCCACTACAAATATTAGTTCGGGGTCGAACTATGTCCAGGATGCCCGAGTGTCGTATAATACTAAATCAGTAAGCAGCAGCGCCACCCGTAGCGACAGTGGCGCCACCGTGCTTTATAAGAGCAGCGCAGATGCGGAGCATTACATTCGGATTCGGACGCTAGATGCTGCGAGAGCCTCTTCGGATGCAAGCGAATCTTTAATCAAGGCTTAACAGCCCTTGTACTCCTTTTGCGTTCATTAAAAGAACGATATGAAAAGCCAACTGCCTCCTACTTATTTACCAATTCATCCCCCTAGACACCCCTAACTAAAACATTAATAATGAAGAAATGCTTTTAAAAAATTAAATGCTTTTTAAAACGCCAAAGACAAAAATTATCCCAACTCCGACAAATTACTCAAATTCAAATTTTAAAGACTGATAATCACAGAAGTTTTATTAATAACTATGTCTACGTATTGCATTGTTTGGTTCTAAATTTTATAATTGATTCAACGCCTATTTCAGAATTCTTGTCTCTACTACTCTTTATAGGGAACAAATACATTGTACTTGGAGCGGGTACCCACTTGGAGCATTTTAACTTTGTAAATGGGATTTTATTTTGGAAATTGGATTTAAAAAATGACACTGAGTTTGCAAAGACAATATTTTCTATAGTATATATATCATAAATGTGTAAAGGTATTAAGTATTAATTTAAAAATATGTAGCTAATAAGCATATTGTATGAATTGACGTTCAGATATTTTCAATCAATTCAAACAGTATTTTTATTTTATAATTAATAATACCACAAAACATTCTGATTAAAATTGTATGGTAAAAAATACTGATTAATGGCATTTAATAATGAAGCATGCGGTTGATAAAATATTCTATATATTATGAAAAATTGTATGACACATAATAGAATGGTTCTGTTAACCATGCACTCAATAAATATTTTTAGAAAATTGCATCAACTCTGTATAATAAAATCGTCATTATCACAAAAAGCCGATTTTTCATGCAAATGGATTATTTTCTTAAAGATATCAAGTATTTTACTTTGAAACTTTTTAGGCATATTTATAACATATTTTACATAAACAGACACATATTATGAAGAAATATATACTTAAATATTCTTTACGAATATTAAACTTATATTTTATACAAGTTTTTACTAACACATTTCAAAAGTTCTCGAAAACCTACACTTTTTTTAATATACTATTCCTTAAAAACATGTGCGAAGTACATAAAAGTTTAATATCTTACATGCAAAAGTGTGGTGGTTGAAGTATGTCAATGTAATGTAATTTATTTCTAAATATAATCTTTAATTGAACTTTCTAATAATTTAAGAGGTTATGTAAATATTATATATTATTTCTACACAGTTACTTGTCTTTATGTCCCTTGTTGCGCACCTTTTTACGTCCCTAAATGGCGAGAACATACAAAGTTACTACGATAATAATATTAAAATTCGTGTAAGTGAGATCATAGAAGTTTAAATATGTACCATATAACCACGATTCGGTAATTTGATAAATTTCGAAGTTTTTGTAATAAATTTACAAAAAGAAAATATACATGTACCAGGAAATTGTAAAAGTCTGGGTCTAAAAGTACGTAAGATATTTTTTACTCGTCCCTAGCTGGTCCCACAGCTAACAGTAGTTTATCTTAAATCTCCCCCTCTGCCCGTAAATGCGAAGACCGCAAGTGAGCAACTCCCGATTTGAATGGGGCTTTTTTCCCATCAATTGTGCATCGCGCAACAGGTTTGTTATTTATAGAAGATTTTTTTTTTTTACTTACCCTAGAAATTCCATCTTCATTTACGATTAATATCAACACATTAGAAAATAAGTAAAATAAATATTTAAAGTTGACTAGCAACCAGTAAATTTTAATTTAAACTAATAATCTGAATACTGACAGAGTTCAAAACGACGAGTTGGTAATTGGATATGTCAAGATATTAAAAGTAAAAGAAATAGGCAACCGGAATTAGTAACAAATAAATGCATATTCAATAGCGATATTGAAAAGGATTTTTTTCTCACTCAAAGGTACACCACCAGGAATCATGACTACTGGAAAAAACGTGGAATCCCCTTCGCAAGACCACTCCCGCTTATTGGATCAATTGCAGAACTATTCGCAAAGGTGAGAAACAAATGCTAAAAGGATTGGACTAATTTCAGTTCGTACTTATTTTTCGTTACCAGTGTGTAATTTTCAAAGTCCGGAGAGTTGAGAAGAGGGGGGGAAGGGGGCAAACATTTATTTAGACAAATATGTCCCGTTACTTACACAAACACAAGACGTAACGCTAGTTACTGCTTTGCACTCGGAAAGGCAGGTCGTAAATAGATTTGAACGAATGGAACTGGTTTACAATTAACCCTTTGCACTGGTAATTATGCTTTATAAAGTTAGCAAATAACTCGGAATTTTTTTCATGTTCAATCAAGATGAATTTTTTTTTATGAAAATGTGTTCCAATTTAACTAGAAGGTTTACCATCCTTAAATCAAAAATTTAAAAATATAGCCCCTGAATACACCCCTTGACCTAGGATGGGAATGTGGCCACATAATATTTTATTTTGCAACGTGTCAAAATAATTTATTGAAATTACTAAGAATACTTCAGTATATCACACTACACCGCATTAACCCTTTGCATTCCGCTGTCCCCTCTAAGGGGACATCGTAATCTAACATATCACTCGGATGTGCCCTCTCAGGGGACATTAAAATTTATCAGTGATTACGGAGAATTAACTTTTTCCAGCACAATTTTTTGAGAAATACATGTTTCTCTGAAGTTTTCTCTTGAAATGGCTCAAGAAATCAAATTAAAATGTGGTAAAATTACCCAAGATATATAGAAAAAACATTTCAGCGGTGTTTTGTGTCAAAAGAGAATGAGAGAAGTGTTGATTCACGACGGTCCGAGCACTTTACTGCGCCACTTGAAAGGAGAGATAAGGAGAGTTTGTCGATGGTTGGGTTCGTTGAAATTTACTGGAGCAAGGGCAACACTAGGGCTGAACTGCTGGTAGCAGCCCAGAATGGTTTGGAGTGCAAAAGGTTAAAAATCTAAGAAATGTATAATAATGTGAACAAACTATATAAACAATATTTAGAGGCGGAACGTAATGCCGGCACCTCCACCAAAGCAAATCAACTTAAAAATACTTCGAACAGAAATGTTTTGCTTAAGTTATCTCAGTTTGCCCAATACAGATGCGATGTCCCCTGTACGGGGACATACGAGTGAAAAGGGTTAATCGGATTCTTCAAATCGGCCCATAAACTGGGGATAAATAGCCAGAGCCACACCTTCATGTAATGATATTGTAACGCGCCAAACAATTGTTAACAATCTCTTTCTAAACCACAGTCATTCAAGAATTTAAAACATTCCCACCTAATCGAGACCTCATTAACCCTTAACTGCTGTGGTTGGGTAGTTTGATATTTTTGGCGCAAGTGCAACATGTGGTCTCTACAGCGCCAAACAATTTAATGAACATGAGATTAAAATTTAAGAAACATAGTATCGGGAAAATAATTTTAAAGTCAAAGATGAAATATTTTAGGGGATGGAAGCATTCCACAAAAAATGACTCGCGGTCTGTCAGACCGCATACAGCAGTTGAAGGCTAAGACTTCCACCTTCATTAAAATTCGCAGAGCTGTTTTTAGTTCTCACATTTGAACAGGTACTGATTTAGAATTTTTTTTACTGTAGGCCCAACATTCAGATAGGGGCCCCCAATAGCAAATATTTATTTCCTTACGTCACAATATTACCAGATCAAGCTACATTCGTTAAAACTGACTTTTTACAATTAACTCATAGTTTACTTTCACGCTATTTTTTTGTTATAATTAGTATGATCTTGATTTCCTCAAAACTTTTGAATTAATCAAGATCCCCCCCCCCCCCCCCATGAGCACTGATTTTAAATCACACTTTCCTGTATTTTAAACTTACATTTTACCACAGGGTCCACAAATTATATAATAATTAAAATTACTTAATTTTATAACAATAATTGTAAATAATACAAAGTAACCTTTCCACTGTTTCCACAATCTCACCAAAAAGGAGGACAAAAACTGTCACATTGGTTATGGCTCTTTGAAAATTACAGTTACATGTAATAATTAGATTATTAATGTAATAAACAATAATTTAATAACAGGGTAAACAGTCAAAAGGCTAACACGTAAATACTCAGTGATTTAAGTAATTTCTATTTATTTCAAACATTAAATACATACATATATGTAACTCTAAGAAATTGTAAATTATATATCAAATACAAATCAAAGAAATCAAAGGTACTTACAAAACAGTTTTAGTAACTAAGTTGCTTTTATTTGCTTTCAAATGAATCCCTCAACATTAAATTGCTTTCTTTCTGGATTACACTTAAAAAATCATGCAAAACATCCTCAAACACAAGACTTTTTGTCAAATCACTTTCAACTGTAAGAAGAGCTAATTCAGAGAGTCTGTTACTCGACATGATGAAAATTTTAAATATAATGGTCTTTTTATGGAAAGTTCTCATAAAAAGACCATTATATTTAAAATTTTCAGAAAACTTTCAAAATTTGGGGGCCTAGTGGGCCTAATGGTAAATCAGGCCCTGAACTTGAAAGGCTACGGCAAAAAAAACGACCAGAGTCCAAATTTTTCGAAATCGAGGCATTCCCACCATCTACAAGGTTATAGCAGATAGTTAAACCACGCGGAGTACTCTGGAAAATAAATTTCGTGGTACGTGGGATTTGGAGCAACCATTTACCTCATCCCTGAGACTTGAATTTTTTAATCAGCTTTTCTGAAGAACTGAGAAAAACTATGATCGTTCGTTGCCCTTCACTTGCGTTTTCCTAACATAGGGAGATGAACCTTTCTCATCTTCCTTTTTAACACGCTTTTATTAGTTTCACCTGTATGTTTGCTTGTAACCGACTCTTTTGGGATTTTGCCTTACTTTGAGCGATCAGATTTGATTCTAACTTTGCACACATGTCAAAGACCGATGACAGTACAATAATTCAAGAAGTTTGTCGCTTTATCACAAGGATTAGCTCGTGTTGCCCTTGCGCAATTAAATTCCAACCAACCAACCTTCTCCGGAATCGAACCCTGGTGTGCCGTTACCCGTTACAATCCCAGTAATCACAGAACCTATCATCGACAATTGATAAAACAGACATTTGAAAGATTTGTCGTGGGCACGACGGTTATTCAAAGCGTGTTTTTTTAGTCGCATTATCCTTACCAGGATCTTCAGGATTAGTGATTTTTCATATTCAGAGACACGGTAGTGTTTTGTGCCAAGTAATACGGCGTGTACTAAGGCATACACATGACTTAAATTTGAGACAAGCATATGAATATTGTCAAGAACAACTGGAGAGTTTTGTACACTTAACTAAAAAAATTAACTAAAAAAAATTATACTTTACAGAAAAAATAATTAATAGTTTAAACGCCTTAATAGAAAAGTGAACTAAAAAGTAAAAAATAATTTTAAATAAGTTTGAAATAAGAATAGAGTGATTAACAAGAAATATTTATTTTATCGTAAAAAAGCGTGGGGTGCTTTTTAAGATATTTTCATAATGGCTCTACTTTTACCAATATCTGTCATTAAATATTTACAACAATTAACATCAAGCACCCCACGCTTTTTTACGATAAACTCAAAATTTCTTGTTAATCACTCTATTCTTATTTCAAACTTATTAAAAATTATTTTCTACTTTTTAATTCACTTTTCTATTAAGGCGTGTTTTTTAGTTTTTTAAACTATTAATTATTAATACTAAAAATCCCCAGACTCGTGAAACAAATCTTTCCCTGTGCTGACACTCTCTATTCTCCATGTAAATCAGGCTTGCATCGCTGTATTCTAATGGACTGTGTAGATGGCTTCCTGAACTCGTTCTTGTTTTCCACGACTGCCTCCACCTTGTGAAGACCTTCACCTTGGCTCATTACATTCATCCGTGCTCAGGATACCTCATAGCAACGGCTGTCAGAATCAGATCATTTTATTCTTAGGGTGGGTTAAAAGTAACTGTTGTGAATAGAAAACTTCACCTTAAATAAATCTTACAAGTCCGGGGGAAATAACGATATCGACTAAGGGAGAATTTTTATATAACAATTTTAATACGTAAATGCATTGAGAGCAGCAGAGCTGATATCTGCTCTCTGCCAAGGTTACATCTCTTCTCCTCTTCTTTTCATCCAGTGTTTCTTCTTATACATTTGGCGCGCATGCGCATACATTAATATAAACAGAGAATGTAATAGTATTAATCTATTTGCAACACACTCCCACCTTTTGAGTGTACCTTAAGCTAAAACACTCAAAACAACATACACATATATTCATTACAAACTACTTACTTAATGTATTATCTATACACAAAACACAATACAAATATAAAACAAAGAATTTAAATCAACATTGATATTAAAAATACAAAAGAATACAATTTGTTTTCACACTCGTACAGGTACTTTCACAACTCTACCACTACTGGTGGTCAAAGGAATTGGTTGTGTGTCCTGATTCTCTAAGTTGTTATCCATTTCCAGTCTGTATAACCTTTGAACTGGTCTTAAAAATTCGGTACTTTCAGTTTTAACAAGTGCAAGTCTTATGTGCCCATCTCGACCAGGAATGAGTTTTATCACACGTGCCAGATTCCAATAAGCGCGTTTCCTATTAGATTCCTCGAGAAGAACAATTTCTCCTACTTTGAGAGGCTTAAATTTTGAATCTCTAATTGCCTGCTGCCTTAATTGCCCCAAATATTCTGAGCGAAATCTTCGTCTTAATAATTCCCTAATTTTTTGTAGATACTTTGCTCTCTTACTTAATTTTTCTTTATCTACATTATCAATATCTGGCACTCCAGATTCTTTTATTTCGCGCAGAAACATTTCGGGAGTTAACGGAGAACCGTCCTCCACATCTTCCGACACATAAGTGAGAGGTCTCGAATTAATTACTCTTTCGCAATCACATAGCACGGTGAGTAACTCTTCGTAATCGAGAGAAGCACGACCTAGAATCTTGCGGACAATTTGTTTCACCATTTGGATCAACCGCTCCCACCAACCACCCCACCAAGCAGCTGTCGGAGGGTTAAATTTCCAACAAATTTTTTGCTCAGCGGCTTTTGAACAGAGAGTATCCCAATCAAGGGCTTCAAGAGCTCTCTCTGCCCCAAGGAAATTCGTTCCATTGTCCGAGAAAATGGTGGTTGGCCGCCCTCTACGTGCAACAAAACGTCTTAATGATTGAAAAAAGATTTCAGTACTCAAGGATGTGACTAACTCCAGGTGTATTGCTCGATAGACTGCACAGGTGTATAAAACTATGTAGGATTTTCTCCCATCTTTCAAATAAAGGGGTCCCGCCAAATCACATCCTACAACTTCAAAAATTGCAGCATCACGAACTCTATCGTTGGGCAAGATGCCCGGAGCAGCATCACACCTTGTTGCCTTAAATCTTTGACACTTTATACATGATAAAATACAATTTCTTATAGTTTTACGTGATTTCAAAATCCAATATTTTTCTCTTAAATGAGACATCAGCATAGACGTGCCTCCATGCAATAAATCATTATGTGTGCTTATTATCAACAACTTTACTACAGGATGTTTTGATGGTAAAATAATTGGAAATTTAAAGTCATTTGTATCGTCACGATATGCGACGTTAGTCTTAGCTCTAATTAATCCATTACTATCGACCATTGGTCTAAGTTTTTTAAGATTCTCATCTTTTTCACTAGCAAATGATTCTTTTTGAATTAATAACAATAGAGATATTTCTGCTTTATCTATTTCTACAACCGATAAATCCTTAGAAAAGTTTTTATTTACATTTCTCAAGTTATTATAAAATCTTAATATCCAAGCAATCATTCTAACAATCCTTTTAAAAGATGAGAAATATTTATAATACCAATTACCATTTTCATTATCTTTTGTTAATGTAACAATTATAGTTTTCCGTTTCTCTGCATTAACCAGGTCCTCATCTGGCTCGTCATTGCATTTTGGCCAATTATCTTCCTTTTCAAGTAACCAATCCGGTCCCTCCCACCATTTACTAATCATTAATTGTTCTACGGAACATCCACGAGAAGCCAAATCGGCAGGATTTAGAGCTCCCGGAACATGATTCCATATTACAGTAGGAGTCAAAAGACGAATTTCTCTAACACGATTTAAGACATAAATCCCCCAATTTTGATCTCTTCGTAGCCAACACAAAACTGTAGTGGAATCAGTCCAACAATGCACATTAGCGTTAGAAATATTAAGATCCTTAATTATTGAAGACAATAACCTTGCCCCTATGCAACAAGCGAGAAGTTCTAAACGAGGTATAGTGATAGGCTTTAAAGGTGCTATTCTCGATCTTGCGTTAACTAACCTAATATCTACTAAACCTTTACTTACCACTCTTATATACACGCAGGCACCATAGGCCAATTTACTCGCATCACAAAACAAATGCAAACTTATCGAGTCATTATTTTCCGTAAAACCTAGCCATCTAGGAATTTTAATATCAGATAACATATGCAATTGTTGTCGCCATACCTTAAACTTATTGCTTAAACGTTTCGGAATTTCTTCATCCCACTTAAGTTTCAAATCCCACGTTTCTTGTAAAATCAATTTAGGTAACAACATCACAGGAATTGCATATCCGATAATATCATACAATTGATTTGCAACAGCCAACACTATCCTTTTTGTAATTAACTCATCCGATTCGTCAAATTGTTTCACGATACAAGACAAATTGTCCTTACCTGTATCCCATTCCAAACCTAGAAGTGGTATTTTATTTTCGATTGGAGGCTGTTCCTCAAAAACCGCGTTTGGTAGATTTGATTTCCAACCCCTTAAATTAAAGTGACCTGACGACATAATTATTTGAGATTCCAGAACGAATTTTTTCATTTCTATTTCAGAATTAAAACTTGTTACACAGTTATCAACGTAAAACGCTGTCTTAAGGACTTCTGCTGTGTTACTTAAATTCCCTGGAACTTGACTTAAATGATATTGAATTGTCGCGGCCAATAAAAACGGGCTACAAGTTAGTCCGAACACTACTCTCTTATGTTTGAATTCTACTATTTTTTCTGGGTCATCTTTATCGAACCACAGAAATCTTAAAAAATCTCTATCCTTATCTTTAATAGAAATTTGTAAAAAAGCCCTTTCTACATCTGACGTAACTCCAATTTTATACTTTCGCAACTTATTAAGTAATGATGGTATCAATTCTATTAAATTAGGTCCAGTAGCTAAACAATCATTTAACGAAGGGCAACCTGTTAAGTGCGCAGACGCATTATAAATTGGTCTTATTTTTGTCGTCTGACTATTTTCCTTATAAACAGGTCTGTGGGCTAAATAATGAAGACCCTCCCCTGCATTGTTTACCTTTTCAATGATACCCAGTGATAACCATTCAACAAAAACTTTCCCATAATTATCAAAATTATTCGAAGTTATTAATTTTCTTTTTGTACTAGAAAGGCTCTTTTCTGCCAATACTTTATTATCTGGCAAAAGTGTTTTATCTACAACCCATGGAAGTGAAATTTCGTATCTCCCTTCATCATTAATGCCAATGGTTTCTTTAAAATATTTCTGCGTTTCAACTTCTAAATCTTGTTTAGATTGATTAATGGCAGATTCCGAGATCTGGATGGTATCTAATGCCCATAAGTCTGAGATACATTTCCCCCTCGCCAACAAGGAAGTATTAACCAGATGGCTCGCCAAATTTCCCTTCTTTTCCGCACTACCACTTGGAAACGAATTAATGGGGCCTATTAAAGACCATCCCAACCTACTCTCAAGTGCAGTGAGGCTCGTATTCTTCAAATTTAGTATTCGCCCTGTCAGCAATCTTCCCAAAATATCTGATCCTATCAATAAAGCAATTCTCTTTTCTACTTTTAGTTGCGTATTTTCTAAATCATAAATCTTAACTCCTTGATTTTGGAGTGTTTTTATCCACGGACCAGATGGGACCCGTTTTATATCAGAGCAAATATTCGGTACACTTAAAACTTCAAATTTACATTGATATTTTCTATCAACACTACTTGCTTCAATTAAATAATTATCATGCACACTTTCTTCTGTTTCAACACAGCCAAAAAGAGAATGTTTTAACTTAGTTTTTCCAATTGGTTCATAATTCATAACCTTAGCTATATTATTACAAATATATGACTTACATGAACCTGTGTCAAAAATGCATCTTATTAACATTTCTTTAGGACCATTATGCAATCTTACAATTAAAGTTTGAAGCAATACATCAGAGAGTTGCAAGACATTATTATTAAGCGTATTTGTTTTGTTTTCTTCTTTTTCTCTAGTTGAAAGATTTTCAACTTGTTTAGAGGCCAAATCAGGACATAACAAAATAAAATGCCTTCGTTGACATAAGGGGCACTTATGTCTAGATCTGCATGAATTTGATTGGTGATAAAGTTTGAGACAAACAAAACAAGCCTTCTTTTTCTTAATGATTTCTTTCTTACAATCTAAACTCATAGAAGCAGCTTCATTACAACTCTCTGAAAAATGATATTTTTCACAAAATATACAAGTATCAGATTTCTTAAATTTTTTATCATGCGATACAGATTTATCATTAAACAATAGATCAGAAGTAGTAGGAATAATCTTAGTTTCTACCTTATTAAATTTCTTAGAAATATTTACTTTTTCAGAAACAAAAGATTCCTTAGCCATATTAACTCGAAATTCAGATTCAACTTCATTTTTAACAAAATCTATTAATTTGTCTAAATCCGTCTTACCCGTTACCTCCATAGACAATCCTCTTTGCCTCTCCCAAATATGAATTAAATCACTTGGAAGTGCAGACTCAACGAGTGGAAATAAGAAGTCAGCATATCTGTCCTTGGTTAATCCTAAAGACTCTAAGGCACGTAATTGAGTCTGTAGTTGGTCGTACAATGTTGACAAGTTTACGTTTCTTTTGTCACTGATCACTAAAGTGAGTAGATCTCTTATGTAAACTTGTATTAGGACACTTTCTTTTCCAAATCGTTCTTTAAGGTAGTCCACAGCTTTGCGGTAGTTAGCACTCGTTGACGGGAAGGAGTTAACTATTCGCCTGGGCGGGGAATTCTCCAGTGTGGCTTGAATAAGGTACTGGAATTTGTCCCTTTCGTCGAGACTTGCATCCTCGTCTATCTTAGAAAATTGGGACCAAAAACTTAGCCAGTTCCTTGGGTCTCCATCAAACTTCCGCAGCTCGATCTCCGGTAACTTCTTCTTCTGTCCAGAGGTCGCAGTAGTGATGTCTGCCAACGCACCTGCATTTGAAACTCCCGTTTCAGTAGTAATCCGAGGATTCAACCTTCTCTTGACTAGAACTCTTAAAGCAGCCAATCGTTCATGGTATTCTTCGGATACATCATACTCTTGTTGCTACTCATCCGACGTACAACCCTTTTGTTGATACAGTAAGAGAAAGTTGTCATCTAGTATTCTTAGTTGTTGAGCTTTCTCTGATAACTGGTCAAGGCTGATTTCCAGTTCTATTGTGTCCGACACGTCATCAAGCAAAGTGCTTAATTTATTTGCAGCTCTCGTAAAAGCACTCCGCACTGACGCACGTTTCTGCTTAGTTGTTTCTAAATTCATTTTATCGTACGTAGTCGATATCTGTCGCAAACGCGACGCTTAGTCCCGGCAGGGATGCCACATGTTGTGAATAGAAAACTTCACCTTAAATAAATCTTACAAGTCCGGGGGAAATAACGATATCGACTAAGGGAGAATTTTTATATAACAATTTTAATACGTAAATGCATTGAGAGCAGCAGAGCTGATATCTGCTCTCTGCCAAGGTTACATCTCTTCTCCTCTTCTTTTCATCCAGTGTTTCTTCTTATACATTTGGCGCGCATGCGCATACATTAATATAAACAGAGAATGTAATAGTATTAATCTATTTGCAACAGTAACATTCTCCGGATTATTTCATGATGAACATTAAGTTGCGGCAGTACTCATTTTCATTTTAGGAAATACTTGTTCACCAGGCAAAGCATTTCGTATTCTTACATAGTATCAATTGTTTGGATTAATGAATGTTAATTTAGACAAAATGGAATACAACTTTGTTGATTTAATTGAGTTATCTATTTCAGTTTCTGTTGTGGGCGTGAATTCTTTCACTTTCTTTACGGAAATTTCAGAAGAGCGGATGTTTAGAACACCTTAAAAGGCATTTCCAAACCGATTTTAATCAGTACACTTAGAGCCGTTTGTTGGTAATTGCTAAAAAACATAATTTTTTCTCATGGAAGGGATGCCATTTTAACCATAGCCTAAATATTAGGTCCCACAGCCACCTCATATACAACCCGTTTGGAAGTTATGCTGAGTACAGATTGACGGATCACACAGATATGTTTTTCTATACCACTTTTTGAACTCCGAACATTCCATCCATAACGAGCAAGACGAGAGAAAGAAAAGCAAAATAGATTTATTTTACTTGATGCAACCCTCTATTAAATATAGGGTAATTGAAAGTAAAAATAAATACCGTAAAATGGGGTGAATAGGAACAGCGGGGTGAATCGGAACGAAGCTTCATGAAATTACAAAGAAATTATTATTTTACACAAATAAAGCAGTTTTATTAATTATAATTTTTTTTTATTTGGCTAACATGTTTGGAATGTTGGAACATGTTTTGTGGGGTTGTCAACACTGTCCTTTTTTTTAAAAAAAATTCTGAAACAGCGTGCATACAATCCAATGAATTTTAACCTCTCCAAAACTTATCCCGTAATTAATAACATGCACCAGTAATAAACCTAACTAATATATTTTTAGATAAGTATAAACATCCACAACAGAATGCTATACTTAATTTAACTTGGTTTTGAAAACTTTTTATTTTACGAATTTTTATGTTTTGCCTCATCTCGATTTTGAGATTTGCGGAGTGAATCGGAACACTTGAAAAGTGATATTAAAAAGCTGTTTTTGGAAAGATTATGTTCCTCACAAGATTCAACGACTGAAGAAGAGTCTTATTACTCCCTTCAAGACGTGATCAAGATTGCAGGCTTGAATAAATGTCAGAAGAGGAGCCTAGTTTCCGCATGGCAGAAAACCCGATTGTTCCAGTGGCTTTTTTTTTCTCTAAATGACTTCGTTATCTTTAAGTTATATGGAAAAATGTATGAAGACTCTATGTGAGCAAAGTTTTACACCCACAAGAATATTGCTATATAAGTGTGTTTTACAAAAAGCGCCCATGAACGAAGAGATTTTCTGAAATAAATGAGGATGGCTTTTCTCCTTTCTCAAAATACTTTAAGGAATTTGCAGTCATATGCCACGCAAACATAAAGTAGATTAAAAAATATTATTAATTTTAAAGACTATTTGGATGAATTATAGGAGAAGAGTTGATAAGCTTTCAAACATATGATTTGTTTTGACAATAATTGACAAACACAAATTTTATTCGTCATATTAAATGATTTTTTATGATAATTTTTTATTCCTACTCACCACAATGCATTAGAAGTTATTTTTTGTCACCCTATAAACATTTAAATAAGTTGTCACCCTATAAACATTTAAATAAGATCAGACATAAATTGTAACGAGTGTTCCGATTCACCCCTTTCTGCGGGGTGAATCGGAACACCATGAAAAAATTCAAAATAAATTAAAGTCATAGTTTTTTCAACATTTTTTGGATCTATCATCAAAGAAGAAGGCAAGACCCAAGTTTCAATGTGAAAAATATGTTCCTTAACGATCTTATTACAACCGATTTTTACTTTGGAAGTTGAAAAGTGTTCCGATTCACCCCATTTTACGGTACACACTTTCAACAATGAACAATTAAAATAGCTGTCTAATTTCTAAAATTACCTGCATGTTCAGTTCACAACCCTATTGACTTAAAGCATTTTTTTAGCACCCATAGACGGACTGAATAATGATTCGTGACAAATGAAATATTGTTCCGACTTATAAACAAGAGAGCATTGAACTTTACAGTAATTTAATGAAAAACAAATTTTGTATACTAAATTCAACTGAAAACCTTTTTTTAAATCCTTTATATTAACTTCGACTTTGTGTGTCGATGGCGGCGAAATCTGCGGAAGCCTTATTAACTCCCTTGCCGTCATCCAATCAGGCTGAAACTTGGAAGATAGATTCGATGTCGATGGCAATGCATTCTATCACATTTTGGGACTGTAATTGTCACTAAAAGGTCGCTTTTACGAATACTGATGAACCAACTTCCCATCATCCAATCGCGCTAAAGCCGACCAAACGGTATAGTGGTTAGGGTGCTAGCTTCTAGACCGCGAGGTTGCGGGTTCGAGTCCCGTGTTAGGCATGGGTGTTTGTAAATGTATGTTGGCTTGTCTAATGACGAATGTTTCGGCGCATTATAGCCCTCGTGTTGCTGACGGCGCCAGATAATCTGAAAACAACCAACCAATCGCGCTAAAATAGGCTTTAACCTACCATTGAAGAAACTCTTTCTTGTTGCCAATTTTTTTTTTAATAAATAAGTAATAAAATTACTTTAATCAGAATAAATAAATTATATTTGGATGTGAGTGCATAAATTCACGTTCATTTTTAATGAATGAATTTTAAAACGTAGTTTGCCTCACATTTTGCTGATAGAAATATTTTTTTTTATATTTAAAAATTAGATGCAAATACCAATCATACGCTGTTTACAGAATCGGCGGTGTGTTAATAAATATAAAAATTGGTAATGCATATAAAGTATTTATATTAAAAACTTTTTTTATGAGTTATATAATTTATTTATTGTCCAATAAGTGAAGCTATTGAAACAAAGAGACAAATCATTAACCTAATTTCGATATTTAAAACAAATCATCACTTTATTATCCTTTCACTCTATTTACTTTTTTATTACAGCCCTTTCACGAAATTGAACAAGAACGTTACTCCAAATTAGGACTTATATACGGGTAAGTGGCTTTTGTACTCTAAAATAGGACTTACAGTGAGTGTAAAAAGTATTCGTACAGTACGACAATTGATTTAAAGAAGATTCGTTCATAAAAATTATAAACATAAATTCCATTTTAATTAATTATAAATATATAATAGAACATATTTTCACTAGTTTCATGTGAAATTTACACAAAAATAATTTTATACATGAATAAATATTTACAAAACTGAAACATTCCAACATCTTGTGGTGTAAAAAGTATTCGTACATCAGGCATATATTGGCCAATACAATCATAATATTTCAGCTAATACCTTGTAGGATATCCTTTAGCTCGAATAACTGCCTTGAGTCTCTTTGGCATCGATTCCACCAATTTTGCTGTTATTGAGCTAGATATGGCGTCCCATTCTTGATTAAGAGCTGATTCCAAATCATTTTTATTAGAAATATGTCTGGATCTAATATTTTTATCAAGAACGTCCCATAAATTCTCGATGGGGTTGAGGTCCGGCGATTGAGGAGGAAATTTCATGAACTTTAGGGTATTATATAGTATCCAGAGCCTTGTGTTTAGGGCTGTGTGCTTGGGGTCGTTATCATGCATGAAAACGTAAGCACCATTCAAGCCCATTTTTGTTGCACTAGGTCCTAAATTATTTTTTAAAATGTCAATATAAAGTTGATGATTCATAATGCCTTTAATAAAGACTAATTTACCCACCCCAGAAGCACTCGTACAACCCCAAACAAGCAGACTTCCACCCCCATGTTTCACTTTTGGCACTAAATTCTTAGGATGCATTTCTGTATTGCGCTTTCTCCATACCATTCGTCTCCCGTCCGATCCAAATATGTTGTATTTACTTTCGTCTGAAAAGATAATCTTTTTCCAGAAATTTGGACTTTCATTTACGTATTGCTTGGCGAAAGACAATCGCAGCCTCCGATTCTTCTCACTACCAAAGAATTTTCTTCTCGCAACATGGCCATGGAAACCTTCATTTCTGCATGCATTTCGAACAGTACTTACGGAGACTGCTGTTCCCATGTTCTTTAGTTCTGATGTTAATGTAGGAGCACTTATTTTGGGAATCATTCTTTAATGAACCTACCAGAAACCGTCTGTCAGATGATGCCAATAGACATGGTCGCCCAGTACGATAACTGTTTTGAACCTTTCCAGTGGCAGCAAACTTTTTTATGATTGACTGCACAGTTGAACGGGGTCTACCGACCAGATCAGAAATCTTGTTGTACGATTTACCATTTTTACGGAGCTTTAAAATCAGTTCTCTTTCGGAAACACTTGTCTCTTTACTTTTACGACCCATTACAGAATTTCTAGTTTCTCACTACATTAAACTACATTAAACTTACAAGATGATGTCAATTAACTACATCATAATGGCTAAACCAATCACAAAATAACTAAAAAAAAATGTGCATTTCTTTTAGTGTACGAATACTTTTTACACTAAAATAAATCGTCAATTTTTTGTTTTCTGTAAATATTACCACAATTGTAATATTTTTTTCTGACTTTTACACGCATTCATGTTTGATAAAAGATATTTTGTTAATTTATGCTAATTTTATGCTAATTTAGGTAGAATTAACATACCGATGCTAGCTCCTTTCTAGAAACCACTCCTGTACGAATACTTTCTACACTCACTGTATGTATGAGTTTAAGATCTTGGGGCTCTATATTAAGACTTATAATATAGATAAGTGACTTTGTGTAGCCTAAATAAGGTCTTATATATGAGTAGGTGATTTTGTGGACAAGAAACTTCAAACAATCAAAACGGAAATCAAGTTAATATAGTTAACCTTTAAATGTAATCATTCAATGTCCCATTATAACGAATACTGCTTATCAATTAGTTAAAGCAACCTTAACAATTAGGAATGCGTTATTATAATATCGGACCGGGTTTAGATTCTACATCCTTGCCTTCATGTAAATCACAACTTTAACCCTTTGCATTCGTAATTATGCTTTAGAAAGTTAGCAAATAACTCGGAATTTTTTTTCATGTTCAATCAAGATGAATTTTTTTTATGGAAATGTGTTCCAATTTAACTAGAAGGTTTACTATCCTGAAATAAAAAAAATTTAAAATATAGCCCCTGAATACACATCTTGACCTAGGTTGGGAATGTGGCCACGTATAATTTTATTTTTCAACGTGTCAAAATAATTTATTGAAACTACTAAGAATATTTAAGTATATTACACTACACCTCATTAACCCTTTGCAATCCGCTGTCCCCTCTCAGGGAACATTGTAGCATATCACTCGGATGTGCCCCTCTCAGGGGGCATTAAAGTTTATTAGTGATTACAGAGATTTAACTTTTCCAGCACAACTTTTTGAGAAATACATGTTTCCCTGAAGTTTTCTCTTGAAATGGCACAAGAAATCAGATCAAAATATGGTAAAATTACCAAGATATACAGTCAGTCACAAAAATCTACATACACTGATCAAAATAAAGGTTTCTCAAAAAGCAATTAAATTTCAATTTTAAAAATAATACCACTCCTTCAGTTTTCTCTAAAAAAAATGTTTTCCATAATAAAAATATTCTGAAATAATAATTTCTAGGTAATTTTGTGATTTGTATAGTAATTATCAAGTCGCAAAAGTCTGCATACACCTGATTGGCGGACGGAAAAAAATTTGCATACGAAGTTATTTTGGAAGATTGTCTTAGTTTGAGGTCATATGTTTCGTTATCTATTCTAATCTTCATTTCCCGAGATTTTTTGACATTGTAACTTCAACAAAATGAGTCAGGGTAAGGAAACATCTTTAGAACTTCGAAATATGATAGTAAGAATGAAATGTGAAAAGAAATCTTATGCAGAAATTGCAAAAATTGTAAAAAAAAGTCGGTCAACTGTTCAAACAATCTACAGAAATTATGTTATGAGTGGAAATGTGCTTAACAAATATCGATGTGGTCATCCAAGGAAGCTTAATGATCGTGATGCAAGAACCATAGTAAGAAAAGTGAAGAAAAATCCTAAAATTAGTGCTCCAAAATTAGCGAATCAAATTGCAACAGCTAGTGGAAAGAAAGTGCATCCAGAAACTGTTCCTAGAATTCTTCGATCAGCCGGCTACAATGGTAGAGTTTCTAAACGAAAGCCGTTCATTTCATCTACTAACAAACAAAAGAGACTTGATTTTGCTTCTGCATATATTGACCAAGATTTTAATTTATGGAAAACAGTTGTTTTTACAGACGAGAGTAAGTTCAACGTGTTCGGGAGTGATGGCCGCTGAAAAATCTGGAGGGAAAAAAACACTGAAATGAATCCCAAGAATTTGACTCCAACTGTGAAACACGGTGGAGGCAGTGTTATGGTTTGAGGAGCAATGGTGGCCGCTGGAGTGGGCAATTTAGTGTTTATCGATGGCATAATGAATCGATTTGAAAACCTGAAGATTTTGCAAGACAATCTACTTCCATCGGTTCGAAAATTGGGACTTGGGAACAATTTTGTCTTCCAGCAAGACAACGACCCAAAACATACAGCTAAGATTGTTAAGGAATGGCTACCCTATAAAACGCCTAAACAGCTCGATTCGCCGCCACAGTTCCCAGACCTTAATCCCATCGAGCACCTTTGGGAGGAAGTTGATAGGAGAATTCGGGAGCAATCGGTAACAAGCAAGGAAACCCTAAAAAAGGCAATAGAGCTTGCATGGTCTCAAATTACACCTGAGACGACAAAAAATCTGGTTATGTCGATGCCAAACCAAATTCAGGCAGTTGTTACTTCAAAGGAAGGTCCTACAAAGTATTAATGTTACATTTTTTGGCATTTAATTCTGAAAGTTTGTATTGTTATGTCTCTGTATGTAGACTTTTGTGACTATGTAATTTAATATGTTGTTAATTTTTGTTATATTTTAACGAATATGTTCATAATTTTTTTGTTAGATATGAGTTATTATCCAAGATGTTAACGAAAATAAAGTTGTATATTTAAAAATATGAGTAAAGTGCTAGATTTGCGAAAATTAGCGGGTGTATGTAGACTTTTGTGACTGACTGTATATATAAAAAAAAAAAATTAAAAAAAAAAAACATTTTAGTGGGCTTTTGTGTCAAAAGAGAACGTGAGAAGTGTTGGTTCAAGACAGTCCGAACACTTTTCTGTGTCACTTGAAAGGAGCGATAAGGAGAGTTTGTCGATGGTTGGGTTTGTTGAAATTTACTGGCGCAAGGACAACACTAGGACTGAGCTGCTGGTTGCCGTCCAGAATGGTTCGGAGTGCAAAAGGTTAAAAATCTAAGAAATGTAATAATATGAACAAACTATATAAATAATATTTATTGGCGGAACGTAATGCCGGCACCTCCACCAAAGCAAATCAACTTAGAAATACTTCGAACAGAAATGTTTTGGTTAAGTTATCACAGTTTGCCCAATACAGATGCGATGTCCCCCATACGGGGACATACGAGTGAAAAGGGTTAAATACAGAACTGCCTGATATTTACTTGAAATCTTAGAAGGTATCGTAAAATGGGATGAATCGGAACACTTTTCCACTTTCAAAGTAAAAATTGGGTGTAATAAGATCGTTAACGAACATATTTTTTCACATTGAAACTTGGGTCTTACATTGTTCTTTGAGGATCAACCTAAATAATGTTGAAAAAACTAGAACTTTAATCTATTTTTAATTTTTTCATGGTGTTCCGATTCACCCCGCAAATCTCAAAATCGAAACGAGGCAAAATATAAAAATTCGTAAAATAAAAACTTTTTAAAACCAAGTTAAATTAAGAATGGAATGTGGTTGTGGATGCTTATACTTATCTAAAATGTATTAGTTTAGTCTATAACAAGTACATGTTAGTAATTACGTGACAAGTTTTGGAGAAGTTAAAACTCATTAGATTGTATGCACGCTGTTTCAGAATTTTTTTTATAAAAAAAGTACAGTGTTGAAAACACCACAAAACATATTCCAAGATTGCAAGCATGTTAGCCAAATAAAAAATATATACAATTAATAAAATTGCTTTATTTGTGTAAAATAATAAATTCTTTGTAATTTCATTAAGTTCCGTTCCGATTCACCCCGCTGTTCCTATTCACCCCATTTTACTGCATTCACTGTAAATAAAGGGTTGTTCCAAAAACGGTCATTGAAAAATATCTCGAAAACCATTACTCACAGAAGATTGAAACATTAATTATATCATTTTTGGACAGCCAATAAAATTCAAGAAATAAATCTGAATTTTATTGTCTGCGTCCAAATAAACATACTAGTTATCTCAATTCTCTGTGAGTTACTTTTTTTCCAAATGTTCATTCCTGAGATATAGGTAGTCACTTTTAGAACATCCTATATAAGGCATACATAAAGTGTGACTTTCACTTATAGTGTGACTTTGTATGAGGAAAAAGCTTTCTGCGTAAGAATAGTAAAGCATAGTAGCTTTGTTTGCAGTCGCTGGAGATCGATTGACCTTTGGTTTCCCATCCAGATACTCTATCCACTTGACAAAAATTATCACTAGTGTCTAAGAGTTGTAGCTGTTATTTGTGCACGAGACCACCACATAGCCTTTCCCAGTGAGTCGTCGGAGGTTGCTTGACGTTTGGCAGTGAGTCGCCAAAGATGCTTGGATGATTGTGTAGAAATCGTGCTGTATTTTCAAAAGGTGCCGATAGATGGCAGCATAATTCAGTTGTCCGATAGTCACCAAAAAAATACAGCAACTTCTTTTGCGGTCGCTGAGGATCGATTGTGAGACCTTTAGTTCCCCAGCCAGATACTTTATCCACTAGACAAAAGTGATCACTAGTGTCTAGTAGTCGTATTTGTTATTTGTAGACGAGACCACCACAAATACTATTGATCTTACTTTCATTAAGATGTCTATTTACAGAATTAAGCTGAACGTCCCCAAAGTAGTATTTTGACATGTTGCATATGATAGGTATGCGACATGTTGATTTTGCATGTCATGGTTAGAAAATCATAATATATTCTGACATTTTTCTTCATCAATGTAGGTATCATTAAAGAAAGAGATATGCTGGTAAAGAATGCAGATCACATAAGTTCTTTACCTCCTTGAGAAATAGAAATTGAATGACAGGATAAATATTAAAGACTGATTTAAATATCAATTCATTAAACTCAAAATTAGATAAATATCATGCCCCTCTTCAGAAAATCCGTGGTAATATTAGAACAAGACCATGTAGATCTTCTTCAACACCTTTTCATGTAATGCTCGCTTAGCCATTTTAAATGTATGGTGAATTTCAAACAAAAATTAAGCTTTCAATCAAATTCATTATATTTCAAATACGAAGTACGAGTACATATATTTTTTATCTCTCAGCTACTATGAAGGAAGTAAACCTTTCCTTTCCGTCGCTGTTCCTGAGCTCATACGAGAAATACTTGTTAAAGACTTTTCGACTTTTCATACACGGCGCGTGAGTACGATTTTACTTTTCTATGACTCTACTGTTATCTGGTTTAAGAATCCAATACTCATCTAGTTTAATATTTCAATACTGTGAAATGTATATGCTTATAACAGTCAAACAGTAAAATGTATAATAGTTTACTCGAATACACTAATTCTTGCTTTTACGTTACTTCACTGCATAGCCCATAGCCTCTGACTTATGCGTGTCCTTAGTTCATCCACGTTATTTCTTGTGAATAAACGGTTTTAAAATTAGTTACACATCTTAAAACTGACGCTTCAGGACAGCAAATATGTAACCGATATTCAAAACTATTTCTGCTCCATCTGGTTTTTTTTTTTTTTTTTTTTTTTTTTTTTTTGCATTTCTTCACAATTTAGAGCATCTTGATTAAAAAAAAAAAAATTGTCTAGAAAAGTGTGTGTGTGGAGAGGGGGCAGAATAACTCCCGATCAAATTTACCTACGATGTTCAAATTTGGTGTGCTGAGTGTTTGTGGCTCAATGACCTACCATTAAGGTTTTCGTCAAAGTTGCGCATGAGTATAAGATAGCTGCCATTGAAAATATCATGTTTTCCAATGATTGCTAAAAGACGGCTCTAACTATTTTGATAAAAATGGCTGTGGTACAGCTTAATTCTAAACATTCCCTTAGATATGCGATAAAAGCGTAAAAAATTGAAAAACGAATACCATTAACACAGAATTCTCTTTCCTTGAGCATACCTTAACAACGATACTTTTTTCTTATCTCCTGAGATTCACTTATGTTAAAGGATAATATACGAATTATAGAAAAGTATATTGCCAAAATCATCAATTTAGCAAAGTTTTTTTTTTTTTTTTTTTCTAATTTAAAAAAAAAAGGCCCCGAGAAGAATTTTTGCAAAAGATATCGCCAAACTGACCCTTTTTGCTAAATGAATGATGAAAATATTAAAAAGGTAAGTGACACAAATTGACATCAGTATTATAATGTAATTGAAAGTTGTGCAATGTTCCTCAGCCCTAGTTTCTTTAAATATAATTTTCTATGATCGAAATGTATAGTATACCAAATTTTTTTAAGTTATGTTCATCATAACAGTCTCTAGGTCTAAACATATGCAGTTAAATTATGCCACCTTATACTAACCTCAGTTTAGAAAGATCAAATCGCAGACTATGACTATAAAGCCATACTAAAATTCTATGGAATGAAATTACACTTACAGTTCTCAACATACTTTCTTACTGTGTGCGTATATAATTCAGGTGTTCATCTCCAACAACGAGATCTTCGACAAGATGGTGTCTGTGATGAAAGGAGATGAGGATTGGAAGAGGATAAGAACTATCATCACTCCCACCTTCACAACGGGCAAGATCAAGAGGGTGAGTTGAACAATCTCGCAACAACCCAGTCCCTCCGAATGGAGCGATAGCCCCTTTAAACTTTATTTCAAGAAAAAGCAAACTAAAAAAGTACTGACTGAATTATTTTTTAAGTAACAGAAAAGTATGGAAACTCACCAGTTTAAGTTCTAAATAAATGCAAGTAAACAAACTTTTTTATAATTTTATTAGTTTATGCAAATCCACGGAAAGAGTGACATTTTCGAATGAATCAAAAATGTGTATGCACTGTAGTTCAATCAATGCCCATTGATTGAAATATTAATTAGTTTGTCCTTACGTGTGAATAACGTTGTGTCGTCATAGTATAACCAATGTTAAAGTTTATGACAGCATTAGAATGGCTATAACACTATAACTTACAAAACCGTCATCAAAAAATATCTTTCAAATCTCTGTTGTTGTTTTTTGTTTTTTTAACTACATGCGAAGTGTAATCTCAGCATCTTTGCAAGCTGTAAAATTCAAGAAGTTCCCAAAATCTCAAAACATTCCAATTTCGGACATTCAAAATGGGTCGCCTTGAAACAGACAGGCAGGTAGATATTATATCATCAGGAAATTGAATCCCTTCTGCATTAAAAAAAAATGAGTCTATGGTTGCAGAATTTTTCCACCGCTCGCACTTCCCTCTCTCACAAATCAAAAACTAATGGATTTAAGGGGAGATGGGACACTGAAATCACCAAAAATGACGTTTTTTGTTTTCATTCTATAAAAATTGCTTATGCCACTAGCTTTAACTTCGCGTTTGAATTTTTGAAATCCGATGATTTTAAGTGGTAAAATCTTTATTTTAAGTAACTATTTTAACGCATCGCACACTTGTTGACAAAGGCTAAAAATGCGTTTTTCTCAGCTTCGCTTTTTCCCATTTTACTTATGTTCGAAAAGCTCCTTGCGATTCATTTTTTGATAAATCCACCTAATTTTTTTGTATTAATAATTTTTAATGTTCTATAAAGAAATTTACACATGCTTTTTTATGTCACATAATTTTTTATATTTTTTTTCATGTTGGGAATTTGAAGTATGTGCATTTTTAATGAGAAATCACTGGCACCAAGTTTGAAATTTTATTTCTGTTCAACTATTGCACCTAAAGATAAAAGCATGTTTGAAAATGTTTATAATATATTGATAAACAACTTCAAATTTTTCTTTCATGTTCGTCAAAATATTGTGTCGCGAGGAGCATTTTGAAAAAAATTAAAATTTCGTGTTATTTTAATGCATTTTTCTCAATAATTTACTATCTATTTTATATTATCTGCTCAAATTGTGTTGTTTTGTTTAAAGTCGCATCTTCTATGTTTATGCCAAATTTTATTTAATTCTTGGCAAAACTAAAGAATTTTGGCAAAAGTGTCCTATGTCCCCTTAAAAGAATCAAACTTTTCGAAGTGAACGGTGTTTGTTTTAGCCCCACAGTGAATGCGCATTACTCTCTGTTGAAAACTAAACACTATAGAAACCTAATATTTTGCAGACAGAGGTCTTACTAAACACTAAAGTTACCTTTTTTCAAAAAAAATTTCATGCAGTTTTGGAGTTATTAAATATCTAGTTTTCAAAAAATTCAATTTTATGTTTGTGCGATAATTTGTTTTCTTACAAACAACGAAAAAGTATCGAAAAAAAATATCAATTTCTTTTCATAAATTATTCCACGACATAGACCAAATATCAGGATCCGAAAAAAAGTATCAGAACTCGGTTGGTTGGTTGGTTGGTTGGTTGTATTCAGATTACCTGGCGCCGTCAGCAACACGAGGGCTATTGCGCCGAAACTTTCGTCATTCAAGCCAACATACATTTACAAACACCCATGCCTACACGGGACTCGAACGCGCAACCTCGCGGTCTAGAAGCTAGCACGCTAACCACTATACCGTTTATATCAGAACTCGGATTGTTAAAACAGAAAAGCGGGTGTGATTAATTTCAGAGCGGTGTTTTTGTAGTTCCCCTTATTATCCTCCCTTGTTTAAAAAAAGAAATAGTGTTGCCAAATGTAGTATTGTAAAATATTACGGTAGTGCGCATCATGCATGGATACGTCACTGGCATCTCATGAGGACTTGTGATCAATTACAAAATTCCAAGATGTTTTTTAAGGTGTGTTCTGATTGGTTAAAATTCCACATGAGTTTCTAATGACGTAACCATGTATAATCCTCATATTCACATACATTTTTAAGCGCAATATTTTAAATAGTACTTTTAAAAATATGGTTTCTATATGGTACTTTTATTCAAAATTTCTCAACATATTTCGTTTAAACTGCAATTTTTTTTAATCTTTTTTGCTATATAGTAATAAAAAATTGCATGGCTGAAAATTTGACAACCTTAGTTTTGAGAGTTGAGTTAGATTCGATATTGATTTGATTGCTATAGTTTAAAAAGGCCATGTGCTCGATAATTTAAGGATAGTAATTCATAATTTATTTATTTCCATTATAATGTCACAAACTTTTTACTGACGAACGGTTTTCTTTTCTTATGTATTTTTAGTAGCAATTCGCAAGCGTAACGAGATCGGGGTTTGGCGAGAATTACTTGAGCAGGCGATTTGCGAATCAAATACCCGGTTTACGAAGCAATAGTCGGGGGTTGGCGAGCGTTAGCGACCTGGCGCGGAGGTACCTATTAATATTAAAAATAAGGTAACTTTCTATATCTGCTGGTATTTTTAGAAAAGAAAAAAATGGTGTTGGTTTAATTAAAAAGTTTGATTTGTAAAAAGTTAAATTCTACTCCTAATCTATGAAACCATGCAAGTGTTAGCTTCACAAGATCAATATGTCTTTGCAATTGAAATGTTTCCCTCGATTTTTCGATTATAGATTCTAGGTTTATAGATTCTATCCCGAAACATTTTGGAAGCTCCATACTCAGCAGGTTGTAGTTAATATATCATGCATGAAACAAACTTAAGATATAATGTAATATATCTTTAGTATGGTTAAAAACTTCGAAATTCGTCTGACAATTGACATTCAACGCAAACTATCTTTCAGATGCTGAGCATATTCAAAGATTGCTCCCAGACAGTGGTAAAAAATTTCCAAAATGCTTCAAAAGAAGGAAAATACATTGATGCAAAGAGGTAAGTTTACTTGTTTGGTTTGCAAGTTCCGATTGTTTATCAGGGTTCCCACGGTCATTGAAAGTCATTAAAAGTGCTTAGTATTTTTAAACTTGTTTTCAAGGCCTTGAAAGTCCTTGAAAATGCTTAGAGGTCCTTAAAAGTCCTCAATTTTTGTGTATGTTGTCCAACTGCAAAATTTATAAAAATACAACTCAGACTTGCTATCCCCGCGTGACCGCCACTTATCCACACCGTATCGGAATTTTTTGACTTATTTGTATTAGGTATGCGCCAAATTGTAACTGTTTTGGTAGAATATACTTTATAAAAAATTTATATATAGACATGATGCCTGAAAACAAGTTTTTAAGGGTCCTTAAAAACATGTCCTTAAAAGTCAATGAAAAGTCATTGATTTGAGTGGGAACCCTGTTTATTCCTCCACTTATTAAGTGATTACCACATTCATACGTCTCGTATTTTTGAGCATCTAGAAATATTCGAGATCGAAATCTTTTAGAGTGAACCTCTCTCCAACCCCATCACACCAACTACAGGACATTTAGGACCACGACAGATTTAATATGCACCAGCCTCCATTATCGTACACAACGATCTTTGGTGACCGTCGAGGACCGAACTAACGATTTTCCAATCATGAGCTTGTTACTCCTGCCACCTGGCAAACCGGGGCCAGTTTATTGGTTCCATGAGTGAAGGGAAAAAATATTTGGAAAATTAAATGTGAAAAAATTCTCAGTTATAGCAGAAAGTTATTAGTCATCAATGATTAAAATACTTAACTTATAACGAAAAATTTGAATTTGAAGTTATCCTCTAATTTAAATTGAGGTTTCGTAAAAGTTTTGTACAATGGACTATTCCCGCATTTTTTAAAAAACGATTGAAATTAGTTTATATTTATAAAGAATTTCTTCTTGATTCTAAATATTTAAACAGAAGTTCTTTAAAAAAAATAGTTATTTAAATATTAAGAAAAGAAAATGCCCGAAATCCTCGTCTGATCGCAGTCCGATCAAAACGCTACCTTATAGCTGTGACGTCAAAACATCCTTCTGTTTCTATGGTTATCGTGAAGTTTCTGCCAAATAGATGGCGTTGGTTTGGTAGACAATTGCTATATCCCATACCGGTTGGCATGATTTGCGAGAAACTTTCAAAACTGGTTTCCGCTGCTGTGTTTCAAGCCAAGTTGTTTCAGATTTCAAGTTGTTTCAAGCCAAGTTGTTCAGCCACGTCACATTCGTTTCGATCCGAATATATCGTTTTCCTCGCCAAAAGTAACTAGCGAACTTTGGATGCAAATTAAAAAAAGAAAAAGCGCATTGAGCAGAACATTTTGTGTTAATGGCCTTTTCGAAACACTTTGTTTCATTTGTTTGTTTGTATCTATTTGTAGATTATACGGTGCCTTTTCCATGGATGTGATTGCCAGTTCTGCCTTTTCCACTAAAATAGACTCCCACAATGATCCGGAAAACCTTTTTGTCCAATACGCAAGTAAAGCTTTCAAACAGAGCCTAAACTGGAGAGTTATCATGTTTGGTAAGTAGTATCGTAATTCATAAGTAATATATTTATCAACATTAGTGTAAAAGTTTATCTATATATTTAATAGGCAATACGTTTTTTGGGGTTAGTCCGTCCGCCTAAACTACTCAACCAATTTCAATGATCAAGGTGTCATTTTAAAGGAAATAAGCTGTAGATTTGCCAAAACGTGCCAAAATAATTTATTAACACTTTATTAATTAGTTAAATTTCAATATTTTTCATCATTAAGCTACTACAAAGCCTCAATGATTTTGAATATAAGAATGGCAACATCCTTAAGTAAACAAACCCGCTGCTCGGGGGTTCAACCAACCAACCGTTGCTAATTTTAAAGCTATCCTTACGTATGTAAACAACAAACCCGTTGCTAATTTTAAAGCTCTTTTTAAACTCTTCGTTTCAAAGTAGATTTTTTCTGTTTTTCTGAAGCATTTTTGTATTAGGGTAATTATTATTTTGAAGTATTTCTATCCAGAAAATGCCTCGCGTTGGACGTCGTTCTCTAACGGGGCGACTTATCAGAATAAATAAAAGATATTGGGACTTCAATGTAAGGGCATAACTAATGAAGTTTTAAATCAGAATGTTGGCGGATAGTATATTTAACTTTCTATTATGAAACTTGCGATTTGGGTGTTTTCTCTATTAGACCTTACATTAAAGTTATAAAAATTTGGTTACATTTTTTATGGCTGGCAAACCTATTCGAGCGCAGCAAGATGTTTTAACCACAAATTCGAGCGGCAAAGCCGCTCAATCCGAGCGCAGCGAGGTGTTTGGGGGTTGGCGAGCGCTAGCGAGCAGGGGGCGAAGCCCCCTAGTGTATTTTTATTTCATGTATTTATGCATGCATTCATGTATTTTTAATATTTTCATTTCCCCTCCTAGATTGATACTTAGAAGAAAAAGACTTAAGTGAACATCCCTTCGTATTTTTTAACTCAGATCTTTTAGAAGAAATAAGTCGTCCTGCGGTGGATATGGAAATGTGTCATTTTTAAATCCTTTATATTAACTTCGATATTGTGTGAGTGTCGATGTCGAGCAAATCTGTGGAGGCCTAATTAACCCTCATGGCATCATGCAATCGGGCTGAAACTTGCCAGATAGGTTCTATGTCGATAACAATGCATTCTTTTAAATTTTAGGACTGTTACTGTCACTGAAAAGTCGCTTTTACGGAATACTAATACACCAATTTGCAGTCATCCAATCGCATTAAAATAGTATATAACCAACCATTGAAGAAACTCTTGTTTCAAAATTTGCTTAATAAATGTATAGTAAAATTGTTTTATTCCGAAAACAAAATAGGTATTTGCATGTGATTGCATAATTTCACGTTCATTTTTAATAAATAAATTTTGAAACATAGTTTGCAGCACATTTTGTTGATAGAAATGTTTTTGATATTTAAAATTAGACCCCAAACACGAGCTGATTACGGTTTCGGCGCTGTGTTATGAATATAAAATTTAGTAATGCACATAAAGGGTATATTAACCCTTTGCACTCCAGGCCTTTTTCGCGCGGAGGAATCAGCAACTCGAGACATTTTAGGTTCGGCTGGTGTTTATGGATTTGCTTCATAGAAACTAAACACAGTCATTGGCCTTGCATCGAATTTCCGCATCACACCTAATGGTCCTCTCGTGGTTTGGCATCCAATCGTGTGGCGCCTGAAAGGCGCCACTGGAGTGCAAAGGGTTAAAAAACTTTTGTTTTTATGGGTTGTATTATTACAATTTCATGACAAATTTTTCTTGGACAAATGTTTTTGATATTTAAAATTAGACCCCAAACACGCGCTGATTACGGTTTCGGCGCTGTGTTACGAATATAAAATTTGGTAATGCACATAATGGGTTTATATTAAAAGCTTTTGTGTTTTTCGGTTGTATTATAACAATTTCATGACGAATTTTCTTGGACAAGGAATTTTGTGATTTATTACAAAAGCTTTGTCTGAAATTCACTTTATCGTAAATGTAAGAATATCCATAAACAAAATTATCAAGAAATTATAGTTGAAGTATGTATTGTATAATTTCTTTTGCACATACATCAACACTTAGCCCAAGGATATTGTTTTCGTTTGTTCAAAACTATGTTCCGTCCACACTTTTCAAAGGTATGACAAAAAAGACTTCAATCAACGTCAGCCGTTGCCGGTTCCCGATGTAGGAAGTTGGGTGAACAAGTTTGCGCGTAGCACTACGCAGGTCGTACCGTTGAAAATTTTCAAAGTGTAAGTTCCATACTAACTGCTTTTTCATCGTGCAACCACACGGTACTACGCTGGTCGTATTGTTGAAACTTTTCACTTTGCAAGGGGCGAACCGCACAAGGCTCTGAAGATCTCTTAATTATCAAGAAAGCTATGATATGTTGGATGCCGTAGAAGAGTTAAACATGTTGGTGGTACCGAGTGTACCGTCGGTGGTACCATTTCCGGTTTGTCATTTTTCGTGATAACAATGGCATGTTGGGTGTCGATGAACTCGTCTTGCAGACCTATGAGCTTTGGGGGTACCGAGTATACCGTCGGTGGTATCATTTCTGGTTTGTTATTTTTAAAGATACCTATGGCATGTTGCGTGTCGATGGACTCATCTTGAAGAATTTCGAATGTTGGTGGTATCGGATGTACCATGTATGATACCATTTCAGTTGCTCAATTTTCAAGATAGCTATAGCATGTTAGGTGTCACACTATGCTATAGCCCAAGAGTATTGTTTTCAATTGGTCAAAAGTGTGATCCGGTGTTCGTCCCTACTATGTCCGGGCATGCGCAAGACGGGCATTGTGTGCGCATGCGCCTGCCTCACCTGCTTTTATTAAAAGAGATCGAGTATGCTGATGTTGTTCAGTTGTATTGATGTATCGATGTTTTATAAAACTCAAATAAAAATAAGATCTTGCAATGGGCTTGGATTTAAGGGCTAGGGTAAAGTGTACACGGCCCTAAGACAATTACAATGTTTTAAATTTACCTTTTTTTTTATTCTTGTTGTTTATTGTTTTTATACATTGTTTTCTTAATTCTTTTTCAGTACTGTTCCCTTCCCTGATTAATGTGTTCAAATTCACTTTCTTCCCTGAAGACGTGATGGAATTCTACAAAAAAATCACGTTCCAAATCATACAGGAGAGGAAGAAGACAGGACAGGTGAGCCGATCAAACGGTGTAGTGGTTAGCGTGCTAGCTTCTAGACCGCGAGGTTCAGGGTTCGAGTCCCGTATAAGGCATGGGTGTTTGTAAATGTATGTTGGCTTGTCTAATGACGAATTTTCGGCGCATTATAGCCCTCGTATTTCTGACAGCGCCAGATAATCTGAGAACAACCAACCAACCGATATGTGTAAGGATTTGGAAACTCAAAAATAAATTCATTAGTTGTTACCAACATGTTAAGTAGGTTTGGTACCAAAATTGAAAAAAAAATATATATATTTATAAATATTTTTATTGCAAAAACTTATCTTTTGTATAAGATACTATTTATATATCTTTGAGACAATGTTTTTTTAAATGTTGTGTTAATTTATTTAAAAAAAAATTAAAAACCCCAAAAAATCTATAATAATTGATGTTTGCGTATTTTGATATAAGTCAAGAAAAAATAAATTTTTTTTTCAAAGTGAAAGCTTTATGTTATACATAATTATATAAAGAAAATTTTGTCTTTGCAGAATTTTGATGAGTGAATTAGAAAAAATTCAAAAATATCTCAAATTTAAAATATTGAAATTTTTGCTTTTTTTTTAGTGCTATCCTTTACGCTAAATGTTATATTTTAAAACGGAATTTAAAAAGTAAAATTCTGTGAAGGCAAAATGTTTAAAACTATATAAATTAAATGCTCCAAAAATATGAATAGCCAATTTTTAATGGTTCAGGAAATATATCGATTTGAATTTGCAACATCTGTGAAAAATACTAGTGCTCGAAAAACGCACTTTAAGCAGACTCTTCAAGGCTTTCCGCCCACTAGAGCTGTTTAAATAACATGTAATTTTGTGGCGTTCTAATCACCGGGAGAATAAGATAAAAACATCATTCTCTTCAGGAATTAGTAAACTATATTTTAATATCAGAAAAAAAAAATTGGGATTCTTGACGAAATTTCGGTACTGGACCACCTTAACGATGAAGGATTGTTATAACAATGATTAGATGAAAAACAACTAACAGTGATGATAGACCTTTATTATTTATTTTCAGTTGACAAAATACTTTTTATTTCTGATAAATTTATTTAATTTAATTCAAATTAATTTTTAAAATTTACTTCAATTTCTGTAAAATTAAGAGAAATAATTGTACATATATATTTTTTTTATGTAATTTCGTCGTGATAATTTTTTAAATTAAGTTTCCTGCAAAACAGTTTTTGGTTGCAAGCGTTTCAATATACACATTGCAAAAATTTCAATAAACAGAAGGTTTTGATATACCTTCTTCATAAAAATCCGGCAAAAAAAAAAATCCATTTTTGAATTCTTCATATAATTTCTATTTGAAATCTTTTGAGGCGGGCAAAGTCTGTGGATGGCTAATTAACCCACTTGCCATCATTCAATCGATGAAACTTGGTAGATATACTCTGTCAAGGTATTGGCCCCCAAACTTTATACATGTCAATGTATTCCACCAAGTTTTGAAGCCAACATTTTTTTTAGCCATTTGGCAAATAGCAGAGAATGGATGTTTTCTTCGTAGTAGGCAAGCATATGAAAACTCAATCTGGGCTAAAAATAGCTTAAGAAAGTTTCAATTGCACATAAAAATAAAGTATTTAATAATAAAAAGATAACTGAATTTTAAAAGTTACAGCAAATATAAAGAGGGGAAAAAGTTACTGATGTTTATACAGTATTTACACTTTGAAATTGATTTTATAAACACTACTACGAATAATTTTGATTTATGAAAGTCGTACAAAGAGAAAATCCTTTTCCCGTGCTCGATATAAAAATTATGCAGTATTCCTTCTCCCAGAATCTAATCAACACATCTCCCAGGAGGTTGATGAAACAAACAGTTCAGTGACCACCTAGACCAAGAACGTAAATTGTTATTTAATGCTTACAGATCAGAAACGATTTTCTGCAACTGCTGATGGACACAGCGAAAGAGGTGGAAGATGACCAGAAATCAGATTTACCAGAAAAGGATGGGGACATAGCCTCTAACTACGGCATGCAGGAAGATATCAATCCACACATCCTCAAGACAGTCACATCCAAGAGTGAGGCATTTCTGTGATTATGTCCATGTTACAATATCAGCTATTTTGTAATGGATGTCCATAATCGTTTGTACTTTCCTCCAATTTAGAACTGTCGATGACGGAACTGGTGTCACAGTGCGTGTCGTTTTTTATCGCAGGATACGACACGACGGCATCCACGTTGTCTTTTGCCACATACTTTCTAGCTCTCAATCCCGACGTTCAGGACAGATTGAGAACAGAGGTGGATAACGCTCTCAGAGAGTCAGAAGTGAGTGAATAAAAAGTATAATTAAAGATATTTACCTGAAATAGCACCTGAATATAACTAACTATTCCCTGAACTTTTTTTGTCACGTTAAGGACTATAATTTTAAAGAAGAATGAGATGATACTACCAAACATAATTTCCTGATTCATAAAATTGTGGATTGAAACCATTTCGTATACATCTTATAAGTAGTTTTATGTTCAAATATTTTGATGAAATTAACTTTATGTTTAACTGTTTTAAGTGCTTTGTATTGGAAGTTTTACACAGTTTTTAAAACAAAAAAAAATTACCATTTCAGGGTGAATTTACGTATGAAACCATTCAGAGTATGAAATACCTGGACAATGTTATATCGGAAACTCTAAGGCTGTATCCACCACTTATCAGGCAAGGTGGAATAATATTAATCCTGTGCAAGTTAATGATCATCTCATTAAATTGTATTACTTCAATTAAAGAAGATTAAAATAACTATGTATCGATAAGAAATATATTTCTCTTGATTCTGAACATGTGGTTTTTTATTTATTTATTTTTTTAATTTAATTGCCACTGAAATAACTTCCTTGTTTATATGCTAAAAAATATCAGCGAATTAAGAATAATATATGCTTCAATTATATGTCCGGAACTACAATGCTTTTAATTACTTGTATCCATTTCCAGGATAGATCGAACAGCAGATGCTGATTACAAATTAGGAGATTCGGATATTATTATTCCGAAAGGTATGCTCGTCAGTATTCCGGTATACGCCATCCAAAGAGATCCAAAGATATACCATGATCCAGAAAAGTTTAATCCTGACAGGTAACGAATTTGTCTTTGTGTATATAATTCGTTATTGTAAGTCTGGAAAAGTAAAAGTACTACACAACCTTATCACTGAATCACAAATCATTATCCTGCTTATTGCTAGCCTACAAGTTCAAAAACACAAATTTATACTTATAATAAAATACAACATTTGGAGGTTGCTTACCAGAACAGTTTAGACATAATGGTCAGTCAAAATTTTCTTACCAACATCCGAAGACTTTTGCATATTTCACGAATGAAATGTGGGGACAAAATTTAATTTAGTTTACTTTTCTTGAAATTTATCAAATTAACATGTTTATTGATACTTTTTATTCTCTAAAATTTAATTCGTTTTAATATAATTTAAAAAAATCTATTTTGATGAGAAATAATGATAGTTTTGTTCACTCTATCACAACATACATTGGCTTTATATTATTTTGCATTGTATAATTCAATTCATGTAACTTACATATTTTTTATTTATATCCTCCTGGAGACCCATAACTGATTGAAACATGATTTAAAGCTTATTTTTATCTATATTATTCTTTTGTGTCTATGTAACGTATTTTTAAAGTTATTGGGTTTCAATTATAAAGACGGGACAAAAAATGGCTATCTCATTTATGCTTTCCAAAATTCTGAATTTTAATTGTTCAGATGTGAAATTTAATCATGAAAGGCTGCGAAACAATTTCGTGAGGAAATGACACATAAAAATACTTTACTGTTAGCGCAAAAAAAAAAAATTCTCGCTGAACATCCAGACATCCGACAACGTGAAGAAAAAGTCTTAGTGTCCATTATTGGAATATGCTTCGCACCAACTTTTCGTGACGCCTCCACTGGCAGAGGAACTGTTTTCTGCCGTTTCTTTACTGGCTCTACTTCGTCACAATCTGTGGAACTATCATCAGCTGTAGGACTGAATTCCACTATTTCATGCAAAGGAAAATTATGCGCCCAAATTCCGATGCGCATTTAAATGTACGCGGGGTCTCAGGAGGATATAATGAATTTCTAAATGATCTGAGCTGCTGTAATTGTTAATAAGCTCCATTTAAGATGTACACTTCCCCAGCTTCTTTTCAATCGACACAAGTCCTTGTCAAATCGTATATTACATTAATTAACGAATGTCGTAATCTGTTTTAGATTCACCCCTGAGGAAAGGGCCAAGCGTGACCAGTATGTCTATCTACCCTTCGGTGCCGGACCCAGGAACTGCGTAGCAATGAGGTTCGCCCTCATGGAAGTCAAAATGTGCTTGGCCCACGTCATCTCCAACTTCATCATCAAGAGATGCCCGGAGACTAAGGTATAATATAAGATTGCAATATCTTAAACAGAAACATACTCTCAGTCCAAAACAAAAAAATTTATTATTATTATTTTTAAAATCAAAGTACACTGAACAATGAACATGGTAAGTATAAAAATGGATGGCGCATGACAAAATGAGTACTTGGGTATGTGTTAAGGATGAAAAAGTATGAGTAAATATCATAATGGATTAATCACACCACGTTAACGCAATATGACAATATAATAGCCCCCAGCTAATGCTCCTCACATTGGCTGCCTTGACAAACTCAATACGAATCTTTAAAACTATGACAACGCGTACACTGTGGGTGACATTGCAACTTAATTATTAACATTCTTTAATATTTTATTCATATTATCTTGTAACGTGACAAAGAACTTCTTATCTTCAAAAACTTCTTCTTATCAAGGACTATGGGGACTAAAGCAATTCTCCTTAATTCAAGCCTTTTCTATCAACCCCATATCCAGTACAGATCGGTATTGAGCAGTACTGCACAGGATGTAAGCTCACAATCACTCGTGAGAGGGAGTGCGCAAGTCTTCCTATAACCCCCGAAGAGTTCATTTCTACCTCGTTCGGTAGCTACCCGGTATATGGTAGCACTACCAACCGTATACAGAACTTCCTAATTTTGAGGCATTACCAAGCAAGACTCCAGAAGAAGACTCGGCTTTGCCAGCCCCAGAGGTATTGTTTGTATGGAAACTTGAAAGACTTAGTGACCACGACTGATTTAACCCTTTGCACTCGAGGCCTTTTTCGCGCGGAGGGACCAGCAACTCGAGACATTATAGGCTCGGTTGGAGTTTATGGATTTGCTTCATAGAAACTAAACACAGTCATTGGCCTTGCATCAAATTTCCGCATCAAACCTACTGGTCCTCCCGTGTTTCGGCATCCAATCATGTGGCACCTGAGAGGCGCCGCTCGAATGCAAAGGGTTAACGTGCCTCAGCCACCATTAGCGAAAACGACGGTCTTTAGTCGGTCCCAGGCCCGATGGTTGCTAGAAAGATACTCTCCCGACTGGGCTACGCGGCCCTTTACATCCCTTTATTAGTCCTGATCTGACAGACAGGGCCGACCAACGGTATAGTGATTAGCGTGCTAGCTTCTGGACCACGAGGTTGCGGGTTCAATTCCCGTGTAAGGCGTGGGTGTTTGTAAATGTATGCTGGCTTGTCAAATGACGAATGTTTCGACGCATTATAGGTGTTGCTGACGGTGCCAGATAATCTGATAGCAACCAACCAAATCCGCGTAAAAGATATAGTTACGGACAAATCACAACTTTTATTGTAATAATGATAACCTGCCCACATAGTATTATATTAAACTTAAATATATGTTCATAACAAAAAGAATATAAGCGCTTTTAAATTTAAATTTTACTTAAAACTTTACTTTTTTTGCCACGGATACGATGAGAGTTTTAACGAATCATATAGCTTTGACCGAGCTCTTTCCTGACGTCAGACACTTGGCGAACCACAATTGGCGCGTGACAAAATGTCAATTGTAAGAGATTATTGCGCAGCCAATCAGAGCATGGTAGTACCGAATCACACATCGGTGTAGCGAATTCAGTGAAGTCTAGTTAACCTTTCTACCAATATTGTTGGCGTTAAAAAATGGAGGCATTGTTAATCAAGTTATTTGTTTTCCAACAAACCAGTATATTTTTGAACTTTTAGTACTTCTCAACATTCTAAGAAACAATTTGTGAGTGATGAAATATCTGGAACCAAATCTCGCTGCTACTTCTCTGCCTAAGTGTAACAAAAGTAAGGAACATATGGAATCATCACAATAACACTCATAGTGTGTGAAAGAGAAAATATATTATTCCATCGAATCATGATTATTTTAGATCAAATTAGTTGCTTTTCTCAATTTGTATACCATGTATAAAATAAATCTAATTTCAGGTTCCGTTGGAATTCGGCATAGGTCAAGTGATTCTGCAACCAAAAGGTATCATTCTTGAAATGGAAACTAGAAAAGCTTCCCCATTGTCAGCGTGAACTCATCCAGTATGACTTTTAGTTCCAATGAGCAATCAGATCTTAACTTCTATAGACATGTGGGTATCAATGTACTTTTGAATAATAAAAATCTTTCGTTTGCTGTTGTACATGCTTAAAGGATACATTCTTTAATTCACCTGTTCTACACAAATAAATTCGAAACTTTGTATACTAACACCACTGTACAATTTATTATATTCATTTTCTTATTTGTATGGTATTTAGTAACTGGTAGGGCCTTTCATAATCAAGTGAACATTTTAATATCAAAATAGATTTTTTACTGACTGCTAAACACAGTCCCTTTGAAAAAAAAATGCAAATAGAAAATTCTAAATAGAAAAAAAATAGACTAAGCAAAATGGTATGCAGATTTTCAAATGAATAACATCCACGCAAACATCTCTCTACAAAGTTATCTTAGGAACTGTTATGATTTTTTTAATCAATAGGCTTCTCCGTCCCCTTATCCCTACCGCTCGTAAACCCATGAAAATTGCATCACTTTCAAGTAGCCTACTCAACCTCCTAAAATATCACATGGTCTTGCTAACAATAGTTTTCAAATTGCCTTAATCTAATTGAAACCAATTCTCAAAACCAAGGTTACCAGATTTTCAGTCAATTTTTACTACAACCCGAATTCAAAATAATAGAATAACTTAACTTTCTAGACAAAACTTGGCAATACGTCGTCTAAAATGAATATATTCAAATTAAAAGAGGACCGCATGGTATTCAGGAATGGGTGAAACAATTTTCAACAACTATACAGATATTTAAACAATTTAAGGGTCTTGCTTGAACACATTTAAAAATTATGTCGATTTTTTTACATGAGTTAGAAAAAATAGAATAATCAATTCATTCAATATGGATTTGAAAAGCAGACAAAAAATTTGCATACCTGTTAACCGATAGGTTACGACAAGAATTAAGCTTGGCACTTGGAAAATCTTACGTTAGTCTTGCTGAAAATGGATCATCAATGTGATATTTCTGAAACAACGAAATCGTGCATTTTATCATTGTTTAAAGCTGGTAAGAAACAACAATTTATATTGGATCAAATTAATGTTTTGCAATCTACGGTTTCAAAGACTTTAAAGGAATATAGAAGAACTGGCCAGCTAAAAAGTAACCTAAGTAAATGTGGTAGAAAGCATAAAACAACTGCCATAGATGAAAGCAAATTAAAACGAATCGTCCAAAATAATCGCTTTAAAACTGTTTTTTACAACCATACGTGTTGGAAAGAATCTGCTGATGATGTTGTAATGTCAACTACACTTAGGCGATTGTATAAATTTGAGTTTCAATCGCGGGTCCCCAAAGAAAAACCAAAGATGGAACTTGAAGCAGAGACGTAAACGACTCTTCTGGTACAAAAAGTAGCTCATCTGAAGTTTTAAACGAGATTTTTCAAATACATCACATTTTAAACTCCAAACACGAACACTTCTTTCATCCACAGATATTTGAAATCAAGATTTATCTCTGAATAAAGCACTTTCCCAGTTTTGTTTCACGCAGATGAGCTTCTCTTTGCGCCAAGAGAGTCGTGCACATCTCTGCTTCATGTTCATCTTTGGTTTTACTTTGGAGATTCGAGATTGAAACTCAAATTTAAGCAATCACCTAAGTGTAGTTGACTTTAGCACATCTACAGATTCTTTTCAACACTTATTGATGTAATAAACAGTTTTAGAGCGATTATTTTGGAGGATTTGTTTTAAATAAGTTAACTACCCTTGAATTGTTTAAATAATATCTGTATAGTTGTCGAAAACTGTTTTACTAATTCCTGAAAAACATGTGGCCTTTTAATTTGAATATGTTCATTTTAGACGACGCATTGCCAAGTTTTGTTTAGAAAATTCTATTATTCTATTATTTTGAATTTGGGTTGTACTATCTAACAAAAATACTGTTGCGTGGATGGGTTCGAAAGATTTGAAGCCAAAACAGATCAAAACTTGCAGATATTTATTCCGATATAATACTTCGCAGATTCTTTTACAACTCCAGAACTTCTCGTTCTAGTAGGCTCAATACAGCTCTTCACACAACAATAGAGCACAAAACAGCAGTTAAAAACTTGATAAACAACTGCTAAAAGTCAAAGCAAAAGACAATATTCGGAACACTGAATGCCCGTTGAGAGACAACTAACTCAGTAAAACTTGGCTCTATCTCGCCAATTTGATGAGATTGCCATTACCATAATGTTAAATGGCCTTCTCTTTGTAAAACTCGCTTCCCAACATTATCTCTGTAAAACTCGTCTTCAAGCATTAAGACACACATTGCAGGAAAGCGAACTCTTGCACTGCCTTATGCGAAATGTACATAAGTTTTCCTATTTACATAATCAATACTACGGAATATTTACAAATATACAGAAATTCGTAACAATACTATTTATTTAAATAAATACATGCAATCAATATACTACATTTTTGAAAACTACTACTACTATTACTTTAAACACTGAGCCCAAAAATTCTTGTGAAAATGAGGAATATATTTGGTACTTCACCGATTAACTCCTGCGGAATTTTTACCAATCAAAAAACACAGTTAAAAACATCTCGGAACTTTATGTCGGATCACATGTCCTCATGAGTTGCTTGTGACGTAGTTCTTATATTACAACAAAATCTACATAATACCGCAGAATTAAAAATACTAACATCAGTCAAAATTTTCTTTTAAAAATTGAAGTTGAAAAGGCGAAATAAAATAAAAACGTCGTTTTAAATAAATTAAATTTGTCAAATTTGCTTTGCTATTTTGAAATCGAAGTTATGATTTTTTTTTTTAATTAAATCCTGATAATATGGTCTATGTAGTGGTGTAATTTATTTTTTAAAAAATGAATTGTTTTTTTGTTTTTTTTTCGATGCTTTTCCAGCGTTTGTCAAATAATAAAGATCTCTCTCGCAAGCTTAAAATTGATTTTTTCGAAAATTTAGGTATTTAATAATTCTAAAACTGCATCAAATTTAAAATAATATAATCCTTAAAAAGCAAAGTTTCTAATATAAGTCCTTTATATGCATTGCCAATTTTTATATTCATTTACATAGTGCCGCTTCTGTTGACAGCGTGTGCTTGTTTTTATTATCCAAAATTAGATGCAAACACCATTTCTATGAACAAAATATGCGATAAACTACTTCTCAAGAATTATTTATTAAAAATGAATGGGAATTTATGCACTCACATCCAAATACCTTTTTTTCCTGATTAAACCAATTTTATTATTTATTAAAACAATTTTGGCAACAGAAAAGAGTTACTTGAATAATCGGTTAAATGCTATTTCAGCGCGATTGGATGACAGCAAATTAGTTTATTAGTATTCCGTAAAAGATACATTTTATTGATGATAGAAGGCCCCAAAATTTAACAGAATGCATTGTCATCGACATCGAATCTATCTGCCAAGTTTCAGCCAGATTGGATAACGGCAAGGGGATTAATTAGACCTCCGCCGATTTCGCCCCCATCGACAAACATAAAGTTAATATAAAGGATTTAAAAAAGAGCCAAAATGTCCCGTGCGTATAGTAAAAAATTGCATTTCCACATTTTTTTCAAAAATCCAACCCTCTTTTGTTACTTCCGTTATCTTCGTCGATGTTTGTACCGCATATCCAGTATTGTTTTGTTGACACCCATCTCCTGTATTTAAATTAATAATAGTTTAACAAACTAAATAACACGCTTTAATAGAAAACTGAACTAAAAAGTATAAAAATAATTTTAAATAAGTTTGAAATAAGAATAGAGAGATTAACAAGAAATATTTATTTTATCGTAAAAAAGCGTCGGCTGCTTGATGTCAATTGTTGTAAATATTTAATGACAGATATTGGTAAAAGTAGAGCCATTATGAAAATATCTTAAAAAGCACCCCACGCTTTCTTACGATAAAATAAATATTTCCTGTTAATCACTCTATTCTTATTTCAAATTTATTTAAAATTATTTTCGACTTTTTAGTTCACTTTTCTATCAAAGCGTGTTTTTTAGTTTTTTAAACTATTATTTATTTTCTGCCTTTTAGTTTGGTTTTCTATTAGTGTGTTTTTTAGTTTTTTAAACTATTAATTATTGTTATTTCGGTTATCTTCGTCGATGCTTGTACCTCATTTCCAGTATTGTTTTGTTGACACCCAACTCCTGTATTTAAATTAATAATAGTTTAACAAACTAAATAACACGCTTTAATAGAAAACTTAACTAAAATGTAGAAAATAATTTTTATATAAGTTTGAAATAAGAATAGAGAGATTAACAAGAAATATTTATTTTATCGTAAAAAAGCGTCGGCTGCTTGATGTCAATTGTTGTAAATTGTTGTAAATATTTAATGACAAATATTGGTAAAAGTAGAGAAATGATGAAAATATCTTAAAAAGCACGCCACGCTTTTTTACGATAAAATAAATATTTCTTGTTAATCACTCTATTCTTATTTCAAACTTATTTAAAATTATTTTCGACTTTTTAGTTCACTTTTCTATTAAAACGTGTTATTTAGTTTTTTAAACTATTATTTATTTTCTGCTTTTTAGTTTGGTTTTCTGTTAAAGCGTGTTTTTTAGTTTTTTTAAACTATTAATTATTTTTTCTGTAAACTATAAATTTTGTTTAGCTAATTTTTTTAGTTAAGTGTACAAAACTCTCCAGTTGTTCCTGCCAATAGTCACATGCTTGTCTCAAATTTAAGTCATGTGTATGCCTTTGTACACGCCGTAGTACTTGACACAAAACACTACCGTGTCTCTGAATATGAAAATCGCTAATACTGAAGATCCTGGCATGGATGTTTGTAAATGTATGTTGGCTTGTCTAATGACAAATGTTTCGGCGCATTATAGCCCTCATGTTGCTGACGGCGCCAGATAATCTGAAAACAACCAACCTAAATATCCTGGTAAGGATAATGCGACAAACTTATTGAATTATTGTATTGTCATCGATCCTTGATAACTGTACAAAATTTCAAATTAATCCAACTTTTTGAAGTGGTCGAAAATCGAGTTGAAAAATTCTGTTACATATATAGGTACATACGAAGCTAATAAAAGAGTGTTAAAAACAGTAAAATTAAGAAGCTGATTAACAAAAATTTTGATCGTTTCTAATCTCTTATCGCATCTAGTTTAACATTGCAACATGCTGACATAAACTATTATATTGGGTTGTTTCAAATGCAATAGAGAGATAAGAATTTTTTATTTCGTTATCGCATTTGTTTTGAATTGATTGCGATGCTTTGTGTAGTATTTTAGAGAAAACTCCTTCCTTTCAAGTTTCAAAGAGGTAACATCTCTTGGAAGTTCACTTAGTTTTGTGGAGAAAATCAACCACAAAATGTTCGGGGAGGAACTGCTTTTGGGGCCTTTGGTGCTTCAATTTATCCTTGGACTAACAACTGTACTTCTTCTTTATTGGTATGATGTTCTTTCTACTTTTATTTAGAATTTTTTTGCAGTTATAAGATAACAAGTATATGTTTTGTCATAACAGGGCCCTGCTTTTTAACGCATAACAGAAAATTTGTAAAATAATTACGATTGCATATAGTTAAAAAATTCTACCAAAATTTTATGCTTTTACTTTGTTTTCCATTCGATGTAAAAATGTAACGCTTAAAAACAACGTTTTTACTATAAATCCTTTTTATGAATTATCAACTTTTATGTGCAGTGAAACTTATTTAAGTTATTTTGAGCTCAGATCGACTTGTTATAGTGTTTGACCACTACGAATAAAACTATTGATTCCGTGCAATTCACTAACACATTTCCGCCTCCAAAATTTTATAAAATGTGTTCTCATCGACAATGATTCTATCTGCCAAGTTCCAGTTCGATTGGATGATGGCAAGTGGGTTAATTAATCCTCCAAAACGACAACGATACGTGTGTAAAAGAGTCCTTTTAGTGACACGGACACAAATTGCTTGAATTCGCTGTCATTTACACCGAATCTATCTGCCAAGTTTCAGATCGATTGGATGAGGGCAAGTATGTTAATTATCCCTCCACAGATTTGTCCTCTACAAAGAAGCACACACACAAAATCAAAGTAAATTTAAAGGATTTAAGTAAAATAGCATTGGACAATTCCCAATTTTTTAAAAACGAGTGAAATTAGTTTATATTTAAGAAGAATTTCTTTCTGATTCCAAATAGTCAAACAAAAGTTCTTTATAAAAATCAGTTATTTAAATATAAAGAAAAGAAAATGCCCGAAACCTTCGTCCGATCGCTTTCAGATCAAAACGCTACATTTTAGCTGTGACGTCAAAACTTCCTTCCGTTTGTATGATTATCGTGAGGTTTCTGCCAAATAGTTAGTGTGAGTTTGTTAAACGATTGCTACATCCCTTGCCGGTTGGCGCGATTTGCTAGAAACTTACAAAATTGGTTTCCGCTGCTACATTTCAAGCCAAGGTGTTTCAGATCAAGTGACGTCACATTAGCTTCGAGCTGAATGTGTCGTTTCTCCCGCCAAATCTAATAAGCAAACTTTGGTTGTAATTTTTTTTTTTTTTTTTTTTTTTTTTTTTTTTTTTTTTTTAAGCGCAGTGAGCAGAAATGTTTGTGTTTATGGCCATTTCGAAACATTTAGAATTGCATAAAAAAAAATTAAAATGCTAGAATTGTCCATTGATAACGATGTTCGTGACACTAGAAACTGTTTCTTCAATAAGTTTTGAAGAATTACTTAATCGTTTTCAACCCTCACGCTACGCATCGAGCGATATCCGCGGGCAACGTAGAAGAAGCAAAATTTGCGCAGCCCGCGATTTCCGCGGGGATGCATTTTTTCCGTCTATTTAACTGTGCATCCAGCTCTTTCCCCGTTCATAGTTTCATTTTGACTTTTCTGTGATGATTATTTGTCATTTCAAATCTGGGTTAACAGATTTCGTTAGATGTTCACATTTTTGCGAAATATACAAGCATTTTTTGCAGCATTTTGCGCGCTCTTTTCAAAGCTTAAAGATGTCTGGCAAGAAACGTTTCTCGCAGCGAGAGGGTTAATGAAGCCCGAAACGTCTATGTAGCTGGTTCCAAGTGATCTTAATCCAAATTCAGGTACGAGCAAGGGTCTGAAAAAGTATAAGAGTTTTGAGAAATCGTAATTTTGGTTCAACTTAACTTGGTAACAATGAAAAATTGTCACCATGACAATGATAGTGAAAACACTTTACTTAAGTTGATATAAAAAGAGTTTAAAAAAAAATCCTTAATATCCATTTAATTTTCTGCTGTCAAAGAATACTTTTAATTTGAATTTTTTTTTTTTTTTTTTTTTTTTTTTTTACTATTGGTTTTAAATCAACGCTAATGCTGTGATAAGCTTATGGAATAGCTATGCCCAACTGTTAGTCTTTACGAAAAACATTAAAATAAAACTATTTTATTTTTGTCCCAAGTTAGCCAATAAAAATATGGCAATATGTTCGGAAAATACAGTAGCGTAAATTATCGTTAAAATTAGCTAAATTAGAAAAGTTTCTTACTGCATCTCATCCATATATATTTTCCAACTAACGAACAACTTTCCAACAAGAAAATTCAGTCTATCTTGACACCATTCTTTTTAGAATTCGGTCCTTTTTTTTTTTCTTTTTTTTTTTTTTTGCATTTCTTCACATTTTGGAACATCCTGATTTTTTTTTTTTTTTTTTTTTTAATTATTTTTCTTTTAAATATCTAGAAAAAATGTCTGCTTGTGAGCATAATTCCTGAACAAATTGACCTACGATGTTCAAATTTGGTGAAACACTTTTCAATAACTCTTAGCCGACCAAACGGTATGGTGGTTAGCGTGCTAGCTTCTAGACCGCGAGGTTGCGGGTTCGAGTCCCGTGTTAGGCATGGGTGTTTGTAAATGTATGTTGGCTTGTCTAATGACGAATGTTTCGGCCCTCGTGTTGCTGACGGCCCCAGATAATCTGAAAACAACCAACCAATTACTCTTATATTATCCTTTCTTATAAGTGAAACAAAAGAGAGGGGAAAAGAAGATATTTGAAGTGCTATGGGCAATGAGAGAGAACTCTGTGTTGATGGTATTCGTTTTTACACTTTTTACGCCATTAACAAATTTTTACAGGAACTTCAGAGGTGGTGATGTTTAGAACACCTTAAGAGGCATTACCACAGCGATTTTGATCAAATTCGTTAGAGCCGTTTTTTAGCAATCATTGAAATACATTATTTTTCTCAATGGCAGCTATGGGACGAAAATCCTAATGGTAGTTCTCATGGTCACCACAAACACGTACACCAAAATTGAACATCCTATATAAATTTGTTCGGAAGTTATGCGGACCACAGACAGACATTTTTTCTAGACAACCTTTTTTTAAATCAGGATGTTCCAAAACGTAGATATATGCAAAAAAAATCGCATTTTTTTGACCGAATGCTATACTTTCATTACCCTATGTATACATATGGGTAATTGAAAATGAAAAAGTTATTTTTCAAATTTAAATTTTTAAAAAAGAAAGTTTAATTTTTTTTTCTACAATCCATGCCTATTTTTATCCAATAGATCTTTAAAATAACACCAAAAAAATTTTCAAGTCATTCCATTTATATTTTGTGTAAGGTGGGAATTCCAAAAATCACGGAACTGAGAAAAATGCGTTCGAAACATCGAAGGGGCTATTGCAGCTATGATAAATTCTCCACAAAAAATATAGTTTTGAAGCAAATTGCAGTTATCGGATCAGCTCAAAAACTTGCTAGAATCAGGAAAAGGTTTCAAAGTTTACAATCATGTAAAAAATAGAAAACCGATATTTTTTATAATTTTTTGTTAAAACGAGGGAGTACCAAGTCCTCTTGAAATAACGTCTCTGGTTTTTAGACTACTTGTAACAGAAAATAAAATATGTGCAAATTCCATCCTCTATGTACAAATTAACAAAAATAATCCTTTGTATTTTTAAATCCTTTATGTTAACTTCGATTTTGTGTGTCGATGGTGGGTAAATCTGCGGAGGCCTAATTAACCCCCTTGCCGTCATCCAATCGGGCTGAACCTTGACAGATAGATTCGATGTCGATGACAATGCATCTATCAAATTTTGGGGATGCATTCCCACTAAAAGGTTGCTTTTACGGAATACTAATAAACCTACTTGCCGTCATCCAATCGAGCTAAAATAGCATTTTACAGACCATTGAAGAAACTCTTACGTGTTGCCAATTTTTTTTAATAAATAACTAATAAAATTACTTCAATCAGAATAAATAAAAGATATTTGTATGTGAGTGCATAAATTCAAGTTCATTCTTAATAAATAAAATTTTAAACGTAGTTTGCCACACATTTTTCTAATAGAAATGTTTTGGATATTTAAAATTAGATGCAAACACCAAGCACACGTTGTTTACAGAATCGGCGCTGTGTTAATGAATTTAAAAATTGACAATGCATAATATTAAGGATTTATTTTAAAAACTTCTTTTTTATGGGTTGTGTTACTAAACACTGACTTTAAATGCATTTTCTCACAGGTTCTCGACAAAAAATCACGATTATTGGGAGAAAAGAGGCATTCCGTATTCCAAGCCACTCCCTATCGTAGGATCTTTATTTGAGAGCTTTACCAATGTTCGTACTATTGCTTTTATTATATTATCCTTCACGAACCGTAATGAATCAATCCTGAAGTATTTAAGGGGAGTTGATAACCTGAACTTTATAAAAAAAATATTTTGAGTTTATTATGGTTTATTAAAATTTAAATTCGTCCCTTTAAAATGATACCTCATTTGTAACAATACCTCATTTAGAAGTATTTTTAATAATTTTTTCAAGATAAAATTATGAACAATTAGTGTAAGTAAGCTTTTCTTTAAAATGCGTTTATCTCAAAACGACATTTTTTATTACTCATGTACCTTTTTCTTAGAAAATACTTGAGATAGAAGCCCAATTCTTTTTTTATCACATTTAGCAGACACTTGTTATTCTACTGAAGTTGGTTTTAATTATAATGCAATTTACTTTTTTTTTTTAAATGAATTATCGTGTAAGTCGCTCACATTTATTAAAAATCACAAGGTTTTTTTTTTTTTTTTTTTTTTTTTTTTTTTTTTTTGACGAAATAAGCCAGAACAAAAAATGTTTTAAAAATAATAACAAAACCTTACTTCAGTAAATACAGATACTTAAAATGAATATGTGATAAAAATTTTAGGTAGATAGCTTGAACAGTTTCTGAGAAAAAGGTACATGAGTAATGAAAAAAATAGCTGTGAGAAAAACGCATTTTAAAGAAAACGTAACTTACACTTATAGTTCAAAATTTTGTCTTCGAAAAATTATTAAAAATACTTCTAAATGTGGTATTATTACACGAGCTTATCATTTTAAAGGGAAAAAGTCAAATTTTCATGTACAACAATAAACTCAAAATTGATTTATTATAAATTTTTGGGTACCAACTCTCCTTAAATATACACAAATATTAACATTAATGAAAACTTAAATACTAATAATAATGAAAATGGAAATATTTGTTGATACATCCTGATATGTTTTAATGACTTTTCTATTTTTCCCACTCATGTGCAAAGTATGAAGTTATACTTTTTATATCTATTGTAGCACTTTCATGAAATAGAACTGAAGAGGTATTTAAAACTTGGACCCATTTATGGGTAAGTACGTAATTTGAAATTATTAAACTGAATTTGCATTCATTCCAAAAGATAATAGAAGTACATTTCATCAAATCTTACTTCAGAAACACATATTTTATAGAAAGATTTTTGGTCAATACCGAGTTTCATAAGCTAGTAAGTTGTATACATTAGAGGTCGGCGATATATCGATACGACGATATTTTTATCGATATTTTTTTCAATATATCAATAGTAAAAATATCAATAAAAGTCACCGATATATCGATATTTTCAAACATTTTTAGTTTTTTGATGATCGTTTTATAGTTCCATGTGTTTTTATTTTTTTTATTTTCTTTATTCTCTTTTCAAAAACTTCAAAACTAAGGTTTGGACTTGGCTGAAAGACAGCTAAAATAGCATCCTAACAAAAAAAAAAAAAAACATGATGTAATAGAAAGATAAGATCCTTTATTAGTAGTCATTAACTTAGCTCAGTTTCTATTGCCAGCGTGTGCGTGGAATTTGCATCTAATTTTAAATATTAAAAACATCTCTAACAGCAAGATATGCGGTAAACTACTTTTCAAAATTTCTTCTTTAAAAATAAATGTGAATTTATGCATTGACATCGAAATTTTTTTTATTTATTCTGATTGATAATATAATTCATTTATTAAAACAATTTTTATAATTTATTTATTGAAACAATTTTTATAATTTATTTATTGAAACAATTTTTATAATTTATTTATTCAAACAATTTTGGCATGAATTCATGAAAAGTAGAAATTTGCCCCAAAAAACTCTAGAAAAAAAAAATCATGTATCGATATTTTTTTTCTATGCAACGATATAGCATCGATATTTATTTTGATGGATATTTCCTACCTCTAGTGTACATATCAAAATAAACTTTCCGTCCCTGACTGGCACAAAAGCAATACAAGATAAAGGCCTCTTTCACACGAGGCGACTAGTTTATTCAACTAGTTTATCTGGCGTGTGATTAGGAGTGTAGCCATTGAGAAAATGATAGGGAATCGCCTGAACCCTTTCACACGCAGTCAACTTGTCCTCCCAGGCGGTTTGTTTGCAGGCACAAGGGCCGCTGACGTTCTCGTCCTAACTAGTTGACTTAACATCGTACTGACCTCCCGTTGGGAAGAGAAGTTGATTCCACAAGTTGCCTCTTGTGAAAGTGCCAAGTCAACTAGTTGAGAGTTTACCACGCAACTTAGTTGAATCAACTAAACCTCCTCGTGTGAAAGAGGCCAAATGTTATTTTTAGCAAACTTTTAGTTTGTTGGGAGCTTCAGACTGTCTATTTCTGCCACATTTAACACAGCCATATTAGTCCGAGAAGCGACTCCAATTTTTGGACCTCATCGAACATCATTCTGAATTTTTTATGGAAATTGGAGAAAAGTTATTAGATTACGAATACACTGGTCTGCCGTGGCAAAAATGGCCAAAACTGATCAAAAATCGACTTGGTATGAGTTGAACTAAAATCCGATTGCCAAATAAGTCATAACTTACCAAAAAGTGAACAAACTTTTCCGTCTGGTAACCCACTGCATTTTGATTTTCAATAAGAAAAAGCGCAAACCATTTCTGGTCTCTGGCTCGGAAAACTTTTATTTTTTAAAAGTAAGCCAAATTGGAGACATTAGATACATTATCAGTGACGTAATGTTTATTGCCAACTTGGCACCCTTTTAATAGATGCAAGTAGACCGTCGCCAGATATCTGAATCATCTGCAACCTTCATAATTGAAAATTAAAGAGTGAGGGTTACTAAATAAAATAAAAAAATGCTCATTATTTGGCAAATTATGGCGCATTTGGCAATCGAATTTTAGTTCAACTTATTCCAAGTTGATTTTTGATCAGTTTCGTCCATTTTTGCCACGGCAGACCAGTAGATTCCTAATCTACTCACTTTTCTCTAATTTCTATAAAAAATTCAGAATGATGTTCGATGGGGTCTAAAAATTGCAGTCGCCTCTCAGTCTATATACGTCTCGTAATTTGGAGCATCTAGAAGAATACGAGATAGAAATCTTCTAGTGTAAACCTCTCTCTTTCCAACCCCACCACATCAACGAGAGGATATTGAGGCCACGACATATTTAATGTGCACTATTTGGCAGAAACCTCACGATAACCATAGAACCGAAAGGATGTTGTGACGTCATAACTATAGCGGATCGTTTTGATCGTACAAAGTTTTCGGACATTTTATTTTTTTATATTTAAATAATTTTTTAAGGAACTTTTGTTTGAATATTTGGAATCGGAAAGAAATTCTTTATAAATATAAACTAATTTCACTCGTTTTCAAAAAATGCGGAAATTGTCCATTGGAGAAAAGCTTTTTCCATTCTTAGCCGTTGATATTACACCTAAGTTATAATTATACAACTAAGCTACTTAGGAAGATTAGTGTAAGAGTTGCACTGGTCACTGACTCCCTGGCTCTGCAAGTGAAAGAATTTTTTCCGATCATAGTCGAAATTCTTTCCTGTTGCCAAAATTGTTTTAATCAGAATAAATAATAATAATTGAACGTGAGTGCATAAATTCATCATGGAGGGAATTCCAGTCAGTTCAGCGCTCCAATGCATTGTAAAGCTGGGCGTCCATTATCGCTAAGCAGAGCATAGCCGATCAGAGCGGAGTGGATTAGAGCCAATTACAACGCTGTCAACGTCCATTGTAGCTCGAGGCTCGTGCTATAGTAGACATTGGCAGCCTTGTAAATGGCTCTAATCCACTCCGCTCTGATCTGCTCTGCTCAAAGCTAGTGGACACCAAGCTTTAAGCTTGGCGTCCACTATCGCTAAGCAGAGCAGATCAAATCAGAGCGGAGTGGATTAGAGCCAATTACAAGGCTGCCAACGTCCATTGTAGGTCGAGGCTTGTGCTATAGTAGACAATGACAGCCCTGTAATTGGCTTTAATCCACTCCGCTCTGATCTGTTCTGCTTAGCGATAGTGGACGCCAAGCTTTAAGCTAGGCGTCCACTATCGCTGAGCTGAGGAGAGCGGAGTGGACTAGAGCCAATAACAAGGCTGCCAACGTCTACTATAGCACGAGCCTCGTGCTACAATGGACGTTGACAGCTTTGTAATTGGCTCTAATGCACTCCGCTCTGCTCGACACTGCTCAACGATAGTGGACGCCAAGCTTAACGCTGTAAGTGAAAGAATTTTTAAGCCGGATTTACACGCTACCAGTCGAGTCTCCAGTTTAGATCGCCAGTTCTGTGACGTCAGCTAAGCAACCTTTGCGCTGTCTATCGGTGATCACGGGAGAGCGCGCGTGATTGGTTGATCGGAGTCGCCGGCGCCAGTAAATAGAACATTTTTGGTTTACTGGAACCAGTAGCCTGGTGACGTCACTGGCTGGCGATCTAAACTAGAACCTTGACTGTTAGCGTGTAAAGCTAGATTTACAAGCTACCAATCGAGGTTCCAGTTTACATCACCAGTCAGTGACGTCATATGACATCACCAGGCTATTGGTTCCAATAAACCAAACATTTTCTATTTACTCCGATCAACCAATCACTTGCGCTCTCCCGTGATCACCGATAGACGGCGCAACGGTTGCCTAGCTGACGTCACTGAACTGGCGATCTGAACTGGAGGCACGACTGGTAGCGTGTAAATCATTCTTAATCCGGCTTTACTGATCATTGTTGGAACTCTTTTCTGTTGCCATTATTTAATCAAAATAAATTAAATAATCGTTTTAATCAGAATGAATCAAATGCAGTTTTGACTTGAATGCATAAATTCAATTAATTTGTAATAAATAAATTTTTAAACTTAGTTTGTCACTCACTTTGCTGTTAAGGATGTTTTTAATATTTAAAATTAGTCTCAAACTCTAAGCACACACTGGCATGTTAATGAATAGCAAGATAATCCGTTTGATTAATGTTAACTCTCAAATCATTTATACAGCCGATTATGTAATCAGAGAAGATCCAAATGATAAGCTCAAATTCCCTGCTGAATTCCCACGCAATATAGTTTCCTTCAAAATGTTCTTCATTAAAAAAAAATTGTCAAATATTTTTTATCAGTTCATGTATATACAGCGTGTCCCCGTATAACCTGGCCGACCTTTATTTTTGACACCGTTGGTCCTAGATGCATTGTCCCAATTGAAGAAATGTTTTAAATTGTTAAAATATTTTTGCTGAATAGTTTTTAAATTAGGAAAGGGGTTGGTATAAAAATTACGGATTGTAAATTTTTATATGGTCCCCAGTTCCCTTAACTCATATTTAGGAAAATGTTACCTATAAAAAAACATTTCCAACAAAAAAAAAAATTGAAATTTGTTCGACCAATATTCATGGAGATATGAAAAATGGAATTTAGTGACTTATACCACTTTACACCCGTGGTCATTATCATATTTTAAGGGGATATACACAAAATGAAATACAGAGAAAAAGCAATTGCGTTTGGAAAATTATTCTGTAATCTAAATAGGCGAGAGATTACAATATGCAATTAAATTTCCAAATGCCTAATTTCCAATGGTAAATTTGCAAAAATTTCCAAGTTTTTAAATGTTGTAAAGCGTTTGCGAGAAACGGATAGCATAGGAAGACGTCCTCGATTCGAAAATTCAAGAGTTGTAATTTGGGCTATAGTGTTTCTTTCCCTTATTCAGTGTCAAGGACATTAGTGAAGCATGTGGATACTCAAATACCCATACGTGGAGAGTCTTAAATCGACACTGTGCACATCCTTATCGCACGCGATTGGTGGAAGAGTTTTTGCCCAGGGATGAAAATAGACGGTTTGATTCCTGCAATTTTCTCATAAACAAGCTAGAATTGGATTCATAGTTGCACGTTTTCAAGAACTGGGGTAGTAAATAGGCAAAACACATACTTTTGGTCCCTGCAAAATCCCCATGTAATCCGACCAAACAAGCATCAAGTGCGATGTTAACGTTTGGTGTGGCATATGGAAAGTAGCGTTAGTAGGACCTTTCTCTTTTACTGATATATTAACAAGTAAAAAGTATGCGAACCTGTTACAGGGACCTTTATCTGACTTTCTGGATGAATATGTCGTGTTAGCAAACCTTAAAAAGATGTGGTTTCAACAGGATGATGCACCACCCACAAGCAGCTTCCTGCCGAACAATACTACACAACATGTTTCAAGACAACATTATGGGCTATTGTGGTCAGGTAGAATCGTCTCCTTGATCACCAGATCTAAATCCTTTAGAATTCTTTCTTTGGGGATTTTTGAAAAGCAAGATATATGAAAAAGAATCTACGAATCTATTAGATATGCAGAATCGAATTTTATCCGCTGCCATGTGTATTACGCCTTTAATGCTGAAAAATATTGAAGATGAATTTGAATGACGTGTGCGCTTAGGTATTTTAGTCGAAGGAAAACACTTCCAGCATATGTAATTAAGAAAGAGGTTATTTATCCTTTTCACTTTGTTTATTTCTCTCACCTTTTATTTTTGTTTGTGTAACAAAAAACGCTGTTTCTGATTATGTTATTATTTAAAATTACTTAATTAAAATTGTTTATAAGTTTGTTTGCTGTTGCGTTGTATAATTTGTAACTTTTTTTTTTCAAATCAGTTTCTAGTCAAAAATTATAATGTTTTAGGCGATGAACAACAACTTCTTTGCCATAGTCAAACCTATTCTAGAAGCTCGCTGTTATTCCGATAAGACGATATTTCCTCATTTCAATTTATGTACGGACCCCCCAAATAGCGTTAAAACTTTAAACTCCAATAACACAGTGGCTATTGGTCGAACGAATTTCAATTTTTTTTTATTAGAAATGTTTTTTTCATGGGTGACATTTTTCTAAATATGAGTTGGGGGAACTGGGGACCGTATAAAAATTTACAATCCGTAATTTTTATACCAACCCCTTTGCTAACTTAAAAACTATTCAGTTCAAATATTTTAACAATTTAAAACATTTCTTCAATTGGGACTATGCATCTAAGACCAACGGTGTCGAAAATAAAGGTCGGCCAGGTTATACAGGGACACGCTGTATATATCAGAAATAGTTTTCTCTGTTTTCGTCTGACTCACGGGCAGATGATATAAATCTATATTTGACCTAGTTAAAATAATTATTTTTCCATATAACTTTGTCACCAAGTAATATGATATAAAATAAAACATAACTATTAGATTCATCTTAATTTTATAATTCTTATCTGTTTACGAGTAGAAAAAAGAGCCCAAATGTCCCGTACGTCTGCCAGAGAATTGCCCATGTTCATCATTTTTCAACGGATGCCTTACAACTTTCTATTATCTATAGTTTTTAAAGCTATATTGCAATGATAATATTTTGCAAAGTTAAAAGATGATAATAACTATCAACACAATTAAAATCATAACTATGGATATATTATAAATTGTGCATAAAATATAAAATATTCATTTTCCGTATAACATTATCTCAACTTTCCAGACACTTTGAATCGACTCGGCCAGTACTGTCTGTGGCAGACACAACTTTGCTCCGAGATATACTAGTCAAGGATTTCCAATATTTCACTGGTAGACGAGTAAGTTACTGGTAGTAGATAATCATATTTAAGGACAACACTTCCAAAATAAGAAATGTAGGCTTTATGTTTTTCATGTTAGCAATTTCCAATGCTTTCTTTTATTTCATGTCATGAAGCACTGATAATTCATTAAACTCTGCACATTCTCCTTAATCTACAGAATGACAGTGAATCCTTTATCAAGTTATTACTTTTTAGTATAAAACTAGGGGTGTGGAACATCGCACAACTTTCAATTACACTTTAATACTGATGTGGATTTGTGTCATTTACCGTTTTTAAATTTCCATCATTAGTTTAGAAAAAATGGCCAGTTAGGCGATATTTTTTGTGATAATTATAATATAGGACTTAAAAAAAAAAAATTCGCCAAACTGGAAATTTTGGTGATATACTTTTCGATAATTCTTATATTATCCTTTCTTATAAGTGAAACTGAGAGGGGGAGAAAAAACGATCGTTTATAAGCTATGTTCAAGCAAAGAGAACTCTGTGTTAAAGGCATTCGTTTTTCCACTTTTTACGCCATTGAAGCATTTTTACGGGTATTTCGGAAGTGGACCTTAAGAGGCATTAGCACAGCGATATTTATCAAAATCGTTAGAGCCATTTTTTAGCAATCATTGAAAAACATGATTTTTTCAATGGCAGCTACCTTATGCGCATGCGCGATTTTCACGAAAACTGTAATGATAGGTCCTTGGGCCATCACCAACCTGCTCACCAAATTTGAACATCATAGGTCAATTTGTTCGGGAGTTATGCTGAGCACGTACACACAGACATACATTTTTTCTAGATCACTTTTTCGAGATCAGGATGATCCAAAACGTGTAGAAATGCAAAAAAATCCAAATTTTTTTTTACCTAATCTAATACTTTAATTACCCTATGTATTACATATGGGTAATTGAAAGTAAAAAACTCTGAAATATTATAAAAGGTGTTTTATGCATTTTAAACACTGACTTTATATTAACTTAACTAATCGTTATATAATCGAAGACTTAACAAATAGTTATAGTACAAGGCCATTCGTCCATTATTTCCTCATCATTATTTCACAAACCATCTTTCTGCTAGTATAAAACCATATTTTCAATAAACGGCAACGATCAAAAGAGAAACTAGCTACTAGAAGTTAAACCATCACCTGTAAAATTACATGATATCTTTTATTAGATTGGTTGGTTGTATTCAGATTATCTGGCGCCGTCAGCAACACGAGGGCTATAATGCGCCGGAACATTCATCATTATACATGCCAACATACATTTACAAACACCCATGCCAACACGGGACTCGAACCCGCAACCTCACGGTCTAGAAGCTAGCACGCTAACCACTATACCGTTTGGTCTATCTTTTATTAGAAGTTAATTCTTTGAATAATTTGCTTGCTTCCCACAAAAATAAATTCATAAAGGAGTACATATATCACGAGTCGACATTTTTATCATGAATGTTGTAGATTTTTCACACTATCTAGTATCAATAATTTTTTTATTATGCAACATATGTCACTCTCAAAACTAAGGTTAAAGGTATGATAAGATATTATTGTTTTTTATTTGTTTTCATCGCGAAATTTCATTCCATGATTGATATTCGTCGGTGACTATTTTCAGTAGAGAGTGCTTTGTTTGAAAAAAAAATTCTTATCTCCCAAAAAAACAATTAATTATTGCAAAAATAATCAACCATAAAAGTTCTGAAACCTAAGGACTGCTACGGCGTTTCATTTCCTCGGGTATACAGGGTGGTTATAAAGAAACTTTGTCGATATAAGGACCTTTAGCTTTCGTTCCGTTCAACAGCTCTAGATGAGATTTCAGATATAGTTATTCAGAGGTATGAGCTCGAGATTCTGTGAATGGCAATCAAATGGCGCTCACGGTTACAGTTATAATTACAGAAACTCGAAATTTTTGAATGGCAACACCTACTTTTTCCTATCGCAAAATGCTCAGCGCATGCGAAAACCCTAAAGAGCGTTGGAACGGTTAGTATATCACAAAAAACGAATTCGTTATGCAAGCACAAAAAACAGGTAAACAACTGAATAACTGCCGAGGGGCGTTCTATGATTGGTGTCTTGCCTCTGCAGTTTTTTTTTTTTTTTTTTTCCCCTTGTGACTGTATAATGTGTCCTTTTTTTGTGATACACTTACCGTTCCAATGCTCTTTATGGTTTTCGTGACTTATGGTCGCGCATTTTGCGACAAGAAAAAGTAAATGTCGTCATTCCAAAATTTCAAGTTTCTACAACTATAACCGTATGCACCTTTTTTTGCCATTCTCAGAATCTCAAGCTCATACCTCAGGATAATTATACCTAAATTCTCAACTCGATCAGTTGAAAGGAACGGCCGCTAGAGGTCCATACATCGGAAAAATTTCTTTTTAACCACCCTGTACTTTTAACATGTAGAGCATGGTGATAATTAGGATTAATGGAAAAGACAATCATATCACAATGAATTTTGAGTTTATATCGATGTAATCTACTGCTCTCTAACTACAACTTCTGGATAGTATATTCTTAATTATTGAATTGAAGCTAAAGAAGGCTAACAACCACTATATAGATCTACATTAACAACTTCCTCATATCAGTTAGATTGTGTTTGTAAGAATAGGCAACCAATTACTAAGCCTGTATATGAAGGAAAAGTATTCAGTTGGCTTCATCTGCTTGCGGAGCAGAAACTGGTTTATAAGCTACACAGAAGTTGTAATTAGACATCAGTGAAATAATCTCGTTTCAGTTAAACATTTTAAGTAAAAGTGTGTATTGAATCACAGACTGTATGTATTTGAAGTTGGCTGAAAATTGTTTGCAAGTTCAACTCAACTTGAATCTGACTTAGCCTTTTTTCTACATCCAAGTCCATGTAATTTGTGATTCTGTGTACATTTAATGAAGAATTTTTAGTTACGTCACTGGAATAGTTAAAGTGCGATTTAAACCGAGGTTATTTTTTTAATCTAGCAAGCCAAGTACTGATTTTTTTGTACAGGATTCTTTACAACTCTTCCAATTTAATTCATCAAGGGAAAAGTTAATGCAGTTCATCAAGTTAAGTTGAAACTTAAAACTTATTGCGGCCTTTTTCCAAAAATTTTATAAGAAATTAATTGCGCAATCATTTTTGTTACTAAACACTAACAAAATGGCTACATTTTTACTTTACTTTCAATTACCCATAAAAAAAAAATCGATTTTTTTTTTTTTTTTTTTTTTTTTTTTTTTCATTTTGCATTTTTTCACCTTCTAAACAAACATTGCCGACCAAACGGTATAGTGGTTAGCGTGCTGGCATCTAGACCGCGAGGTTGCGAGTTCGAGTCCCGTGTTAGGCATGGGTGTTTGTAAATGTATGTTGGCTTGTCTAATGACGAATGTTTCGGCGCATTATAGCCCTCGTGTTGCTGACGGCGCCAGATAATCTGAATACAACCAATCTAAACAAACATCTGTCTCGGTTTACAGCACACCTCCCGAATAAATTGACCTACAGTGTTCAAATTTGATCTACGGCTTAGTGGTAGCCATGGGACTTACCATTAAGGTTTTCGTCAAAATTTCTCATACGCAGCAGGTTCAAATCCCGAAAAATTACGAAAGAATCATGTTTTTCTGCAATTACTGAAAAACGGCTCAAACAATTTGGATTAAAATTGCTGTGCTAATTGCCCTTGACGTCTTCTAAACCTCCTAAATTCCCATAGAAATTCGACAAAAGCGTAAAAAGTTGAAAAACAAGTGCCTTTAACACAGAGTTCTCTGGTCCTTAAGCATGGCCCATCAACGATTTATTTGTCTCATGCTCACGCTCAAAACAGGATACTGTAATACTTATCTAATAACAAGATTGTTGTTTTTTTCTCATGTAAAAACTATTAGCAAATATATCGTCAAACTGGTCCTTTTTATTTAAAGGAGTGAAAACATGAAGACGGTATATAACATCACATCAAATTTGAATGCAATGGTCAGTATTATAATATAATTGAAAGTTGTGAATGTTCCACACCCCAGGTGGCTCAATTCTTAGAAAGCCTTTTTCCCATTTTAACACGCTTTTATTAGTTTCACCTGTATGCTTGTAACTGACTCTTTTGGGCTCGATTTTGCCCTATTTAGAGCGATCAGATTTGATTCAAACTTTGCACACTTGTCAAAGACCGATGACAGTACAATAATTCAATAAGTTTGTCGCTCTATCACAAGGATTAGCTCGTGTTACACATGCGCAGTTAAATTCCAACCAACCAACCTTCTCCGGAATCGAACTCTGGTGTGCCGTTACCCGTTACAATCCCAGTAATCGCAGAACCTATCATCGACAATCGATAAAGCAGGCATTTGAAAGATTTGTCATGGACACGACGGTTATACAAAGAGTGTTTTTTTAGTCGCATTATCCTTACCAGTATCTTCAGAATTAGTGATTTTTCATATTCAGAGACACGGTAGTGTTTTGTGCCAAGTAATACGGCGTGTACTAAGGCATACACATGACTTAAATTTGAAACATGCATGTGACTATTGGCAGGAGCAACTGGAGAGTTTTGTACACTTAACTAAAAAAAATTTATAGTTTACAGAAAAAATAATTAATAGCTTAAAAAACACGCTTTAATAGAAAAAAAAACTAAAAAGTAGAAAATAATTAATAGTTTAAAAAACTAAAAACCACGCTTTAATAGAAAAGTGAAATAAATAGTAGAAAATAATTTTAAATAAGTTTGAAATATGAATAGATTGATTAACAAGAAATATTTATTTTATCGTAAAAAAGCGAGGGGTGCTTGATGTCAATTGTTGTAAATATTTAATGACAGATATTGGTAAAAGTAAAGCCATTATGAAAATATCGTAAAAAGCACCCCACGCTTTTTTACGATAAAATAAATATTTCTTGTTAATCACTCTATCCTTATTTCAAACTTATTTAAAATTATTTTCTACCTTTTAGTTCACTTTTCTATTAAAGCATGGTTTTTAGTTTTTTAAACTATTAATTATTTTCTACTTTTTAGTTTGGTTTTCTATTAAAGCGTGTTTTTTAGTTTTTTAATTTAAATTACCATTTCTAATTAATCGACTTACCTGAAAAATAGCTATTTCATACAAAAAAATATATGTTCAATTTAGCAGTCATACATAAAATATCGATGTTTAGCAGTTTAGTTATTAACTGTAAAAACATGCTATTTTTAGTAACTGCCATAATCCATCTAATTTTGTTATTATTTCTAGGTGTTCACTACTGGTGACGTCATAACGGACAACATGGTGTCTAACTTGCAGGGAGAGGATTGGAAAAGAGTGAGGAGCATAATCACACCAACATTCACCACTGGCAAGATAAAGAGGGTAACTACTGGTCTTGTTTCTGCTGATAACAGTTTTTGGTACTTACCTATTATACCCTTGACTGTTAGCGAACTTTTCTAGTGTCAAAAAAGTTCAAACTGCCTAGCCTCCTAGGAGGTCTGGTTCAGCTCGTACAAGCATCAGGGCCTTCCGTTGAAAGGCATCAGCTGCACAATGGACCGTGTTTAGGACCAGACCTATCGTTTTAATAGATAAAGGGAATCCGTTTGACGAACCTTTTGTCTTGCCCCACGGTCGAAATGATAATACGGAAGTTTCCAGGTTTTATTAAAAAAATATATTTTTTACAATAATTGCACCAATCTATGACAGATTTAATTATAGTGACCAATTTTAAGTGTAATTAAAAGTTGTGAGATGTTCCACACTCCTAATTTACAATTACTTAACTCATGGAGTAGAAAACCTTCTCTTGTACATTCACAACATTTAGCACTTATGAATCTTTTCTTACAATATCTGTAATAAAAAATTCCCGCATTTTTTTTTTTTTTTTTTTTTATTCAATTCTAAATGTTTCGAAAAGACCATAAACAGAAAATTTTCTGCTCAATGCGCTTTTTCTTGTTTTTAATTTGCAATCAAAGTCCCAATTTACAAACACGTTGGCGAGAAAACGATTCATTCGGCTTGAATTGAATATGACGTGAAGACCAAACATTTTGACTTGAAATGCGGCAGCGGAAACCAGTTTTGCAATTATCTCGCAAATCGCGCCAACCTGAACGGGATATGGCAATGGTCTACCAACGCCAAATATTTCAACACCAACTATGTGGCAGAAATATCACGCTAACCATAGAAACGAAAAGAAGCTTTGACGTCTCAGAATTTGTTGAGTGTTTTAATCGGACTGGTTCCACGCCAAATTATGTAAACTTGTCATTAAAAAAATGGCGGGGCAGCCATTTTTGGCAAAAATCACCTTGGCGCAGAATCTTTACCGGACTTGGGTGTTGACAAAGGCCCCCTTTAACGAAAAAATACCGATATTTTCCCACCAAACTTTTTATTCCTAGCACAACAAAACCATTCAAGTTAATTAAAGCAGGGAATCTTGCCTATTGGCTTTTACTCCACGAGTTTCCGCAGATATAAAATCCATATTCTTGCTGAAATAGACAGCCATCATTGTCGAGTCAATTTTTGGCAAATTGGCCAGTTGGCCTCTTACAAAACCAGGTTCCCTTTTTGCAATTAATTAGAAAACAAATACCTACAAAATAGGCGATCAAAAATATTTGAAAAAAGGCAACTACTAAGTAGAAACTACAGAGTGTATAGCTGACATTTTGTGGTAGAAACCTCACCATAACAAACGGAGCGAAGAGATTACGTCACCGAACCTTTTGGAGCTCTTGACGTCATACTCAAATTCGATCCGTTTTGAGCGGATCGCAATTTGAGGGTTTTTTGCGCATTTTCTTTTCTTAATATTTAAATAACTAATTTTTTTAAAAGAACTTTTGTTTAAACGTTTGGAATCAGAAAGAAATTCTTCATAAATATAAACAAGTTTCACTCGTTTTAGGCTCCCTATATCCTAGGCGGTAGAGTATCGAGCTCGTAACCGGAGGGTTGTGGGTTCGGGCCTCGGTTCGCCAAATATCGGTGTGTACCTAATGGGGGCTGATGCACATTAAATCTGTCGTGGCCTCAATGTCCTCTCTTTGGTGTGGTGGGGTCGGAGAGAGGGGTTTACACTAGAAGATTTCGATCTCGTATTCTTCTAGATGCTCAAAATTACGAGACGTATTTGGCTGTGTTAAGTACTTTATAAGTGGCAGAAATAGACAGTCGGTGGTTTCAAAACAAAACAAACAAAAACAAAACTCGTTTTTAAAAAATGCAGGAATTTTCCATTGGACAGATCTCAATTCAAGCTCCACAAAAAAGACCTCGTCGATTGTCGTAAGCTGTTTTAATTTTGATGTGCCGCTAAGAATTTCGCCATGATTAGAATAACGTAGAATTTCGTCATAGTTTTGTCGAGCATTCATTTGGCTGTGTTGATAATAGTCTTATTCACAATACTTAAATCCTATGTATTTTTCTCTTGTAGATGTTGAGCATTTTCAAAGATTGCTCAAGAACGCTTGTCGAGAATTTCAGAAGTGCAGCCAAACAGGGAAAGTCTGTGGACGCTAAAAGGTAAATGACTTCATTTAGCGAGGGAACAGAGCTTAACTTTAGCTGTATTTCTGACATGTTTACTATCTATTATTGAAATACTGATGAACAGAATTGATACAGTTTGTCGCTGTTATTTATGTATTGTTTATTAATCAGCGTCCATGAGTGTTATTCTAACTAAAATGTTATTTTGCTCGATTTTCTTTTAGATAAATATTAAAGCTCAGAATTATTTCAATGTTTTTTACAGCAAAGATAACTTAAAGCGATTTTCTGCCCTGACTTATTGGCAATGCGCATGTACCAAATTCTTAAATACATACAAATGGCCGATCAAATGGTATAGTAGTTAGCATGCTAGCTTCTAGACCGCGAGGTTGCGGGTTCGAGTCCCGTGTAAGGCATGGGTGTTTGTAAATGTTTGTTGGCTTGTCTAATGACGAATGTTTCGGCGCATTATAGCCCTCGTGTTGCTGACGGCGCCAGATAATCTGAAAACAACCAACTTAAATACATACGCAAATGGTATAGGGGTTAGCGTGCTAGCTTCTAGACCGTGAGGTTGCGAGTTCGAGTCCCGTGTTAGGCATGGGTGTTTGCAAGTGTATGTTGGCTTGTCTAATGACGAATGTTTCGGCGCATTATAGCCATCGTGTTGCTGACGGCGCCAGATAATCTGAATGCAACCAACTTAAATACATACTTGATTTTAAATTAAAAATAAGTTTAGCATCAAATACAAATTAGGTTGTAATTTTTTTTTAATTCCTTAACGTTCAGTGTGTATTTTTAACATTATCTAAATAGTGGAACTTCTTGAATAGTACCCATTCCCAGCACAATTCTGAAATTCAGTTGTAAATTTTGACCTTAGGCAGTCTTGTATAGGCTTCTCACGGGCGAGTAACTCCCATCTGATGGCTGTAGGTTTAGAGATCTGGCCTTGCATGCCAAAGCTTCCGGATTCGAATCCTGGGTTAGGCATGGATGTTTGTTATGGTTCGGAATCCACGTTAAGCTGTAGATCCCGGCCTGATTAGCCATCATTGTGCATAAATATAGGTCTTTGAGCGTACAAACCAACCACTTGAGAGTGACAACTCAATCTGGGCAATTCTCTGATGTAAGCACGAGACTAGCTATTTTTTCTTTTCATAAACAAATTGGAATTCTAAAATTAAGATGTATCTAGCAATTATGTTTTCATTTTATATCATATTACTTGGGGACAAAGTTATATGGAAAAATAATTATTTTAACTAGGTCAAATATGCATTTTTATCATCTGACGCATGGGACATGGACGTGTCCCGTGCGTCAGACGATATAAATGCATATTTGACCTATACTAAACTTCAACTTAACTAGACATCACTTAGACGGTAGATCGTGACAGTGCTCATAGGTATTTAATCCATTTTGGCGGAGTGAAGACATAATTCTCGCCAAACCTTAGAGCCTTTTGTTCTCTACAGGGTTGAGGTTTGGCGAACATTATGCTTTCAAGCCGCCAGAATGGATTAAATACCTATGAGCACTGTCACGATCTACCGTCTAAGTGATGTCTAGTTAAGTTGAAGTTTAGTATAGTTAAAATAATTATTTTTCCATATAACTTTGTCACCAAGTAATATGATATAAAATGAAAACATAATTGCTAGATACATCTTAATTTTATAATTCTTATTTGTATACGAGTAGAAAAAAAAGAGCCAAAATGTTCCGTGCGTCAGCCAGAACATTGCCCCTCTTTTACTTCCTTCTGTTATTCAGATAGTTCTATAAATTTCTACAGAAAGCAAAACATTTCGTAAAATATCTGCGTTCCATGGTGCTCTAAGGTGCTGTAACTTGTTCTCTCCTTGCAGGGTCTACGGGGCCTTCACCATGGACATCATCGCCAGTTCCGCCTTCTCCACCAAAATCGACTCCCACAACGATCCGGACAATATGTTCGTCAAAGTGGCCAGATCCATCTTCACGAGGAACGTCAACTGGCGATTCGTATTGTTCAGTGAGTAAACCACTGTTATTTCAATTACAAAGTAAAAGAACAGTTTAGGGAATTTGAAATAGATTTTAAGAATAAACTAATTTAAATGAAACGAATGGAAGCCTCTTAACCCCTTGACATATAATGACCTCTCAGAGATGTCATTCATTTCACGTGAAATTGTATACTTAAACGTTTCCGAGACGTCAAGAACTGTCTTCGGTGAACACCGGGCAGTATATTATTAGATTACTTGTTTCGGTCGTTTTGTTTATAGACTGAGAGGCGACTGCAATTTTTGGACCTCATCCAACATTATTCTGAATTTTTTATAAAAATTGGAGAAAAGTGAGCAGATTACGAATCCACTGGTCTGCGTGACAAAAATGGACGAAACTGGTCAAAAATCGACTTTTAATAAGTGGAGATAAATCCAATTGCCAAATGCGCCATAACTTGCCAAATAATGAACATTTTTTTTTATTTGGTGACCCTCACTGTTTATTTTTCAATTAAGAAGGCTGCAGACGATTCGGATGTGTGGCGATGGCTTACTTGCATCTTTCACAAATGAGCCAAATTGGCAATAAGCATTACGTCACTGATGTCGCCAATTTGGCTTACTTTTAAAGATACAAGTTTTCCGAGCCAGAGATCAGAAATCGTTTCCGCTTTTTCTCATTGAAAATCAAAATGCAGTGGGTTGCCAGGCGAAAAAGTTTGTGTTCTCTTTTTGGCAAGTTATGACAGATTTGGCAATTTTTTTAAAATCCCGGGCAGTACAAGTGCACCCCTTTGCTCCTTCCTGGCGGCACACATGAAAACTGACTTTGGATTAGTAGAATTAAATCCGATTACTAAATATGTCATAACTTGCCAAATAACGAGCATTCTTCTTTATTTGGTTTATAGCCCTCGTGTTGCTGACGGCGCCAGATAATCTGAATCTGAAATCTTCTTTATTTGGTAACCCACCGTCCTTTAATTTTCAATTCAGAAGGTTGAATCCCTTCTAAGAGATGCAAGTATTTGGGTCCAGAAATCTGAAATTGTCTACACTCTTCCTCACGAAAAATAAAGGGGATAACCAAAATAATAATAATAATAATAATAATGCTCATTATTTGGCAATTTATGACATGTTTGGCTATCGAGTTAAGTTAAACTCATTGAATATCAATTTTTGAGCACATTCATTCACTTTCGGGTTGGTTGGTTGTTTTCAGATTTTCTGGAGCCGTCAGCAACACGAGGGCTATAATTAGCCGAAACGTTATTCACTTTCGGGCTGATAGACCAGTCTATTCATTATCTACTAAAATTTCTCCACATTCTAAAAAAAAAAAAAAAAAAAAAATCAGAATAATGTTTGTTAGGGAACTTAAACTTCCAGTTGAATTTCGGACTATTAGCAATGACAATTGAAGTCTATATTAGCTACTTAGCCCTAGCTTGATTAATGATTTTTGTCCATATAGGACAACCTATTAAAAAGCTTTTTATGAAACATTGTATGCCAACAATCCCAACTGACTTAATTAAATGAAATTGTTTATGAGTTATATATTTGTAAATAAGCGATTAGTGATTAACCCTTCTTTGCATGATTTTTTCTTTTCTTTTTTTTTAAAAATCAGGGTGATGTAATTAATGCTCTAGATTAAAGGAAAAATATTTAAAAAAATCTTGGTGTAAATAAAAATATGTATTATGTAAAAAACAATATGATGGAAATTTACATCATCATGCATTGTCACATATTTAGCTCAGTAATAAATAAATAAAAAAATATTTTTTACTAAATCTTCTTTATTCTGTATGATAATGTATGATGTAAAAATCCTCAATATCTCTATCATTCATGTTTACCTAAAAAACAACATAAAATGAACATTAACAAAAAAATGTTTACAGTACATTACAAGTGAAGTTACTGCATAGTGATGTAAATTTCTATCACATAGTTTTGAGAAATTTATTCACAGTGTTTTGATATAAATTGTATATAAAATAACAAAAACATGAAAACAAACCTTTTTTCCACTCATTTTCACTTTTATTGTATTTTATATCTCCGTTTATTTCCATAAAACAATTTAAAATCTCGCTCATTTCTTCCAGTCACAACAAACAGCGGAATGACAAGTTGTAGGCCTGGTAATTGACAGTGACGTTTGCTATTTTTTGACAACTGCGTTTTTTTGTACGCAATAGTCGCTTAAAAAGTTGCCAGCAACAACAAATTTACAGTACAAGGGTTTTGAGTACCTTTTTTTGTTGACTAAATATTATGATGGAAATTTCCATCATCATGCAAAGAAGGGTTAAGCCAATTATGAACCGGTCTGTCTCCAGTAGCAGAAATCCGCTGGCCAATGTCGGTTCGACACTGGCCAATCCCGATGTGGACCCTTGTAAACCGGCCTTTGTTAAGGATTTTGGCCAATCTCACCCAATGCTGGACAAAATATACTGGAAGATTTGAAATATTAATGCACAGTTTTAAAATTGAAATATTTTTTTATAAGTAAGGTTGGAGGACTAAAGAAATATGAGTTATGATGTTTTTGACTTGTTTATTTTTTAATAAAATCGTGTATTTTGGAACGATGCTCGAGAATTGTCTAGGATAGACCGATCTTATCCAGATCCATTGTTTCCGATATTGACCAATACCGCAGTGCTAGCTGGGACCTTGTCTTTAATATTAAGAAATGCCCATTGAAAAAACGACAACAGTTTTATGTAACCAGTTACAGGTAAAGCTAGTTAAAGGGCCTCAGTTCATTGCTCTGATAATAGATAAACTGTATAGTGGATAAACTGTATAATGGAGCATTGTTACCAAATATTTGCAGCAACATGCACTTATATTTGGTATGCAACAGAACAAATTTGAAAAAAGAAAAAAAATATATAGCTTTAAATAATAACATTAAACTGAAAAAATTAATTTATTACATTACATAAACTGATAATTCTACAACTTAAAAATAAGTAATGGTTCACTCTTCTGATTGGTTGGTTTGCAAGCTCAACGACCTATATTTTTGCACAATGTCGGCTAATCAGACCGGGACCTACAGCTTAATGTGAATTCCGAACCACAACGAATATCCATGCCTAACTCAGGATTCGATCCCGGCACCTTTGGCATGCGAGGCGATTTACTCTTCTAATGTCATTGACGGCGCCAGATAATCTGAAAACAACCAAACAACCTCTAATGTCATTAAAGCTCTCTTTTAACAAGCTTCAAGCCTTTCGTTAACAAACTTCAATTCTTCATTGACAATGTTTTATTCTTGTTTTTTACTAATCAGTGTACTGCAATTCAGTGAAAGTTATAAGCTTATAAGTGAATTTTTATATTATTGCTTGAATGGGTTCGAAAGATTTGAAGCGAAAGCAGATCAAAACTTTCAGAAATTTATTCCTAGCAGATTATTTTACAACTCCAGAACTTCTCGTTCTAGTAGACTCAATACAGCTCTTTACACAACAATAGAGCACAAACAGCAGTTAAAAACTTGATTCGCAACTGTTAAAATCACCGCAAAGGTAATGCAATACAGTTCTCTTTTGGAACTACTCTGAATGCTCACTGAGAGACAACTAACTAACTAACTCTTGGCCGGCCTTATATAGGAAAGTTTCCTTGGTGAATCTTCCAGAGATAGACATTTGGAGAACTTTCCAGATCGTAGTCGAAAAGCCTTATACAGGTACATGGGGACCGAAAATGACGCCAAATGGTAGCCAAGTTTGGCGATATTTGGCGATTTCTCACCAAATTTGGCAACCAAAATTAGTCGCCAAAACCGTCGCCAACTTGGCGAGATTGCCATTAACCATAAAGTTAAATGGCCTGCTCCCTGTAAAACTCGTTTTCCAGCATGATCCCTGTAGAACTCGTTTTCAAGCATTAAGAGACGCATTGCAGGAAAGCGAAGACACACTCTTACACTGCCTTATGCGAAATGTACATAAATTTTCTTTTTTACATAATTAATACTACGAAATATTTACAAATATACAGAAATTCGTAACAATATTATGCATTAGTTATTATGCATTTCATTAGTTTAAAAAATCAATGAAAAAATTAGTATTTTATATTAAAACCATATGGAGTGCGTCATTCCTTTTAGGACTTTAGAATATTCTTAAATAAAACAATTTTCTTCCAGTTACGTTTCCTCAGATAATGAGATTCTTCAAAATCGCAGTGTTCGGACCTCAAGCTATGAGTTTCTTTAAAAATGTTACTCGTGAAATAATTGAAGAAAGGAAGAGAACGGGACAGGTAAGATAATTTGTGAAACAAGACTCTTCGTATACATCTTACTTCTCCAACTCAATTACTTTATTTTAGTAGGTATTTCAAAATAGCAACTAAATAAAAAAAAATATATTAAATTTGAAGCGATAAAACTAAAATGATTTGTAATATTTTTAATTATATACTGTTGCGTGGATGAGTTCGAAGGATTTGAAGCCAAAGCAGATCAAAACTTGCAGAAATTTATTCCGATTCTCTTACAACTCCAGAACTTCTCGTTCTAGTAGACTCAATACAGCTCTTTACACAACAATAGAGCACAAAACAGCAGTTAAAAACTTGACAACACAACTGCTAAAAATCGCCGCAAAAGACAATGCAATACAGTTCACTTTCGGAACCTTCTGAATGCACGCTGAAAGACAGCTAACTCAGTAACTCCAGTCAACTAACTCCATCACCCGCTCTCTTGGGCTTATATATGTAAGTTAATTCTTTCGCGAATCTTCTAGAGATAAAAATTTGGAGGACTTTCCACATCGTAGTCGAAAAGTCCTATACATGTACATGGGAACCGAAAATGTCGCCAAATGGTCTCCAAGTTTGGCGACATTTGGCAATTTCTTGCCAAATTTGGTAACAAAAGTTAGTCGCCAAAACCTTCGCCAACTTGGTTCTATCTCGCCAATTTGGCGAGATTGCCACTACCATAAGGTAAAATGGTCTGCTCTTTGTAAAACTCGCTTCTCAGCATTATCTCTGTAAAACTCGTTTTCAAGCATTAAGGGTCACATTGCCGGAAAGCAATGTAAGATAAACTATTGCACTGCCTTATGCGAAATGTACATAAATTTATCTTTTTACATAATTAATGCTACGAAATATTTACAAATATACAGAAATTCGTAACAATACTAATAACTTTTGTTTAATCGGTAAATGATAAACTTGATAAATGAAAATTTTTAAATACTTTATATGAAACAAATTTATATAATAAGCCACGCAACTTAATTTGTGAAATAAGACTCTTCCTATGTACAGCCAACTCGCGATAACTCGAAGTTCAAGGTACTGGTCAAATACTTCGAGTTATCCGAATTATCGGAAGTCACTCATAAGTTATTTTCTATTACATTAAATTGTCTTGAGAAAACTTCGAGATAAACGAAAATTCGATTTATTGCACTTCGAATTATCGCGAATTGACTGTATCTTACTTCTCCAACTCAACTACTTTTTTTTTTTAGTGTGTATTTCAAATTAGCAACTAAATAAAAAATATTAAATTTTAAGCAGTAAACCTAAAAACGATTTGTAATATTTTTAATTCTATATTAATAACTCTTCTTTAATCGATGAATGAAATTTTTTAAATACTTTGTATAAAACAATTTTATATAATAAACCTAATATGATGATGGAATTATAAGAATTTAACGAAATTACTTGAAAATAATGTAAGGTGGTTTGAAAATTAAATGAACTTCAAGGCACACATGATTTTTTTTCGTGGATCATAGGTAATTGATATTTTGAAATCCTTTATATTACCTTCGATTTTGTGCATACAGTCCTGCACACACGGAGGCAATTCCCGAAAAAGCAATAGTATTCATTTAATTTCACTAGTTTTTTTCGAATATATATTCTTAAAGCCAAAAGGAAAAAGTTTAGGGTAAAACATTTCCTGAAAAAATTAAATAAAATTATCTAACACCAACAAGTTGAAACTTTCCATGTCTCAAAAGTAGAGACACAAACGTAAGATTTATGTAAATTTTTGAGAGGAAGTGATCGCATCCTCAAAGAGGAGTGTCCTTAAGTTACTGTAAAAGGTTTGAAGTAATTTTCACTGGTTAGAATGATGCCTCAGTCTACGCAATTTTCGTATGTAGAGATTTTAAGAATTTGGAAGTTAAAGACTAGAGATAAATCCATTTCTGATATTTCAATTGCATTAAATCGTTCCAAAAGAGATATTTATACAATTTAAGTCCATGGTGACCAATATCAAACAAACTCACGATCTGGAAGGCTTCATATGACCAGCAAACGGGATAGTAGACAAGTAATTTTCCAGCAAACGGGATAGTTTGAAGTAATTTTCACTGGTTAGAATGATGCCTCAGTCTACGCAATTTTCGTATGTAGAGATTTTAAGAATTTGGAAGTTAAAGACTAGAGATAAATCCATTTCTGATATTTCAATTGCATTAAATCGTTCCAAAAGAGATATTTATACAATTTAAGTCCATGGTGACCAATATCAAACAAACTCACGATCTGGAAGGCTTCATATGACCAGCAAACGGGATAGTAGACAAGTAATTTTCCAGCAAACGGGATAGTTTGAAGTAATTTTCACTGGTTAGAATGATGCCTCAGTCTACGCAATTTTCGTATGTAGAGATTTTAAGAATTTGGAAGTTAAAGACTAGAGATAAATCCATTTCTGATATTTCAATTGCATTAAATCGTTCCAAAAGAGATATTTATACAATTTAAGTCCATGGTGACCAATATCAAACAAACTCACGATCTGGAAGGCTTCATATGACCAGCAAACGGGATAGTAGGCAAATTTTAACATGAAATTCGGTTAAAGCGAACAATTTCGGCGGCCTCCATCATCTTCGCTTTAACGGAGTTTGACTGAATTTAAATTTATAACGCATTTGAGTGTAACCTCTTCTTTCAGACTAGGAATGACTTCTTGCAACTTCTGTTGGACACCGCAAAAGAGGTGGCCATAGAACAGAAGTGGGACTCATCCGAAAAAGAAAACGACATTGCTTCCAACTACGGAGAGGACACCAGTCAGTTGCTCAAGACTACCATTCAAAACAAAAGTAAGTTACGGTTTTTTAAGGCCACTATATTTTTTCTTTTATTTGCTTACTGATAGGGTACACAATGGACAATACCCGCATTTTTTATTTATTTATTTATTTAATTCAAAATGTTTGAAAAAGGCCATAAACACAAAATTTCTGCTCAATGCGCTTTTTTTTTTTCTAATTTGCAATCAAAGTTTCCCTGGTAGACGTTGGCGAGAAAACGATTCATTCGACTCGAATTGAATGTGACGTCAAGCGTTCTCAAACATCTTCTCTTGAAATACAGCAAAGGAAACCAGTTTTGCAAGTTTCTCGCAAATCGCGCCAACCTGTGCGGGATGTCACAATTAACTGCAAATGTAGCGCCACCGATTTGTTTTTAACCGTAACTGAAAATAAGTTTGTGTTCGAAATTTCTTCTGGTAAATAAAACGTGGTTGTGTTCGTCTTACTAGTAATTTGATCATCTATGTTAGTATGAGAATTATCTAGTATTTTTTATTTTTTTTTAATTAAATTTAATTAATTCATTTTTTTTTTAATCGAGCCCGCCCGATTTCGGAATCAAGAAGAAATAGCATAAAGGTAGGTTGCCTTTATATTTCCCTTTTGAGCGATACGGAATATGGCAGTGGTCTGCCAACGCCAACTATTTCAACACCAACTATTTGGCAGACACCTCACGATAACAATAGAAACGGAAGGGATCTCGTGACGTCACAGATTTTGTTGAGTGATTTGATCGGACTGGTTTTGGCTCGATTTTGGGGGCATTTTCTTTTCTTAATATTTTAATAACTAATTTTTTAAAGAACTTTTGTCCCCTCAGGGGGTTTACTTTCTCAAAGTAAATACGGGCTTCACAACCCCGGGGTGCCCCAGTGATCTATCCCTCCTTCTGTTTTACCTTCTTTTTTGGGTTATGTATTTATTGTTTGGCTTCTCTTCCTTCCCTCGTTGTGGTTACCACTTCAGAGGTGAGGGCTCCCCTTGAAAAGCTTTAATGCCGCTCTGTTGCTATCAGCTTCTCTCGGGGATTATATCACCCACGTGTTTGCCGTGCGTGGAGACCCGTGTCCCTGGAAAGGGGGATCCTGGTAGTTGAGGGACGACATACTGTCCCAATACACTACTTTGGCCCTTGCTTCAGATAAACGGGAGGTGTACATTGGTCCCATGTGCATCAATCGGCCGGTCGTCTGACTTCGTTGGCGGCTTGAGATCAAGCGACCGGCTCGTCTACTGGGAATCTCGTTAAGGGTGGAGACATCTACAGGGACGAGCCGGCCGCGTATAGATACTAGATAACCTGATAGTGTTATGCCGTGCGTAACAGTTCAGTTACTATTTTTTTCTTTTCTTGATTTTTGTTGCTTGCCGGTGTGCACTATCCCTGATATCGCGGACTCCATGGTGGGTGGGATTCTAGTGTCCGAATTTCTATTTATGTATTTTATGATGGCTTCTTCTCTCTCCAGCCCCACGGGAGGCATAAATCCCCAAGCTAAATCCAACAAAAGAACTATACAAAATGAAATCAACACAACAACAAAAAAACAAGCTTAAATAAATGACATCCCCACCACGCTCCAATCTACCTCAAACACACTTCAGTCAACTTCATCTCCCTGCTTTTTAATAGTACAATCAGAAGATGGTCAACTGGGCAAAATGTCCCCTTTCTTCATTCAAAAGGGGATCAAAGGAATATGTGGCAATGAACCGAAAGCAATAAAAAAACTCAAATCCGGTGACTTCTTAATAGAAACAAAAGTCAGCAGACAGTCCCAATATTTACTATCAGCCAAAACAATAGGAGAAATACAAATACCCGTAACCCCTCACAGAGCACTAAATTCGTGCCAGGGAGTAATTTCCTAATCTGATTTACAACATGTTGAAGATTCGGAAATTCTAAAAGAACTATCTCCCCAGGGGGTTACAAAAGTTCGCCGCATAACAATCAAACGAGACAATAATATTATAAACACTAAGCACATTATTTTAACTTTCGATACACCCAACTTACCCAATAGAATCATAGCAGGTTATCTCAGTTGCCCAGTTCGACCATTTATCCCGAATCCTCTACGTTGCTTCAAATGCCAAAAGTTCGGCACTCTAAAAATGCGTGTAGGAGTAAGGTCGAAATTTGTGCAGAGTGTGGCAGTATTGAACATCCAAGCGAAGGCTGCAAAGCTGAGCCCACCTGCGTAAACTGCAAAAAGAACTATCCATCTTACTCCAGATCATGCGAACAATGGATAGCGGAAAAGAAAATTCAGGAGATAAAAACAGAAAAAAATATTCCCTATCCTGAGGCCCGAACGATTTACGAAAATACAATAGCCAATTCTATGGCCAGAACAATAGCTAAGACAATTGCCCCAAAACCACCCCAAGTAAAATCAATAACCACTCAGACGGATATTCATATCCCAAAGTCTGCATTATCACCGGAACAATTACTACAGTGCTTTTCTTTGCCACCAAAATACAATACTTCCTCTTCTCAAACTCATGATATTCCAAATAATTCAAAATCAAACAAAAAATCAGTAAAACCTGTTGTCAAAGCTAAGAAATCGACTCACACCAAACAGTCAAACAATCCTGGAGCTACATTAAAAAATAAAATACGCAACAAAAATCCAACCAATGTTAAATTCTTAATTAAAAATAAAGAAAAATCAGAAGCATCAACTGAGGAGGATGATGACATTGATGTCATCTCGGGTCTCTCTCCAGGTGATATGGATATAGACCCAGGCCTCGAGACTCCTGCTCTTCTCGATCCAAGGAGCAGGTCAAAAGACCGGCGGATCGGCTATCTTTCCAATTAGAATCCAATATGTTTTCTTGGAATTGTCGTGGTTTCCACCAAAATTCGGTAGATATAAAACACCTCGTAGATTTATACAAACCTGACTGTTTCTGTTTGCAAGAGACGCTTTTGAAGCCTTTTCAGAACTCTCTTGTTAGGGGGTATAGTCCTCTACGTAAGGACTACCTCAACGGCGATAGAGCTAGCGGTGGTGTTGCTATATTTACATCCAATAGCAGTCCATCCACCCCGCTATCGCTCACGACCACCTTACAAGCTGTTGCCGTTAGAGTAGCTGTAAAAAATAAATTAGTCACAGTTTGCTCTGTTTACCTCCCCCCTAATCGTAACATCCGACAAGCAGATTTAGACAGACTTTGTGACCAGCTTCCACCCCCTATTATTTTAATGGGGGATTTCAATGGTCACAATCCTCTTTGGGGTAGCCCAGACATTAACAACCGTGGAAGACAGATTGAAAAATTTGTAGAGGATCAGAATCTCTGTCTCCTCAATAATGGGCAACATACATATTTCCACACCCCATCGAGGACGTTTCACGCCATCGATCTTATCTTGTGTTCACCATCTCTCCTACATCTATGGTCTTTTCATGTCGGACGGGATCCCTATCATAGTGATCATTTCCCCGTCCGTCTGGAGATGTTAGGAATTGATACGGTTCCCCGGGTTCGTGTCCCTCGTTTCAAAATAGATTCAGCAGATTGGGAACAGTTTTCTTTCCTCGTCGATTTCTCAGATGAGATGGTGGACCAAGATGACATCGATGAAGCTGTAAGCTCTGTCACCCAGGCCATATTGGAAGCTGCTCGTTTTTCCATACCTATGACATCTACCAATCTACCGAAAATACCAAAACCGTGGTGGAACCACGAATGTAAAATTGCTCACAAAAAGCAGAGGAAGAACTGGGGTATCTTTCGTCGATATCCCACTGAAGCCAACCTCATCGCTATAAAATGTGCTCGAGCTGAAGCTCGTAGGATCCGCCGGCGTAGCCAGAAGGACTCTTGGATGCGTTATGTCAGCACTATAACATCGGATACCTCTTCAAAAAGTGTTTGGAGCAAAGTAAATAAAATCAAGGGCCACTATCCTAGACACTCCATTTCTATCTTGGAGACTAATCTAGGAATAATCTCGGACCCTAAAGATATTGCTGACACCCTGGCTGACTGTTTTGCTAAAGTATCTAGCAACTCGAATTACCAAGAGCCGTTTGCCACTATTAAACGTAATGCTGAAAAAACTAAATTAAACTTTACATCCACCGAGTTGGAAGACTATAATGCTGATTTCACCTTGGCCGAGTTAATGCGAGCTCTTTCGAACACTCGCGGCTCGGCTGTTGGTCATGATGAAATCCATTATAGCATGCTGAAACATCTCGAGCCTCTCCAACTGAAGTTTATTCTCAAGCTCTATAATAAGATCTGGCGAGAAAAGAAATTTCCGTCAACATGGCAACGTGCTCTTGTGATTCCAGTTGTCAAGCCAGGCAAAGACCCTAAGAGTCCTTCCAACTACAGGCCTATAGCATTGACTAGTTGCTTGTGCAAGCTTCTTGAAAAAATAGTCAATGCTTGCCTTCTTTTTTATTTGGAACAAAACAATTGTCTCTCTCGGTTTCAAAGTGGTTTTCGTCGAGGACGAAGTACGCTTGACAACCTCCTCCTCCTTGAAACTTCAATTCGGGAGGCTTTTGTCAAGCAGAACCATATGGTATCTGTCTTTTTTGACATGGAGAAAGCCTATGACCGTACTTGGAGGTATGGTATTCTCAGAGACCTACATAATTTAGGTCTCAGAGGAAACTTACCACTTTTTATTGAGAATTTCCTTTCTCGTAGAGTCTTCCAAGTACGTGTTAACTCCATCTTATCAGATGAGTTTATACAGGAACAAGGCGTTCCCCAGGGAAGTGTATTGAGTTGCGCACTGTTTATAATTAAAGTCAACGACATTATGACCTGCCTACCACCTGCAGTGTCAGGCGCTTTATTTGTCGACGACTTCCAGATATCGTGCGCCTCAATAAATATATCTCTTATCGAAAGACAAATTCAACTTGCCATCAGAAGGATTACAGGCTGGGCCAATCATAATGGATTTATATTCAATGCACAGAAGACCGTGGCAGTGCACTTTTGCAGGAAACGTGGGCTTCATAACGATCCTGAGCTTTTCCTTAATGGGTTACAAATACCCGTTGTTAAAGAAATAAAATTTCTTGGAGTAGTTTTTGACTCGAAGCTCACTTTCCTGCCCCATATAAAATATCTTAGAGCAAAGTGCACTCAAGCTCTGAACCTTCTGAAAGTGCTTTCCAACACTTCCTGGGGTGCTGATACCACCTCCATGTTGAAAATATACAGATGCCTTATTCGTTCCAAACTTGACTATGGTTCTGTGGTGTACGGATCCGCCAGAAAATAGGCATTGATGCTCCTTGACCCTGTTCATCATCATGGTGTCAGAATCGCGTCAGGAGCCTTCCGTACATCACCAATCCCAAGCGTACTTAATATTTGTCTGGAACAACCTTTGAAACTGAGACGAGACAAGCTCTCTATGGCATACCATTTTAAAATTAAAAGTCACACATCTCATCCTCTATCTCAAAATATTTATAATCCATCACATATTAGACTTTTCAATGCACGACCATCCTGCATCCCATCATTTTCATTACGAATACGCCAAATTCTTGCATCTCATCATCTCGATAATTTCAGGGTTCGCCCTATTATTTTCACTCATCCACCCTGGCATATTCATGACATCAAAATATTAAATATATTTAGCAATTTTAAAAAGAATTTTACTCCAGATATCGTTTTTACAAATTTGTTTTATTACCATCGAGAGCATTTTTCTAACTTTAAAGCTATTTACACTGATGGGTCGAAAAGCCAGGGCCATGTCGGAGCAGCTGCAGTTCACGACAATGTCATCATGTCACGAGAACTGCACCAAAGCTGCTCCGTCTTTTCAGCTGAGTCCCTGGCTATTCTCTTGGCCTTGCAATTTGTTTTAAAGCAGGGCCATGGTCAGTGGATTATTTACACTGATTCCAAGAGCTGTTTAGATGCATTAAATAATCCACTGAACCACACCCATCCTTTTATACGAGATATTTTACACATTCACACGACACTCGTAGAGAGAGATTTTAATGTCCTTTTTTGTTGGATCCCAGGTCATGTGGGGATCATGGGTAACGAGCGTGCAGATACTATCGCACGATCTGCAAGTGGACCTAGGAGCACTGCCCTGACGACGCAATAAAAGCTTGTGACGCTGCTCTATGTCTCACTTGGCAGGCCATGTGGGATGCACAGACGGCTAAACAAGCTGTGTTCGTTTCAGCCCTTAATATCCGGATTCGCGGCCATCCAGCAATCCCGGAAAAGGGAAGTGCTCCTGACTCGTCTAAGAATAGGCCACACTCGTTTCACCCATGTGCATCTTCTACTGGCAGAAGATTCCCCCACATGCAATTCCTGTGGTGTTATCTTTTCTGTTATACACATTTTAAGTGATTGTCCTGTTTTTAACAACATCAGACTTCGAAATTTTAATACAAATCATCCATCATTGTCTTTGATTTTAAATTCACCACATCAAAATCTATTTACATTTTTAAAAGAAATAGGCTTTTATTGCTTGATATAGAATTTTTATCATTTATAGTGTTTGTTGCCTTTGTTGTTTTTAATCTTTGTATCCTTTAAAAATTGCATTAATTCAAATACATAAACAAATGTTTGGCGCAGTATGACCCTAGTGTAGCCCTTGCGCCATAAAACTCAAAACAACCAACCAACCAAAGAACTTTTGTTTAAATATTTTGAATCAGAAAGAAATTCTTCATACACATAAACTAATTTCACTCGTTTTTAAAAAATGCGGGAATTGTCCATTCGTTATTCCAAATACGAACTTAAACAGAGGCATTAGGGTTCATACAGTTTGAATTTTAGATTACAGTGTCAAGAGATTTTGTCTTTTTAAATCCTTTATATTAACTTCAATTTTGTGTGTATATTTGTCAATGAGAGCGGAATCTTTGGAGGCTTAATTAACCCCCTTGCCGTATTCGAATCGGTCTGAAACATGGCAGATAGGTTCGATGTCGATGACAATGCATTCTACCAAATTTTGGAGCTGTTTCTGCTACTAAAAGATCGCTTTTACGGAATACTAATAAACCAACTTGCCGTAGCGTTAAAACAGCATTGAACGAATCATTGTTATAACTCTTTCATGTTGCTAAAAACAATTTATTAAATAAATAATCAAATTACTTTAATCAGAATAAATAAATAGTATTTGGATGCAAATAGTATTGAGCAAAAATTCCCGTTCATTTTTAATAAATAAATAACTCACTTTACTAAAAACTTAACTCTAATTTATTCGTTTAGTGCGAAATTCGGTTAACGCGAACAATTTCAGCTGTCCCGTCGACTTCGCGTTAACGGGGTTTGACTGTACTATCTCTCATTATGCACAATATTTCTTTTTCCAGATCTCTCGATGGACGAACTTGTGGCTCAGTGCGTGATATTTTTCATAGCCGGTTACGATACAACTGCCTCTACGTTGTCATTTGCCTCCTATCTGCTGGCACTCAATCCTGACAAGCAAGAAAAACTTAGACAAGAAGTGGACGAAGCCCTCAGGAATACAAACGTAAGTTCAGACTTTACCACTACCATGATTTTGGAATGGAGGACAATGAAACAAATTAAAATTATATACTTTTTACTTTCCATCCATAAGTATACATAGGGTAATGAAAGTATAGCATTCGGTCCAAAAAATCAATTTTTGCTTTCTCCGCGTTTCGGAACATTCTGATTTCAAAAAAGTTGTTTAGAAAAAAAATATAAGTCTGTGTGTATGTGGACAGCATAACACTCCCTAACAAATTGACCTAGGATGTTCAAATTTGATGTACGTGTTAGTGGTGACTATGAGACTTACCATTAAGGTTTTTGTCAAAATCGCGCATACGCATAAGGTATCTGCTATTGAAAAAATCACGTTTTTCAATTATTGCTAAAACACAGTTCAAACGATTTTGATAAAAATCGCTGTGGTAAAGCCTCTTAAGGTGTTTTAAACATTCCCGTCACCGAAATTCCCGTAAAAATGCTTTAATCGCGTAAAAAGTTGGAAAACGAATGCCTTCAACACAAAGTTCTCTTTCCTTGAGCCCTTGATACCTCACAAACCGTTTTTTCTTCTTTCCTCTCAGTTTCACTTACAAAATAGGATAAAATAAGAAGTATCGAAAAGTATATCGCAAAAATCATCCCTTTGGCGGAGTTTTTTTTTTTACTCTGGATCTTAAGGCCAAGGGTACTGTTTTCGTTTGGTCAAAAGTGTGTTGCGTTATCCGTGTTCCATGTTCCGTCCGCACTTTTCAAAGGTATGGCAATAAAGGCTTCAATCAACGTCAGCCACTGATGTTTCCCGATGCAGGAAGTCGGATGAACAAGTTTACGCGCAGCACTACGCTGATCGTACCGTTGAAACTTTTCAAAGTGCAAATTCCATACTGACTGCTTTTTCATGTTGCAATGAACAAACAGCACCTCGCTGGACGTATTGTTGAAACTTTTCATTATGCAAGGGGCGCATTGCGCTCTGCCAAATCTGTTAATCAAGATCGCTATGGCATGTTGAATGTCGTAAAAGAGTTGAACATGTTGGTGGTACCGAAAGTACAGTCGGTGGTATCATTTTTGGTTCATCATTTTTCGTGATAACAATGGGTTGTTTGGTGTCGAGGAACTCGTCTTGAAGACCCATGATCGTAGGTGGTACCGAGTGTACCGTACGTGATACCATTTCCGGTTTGGCATTTTTCAAGATAGCTATGGCATGTTGGGTGTCGTTGGACTCATCTTGAAGAATTTCGAACGTTGGTGGTACCAGATGTACCATCAGTGGTATCGCATTCTGTTAATCATTTTTCAAGATATGGCATGTTGGGTGTCTCTGGACTCGTTTAAAATATTACGATCGTTGGTGATACCGAGTGTACCGTCGGTAGTACCATTTCCGGTTTGTCATTTTTCAAGATACGTATGGCACGTTGGGTGTCGTTGGACTTAAAATCCGACCAGACACCTAGAAAATTTTATTTTAAACTGAAAGTTGTTTTCTAAGTAAAAAGTTGAAACGCTTGTTTTCAGAGCTTTGTAACGCATGCAATTTAAATGAAAAATAAGTAATTTCTATTTTTTATAATTACACCGTTTTAATAGTTCAACTTAAAGTATCTAAGTCACTTCTTGAAGTTGAACTAAATATGAATATCCGAAATTCGTTGACCCGTTTTAAACATTCATTACCCAGGCTAAATTTCTCAATTTCTGGGATCATTTCTGGAGGAGTCAGGCCCTCGTACTCATTTGTTTATACAAAAGACTATTCCTCTAATCAAGCTGTGAGAAACAAAAAAAGAATGGTATGAATAGATTGAAGCATTTTAGCTGTTGGCCTGGCTACAATTCCCAAGTATCGGGATCATTTCCGGGAGGGTACAGATCCTCCTACCCATCAAATCGTACAAAATGCACTTCTTCTAAAATCAAGCTGAGGAGAATAAAAAAATAATGGTATAAAATCATGAACTAGTTTTGGCTGTAGCCCTTGCTAAAGATTTGGTCACAACCAGAAGAAGGAGAAGAATCAGAAGAAAATTCCGGTGACTTCGACGATTTTCAAAGGATTTTTTTAATTTTCCCCTTGTTCAATATTAACAATTATTTTGTTATTTTTCGTCTACTAACACGGAGCAACACGATGGCAAAAAAAATCAGGTTTCTAGCTATAACAGAAACTGAACTGTGAGGGGTCGAAAATGGGTCTAAACTCTGTATCAACATAATATACACTTGTATGTCTGCCGCTATGATATCGGACTTGACGGCGGAACACTGCCGCGTTCCTGGATATTTTTATATTTCCTTTATTAATTTCAAACAAGAAGAGAGCATTATAATGAGAAGCTTATAATAAGAAGCTTAAGAGAAGCATTATAATATTTTAATTAATAAATAAAAAGTATGAAAAAACTAACTTTTTGGTGATTGAGAAGGAATTAGTGCTATGGGAACATCTGTAATGTCCATTGGTATTAGATAATATACGCATGTTTAGTTATCAAGATTTAAAGCGAGTATACAGTTCTGTTTACAAAGATTAGAGAAAATCCCAATAGTAACTTGATTCCCAAGTGTCAAGTTTATGTCGCTTTCAGACGTAAGCGCTTCAGACCATCAACTTAGAGTTTCAGCCAATTGCAAGCTGTTCCTCCTCTGTCTTCAAACTACCAGTTAATGTATGAAAGTACCTCTCCATACCAAAACTTTTTGTATCCCTTTTAGGGAAATACTTGAATCAAAACATGGTAGTTAACACGTTGAGCGCCACTCGAATTCTTAAGGAATTCCCTTTCAGGCCACGCGCACTTCTCAAAAGCGCTGGTATTGCGGTATAGCAATGCGAAGCTCACTACTAACAGATTGAGATTTATTCGATACAGCTGTGTAAATATATTAGGGCCATTGTTTCTTATAACAGTTGAAGATATTTATGTTTAGAATGACATGCTTTTAGACATTCATTTCACACGTTTACGCAGCGTTGCCAGACCTTGGACTTAAAATTCTTAGGTAGGCAATTTTTCACAAGGGCATTTTGGATATAGTATATTTAATAATATTTTTATCCATTGAAATATCAATAGTACTTAAAATTTTAAGACTTCCTGCGCATTAAAATGTACTAAGAAATGCACTATATCAAATTTTAGGAGGGGAAAAAACAACTGCGTACTCACAGCCACCGGTGGTTGCCACGGCCTAAACGAAAAGTTCAGTGTCAACCACTGATGGCTGACTTGACACTCAACCTGTTAATGATATAATCCTGCAATAAACATTAAGTAAATTTTCAGTAATTACTAAAAACAATGTATTCTTTCAGTTTTATATCATATTTTACACGCCGACCAAACGGTATAGTGGTTAGCGTGCTGGCTTCTAGACCGCGAGGTTGCGGGTTCGAGTCCCATGTTGGCATGGGTGTTTGTAAATGTATGTTGGCTTGTCTAATGACGAATGTTTCGGCGCATTACAGCCCTCGTGTTGCTGACGGCGCCAGATAATCTGAAAACAACCAACCAACCAATCATATTTTACACTATCAGCCACCGATGCCTGACGCGGCCTAAACAGAAAGTTCAGTGTCAGCCAACGATGGCTGACAGGGCGCTTAACGTGTTAAATTAATGACCCCTTAATCCTAAGAAAGTACATTCTTTAATGAGTATTATAATTGTGTTCTAAAGAAATAAGAAAGGCTTATCCACTGTACAAAGTCATGTAAAAGGATTATGATTACATATTTACCTTTTTAATTGCATACATTAATTATTACATTATGCGATTAGATTTGTTTGATGTATCAAAGGGATGTAGTTAATTTTTCTGTGGGATAGTTATTGCAGTAAAGTTGTTTTTTTTATGTTTATTCTTGTAACTTAACGATTTTTGTCCTTTCAGGGAGATCTCACTTACGAGGCTATACAGGAAATGAAGTATCTTGATAATGTCATTTCTGAAACACTGAGAATATTCCCGCCAGCATCCAGGTAAATACCCCAAATACATTAAGTGCCAACTTCAAAAAAAAAAAAAAAAAAAAAAAAATGCGAAACAGCTTATATAGATTATTGTATAAAACAATATTGGATTACGAAAGTTAACTGTCACAAACGATTAATTCTACGAACGCTGTTTCAGCACATCCATTTGTAAACTCTTTAGAAATTAGGTCCCTTTGTAAACTCAAAAGAAATTAAGTCCATTTGTAAACTCAATTGAAAGTAGATCAATTTGTAAACTCAATTGAAAGTAGATCAATTTGTAAACTCAATTGAAAGTAGATCAATTTGTAAACTCAATTGAAAGTAGATCAATTTGTAAACTCAATAGAAATAAAGTCTAGTTGTAAACTCTGTAGAACTTAGCAAGAATACTGCGCGAATGGTGAAGCGCGCTTTCGCCACTCGAGTGACTGTATAATAAGGCACTAAAACACGTCAGTCTTATTACCGGAAGACGGTGGGAATGAGTCAGGGTGTTGCCGTAATACTGACGTGTAGAATAGAGGTCGAAAATATCGATCAAAATAAATATCGATACTATATCGTTGCATGGAAAAAAAATATCGATATATCAATGTACGATTTTTTTTTTTTTTTTTTTTTTTTTTTTTTTCAATTTTGTCAGAAACGAAATTTTTCTCTGCAAATTTCTACTTTTCATGAATTCATGCCAAAATTGTTTAAATAAATAAATTATAAAAATTGTTTTAATGAATAAATTATAAAAATTGTTTTAATGAATAAATTATCAATCAGAATAAATAAAATACATTTGGATGTCCATGCATAAATTCACATTTATTTTTAAAGAAAAAATTTTGAAAAATAGTTTACCGTAAATTTTCTGTTAGAGATGTTTTTAATATTTAAAATTAGATGCACATTCCAGGCACACGTTGGCCACAGAAGGCTATATGCTAAGGACTACTAATAAATTATCTTATTTATCTTAAATTTCTACTTTTCATGAATTCATGCCAAAATTATTTAAATAAATAAATTATAAAAATTGTTTTAATAAATAAATTATAAAAATTGTTTTAATAAATAAATTATAAAAATTGTTTTAATAAATAAATTATAAAAATTGTTTTAATAAATAAATTATAAAAATTGTTTTAATAAATAAATTATAAAAATTGTTGTAATGAATAAATTATACATCAGAATAAATAAAATACATTTGGATGTCAATGCGTAAATTCACATTCATTTTTAAAGAAGAAATTTTGAAAAGTAGTTTACCGCAAATTTTCTGATAGAGATGTTGCCGACCAAACGGTATAGTGGTTAGCGTGCTGGCTTCTAGACCGCGAGGTTGCGGGTTCGAGTCCCGTGTTGGCATGGGTGTTTGTAAATGTATGTTGGCTTGTCTAATGACGAAATGTTTCGGCGCATTATAGCCCTCGTGTTGCTGACGGCGCCAGATACAGATAATCTGAATACAACCAACCAACCAACTGATAGAGATGTTTTTAATATTTAAAATTAGATGCAAATTCCAGCCACACGTTGGCATCAGAAGGCGCTATGTTAATGACTACTAATAAATTATCTTATTTTTCCATAACATTATGTTTTCTTTTTGGTTAGGATGCCATTTTGGATTTACAGAACTCAGGCAAATCCAAACTTTAGTTTTGAAGTTTTTGAAAAAGGAATAAAGAAAATCAAAAAAAAAAACAAAAAAACATGAAACTACAAAATGATCATAAAAAAACTAAAAATGTTTGAAAATATCGATATATCGGTGACTTGTATCGATATTTTTACTACCAATATTTTTTTTTAAATATCGATAAAACATCGTTGTATCAATATATCGCCGACCTCTAGAGTAGTAACAATGGTGGCTGCCATAACTATTAAAACCAACCCGGTCTGAGTATCCTTTCATTGTTGTGGAAAGAGAGTTGCTAAATCGAATGCCGGTGTCTTGTCATCTTACCGAGTTCAAAATTATAAGGTGTAATTGTATATCTCGTTGCAATGTTACGACGCAGCATGGTTTTCATGCAATTCTTACGCCAGTTAAACTTTAAAACAACCCGTACAACCAGTAGATTTTAATGTGCGAGAAACTGACTTCTAACTAAAACTTCTTAAGCAGTGTACGCATGCTTATTGACTTGAAGCAGGAGAAGTCTTGGCAATCACATTTAGAGATCTTTATTGGCTATTCATCTTGAGACTGGTTTGTGCCTGTTGGTAACCAACAACTTTAGATTGGGAGACAAGATGGTGACGATTCATTTGGCATGATTTGTTTGCGCAGCAGAAGCCACTTATGGGAAATCTAGAAGTTACTTAGAGAGTTCAATGATATGAGATAGACGAGCAGATACTCGAAGTTTGTTATTTTACTTAGTTTTTTTTATTTATACTTATTATTTAAGCGCTTTATTTTGTAAAACAAAGAATATAAAAATAAAATCGCTAACTTTATACATTGAGGATCATTCATTTACCCTTTGAGTACATTTGACGAGTGAGACTCGTCATCTGCTTACTTGGGCGAAGTTATGGTGGACGAGTCTGACTCGTTATCCGTCCATCCAAATCCGTCCCATGGGCATAAAAATCTTCAAATAATTCAGTACTCAAAGGGTTAAAGTTTAAAATAGGAAATTTTAGCGACGACTGATTGGCCACTTTTTTGTGTTGCAGGTTGGAGAGGGTTGCTGATGCTGACTACAAACTTGGGGATACAGGAATTACAATTCCAAAGGGTATGCTGGTCACTATCCCGAACTATGCTCTGCACAAAGACCCAAAAATCTATCCAGATCCCGATAAATTCGAACCGGACAGGTAATTTTCATTACTTTCTTTGAATTAAGATATCCTGCACGTCTAATATATACAGGTATTTGGGGGTGTCCTACTTATACTCTTAATTTTCTACATATTGATGAAATTTTTTATACACAATTAATTAAAAACTTTAAAATATAAATTTTAGGATGTTATTTTAACTAAGAAGAATTTTACCTTTTAACAATATGTTTCCAAAACATTTTCAAACTTTATTTAAATATGTTGTTAGAAAAAAAAACATAAAAAAATGAACTAATGCAAATTTTTAAACTTGTAAACTCATACACTGCTTAATACAATACATTTATTGCAAATATATATTTCAGTTTATGTACAGCAAGCAAAATAATATAATCCATAAAAACAAAGTTTTTAATAAAAATCCTTTAAATGAAATTCCAATTTTTATGGCCGACCAAACGGTATAGTTGTTAGCATACTAGCTTCTCGACCGCGATGTTGAGAGTTCGAGCATGAGTGTTTGTAAATGTAGGTTTCCTCAAATGACGAATGTTTTGGCGAATTATAGCCCTCGTGTTGCTGACGGCGCCAGATAATCTGAAAACAACCAATTTTTATGTGCAATCGAAACTTCTTGAGCTCGAATCGAATTTTCAGAGCGCTTGACCACATATTCAGAAAACATACATATCGAACAATTTACTAAATGATTTTTTTCCCAAACAACTTGATTGAATACACCGTCATTCGTAACGAGTCTATTTGCCAAACTTCAGCTCGACTAGATGACGTAAAGGGGGTTAATTAGACCTCTGAAGATTTTGTCTCGTCAACTTCCATAGGAGAAGGTTTCAGTTTTTAAATACAGCCATATTGAATTTGTTTGAATTGAGCTTGGTGTCTGGATAATATAACTTGAGTAAAAGCTGATAAGTCTGATGTAAGGCAATAGAAACGTGTGTAAAAACAATCTTTGAGTGAAGGTCCCAAAACTTGATAGAAAACAATGTCATCGACAATGTACCAGTCAAGTTTCAAAGTTTCGGTGGGATTGGATGATAGGAAGTAGGTTTATTAGTAATAATCAAGAGCCAAATTGAAGAGTGTATAAAAGAGACCTTTTAGTTAAAGCCTCAAAAATTTTATTGAATGCCACCTTTTCGATAATGAATCTATCTGTCAAATTTTAGCTCAATCGGATGATGGCAAGTTGTGTTTATCTCAAGTTGGGGTCTGCATATTTGCATTGCAAAAAACACAAAATTTAATAACATAAAGGATTGAAAAAAAAACCCTCTCTTTATCATTTGTCCTAATTGGTGAAAGAAAAGAAAATGAATAAACGGTACAGTGGTTAGCGTGCTAGCTTCTAGACCTCGAGGTTGCGGGTTCGAGTCCCGTGTTACGCATGGGTGTTTGTAAATGTATGTTGGCTTGTCTAATGACGAATGTTTCAGCACATTATAGCCCTCGTGTTGCTGACGGCGCTAGATAGTAGGAAAACAACCAACAAAAAAAAACTGAAAGTAACATTGTATATAGGTGGAAGGGTGGGAAGAATTAAAAAAGGTTTTTTTTTTTTTTTTTTTTTTTCATAAACATAATCAAACTTTAAAAAGTAACTTTTCAAACCCACTACATTTTTCCGTATATTTGTATCCAGCATCCAAAAAAGTATCTACGAATTGAGTTTTTGTAAATTTTCAGTAAATTGTTAAAGATTAAAACGGGACTTAAAAGTTTTCTCATGTTACTGTATTAATTTAAATGCTTCGAGATTGGTTGGGACTTTGAAGTCCTCTTCTATGAAGTTCTTTCTTCAATTTCCAAATGACCGCACAAGCTCATTTCTCTTTAAATTTATATCAACTAAGTATAATGTAAATATAAAAAATGCAATATCATGTAAATATAAAAGATAAGATTGTGCTTATATTATATATATATAAGCACAAACTTATTTGTCTTTAAATGCAAACATGTGGATGATTTTTAATTTTCTAGTCCTCCATCTTGGGCTTACAACGTCTTATATACTTGTCTCTATACTAAACTTCAACTTAACTTGACATCACTAGACGGTAGATCGTCACAGTGCTCATAGGCAGTTTATCCATATTGGCGGTGTGAAAGTATAATGCTCGCCAAACCACAACCCTGAAGAAAACAAAAGGCTATAAGGTTTGGCGAGAATTATGTCTTCACTCCCCTAAAATGGATTAATTGCCTATGAGCACGGTCAAGGTCTATCGTCTAGTGATGTCAAGTTAAGTTGGAGTTTAGTATTGCAAGCTTCTGTAGAGAAAGTTCTTTCTTCAATTGTTGGATTGCACACACTCTGTGGAAGCTTGCTAGAGACAAGCATATAAGACGATGTAAGGCCAAGATGAATACATAGAAAATTAAAAATCGTCAATTTGTTTGCATTTAAAGAGAAATAAGCTTGTGTTGCCATCCGACAATTGAATCGTACGTTTTAACACAATACTTGGGCAGACATTGTGGCCAAAAAATAAAGCATTAAGTCGGATGGGAAAAAACAGACCGATGATCTCTTAAGGTACAACATTTCATCAGTGAAGATGTCGTAGACCTTCTTAAGGAGCAAGTCGTGTCCGAAACAATAAACAGTCGGTTGTCATTGTAACAAGAATTTATTCTCAGAGAAAGGCAGTAGAGTTGTGACACTTGGCAAGAGAAAATCAAAATACAAAACCGAACAGAAATCTTGGGCTTTTATTAGATTAGAAAAGGTAACATGCGTAAAAGACCAGGCATGGACTGATTTGATCTGGTTTAGACCAGCAAGATCTAACCAGATCCAATGCCCATCTCCCTAAAGTCCGGAAAACCCTAAAAAAAGACTTATACGAAAAGAGAAGTACTAATAGAAATACATGTATATTGCATACATATAATACTTTTTCAATACAAAAAAAAAAAAACTTGTGCTTTACATTATTTCAGTGTTTCTTAACACTTAATATCCTACGGTTACAGGTTCACGGCAGAGGAGCGTGCCAAACGTGACCCCTTAACCTACCTTCCATTTGGTTCTGGACCCAGGAACTGTGTGGGAATGAGGTTCGCCCTCATGGAAATCAAAGTGTGCTTGGCCCACGTCATCGCCAACTTCCACATCAAGAGATGCCCAGAGACCAAGGTACTGTATTTAATCAATTTCATTCCATTTTAATTTTTTGGTTTTGTTGGGTTTTCTTTGCGCAAGGGCTATTTTAAGGCAAAACACCGTAGGATGCAGAGCCTCTTTTCTTCGGACAGAATTGGATCCAGAGAAGCTCCTCAAACAGTTTCATCTTGCCTTATAAATACGAAACATCACTTATTTGGATTTCTAATAATATGGTCGATCAAACGGTATAGTGGTTAGCGTGCTAGCTTCTAGACCGCGAGGTTGCGGGTTCGAGTCCCATGTAAGGCATGGGTGTTTGTAAATGTATGTTGGCTTGTCAAATGATGAATGTTTCGGTGCATTATAGCCCTCGTGTTGCTGACGGCGCCAGATAATCTGAAAACAACCAACCAAAATCTAATATTATGAATATGAAAAAATTAACACATAAAACTAAAGTTTTTAATATAAATCCTGTATATGAATTCCTATTATGTGCAATTTCAACTTATTTAAGTGAGTTTGAGCTTTGATCGACTTTTCATAGTACTAGCTTCTAGACCGCGAGGTTGCAGGTTCGAGTCCCGTGTAAGGCATGGGTGTTTGTAAATGTATGTTGGCTTGTCAAATGACAAATGTTTCCGCGCGTTATATCCCTCGTGTTGCTGACGGCGCCAGATTATCAGAAAACAACCAACCGACTTTTCATAGTGTTTGACAACTACGAGGTAAATCATTGATACCATGAACTTGCACCCTTTTTGTCCCTAAAACTTGACAGAAAGCAAAAAGTCTATCTGTTAAGTTTTAGCTCTATTGGATAATGACAAGTTAGTTAATTATCCCTCTGCCGATTACGCCGCAGACAAACACACCAACGCACAAAATCGAAGTTAATTTAAAGAATTTAATAAGTGATATTTATCTCTTTCAGTTCGAAAATATTATAATATAGCTTTTCGTAATGAGAAGTTTATTGCGTGAGAATTTATCGCACTTTTCTATGCTTTTTTAAAAAAAAATAACGTCTTTAAATCGATTTTCGTTTTAAATTCGAAAAAAAAAACTAATTAAGGAAGACTATATCAAAAGCTGCAATGGTCGAGTTGGTGAGACAAGCATCTAAACTCAAGGTCTCTGTTTTGAAAAACCGACGTTTGTTGCTTTAGGGGGTCCAGGTCTCAAAATTCTAAAATCTTTATTTTTAAAAATATATTTTTCTGAAATATTTATGCAGTACTGAATTAGGTTTGTAACTAAAATAACAATTCTAAATTTTCAAATTTAAAATATATATATATATAATTTTAAATTTAAAAAACTTTGAAATTTTGAGATTACCTAAATATGATGCATCTAAAAAACTTTTTTTTTTTTTAATCTTTTTATTTTTGCATTAAATTATTTGACATAATTCATATCATAAATTGAGGACAAGAAATGGAAATTAACCCAAGCCCAAAAAAGAAAATTTTTCAGAAGAGCCGAAAAATGATCGCATTTGGTAATTAAAGGCAATGGTTAAGTACATACTTCAGATTGAATTTGAACTATTGCTACTGGAGTTCGCACTTAAGGAGTTTTCCGCTTCGTTTAACTTGGTATTTAAGATATTTTTCCATATAAAAAGAGATTTTCGATTTTTTTGATACTTAGGTCGTTTTCCATTTTTAGTCCTCAATTGTCTTCACAATTTTTCGATAAAATATCTAACAAAAAAATTTTAAAAATATATTATGTGCGAAAACCATATAAAACTCATAGTATGGTAAGATCCAAAAACTTCTTTAAAAAAAGTTAAATCAAAATACACAATCTCTAAAAACAAATTAAAGAAATATATATGAAACATAATTGTGGAAAGTTTCATATGTATATAACGAGTAGTTTTTAAGTTATATCCCTTTAAACTCAAAAAAAAAAAGGGACAAAAAGTCATCAATGAGAAAAGCAGTTTCCAGATAGCACGTTCGATGTACAGTTACCATGGAATAAAAACTTAAATATTTCAAGTTCTACTAAAGATAGATACTAAATTTTTATGTTATTTTATTCAAAAACTTTTTTATTATTTTTTGCAGTAGTGAAAAAAAATTGAGAATTTTTTTAAATTTTGAGTCCCAGAGCCGCATAAATTTCAATTTAATTTTAATTCCCTCCTTATTTTTAAAACAAATATTGCCAGAGATTATAAATACCCATAATATGTTTACAAATTATTAAATTCCCCTAAGTTAATAAAAAAAAAAAGGTTTTCGAAATATAAAAGGATAAAATCATACATGTGATAATCGTAAATGCATGTGAAAGTGTGTGTATCTATATATGGGTGTTTTTGCGGCCTTAATTTCCATACTTAGCCAAGGTTCTGTATTAATCTATATAAATACTAGAGGTCGGAAATATCGATCAAAATAAATATCGATATTATATCGTTGCATGGAAAAAAATATCGATAAAATATCAATATATCGACACGTGATTTTTTTTTTTTTTTTTTTTTTTTTTTTAATTTTGCCAGAAACGAAGTTTTTCGGGGCAAATTTCTATTTTTCATGAATTCATGCCAAAATTGTTTTAATAAATAAATTATAAAAATTGTTTTAATGAATAAATTATATTATCAATCAGAATAAATAAAATACATTTGGATATCAATGCATAAATTCCCATTTATTTTTAAAGAAAAAAAAATTTTAAGTAGTTTACCGCAAATTTTCTGATAGAGATGTTTTTAATACTTAAAATTAGATGCAAATTCCAGGCACATGTTGGCAACAGAAAGACGCTATGTTAATGACTACTAATAAATGATCTTATTTTTCCATTACATTATGTTTTCTTTTTGGTTAGGGTGCCATTCTAACTGTCTCTCAGCCAAGTCCAAACTTATGTTTTGAAGTTTTTGAAAATGGAATACAGAAACTCGAAAAAATACATGGAACTACAAAACAATCATCAAAAAACTAAAAATGTTTGAAAATATAGATAAATCGGTGACTTATATCGATATTTTTACTATCGATATTTAAAAAAAATATATCGTCGTATCGATCTATCGCCGAACTCTGATAAATACATCCTAACTGAAATTCTAAGAACTATCTGTGGATGGTTTTAAAATACTCCTCTCCAAATTTGTGAATGGGATAAATGTAGAATACTTTTAAAATTCAGCTTTTTGACAACGTTTTAATTTATTGTAGGTTCCCGTGGATTTCTACAAAGGACAAGGCTTGTTGCAGCCAAAAGGAATCGTACTTGATATGGAAATAAGGAAAGATTCTCAGTTGGTGAAATAAGGCCTTCAAGTTGTGAAAACAACATTTTACAATAAAATTTACTTTGTTGTGAAACTCTTGGGACATTTCTTTATAAAATGTATAAATTGTATTGTTACATGAGAAATAAAACATATTTATGTAGCTGTGCGAAATATGTTTAATATTGGCGGTGTGTTAATGAATATAAAAACTGATTATGCATATAAGCGGGGCCGCCGCGAGATGGCGCTTTCTTTCCCTAAGCGGGCCAGGAACAAACTAAAATCTTTACGTCCTGACGCTTGCTAAGCGGATTTAATTTTCGTAGATGCATGTAATCGTTGTGAATTCGATTCGTTTTGGAGTACTTTTTTTATTTCAAAGCTGTAAAATTTGAAAACATTAGATGAGAAACTGCTGGTGTGTATTTGAAGAACTCTTTTTAAATTAAGGTAAGTTTCTTTTAATATTTATTTTTGTGATTTTTTGAACAATTAAGCCTACTAATACGAAGCTGATGTTCTTATAGTGCTTTAATATTTGACGGATAATTGCTGATCATTGACTGTTTTCAACATTTGTTTACTTAATTTCAATTGACTATTTGTCGTTGAAATAAAAAGATACTGCTAAAATTTGCTGAACATCTTTTACGTTTCGTTAAATAGCGTTACTTGCAATGCTACAGAAGTACACGCAACTGTGTTTGCAACTTCCAACTTATAAGTCATTTTATTGAAATATTATATTTGACAACTTTGAAGACATGTTCAATATAAAATGTTGTGATTAGGAGTTTTTGCATAGTTTGAACATCAAGTTCACATTATTTTATGAGTAACATTCTATAAATTTGTTTACCAAACATTGCTTCATAGCTTTGTTTACAATTTCCAACGTTACGTATTTCATTGAAACATTTTAGCGAGTAACTTTGAAGTTAAACATGTACAATTTAGCTCATTTTAATTTTTACACTAGTGTAAAGGCAGAGTAAGTTTCAAATATTTTATGATATATAGCAACATTTGCCGAGTAATATGCCAGTTAAATTTTTGATAAAGCATTATTTTTTGGCTAACTTTTTAAAATATACTAGTCGCCTATTTGGCCAATTTTCTGTTCTATGTTTTAAGTTTATCTGGATCACAAATGTCATTACCCAAAATTTTCCTGCTAGTCTGAGCGTTAAATTATGTGAACAAATTATACTATTTGAGAATTTACTGTTATTTCATTCAAACCCTGCTGGACGCCTTTTTTTTATTATAATGTATTACAATTTTTCATAAAGAATAAAAGTTTGTCTATCCCTGTCCATAAACTATAATTAATATTTTTTTTTTTTTTTTCAGTCATAACTTTTTTTGGAATATTGATTTGAAATATTAAAATTTTATAACAGGCAAAACATCAGTTATAAAAGTTCTGTTAAAATTTACTGTATGGTCGGTCCCCTTTGGTGACTTTATGAAAGTTGGCGATTCGGCACCGAATGTGCAACCCGGTCGCCAAAGTTTTCTTATAACTTTAGTGACAGTTTGGATTTGGCGACACGGCGTGTTTTAACACTATTTTCGATTTGGTAACACAACCTTTTAACTTCATTTTCAATTTGGTGATTTTTTTTGAAAAATTGCCAAGGAGGACCATTCAGTAAATCTTAACCAAAAGTTCTTTATATATGTATCAGTGTTTATTTTTATTATTACAAAAAAAAAGTCGCTATTTCAGCTTCATTTCCTGCGTACGTTATATGAGTGTTCATAGATTTTATTGGACCCAGACTTTCATAATTATTCATCAATAATATATTGCAACTAGGGGGCTCCGCCCCCTGCTCGCTGACGCTCGCCAACCCCCTGGATTGCTATGCAATCCCCTTGGCTCGCTTTGCTCGCCTCAAAGTGAAGCATTTAAAATATGCCCTAGCAAAAAGCAACCTAGCACCTAGCAATCGAACATCATTCCGAATTTTTTATATAAATTGGAGAAAAGTGAGTAGATTATGAATCCAATGGTCAGCCGTGGCAAAAATGGCCGAACTGATCAAAAATCGACTTGGAATGAGTTGAACTAAAATTCGATTGGAAATTATGTCATAAATTGCCAAAAATAGAACACACTTTTTCATCTGGCAACCCACTGCATTTTGATATTCAATGAGAAAAAGCGCAAACGTTTTCTGATATCTGGCTCGGAAAACTTGTATATTTTAAAAGTAAGCCAAATTGGCTACATTAGTTTCGTCATGAGTGACGTAATGTTTATTGCCAATTTGGCTCATTTGTGAAAGATGCAAGTAAGCCATAGCCACACATCCAAATCATCGGCATCCTTCTTCATTGAAAATTAAAGAGTGAGGGTTACCAAATAAAAAAAAAATGCTCATTATCTGGCAAGTTATGGCGCATTTGGCAACTGGATTTAGTTCAACTTATTAAAAGTCGATTTTTGACCAGTTTCGCCCATTTTTTCCACGGCAGACCAGTGGGTTCATAATCTACTCACTTTTCTCCAATTTCTATAAAAAATTCAGAATGATGTTCGATGGGGTCCAAAAATAATTTCATTTGCATAATTCCAAGAAACTGAAAACATTTTGTTATTTATGAAGAGTCAGAATACTTGCCACGTCATTATCCTATTGCTGTCGAAACACCTTAAGCAGGGACAATGTGGCAACGTAGTAGAAAGCTCTTAAAAAACAACAAAAATAAACAGTATAGTACATATATTTAAAAAATATCGGTTATTTCACTGAACTATTAAAATTTACGGGCTGGTTTCGTGTGAAACGCCAAAATAATTAAAGTTGCTTGTCGAAATTTCTTAATGAAGCAATCATATGTTCGCATAATCTTTTTTGAGCTACTTAGAAAATAAATTAAATCAGTGAAAGGCCAATTATCCGGCATTCAATACACCGGAATTTTTTGAAAATAAAATTTGGCGTGAAATTAGCCCTATTTCTCCAAAAGTTTTATTTTTTTTTTATTTCTATGAGATTTTGAAGTTGAGTGGGTGGTTTTATTCTTTATTTTGATAGTTTTCAATTCATAATAGCTGAATTTGCTTGGATTAGAAATGAATATAGGTTCACATTTACTGCATAATGCCTCTTAGAGACTTTTTGAAAGTTGGCGATTTTGCGCTGAATCAACTCGTCGACCTCCGGAACATGTTCCAGCAAATAACTTTTCCGAAAAGTCTGGTTTATCCGAAATTCTAATCCAAAAGAAATGTACACATCTTAGATCTATTTATTCTTGCATCACCGTAAAATATAGCTAATCCAAGTTATTGCTGTTGCCAGATGTATTAGTTAAATTTCAAAAGATATATTGTGATTGGCTGGTTTGCTGAGTTTTGAAATTCGTGCATGAAGTACATTTAGAAGACTTTTGAAGTCGTTGCCATTCTGCTCGTAGAAGTACAGCCGAATTTGGACGTTACGCAAGAGAATTATATATATAGATAAGAATCCTAATTTCCACTCCTGCTTTAATAGCCAAATAGCTTGAACCGTATCGTATTACTACTTAGTTTTGAATAATTATTCATTTTCCTTACATTTTTTTTTCTTTTCTTTCCAGGAAATACCATTTTCTTGCAGTGTTTTTTTTATGTAAATCCAACTACAAAGCTCCTGACTCGATGAGAGTTTTTAAATTTCCAAACGAAAGAACAGGACTGTACGACAGATGGATGAGAAAAATTCCTCAACAAGATTGGAAGCCGGGTCTTCGAACTGTTGTTTGCATCCTTCATTTTCACGAAGATATCATTAAAAACAGCTACAGACAAGCAAATGGAATTGAAGTTACTGTGCCTCAAAAGCGTTTCAAACTACATGAAAAAACAGAACCTGCTATTATTCCATCGTTACTGAAATATCTTTCTGAAGAAAATAAATTTACAAGAGCCAGTCGTAATAAACGACATGAAATGTGTATACAAAGAGGAGAGGATTAATTGTTTTCTAGAAAATAATAGTCTTTTGAAGATTTAAAAGACATCCCGAAATAAAAAAAGTTACTGGAGGTATTTAGATGAGAAATCCTTATATTTGTATGTCGATGTATAACAATATCCTAGGATATTCTATTTGCTAAGATTTGTCTTTAAATGTATTCGTTAAAGATACTGAGATTATGCTAAAAGACTTGAAGTGGATATTTAACATAAAAACTAACAGACTTTTGCTGTAAAGATATTCCGATATGTTTGTCTTTTCTTTTATTTTTTTCAATAAGATGAAAAATTTGTTTTGAATAAATTTCTCTCCTGTGGTGTATGAATTTTGGTGAAAACTTCCTTTTATTTTTAAGTCTTGTTTCTTAGTGTGTAAGTGGAACATATCAATAAAAGTAATTTAACTTGTACTAGTGAATTAAAAAGTCCATAATAAACTTAAGTCTCTTAACATTATAGATTTCCTTTTTTATAGTAAACTATTTTTTTATATAACTTTCTTGCTGAGTAATTCTAAAAATATATCGAATTTCATTAAAATTACTGATGAAAATTGATTTGCTTCATTTTGCTAATAGAATTGCTTATTTTGTTTTAAGGAAAAAAATTCTTGTAAAACCTACGTATTTTACAAAGTGATCAATCTGAAAACACTAATTTACAAATCTAACGAATTTTAAAAAATGTAAAAAAAAATTCTCCAACTCAAATTTGCTCAATTATAAAACTTTGAAAAACAAAGTAACTAAATAAAGCAAGTCAGGCGGTTACGAAGTCGAAATCCCATCGTTTAGCAAAATCTTGTTAAAGCTTGTTCCTGGCCCGCTTAGGGAAAGAAAGCGCCATCTCGCGGCGGCCCCGATATAAGCGAGGCCGTGCGCGAAAAACCAAGTATCTTGTAGATGCTCTGTCTACAAGGCCATAATCCTGAATTTACAAACGAGTATGACGTCACACCCTAAAGCCAACATGTATATCTGAGATTCTGTGAAACTAAACTGTGAATGCTATTTGAACTTGTAAATGGCACTTGGTAAATTCTTTTTATAATTTTGAATTATTAGTTATCTTCACATTTTTCATGAGGATTACTAAAATTTATTATTTATGGTGAGTACATAATTTTCAAAATGTTCATGTAAAAGTATAATGCACCAAATGCGATTCGGTTGCATTCTTTTTCAAAATCATTTCTATTTTGTATACTACTACATTAAGCATTCTATTTTCCTGTCAGATTTTATTATGTGGCAATTTATGGCTCAGATTTAGCAGGCCTTGACAACTTGGCACGGTTTTTCACATTTGGCGATAACAGTTTTTTTAAATGGCAACCCTACGGCTCGCTTTGCTCGTCACAAAGTAAGGCAGTTAAAATATGCCCTAGCAAAAAGATATTTTAAGTGCATAATCAAGAAAATCCTTGCAAAGTGATAGTGTGCTATGAAACTGAAAACAATTTATTATTTATGAAGAGCTACAATACTGGATACGTCATTATCCCACTGCTGATGCCGATCAAACGGTACAGTGGTTAGCGTACTAGCTTCTAGACCGCGAGGTTGCGGGTTCGAGTCCCGTGCAAGGCATGGGTGTTTGTTAAATGTATGTTGGCTTGTCTAATGACGAATCTTTCGATACATTATAGTCTTCGTGTTGCTGACGGTGCCAGATAATCTGAAAACAACCAACTCACTGCTGATGTCGAGACGCGTTAAGCAGGAACAGTATTCTTTATTTTAATGATTTTCAATTCGTAATAGCTGAATTTGCAATGATTAGAAATGAATATAGGTTCAAATTTACTACTCGATGCCTCTTGGCGACTATTTGAAACGTGGCGATTTGGTGCTGAATGCAACCCGGTGACATGATTTTCCGGCAACTCCAGTGACCATTTAGATTTGATAACATGGTGATTTTACGCCATTTTGGATTGGGCGACACAGCCATTTGACTCCATTTTCTATTAGGCGACTTTTTTTTAAATAATATATATTATTATAAAAAGTTAAATTTCAGTTTATCCGGAATGCTGAACTTCGTATTCAATCTATCGTGAATTTTCAGCTTAGAAACCTTAATATTCTTAAGGATAACTCTGTGCTCAGCTTTTATAGGCATATATCCCGAAAACGTTCACATAAAATATGTTTAAAGTCTTTGCAATTCTGTTCACAGAAATACAGCCGAATTTGGGGGGCACGCAAGAGAATTATATATATAGCTATGCACGATAATAATATAACTACCGAATTTTAAATCACAAATTAATCTTATTCTAGACTAGTTATAAATGCTGTTCCTAATTCCTGTTCCTAATGGTTGTAATTCTAATTCCTATAATAAACCAAACGCATGATGTTTTGAATTTGCATACCCTAAAAGTGTTAGAACTGTTGAAGAATACTGGTTATAATCTCTCTATATATAAGGCAAAGCCCTCACTCTCTCACTGACACACTGACTCACTGACTCACTCATCACTAATTCTCCCACTTCCCACATGTCCACAACTCTGAAGATTGGTACAAATATTAACAATAATCTCTCTATATATAAGGCAAAGCCCTCACTCACTGACTCACTCACTCATCACTAATTCTCCCACTTTCCTCATGTCCACCCAATTTAAGGGGTGGGAAAGGGGTTAAACGTTCCAAACGAGGAACATTCGAATATACCACTTCCCATATGGTCACAACTCTAAAAATTGGTACAAATGTCAACAATGGTAAAAATAGAAAAAGTAAGCTATTCCGTTCTAGATTAACCCACTTTAAGAGGTCAAAAAGGGGTTAAACGTTCCTAACGAGGGATATTCGAATGTCCTACTTCAAATATTGTCACAACTCTGAAAACCGGTGCGAATATCAATAAAGACAAACGTAGAAAAAGTAAGCTATTCCAATCTTGATTAACCCACTTTAAGGAGTGGAAAAGGGGTTAAACGTTCCAAACAAGGAATATTCGAATATCCCACTTCCGACATACTCACAATTTTGAAAATTGGTACAAATACCAACAATGGTAAACATATAAAAAGCATGCTATTCCGATCTCGATTAACCCACTTTAAGGGGTGGAAAAGGGGTAAAATGTTCCAAACGAGGGATATTCGAATGTACCACTTCCCATATGATCACAACTCTGAAAATTGGTACAAATGTCAACAAACACAAACATAGAAATGTTAAGCTATTCCGAGCTTGATTAACCCACTTTAAGGGGTAGAAAGGGGGTTAAATGTTCCAAACTCGAATATCCCACTTCCCATTTCGTCACAACTCTGAAAATTGGTATGAATGTCAATAAAGATAAAAATAGAAAAGTTAGCCATTTCGATCTCGATTAACCCACTTCAAAGTTGGAAAAGGCGTTAAATGTTCCAAACGAGGGATATTCGAATGTCCCCCTCCCCATTTGGTCACAACTCTGAAAATTGGTACAAATGTCAAAAAAGATAAACATAGAAAAAGTAAGCTATTCCGTTCTCGATTAACCAACTTGAAGGGGTCGAAAAAGGGTTAAATGTTCTAAACGAGGTATATACAAATGTCCCACCTCAAATCTAGTCATAATTCTGATATTTAGTGCAAATGTTAAAAGGGCAAATGTAAAAAAAATCAGTTATTCCAATATCGATTAACGAATTTTTAAGGGATGAAAAGTCGACGCAACATTGAAACTATACGAAGATTATCTTAATGTCTCAATTTCAAAACAGCTATTACTTTGAAATCTAGAATTAAGAGCAAACATAAACACAATAAACTATTGCAATCTCGATTGCGTAATTAAAAAGGGTTCGAAGGGAGTTAAACGTTCTAAACGAGGGATATTCAAATGTCTCTTTCCAATATACTATTCACAATTACAAATTTTGTTAAAAATGTCAACAACGGAAAGTTCCTACTTTAATAAATCAATTTGATGGATTCGAAATGGAAGCAAACGTCTGAAGTGTAGAATACATGAATGTCTTTTGATCGCTAAAATGCTAATGGTAAAATTTCGTAGCGCAACACGGGTATTCAGCTAGTATTTATAAATTATTTCTGACAATTTATGATTAAATGGAAAAGTGTTTGAGAAAATGTGTAATGGTATACTAAACTTCAACTTAACTAGACATCACTTAGACGGTAGATCGTCACAGTGCTCATAGGTATTTAATCCATTTTGGCGGAGTGAAAGCATAATGTTCGCCAAACCACAACCCTATAGAGAACAAAAGGCTATACTGTTTGGCGAGAATTATGTCTTCACTCCGCCAAAATGGATTAAATACCTATGAGCACTGTCACGATCTACCGTCTAAGTGATGTCTAGTTAAGTTGAAGTTTAGTATAGTATTTCTTACTGTTCATCTAATCCTGCCAATCTTTAAAAAATAAATTATATATTATTGCTGTTTGACACAGTACACCTTGTGGTGCACGAGGTTAATAAAATCACACATATCAACGGTTATTTCTTGCTCTTGGATGGAAGCTAAGCGTTGCCAGGACAACGTAACTTTGTTTTGACTTTATTTCTCTTCTTGTCGTGTTCTATGAATTCATATAGAGAAAAGACAATGAACGTATAACGTATTGTTGCACAAATTGTCTGTATATAGTGTAAATAGTGAAGTATTTTAAAATTCTATTGTAATTAAGTTTCTTTTATTTTATTTATTAACAGCGATTATACAGGTTAGAAAAAGGTGGCAACACCTAAAGCAATCGAGAAATTTCGAGATGTTTCTTTTCCGACGAATTGGCTGGAAATTTCGCGAATGTTCTCTCGCGCCTGGTACATAAAGACCGAAGATCGAGAAAGTTTTCAGATTGATTTCGGACTTCGATGTGAGCTGATCGCTTTGTTTATCTACTAGAGTGAACTTGTATAATCGCTGTATTCGAAGTTGTTCTTACTGAAGCTTGTGTTGAAGCTTGCGGGTGATTAAACTGCTGTCTGGGAATAAATTTTGTGCCTTTGAAGAGTGAATAAATTGTAGTTTTTATTTTAAAAACTGTGCCATCATTGCCTCAGCGGAAAAATTCATAACAGTATATTAGCAATTCTACCATAATAGTAACTTTTAGGTAAGGGAAACTTTGAAAAAGAAAACGTAAAAAATTAATATAAAATGTGTATGAAAATGCTTATTAATGTTTCTAAATTACTAAAAAATAGGGTTATTGTTGGAAAACTATGAACACTAATATTGTCAAGTGTGGGGTTGGAGAAAGTAGGAGACCAACTACAGCCCATAACGTGTGAAATGAGCCCTGCACCAGAGTTATTGTTGAACAAGATCCGCAGCACCGGATACAAATGAACCGTGTGGTAGTGGTAGATGTATGTGTCCACGTTATGGCGTGGAATGTACCGAGATAGGTTGTAACTGTTCTAGTAGAGATTGCATAAATAGTGCACTGAAAGAAAGTATTTCAGAAGAATAGTAATAGATATAGCTTTTTTCTTATGTAATATGAAAGATATTGACGAAATGCATGGTGCATTCGTATTATAAAACTATTTTATTATTTATTAATAAAAAGGATTTTTAACACTGCATAAGCTTTTAGTTTTTTGGTCACTATTTTGCTAATTATTTGTACTTTTTAAAACCAAAATGATAATCTTTTTCAGCATAAAATTTTCTGTAATTTGATACCACACATGACTTTTTATGATTTTTACAAAAAAAATCCAAGATGGCGGCCAAAAAACGCATTTTGCACGCTCAGAGTTTTCTAGACTTTTAGTACGTCAAAAAGATATCCTCCACGAGCTAAAAAAAATTCAATCGCCGCTTCTGTGGGTATTAGTTCCACCCAAAAACCTATATCTCCTGTACTACTAATATGATTAATATCAACAGGGTAAGACGTGCATTTCTAACCACTGTGCTCTGCACTAATTTCGAATTTTTCTACTTTAATAAATATAAAATGTTAAGAAACGAAAAAAAGACATTTTAATAAAACATTTACGCAAAATATGTTTTTAACAATAAGAAAACTATACTTCCAAGTAAGATAAAAACAATAAGCACATTAATAGTACTTAATCTTTAAGTAAGTGGAAAAGTATAACATTTGAGACATGTGGTGAAATTCTACAGTTATTACTTAATTATCATAAATCAGTCAATCTTGAAGCATATGATGCAATAACTGTGACTTCACATTACTTTAGGAGTGTTCTATCAGTTATAGATAAAAATCTAAAACATAGGCGTCAAAAATAAAACGATAATCCAAGCAAGATAAAGTCTTGAAAACTTGTTCGTTTTTTTGATCCTATACATCGGAGGACAATCATAATATTTGGATTATCTCAATTAATTTTTATTTTTTTACTGATCCAATCATCACATTTTTATTCGAAAATAGTATATAAGTCTAGAAATTTATAATTAACTCATAATTATTTGAATTGTTTTTAGATATTGGATTTTATAATGATGATAATTCCTTCCACAATTTTATAGTATACTGAATGATGAATTTGCGTATAAAGAAGGAATTAAAAACGAAATTTTTATACTTAGATATTGTTACATAACAAAAGTCTATATACTGGATTAAAAATATAGAATTGTCATTAAATTTTCAAAATGACATAAGCAATAAATAATTTCGACCAGCTAAAAGGGGATCATAGATAAATGCCCCGTCTATAGAAATTAGACCCTAGATACATAACGGGTTCCTATGTCGGACGTTTTCAATAGATGAAGACAATATGAGCTTTATTTAATTTGGAAAATAGTTTTTTTCTGACAAATTTTATAACCAACAAAACTTTTAAATATAAATTCAAATTTGAAATTCCATTAGCCAATCACAATAGCTTTCACTTCTTTCCGTCAGCCGATTTTCAGAAAATGCCTTTATTCTTAGCGTACTTTGACCCTTTTCATCAGTGCTACAATAACTCGCTTATTATCTGATAACAGACAGATAACCAACTTGGAAACGCAATTGCGCAATGTATCTGATATTATTAAAACAATATATTTGTAGCTTTTATAAAACCTTTACTTATACGACAATTTCATTCATAAGTTCTCGCTGCGCTTTTGTGCTGTGAAGAAGATTCGTAACAAAGTGAGATTTAGTGTAGAACGAAATTTCTAAATATGTTCGGATTAGAACTTTCAGCTGGTTCGCTAACGACCACGTTCATCATTGGAATCGCAACAATATTTTTACTATACTGGTGAGAAAATTTTTACTCGATTTTTTTAATTCGATTTTTAATATATTTTTGTCAATATTCTGGTTTAATTAAAAATGTCATATTGGTTATATAAGTAGTATGGTCATTAGTTTTGACAGCACTATCTATATATTGTTACGAATTTTTGTATATTTGTAAATATTTGTATTATTAATTATGTAAAAAGGAAATTTTATGTACACTTTCTCATAAGGCAGTGCAATAGTTTGTCTTCGTCTTCCTGCAATGTGTCTATTAACTCTTGAAAACGAGTTTTACAGTGATAATTCTGGGAAGCGAGTTTTACAAAGAGGAGGCCATTTAACGTTATGGTTAATGGCAATCTCGCTAAGTTGGGGACGGTTTTGGAGACTAAATTTTGTCGCCAAACTTGGCGACCATTTGGCGACATTTTCGGTCCCCATGTACAAGTATAGGACTTTTCGACTACGATCTGGAAAGTCCTCCAAATTTCTATCTCTAGAAGATTCACGAAGTATTGACTTCCTATATAAGGCCGGCCGTGAGTTGAGTTGAGTTGAGTTACTGACTGAGTTATAGTTAGTTGAGTTGAGTTACTGAGTTAGTTGTCTCGCAGTGAGCATTCAGAGTGTTCCAAAAGTGAACTATATTGCATTGTCTTTTGCGGCGATTTTTAGCAGTTGTTTATCAAGTTTTTAACTGCTGTTTTGTGCTCTATTGTTGTGTGAAGAGCTGTATTGAGTCTACTAGAACGTGAAGTTCTGGAGTTATATCGGAATAAATTTCTGCAAGTTTTGATCTGCTTTGGCTTCTAGTCTTTCGAACCCATCCACGCAACAATATTTAATAGAGAAGGCGTACTTTTGACACAGTCACACTGCTCTAAAGTTACTCAACAAATTGTTACGATCAAGGTGTTCTTAAAAAAAAGCTGAATTGTAGATTTGCCAAAATGTACCAAAAGGGAAAAAATATTTTATTAATTAGTTTAATTGAAAATATTTTTCACCTTGCATTCTCGAACGTGCCTCTACTATATATGACGATGGGTTTTTGATAATCTGAATGGCAACATCTGACAAAATTTGTGTTGTTTACAATTTTCGGACATAACCAACATTTTTTAGATGTTAATTACTGCTCATTCGATTTATTTGAATTAATTGTTATTCTTGCTAGGAGATTGAATGTCGTTTGAAAATGTTTATTAACCCTTTGCACTCGAGAGGTGACTGTCACTCACCATATGATTGGATGCAGCAACTCAAGAGGTAATTCTCGTTCACCATTAGGTTTGATGCGGAAATTCGATGCAAGGCCTGTTTATGTTTAGTTTCTTTAAAGCGGATCTGCAACCACAAACCGAACCAAAATCGTTGCGAAACGTCTCGAGTTGCTGGTTCATACGCGCGAAAAAAGCATCGAGTGCAAAGGGTTAACTACAACTGCCCATTTGCACAGAGCCGAAACGACGCCATTTATATTTCCTATTTCACTCTTGATTGAGTTATAATGGACAATTCCCGCATTTTTTAAAAACGAATGAAATTAGTACATATTTATTAAGAATTTCTTTCTGATTCCAAATATTTAAACAAAAGTTCTTTAAGAAAATCAATTGTTTAAATATTAAGAAAAGAAAATGCCCCAAAACCAAGCCAAAGCCAGTCCGATCAAAACAGAGATCAAGAACCCCTATCGTTTCTATGGTTATCATGAGGTTTCTGCCAAATAGTTGGCGCTAAAAAAGTTGGCGTTGGTAGACCATTGCCATATTCCGTACTGGTTGGCGTGATTTGCGACAAATTTGCAAATCTGGTTTCCGCTGCTGCATTTCAAGCCAAGTTGTTTGCGAGGCCGTGACGTCACATTTAATGCCAACGGAATGAGTTGTTTTCTCGCCAACCTCTAACAAGGTAATTTTCATCGCAATTTTTTTTTTTTTTTTTTTTTTAAAACGCATTAAGCAGAAATGTTTATGTTTATGACCTTTTCGAAACATTTAGAATTGAATTAAAAAAAATTAAAAAATGCGGAAATTGTCCATTGTATGATTTGAAATGATATTATGGTGCTAATGTATTTTCCTACCTACTATTTTCGTCATACAACAAAAGTCACCAAATGATACTGAAGTGTTCGGTAAAATGGCGGAATGAAAAACACGCTGAATCTACATAACACCACTTAGTAATTTCGTATATAGGGTTACTAATTGCTTATTTTAAAAACAGTTCAGGATTTTATACCGCTTAATTGAAAGGCGCAATTTTATCAGGATTTCAAAAGCTTAATAGAGTAGTGCAGAGGTTGTCGAGAATTAGCGAGCAGGGGGCGGAGCCCTCTCGTGTATCGTGTTTTGGATGTTGTAATCTAGTCATCAACTTTTTAAAAGTTATTTTTTTAAAGTTGAGGGTTTATTTAAAATTCACTGAGATTTACACAAATTTAATAAATTAGTTTTACAATAAGTTTGACGCAAAGTTTAAAAAGCAAACGACACATTAATTTTTTTTTCTTTGCATATTTTCAGATAAATTTGTCCTTCCTTTATAATATAGAGTTTTGAAAAAACAGAAGCGCTATTTTAAATAGTAACCAGAAGCTTTAAAATTGCATCAGAAATTGGAGATTTTCAATGGGCTGTCTACATTTGCACATAAACTATCCATTTACTGAAAACACTTCTATGTTTATTTATTTTTCAAGTGACTCTTCGTATAGACATCCTTTAACAAAACATAACAATCATTTAAAATTACTTTAAAGTTGTGTACTTTGAAATGAAGCAATAAACTGATTATCTAGCATACATTATGTACTTTTGACCAAATAGCTCATTTTCATATAATGCAATGACCAAACAACTGTCAGTTGAAGACTCGAAATAAAGAAACTGCATTCCATTCTTATTGAAGTTGATATAGCCACACAAAAATATAACGCCTAGCGACTTTCTTTTGCTTACTACATAATCTAAGTTACTTCTTCGGTATGAGAGATGAAAAAATGAATCACCGTGAATTGTTTTTCAATCGTTCCAAAGCTCAACCTTATAGACTTATTGTTAAGATACAATTAAATCCAAAAAAAATTACTTCTGCTTCTCAAATTTCAGCACCCAAAACTCAAGGAGGATCAATTTCGAACGATTTGAAGAGTTAGACAATTGTGTCAACAGTTGTGTTATAATCAGTTTTTCAACTTTAAGTTTAAAAAATTACATTTTTAGTTAGTTTAAAAATTAAGAAATACTTATTTTTATAACTTGGTTAAAAAAGAAATTATCTTTCGTATCGAATTACGTATAGGCTTCAAATCGCAAAAATCGGGGAAGATTTGTAAGGCCGTAAAAAACAAAAGCAAAATAAAAACAACACAAAAGAAGGAAACCCTATGATGGAGGAGGAGCATACTAAAAAGGAAATATATAATAATTAGTATAATAATAACAGTTTTTTTATATACAAAAATACTTTTTTAAAAGTTATTCTCAGATTGTAGTTTTTTCTATTTTGCATTTCATTCAAACAGTAATAACTCCAGTTTAAATAATATTTTTTGAAATTTGTTTTTTGCTATGTAATCTGCATACATTGTTGAATGTTTTGACCTTAAATACTAAGTGATTTGTAAATAAATATTTTTTTAATTGAATTTTAAAGATAAGATTCTGTATAAAAAAAACTTGGATTTTTCTAATAGATTCAGTTAAAGCAAGATATCAAAAAATATACACACTGTAAAATTCTGTTAATAGGGACAAAACATAGAGCAGGGTATTCCACATTATTGAACTCCAAAATTGTATCAGTGGGTTAATTAGAATTTTGGTCATTACCGTTCGAAACTAGCCGAATTAGTTGATTAAATGTTAATTAATTATTAAAATTGAAGAAATTTAAAAATATATATATATTGGAAACAGTTTAACAAATAATGTACTTTTCAAGGTGCAAAGGTCTAATTTTTAAATTGAAAATTTAAAAAAAAAATTTGAAACCTATACGTATACCTTAACCACCTTGCTATTCTCAAACTGCTCATACCAATGCAGTGATACAGTCGAGTTAAGTACCCTTTAGTACCAAATATACTTTTTGTTTTTTTAAAAATAAGTAAATTACTCCGGAGGGAAAAGTAACCAGTTGACTGAAACACTATTTGTCAGGCAATTAGTGCTTACAGGTACTGAGATATCCATACAACATACAGATATAAGCAGGGCCGGATTTAAGAGTATGCCGCCTATAGGCTAAGTCTATTTGCCACCCCCTTTATAGTTCATACTTGCTTAATACATTTGTTTTATACAACAAAAGAATAGAGTTCATTTGTGTTTTTATCTTTTTTAATTAGATTGCACTACAGGAAAGTCATAATGCAAGATTGCGTGCTGTGAATTTGTATTATGCTGTAGTTTTAGAAAGTAGGCTATGTAGAAGGATTAAAACATATTTTTAAGTAACGTGTATCCTTAAATTCGTTTGCAAAATATTATTAAAGTCTGAAATACTTCATTTTAACTTTTGAAAAAATTGCCAAACTGCCGCCCCCTGAAAATTTGCAGCTCTAGACTGCAGCCTGTTTAGAAATACGGCACTGGATATAAGTTTCCAAAAATTATACATAATAAAATAACACCAAGAAGTAGAAAAGAAAAAATGATTTTTTTTTTTTTTTTAAATAAAAACATTGAGTTACAAAGTCTTTAAAGAAACCGAAACATTCTAGTCAAAAATTATTCCGTCATATTCATTATCTCTTTCCTTATAGCACCCAATTTCTTTAGTACACCGAACAATTGACCACAGATATTGGAGATATCCAAATTTAACCTCCAATGGACTGTCAATACACTGTGCTGCTAGAGTTTCTAAAGATAGCTAAAGGGAAGTAAATACTTAAAAAAGAAACTCACAAAACTTTTTTTGCAGGTATTCCACCAGGAATCATAATTACTGGAAGAATAAAGGAGTCCCATACATACCACCTAGTCCTTTACTCGGAAACACCGCAGAAGTTATCAAGACGGTTAGTACAAAATTATACGTAGATACATAATTACTTTACAACACATGCTTAGGCAACTCATGGGCGTTTTATAATTTCAATCAGTGAAGTATCGTAATCCTCTTCTTTAGTAGCACAACAACGCTTGCTAATATTGTTCAGCATTGGCCAATCCCGATGAGGACCGTTCTAAACCGACCGTTGTTACGAATATTGGCCTATCTCGCCCAATGCCAGATAAACTATATTGGAAGTTTTAAAATACTGATGGTTTTTAAATTGAAACATTTTATTTATAAGAAAAGATGGAGAGCAAAAATTATGTTTTGTGATGTTTTTGACATGATTATTATTATTGTTGTTGTCGTTGTTGTTGTTATTATTGTTATTATTATTATTATTATTATTATTATTATTATTATTATTATTATTATTATTATTAATAATTATTATTATTATTATTATTATTATTATTAATAATTATTATTACTTATTATTAATTATTATTATTTTTTATTTTTATTTATTTATTTTTATTTATTATTATTATTATTATTATTATTTTTTAAATCGTGTAATTTGAAAATTACACAATTGTTGTTGTTGTTCTTGTTGTTGTTGTTGTTCTTGTTGTTCTTGTTGTCGTTGTTGTTGTTATTATTGTTATTATTATTATTATTATTATTATTATTATTATTATTATTATTATTATTATTATTATTATTATTATTATTATTATTATTAATAATTATTATTACTTATTATTAATTATTATTATTTTTTATTTTTATTTATTTATTTTTATTTATTATTATTATTATTATTATTATTTTTTAAATCGTGTAATTTGAAAATTACACAATTGTTGTTGTTGTTCTTGTTGTTGTTGTTCTTGTTGTTGTTGTTGTTCTTGTTGTTCTTGTTGTCGTTGTTGTTGTTATTATTGTTATTATTATTATTATTATTATTATTATTATTATTATTATTATTATTATTATTATTATTATTATTATTATTATTATTATTATTATTATTATTATTATTATTATTATTAATAATTATTATTACTTATTATTAATTATTATTATTTTTTATTTTTATTTATTTATTTTTATTTATTATTATTATTATTATTATTATTTTTTAAATCGTGTAATTTGAAAAAATAATAGGAACGATGTTCGAGTTTTGACCAGAATTAGCCAATCTTCCTGAACCCTTTCTTCCGACATCGGCCGATTCTGTTATGCTACCTGAGTAGGCTGTATATAAGTGCTTTTTAGATTCAAATATTTCAAATCATTTTACTGCATACTTATCTATTTGTTACATATGTTACTATAAGTTGAGTTTCCTACATTTACAGCCCGTCCATGAAGTTGAGCTCAGAAGATATAAAGAACATGGGAAAGTCTATGGGTACGTAAAAAATTCCACACACCCTGAAATTAAAATACAATGAAGGTTTTGAAAAATATGTTAAGTTTTATCAAAATGAATACAATTGAATATCTTTATATCTTACTAGCAGTGTGGCCCCGCGCTGCTGTGGACCCGTTGAAAGACATAGAAGTTTACATTTTTAAAAAAAAGTGAAACAGATGCAATATACAATTATAAAATCTTTTCCTCAAAACACAATGTGCTGTACAGTTCTGATCCATTAAGAGTTTTTTCTAAAAAAAAACTTTATTGTTGAACACCTCAGAATCCATTGCTTTGTGAACATGTAGCCGCTGTCTGTTTGCTTCATATTGTATATTTGATAACACTTTTCTAAGAAGCTTCCATTACAATAAAAGAATGGCTTTTTGGAAAAACCAGGTTATCTGCACTGGGATATAGCTTTGCGTTTAACTGCTATTAACACAAAGTCGTCATAATAAAATCATACTAAGAAATAAATTATATATTAACCATTAAATGCATTTACCAGTTGTTCTTTCAATAATGAATTCCTAATTTTGAAATGACACTACTTCAAAACAGTGAGTGAGTGCTAGGTATGGAATTTTGAAATTCCTCGATCGTTTTCAAAATACACAGTTCAGTCTCAAGTGCCTCTTATTGAGCAGGGATTTTTTTTTTTTTTTTTTTTTTTACTTTGAATTTCTCATTTGTTACTGTAGGGTAATGAAAGTATTCGGTCAAACAAAAAGTTTTCGATTTTTTTTTTATTTCTCCACATTTTGCAACATCCTGAGTTCCAAAAAGTGGTACAGAAAAAATATATGTCTGTGTGTCCGTATGTCTATGTGAACGTGGTCAGCATAACTCCCGAGCAAATTGATCTACGATGTTCTCATTTAGTGTGGGGGTTACTGGTGGCCATGGATTATCAATTTATCCGCCCATTTACCATTAACGTTTTCGTCAAAATCGAGCATGCGCATTACATGGAAATCGTGAAAAATCATGTTTTTCAGCAATTACTAAGAAACTGCTCTGACGATTTCCACTAAAAATGTCTGTGCTAATGCCCATTATGGTGTTCTAAACGGCCCCTCTTCCAAAATAACCGTTGAAATGCGATACAAACGTAAAAAGTTGTAAACGAATGCCTTTAACACACATCTCTCTGGCTTATTTGAACACCTCCCATCAATGATAGATTTTTTCTATTTCACAATCCAAGAAAGGACAATGTAATGTCTATCGAATAAATCACCAAATTTGACATTTTGGCGTGTTTTCTTATGGTTTTTTTTTTTTTTTTTTTTTTTTTTTTTGTGGTTCATGTAAAAATTATTGCCAAAACTATCGCCAAACTGGCCATTTTTTTTTTTAAATGAAGGAAAATATGAGGTTAGAATGAGTTATACGCCCCCCCCCCCCCCTTTGCCAAGTATGGTAACCCGGCGCCTACATGGTTCCATTAAAACTTCTCATCCATTCTGGCAAACCTGTAGTTTAATCCAGTAGTAGTGTCAATGCAACTTGGTGGCATTTTGCAAAGTCGCCAAAGGGGAGGGGGCGTATAACACATTTTAACCAAATATAAAACTCTAAACAACTCCACATCAAATTTGAATGCAGTGATCAATATTAAATTAATAGTTGTGAAATCTTACACCTAGTTTAATGAGAAATCCATTCAAATGAAAATGGGCCTCATCGGTCAACAATATGCATCAGCCACTATCAAATTTGTTCCCTTCACTCAATTTTATAAACCGGTGTACTTAAAATTCCATGCTTCAGTCTGTTTCTCAGAGCTGTTACGAGACTCTATCGGAATTACTTTACAGTCGTTCTCTTCTTATCTATAACATTAATCTGACTCCTTATTTATCAGAAACGAAACAACTATTATTTTACCATCACTTCTTGTGTTCTAAAAACGTTGACATTATTCTTTACAGAAAAACATGACAACCAACTCGTTGTCATTCACAATAGCATAAAGTTACAAAATGACTTAAGGGGCACTGAAATCACCAAAAATCTCTTTTTTTTTTGTTTTCGTTCTATAAAACTTGCTGAAGTCACTAGCTTTAATTTAGCTTTTGAATTTTTGAAATTCGATGATTTTAAGTGGTAAAATCTTTATTTTAACTAACTATTTTAACGTATCGCGCACTTGTTGGCAAAAGTTGAAAATGCATTTTTCTCGGCTTCTCTTTTTCACATTTTAAGTATATTCGAAAAGCTCCTTGCGATTAATTTTTTGATAAATCCACCTAATTTTTTTGTATAAATAATTTTTAATGTACTATAAGAAAATTCACTCATGTGTTTTTATCTCATATAATTTTATCTTTTTTTTTTTTTTAATGTTGGTAATTTGAAATATGCGCATTTTTTAATAAAAAATCTCTAGCACCAAGTTTGAAATTTTATTTCTGTTCAACTATGGAACGTAAAGATAAAAACATGTGTGAAATGCTTATAATATATTGATAAACAAATTCAAATTTTTCTATCATGTTCGATAAAATATTGTGTAGCGAGGAGCATTTTGAAAAATGTTAAAATTTCGTATTATTTTAATGCATTTTTCTCAATAATTTACTATCTATTTTATATTACCTGCTCAAATTTTGATGTTGTGTTATAAGTCACAACTTCTATGTTTGTGCCAGATATTATTTAATTCTAAGCAAAACTAATGAATTTTTGAAAAAGTGTCCCATGTCCTCAGGCAAACTCAAAAGCTTTTGCTTTATAAATAAACAAATTCTATATATTTATGCAGCTATGCATTATAAAATAAAATGTATAATATTAATCCAAAATGAGAAATAAAAATACGCCAACTTTCAACAATGTCATTTCAAAGTTAAGGATTCCTTTCTAAAAGACTCCATATTTCAATAAACCACTTATCTTACTTTTAATCGAAACTTGTCATACCTTACCTTCATGAATTGCTTATGAAGTCCAATCACACATAGTATAGCATTTATTCATAACCACATCTTCTATCTGCAGTCACTTCCAAGCGAATAAACCTCTCCTGTCAGTTGGGGATCCGACTCTCATCCGGGAAGTACTGGTGAAGGACTTTCAAAGCTTTCCCAACCGACGAGTAAGCATGAACTTTGTAATAAAATTTCAAGAAATTGGTATTACGAGAGCCCGAGAGCACGTTACAGGTACAGAGTATCCAGCGAATTACTCCCTGATTTTAAAATTAAATAACTCGGAGACAAAGATCAACCGAAAAATGAAACAAAAAGTATAGTTATTTTAAAAACTGTAAAAATCTGAAACAGAAGTTTCAAAATTAGTTACAAATGTTGCCACGAGATGGCGCTGTAGCTGCAAAATTTTAGAAATCTGTTATAAATTTGTCCTCTGCAAGCTGTCGTAGCAAACACGCTAACTTCCTTTCCCGTTTAAACAGTGGAACTGTCCGATGATTGATCGCTTTCAGCTTCAATCACTCTTTATTCATAAGAACTACAGTGTACAGCGCCACCTGTAGGCAACATTTGTAACTAATTTTGAAAATTTAGGTAAAGATTATTACAGCTTTCAAAAATAATTATACTTTTTGTTTCGCTATTCTATCGATTTTTGTTTTTGAGTTATTTAGTTTTAAAATCAGAGAGTCCTTCATTGGACACCCTGTTCTTAAAGTACTCAAATTTCATATCAGAAATCAATGATATTTAAAGGATATTTAAGCAGAAAACGACCAGAAAACTGTGAAAGTGATTGACATGTAAACTGATAGCCATATCTGCCATAACACTCTACAATAAGTAAACGCCATAGGCAGATCCAGCGAGGGGCGGAAGGGGCCATTGCCCCCTCCATTCTGGATTAAATAAGTCAAAAATAAAGACGATGAGGAATATTTTATAGGCTGTTTGCCATGACTCTAATAAATAAAAGTCTAACGCTGGCGTCTAAAACTAACTCAGATATTCAATTTATATATATTTAATTATATTATATTTAATAATAATACTGATAATTGATTTTTTAATTTATACAAGCTTATGAACTTGTGAAAGATTGGAATTAAAAATAAAACCAAAAATGTACTATATTGTTTTCACCGCTCAAATTTTAACGCGCGCTTCACTCAGGCTTTGCATGAAATCAATCAAATTTTGACGAATCCGTACTGAACATCTTTCATATAAATGTTCTCTTCCCAAAAAAATAGAGATGAAAAGACGAAGCACGACAACAATGCAAATTACAGTTTTGGTTTTGAATATGTATTCTTTATTAAATTATCCTTTATATCGTACGTAGCAAAATTTTATCCTGAACCATATTGTTAAATACAACTCTAATTTACAGTCGGAAATTCACACATAGCGTCGCTTAGTAAGACGTTTTAACTCTCTGTAACATATTCTGTATAATCAAGTTAAATTATCCCATGGTATAGTAATATAACTAACTAGCCGCCCCCTCCGTTATAAAACTCTGTATCCGTCCTTTGTAAACGCAGTAACCTCTATCATTATGTTTTAGCAACGATATGGGTTCCAAAGAGTTTTATTTACTTGTTCGTCACGTAGCAACATTGGCGAAAGCGGATATTTCCCCTTTCAGACACAGTTTTTTTTTAAGTTTTCGTATACTTTTCTTACAACCAGTGCTAGAAGTGTGGGTAGACGCGGGGGGACGCGTCACCCCACTTTTCAAGAAAATACCCATGAGTCTCCCCACTTCTAAAACCACTTAAAACCATCCCCCACTTTTAAAAGCACTCAATCTGCCTAAAAACTACTAATGAAAAATGACATTAACCTTTAAATGTAGTGACACTGAGAAAAAGTTATTTATTTTTACATTTGACAACTTTAAAACTATTTATGGTATAAATATATATATATCACATTATTATAAAAATGTGATATATATATAAATGTGTTGTACTACTATGTACGAGATATAAGTATTTTTACAAACAAATACAGTCACACTTGGTCAACTTTTAACTTTGGAGGAACTTTTTTTAAGTTAAATTTCTATTCTTGTTTCATATAAAGGCAAGCTATTTTTTTTTTTTTTTTTTTACTTTTTAGAATTCTCTATTTATTTAATCTCATGAAAGTATGCAAATTTATAAGTATTATTTAAATCTAAATAAACAGTTGTGTTTATAAAATCTAATTATTACTTAACTTTATCTCTTACTTCCACGTAAAAAAACTAAGTCGTCGAATATTAATTAAAATAACAATAAATTTTGGACCCTCGTTTAATGTTAATGTTAGGAATTGTTTCTTTACTAGTTAATATTTTTATTATAAGTTACGAAATTATTAAATTTATATTTGAAGAGGGGAGAAGGGGGGTGCACTTATCACCATATTTTGGGCGACCCCCCCCCCCCCCCTCTCCAACTTTTTTTTCATCACTTCTACCACTGCTTACAGCTACGAACATTTTACAAATATGGTGGTTTCACTGATATTCGCTTTATGGCTCCGAGCCTCAACTATTGTTCCACGCTCAAAGTCCAAGGGACTTCTTAAAATTCAATTTATTGTATGCTTTCAGATTGTTGATGCAAATCTTTCAATATATTCAGAATTTTTAACTACGTTTTTTGCCTTTTTTGGAGAAATGTTTATAGAGGAGGCAGAGAGAAACGTTGCACAAGTTTCAAAATGCCATTGTACATAGCTTTGCTTTTAAAATTTAAACTTGAATAAAAAAAAATTTCATACTATCCAGTTTGCTCTAAAAGTATAATTAAAATAAATAAGTGAAACGGCAAAGTAAACACATAACATTTTACCAAAAAAAAAAAAAAATAATAATAATAATAATAATAATAATAAAGCAACAACACTAAGCACTAAATACCAAACTCTCTATTCATTAAAGCATATTACAAAAATAATACAAAATATTGCAAACGCTTTAAGAAAAAAACTTTTAAGATTATACAGTTTAAAAAATAATAATAATAATAATAATAATAATAATAAAGCAACAACACTAAGCACTAAATACCAAACTCTCTATTAATTAAAACATATTACAAAAATTACACAAAATATTGTAAACGCTTTAAAAAAAATAAAAAAATAAACATTTAAGATAATACAGTTTAAAAAAAAAATTACACTTAAATACTAAACCGTGACTTTAAAAATAAATTTACCATTAAGGTACAGAATATGCATACCCTCGTTAAGATACGTCGGAATATTACTTTTAAGGTACAGAATATGCATACTCGAATCTGTGTTCCATTAAGAAACAGAATATGCATACCTGTCCATTAAGGTACAGAATGTTATAACTTTTAGTTCCATCAAGATACAGAATACGCATACGATTCATTAAAATACAGACAATTATACAGAATGTGTACTTCATTAAGGTACAGAATATGTATCCAATTTTTCCTTCTTTCCTTTTACACTTGTATTTCAGAAAACCAGCACGGGAGACCCAGTAATCGACAACATGTTGTCCATTATTCGAGGAGAAGATTGGAAGAGGGTTAGGACCATAGTATCGCCCACTTTTTCAACTGGAAAGATAAAAAGGGTAAGAACATTATTTTTAAACTCCGAATAATACAGCATTGACTATTTCTTTAGCATCTAACTACATCTCCTAAAAATACAACCCATAAAAACAGAGCTTTTAAAAAAATCTTTTTTATGCATTGCCAATTTTTATATATCGAAAACATTTCCATCAGCAAAATGTGCGACCAACGACGTTTCCAAATTTATTTATTAAAAATATACGTAAATTTATGCTCTCACATCCAAATATCATTGATTTATTCTGATTGAAGAAATTTTATTATTTATTTAAAAATAATTGGGGCAACAGGAAAGAGTTTCAACAATGGTCAGTTCAATCTTGCTATTTTACGCGATTGTAGATGACGGCAAGTTGGTTTATTAGTATTCCTCAAAAGTAACCTTTTAGTGACAATAGCAGCCCCAAAATTTGATAGAATGCATTGTCATCGACATCGAACCTATCTGCCAAGTTTCAGATTGATTGATGACTGCAAGGGGATTAATTAGCCTCCTCAAATTTGCGCGCCATCGACCAACATAATCGAAGTTAATTCACATGATTTAAAAATATTATACTATAATAATATCTCTCTATATATAAAGGATATTTAAAACAAATAAATATTTATTTTTTAAGTGGCAAATCTCAAGAGATGAAAGTTTTGATCACTAATGCCTGTTTCTTAGTTTAAAAAGATGTCTTACAGGTAAATAATACGTAATTAGAAGCCCTGTAACATAAATATTCTGATATCAAATTCCAGCTCGTGATATCTATATCGATGCTCGTGACTGATTGCATCTCGAAAGTACAGCAGCTACATCAACTAACAAAAATTTAGTATGTAAGGATAGTGCAATATATAACTTTCAATTACCCAATGTATATATACATAGGGTAATGAAAGTATGACATTTGGTTAAATAAAAATTTCGATTTTATTTGCATTTCTCCCCGTTATGGAACATCCTGATTTCCAAAAAGTGATCTAGAAAAAATGTGTGTGTGTGTGTGCGTGCGTGCGTGCGTGTGTGTGTGTGTGTGTGTGTGTGTGTGTGTGTGTGTGTGTGTGTGTGTGTGTGTGTGTGTGTGTGTGTGTGTGTGTGTGTGTGTGTGTGTGTGTGTGTGTGTGTGTGTGTGTGTGTGTGTGTGTGTGTGTGTGTGTGTGTGTGTGTGTGTGTGTGTGTGTGTGTGTGTGTGTGTGTGTGTGTGTGTGACCACTAAAGTTCCCATTTATACGTGGTGCAACGTTTTTAAATAATAAAAAAAAACTTGAATTATGTACTGATTGATCTTATTCAGTTGCTTAAAGACAAAAAAAAAATATGTGGAAGAGTCTGAAAAGTCATTTCTCACAAAAAAAAATGAATGAAAAATGCCCTTTTCTGAAATATCGCTCTTTATATTAGATGTCTTGTTTAACCTTATATCTGGGGATATTCCTTGTGTAGAAAATTAACGATTGAAACTATTTAAGTATTCACCATGGGCAAAAATACACATCTGCAGTTGAACTACAATAACTTGATGGGAATTATTTTTGACATTTATATTTCGCTGATTAACATGCACTTTTTAATCGGTTATTTTTTAATGTTCAACTATCCTTTTATGCTAAAACGAGCCTGCTGCAGTTAACTTTTCTTTTCTATACGTCACATAGCATTTGAGATAAAAATCATTAACATCCAAAATTGCCACTAAAGACTTCAATTTCTCTCACATGATAGGGCATACTCGTTTTACTATTATAGGTAGTAGATACTTGTTCCATAACTCTAAGTATATCCATTTTATACTTAAGTATTTATTTTCTATTCTATAACCTGCAAATTTTATATACCTTACTAATGTAAGTATTTCGAATAATTTTCGTTATCCAGTGCACAAGTAAAACAAGTAATAAATTTTCTAATTTTACTAGATGCTAAGCATACTGAAGGATTGTTCAAAGACGTTAGTTCAGAACATGAAGAATGACGCACAAGAGGGAAAACCCTTCGATGCAAAAAGGTTAGAAAACTAATAATTCTATGAATCTTAATACTTGTTCAAGAAATATTTACGAGGTAAATAAGTGCAGTCAAACAAAACAAAAAAAATACAAAACTAGCCATCGATAAATTAGGTTTTTTTAAGAGTAGAAATTTTGGAGAATTTCTAATTAAATTTGTAACTCTCTTTAAAAAAATAATACTAACCAGATGCTAAGCTCTCAATGTGCCAATTAAATAGTCAAAAATATTGATCACCATCAATACATTAAGGAAGTTTGTTAAAAGAAAATTGCGGACGAAAAGGAAATAAGAAGAATTGAAGACTTTTTTACTGAATTTACTCAAGTTTCCACATTGGGTAAATTGAAGGTAAAACGTTGCAAGATTTATATAATCCGGTAGATTCCATTTAAGCTTTATTCCCATAAATTAAAGATCAGACATTTAACATTACATATAATGAAGGTAAGAATAGTGAGAAGTTGACAAAATTCGATGATTTAAAAATTATTCATATCTGAAAAAACTTACCCTTATTAATGGTAAAGCACCAAAATAACTATAGCAAAGTAATTAACAACTTCTTTACAACCCCATATGTAGTTTAGTAAATACCATAGAATAAAAAGTTATATTTGTATTAAATGTTTCAGAACCGAAACTATTTGGATGATAGTTGAACATAAATTATACTACAAATAAAGTATCAAATAACGTCTCTACCCAGACTGCACATATAATCGAATGTATTTCCCTGGGAAATCAAAACGGCCCAATTCCATTTTCAATACTTCGCCAATGATGATGTCCCAGAGAATATATGCGATCTCAGGGACGTAACAGAAATGCTTTGAGAAACGTTTTTGAGGTCTTCATTATACAGAGCCACTCGAATGACAAACGCGTACCACCGTTTCTGGCCACAGCTGTGGCTCAGTATGATAAGCTCCATAGGATTGCATGTTTCGCTAAAGGTCTGAACGCCACAAGTGGCAGACGCAACTTCTAGCCATAGCGGGGTCCACTATAACAAGCTCCATAGGATTGCATGTTTCGCTGAGGGTCTGATCGCCACAAGCGACAGACGCAACGTCTAGCCACAGCAGTGGTCCAGTATAATAAGCTCCATAGGATTGCATGTTTCGCTTCGAGTGGCTTCTCTGAGCAACTGAAACTGTGGCGAGCGTAAGCCACTCGAGTGGCTCTGTATAATAAGGCCCTGAGACGCTCCCGTTACATCCGAGAACCTCGTGAAACATTATAGCGGTTTAAGATACTTCCCTGTCCCTGCTATGTCACCAGGACGACGCGATGCTGCCTAAGTAATGATATTAACTGGCACTTTATCATTAGAGTGTTTTTTAAAGTTCAAATGTAAAAATATTAAGAATTAAAAAATAAAGGAAATTTGGGTGCTGTTATTTTTGTATCTCAAAGACATTGAGCTTCAGTCCAAGTTTGATGCAATTTGTTTTATTGTTGATTATGACTTTAAAAAGTTCGTTTTCTCACAAACTCACTCCAAGAAGTGTTGATGAATTTAGCGAGAGTTACAACACAGCGTTATACTATATAGATACCAATGGGAATATGATCGAGCTGTTTTTTTCACACTCTTGTAAACTTTTCCAATTGTGACTTAGACTCCTTCAGTTCTAGGGTACTAATTTGGCCTAACTGGTCTCGAAAAGATTAAATTGAACATAATGTTAGAAAACTTTTATAACTTAAATAAAAATCTAGTTATTTCAAACCCTTCGAATTTTTCTCTTTGACTAGTTCACATTTAGAAATAAAATCCTTAGGTTTAAAAATAGGTACAAGTAAAAATAAGATAATAGGTCATTTAAAAAATATTACCACCTTCTTCATTTCCTGTGTAAAAGTACTAATATGTAGTACAATGTTCTCAGATTGTTCGGAGCCTTCACCATGGACGTGATTGCCAGTTCAGCCTTCTCCACCAAGATAGACTCCCACAACGACCCGGACAACCAGTTCGTGAAGGCTGCAAAAGACGTCTTCAGTCAGCCCCTCACCTGGAGAACTATCCTTTTTCGTAAGTTCATGTGACTCTTACATAATTTCAGTGGCATGGATTACACCACGAGTAGAGCATATTAAGTATTTTAAGGTATAGAAATGTAATTAAATGAAACTCAATTTAATTAAAACTTTGCGTTTCGAATAGATTAACTCTTGGTCACAAACTAACGCTGTATCAGACTAGATCAATGCATGAAATATGCTGTTGCAATTTTACTTAAAGTATTTATTCTCACTACTAGATTGTTTTACTATAAATCATCTACACCCCCAAGAGTTAATTTAATTAAAGAGAAATTATTAACTAGCAATATAGTCTCATTTACTCATGATTCTATCGCAATTAAAAAGGCTTACAATGAGAAGCTATCAACTGTGTGCGTTTTTCTGTCGTTTCCGAAAAAATCAATAGGGATGGATTCCGGTCCTTTTGACGTTGACTTGCTGGCTATAGAGCTCATAGTTGCGCAAACAAGCTTACTACTTCAAAAGCATTTGGTCTCCTGAAATTCTGCTATGGCCGAAATTGTTTTTTTCGTACATTACTCCGTAACCAATACTCTGCCACAATTTGCAACGTTTGCGGCCAAATCAAGTGAGGACAGAAAATAGTTGATAATTGTGAACCTAGGTTACTAGGGTTACCGCAGACTTTTTTTTTTTTTTTAATCTCACTGTCAATTCTCATGTACGATTTTCTCATAATCCTTTACCCAATTCCATTTAAGAAATAAAAATTTACCTTTAACGTTTTCAATTAGTGTACTAGAGGGATAATCCAAAATAAAATAATAAAACGCGTATATTTGAGTATACTGATCCATTAGTAACTCAAATAACGAGGAATTTATCATAAAAAAAAATTGGATTGCAGCATGACTTGATCCATGAACCCTAAACGTATGAAGCAGAAAGTTTCTCCACTATGTCGCCCCCTCAATTCTAAAGAAGAAAATGATTGGAAAAACGGCCCTTTTCAAAAACCATTTTTCATTACTTAAATTCGATCGATTTTTAAAACTTTGTTTGCCTAACTTTATAACTGTAAACGAATTAAGTGTCTTGGTATTATCAGTGCTGAGTTCTGAACCTCTTAAATCGTCTAGTTATTTCTAGTATACATTTCATAATGATATGAACACCTATTTTTTAAATAAATGTGTCAAAATTGAGTGAAAGAACTGCAGTTGAAAGTCTGTTTTAAGAAATATTGTCTTGAATTTTGTGTGTACAGTAAAAGAAACTTAAGAGTTAAGTTTTTAATTAAACGGACTTGGTACCATTAAACTATTTTTAAATTAAATTTAAAATTATAATTTTTAATTATAACTTTTTATATTTGGTATATTATAATATATAAAATTATAATTTTTGCCTATGTGGAATAATTACAATCATATCCTGTAAAAACCACTTTATGTAATGTTCTAAATTTTCAAAATTTAAAGATATTTTTAAAAAAATTAAGAAAATTTTAAATTCTATTTTCTTTTCATTTTTCAATAGTTGTTCCTGATTTTTTTTTTTTTTTCAAATTTTATGTTCCTGATTTTTTTAAATGTCCCTAGTAATATAATCTTAATTTTTAGGCATCGGATTTTAAATATGTAAAATAATTATGGGGGGAAATAAATAAAGACTATACCTATAGGTAAAAAAATCGAAAAAAGTTTATATTTTTCAACATTTTGATTTAAAAAAAAAAGATTTTTATATTCAAAATTCCGTGTTTAATATTGTCAAATAGACATTTAGGGTGATACGAAAAAAATTTCAAGTCATTTAATACGTATTTGCCTGAGTTTTAGAGTTTTTAGTAAGAAGGTGTTTTAATAATATATAAAGATTTTAATAATATTTAAAGTAATAATTATTTAGAGTTTTAGAGTGTTTAGTAAGAAGGTATTTTCAAAAACAAAATTTAGAAAACTGCATTTGAAATATTGAAGGGGGCACAGTAACTATGATGACATTCTCCATACAAAAAAACACATAATTTTTACGCAATTGTAGTTATTGAATCAGTTCAAAAATTTGTCGGAACACGGACATAGTTTTAAAGTTTAAAAAAGGGTAAAAAATTAGAAAATCAATTTTTTTATAACGTTGTCAAAATAAAAGGTACAAAATTCAAAGTTAAAAAAAAACTATTCATCTGACTTTTTACAGTGTTGTATAATGATGTAAACACTTTTAAATTTTTTTGTAATGCGCATTATTATCATACGGGGGGAAAAAATTGTCTCTTAATAACCAGAAGAAAATGCATCCATGTCAGTTTTACAAAAAAAAAACACCAGTTGGGCTATTTGGAGTGCTATAAGTGCTATTTGGAGTTTGAAATGACAATTGTTGAGTTTAAAAGGAAACCCTAGAAAGGATCATTCCAGATACTCGCTATTTTACAATTTTCTCCCACTGTATTTAGAAAGTACTTTTTAAAAAACTCTGAAATTTGGTGAGTAGGGGAAAAAACAATCACATAATGAAATGACATAAAATAAAAAATTGAAAATAACGGCTAATATATTTTATTTTATATTTGAAAACCTCTCGTCAATGCATTTGCAGTGGCTCTACCTGGTTTTGTCTTTCGTTATTTTAATTTTCATTTATAATAGATAGACATTAAATAAAAGCAATTTATGTCATTCCAGTAAGTGATCTTATTCGTACCTACTCACCAAATTTCAAGGTTTTTTAGAGAGTAGTTTCTAAATGTACTGGGATAGAAGAAATTTTCTTAGTCTTTGTCAGCAGTTTTGCAAGTAGATGGAACTTCATGAAGAGCCTTCACTCCTAAAATTATTTCAAAATAAATATCAGTCTGTACAGTGGGTGGAGCGAAAAAAAAAACTTTTTTTCAAAATTCTAATCGGCAGGGTTTGAAAAAGTTGTATTTTGGGTTCATTATACTATCGTAAAAGTTTGATCAAAATGCTATAGTATCCTCAAGTGCCCCAAATCCCCTGAAAATTTGCTGAAAAGTTATTTTTTAGCCAAATGTATCTTAAAAAAAAACATTTCGTAAAAAAAAAATTACAGAATCGGCAGGGTAATTTAATAATATAATTTAGATGTATTTAAAGAAATTAATAGATGTAGAAATTAATTAGATGTATTTAGAAAAAAGTATTTTAAATTTGTTTCATATTTTGCGGTGACCCAAGCCTTCTGAAATTGAGCCAAAATTAAATTAAAAAAAAAATATTTCAAAGTTTGAAGAATATAATATTAAAATCTAAGATTAAATAAAAAAAAAATAAAAAAAAAATAAAAATTATATTTTATTATAATAATCCATCTGTGAAAGATATTTACTTTTCCAATATCTTTATGAGGTGATTAGTCATTTACTTGGGTTCAACTTTAACTTGTTACCATCATCATTAATGAAAGATTCATTACAAGTTAATTGAGATTAAAGTTCATTTGAAATCTTATATTCTAACTCAGTGTTGAAACTTTTTACTAAGGATTTTGATTTTAGTCGATTTAATTTGAAAACATGACTCTTCATTTCTTCGCATAAACATTCTGATGCTTCAGAGACAAATCAGACTCCATGTTCAACTGCTTGAGTGTGACAAGGATACGTTGCCCATTCCATTGCTTTTCCGCTAATCACTGCACTCTCAATTTCATCTGTTGGGATATTACTCATTATAGGAAAATCATGGGTACCAATTATTTGCCAAATAATAAGTTCAGTGTAATCCTCTGATTTGAAGTTATGTTTTGGCACTTTAAAAACTCTAATATTTACGAATTATTTTTTTTTTACTTCTAGCAATTAATTTTCAATGACAAAAAAAAACTGTTTCGCTGAATAACATCATCAACTATAGCTCGAATATACGGTGCCATATATCGAGAAAAGGATATAAGTCTCCATATATGACGTTCTTGTTCTGTAAGAGAGTTATTTCTTTTTATATGAAAACATAAAGGTGCATATACTCTCGTAATATACGTGGTAAGCGATATCAAATTTTCTGATGGAGTTTCTGTACCTGCATACAATCTCAAAATAAGATTTGAAGTTGTTAGCCATCTTGAGTGTGCAACTACACCAGGTTTTTTAAATGATAGATCGGAAGAACATGCACCAAGTGATACAGCTCAACAAATATCATATAAATATTTCTGGTCATTACTGAGAATCAAACTATCTATATTCGGCATATTTTCTAAACTTATAGAGACAAATTTATTTATAGTGAGATTCTCGTAGGTTTTAAAGACTTTGTCAATTGGCCCGTAAATTGCTTTGGGACCAACTGTTGCATCATCCAATCCACATAAGAGATGTCGTAAGTGCAGTTCGTTAGTATGGAGCAAGCAAATGCACCATTGTAATGGTCCCCCAAGCTTCAGCAAACGAATTACTCCTTTGTGATGGAACAAACGTAATTGATGTTTACTCCATCACATCCAATTACACTAATTTCATTCAGATCTATTCCACTTACTTCCAGACACTGTACTATGGACGTTTTTATAGTTTTTGCTTCTGAAGTTTTCACAGTAACACGATGGCCGATATATTGCAAGCCTGGTTCCTGAAGAATTGTAAAATGCTCTTCTTTTTTCAGTACTTAGATAATATTTCAATCCCTTCTTGACTTGCACTTTCGTACTATCTTTCCTTCCATCAAAGTACAATATTGTTATAGCACACAGTTGTACTACATGTGTCATTTCTTCATTTTGAGTTCTCTGGCATGCTCTTCTAACCTTACTACGGTCTATTATGTGTGAAAAGTTTTCGTTTCATGCAGGTTGATCGAATGTAGTTCATATTTCTGTTTCAGTGTAGGGGTCAAATGATGAGAATGTCTGACTTAGAGAAACGTGGGTGATAGTATTTCATTTTGAATGGTTTAGCGTAAAAACTTACTTTTTTTTTTTTTTGAAAAATGAAATATTTTTAATAACTTAACCTCTATGTGTCATTTTATATACATGCAGTGAATTAAAATTATGTTTAGGAAAGTCATAACGTATAAAATGCACATATTGTTACCTTTGTTTTTACACTATATAGTCTGTTTATTTAGAAGAAAAATTGCATAAAATTTGACTTTAGGACAGTTTTTAGGTGTTTTGGGGCACCGGAAGATATTATTCAAAATTGGAATAATTTAGCTTGGATATTTACAAACTTAATTTATATGTGTTGCACTCTCTGCCGATATTTGTTATTGCTAGTTATTTTTTTAAACTTTTGAATGAAATTTTCAGTAAAATGTCAATTTTCTGAGACTTTGAGTGCCTTGGGGCACCGGAAGATATCATTTAAAATTAAAATAAACGTGCGCCATATCTATTTAAAAATGCAAAATGCAACTTTTGCACCCCCTGCCGAATCGTTTTTCAGACTTTTAAATTTTTCGCTCCACCCTATTCTACAGGGTGGTTAAAATTAAACTGACGATATTCAAGGGCTCGTAACTCTGGTTCTACTGAACGGATCGGAATGAAACTTGAAATATATGCTGTGTGGATCATGCGGTCAAGATTTTCAACAGAAAAAAATAGTTTACGGTTACGGTTATAGTTACAGAAACTCGAAATTTTTCGAATGGAAGCACCTACTTTTTCCTGTTGCAAAATGCTCAGCGCATTCAAAAACCCTAAAGAGAGTTGGAACGGTACGTGTATCACAAAAAACGGACGTGTTATGCATGCACACACAAAAAAAAAACAGCTTTGCGAACGGCCGACAAAAACACGATCGGGACCCACGGTGGAAATTCGCATGTGACAGAGGCTAAAGTTCGCATGGGTGCCATCACAGACAATTTTATCGGCTTTCTACGCTGAATACGCTCTGACAAACAGCCTCCGTGTGTCCAGATCATGTTTTTGCTGGCCGTTCGCAAGGCTGTTTTTTGTGCGTGCATAACGCGTCCGTTTTTTTGTGATACACGTACCTCTCCAACGCTCTTTAGAGTTTTTGCATGCCCTGAACATTTTGAGACTGGGAAAAAGTAAGTGTTGCCATTCGAAAATTCCGAGTTTCTGTAACCATAACCGTAACTGTAAACTATTTTTTTCCTGTCGAAAACCTCGACAGCATGATGTACAAAACATATATTTCAAGTTTCATTTGGATCTGTTCAGTAGAACCAGAGTTACGAGCCTCTGAGTATCGTCAGTTTAATTTGAACCACCCTGTATAATATGATTATTTTGTATAATTTTTTTTTTGTAGTCCTGGCTCCTCGTATAGTAAAGCTTATGCGAATCAGCGTAATACCACCGGGTATAACTGAATTCTTCAAAGAAGCCACCCTTAAAATCATTGAAGAAAGAAAAAGAACAGGGCAGGTAACCTTTTTTCTTATTTTATTCTCCTCTTATAGAAGTGATGTCGATGGCATAACAAACTTGTAGATGGTTAAGTGTTTACGATTGTAATAATACGAAACGGTTTAAAGAAACAACGTTATTATTAAATACGCCATTCTCCAAACTCAAACTGCTATCCTCAAATCTATAGAACACAACTCCCAAGGTAAAGCGCGAGGATATCTAGTTGTAACGGCACGAGGATATATTCATTCAGCTAGAGATGCACGAGGATATACTTATTCCGCAGCACACTAACATTATTTCTGTCTATTTTTCACTACTACCTAAATGTTCATACTCAATAAATAAGTTGTTAGTTTGAAAAGAGAAAAATCACAAGGCGAAATTATCAATTTTAAAGGAAAGGCTATAACTCTATGTGAATTTCGCTCTTAAAATTCTTATAATTTAGCTTCAAACTATAAGAAATATGAGTTCCCAAAAGTGTACGAGTCACCCTGCGTGGCCATTCTTAATAAACAAAATTTTACAGGTTGGTTGGTCGTTTTTAAAGGTTTTTTTTTTTATTTCCGCAAGGGCTACACTGAGCTAGGTTGCGTTGTAACCCAATAATTCCCATAATAGTTGTACCTCTCAAAATCCTTCTAATTTAGAATGTAACGTAGGAAAGAACGAACTCAAAATTCACATAAAAATACTATTTGAATCGGTTTCTGAAGTATTTCCATAAATTACTTGAGTGCCTTTTAAACCTTCGACCAAACAAATCAGTAGAAGTCTCCAACTTATCCTAATTTCAATGACAGGAAACATTCCGAGAAATATTTCAAAGAACCTCATTGCATTTCGAATGGCAGAAAACTAGACAAATCCTCAACAGATAACCTGACAAATGCCGCGAGGCTATTTCCCAGTGTGATAGTGTCTGCGGCGATGTTGAGACTTGACCGAAATTTAAACACTGTTTTAAGTATTCAAACCAACATCCTTTCATTAAAACGCAGTGAAAAAGGGTTGCCGCATGTATATAATACGAAGTGGTGAAAGATATTTGTTCCAGCCGGCTGAACATGTTCGTAAAGAATAATGCAAAACCAACGCCCTCTGTGGGCGACTTGTAAAACACTCGTAGAAACTGAGAGAAGGATGTTTAGCCACGATAGGAACAAGACGTTCCGAGTGCAATAAACCTGAATCGAAAGACAATTAGTCTTGCATTCTTCCAACGCACACAAAATAACCATAAAACTTACAGTCCACTCAAGAAGAATAACCACAATATTACTTACAGTCTGAAGTTCCATACTTTCAATCGGATCTTTCTAATCTTAGCATCACAAGTAACCATTAACTTTCAGCTGGGTACTCAATTTTTTTTTTTTTTCGTTTAATTTCGAATGCTAGTGTATGAAATGTGATGGAGGCTTCAAATACCTACAAAAAAATGGTCACGAGATTCCCTCTCACCTCATTACATATTAGTTGTTTTAAAAAATAGTACCTTTATGCAAAGCAATATTTTGAGTGTGTCCAATTGTATGGCAACTCTTCATTGTATCACAATACATCTTTGAAAACCAATCCCAATTTTCAAATTCCATTAGCCAATCACAATGAACATTTCATTTCCCAGCAAACGTAGCAGTTACGTAGCCATACATAAGTTTCATTATCCGTATACTTGAGAGGTTGTAAACAAAGAATTCTTTTTCTTAAAATGTTATTGCAGTGTTCTTATGTTTTCAGACCAGAAATGATTTTCTTCAACTCTTGATGGACACGGCGAAAGAACTTGCTGAGGATAAGAAATTAGATGTTCCAGAAAAAGAAACCGGTGATATTGCTCAAAACTACGGCGAAGATGTTTCTGGTCACCAAATTTTCAAGAATGTTTCTTCTAAACGTAGGCTTCATAAATTTGTATACAATGACAAATTGAACTGTTAATTTCTTGCAACTATAGAATCTTTTTTTACTATTGCCAGAAAACATACGGAAAATATATTTATCCCTAAACTTAATGTAACTTTATTTATAGTTTTTCCCTAAACTTTATTTTATAATATTTTTTAGTAACTCCAAATTTTTTCTAATTTATGGATATAGTTGCGATCTACTAGTATGTTACATGTAATTTCTTCTCACGTAGAGGTAAACTATATCTCTGATTTAAACAAAATTAGATGATGACACCTTATTTTTCCTTAGACCTGTCGATGGACGAACTGGTGGCTCAATGCGTGATCTTCTTCTTGGCCGGTTACGATACTACTGCCTCTACCTTGTCCTTTGTCAGCTACATGCTTGCCCTAAACCCCGAAATACAGGACAGACTGAGAACTGAAGTGAACGAAGTCCTCAATGAAACAAAAGTAAGTTTCCTCACTTGTTTCTCCAACAGTACTTAACATTAGAAATAAGGAGTGTTCAAGAGATATGGATTAAATTAAAGATGCATAATAAAGTACAGATATAGATGAACACCTACGTATAAAGCAACGAAAAGCTTATTGGCATCTGAGCAGTATTCGATCAACATCTGTGTAAATGCCAGCATTTCAAACTCAGCTGCTACAGTAAACGTGTTTCGATTTTTATGGAGTTCAAGTATCATCTAGACATCTTTCGTACTATAAAAGGATCATATTCGAGGTTGTTGTTGTTGTTTTTTTGTAGCAGAAGAGATTCACTAGGGTCATACTACTCTGTAATGTTGTGAAAAAACATCTACAATTTCATCTCATAGTTTTAAACTCGGTCAGATGGCCATGCATCATTACCTGAGCTATCACCTATCTCGCCACATTCAAGCTAAATCAAAGCGGACATTAAGCGGACAGTTTCCATATTCCGTACAGGTTGGTACGATTTGCGAGAAACTTGCAAAACTGATTTCCAGTGCTGAGATTCCAGCCAAGTTGTTTCAGATCTACAAACCAATTCCATGGCAGCACACTGGCTTGATCCTACAATCTCCAGGTTATAACCAAAGCCTTAGTTAGCCGACCCTTTGAAAGATAGGATCACATACAAAATTTATAAGTAAGACGGTCAAAAGCTTAGGCATGTAGACCACAGAGTCAACAATGGATAATTCCCACATTTTTTAAAAACGAGTGAAATTAGTTTATACATGATTAATTTCTTCTGATTCCAAATTTTCAAACAAAAGTTCTTTAAAAAAAATTAGTTATTTAAATATTAAGAAAAAAATGCCCCAAAACAGGTCCGATCAAAACATTCCGCTGTAGCTGTGACGTCATGACATCCTTCAGTTCTCTATGATTATTGTGAGGTTTTTGCTAAATAGTTAGCGTTAGTTTGGTAGTAGAGGTCGGCGATATATCGATACGACGATATTTTTATCGATATTCCTTTAAAAATATCGATAAAAGTCAACGATATATCGATATTAAAAATATCGATAAAAGTCAACGATATATCGATATTTTCAAACATTTTTAGTGTTTTGAGGATCGTTTTGTAGTTACATGAGTTTTTTCGATTTTTTTTTATTCCCTTTTCAAAAACTTCATAACTAAAGTTTGAACTTGGCTGAGAGACAGTTAAAATGACACCAATATTCAATATTTTGACATACACTTAAAAGCTATTGAAAATTGTCTAAATTTTTCTTAAAATCACTGCACCAATTAAGCGAAAATATAACTTCTTTTTTTTTTTTTTTTTTTTTTTTTTTTTTTTTTTTTGTAATAGATCCATTTTAGTTGAAAAAGTAGACACCTTACAAAAAAACAATCATGAAAAGTAGAAGTTTGTCCCGAAAAACTTTATTTCTGGCAAAATTGAAAATCAAAAAAAAAAAATTCATCTATCAATATATCGATATTTTTTCTATGCAACGATTTAGTATCGATATTTATTTTGATCAATAACTCCGACCTCTATTTGGTAGACAGTTGCCATATCCCGTACGGGTTGGCGCGATTTGCTAGAAACTTGCAAAACTGATTTCCACTGCTGCTTCAAGCCAATTTGTTTCAGATCAAGGGACATCACATTCAATTCGACCAAATGAATCGTTTTCTCCTCCCAAAGTCTAACAGGTGAACTTAGGTTGCAAATTTAAAAAAAAATGAAAACAAAAAAGAGCAGTGAATAGAAATTTTTATGTTTATGTCCATTTCGAAACAATTAGAATTGAATATAAAAAAAATGCCGAAATTGTCCATTGAGCTATCACAAATTTTTGCATAATTCCAAGGGGATCATTTTTTGGCTCCCAAAAATATATTGTCTATTGCTGTAAATCTCATATGAATTGAAAAGTTTCATTCTCCTTTATATCATACGCATTCATTATATCACTTCCAGTAACAAATTATTTTACTTCCAGGGAGAACTGACTTACGAAGCCATTCAAAATATGAAATATCTGGATAACGTTATCTCAGAGACATTGCGTATCTGCTCACCAGTAATTAGGTAAGGCTTTTCCATCACAACACAACACCCGACGACATTTCAGGAGTGTCAAAAATTAATTAAATCTAACTTACTATACATCATGAAACTCTCAGTCTATACTAAACTTCAACTTAACTAGACATCACTTAGACGGTAGATCGTCACAGGTATCACCATAGGTATTTAATCCATTTTGGCGGCGTGAAAGCATAATGTTTGCCAAACCACAACCCTATAGAGAACAAAAGGCTTTAAGGTTTGGCGAGAATTATGTCTTCACTCCGCTAAAATGGATTAAATATATATGAGCACTGTGACGATCTACCGTCTAAGTGATGTCTAGTTAAGTTGAAGTTTAGTGTAGTCCTTGTAATAAGATCGATTGAAAAGTGAACCGTCTCCCAGATTGATTAAGTTAATTGTTAAGGCATATGGTGTTTGTTTTTTTTTATTATTATTATTATTATTATTTTTATTATTATTATTATTACTATTATTATTTTTATTATTATTATTATTATTGATACATAAACGTAAAGCGTTGAGGGAAGTGTTTTCAGAGGAATCAAGATTACCTTTGGTAAACCTAGTGTTAAATGGGAATCGTAATGCTATATAGTTGAATTAGTTTATCTACAGCTAAGCAAAATACAAAGGACAATTCCCGCATTTTTTAAAAACGAGTGAAATTAGTTTATATTTATGAAGAAGTTCTTCTGATTCTAAATGTTCAAACCAAAGTTCTTTAAAATAAAATTAGTTATTTAAATATTAAGAAGAGAAAATGCCCCAAAACCGAAATAAAACCCGTTCGATCAAAACTCTCAACTATAGCTGTGATGTCAAAACTTCCTTCCGTTTCTGAGGTTATCGAGAGGTTTCTGCCGAATTGTTGATGTGTTTTGGCATCGATGTTTAGTAGACATTTGAAATATCCTATATCGGGTTGGCAAGATTTGCGAGAAACTTATAAAACTGATTTCTGCTGCTGCGTTTCAAGCCAAGTTATTTGAAAAGTAGTGACGTCACATTCAATTCGAGCCAAATGAATCGTTTTTTCGCTTAAGTCTAACAGGGAAACTTTTATTGCAAATTAAAAAAAAAAAAAAAAAAAAGACGATTAAGCAGACATTTTTGTGTTTATGGCCTTTGCGAAACATTTAGAATTGAAAAAATAATAATAAAACCATCTCGCGGATTCATTAAGCTAATTGTTAAAACTGATTTGGACATCCCTATTGGCTGGTATGCTAGCTGATAAGTTGATCGGAAAATCACTGCCATTTGTTTATTACTTCCCGTTCACACATGTCTAGAAATTGTAATTATCCAGACACATTATACACGAGAGAATACATTTAATGGGAATGGAAATTCCAGCTTTTTTTTTTTTTTTTTTTTTTTTTTTTGATTCGATTCTAAATGTCTCGAAATGACCATTAACACAAAATTTTTTGTTCTCCTCGCATTTTTTTTTTTTTTTTTTTTTTTTTTTTAAATTTGCATTTTAAGTTTGCCTGTCAGATTTTTGCGGGGAAACGAACCCTTTTTTTTTTGAGACTCTATTGTGACGTCATCGTTCCCTAAATATCTCCATAGGTCACGTGGCGGTTGCGGCTGTTAAAACGTTGTTATCATGGAAATTTCAAATACTTGTCTTCTCGTCCTTTAGTTTTTATATTATTTGATTGATTTTTTCTTAAAATGTCTAACATTTTCTACAAATATTGTATCGTGCCGATGTACAAAAGCACAACCATAACAACTCCTAACAAAATTTTCATTTACGTAATATGGAATAAAAATACTCGAAAAAAGTGGTACCAAGCGATGAAGAGGGACATTGAAAAGTATATGCCACTGTCGACAAAGACTGTACGTTATGTTTGTGAAGATCATTTTGAAATAAGTTACATTTATGATAATTTTTATGCTAGGAAAATTAAAGAATGTCTGCCTTTTAAATTTAAAACAAGCTATTTGTTAGGAAAGCTATTCTAAATTTTTGTAAACATCAAGTGCAAAGTAATGGGTCAATATTGAAAGTCCGGTACTGATTCTGCACCAAGAATTGTTTACATAAAACCACGCCATATTATAATCACTTGTCATTAAAAAAAAAGGTGGAGCAGCCATTTTTTGGCAAAAATTACCTTGGCGCAGAATCCGTACTGGACTTGGATGTTGACAACGGCCTCCTTTAACGAAAAAATACCGATATTTTCCCACCAAACATTTTATTCCAAGCACAACAAAACCATTCAAGTTAATTAAAGCAGGGAACCTTGCTTATTGGCTTTATGACATAGGTTTCCGCTATTACAAAATCAATATTCTTTCTGAAATAGACAGCCATCATTGTCGAGTCAATTTTTGGCAAATTGTCCAGTTGGCCTTTTACAAAACCAGGTTCCCTTTTTGCAATTAATTAGAAAACAAATACCTACAAAATAGGCGATCAAAAATATTTGAAAAAAGGCAACTACTAAGTAGAAACTACAGAGTGTATAGCTGACATTTTGTGGTAGAAACCTCACCATAACAAACGGAGCGAAGGGATTACGTCACCGAACCTTTCGAGACACTTGACGTCCTACTCAAAATCGGCCCGTTTTGAGCGGATCGTAATTTGAGGTGTTTTTGCTCATTTTCTTTTCTTAATATTTAAATAAATAATATATTAAAGAACTTTTATTGGAATATTTAGAATCAGAAAGAAATTCTTTATAAATATAAATCAACTTCATTCGTTTTTAAAAAATGCGGGAATTGTCCATTGACTGGCAAGCAAATGGGAAAAGTTTGATCTACGAAGCTGCCAGCTACTGACGTAGTAGGTACAAACTGGCTTCTCTTGAGACTGACATTGTGACATTAAACGTTTACACAGGTACTATACTAAACTTCAACTTAACTAGACATCACTTAGACGGTAGATCGTGACAGTGCTCATAGGTATTTAATCCATTTTGGCGGAGTGAAGACATAATTCTCGCCAAACCTTATAGCCTTTTGTTCTCTACAGGGTTGTGGTTTGGCGAACATTATGCTTTCACGCCGCCAAAATGGATTAAATACCTATGAGCACTGTAGATCTACCGTCTAAGCGATGTCTAGTTAAGTTGAAGTTTAGTATAGTCATTGACATATAGTGACGAACGATCTCAACTGGCACGCCGAATGGAAACGTACAAATCAGCCGTTATGGACCTAATAAAAATATGTAATCCTAGTGCTAGGTTCACTTATTTACATGTAGGGCACTGCACCTGTTTAGACCATGGAATTATTCGACATATGCAGGTCCCCGAAAGTGTTCACATACTTACGAATTACAATGAAATACTTCTAAATCTAATAATGAAAATTGATTTTTTAGTATAATAATTTTTTAATTAGAAATATAACTCATTCCTAACAAATATACGTAAAATAGTTTTAAAAGATAGTAAAACTTTGTGTATGGAAAATCAAGAATCGAAAAGTGAAAAATCAATTTCCTCAAAAAAAGTCTTTGTACACTTTAAAAAAATTATCTTCCTATTAACAAATATTGCACTATTTCGGTAATTTTTAGTACTTATTAGGATATATCCTGCAGCATCTACGCCAACCAAACGGTATAGTGGTTAGCTTGCTAGCTTCTAGACAGCGAGGTTGCGGGTTCGAGTCCCGTGTTAGGCAGGGGTGTTTGGAAATGTATGTTGGCTTGTCTAATGACGAATGTTTCGGCGCATTATAGCCCTCGTGTTGCTGACGGTGCAAGATAATCTGAAAACAACCAACCTGCAGCATCTATAACAGCTTTTAAAAGTCCCTGCATAGAATTCACAAGTGTTTTGGTAATTTTGCTGAATTCCTCCATTCTTTGATTTTTAGTTCCCTTTCATTTTAATGTCGTGTCTGCGTACGCGTACTCTAACCAATAATTCTCTGAAAAATATGTTTTATTAATTGAGGTGGTATTTCAGAACGTGTGAACTCTTCTAAGAGACATCAAAGGTGAACGTGGTACGTACTGATGGTTGTTATTTTGATAAGAAAGAAAAAAGTTGTTTCCAATGCCCAAATTTTGAACTGAAAAAGTTTAGATTACTGTTTGAAATATTTAAATAAAGAGTAGGATTCATTATGTCTTATATAAATACCAAATTACATAATCCTGATGTTGACATGCACCCCCCTAACATGTTCACCTTCACTGCCTTGATGTTCCAACTAAGTTCTTGGGATTACTTTCCTCATTTTTTCTTCTACATACAATTTTACTAGTATTGGAACAAAAATATCATTCACTTTCGTCTTCAAATACAACATGGTTCCAATACGTTCCAGGGTTATTCATCATTGATTGCGCGATGGACAGATGTTTGGTTAGTTAGAAGATTGAAATTTCTTTCCTGACACAATAAGTAGTGTGACTTGGACGTCATATTTGGCCTACAGTGGTCCGGGCGTTGTGCGAAGTATCGTAAATTGCATCAGGACTACTCTAACGCTGGACCTGTAACACATTGAAGACACTGGGGAATGTCAGGTTGCCAGTGCCAATAAACGAGCTATACGCATCGTAATTTCATCTGGGAAAAGCCAAATGTGATGTTTAATTAGTACAGAACTTAAAAAAAATCCTGAATGATGGTTATATCTTCGGTTCTAATTATAGTAGAATCATGCAGTTTAGGCCAAAATGTTTTGTTTGCAATTTTCTATACGTCTGATGCAAAAAAAAATTTCCTTAGGAGGCTGTGTACTAAGTATATTTAACTCTATCTTTAAACATTTCGATACGAACCCCTATTTTGATGCTTTCATTTGATTTAGAATACCTCGTTTACCCTAGATACCAAATTTCAGTTCATTCTGTTGCGAAACACGTCACTTATGAGCGAAAATTTTTTGGCCGATCTTCAGGGCAAATCTCAGTCTCCTGCTTTGAAGCTGGGAAGAATGGAACGTTTGCGTGCTTCAAGTCGTAATCTATGACACGGTCCCTTAAAAGAAGATTTTTTACATTTTTGCTAAAATATTAAGAATCAAAACTCAATTGGAATGAAAAAAAAAATTCTGAAAGGGTTTTCGATCATGATAATTCTCATGGAAGCAAAAAAAAAAAAAAAATTAGACGTTTCTATTTAAAAAAAAAATTTAATTTGTTCCATTAATTAATAATTAATTATTTAAAAACTGTTTAATACAAAAGTTGCATGTTATTTATGTTTGGCCTTAAACAAACTATCCATTGAAATAAAAATTGCTAAAATATATTAAGTGTATAAGGTTTTATGGCCAAAAAAAATTCTCTTAACATTAATTTATAATTTTTTTGACATCATTTAAATTACTAACCACTCATTGGAAAATTATAAAATTTGGTATTTCGACGTTTTTTTATATTCTAAATCAAAATATGGTATAATATTATGGGGTTGCTAATGAACTTTTTAAAGTTTGGTTTAGTTTTAATATATATATGACCCTTCATGATAAAAAAAATTATATACAATTAGTAAAGACCTTGCACAATTTACAACAGTACTTGACTTTTGTTATTTCATCAATTAGAATACAAGATATAGCCATCGTTCGGATTGTGTGTGTGTGTGTGTGTGTGTGTGTGTGTGTGTGTGTGTGTGTGTGTGTGTGTGTGTGTGTGTGTGTGTGTGTGTGTGTGTGTGTGTGTGTGTGTGTGCCGCGCCATGTACCCCCTCAAGAAAGCATTTTCGACAAAGCATTGTATGTCGTTACTAAAACACCCTGTACAACCACTCTGTACTGTACCTCTTCGTATTTCCTTCAAGACTGTGTTGAACGATCACTTGGCACAATGAAACTTTTGTCCTTAGTGTTGCATTTTTGCAGGTTGGAGAGGGAAGCAGAGAGCGACTACCGATTGGGAGACACGGGCATCACCGTCGAGAAAGGGACAATAGTCACCATTCCTATTTACGCGATACACAGGGACCCTCAACTCTACTCAGATCCAGAGAAGTTCGATCCCGACAGGTACTGGGCAATAAACTAAGCTTACCACGCCAAAACATAAACTCAATAAAAAGGCTGAGTTGGCTGCAGTATAATTTGAAAGCAAAATAGCTATTTCTTTATTACTACACTTAAAAAGTAATTTAGTCGTCAATTTGACTGTAGACTTTTTAATAGTCTGCAATCACATTAGGACCATGTAGGAGCAAAATAATTTAGTCGCCAACTGTAGACTTTTTAATAGTCTTCAATCACATTAGGACCATGTAGAAGTGAAATAATTTAGTCTCCAATGTGACTGTAAATTTATTAATAGTCTACAGCCACATTGAGACTATGTACGAGTGAAATAATTCAGTCGCCAATGTAGCTGTAGACTTTTTAATAGTCTTCAATCACATTAAGAACATGTAGGAGCGAAATAATTTAGTCTCCAATGTGACTGTAAACTTGTTATTTGTCTACAGCCACATTCGAACCATGTACATGTGAAATAATTTAGTCGCCAATGTGACTGTAGACTTTTTAATAGCCCGCAATCACATTGGGGTAATTTAGGAGCGAAATAATTTAGTCGCCAATGTGAATGTAGACTTTTTAACAGTCTGCAATCACATTAGCGACGAAATTATTTCGCTCCTGCGTGGTCTTTCAGAAAGGAATCCCTAACTATCAAATGAAATAGCTGCAAAACAGCGGAAGGCAGAAAGCAGAAACAAGTGATATGTTGGACAGCCAAATGTATCAAGTTTTAAGTACACGCGTTTGTAAAATTGATAGATGGGCGAAAATTTAATGACGGCTATATACGGTTAGCCGTCAATAAATTTTCATTAAATAGTGAGGCCCATTTTCATTTGGACTGATTTGTCACTAAGCAAAACTGGTGAATATGGGGTACCGAAAAGCCGTCTGTAGATTTTGCAAAGCTACTGAATTCTTGAAAAGTGACGATTTGTTCCGCACTATCTAGTAAAAGAATCATGGGACATTTTTCATGTGGAAAACGATGAACTTATTTCACTATATTCAGATTTTACAGCAGTTTGTAGCCACATTTCAATGATGTATTTAATTTTGTAAACCTGTGCGTTTAAAATTCAATCTCCGTCTATCCAACAAACCTTTTTGCCTCTTTTTTTTTCTGTATCTCACTTTTTCGTATTCATGCCATTTCAAAGTGAGGGAATCCTTTCTGAAAAACCCTGTGTAATTGTAATACAGTTAAATTATAATTGCGTGTGTTTAGAGCTTGTTATTTTCAAAATATCTTCATGGATTCTGTTCATTTAAAAAATTTCAAAAAAAAGGGAAATTTCCTTTAAAGTAGAATATTATACGAAAAATGATTTCCTAATAAAATCAGGGTTCCCACGACCCTTGAAAGTCCTTGATTTTTTTTTTTTTTTTTAATGAAATTTGGTCCTTGAAAGTCCTTGAATTTTTAAGTGACCACCGATAAACTCCGTTTTGTAATTTTATGCCTAAAGTGTGTAATTTTATAGTCCTTGAATTTTCCTAAAAAGGTCCTTAAATTTTCCTAAAAAGGTACTTAAATTTTCCTAAAAAGGTACTTAAATTTTCCTAAAGAGGTCCTTGAATTTTCTTAAAAAGGTCCTTGAAAGTCCTTGAAATTTGTTTCTTCGATAAGAGTGGGAACCATGTAAAATGCACATTTGAAAAAATAGATGCAATTGTTGCGAACCATTCTACCATTGCATAGCAGATAATAAAACTCCCATTGTATTGTTTTCTTCTTGTTCGAAAACTCATTAACAATGTTCCTTCTCTTCGCCTATAAAGCTAACTTACACTTCAAGTGTCCTATTTCACCTAATCGTGAAAATTTTACATGAGTTATTTTCTTCATATATCACTTTCCATGATCCCAATCATTAATCCCCACCAATTTTTATAAATATATTATTATGTATCCACCCACTACAAAAGCTGCATTTTTTTTCCTGGCTCAGTGTAATGCGTGTTCGTACATTTATGCCCTAAAATATAAAATTACTCTGAATAAGTAATTGTATTATTTTACTACTATTGTAGGTTTACCCCTGAAGAGAGGGCCAAGCGTGATCCTTATGCCTACTTACCTTTTGGTGCCGGACCCAGGAACTGCGTCGCCATGAGGTTCGCCCTCATGGAAGTCAAGGTGTGCTTAGCCAATCTGATTCCGAACTTCAACATCAAGAAAGGCCCAGAGACAAAGGTAAATCAAACGGTATTTTCTAATATTGGGCGTGTGATACTTTTAATATTCGTTAAAATATTTAAAGAAATATTAATGAGAAGTAGTTGATCTATGTACTTTTTTATTTAGTTGTCATACATACTTTTTTATTTTCCAAGGAAAGCAAATAAAATATAGTGTGTGTAAAAGTACAGGTTCCTTACTACCTTGTTACTTAATTACCATTTTTATTAAGCCATCGCACGAGTTTCACATATATCATCGTCAAAGAAACTGTCTCATGCGATGTAATACAATCGCTCCCAAAAGTCTTCTTACAATTTACAAATTTAAAGAAAAGTGCCGTAGTCAGGTATTCAATTCGAATACTAACATCAATACTTTAAAAAGAAGTTTTGAGTCGTATTACTTTTTTTTTTTTAAATAAATTCATTGAACCAGAGAAAAAAATATCACAAAAGCATTGTTACACTATAACATTTTCTGATAAATTGACTAATCAGATTATTTTCTGACGCTTTTTTTTTTTTTTTTTTTTTTAATTTTTGTTTGGTGCCGGCATTTAATAAACAAATTGTCAATAATATGTGCTTTCTTAATTCGATATAATCTATTTATTATTTGGAATAGCTCGTTATCGCAAAGAAACAACAAGCAGTAGTCTAAAATTGATTATATTTTAACGCAATAGAGGTAAATTCATTTGATGTATTACTAAAATAATAAATTTATTCCATTCAATTGTTTAGTATATAATAAAACGTTTTACAGAAGAAAATATAATCAAAAACCAGCCAAGAAAAGGTTGACCAAAGGTTTGTACCTAATATGAAATTTATTTCAAGGAAATTTGAGAATAATCCACGTTTGTGTGCTATAAAAGTTCCTTCAAAATATTGGATTTTTTTTTTTTTTTTTCCTATGTCCCTTCGAACTGTTCGAAGAGTAGTCAGATCAGCGATATGCCTAAAGAAAAAATTTCGTAAATACTAAAAATAAAAACCTTCTCCAATCCTTTGAAAAGGTAATAATAAATAAGCTAGAAACGTATTGAAATCGGGTCGTATTTGAAGATGAAACCAAAGGTAAAATATTTAGCTTCGATGAATGTGTAATTAATTGTATGGTAAAGAAAAAGGGTGAACTTACTCCTTAAGACTTTGATGGAACAGTAAAGCATGGCGATGTAAGTGTCCTTGTGTGTGGGTACTTGTTAACATCAGGACTCTGTAATTTGTTGTTTATTGATGTAATCATTAATCATGAACTCTATTTGACTATTTTGAACGATAAATTAAATTTGCCAACCCAAAATGTGGGTATTACAAATAGCTTAACTTTTTATCAAGATAATGATCCGAGCACATGGCATTCAATGTTCATAATCGTTTCCTCAATAACTGCCAATGAAATCTTAAAACACCACCTCGGATGACAGATTTTAACCCAATAGAACAGATTTGAAGGTCTAAGTAAGAAGATATAACATTAAAATAAAAAGCCAACTAAAAACATTAATAATCTAAGAATCGAGGAACATGGATGCGGAAATTACAACAACAAAAATAGAGAAATAGGCCTAAACGATTGCTCGAAAGTTATTGCGAATTCTAAAAGATATCGTATTGAGTACTAATTTATCAAAATATAAAAATAAATACTAAAAATTTAAGTGTACGAAGACTTTTGGGAGATGCTTTATATGATACTTTTAGGTTAATGATTTTTCAAAACAAAAATTTTACTATGCATCTATAATAATAAAGCAAGCTGCATGTCTGTGATTTTGTGGAACTATATAAAGCTACTTAAAATTAGAATAGAACTCTGAAATTTTCAACATAAGTAGTTGTGGCCTTCTAATTTTGCCTGTGTTAAACAGAATGTTAGAATTTTAATTAGTTATTTTTTAATTATTTTTTTTCTTTCTACAAAGGGACTTCAAATAGAGATACAGCTCTAAAACTTTCAACATAAGTAGTTGTGTTCTCCTAATTGGACTTTTGAAAAACAGAATTTTAAATTTTTATTTAGTTCTTTTTTAATTATTTTTCTTAATTAATTAACAAATATTTTACAAAACGATTTCTAATAGGGCTACAGCTCTGAAATTTTCAACATAAGTAGTTTTGGCCTTCTAATTGGACTTCTGATAAAAAAAAATTAAAATTTTATTTGTTTTTTAATTTTTTTTAATTAATATTTTCACAAAAAGTGACTTCTTATAGGCCTAGAGTTCTAAAAGCTTCACCATAAGTAGTTTTGGCCTTCTAATTTTGTTTTTATAAACACGTGTTAAACTAACCTTAAAGGGGTGTTGTATTATTGTATTAAAGGTGATTTATTTATTTTTCCTCGACAGGGGAGAAACTTCTAATATTAAGGCTTTACGTAGCAATTAAATTTTAGTGAGAGAAGCGAACTTATGCTTACACAGCAATGAACCTTTTAGCGAGCGAAACTAGCCTATGTTTGCAAAGCAATGTACCTTTCAACGAGTGAAGTAAGCCTGTGGTTATGTGTCAATGAATTTTTAGCGTGTGATGCGAGCTCAATTTTACGTAATGAGTAACCTTCTTGCTAGCGAAGTGCCAAAAACTGGGACCTATACACCAATCACGGATTTCCACAACGCGAGGCCTCACAGTTAGCTAAATTATTGCACTAGGTAAAATTTCGTAGCGAAGCACGAGTATTCAGCTAGTTAAAAACATTTTATGTCGTTTTATTAAGAAGAAATTAAAGACATTATTACAAAATATCCTATTCTGAAATATTAATTTTTGTGATGGATAATGTAGTATTTAATTAAAATTTGGAAGTGTACGAACACTTTAGGGAGCCACTGTATATACAGTTTCTGAGTTGAGTAATTACAAATTCTTTCTTTTTTTTTCATTCGTAAAAATTATACCAAAATTTTTTACATAAAGAATTAAAATAAGTTTCTTCAACTATAATTTTGTTCTTAATACCTTCCGTTTCTACTTAAGAGAGAAACTCAAGATCATTTATATGAAAGATATATTTTAAAAATTGGAAGATAAGCAATTGGCAAAAATTTATAACGCAACTGAGCATCTCAATTTTTCTTTGTTTTGCAGGTTCCCCTCGAGTTCAACATGGGAAACCAAGGACTCTTGCAGCCGAAAGAAGTCCTACTAAATCTAGAAATGAGGACGGATTCTCCCCTGATGCAATAGAGCCTCACCCAGAACTTAATTCCTCAAAGAACATAGACGACTTGATATTCAAATAAAACCTGAACTAGTCTAGTCTTTGATATCACATTACTTATAATTTGTCAAAATCCATTCAATGCATGTATATCTGTCTGAAGTACACTTGGTGAAATGTTGTTTTTAGTGAAATTATTGAACAATTGATTTTCAGAATTTGTGAACTACTTAAAAACGGGTATTTTTAAATATATATTTTTACAGAAAGGTTAGTGTTTAATTATATCTAATATTATAATTGTTCTTTCGTTTTGTGAATGTGTAAACTTTTCGGAGAAAATAAACTGTGAAATATTCGACTTTCAATTCATTTCGAAAATTATAGTTATTTATGCTATGGAAGTACATTCCTAATAAAGTAAGTACATACAAGGTGAGACCGAAAAGTAAGGTGACTGATGTCATAATAATCACTGTATTATATATTTGCAGATAAATACATCACTGTCCTTCAGTCGTGGAAAGAGGAAAAAATCTGCTGGCATCAGGGGAATAAGGATATTTTCCTCTTTCCACGACTAAAACTAGCACTGAAGGGAAACCGATTTTCAAGCATCTCAGACATTCAAGATGCTGTTACCAAGGAACTTAAGACAGTCTCAAAGGAGGACTTTTTCAGAAGTTTCAAGAACTTGTATGAACGTTGTCAGAAGTGTATTGTAGACGGCGTCAACTACTTTGAAGGACAGTGATGTATTTATCTTTAAATATATAATACAGTGATTATTATGAAACCAGTCACCTTTCTTTTCGGTCTCACCTTGTATGAAAGAAATTTTTAATCGTAATATTTAGGGTGGATGCGCGTATTTTAGAGAACTATCGTAATATCTGTATGAAAAATTACATTTCTGTGGTTTATTCGACAATGACAGTCCAAAACGTGAATTACGTTTTTTGTTGGTCTCTAACAATATTTTAAGTAGAGGAAAAATAAGAAATGTGCACTGTTTAAAAAATTGCAACCACTTTGATATACAAAAAAAAAGATTGTTGAGTAATGCGTCGCCTACATCATAACGTGAGCCTTTGTGCATACTATGTGCACTTTATTAACAAACTAGGGTGTTCCGCTCATACTCGTTGACGCTCTCAAACCCACAGGAAATGCTGTCAGCTCCTAAGTGGCAGCTGCTAGCTCTAAGCTCGCTTTGCTCACTTACCAGTGAACACACAACAATTAAAATCTACTAAGTATTCTAGCCCGAAAACTATATACAAAGCGTTTATGTACTGAAATCTTTCCAAACTTGCATGGATCGATTCGGCGTTCTAAAATCATGAATAGCATTCATTATAAGTCACACTCTAAATGCAAATTTAAATGGTGGTGTGTTATTCCCCTGTGTTTTTAATTTCGCCATTTGGCGCAGTCCGTTAATAACATATAGTCCTATAGTCTTTGTTAGTCCTATAGTCTTTGTTAGTCCTATAGTCTTTGTTAGTCCTATAGTCTTTGTTAGTCCTATAGTCTTTGTTAGTCCTATAGTCTTTGTTAGTCCTATAGTCTTTGTTAGAATCAATGTTAATTGATCGCATGAATCATAATTTTATGTGTTTGATATTCATCTATTGGCAGAAACGATAACGGCAACAACTGAAATCCTGGTAAACCAAGCGACACTGTTAATTTCCCTGTAACAGCAATTATTTTGGAGGATAATTGATTATAAGTAATCGATTTATGATAAACGATTATTTTTTAACAAGTAAAACCTTTGATAAGGATATATAACTGCTTTATATTTGTAATTTGATGCCATCATTTGCCCCTGAACAAACTTCACTGCCATCCATTATTATCCTCCAATTCACAAAACCAGAAAAACATGAAACAAATTCCTTACTTCAATAAAAAGACAATTAAATAACTATTCAATCCAATGTCGCATTGAAAACAATAAATAACGAAGTTGTAAATGTTAGACGTTAATGTGATGTAGTTAGGTGTAATTATTGTACTTATTTTAGTGTATATTGCATACAGTTCTTCCGATGTTATTAATATGACCTTTCCCTCTAAATTTCGTATTTAAATGTAATCACCTTAGAAATTTTGTTGATGTGACTATTTGGCTTCAATAAACTAGTTTGCGAAATGTACATGCATTTTTATAGTTTTGAAGTATCGGGAGCCACGTTCACCGTCCTATGCCACACCTTTTACAGGAAGCAACTCAGCAGCATTTTAAACCTTCGAATATGCGCACTATAATATACCTTGAAATCTCAATATTTTTATTTTTTTTCAGGTAACAGTTAGCCAGTTTAGTAAGTCTCCTAAGTGTCAAGTCTCCAATTCTATTAATTGTCGACATTCGATACCACAGATTGCCATATTATGAGATTTCGCTCACTGTAATCAAGATTCTAAAGCATTTCTAGTAAAGCTAGAACCATGAAATTTGGTATACTTGTAACGTTCAATATATACCTGGAAACCAATGATACAAAATTTATATTTCGTTTAAATGACAAAATAAAAATATTTCTTGTCGTATTTTTAATGATAATGCAGTTCGTAATTTTTTTTTTTTTTTTTTTTTTTTTTTGTTTTTAAACTTTGGAGGTTTTTTTACCATTATTAACACCATTAACAAAATAACAAATTATCTCTAAATTTGAATGGTATCAACTACTACAATGGTGCTTAACACCAATTCCTGTTACATGACTTCCTTTCAGGTTCTCGTCGGAAGAGAGATGCCCCGAAAATAAACGTTGATTCCACAAGCTACTCAAGCATTTGAAAAATGTAAACAAGCACTATACTAAAATTCAATTTAACTAGACATCACTTAGACGGTAGATCGTGACAGTGCTCATAGGTATTTAATCCATTTTGGCGGAGTGAAGACATAATTCTCGCCAAACCTTATAGCCTTTTGTTCTCTACAGGGTTGTGGTTTGGCGAACATTATGCTTTCACGCCGCCAAAATGGATTAAATACCTATGAGCACTGTCACGATCTACCGTCTAAGTGATGTCTAGTTAAGTTGAAGTTTAGTAAGTTATAATTACAATGACATGCGATTCTACGATTTCATTTTACAACTGAAATTAAGGGGGTCTAGGACTCAAAATTTTTAAAATTCTCAATTTTTTTTTTATTATTGTGAAAAATAATGCAAATATGTTTAAGCAAATTGGCATAAAAATGTTATTTCTATCTTTATACTAAACTTCAACTTAACTAGACATCACTTAGACGATAGATCGTCACAGTGCTCATTGGTATTTAATCCATTTTGACGGCGTGAAAGCATAATGTTCGCCAAACCACAACCCTGTACAGAACAAAAGGCTATAAGGTTTGGCGAGAATTATGTCTTCACTCCGCCAAAATGGATTAAATACCTATGAGCACTGTGACGATCTATCGTCTGAGTGATGTCTAGTTAAGTTGAAGTTTAGTATAGCTGACACTCATCCTGCACCGTCAGCTCCACTTGCTCTACATGTTGATGCATCTGACTTTGTCGTTGGGGAAACTCTTCATCAAGTCTTGGATTCTAAGTTGCAACCTCTGGGTTTCTTTTCACGAAAACTGAACACAGCAGAAGCCAAATACAGTGCATACGACAGAGAATTGCTGGCAGCATTTGCTACCGTCAAGCACTTTAGACACATGTTGAAAGGTCGTGAATTAACTATTTACCCAGACCACAAGCCATTGATATTTGCCTTCCATCAGAAAAGTGACAAGAGTTCCTCTCGTCAAGCTCGTCAGCCGGATTTCTTGTTACAATTCACTACAAACATAAAACATGTCCCTGGAATTCAGAACATTCCTTCTGGTTTTATGTCCCGAATTTCTGCTATCAGTATGACTGGCTCTATTGATTACTGTGCTATTGCTGAAGCACAAAAATCAGACGCAGAGTTAGTCACCCTACTAACATTAGGCACATCTGTCGGAAATAAACGAACATGTAAACTTATTTTAATTTACAATCGTCAAGCTCGTCAGCCGGATTTCTTGTTACAATTCACTACAAACATAAAACATGTCCCTGGAATTCAGAACATTCCTGCTGGTTTTATGTCCCGAATTTCTGCTATCAGTATGACTGGCTCTATTGATTACTGTGCTATTGCTGAAGCACAAAAATCAGACGCAGAGTTGGTCACCCTACTAACATTAGGCACATCTGTCGGAAATAAACGAACATGTAAACTTATTTTAATTTTAATTACACCCAAGAACTTTAAGGTGTGACGTCATTTTTACAATGAATATAAATTTGTATAATTTCAGTTTTTAGTTTAGTTTAAATGGCAACAATGATTAATGTTCTGTTGTTATTTTTTTAACTTATTTAGAATAAGCTATTTTAGTTAAAAATCTCACACCACCCAATCAATTAAGCTATTTTAGTTGCCTTTGTGAGAGTTGGATTAATAGAAATGTCGAATATTAAACTAGTTAATTATTTTTCTTAATTGAGTCTAATCTTGATCTTGACAAAATAGACTACGACACAGAAGTAGTGAAAATTAGTCGGAATTTACGACATTTGGCATCCCTGCCGGGACTCGAGATTGGACTTTGAGTAAGTAAGAACAATTGATTTTTAACGTTTTTTATTGAATCGTCTGCAACAAAATGGAAATGATATTTAAAGTAAAAGGATTAAAAAAGAAGATTTAAAATTAGTAGCTGAAGATTTAGGAGAAATTATATCGCCAGAAATGAATATCTCTGAAATAAGAACAAGAATTTTGGAAAACAAAGCGGTGAAAGACTAACTGCGTAACTGAAAGGAAAACTCAATTTGAATTAAGAAAAGCTCAAGAAGAAAAAGAATTTGAATTAGAAAAACAAAAGATAGAAGTTAAAAAAGCGATTGATTTGGCAAAGCAAGAAAATGAATTGAAAATTGAATTGGCGAGAATGCAAGTTGCCAATCCTAACCTTGTTAACATTCAAGCTGTTCCTAATGAAGAATTCAATTCTAAAAGAAGATTTACATTACCCAAGTTGGAATTTAGAAAATTTGGAGGAGACATAAAAGAATGGTTGCCGTTCTGGTTACAATTCTGTAACATCCACAATGACGAAGACATCGCAGCCGAAGATAAGTTTCAATATTTAGTTCAGGCAACAGTTGCCGGTTCTAGAGCAAGAGAAGTCATTGACAGTTTTCCAGCAAGAGGTGAAAATTACTTTAAGGCTGTCGATTGTTTGAAAACTCGTTTCGGTAAGGAAGATCTTTTGATTGAAGTGTATGTGAGGGAATTGTTAAAATTTAATCATATCTGTGCAAACCAAAGGGCAACCATCTATCACTTATTTATATGATAAACTTGAATCGTATATGAGAGCACTTGAAACATTAGGTGTTACTACTGATAAATGTGCATCAATACTTTATCCAATGGTAGAGTCTTGTTTTCCACAAGATTTTTTAAAAGCTTGGAATCGAAATGCCACCTCACATTCTAAAACTGAAGCTAAAGAAAGATTAGATGATTTGATGAATTTTTTGAAAAGTGAGGTTGAAGGAGAAGAACGAATCACATTGGCTATGGCTGGATTCGGATTAACAAAGGATCAAGAAGTAAAGCACAGTAAAAGGAGAGTTGGTGAAAATGCAAATAAGATACCAACCGCGTCATCTTTGCTGACAACAGATGACAGAAGGTTACTTTGTGTATTTTGTGGAAAGTCTCACAAAAGTCATGAATGAAGGAATGCTCCTAACATGCCATATGATGAAAAGAAGGCTATTTTAATTAAGAAGAACTTGTGTTTCAAATGTTTACGTTCAAATCACCATGCCCGTTCATGTATGATGGTTCACATCTAATGTTCTAAATGCGGTCGAGGACATAATACAGTTATGTGTTATGGAAAGCGGGACAATTCCAATGTTACTAAAGGAGCATCCAATGAGGAAACAAGTAGCCCAGTCTCTGACAATAATAGTAGTGTTTTATCAAACCAAGCGGATGAAATGGATGTTGTTCTTCAAACTCTGAACTTACGAATAGGCAACGGTAATAAAGAAATAGTAATAAGAGCAATGATTGATACTGGATCCCAGCGATCATATGCTACGCAAGAGATAATTGAAGCATTGAATATTGAGCCAACTAAAGAAGTTAAAATTGTTCATACGCTCTTTGGTGGTAAGCAAACTGAAGAAGAAACTCATAAAGGATATCTATTGAGCTTAAGCAATTTAGAAAATACGTTCAAGTGTCGAATTTAAGTATTATACCAGAGGAAGATTTGTAATGAAATAGCACGAGTACCATTTGGAGATTGGATTACTGAAATGGAACATCTGAATATTTATATCTCTGATAGAGAAGACAAACGTAGATGCAGAGACAGCAAGATTCACTTGTTAATTGGAGCAGATGTAGCCGGAAAATTGTTAACAGGTAAACTACATCATTGCAAATCTGGACCTGTTGCTATCCATACGAAATTAGGATGGACTCTGATGGGAAAGATTCCTCGAGCTCAAGCTAGAAGCGAGAACAGTGTGTTTTCTGTAACTTCGCTTCTCACTCACAATTTAGAAAGTATATGGAAACTAGATCTTATAGGTATTTCAAAGTCTCCAATCGACAAAAGCGAAGAATTATTAAGAGAAGAAACTGTTGCTCACTTTCAACGAACCGTGAGAAGAGACTTTGAAGGAAGATATGAAGTTGAGTTGCCCTGGATACATGAAAAAGACAATCTGGCAAACAACAGAGACGTGGCAGAGAAAAGACTTTGCATAACGAAGAAGAAACTTGAAAATTCTGGCCACTCAAATGAGTATGGAGCTATTTTTCAAGATTGGTTGTCAAATGGTATTATAGAGCGAGCACCCGAAGTTTCAAGTAAGGGAGTTCATTACCTTCCACACAGAGCTGTCATAAAAGAGAGCAGTAAGAGCACCAAGATACGACCAGTGTTTGATGCATCGGCAAAAAAGAAAGGGATGTTATCACTCAACGATTGTTTGGAGAAAGGCCCGAATATGGTAGCAACTATTCCATCCTTGTTGATCAAATTCAGATTAAAGGCCGTAGCAGTAACATCGGACATAGAGAAAGCATTCCTCCAGATTGGTGTTCGTGAAACTGATCGAGATTTCTTAAGATTTCTTTGGTATGATGAAGAACAGAATATAATATAATATAGGCATAAGAGGGTTGTATTTGGAGTGATATCAAGTCCATTTCTGTTGAATGTGACTTTGGATCATCATTTAGAAAATTCACCTGAAGAACTTCAAGAAACTGCACAGCACTTAAAATCATCTTTCTATGTAGACAATTGTATTGCTAGCTTCGATAACTTGGAAGAAATGGGGAAATTTATCTTGGAATCTCGCGTCCTTTTATCAAGTGCTCAATTTAATTTAAGAGATTGGACCAGTAATGCACACTCCAGAGTTCTAGATCAAACAGACGTAGAAACAACTGTTAAAACCTTTTAACAAATAAATGCTACGTAAGGTTTTGAAGATATATTTTATTGCCTGTTTCTTACGCACTTACTTCAGCTCTGCATCTTTCACTCAAACTGTCTTGTTCTATCAATATCTTACACTATTTTAACATGAGCCCGTGCATCTAATTATATGTGATGCCAACATTACAAAATCCCGTGCATCTAATTATAAGTGATGCCAACATTCGACCATCCTGGCATACAATCGTCCTCGATTTAGAGGTATAACTAATACTAATAATGTAATATACAACTGAAAACTTAAAGTTTGAAAGCTAGCCTAAATACATAAATACTGAATAATAACAATCATAAACTTAGAGTTTAAAGTTCTTGGGGTTTTAAGTCTCTCAGTTTTAGTTCGGATATCGAGCAGGAATTCTTCGGGTGCGTGTAGGATTCCTCCTGGGTGGAGATTCTATGTCCTGGTCATCCGCATCCTCGTCTTCCTCGCTCTCACTTCGCCACGCCTTCAATTGACTAACATGAGCGGTGGTGGAATAGAAACGTCCCTGCTCTTTAGGTTCGAGCTGGGAAATTCTGTAAGTGTCGCTTGGGAGTACTTCCGTCACTACTAATGGACCACGATATTTTAGTTGAGTTTTAGTTGGTTCTCCCGTTGGTCTCGGTGATCTTCTGACCACGACTATTTCTCCTTGATCAAACTTCATAGTTTTGCATTTCTTTCTGTCGTAATATTTCTTTGCTTTTTCCTGTTTTTCTTCGATTGTTTTTCTTGCTTCAGCTTGAACCATTTCTGGATCTTTCCAAACATCAGCATCATCATCGGCCAAAATTCGTAGTATTCCGTCATTGAATCTTGGAGAATAACCATGCAGCATTTCAAATGGCGTTTTGTCTGTTGTGTTGTTTACCGTATTGTTCAAATTTCTTTCGCATTGCTTAATTCTTTTGTCCCAATCTTTGTGTCCAGGGTGTGTCATGCTTGTCATAATTACAGGTAGTACAGTCCTATTTACTCTTTCTTTTTCTCTTTCTATTCGTTCTTTTTCACTAATCATTCTTTCTAACATTAATTTTACAAACTCTTCTTCATAATTTTCAGAATTTATAATTAATGACTTTAACTCTACAACTTTCATTCTACCATTAATTTTCAAACCCAACTCATCTGCCAACTCCAATAATTCAGCTTTCTTAGCTTTCGCCAAATAAGACATTTTGCACAGAAAAGAAATTCAAATAACAATATATGAATATTTATCCAATAACTCCTTTACTTGAAGGTTTCCACAATGCGTTGGAGCTCAAAATGTTCCGTCAATGAGTTGCACTTGAAATATACTTTGGATATTATAGAAGCACGTACCTTACATCCGTAACGAAAAGGTTTCCTTATTAACTGGAAAAGTTCATAAAGGCGTTGCACTTGAGAACAAGTCCCGTCAGAGCTAATCTTCGAATAAGACTTAAATCGCAATTTTTTTTGCCTATGCGATTTTTCACATAATCATAGTAGTCCTTTATACAAATTATTTCTTCGTAGGATCGTATAAATCTTCGGTGGACTTTATCGTTGTACGTCGGTGTTGCTCCGTATTGAGTATTCCGTTAGGCTTAATCGTTGCCTGTCGTAATGCTTTAAGTACGTTTACTTAAGTTATTAAAACTTTTTTTTTTATCGTTGTCCGTTGGTGGATTGTAGATATCATCCCACTTCTGAAATGTTAAAACCTTTTAACAAATAAATGCTACGTAAGGTTTTGAAGATATATTTTATTGCCTGTTTCTTACGCACTTACTTCAGCTTTGCATCTTTCACTCAAACTGTCTTGTTCTATCAATTTCTTACACTATTTTAACATGAGCCCGTGCATCTAATTATATGTGATGCCAACATTACAAAATCCCGTGCATCTAATTATAAGTGATGCCAACACAACTAACCTACTTGGGCTGGTTTGGAACATCAATGACGACACTTTATCTTGTGCAGTTAAAGATTTTGATTGTGAAGGAGTTCTGACTAAACGGAAAGTACTATCCGTATCTAGCAGAATATTTGATCCTATTGGTTATACAAGTCCTGTGATGCTTATATGTAAAATAATTTTGCAAAAAACGTGGACACTGAGACTATCTTGGGATACTGAGTTACCTGAAGATATTTCAAATGATTTTAGAAAATGGCTGAAGACTTTATCAAAGCTACAAGAAATAAGAGTTCCACGATGTCTTCTAAACACTAGAAAGAAAGTGATGCAATTACATGTGTTTTGTGATGCGTCTCAAAATGCTTATGCAACCTGTATATTTTTGAGATCTGAAACTGAAGACCAAATTGAATGTTCATTAGTTCAAGCTCGTAGTCGAGTTGCCCCTTTAAAGATTTCAATTCCAAGTTTAGAACGGCTATCTTGTCTCATAGGAGCCAGGCTAGCGCAAAAGGTTATTGTTTATCTTGGTTATGAAGATATGCCTATTATCTACTGGTCAGACTCTGCAAATTGTTTGTATTGGATAAAACGGAGTGGAAATTGGAGCACTTTTGTCATGAATAGAGTTCAGGAAATTAGAAGATTAACCAGCTCTGACAACTGGAGACATGTCGCTGGAGTTGCGAATCCAGCTGATCTACCATCTCGAGGATGTTCTGCGGAGAAGTTAGTCCAGTTGAAATGGTGGGAGGGACCTCAATGGTTGCAAAAATCGGAAGATGAATGGCCCACCTCAGATGCTTTTCCAAATATGGACATAATAACAGCGGAGAAGAAGAAGACGATTGTTGCTGCTACAAATACCAGCACAGAAAAATTCTATTACTTCTCATGAATATCCTCATTCAGAAAGATCACCAGGGTCATGGCATGGATTATACGTTTTGTCAAAAATTGCAAGAGATCAGATGAAAGGGTTGCCGGGGAACTGTTAGTAGATGAAGTGAAGTATGCAGAAACAGTTATTTGGAGACAAATTCAGAAAGAGAGCTTTGAAGACGATCAAACCTTTAACTTCCAGACGTATTTGGACACAGATGGTCTACTAAAAGTAAAGTCAAGGATATCCATGAGAGAAGACCTTGAAGCTTTTAAATATCCAGTGCTTTTACCTTCGAAACATCAACTTGTAGAGAAACTTATTTTTGAAGAGCATGTTGGCAATTGCCACGCAGGAGTTTAAGTTATGATGACAAAATTAAGAGAGCGTTTTTAGATAATCAAGAGTAGGAAAACAATTCGACAAGTTACAAGAAAGTGCATTAGATGTGCGAGGTTTACAGCAATTCCGTTAAATGTAGATGAAGCTCGTTTGCCTGAAGATCGTGTGCGAGAAGCTCATATTTTTGAAGTGATTGGAGTCGATTTATGTGGGCCCATGCATTTGAAGAACCAAACCAAATGTTGGGCTGTCCTGTTCACTTGCGCAGTATACCGAGCTGTTCACATCGAATTAGTAACGTCTTTGACAACTGGTAGTTTCATTTTAGCTCTAAGGATGTTTATCTCAAGAAGAGGACGACCCTCAACTATTTACTCAGACAACGGAACGAATCTTGTGGGGACATCTAATGCATTTCAAGTTGTGAATTGGGAAAAAATACAAGAAGTTGCTGCAATCAAAAAGATTCGATGGAAATTTAATCCACCGTTATCCCTTTGGTGGGGAGGATTTTGGGAGAGGTTGATTGGAATGCTTAAAAGAATTCTTAGAAGAGTAATTGGCAATGCCTGTTTGCAACATGAAGAGCTATACACAGATTTGTGCGAAGCAGAGAGTTTAGTCAACTCTAGACCATTGACCTATGTCTCTGAAGACGAGAGTGATTTAGTGGTGCTATCACCATCGATGTTTTTAAATGAAATCGAAGAAACTGGAATGGCAGACCTTGATGAAGTAGATGCTAAGAGGCTGAATAGAAGATTCGCCTACAGACTAAATCTCAGAAAGGAGTTACGGAAACGTTTCAGAATTGAATATCTGGGGCAGTTGAGAGAACACTACAAGGTTAGAAAAGTGCAACAAGTAGAAGAGGGAGACATCGTTCTAGTAGGCGATACCAAAATTAGAAAACAAAGTTGGCCTCTAGCTAGAATTTTGGAGCTGTATCCAGGGAAAGATGGAAAGGTTCGAATTGCCAAAGTGAAAACGAATTCTGGAACATTTTTGCGACCGCTGCAACGATTGTACCCACTTGAAGTTCAGAAAACTGAACAATCTTCTTTTCAGGAAAGAGATTCACAACCTGGAACCATCGACGCAGCACGCAAAGATAACAACCTAAGAACAAGACGTGGACGACGTATAAGACTTCCAAATCGTTTGAACTTGTGAATAACTTTTATTTGACTTTTGAAGTATTTAAAAGATCAAAGGTGGGAGAATGTCGGAAATAAACGAACATGTAAACTTATTTTAATTTTAATTACACCCAAGAACTTTAAGGTGTGACGTCATTTTTACAATGAATATAAATTTGTATAATTTCAGTTTTTAGTTTAGTTTAAATGGCAACAATGATTAATGTTCTGTTGTTGTTTTTTTAACTTATTTAGAATAAGCTGGGCTCCCGATAGCCTTGCGGTAGAGTATCGAGCTCATAACCGGAGGGTTGTGGGTTCTGTCCTCGGTCCGCCAAATATCGGTGTGTACCTAATGGGGGCTGGTGCACATTAAATCTGTCGTGGCCTCAATGTCCTCTCGTTGGCGTGGTGGGGTCGGAGAGAGGGGTTTACACTAGAAGATTTCGATATCGTATTCTTCTAGATGCTCAAATTTACGAGACGTATTTGGCTGTGTTAAGCACTTTATAAGTGGCAGAAATAGACAGTCGGTGGTTTCAAAACAAATAAACAAACAAATAGAATAAGCTATTTTAGTTGCCTTTGTGAGAGTTGGATTAATAGAAATGTCGAATATTAAACTAGTTAATTATTTTTCTTAATTGAGTCTAAGCTTGATCTTGACAAAATAGACTACGACACAGAAGTAGTGAAAATTAGTCGGAATTTACGACACATCCCTTCAGCTGAAGAACGTGATAATGCTTGGCTGTGATTTTGATATAATGTGTGATCTTTCAACTGGTACTGCACGTCCCTACATCCCAAGAGAGTACCGACAAACTGTATTTTCTGCATTACCTAATTTGGCTCACCCAGGTATACGCCGTACCAAACACTTGATGAAGAGTTGGTGTGTGTGGCTATCAATTTCTGACGATTCTACAAAGAGGGCAAAACGTTGTGTAGCTTGTCAGAAATCCAAGATCCACCGTCACACAAAATCCCCACTGTCTACATTTAAGGAACCTTCAGAACTCTTTGACCATATCCATCTGGACTTGATTGGCACACTTCCTCCTTCCCATGTCTATACTTATTGCTTGACCATGATTGAGTGGTTCAGCAAATAGCCTGAAGCCCAGCCTCTCAGGGACATCACTGCTGAAACAGTTGCTGAAGCTTTTTACAAGATTGAAGGCATTTGTTTTTCAGATTTTTACTCCATTAAAGCATTTTTACGGGAATTTTGGAGGTGGGGATGTTTAGAAAACCTTAAGAGGCATTAGAACCGCGATTTTATCAAAATCGTTAGAGCGGTTTTTAAGCAATCATTGAAAAACATGATTTTTTTCAATGGCAGCTACCTTATGCGCAGGCGCGATTTTTATGAAAACATTAATGGTAGGTCCTACCATTAAAAGGCATCACCAACTAAGGGGCATCACCAACCTACTCACAAAATTTGAACATCGTAGTTCAATTTGTTCAGGAGTTATGCTGACCACGTACACATAGACAGAAATTTTTTCTATATCACTTTTTTGAGATCAGGATGTTCCAAAACGTGGAGAAATGAAAAAAACTTGTTTGATTGAATCCTATACTTTCATTACCCTATATATTACATATGGGTAATTGAAAGTAAAAATCGTTTAAGCACCTGATTTTCTAGTTATCTGTATACATTAATACGCAAGTCGTTTTTTGGTGGTAGTCACTAATCCTAAACTACTCTAGTAATTTTTACGATTAAGGTGTCATTTGAAAGATATTACTGTAGATTTTCCAAAACTTCCAAAACTATACTAAACTTCAACTTAACTAGACATCACTTAGACGATAGATCGTCATAGTGCTCATAGGTATTTAATCCATTTTGGCGGCATGAAAGCATAATGCTCGCCAAACCACAACCCTATAGAGAACAAAAGGCTGTAAGGTTTGGCGAGAATTATGTCTTCACTCCGCCAAAATGGAGTAAATACCTATGAGCACTGTGACGATCTATCGTCTAAGTGATGTCTAGTTAAGTTGAAGTTTAGTATAGAAAAAATAATGTATTAATTAGTTTAGTTAGTTACGGCAATGATTTTTGATAATCTGAGTGGTAACAGTTTTACATTTGTGGTATTTTTGTAAATCGCATTTTTTGATGAATTAATAACTCATTTATTTTAAATCGAATGATTTCAAGTTTTATTTTTAAAAATAATTGTTGTTCTGTTTGGAATATTGATTGTTACTTGGTTTTACATTCGAAACCAGGGTTTTCCGATAATTCATTGAATTGCAATTTCTGAGACTTTCCTCGTCCTCATGTTATGAGGAAATTTTATTTGGATTTTAAAGGTTTGTGAAGAAACGATTATTGGCTTTGTTCATGAATACAGCAGTACATTTTAGTAATTTTGTTTGGAGCTGAATAGAACTATACTAAACTTCAACTTAACTAGACATCACTTAGACGATATATCGCCACAGTGCTCATAGGTATTTAATCCATTTTGGCGGAGTGAAGACATAATTCTCGCCAAACCTTATAGCCTTTTGTTCTCTATAGGGTTGTGGTTTGGCGAACATAATGCTTTCACGCCTCCAAAATGGATTAAATACCTGTGAGCACTGTGGCGATCTACCGTCTAAGTGATGTCTAGTTAAGTTGAAGTTTAGTATAGTTTTAAAATGTTTCGTTTTCATACTTTTAAAACTTGCAAGAAAACTTTCTAAAATTGGAAGGGTTAAACGAACATTTTTTTTTTTTTTTTTTTTTTTTTTTTTTTGTACAGTCGACCGTTGACAAACTTTTGTAGGCGGCCAACTACGAAAACTATATAATTAGCCAACTCCTCTTTAATCTTTTAATTATTATGTTGTTACGAATTTCTGTATATTTGTAAATATTTCGTAGTATTAATTATGTAAAAATTAAAATTTATGTACATTTCGCATAAGGCAGTGCAAGAGTTTGTCTTCGCTTTCCTGCAATACGTCTCTTAATGCTTGAAAACGAGTTCTACCAACACCTCCTATATAAGAAAGCCTCTGCACGGGTTACCACTTTTAAATATGACGTCATTAAAATAGTCAAACTTGAAAACTACGAACTTCTTTCATACGGGGTGCCATTTTGAAGAAGATATCTTTCTGATTTGGCGATAAATGGTTTGGCGACGTCTTGCGTGCTTGTGATTCGTCAAGATCTAATTTGGCGCATAACTCTGGCGTACGATGGACGATAGCAAAAATCAACATCGCCATTTTGTTTACCGAATACATTAAGTCTGCTGCATTTTCTGTTTCAAACACGCATAGTTTGCTGTATTTTCTGTTCCGAAAACGTAAAGACTACTGCATTAAGAGCGCTATAAATTATATTAAATGCCATTTCTATGCTCTATGGTAAAATGCAAAGGAAACTTTAAAAATGGGCCAAAAGTTCCAGTATTTATATTTCCCTCAGATAATTAACTTAAAAGAAGATGGATAACTGCTGTTTCGAGAAAAGTTTTCGTAGTTACTTCTAGTTCAAGGGTAAGCGGAGAGATGGAGTGGTTCCCACTAATTTTTAAAGCTATCTTAGCTACATGTCTAAATAAACAGTATCAAGACCCAAGTCCTGCAGAAAAGATGGTAATAGCGAATGAACAAAATATCAGCAAAGCTATCCAACGGACTTTAAAGGATTGAAATGCGCCATTTACTGATTTAAAAGAATGTGGTCAATTTAAAAAAGTCGACATATCTTGTTTTAAAGAAATTACACTTTCCGAAGATTTTATTGCTATTACTAATTTACAGTGCCGGTTATTGTGACCATTCCATTGTGAAATTCAGCAAATGTTCTAGCTCTAAAAATATTTTGACACATGAAAACATCGATGATGCTTTTGATTTTCTTGACAATGATAAGAATAGTTAAATTTTGAACCTGGATAAAGATGATTTATGCTATCCAAAACTTAAGGTTTTAAATGTTATTTTGTATTTATATGTTGTAATTCAAAAGTTCGTTTTTGTAATATAAGAGAAGTTGTTTTAGAATTTTTGAAGGTCAGAGATTACTTTCAACAAGTTTAACTTTAGATATTATTAATGGTAAAGAAATATATAACATTCCGCATGAATGTAAAGAACATAATATTAAATTTATTGTAGAAAGTATTCTAAGGGATGCTGCAAATATATATCGAAATAGTTACTGTAGACAACAAAATGACAATTAGATTTGGTGTTTTATTTCGGAATAAAATTCAAAATAATAGTTGAACATAAGTATTAAATTTTTTTTAATTATCTCTGTCAGTAAAAAAGAAATGTTTTCTAAATGCTCTCCTATTCAATTAAATATCAAAACTAAGAAAAGGATAAGTACAGGAAAGCTACCTACCACATGGAAGAAGTCAATAATCATTCCGATTCTTAAACCAAACATGGATGCTACAAGCTGCAAGAACTATCGGCCTATCTCACTTACCAGCTCCCTACGTAAGCTTATGGAAAGGATTATCCACACAAGAATTATGACTTGGCTTATTGAGAACAAAGTGCTCCATTTCTACCAAACGGCATACCAAGCTCAGCACAGTACAGTCGACCAACTTTTCTACCTGGTTCAGTCTATCATCGACGGCCTTCAGGAAAAGCCACATAAAAAGACAACTGCTGTCTTTCTGGATCTCTCTGCTGCCTTCGACCGTGTTTGGAGACAGAAACTCATTGAGATCATTCACCGTGCTGGCATAACTGGAAATTCTCTGCTCTGGATTAACGACTTCCTCAGAGATAGAAAGTTCGTCGTGAAGGCCAATGGAAACTACTCAAAGACGCACCGCACTTGGGCAGGAGTCCCCCAGGGCTCAGTCCTCAGTCCATTGCTGTTTCTCCTCTACATGAATACCATCCATGTATACATTAATGGAGAGGCTAAGATAGCCTGCTATGCAGATGACATTGCCATCTGGAATACAAATTCTGATTTGTCTGCCTCGGAAGCTATCCTAAATACCAACCTGACTAAAGTTGAAACTTGGGCCACTAACCTCAAGCACTTGATTAACCCAGAAAAATCTAATCTCTGCGTCTTCACCACTGACAGAAAAAACAGGGAATCATTCCGCCCGAGCATCGAAATTTTCAACTCAACCATCAATCAAATTTCTAACCCCAAATATCTTGGTCTCACGTTGGACACCGAGCTAAGGTTCACCAAGCATATTGAAACCATCTCACTCAGAGCATTAAAAAAGCTCAATATTCTCAGAAAATTATGTAGCTCAACATGGGGTTCTAAACCGAAGACTCTCCTCAACACTTACACTACACTTATTAGACCAGTTCTTGAATATGCAGCGCCAATATGGGCTCCAGCATCCTCCTCATCAAAAGAAAAAATTGATACTGTCCAATACAGAGCTTCAAAAATCATCATTGGTGCAGTCTCTTAAACTAACAACCTGACTGCTGAGATTGAATGCGATCTCACACCACTTGAAAGTAGGCGAAAACTGGCCACTGTTAAATTTACCAATAAGATCAGGTGCAGCAGCGTGGAACACATCTCAAATGTTACTTTTCGCGCCTGGAACAACAGGGAACGGTTAAAGAGATCCTCCACGCTCCAATACGACAAAGATATCAGAAATAACATCAGTCTGAATCACTCATGCCTTGACATTATTGAAGAACCATTTTTTGCTGTCAAACCACCTTCTACTGTTAAGATCAATTTAGACCTGCTGGAACCGTGTTCGAAAAAAGAACCACAAGCAACCATTAAGAGAAAGGGTATGGAAACTATAGCGAAGCTCTCTAAACCTGACCTTGCCACTGCTTACACTGACGGCTCCTCCAACTCAGAATGCGACAGAGGAGGTTCTGGCATCTTCCTTCTCCTTCCAGATCAAACATCCCTCAAACATCGGGTCGCAGCCGGAAAAATCGCTTCCAACTTCACTAGTGAACTGATCGCCATTAAATCCGCTCTAGCCCTTTACCTCTCACAGTCAGTTCCCTCGAATGGCATCATCATTTTCTCAGACTGTAAGTCTGCTCTGGAGGCCATTAAAGGAGGTAAATCAAGACTCGCCCACGAAATCAACGCGCTTCTGTCCACCTTAGTTGCCAGGGAGAAAACCTGCACCATCCAATGGGTCCCCGCTCATGTCAACATCGAGGGGAATAATGAACAAGCGGACTCCCTTGCTAAGGAGGCTAGGAACATGGATCCCCCTCCCATGCAAACCACTTGCTTCGATGCAAATGCCGTTGCAAAACATCACCTCTGCGGCGGACTTCGGAAGAAATGGTGCCTTCCGGAGCTTAATCTTGACCTCGAAATCACCACTACCATCAGCAGATTGCGGACGGGGCACATGAGAGGTATGAAGATCATGCCTGACGGCTCCAGAACTTATGCAGAATGCAGGCACTTCCCAGGAGTTCAGCTGGATCCGAGGCATCTCTTCAGTTGCATCTCTGTTGCCTCGACCCTCTTCAACATCGATCTCAACTGCTGCCATGATACCTTTTATACCGATAAAGTCGGAGATGTGGCCAGGACTGTGCTCAATGCCTTTGGTCCCATTTGACTTGTCCTATCACCTTTTTTTCTGCACTTGTCACACGACAACAACAACAAGAAAAGGATAATTCCTATACTACCAATGCGAAGGACGATTGACTACTCTATGTGACGTCCCTCAGTCAGTGCGAAGGCTTTCTTATATAGGAGGTGTTGGTTCTACTGGGATCATGCTGGAAAACGTGTTTTACAAGGAGAAGGCCATTTGACATTATGGCGACTAATTTTGCGACGATATTAGCGACTAATTTTGGTTGGCGACCATTTGGCGACATTTTCAGTTGCCATGTTCCTGTATAGGGCTTTTTGACTGTGATCTGGAAAATTCTCCAAATTTCTATCTCTAGAAGTTTCGCGAAGGAAGCTTTCCTATATAAGGCCAGCCAAAAGAGCGGGGGAGCTGAGTTGAGGTACTGAGTTGGTTGTCTCTGTGAGCATTCAAAGTAGTTCCAAAAGCGAACTGTATTGCATTGTCTTTTGTGGCGATTTTAGCAGTTGGCTATCAGGTTTTTAACTGCTGTTTGTGCTCTATTGTTGTGTAAAGAGCTGTATTGAGTCTACAAGAACGAGAAGTACTTGAGTTGTAAAAGAATCTGCGAAGAGTTATATAGGAATAAATTTCTGCAAGTTTTGATCTGCTTTGGCTTCAAGTCTTTCGAACCCATCCACGCATCAATATGTTATAAGGAAGTCTCAACAACATCCAAATAGCGGAGAAATACACGACATTTTTCTAAATTTACCGAACCGCAGTCCATGACGTACTTATGCATTCAATATGAATGATGATGATGATATAAAGTTATTTTAAATGAATAGCTTATTCAGATATGCAAAAAAAGTTGGCAAAGGAGAAAAAAGTAACAATCGACGATCCTTAAGTAGGAAATAAAATATCGCCAATAGTCAATTTTACAACGCCAAGTACACTTTTTTTATTATTTCTTGATTTTAGAAGCATTGCGGCGTGTGGTGAGTTTTTCCACTATTTATATGTGCTAAGAGCTACTAGTATTGTAAGTTTTAAAATTCTATCCCCAATAGAAATGTATTAGAATTGAGATTCAAATTTTTCGAACTTTGCCCCCTTTACGGAATTCGAAGGAGAAAATCTCGATTTTTATATTTTTTCCTTTGTATACGTGTTAAACCTTATAAGCATACCAAATTTCATAGTTCTAGCTCTGCGAGAAGTACCTTAGTAGTTTGATGATCAGTGAGTGAGTTTTGGGTGGATTTCAAAATACGTCGTTTTCGAATTTTATTATCTCGATAACCAATATAATTAGACTTGAAACTTAGGGGTCTTACTAAAGTGGTTAACAGCTACCCGTAAAAAAAATTCAGCTCTCAGACATACTGTAATACACAGATATAAGAGGTCAAAATACTACTGAGTAACTTACGGGAAAAGATGGCTGGCAGTGAGCATGGCGAGTGCAGTGTCATGCACCTAGATGGGAACATAACTTATATTTTAACTATGGATGTGGAACATCGCACAACTTTCAATTACATTATGTTGCTGATGTGGATTTGCGTCATTAATCGTTTTTATATTTTCATTATTCCCTTAGAAAAAATTATCAGTTTGTCGATATTTTTTGCGGTACTTCTTTTATGCGTCTTAAAAAAGAGAGAGAGAAAAAAAACTTCGCCAAAATGATGTTTTTGGCATTATACTTTTCGATAATTCTTTTATCATCCTTTTTTATAAGTGAAACTAGGAAAAGGAAAAAAAACGATCGTAGATGAGCTATGTTCAAGGAAAGAGAATTCCTAGTTGAAGGCATTCGTTTTTCAACTTTTTACGCCATTAAAGCAAAATTAAGGGAATTTCGGAGGTGGGGATGTTTAGAACACCTTAAGAGGCATTAGCACAACGATTTTGAACAAAATCGTAAGAGCCCTTTTTTAGCAATTACTGAAAAACATGATTTTTTTCAATGGCAGCTACCCTATGCGCATGCGCGATTTTGACTAAACCTTAATGGTATTTCCTTGGGCCATCACTAACCCTCTCACCAAATTTGAACATCATAGGTCATTTTGTTCAGGAGTTATGCTGACCACGTACACACATACACATAGGCAGAAGTTTTTTTTTTGTTTTTTTTTTTGCAACCTCTGAACGAGAGCTGTTATCAGAGGTTGGCCTTTTTTGATATCACTGTGTTTGAAGCTGAAAAGTTTTGTCATGTTTATGATTTTTTTTTATTGCAAGAAAGTTTTTTGTGTTTTTGAGGTTGGCCCTTTTTCTACTTTTTTTCTTTTTTTTTGTCAATTTATTCTAAAAACAGTAACAAATTTGATTCTGTTAAAGAACTTAGAAAATGTCAAGTATAAATCTCATATCAATCTAGCTACTATATATTTCAGTTACTGTAAATGCTTAAGAAATGCTTCTTCAGCTTTTAATATAAGCCAAATTACAGATTCACGGCGGTGCACCTTAACAAGTTCACACAGCCAAAACAGATAACATGGCCAAACACCTAATGTGCTTTATCATCCTTGTCCTTTTAATACTTATAGAAATATGATTATTGTCAACAGGGTAAGACGTACATTTCTAACCACTTTGCATTGTACCAAATTCGAATTTTTCTACTTTAATAAATATAAAATATTAAGAAACGAAAAAAAGACATTTTAATAAAAACCTTTACGCAAAATCTTTGGTCAACAATAAGAAAAGTATACTTCCAAGTAAAATAAAAACAATAGGCACATTAATAGTACTTAATATTAAAAGGTATAACATTTCAGACATGTGGGTAAATTTTAAAGTTATTATGAAACAGCCAATCGTGAAACCTATGCTGCAATAACTGTGACTTCGCATTTCTTCAGGAATGCTCTATCAGTTACAGATAAAAATATAAAACTTAGGTGTCAAAATTAAAACGATATTCCAGGCAAGATAAAGTCGTGAAAACTCATTCCTTTTTTGGATCCTCTACATCGGAGGAAAATCATAATATTTGGATTATCTCGATTAACTTTTATTTTATTATTGAAGTAAGCATATATAATCCAAACATTAAACTTTTATTCGAAAATAATAAATAAATCTACATATTTATAATAAACTCATAATCATTTTAATTGTTTTTAGATATTCTATTTTGATAAGGATGATAATTCATTCCTCAGTATTCCGGTACACTGAGTGATGAATTTGCATCTAAGGAATGAATTAAAAACGAAATTTTTACGTTTAAAAATTGTTACATTAGCTAAATACCCGTGAAATTTTAACATGTGCACTATTTTAGCTAGCTGTGAGGCCTCGCGTTGCGGAAATCTGTCATTCGTGTATAGGATCCAGTCTTTGGCGCTTCTCTCGCAGGAAGGTTCACCGATGGGCAAAATCGAGCTCGCTTCATTCTCTGAAAAGTTCATGGACATATAAACACAGGCTTATTTCACTAGTCAAAAGGTTCATTGCTATGCAAGCGTAGGCTCGCTTTACTCGCTGAAAGGTTCATTACTGTGTAAGCATAAGCTCGCTTCACTCACTAAAATCTAATTACTACGTAAAGACTTAATATTGGAAGCCTCCCCCTTGTCAAGAAAAAAAATTCCCCTCTCATACAATAATACAACACCCCTTTAAGATTATTTTAACACGTGTTAGTGGAAAGCAAAATTAGAAGGCCAAAACTACCTATGTTGAAACTTTCAGAGCTCTAGGCCAATTAGAAGTAGCTTTTTGTGAAAATTAAAATTACAAAATTAATTGAAAAACAAATTAAAATTGTAACAATCTTTTTGTCAAAAGTCCAATTAGATGGCCAAAACTACTTGTGTTGAAAATCTCAGAAATGTAGCCCAATTACAAATCGTTTTGTAAAATATTTGTTAATTAATTTAAAAAAAAAAAAAAAAAAATTTAAATTTAAATTCGGTTTTTCAAAAATCCATTTAGAAGGCCACAACTATTTATGTTGAAAATTTCAAAACTGTTGTCCTATTTGAAATCATTTTGTAATATATATATTAATTAATTAAAAAAAATTAATAACGAACTGAACAAAAATTTAAAATTCTGTTTTTCTAAAGTCCGATTAGAAGGTCAAAACTACTTATGTTTAAAATTTCAGAACTGTAGTCCTATTAGTAGTCGTTTTGTAACATATTTATTAATTAATTAAAAAAATTAATTAAAAAAGAACAAATTAAAATTTTGACATTCTGTTTGTGATGCATAAAATTAGAACGCCAAAACTACTTATGCTGAAAATTTCAGAGCTCTATTCCAATTTTAAGTAGGTTTCTATAGATCCCCAGATAGACAGACAGACACACAGCTTGTTTTATTATTATAGATAACAAAAATCTAGATACTGGACTAGAAATATAGAATTATCATTAGTTTTTCAAAATGACATACACAATAAATAATTTCGATCAGTTAAAAGTGGATCATAGGTAAATGCCCGTCGGCAGAAATTAGACCCTAGATACATAACGGTTTTTATGTCGGACGTTTTCCATGGATGAAGACAATATGTGCTTTAATTAATTTGGAAAAGATTTTTTTTTCCTGACAAATTTTATGACCAACATAACTTTTAATTTGAAATTCCATTAGCCTATCACAACTCGTATTTCACTTCTTTCCATCAGTCGTTTTTCAGAAAATGCCTTTATTCTTAGCGTACTTTGACCTAGAGGTACCGTATCGGGTTTTTCCGTTTAACAATCAGGTGAAACCATTTAATCTATTCTATAAAGATTCATATCAAGTTCGCCAAGCTCCATCCTGGAATATTAATATCTGAAAAAAAAAAATTACTTGGCCTGTATTCTCAGGCCAAGTAAATTCTCAGGCCTCCAATTGTTTTTGTTTCAGAGTTCAGGAAAATATAAATTTCATGCTTACTACCCTTTATTTTATATCAAATATCTACAGGAGATAATGTCAATAATAAATGGAATTCTATTCAGTGCTACAATAACTCGTTTATTATCTGACAACAGACAGATAACCAACTATAGAAACGCAATCACTCATGGATAAAACAATGTCTGATATCATCAAAACAATATAATTTTAACGATAATGAAACCTTTATTTATATGAAAATTTCATGTATAAGTTCTCTTTGTGCTTTGGCACTGTGAAGAATATTTGTATCAAAGTAACATTTAGTGTCGAACGAGATTTCTAAATATGTTCGGATTAGAACTTATAGCTGGTCCGCTAACGACCACGTTCATCATTGGAATCACAACAATACTTTTACTGTACTGGTGAGAACATTTTTACTCGATTTTTTTTTTAATTGACACTAAGATTTTTTAATATATTGTTGTCAATATTCTGGTTTAATTAAAAATGTCATATTGGTTAAATGAGAAGTATAGCTATTAGCTTTGACAGCACTATCTATATATTTAATAGGCAAGACGTATTTTTGACACAGTCACTGCTCCTAACAATTACTGCTCTTAAGCTACTCAACAATTTTTTTACGATCAAGGTGTCCTTAGAAAAAGCTTGAGCTGTAGATTTTCCAAAGCGTACAAAAAGGGGGGGGGGGAGTTTTTTATTAATTAGTTTAATTAAAAATATTTTTCAATGTTGCGTTCTCGAACGTGCCTCTACTATATATGACAATGGGCTTTCGATAATCTGAATGGCAACATCTAACAAAACTTGAGTTGTTTACAATTTTCGGACATAACCTACATTTTTTAGATGTTAATTACTGCTCATTCGATTTACTTGAATTGATTGTTGTTCTTGCTAGGAGATTGAATGGCGTTTGAAAATGTTTAATAACTACAACTGCCTATTTAGAAACTTTGAATAGAGGTGAAATGACACTATATTTGCTGTTACTCTCTTTATTGAGTTATAATTGTATGATTTGAAATGATATTATGGTACTTACGTATTTTTCCATCAACCATTTTAGTCTTGCAAAAAAAGTCGCCAAGTGATACTGCAGTGTTCGGTAAAATGGCGAAATAAGAAACACTGTGGATCTACATAACACCCCTTACTGATTTAGTATATAAGGTTACTAATAGCTTATTTTAAATTCTGTTCAGGATTTTATAGACCCAAATTTATCAGGATTTCAAAAGTGTAATGGAGTAGTAAAGGGGTGGAGAGCAGGGGGCGGACCCCTCTAGTGTATAGTATTTTGGAGGCTGAAATCTAGGCAGTGATTTTTTTTTCATGATAAATTTTCAAAGTGGAAAGTTGGGTAAAATCCTAGTTTACGTTACACGCTTGGCGCGATTTTAAAAAATGTCAGCAATGCCTAAATGACGCGTGGACGCTTGTCGCCAAACTGTTGCCAACGCCGAAATAAAACTTTTATGATTGTCGCCAAGAATTGACGTAGGCAAAAAAAATAGGAAATCGTAACCTGAAAATTGCAAATATATAAACATACCATCGTCAATGTCGCCAAATGTACCGTGTAACGTATACTAGGATTAAGCCGAAAGTTGATTTTTTTCAAGACTATTATTAAATTAGTTTTACAATAAGTTAGACTTAAAATTTAAAAAGCAAACGACACCTGAAAAAAGTTTTGAAAAAACAGGCGCGTGATTTTAAATGGACAATTCCCGCATTGTTTAAAAACGAGTGAAATTAGTTTATATTTATGAAAAATTTCTTTCAGATTTCAAATACTCAAACAACAAAATTTTTATTTAAATATTAAGAAAAGAAATGAAGTATGTTTTATATATTCTTAGTTAATAAATAGGTAAAAGAAGGTTTGCTTCCACTTATTTACAATTTTCTATACAATGATAATATAAAAAGCAGATATAATGGAAAATTTATAGTATGTATCTCACAGATACGATGACAGCAATGGTGTAAGTTTTTTGAGGACAGTAGTTGAGCACCAAATATACCTTTTGTTTTCTTAAATATAAGTAAATTACGCAGGTGGGAAAAGTAACCAGTTGATGGAACCACTATTTGTAAGGCTATTTCAAATAAAATTGTTTCTAGATTCTGAAATATCCATACAACGTAAAGATACAAGTTTCCAAATATTAGGCATAATAAAATAACACCAAGAAGTACAAAATAAACACTGATTTCTTTTATTTTTTTTTTTAAATTTTTAAAACACTGTATAACAAAGTCTTCAAAGAAATCGAAACAGTCTGGTCCATAGACTTATTATTATCAATAGACTGCGCGTTCCCACTTCAATTATACAACGAGAATGAAACCAAAATAAATCACATGAGTAGGGACTTTTTGGGAGCAGGGTTGCAGATTTGGCGGCTTTTTGGGTGCAGGGTTGTAGATTTGGCGGGTTTCTCCTCACTCAGGCGATAAAGGAAAATAAAATTATTAGATAAAAGATTAATTTTACGACGTAGCCAAATTAAAAACCACGTGACTGAAAGACGAATTTTGTGATTCATTTTGGTTTCATTCTCGTTGTATGATTTAAGTGGGAACGCGCAGTCTATTGATAATAATAAGTCTATGGTCTGGTCAAAGAGTATTCAAAGTATTCATTATCTCTTTCCTGATAGCACCGTAATTTTTTAGCTGACCGAACGATTGAACTCATAAATGGACAATTAACACATATTTTTTTTTTTTTTTTTTTTCATTTAATTCTAAATGTTTCGAAAAAGCCATTAACACAAAAATTTCTGATCAATGCACTTTTTTTTTTTTTTTTTTTCCTTTTTTTTTAATTTGCGATCAAAATTACCTTGTTCGACGTTGGCGAGAAAACGACTCATTCGGCTGGCATTGAATAGGACGTCACTGCTTCGCAAACATCTTGACTTGAAATCCAGCAACGGAAACCAGATTTGCAAGTTTCTCGCAAATCACGTCAACCTGTACGGAATGTGTCAATGGTCTACCAACGCCAAATATTTCAACGCCAACTATTTGGCAGAAACGTCACTATAACCATAGAAACGATAGGGGCTCTTAACGTCACGAATTTTGTTGACTGTTTTGATCAGACTGGTTCCGGCTCGGTTTTGGGGAATTATCTTTTCTTAATATTTAAATAACTAATTTTTTTAAAGAACTTTTCTTTGAATATTTGGAATCAGAAAGAAATTCTTCATAAATATATACTAATTTCACTCGTTTGTAAAAAAATTCGGAAATTGTCCATTGGAGATATCCTGATATAACGCCAGGTGGGTTTGCAATTTATTGTGTTACTAGAGTTTATATAGATAATTAAAGAAAAGTAAATACTTATGAGACCTCAGTACCCTTGTTTTCAAAAAATTATAAAAACATCGATTTTTCTATCTTTTACATGTTTATAATCTTTGAAACCTTCTTCTTATTCTGGCAAGTTTTTGAGCTGATCCGATAACTGTAATTACATAAAAATTATATTTTTTGGCGGAGAATTTAGAATAGCTGCAATCGCTCCTTTGATGTTTCGAACGCATTTTTATCAGTTCATGTTTTTTGGAAATTCCACCTTTGTAAAAATGCTTAAACTGCAGCAAATATAATTGAAATGACTTGAATTTTTCTTTTCTGTCATTCCTTAGACATATTTGACAAAAATAGTCATGGATTTTTGAATAAAACATACACTTTTTTTACAAATTTAAATGTTGAAAAATATCCTTTTTTTTTACGATTTTTTTTTTATCTACTGGTATAATATTTATCGTTTTGCTCCAAAACTATTTTACTTATTAAAAATACGATGCCTAAAAGTTTATAGTATTATATTACTAGAAACATTTAAAAAATAGGAAAAAATCATGAAAATTTTATTTTATATATAATCATTAAATTTTATGATTTTTTTTTTTTTTTTTTTTTAATTTTAAAATTTTGAAAATTTAGAACAATTTGTTAACTTTTTTTTTAGTTAAAAAATTTAGCTATTGTCTAGTAATATTTCCAAATATGTAAAAATATATAATTTTAAATGCTTAAATTTTAAAAAATAATAATAAATTTAAGGGTACCAAGCTCAGAAATTGATCAAATTTTTTTTGCAGGTATTCCACCAGAAATCATAACTACTGGAAGAATAAAGGAGTCGCATATGCACCACCCTATCCCTTACTCGGAAACACCCTAGAAGTTATCAGGACGGTTTGTACAAAATCATACATAGACACATAATTACTTTGTAACACATGGAACTCATGTGCGTTTTATACTTTCAATCAATAAAGTACTGTATACCAACTATCCCAGTAGCACAACAACGTTAGCCAATATCGTTTAACATTGGCCGATGATAATGTGGACTGTTCTAAGGCGGCGATCGTTACTTAATTGACGAAATTTTAAAATGCTGATGCACAATTTTTAAATGGAAATATTTTATTTATAAGAAAAGAAGGAAAGCAAAGATTATGTTTTGTGATGTTTTTAAACGGGATTTTTTTTTTTTTTTTTTTTGTAATTTGGAACGATTATAGAAGCGATGATAGAGTTTCGGCCGATCTTCCTTTAACATTACATTGGCCAATAGTGCTGTGCTACATGGGTAAACTGAAAATAAGTGTTTCATTAGATTCAAATATTTAAACCCATTTTACAGTACCGTGAATGCGGGCTACTTTGGCCCTGGGGTCAGGTGGATGGTCCATAGCAGAAACTGTCGAAATTAATTTAAAAACTGCTTCCTGAAGGTTAGCAGAGAACGTTATATTTTTTTCTCAGTTTGGGCCAAAGAAGGACCCCAGAGTCAAAGTAGCCCGCATTTACGATATGTTTATTTGTCAAATATATTACTATAAGTTGAGTTTCCTATATTTACAGCCCGTCCATGAAGTTGAGCTCAGAAGATATAAAAAACATGGGAAAATCTATGGGTACGTATAAAATACCTCGCACCATAAAATTAAAATACAATACACATTTTTAAAAATATATTAAGTTTTATCAAAGTGCCAATACAATGGAATATCTTTACATCTTATTTGTTTTTGAATTATTTTACATGGATTTACTAAACGTGTAATAAAGATGCTAGGAAGGCGAGTAGCAAGTTTAACCGTTTCGATGTTCTATTGTGCAACGCTATTTCTCCTTTTTAGAAAGCCTTGGGAAAAAATATGGCACTATTCTTTTATGGATATATTTGTCTAATATTAAAAGTAAATACAAGCAAATTTATAAAAGTAGAAATAATAATCAATTATCAAAAACATCAAAAAATTAGGATGAAACAGTACAAGTCCATGTTGGTGCAAAAGCAGCTCAACTGTAGAACTTATAACCAGTTAAAAACTAATTAGAATTAGATTTTGAACTGGAGGCCCCGACTGATCTCATCAGGGGGTTCGACCAGCCGAAAACCTCCAGGAGGCGTTTCTGAAAGAATACGGCCCAAAAAGGCACAAAATGCCACTCTTGAATCCTGGGGAGTAGTTAATATGCAACATAAATACAAACATAAAATCTGTTAATCACAAAACAATTGCTCAGTTCTGTACCATCAAGGATGTGTTTTTTTTTTTTTTTTTTTTTTTTTTTTTTTCCTTGAAAAAATTATTTTTGAACAATATTTCTACACCTCAAATTCCGTTCTTAGTGAAAAAGCAGTCTTCATATTTTATACTTGATAACACTTTTCTAAGAAGTTTCCGTTTCAACAAAAGTCACTTGAATGGCTTTATGGGAAAAGCAGAGTATCTACCATTGGCGGATCCAGCGAGGGGCGGAGGAGGCGATCGTCCCCTCCGTTACTCATGGACCGCTCATGTTTAACGTGCGCTGCTCTCAGGCTTTGGATAAAATCAATCAAGATTTGACAGATCTACTCTGAACATTTGTAATATAAATGTTCTCATCCCAAAAAATGGAGATGAAAAAGCTGAGGACGAAGCAAAACAACAAATCACATTATAGTTTTAAAATGTTCGATGTGCTTTTGTAATAGTTGTTAGATTGTTCTGTCTATCATATTTAACAATAATTTATCCTGAATCAAATAGTTGTAGACAATTCTAATTTACTGTCGTAAATTCACACGTAGTCAACTATTGCCTCACCTTTAGGTTATTAAGACTTTTTACTTCTTTGTAACATATTCTGTATAATCAAAGTTATCACATGATAAAGTAGTATAACTTAAGAGCAACAAAAGTTACCTAAGCTATTCAACAAAAGTTACCAACCCCTCATTACTAAAACTCTGGATCCGCCCTTGGCACCTACACAAGGGATAGCTTTGCATTTACCTGTTTTTTGCATAAAGTTGTTCACTTCTGTTACACTAAGTCAAAACTTGCCATAAATAAATTAACTTTTAACCATTTTATTTACCAGATGTTCTTTCACAAATGCATTCCTTTCAACTTTGAGATGACATAACTAGAGGAACAATGAGAGACAGATATGAAATTTGAATTTCCCCGTTGGTTTTGAAAGACACGCAGTTTCCAGTACCTATTATTTTTTGCAATGACAAATCCCTTCACATGAAAGTAAACCTCATTGGTACACCATCTGCAGCCATCATCAATTTTACTCCCATCAAACAATGCAGCCATCATCAAATTTCTTCCATCAAACAATGCAGTCATCATCAAATTTCTCCCATCAAAAAATACAGCCATCATCAAATTTCTCCCTTCCAGCAATGCAGTCATCATCAAATTTCACCCATCAAAAAATACAGCCATCATCAAATTTCACCCATTAAACAATACAGCCATCATCAAATTTCTTCTTTCAAACAATGAAGCCATCATAAAATTTCTCCCATGAAACAATTTTATAAACCGGTATATATAACATATCCTACATGATTTATTTCGTCCAGTTTTGCTGTGATGTCATTTCATAGTTAAGGATTCCTTTTGGAAAGACCCCATATATTAATAAACCACTTATCTTATTTGAGTCGAAACTTGTCATACCTTCATGAATTGCTTATGAAGTCCAATCACACATAGTATAGCATTTATTCATAACCACATCTTCTATCTGCAGTCACTTCGAAGCGAATAAACCTCTCCTGTCTGTAGGGGATCCGACTCTCATCCGGGAGGTGCTGGTGAAGGACTTCCAAAGCTTTCCCAACCGACGAGTAAGCATGAACTTTACAATTAAATATCCCTAAATTGGAATAAAAAGAGCCAAGTTGCAACTTTGGCAAAAGTCGGATATTTGCTCGTTCGAACACATGTTTTTTTTTGTTGTTTTTTTTATTATTATTATTATTTTTTTTTTTTTTTTTTTTTTTTTTTTTTACCATGTCTTTTCATATCCTCCTGAGACCCCGCGTACATTTAAATACACATCGGATTTTGGGCGCATAATTTTTCTTTGCATGAAATAGCCGAATTCACTCCTACAGCTGATGATAGTTCCACCGATTGTGACGAAGTGGGGCCAGAAAAAAACCGGCAAAAAACAGTTCTTCTGCCAATAGAGGCGTCACGAAAAGTTCACATGTCAGCAATGAACACTAAGACTTTTTTCTCATGTTGTCGGATCTCTGGATGTTCAGCGCGAACACTTTTTTTTGCACTAACTGTAAAGTGTTTTTATGTATCACGTTCTCGCGAAAGTCTTTTGCAGCCTTTCATGATTAAATTTCACATCTGAAAAATTAAATTTCATAATTTTTTCAAGCTTAAGGAGACAGTCATTTTTTTGTCTAAGTGTACTTAAAGTGCATGAATCAGTTCTGAACTTTAAAAGTACCTTACATAGACTCAAAAGAATAATATACATACACAGCAAATGGAAATGTCTTAAAATAAGACACAAAATTGTCTTAAACAAGTGGCACTGTTTTAAGATCTAAAATGGTGTCTTAATCTTTAAGACACTTGAAGTGTCTTAAAATGGGGTATTTTCAGACGTTTAGACTGTCTGAATTGGGGATATTTTCAGACAGTTGATGTGTCTGAAAGGGTTGTTTATGTTACCTTTCAGATGTTGGGAAGCTAAAAATACATTTATTTAAATTAAAATGCAATAAATGAGCTTGTGTTAAATTACAAATTTTTATTAAAATAAAAGTCAAAATAACTTTTTGTTGACTATGTTTCAATTTCCTGGTAAATTTAAGCATGGGATTGCAAAACTGCAACACAACTGTTAATAATAGGCACACAACTATTAATATATCCAAGCAAGGGATTTGGGACTTAATGTAAATATATGTATTTTGATAAAATGGGACATTGTATTGTGGCTGAATCTTAAATAGAAATGGTTTGACTTCCAAGATTGTATCACAGTTTTAAGTTGCTTTTTACAAGTCAATTTTAACATCAAATAACAAGCGTGATGTAAACACTTATATAGTAGTTGCATTGGCAAGTCTAAGATACATTATGTGGCAACATAAACTTATTTGAATGATGAATCAAGCAGTAATAATCTAATTATTCTCCATCTGGGAATTTAACTTGTTTATAACATTTCCCTATAATAACACTACATAATAAACACTACAATGCTTCAATTATTGTCGAATAGTTGAAGCAGATATAGGACTTTAAAAAAAAAAAACTTTAAAAGATGCATAAAAGATAAACAATTAAAACAAGAAGGCATAGAAGTATCTGTAAGGAGACATTTCAGAATATGGAGGTAGAGTATATTAAATTTGAAAAGTATGCAAGTTGTGCAAAAATTTTTGCGTTTCTGAAAACGTCAGTTTCCCAAATTTTTGTATGCTTGTAAAAAAAATATGCCAGATATACAGTTGAAATTTGTTATTATGATTAAATAACATATTAAGTGCATACTAAAACTAAAATAATAATAAAATTCCAGTAATTTGGGGATGGGACCTTTTTACAACAATTTTCCCTATCGCTGCGACTTTTCGTTAATCGTTGAGAAGCTAAAGAAGAGAGGGCATTTAAAAAACCTAAAAAAATTTAAGAAAAGGGGGAGGGGGAGAGGGGGGGAATTAAAAAAGGAATTTGAAATATCTGTAAAGATGGCTGCTTCAAAATACAGAGTTGAAGCACATTAAACTTGGAAAACATGCAAGTTATTAAAACTTTTATAGTTCTTTCACGTTTTCTCAAAACGTTGATTTTCCAACTTTTGGTATGCTCATATAAAAGACTATGCAAGATATAGAATTGAAATTTTTTATGGCAATTATATAACATCTGAAGTACATATTAAACAAAAATATTATTAAAATCTATACAATTTAGTTTTTAATTATTATTACTTAAAAAATTGCAAATTTTCATACGCTCAACAAATTACCACATAAAAAAACTTTCTATTATTATTTTGAGAAAGCTGATATTTAATGTAGTATATAGACATTTCTAAGAAATAAAAAGCAAAAAAACTTTTTACTAGTTTTAAGAAGATTCCTCTACGAACGTAACCAAATTCAACTCATTGCAAAAACTTTTTTTAATCGAGTTTTGAATAAGTGATTATTAATAAATTATTAGCCTATTATTATAAACTTTTTTCTAAAATATAATTTAAAAAAGGTTTGAACAACATATGTAAAAAAAATTTCTTTATTTTGACCAATATTCAATTTATTTCAAATGCGTTGATTTTTCTGATTTTAATGCTGTCATCGAGTACCCAGTCCTCATAATATGCAGGTCATATCATAAATATCCTCAGATGTAATAATATGGAACATATAAGATCATTCATAAAATAAAATTCAAGGACACAATAAATTTTATCCAAATTACATCAAATCATGCTAAATATATTTTCAAAATCATTAGTACCTGTAATATGCAACAAAACCAACAAAAATGTAATTGAATGTTAAAAACAGAAAATTTAGAATTCTGTAAGGGTGATTTAGAAATCGATCAATTAAAATTTACTATAATAAAAGCACTGAAAATAAGATAAATAACATTACATAAACCAACTTTTTCACTAGGAATGAAGCCGTTGTGGGGACCGTTGTGCATATCAAAATAATCATTTCTGAGTTTGAGCAATTGATTGTCAAGTCACTTAAATACTATTCTACTTGTTCATGTATATATTATTGTGAACAAATGCTTTTTAATGCTGATCAAAACATTTGACTACTTCAAGCACATAATTATTTCAAGTTTGAATACTGTTATCATTAATATCCCTCGGCGTTCAAGTTATGTTTTTTGTGACATAGTACTTACTCTCATATCATGCAATCAAAGAGTACTGCTCCAACAGCTTGGCAACGATGCTCAGTTTGGATATATTGCTAAGTGCTATTGAGTATGAAGTAACAGTATTAAAGGGCAATTAGAACATAGTGTATACCGTTCGTCCATGATTTAGCAGTGGCAGCAGTTCTAGAAGAGGCAAGCAATACCAACACTTCTGATCACACTTTTATTGCATCAGATTAATGAGGAATATTTTTCCTATAACCCCCAATTGAATATTAAAAAAAAACAAAAAAAAACACTCAATACACATTTGGGTACGTGAGAAAACTCTGGCAACAATATTTGATACTTTTCCGTTAGACGGGTACCAAAAACCGTTAAGTCGGAAAGTTGGCGTAGTTATCGCCAAGCTGAAATGTTTACGCGAAAATAATATTTTGATCTAGTGAACTTTTATTTTTATTCATTAGTTTGGGAGACTGCCAAACCAAACCTTATCATAGATTGGAAGTTATTAGTTTGAATAAGTTATCGCTGCAAATTGGCTATTTTTATCTGGTACCCGTCAAATGGAAGAATTTAAATGAAGTTGTAATCATTGATCAGGAATAGGTTAATATTGGCCTATAACTCATGATCTACAGAACCAATTTGGACAAAGTTTGCTTTAATAGATAGAATTTTTGCTGAGAATACACTTTAAATACACAAAAAAAAACGCAATTACATATGAAAATGAATGTCGTATTGCTGTCTATGCTGGAGCGAATGTGCGCCAACGGGATTCGAACCCAGGACTCCTAGGTCAGTAGATAGGCTAGACCGCTAGACAAAAAGAACCACTAGTGCCTAGTTGTTGTATCTGTCATTTGTACACGAGACCACCACATAGACTCTTCGCAGTGAGTTGCAAAGGGGTCGAACGATTGAGTTGCTTGTGTGCGAGTTGAGTTTGTTACATGAGAGTTGAGTGGTTGTGTGAGAGAAAAAGTTGCTTGCTGAGTTGGTAGTGTGGAGGTCGTGCAGTAAATTTTTCTGAAGGCGCCGATAGATGACAGCATGATTCAGTTGTTCGGTACCCACTACTTTGGAGCGAATGTGAGCTAACTCGATAGGTTGCGATCTGGGAGATGAGTTCCTCTATTTTGGGAAGCGGATAGGCATCCAACATAGTAAATCTATTAATTGTCTGGGAGTAGTCTATGACCATTCAAGATTTTTTATTATCTCCTTTGATGACAAATGCTTGGGCTCTCCATGGGGAATTGCTTTGTTCGATGACTCCTTCATTGATGAGTCTGTCCACTTCTTCAGCAATAAATTCACGATCCTCTGAGGGAAGATGTCTTGATTTTGTTTGAATGGGTCTACAGTCAGGCGCAAGATTTGAGAACAAGGAGACTGGTGGGACATAAGCCTTGGTCAAAGCACAGATTTCTAAGGGAGGCCTAACACCATCAAAGTTGATCACAAGAGAAGAGTGCAGTTTTAAAATATCTTGACCAATTAGGAAGTCAGCACATACATTTTTCATCACAAGGACTTCAACTTCAGCATAGAAGTTACTTTCTAATTCAATTGTGACTTTACCACATCCGGCAATACTGGATGTAACGGCAGAGTTCGCCATAGAAATCTTTCCTAAGTAGGGTTTCATCTTTAAATGGCACCAGTGGACCCACCTGGATTCAGCGCCCGTGCACGTGGGTTCAACGTCGAACCGTTCCGGCTTAAGATAATGATCCATTATAGCTAGAGCTCAGTTCTTAATAATAATTTACTTTTTCTTGTTGATTAAATTGTTATAGAAGTAAACATTACAACGATAAAACTTAAGAAGTTTTAATCAACAAGAGAATTGTGCTACATGTTTTGTTTACGTTTCTCAACTGGCGAGAGTGTTGCCAGGTTCGATACATGGAAAATCACAACAACTTTGGATTTCTGTGAAAAACAGCACTTTTTTTGGGATCCTTCAAAATTTAAAGGTATTCCTTTTAGTTGGTAAATGAACTTGAATGATATAATTGCTACGGCCCATGGTCGTACTGTCTGAAAGCGAGAAGCGTCTGAATTTTGGAAATGTCTGAATTTGGTTCGAAGTGTCTTATTTTCAGTTACTTGTTGTGACTGAAAGCAATTTAAGACCCGTGTAATGTCTGAAATTCGAAGAAGTAAACCACCTTTGTGCAAAATAAGTCACCTAATGTGTCTGAAATGAATTTTTCAGACATTTTGTGTCTAAATTTAAGACACCAGCATTTACAGTGTAAAAAATAGCTTTAAATCATGTTTCAAACAGTTGTGGGTCTCAGGAGGATATACTTTCCTTAGAGCCTTATTATACAGAGCCACTCGAGTGGCGAAAGCGCGCATCGCTTCAGTCGCTCAGACGAGCCACTCCAAGCGAAACACGCAATCCTAAGGGCCTAATTATCCAGAGACACTCGAGTGGCGAACGCAATATTATAACGTCAGTATTATAAGCTCCATAGTATTGCATGTTTAGCTTGGAGTCTGAGCACTACAAGCGACCGACGCAACCTCTGGCCACATCAGTGGCTCTGTATAATAAGCTCCATATGATTGCATGTTTCACTTCGAGTGGCTTGTCAGCGACTGAAGCGGTGGTGCATGTTCGCCACTCGAGTGGTTCTGTATAATAAGGCCCAGTCGCTCAGCCAAGCCACTTGAAGCGAAAGATACGATCCTAAGGGCCTTATTATACATAGCCACTCGAGTGGCGAACACGCGCAACCGCTTCAGTCGCTCAGATAAGCCAACAGAAGCATAATGCTCAGATAAGCCAACAGATAAGCAACAGAAGCAAAACATGTAATCCTATGGAGCTTATTATACTGAGCCACATAAGTGGCCAACCCCGGGCGTCTTTAGGGTGGCGCGCGGTCGTCGCAGGAGTGGCTCTGTAAAATAAGGGCCTTACAGTTGAAAATCTTTTACAAATGCAGTGGTTTCCCTAATGCCTGTCCCCATGTATTCGAGATCTTTACTGTTGATCCATGTTCAAAGTTCGTCAAATTACGTTTTTTTACTTTCAATCACCCATATGTATAGATAGGGTAATGAAAGTACAGTATTCGGTAAAAAAAAAAATCATTTTTTTTATTTTTTTTTTCTTCATGTTTTGGAACATCCTGATTTCAAAAAAGTGATCTAGAAAAACTGTATGTCTGTGTGTCTGTGGTCAGCATAACTCTCGAACAAATTGTCTTATGATGTTCAAATTTGGGATGAGGGTTTGTGGTGACCATGGGACCTACCATTAAGGTTTTCGTCGAAATCGCGCATGAGCATAAGGTGGCTGCCATTGAAAAAATCATGTTTTTCAATTATAACAAAAAAACGGCTCCTACGATTTTGCTAAAAATCGCTGCGGTAATGCCTCTTAAGGTGTTTTAAAAGCCCGCACCTCCGAAATTCCCGTAAAAATGCTTTAATGGCTTAAAAAGTTGAAAAACGAATGCCTTTAACGCAGAGTTCTCTTGCCTTGAGCATACCTCATCAAGGATCATTTTTTCTTCTCACCTCAGTTTCGCTTATAAAAAAGGTTAATATAAGAATTACCTAAAAGTATATCACCAAAATCCCCATTTTGGAGATTTTTTTATTTATTTTTTTCCTTTAAAAAAAGACCCATACAAGAATTATAGCAAAAAAATAATATCGCCACACTGGCCTGTAATTGAAAGTTGTGCGATGTTCCACACAGCTAGTTCCCTATATATTCACAAACAATTCTCCTTTTTACTGTGTCGGGATCTTCTTTCATCTTTTTTACTACGCTAGCCATCTAGCGGTAACAATATAGCTCAATACCTCATTTGTAATAAAACTGTCAAAGGTTTACAATAAAGTTAGTACTCAGTGTATTGAAAGGTAACCTTCCTAGGAGAATTTCTTTAGGAAAATTCAATTTATTTTAAGCTTTTAGATTGTAGATGCGTATCTTTCAATATATTCAGAAATTTAACTGCAGTTCTGGTATTTTTTTTAGAGAATTGTTTATAAGGGGAAGAAAAGAAGTTTTAAAATGCCATTTTTCATAGCTTTGATTTTAAACTTTAAACTGGAACAAAGGAAACATTCACACTACCTATGTTTGCTCCAAAAGTATAGGTAAAACAAACAATTGAAACAACAAATTAAATACAAAACTTTTTAGTAAAAAAACACCAAAAAATGCAAATAAAGCAACAAAATTAAGTGATAATTACCAAACTTTCTATTCATTAAAAGATATTACAAAAATAATAAACAAAATATTGTAGGCCTTTTAAAAAATATCTAAGATTAAACAATAAAAAAAAAAATACACATATTTACAAAACCATGATTTTAACAATAGGTTTACCATTAAGATACAGAATATTATACCTTTCAGGTAAAGAATATATATTTCACTAAGGTGAAGAATATTCATACCGTCCTCCCCTTCATTTTGGTATAGAATGTAACAGCTTTAAGATACACAATATGTACTCCATTGTCTTCTATCCTCTTACCCTTGTATTTCAGAAATTCAACACAGGCGACCCAGTGATTGACAATATGCTGTCTATAATTCAAGGAGAAGATTGGAAAAGGGTTAGGACCATAGTATCGCCCACTTTTTCAACTGGAAAGATAAAAAGGGTGAGAACATTATTATGTGGTGTCGCCTTTAAATACCAGATAAAACTTCTGTGTACTGGAGTACTCTTTTGCATAGAGGTAAGATATTCGACTCGAGAACCTAATGTTCCACGATCGAGGTCCTGTGACCGCACTAACCAGCTTCGCCACATTGGTGATTTCGGACAACTGAACCATGCTGCCATCTATCGGCGCTTCTGAAACAGAAACTTCATCTCGGCAAGCTATCCAAACCATCGATAGAGATAAACAACTGGATAGACTGCTCCGATGTCAATGCAAGGAGAAAAACGCGCCGGTTGTTGATAACGCTGGTGGGATGATTAACCAATCACAGTTCACTTTTATAGTTGGAATGGAATGCGAAAACCTTGTAAAATGCTGAAGTCGATATTTTTTTCACGTTATTACTAATTAAGGTCTACTATTGACGTTTTTACTGTGTACAACCCAAAATTTTATTTTCTATCCTCAGCCATACGTATTTTTTATCCTACCAACGGTATCTGGCAACGGCTTCATTAACCCAGCGTTAAGCAGTCAATCCACTTGTTTAGCTATAACGATGATCCAAGCACGGGCTCTCGCAACTTGCTAGCTCACGATGCTACTTGTTACCCAAATGTTAACGTAGTGTAATGTTAACATAGTGCAACAACAACAAAAAGTTTGTGAGTTTTTTTTGTTTTTTTTGTTTGTTTGTTTTTCAATTTTTCTACATTATGGAACATTCTGACTTTAAAAAAGCGTTATAGAAAAAATATTTGTCTGTGGGTCTATGTGTTCGTGGTCAGTATAACTCCCGATCGAATTGACCAACGATTTTCAAATTTGGTGCCCACGTTAATGGTGTCCATGGGACCTGTCATTATGGTTTTCGTCAATATTGCGCTTACTCAAAATACTAAAACAAGAAAAAATGTGAAAAAATCATGTTTTTCAGCAAATGCTAAAAATCGGCTCTAGCGTTTTTTTCATGCATCCAAAGTAGACAGAGCCCTTAATGTTCAACTATCCTTTAAAACTAAAACGAGCCTTTTTCAGTTAATTTTTCTTGTCTCTCTCTCTCTCACATAGCATTTGAGATAAAAATCATTAACATCCAAAATTGCCACTAAAGGCACTTCATTTGCTCTCAGATGATAGGGCATACTTATTTTACTATTAGGTAGTAGATACTTGTTCATAACTCTAACTATATCCGTTTTATACTTACGTATTTAAGATTTTCCATTCTATAACCTGCACATTTTATATACCCTACGAATGTAAATATAATAATATAGTTATAATTTTCGATATCCAACACACAAGTAAAACAAGTAATAAATTTTCTAATTTTTTCTAGATGCTGGGCATACTGAAGGATTGTTCAAAGACGTTAGTTCAGAACATGAAGAATGACGCACAAGCAGGAAAACCCTTCAATGCAAAAAGGTTAGAAAACTAATAATTCTATGAGCCTTAACCCTTTGCACTCGAGCGGCGCCTCTCAGACGTCATATGATTGGATGCCGCAACACGAGGGGACCACTAGGTTTGATGCGGAAATTCGATGCAAGGGCCAATGACTGTGTTTAGTTTCAATGAAGTGTATGCGTATCCGCAAACCGAACCGAAAATGCCACGAAATGTCTCGAGTTGCTGGTCTCTCCTCGCCAGTGGCGACTGGTGCAGGGGGCCAGGGGGCCAGGGGGGGCCTGGGCCCCCTCACTTTTTTGGACCCTGGCCCCACTTACATATATGCTTGTTAATATTGTTTTGTTGTGGGATTTTTTTAATATTTAAAAAAAAAAAGCTTAAAACTTATTTATTCTGTCATTAGACATTAACTATTGTGAAGGGAGCAGGGAACTCTTGCAACAAACTCGAAAAAATGTTAATCAATCACTATCATTACTGCCAAAAATCGACCCTTCTCTTAAAGATGCTAGTTTTCCTGGGGACAAAATGACCCCTTCTTCGGACGACCTTGAATTTGAAACCGATGGGACATATAAGGTTGCGACTTTCACGTGACATCCTGTATTGCCAAAGCATAATTACCAAAATTTCTAAAACATCCCTGATCGCTCTGCTCTGGGGTGGACTTCTCTGTAAAGAAATTGCCATTTTTTGTAGAGACGGCGATTGCACGTTGGTCCTCTAGTATGACGGTGCGAAAAAAGTGGCTACAATAAATTTCCATTGCATTCATTTTCGCTCTTTGTTTCTCAAAATGTAAGAGTAAGATTTTCTCTGAAAATTGTTTTTATTTAGATATTTACTTTTTTCCCGAAAAATTTTTGAGTATTTAAATGTCATCCATATGATCGGAAGAAGTGATTTGTCTCACATTAATATTTGATATCCTATTAAATTATTAACGTAACTTACAATCCGATGCCATCAACGGAAGAATTTCTATACAGAGAATAAAAAATGTTCTTCTCTAAATAAGTGGCTCCACTAGAACTAAGCCATTGTATAATGCTGTGTTAAAGTTAAAAGATAAACGTCAGAGTTACAGAATTATCACCCCCCCCCCCCACCACCACCACCACCACTCCTTCGTTCCCAAATAATATGTAAAATGTAGATAAAGCAAATCTAGTTACTGTTACCAGAAAAAAATTTCATGAGCATTTAGTAAAGAATCTGAGTCATGTACCTACACCCTTTAAAAAACAAAATCATACAAGCAATTTGAAATTGTCAAATAAAATTTGTGCATTCTTAAAATTGAAGAAACGATATTTATTCTTAACTCAGGTAGGATCCAATTCTCAAAATAAATTCTGAATTAAATAAAATATTAAAATTTGAAGCGAGTTCCATGTTTGCTCAACTTCTTTTCAAAATATCAAGAATCATGGTAAAGCACCTATTTTTAACTATCGCTATGTCAAAACTCATTGACCAGAGGCAATATATTCAATTCATATGTGAAACGTCGTCGAATCGAGCCCCATCGGATGTTTTGCAGGTTGGTTTCAATGTAAGTAGACATCTCAAATTTGAGATGCATATGCAATGCATTTTTCAAGTAATTATTAATCCTTAAATCAAGTAGTTATTCATTTTTTCATGAATTTAAATTAAAACTGTTGAACTGGTCAATATAACAATACCTTTGACTTTGGTTGCAAATTTATAAATATTGCACATTCTAAGTTAATGGCATTTTTCATTAGTTCTACTGTTAAGCCAAAATTATTTTACATGAATTATTTCATGAAATATCATTGACTTGAATATTAGGAGCGATACCAATGTCTTTAAAATGATTTATTTAAATTATTTTAAAACATTATAAAATTATTTATTTAAGTATTTACTCTAAAGTTACGAAAAGTAAAATTGTTGCTGTCGGCATTTTTTTTTCTATGATTCATGTAATATTTGATGAAAATTTGTCCCCTGTGATTTCTACAAAATTTTTAACCAAGGTTTTGATTTTATTTATTTTATAACTCTTCCCTAACTCTTTGTTTTCTTTTTCTTAAATACAGAATAGAAATTGAGTGACATCGGTTTTCATACTTTCACTTATTTTTTTGTGACAGTGGCAAGGGGATGCAGATAGCATACCAAAGGGTGCAAAGCAGCTAAAGCTTAAAACCAGGAATTTTCAACCGTGAATGAGTATCGAATTTCTTACGGAACAATTTATAAATAGATATGCCGTAATTTTAAGTTCAATTGAATAATTTGAAGCCTGTACTTTACTTTTTTGCCTAGGAATTCTTCGCTTCATTTTTAATTTTCAAAAGCAAAAGGTGCAAGTGCATTCATTTTACCCTTCCTGACGTCGTCCATTCTCAAACGTAACGTCGCGTCGTTTTTGTAATAATAATTCCTTTTATTGAAATATTTATTTTATCAGATATCAGTATGCTTAGATAATTTAACTGTTTAATAATCTTGTAGTTTTGTTTTCCCATATATATTTAAGTAACATTTACAAAATTACATGAAATTCATGTGTCTTGATATTTGCATGTTCCCCCCCCCCCCCCCATGACATGTAATTGTTAATTTGGGGCCCCTCACTTTTAATACCCACGAGCCGCCACTGCTCCGCGCGATAAAGGGCTCGAGTGCAAAAGGTTAATACTTTTTCAAAAATATTTAGGAGGTAAATATGGTAAATATGTGCAATCAAATAAAAAAAATTCAAAACTAGACATTGATAAATTAGGATTTTTAAGATTAGAAGTAATGGGAAATTTCTTATTCAATTTGTATTATACTAAGTCTCTTTAAAAAAAAATACTATAAACCAGACACTAAACTCTCAATGTGTTACATGCGCTTTACATGTAACATAAAAATTTCCATAAAACCTTTTAACAATTCCCTTACGGCACTAAAGAAATAAACTAAACCAACCAAGCCAGACCGATCAGGCACCAGCCTTGCCCATAGTGCACTTCAACAGTTTGTTAAAAGAAATTACGGGGAAAACGGAAGTAAAAAGATTGGAAGCCTTTATAAGCAATCGTAAGTTTTCGCATTGTGTAAAGCCGACCAAACGGTATAGTGGTTAGGGTGCTAGCTTCTAGACCGCGAGGTTGCGGGTTCGAGTCCCGTGTAAGGCGTGGGTGTTTGTAAATGTATGTTGGCTTGACGAATATTTCGGCGCATTATAGCCCTTGCGTAGCTGACGGCGCCAGATAATCTGAAAACAACCAACCAATCAATCCTATTGTGTGAATTGAAGGTAAAATGTTGCAAGATTTACATTATCCGGTAGTATTCCATTAAAAATTTACTCCCATAAATTAAATATCAGGCATTTGACATTGAGTATAGTGAAGGTAAGAATAATGCGAGGTGGACAAAATCGGGTGATTTAAAAATTATTCATACTTAAAAATCTGACCTTTTTTAATGTAAAAGCATCAAAATAAATATCACAAAGTGACTAACAACTTTTTTAGAACACCGTACGTAATTTAGTAAATACCATACAATAAAAGGTTATATTGGCATTAACTGTTTCTGAGGTGAAACTATTTGGATGATATTAGTTTAACATAAATTATACATAATGTGACCAGAAAAAAAAACGTTAAAAACCTAAACATAATGAAAGAAAACTTTTAAAACTGTAAATAAAGATCTACAGTATTTTCAAACCCTTTTAATTTTTCTCTTTGACTGGTCCATGTTTCAATAAAATCATTGGTTTAAAAATCGATCTAAGCAAAAATAAGATAATTGTTCATAACTCCTTCTTCATTTTCTGCACAAAAGTATACCACGATCCTCGCAATATCATAAAAATTACTCAATGTCCCCAGATTGTTCGGTGCCTTCACCATGGACGTGATCGCCAGTTCAGCCTTCTCCACCAAGATCGACTCCCACAACGACCCGGACAACCAGTTTGTGAAGGCCGCGAAAGACGTCTTCAGTCAAAACATCAACTGGAGGAGTATCCTCTTTCGTAAGTGCATTGACTCTCTCTTTCATATCTCAGTGGTATGGCTTATACCACGGGCAGAGCTTATTAAGTACTTTAAGGTATAGAAATGTAATTAAATGAAACTCAATTTAATTAAATCGTTGCTTTTGAAAGAGATTAACTCTTGGTCACAGACTAACGCTGTGTCAGAGTGTATCATTTCATGAAATATGTTGGTATAACTGCAATTAAGGAAGTTTATTCTCACAACTAAATTATGTTTTTATAAATAATCAACATCAAATAGTTAATTCAATTAAAGGAAAATTACTTACCTACAATTTAGTCCCATTTACTCATGGTTCTATCCATGTCTAAAAACAGACCTCAAAAACAAATCAGAAGACTCCGAAAATTCAGTGCTTAAGTTAATTCATAGCTTAAAAAAATAATAGAACTCAGATTATTTTTCGTTTCTCAAAACACAAGCATCACCGAACTTTTATTCCACCAAAAAAATTTTACCAAACGATAACCAATTTTTTTTTTACAATGCCAGCTGTAAAAACAGAAAAAAGATTTAAATAAAATTAAACATGTTGCCAAGTACAAAAAAACTATTTAAAATAATACGTAATATCTGACATACTCCCACCTAAGTTAACAATATTATGACTCATGAGTTAACTTACGAACAAAAAAGATATTATGCAGAACACTTAAACACAACAAGTTTTGAAATAGAACATAAGTTAACTTTTTGTAGAGAAATATTGAAGTTAAAAAAATACAAGGTATGTAATTCTATAGGGATAGTTTGTTAGGCACTTTAACAGTTCGACCGCTTCTAGTAGTAGATGGAACATGGCTCACAGTTTCAAGTGGAACACTATTTGTTATATTTTGACGAATGTTACTTTTCACAAGCTTATCTCTTGACCAGTCCTCATTTGCAGATACTTCCAAATGATATAACCTTTGGGCTGCTCTGAACAACTCGCCTTGTTGAGTTTTCAGCCTAACTCGACGCACTACTCCATCAACTCCTGGTAATGTCTCAATCACTCTACCAAGCGGCCACAGCACCCTTTTCTTGTTATCATCTCCAATCAGCACAATGTCACCTTCTGCCAATGTTTGAAATGTCTTCTTTTTCTGTCTAGAGCACAGTGCTCCTAAATATTCCTGTCGAAACCTTGCTCGGAAAGCTTCTCTAATAGTTTGCAGGTAGCGTATTCTTCTTCTCAAATAGTTGGGATCAGGTTGAGTAATGATATCAGGTACAAAACTGCTTTTTATCTCTTTTAGAAAATCTACTGGTCTAATGGCAGTAAGAGTTGAGTCAGAGGACACCGTTGTCAAAGGCCTTTCATTCAGAATGCATTCACAGTTGCATAGAGCAGTTTGCATTTCTTCATGGGTTAGACTTGCTCGACCTAAGGTTTTCTTCAAAATATTTTTCATCATACCAACAAGTCTTTCATAAAACCCTCCCCACCAAGGAGCACTGGGAGGTATAAATCTCCACTGCATCTTTTCATCTCTGGCTTTATCACAAACCTTATTAAAATCAATACATGAAAGTGCCTTTGCTGCTCCAGTAAAATTAGTTCCGTTGTCACTGTATAATATAGAAGGCTTTCCTCTTCGGGCAACAAAACGATGGAAACATAATAAGAATGTCTCAGTTGACAGTGATGTGACCAGTTCAAGATGAACTGCTCTATAGACCGCGCAGGTAAAAAGACAGATCCACCCCTTTGAGCCGTCTTTCAAAATCACAGGACCAGCAAAATCCACCCCAGTCACTTGAAAAATATTTGCATCTTGAACTCTATCAGCAGGTGGTTGTGTAGTTGGGGGATTTACAGGTTTTGCAGAAAACCGCTTGCATATCACACAAGATCTCAATGCAGATTTGACAGTTCTTCTTCCACAAAGAAGCCAAAATCTTTCTCTCAGGGAATTCAAAGTGTAGGTAACACCTGCATGTCCTTTTTTCTTATGTTCAGCTAATACTAAACTCTTCACAATAGGATGATCTCCAGGTAAAATAACAGGTGTTTTAAACTCTTCATAATCCTCTCTTCTACATATGGTACTTTTTAACTTAATGATGCCCTTTTCATCGAAAAATATGTCTAGTGACTTTAAACGTTTATCTGTAACTCCTGTAAATGACTCTTGTTGGATTAGATAAACAATGGTTTTCTCGGCTTCATCTATCTCGTTCACAGAAAGATTACCTTTTCTTTTTGTCTGATTTAGACAATTGTACAGAAATCTCTTCATCCATGCTACAGTGTGCAAAATCTTCTTATAATCAGAAATATGTGAACCCAACAAGCTTGTTACTTCAAAGTTCATCATTGAAGATGTGACACCTTTCTTCCTTTCACAGTTCACTTCTTCTTCATTAATTATTTCTTCAGATGAGGGCCACATTTTTCGATGCAAGTGTAGCCAGTCTGGCCCCTCCCACCATTTCAATCTCATCAATTGTTGAGCGGAACATCCCCTACTAGGTAAGTCAGCAGGGTTTATAGACCCAGGAACATGTCTCCAGGAATCGCTATCTGTCAGTTCTCTGATTTCTCTCACTCTATTATGGACAAAAATACCCCATGGTTCTTGTCTTTTTATCCATGCTAAAACGGTTGTTGAATCGGACCAGAAATATACTTCATCACATGCTATTTCAGTTAAAATAGTAGTTGAGAGACGAGATGCTATGGTTGCCGCCAGGAGTTCTAGTCTTGCAATTGTAATTTCTCCCTTTCCAGTCGGAGCTACTCTGCTTCTTGCTTGTATCATTTGCACTTGTACACGATTCTCTGATTCAACTCTAATATAAACAACAACTGCATATGCCAGTTTAGAAGCATCACAAAAGAAATGTATGGAACAGTCCTTGGCACCACACAACCCAAAAAATCTTGGAATACTGATTTTATCAATGTGTAGTACACCCTCAATCCATTTCAAAAACTCTCTTCTGGTATTTTGATCAACTTCATCATCCCAACTAAGTTTCATCTTCCAAATGCTCTGAAGAAGTAACTTGGGGATCAAGACAACAGGAGCAATAATACCCAAAGGATCAAAGAGCCTATGTGCAGCAGAAAGGATTGTCCTCTTAGTTATCTTCTCAAGTTCCAATTCTCTAACACAGACTGTATTTATTTGAAGGGTATCAGTTTTCTTATCCCATATCATTCCAAGCACGTTAGTAGGCTCTGACTTATCAGCTGTCAAATTGGTTTGCTCCCACCCTCTAAGATCAAATTTTCTACTAGCCATTATTTCAGTAGAAACTTTTCGAAACACATCTAACTCCTCTGTGTCTCTGACACTTGTTACACAATTGTCCACATAAAAACTTTTCATCAGTTTCTGTACAACAATCTCAGGGTAAAGTGATTTGTGTTCTTGAATTTCCTTCAAAACACCTGTCAACAGATATCTGATTGTTGAGGACAAAAGAAAGGGGCTGCAAGTTACTCCAAACACCACTCTGCAGTGTCTATAAACTTTCAGGCCTTTCTCACTAAGCCATAAAAATCTCAAATAGTCCCTATCAGTTGTAGTAAGTCCTATTTGCAAGAAGGCTCTTCGAATATCCGCAATAACACCAATTTTCTCAGTCCTAAACCGCATCAAAATACTTGGTATCAACTCAATGAGGTTTTCACCTTTTTCTAAGCAATCGTTTAGACTTGGAAATCCTTTCACCTTGGCTGATGCATCGAAAACAGGCCTTATCTTTGTAGTGCTGTTTTCTTTCACCACAGGTCGATGAGGTAGATAATGTACATTTTCTTCACAATTATCTTTTACTTCCTCTATCACACCTTCTTCAAGCCACTCGTTAAAAACATGCTCATACTGCTCATAAATTGACTGCAACTTCAGTCGCTTGACAGTCAAATTTAATCTTTTGTAAGCCAAATCATAATTAGTCGGCAACGGAGCATGACCTTCTAACCAAGGCATGCAAACCACAAAGCGGTTGTCTTCATCGACTTCAACTGTCTCTAAAAAATGTTCATGTGCTGCTTCTTGTAGCTCTGCCCGAGTTCTCTTAGCATATGGATCAGTAATTCCTAAAACATCTAATGACCACAGATGACTTACAGGGACCTCTGCCGAAAGCAGTGAAAGAGAAGTGTGGGTTGCAATAGAACCACCCCCACCAGGTATCCTACCCATGAGAGTCCATCCCAGATGTGTTTCGACTGCAACAGGACCTTGCTTCAAAAGTTTTATGTTTCCTGTCAAAAGCTTGCCAGCCACATCAGCTCCCAGTAACAGTTTAATTTCGTTGTCCACTCCAAGAGAACTATAGTACTCAGTGTCGCTCACAGAAATCCCATATTCTTTCAATTCATCTAACCAAGGACCATTTGGGATACGTTTAATATTATCACAAATCTTTGGCTGGTCTAAACAAACTACTTTACAATTGAACTTATCATCAACACTTTCTAGAGTAACTTTGTATTGAAAATGTAATTTCTCGCCGGATGACACACCTCCAAACAACTTGTGTATCAACTTGATTTCACCATGGTGCTCGAAATTCAACATTTGGATTATATCTTTTGAGATATAACTTCTTTCAGAACCTGTGTCAATAATAGCTCTTACAAGTATTCCTCGATTCCCATTCTTTATGCGTAAAACTAGGGTTTGCAACAAAACTTCAGAAAAAAGTGAATGGCTGGTCAATACATTATCTCCTACAACACTTTCACTTGTCTTACTCTCATGACTTTGAGAAACATTAGCCCCTCCTCTGCACAGAAGTACATTGTGCCTTTTACCACACTTAAAACATGACTTCATTTTACATTTTCGTACTTGGTGTCCTGGGTTTAGACACAAGAAACAACAACGAGAATTAGCCACGGCAGTTTCTCTTTCTTCAACTGTCCAGTTTCTCGCCTGCTCACATTGCCAAGAATTGTGTTGGTTTGCACAAAACAGGCACAGTTTCTTCCCTTGTGGTGTAACAAACAACTCTGATGTTGATGGTGTATGAGAAGATTTACCAAATTTGGTTCTCAGGTTCTGATGTTTATCATTCCTAAAAACTCTTTTTCCAGAACCATCTGTACCTTTGTCAAAAGTCTGAGAAGCAATGTCAACTCGTTCTTCTGCTTCTACTTCACCCTCCAAAAACTCTAACAAAGAATCCAGGTCAGTCTTGTTGATAACTTCTGCTCCTTCAACTTCTGGAACAATAGGGTTGGTAGACCGTCTCAAAACAGCTCGATATCTTTCCCATGCCTTAAGTGTTTCATCAGGTATGCAAGACTCGACAAGTGGAAACAACATTGCCTCATACTTTTCTCTAGTTACCCCTAACACCTCTAAAGCTCTAAGCTTAGCTTCAAGTTGATCATACAATTTTCTTAGGGAAATATTTCCTAACTTCTGTTTTTGCAAAACAATAGATAATAAGTCCCTCACATACAGCTGAATTAACAATTCTTCTTTACCATATCTTGACTGTAATTGTTTCAAAGCTTTTGAATAACTTTCTCCCCCTGGTGGGAAACTATTTACTAATTCCTCGGCACACGAACCTTTTTGCATTGCCTGACTGAGATACGAAAATTTATCATGGTCATCCAATTGCACATCTCTATCAATTTTTTTGAATTGACCCCAGAAGCCTAGCCAGTTTTTTAAATTTCCGTCAAACGTAGGAAGTTTAATTTTAGGATATTGCAATAGTGAATTTGATTGAACTACCGAGCTACACACAGACATATTATCTCTCTCTTTTTCACACAAATAGACAAACTCTTCTAATTTAAACTCAAAGGCTCGGTATCTGTCAAGGTATTTTTCAGATTCGTCGATCTCTTTATTGATTTCATCTTCATCGCGTACTTCACGAAAAAGTTCATCTCTTACCTTTTCTTCTGCCAAAAGCAGCAATTTTCCTTTTTCTCCAATAACCTTCAACTTGAGGAATTTCTGCTCATTATTTAAGTTGGCTTCAGTATTTTCAAATTCGTTGCACGCTTGTGTAAACAACCGGCGATGCTGTGTTCTAGCTTGCTTAAGCAATTCCATAATGCTTGGCTCAAAACCAGTAGACTCTCACGAAACCGAAAACAAAGTTCAGAGTCCTGTCGTGGACGCCATATGTCTAAAAACAGACCTCAAAAACAAATCAGAAGACTCCGAAAATTCAGTGCTTAAGTTAATTCATAGCTTAAAAAAAATAATAGAACTCAGATTATTTTTCGTTTCTCAAAACACAAGCATCACCGAACTTTTATTCCACCAAAAAAATTTTACCAAACGATAACCAATTTTTTTTTTACAATGCCAGCTGTAAAAACAGAAAAAAGATTTAAATAAAATTAAACATGTTGCCAAGTACAAAAAAACTATTTAAAATAATACGTAATATCTGACAATCCAATTAAAAATACTTACAATGAGAGGCTACCAACAGAATGCGACCGATTTCGTCCAGTTACATTTCATGTATAGGCTATGACTTTACTGATGGGTTCCAGTGCATACAAATGCTTTTGATGTTGGCATGCTGGTTAGCGAACTCGTGGCTAAGCCAGCTAAGCAGGCCAGCTTGGTCCAAAATTGATTGAAAGAACTCATGATTTAAGTCTTGTTTAAATAACTAGGGGGCTCCTCCCCCTGCTCGCCAACCCACTGGATTGCTATGCAATCCCCTTGGTTAGCAAAGCGAACCAAACTCGCTTCAAAGTGAGGCATTTAAAATATGCCTTACAAAAAAACTATTTCAGCTGCATAATCAAGAAAATCCTTCAAAAGTGATACTGAGCCATGAAACTGAAAACGTTGGATTAATTGTGATGGGCTACAATACTTGTCACGTCATTATCTTGCAGCTTATGTCAAAACGCGTTAAGCAGGAACAGTGTGGCAACGTAGTAGAACGTTTTTGTAAAACAATAACAATAGTCTCTTACACATATTTAAAAAATATCATGTAATTCAATGAACAATTAAAAATTACGGACCGGTATCGTATGAAGTGCCAAAATAATTAATGTTGCACATTGAAATTACTTAACGAAACAATACAAGCAATCATATGCTTGCATAACTTTTTTGCGATACTTAAAAAATAATGCAGTAAAAGGCCAATTATCCTGCTATCAATCACCAGAATCTTTTGAAAATTAAGTTTGGCAAGAAAATTAGTGCTATTTCATTTTTTTTTTTTTTTTTTTTTTTTAATTCATTTACGGTGCTTCTTGGCAACTTTGTGTGGCAACCGGAGGACGTCGTTTTCAGCCAACCCGAATTGCCGTTTAGATTTGGCAAGATGACATTTTGACGCCATTTTAGATTTGGATTGAAGCATTTTGACTTTATTTTCAATTTGGCGACTTTTTAAAAAGTCGCCAAGAATATGGTAAATGATAACCGGCAAGTGTATATTATGTTGTCTGCCACTTTGTTATCGGACTTGGCAGCGGAACACTGCCGCGTTCCTAGATAAGAAAAAAATATATAACGAATCCAAGTTGTTGGCAGTTGCCACATTTATGTCAAATTTCAAAAGATATATTGTGATTGGCTGGAATGCTGAATTTGGAAATTCATGCATAAAATACATTTAGAAGATTTGTGATTGGATGTTTGAAGTCGTTGTCATTCTGCTCACAGAAATACAGCCGAATGTGGGCATCAAGCAAGATAATTATATATGTATAGATAATATAGCGAGAAATCGTCTTTAATTTCGTACAGCAAGAACAAATTTAAAAGATATTAATTTTTATTTTAAGGAACTCGGGATCATTAAAACATTTTATTTTTTTAATTTAAGCCATTGCAATTTTAATTTTTACTTATATAGAAGTAATACTAGTTTATAACTAAATTCTGTAAAAAAAAAGTTCATGTGGTGTTTTACATTTTCAAGATTTAAACCTTTAAAAAAAATAAGAAGAAAACTTTAAATTCCACCTTCCTTTTAATTTTTCAATACTTTTTTTTTTTTTTTTTTTTTTTTTTTTTAATGTTCCTAGTAATATACTCTAAATTTTTAGGCATCGGATTTCGAATTCGTAAAATAGTTAGTTTGATTACTTTGCATGATTTTTTTCCCCTTAGTTGTGGCTCCTGGCTTAACTAGGCTTATGAAAATCACTATATTTGCACCTGGGGCAACGGAATTCTTCAAAGACGCCACCCTTAAAATCATCGAGGAAAGAAAAAGGACAGGCCAGGTAACTTTTTTCCGCATTTTATTTTTTTCTAACACTAGTATTCACATTTACTATCATATACCCCTCTATTATTTACAATTACCTTAATATCCATACTCAAAAAACAAACAATTCATTTGGAGAGAAGAAGAAAATCACAAAGCGAAATATCAATTTTATAGGAAACGCGCTTTTCTATATTCCATTACCGTGAATTACTGAATTACCTTTTAAAACCCTCGATCAATCAAATACGCTGTTGTCTTCAACTTTTCCTAATTTCAATGAAAGGAAAAATTCCAAAAAATCTTTCAAAGAAAACTGCACTGTGTTTGCGTTTTGCTTTTGAGTAAACTCGGAAAAACCCCTCTAATGCTAAGAGACTATTTCACAATGTGATAGTATCTGCGACGATGTGGAAAATGAATTATTTAAGGGATTCAACATGATATTCTTTCGTTAAAACGCAATGTAAAGTATTAAATAACGAAAGTGTTGGTTCATTTTGTTCGTAAACAGTGCAACGACCATGTTCTTTTCAAAAAATTTTAATGACGCTCTTAAAATTACAGAAATAGATCGAAAGACCCTCTATTTTGCAAGTAGGCGGACAAGTTGCGCCATCTATCGGCAATATTGACAGTTGATTGTGTGTGTGTGTGTGTGTGTGTGTGTGTGTGTGTGTGTGTGTGTGTGTGTGTGTGTGTGTGTGTGTGTGTGTGTGTGTGTGTGTGTGTGTGTGTGTGTGTGTGTGTGTGTGTGTGTGTGTGTGTGTGTGTGTGTGTGTGTGTGTGTGTGTGTGTGTGTGTGTGTGATATTTAAAATTAGATGCAAACACCAAGAACGCGCTGTTTACATAAGTGCTGCATGCATACATCCGCTGTGTTTATGAATATAAAAATTGGCAAATTGGATTTATATAAAAACTTTGTTTTTATGGGTTATATTATTTCCGTTAAATTTTGAATGCTAGTGAATGAAATTTAACAGGGCTTCAAATCTTGCTCAGTAATGGCCACAAGATCCTCCTTCAAATCATATTAGTTTTTTAGAAAAGTTGTTGGCAACCTCATGCAAGGCGCTATTTTTAGTGGGTCCCATCGTATGGCAATACAAAAAATGCTTGTGACCAATCGGAATACACCTTTTATGACAAATCCCAATTACCAAATTCCATAAGCCAATCGCCGACCAAACGGTACAGCCCAGTAAAAACACGGACGATGGCCGCTTCACGGTTAGTTGATGGCCATCCAGCACTTTAGAAATATAACTGGTGGCAACGGTTACGTCATCGTATCGCGCCTTCTGCGCATGCGCATGATTGTTTTGAACTTTCGTAAACACGACATTTTTTTCACTTGATTTTCTAGTAGCCATTGCATGCAGACAAAATTGCTGCGTTTGTGATATCTTCTGGTTTGGTTTGGTTGTTGTTTTATGGCGCAAAGGCAACACAAAGGCCAGTGATATCTTCTGCGTCATTATTTTTCTTTTATTTCATTGAAAACGTGAACATCAACCGATTGTTTTTATTTCATTGAAGAAAAGGATCGGGAAATATTCATCATGGAAGGAAATCGACGTGTAAGTAATAAATTTTTTTATATTTTTCCTTATGTTGTATTCAATTGTATTTTACATAATTATACGATATGTCGTATATACATGAGGACAACATTTATGCACGACATAATGTATATTTAATTCAGTATGCATCGTGTTGAACGAACATTAACTAATATTCTAGCCTTCAACTGCTGTATGCGGTCTGACAGACCGCGAGTCATTTTTTGTGGAATGCTTCCATCCCCTAAAATATTTCATCTTTGACTTTAAAAATTATTTTCCCGATACTATGTTTCTTAAATTTTAATCTGATGTTCATTAAATTGTTTGGCGCTGTAGAGGCCACATGTTGCCCTTGCGCCAAAAATATCAAACTACCCAACCACAGCAGTTAAGGGCTAGTTTTGTTTGGAATGTTTTGATATATTTAATGTAAGTGTATAGGTGCATAACCCAAACCCAGGGATGTAAGAGCTGCTCCAATTGCGCCGAAGTGCGCCAAACTGACTACCCTGCTCCAAACTGCGCCAAAAACCTCTTTTCGGCCAAGATTGCGCCGAACTGCGCCAAAAATCATTTTTTGACTTCAAAAAAACTACTTGGCAAGAATTTTGGCTCGAAATTTTTAAAAATTATCATGGAACGTCGCCAATAAAGCGATAACGAATATTTTGCACTTCAAGGGCGTTTTTCGTCAGCTAACGTGCCGGAACGGGTTCGCACTTGAACATACATATTACATTCTCTCAGTTTAGTTGTAGGTTTTTCAAACTGTAAAGAAGTAGTAAATGAATCTGTGTACATCTGATTTAAATCTGTTTTCTTGGCTGATTTTAGTTATAGAAAATTATTATTTTTTTTATATATATACTTATAGAATACATGATTATTTTTAGAATTTTTTTTACCGAGGCTCCGTGGTATTCTATTTTTCACACAAGCAATCTTAGTGCATCCGGTTTAGATTTGCTCTCTTGCCTGGTTTCAATAATAAAGAAATACATAGCTTTCTTTAAGCTAAAAGAAAACTCGAATATTTTTTTTTTAATTTCTAAACTTCTTAATCCAATTGACAGCCCCTTCTCCAAACACTTCCGGGCTCAATTTCTAAGTCATCGGTAAAATGGGATTTGAATTTTGGTTGGTTGTTTTCAGATTATCTGGCGCCGTCAGCAACACGAGGGCTATAATGCGCCGAAACATTCGTCATTAGACAAGCCAACATACATTTACAAACACCCATGCCAACACGGGACTCGAACCCGCAACCTCGCGGTCTAGAAGCTAGCACGCTAACCACTATACCGTTGGATTTGAATTTTGAACTTGCCGTGGTGATTAGGTGGAAGGTTTGGTGACTAATAGTAAATGATTTTTTGGTAACCCTGGATGTTGGATCATGATTTTGACTTGGCAACAAACGGGAAAAAGCATATTGCGTCATTCTTTTATTGTAGCCAATTCCCAGAAAAAGCGCCAAGTCGTACCGTAGGTAGACTAGAAATTCTAGGAAGAACTTGAATGGGGGAGGGGGATTTAAGCCTCTATTTAAAAAAAAAAGTAGATTTCTTGTATTCACAAATATTTGTTTTTAAATTAGCCGCGGGAAAGATCAGGGATTCGCGGCAGTATGACCTTTGCGCCGTTAAACTTCAATCAACCAACCAGGGATTCGCGCTTTGTATTCAAACTGTAGAAGGCATGAAATCAATCTTTATGCATCCAATTTGGATATGTTTTCTTGCCTGGTTGTAACTAAAGATAATAAATATTTTTCTTAGTACTTTAAGAGTACATGATTATTTTTTAGCATATATTTTAATAAAAAAACCTAACCAAATGTGTCGGTTTTTTTTTAAGGATTACACAAAACCACAGACTTAAGATCATTTTGTTTCCATTGACCTTGAGATTTCACATGGGAACCCTCTATAACCCTCTATTAGACAATGGAGAGTAGTGTTATAAAACAAACCACTACAAAAATTATTATTTTTCAACTTGCCTTGTTTTAATTTATTATTTAATTACATTAGAAGTTATTTTTTTTTATATATAAATTAAATGCTAGTATAATTGTCAAATTTCAGTTAAAGGTATAAATTTTTGAGTTAAAAAAAAATATCTTCCAATTAACAAATAGCCCTAAAAAAACCTGCTAAGTGAAGCTACCAGCCCAAACAAGTTATGAAATCTAATGCTTGCTGCTAAGCAGCCTTGTTTCACTTTTTGTGCATGGGGAGGTGGGGGGGGGAGGGGTAGTACTTTGTATACAGTTAAATTATTTTGGATTATTGGGAAGAACTTCTATAGGTAATTTAAAGAAAAAAATCTTATTTCATCAGTTGTTAAAAGTAGCTAACTGAGATTATTTCGAAAAACTTTCAGTGATGAACCGAACCTAATGATTGGTTAGTTGGTTAGTTTTTGTGGCACAAAGCAACACTAGGGCCATGCTGTGCCCTGAACCTTATGATATCATTGAAAATTTCTAATATTTTAATTGTTGGCAAAGATGTTGATAAATGTCATGCTTTTTAATTTAGTTTTTGAGTAATGCAATCAAATTAATGTAAATTTAGAATGCAAACTTATTTATATAATGAACAAGTTACACCTTTTTTTTACTTTAAATTAATTTGAAATATCAAGGTTGAAATATATAAAAATATTTGCTCCATCACTAATTTCAATGTAATAATTTACTGCTCCAAAATCTTATTTTTACTGCTCTGACAGTGCTCCAAAATCACATTTTGGTACTTGCATCACTGCATTAGAGATAATCTTGGAAATGCGAAGTATCCTTTACTATCTAATTTTATCTAATGCCCTTCTGAGTCTGCCTCATGGAAATGCGGATGTAGTGAGAGGATTCAGCATAAATAAGCAACTGTTGGAGAGTCTATTAAATTTAAATATTTGCAGTATAAATGGTCTAAGACAAGTGAAATCACATGTTGAAACACTAGGAGGCTTGGACACATTTCAGGTTATAGTTGAGATGCTAAAAGCTTCACGAGGTGCTTACAAAAAGTATTCAAGCAGAATGGAGCAACAAAAACGAAAAGTTACTAAGCCAAAAGTTGAAGTCATTACAGACACAATGCAATTGAAAGCTGAAGAATCTGATATACAACAAAAATTAAAAGCATCCCAAGAATTATTAAACAATTCTGAAAAAAATATTGAAGAAGGGATTAAAAAGAAGAGTATGCATCTCGTAGAAAGCGGACAAATGCTTCTTAAAGAAGCAAAATCAAGAATCAGTATGTACTTAAAGAAACAAGCTTTTGTTTCATTGCATTCTACCAAATAGGCAAAAAAATTTACTTGTTTTCATTGCTTAAAAATACATGTATGTACAACATTTGTAATGGAGGACTTGTACATTTTAATTGGATTATTATTGGCAGTCTTATTATTTAGAGTTGATTATTGTATTTCGACAATTTATCATATTTAAAATCAATATAATGTAAAAAAATATATATATATATTCTAAATACTTTTTAAGCTATATAGGTGTGCGAATTTTTTTGCAGAGTTTATTTATTTGTTTTATAATTGTATTTTCAAATTTAATTAGACATGCAATGGATTGTTGAAATACTTGTAAATTATCCATAATCGAATCATAACATTTGAGTAAGTAAATATTATTTTAATGAAGAAAAATAATAGTACTACTAATATAAAAGAAACCATTACAACTATCAGCTATTAATTTTACGAAATTTACTTTTTAACTTTTTAAATTTTCAGTGTTTGTTTTGTGCTCAGTATTACAAATATGAATTCATGGTTTCTTATTGGTAGTTTGAAAGGGAAATGAATTTCTTCAGACTTTTATTGTTGGGGCAGAAGTTAATGATCACGTTCTTTTTTTCCTAGCACTGATAATAGCACGAAAAATGACAAAAATGCCCTGTCTTAAAATAAACACTACCATTTCATTTATCTTTTACATAATATATTCAAATTAATAATTATTCTTATTGTAAATTAATTTACACGCAAATTGACTTTTTTGACTTTAAGTTAGCATAAAGTAGATATATTTCGGTCAAAATACTAACAAATGTTCGACAAATCGTTAATTTTAATGCAATACTTTACTGCTCCAAAACCGTATCTAACTGCTCCAAAATCCTATTTTTACTGCTCCAAAACCGTATTTAACTGCTCCAAAATCCTATTTTTACTGCTCCAAAACCGTATTTCACTGCTCCAAAACCATATTTTTACTGCTCCAGAAGTGCTCCAAAATCACATTTTGGCACTTACATCCCTGTTCCTTCCGAATACTAGCTTTTAATTCTTCCCCTCCTTCGTCTTACTTATTTCCTATGTAAAACGATTTTTGTACTGCAGATTAGAGCCAAAGATATTTAAAGTAATGTATATAGTCCTTGTATAAATGATTTGAATGCTGTTAGTCTGGTTTTTGGTTTTGTTTATACGCTTAACGACTTATTTTTGGGCATAATAACGGGTAAACAGGCCGGGAACTACAGCTTAATGTGGATTCCGAACTACAACGAACATCCATGCCTTATCCAGGATTCGAACCCGGCAGCTTTGGCATGCGAGGCCAGAGCGCAAACCACACAGCCACCAGGTCTACGTTGTTATTTTGGATTAGTTTGGTTTTCAATTTTGAAGTTTTTATCTTGTATCCATCTAATGGAACAGTTTCGAAGTTGCTTACTAAAGAGTAAGAACTAATGTTACAGACCGCCGAAGCAGGATACTTTTGTCCATCAGTTAGCTGTGGGGATAGCGCTCTGGCCTCGCATGCTAAAGATACCGGGTTCGAATCCCGGGTTAGGCATGGATGTTTGTTGTGATTCGGAATCCACGTTAAGCTGTAGATCCCAGTCTGATTAGCCTGTCACTGTGCATAAAAATAGGGCGTTGAGCTTACAAACCAACCAACTAATGTTACAGAATAATACCTGTAATAAAATATTACTGATTTTTGCACAAAATGCATTATGATGTATGCTTATAATAATTTTAGCGGATGTTTCACTACTTGTTTAACATTTGAAGCTAGCAACTTAGTGGAAGGAATTTTGTTAGAGTAAACAAAAACTAGATAGGTATGTTTGTAAGGTGTCGAAAGACATTGCTTGGTGAAGTTACTCAAAAGTGAAAAAATTATTAATATTTGTATGTATAGGAATGATTTTTTTCAAAGTTTTAATTATAGCAGAGAATTGAATAACAAATGGGAAAATAACTGGTTGGTTGTTTTTAGATTATCTGGCGTCGTCAGCAACACGAGGGCTATATTGCGCCAAAACATTCGTCATTTGACAAGCCAACATACATTTACAAACATCCATGCCTTACACGGGACTCGAACCCACAATCTCGTTGTCTAGAAGCTAGTATGCTAACCACTATACCATTTGGTTGGCGGAAATGTAACTGGAAAAGGAATATTTCTCTATTATAGTAACTTCGTCAGGGGGTGACTACTATAATCAACGCCAAAATACGAGAATTTCTCTGTATATGTCATAGCAAAACTTAGCTGGTTTTAACTTAAATTTGTTTACAGAGGTCATTTTTTTTTTAATTTGAATTTAGATTCATTTGGCATGTGTTTCAAACGCTATAATGCAAAAGCATAATAATTAGTGGTGCTATTAAAACACCTAATGAAATAACCGTGAAGCTGATAAAATAGTTCCAAGTTCCTGACTTTCCTTACAAGTCATTTCGTTAATTGAATTAAATAAAAAGTTAATATTTTCAAAACTTATTTTAAGTAAGCAAAATTATATTGCAGAATCAATATATGTTTTATATTTTCAAAGCATTAGTGGAGTTGCACTTTGTTTTCCAAAGGGTACTTTATTACCTATTTGGTAAAATTAAAATCCAACCTACTAAAATCAGTGGAAACTTTTCCATTATTCTTCCATTCGAGCCCCTTCCGAACCAACACTTCCAAGTCCAAAAAAAAAAAAAACGCGCGAAATTTAGTGGATCGTTCTTGTCTTTCTTCCCCTCCTCTCCTTGCCTTCCCTCAGCGTAACTTGCTGCAAAACGTGCTTTTCAAATCGTTCAGAAAAAAAGTTTTAGTCTTTCTGATAACTGTTCTTTTCAGCTACGCTATTTGGACTCTATTTTTTAAATGCATACAGATCATTGATCCCGCTTTACTGAAACATCTTTGAACTTGGTTCTCTTGTCAACTTGCTTTCCGGGAGTTCCGGACCTTTCATTAGGAACATTAAGATTAAAAATCAAGCTAAACATTAATTATTGCATTGCATGAATGTATTTTATCCTAGTGGGCTCCCTGCCCTGTATGTAGCTTCACAAATACAGTCAGTCACAAAAATCTACATACACTGATCAAAATAAAGGTTTCTCAAAAAGTAATTAAATTTCAATTTTAAAAATCATATCACTCCTTCAGTTTTCTCTAAAAAATGTGTTTTCCATAATAAAAATATTCAGAAATAATAATTTCTAGGTAATTTTGTGATTTGTATAGTAATTATCAAGTCGCAAAAGTCTGCATACACCTGATTGGCGGACGGAAAAAAAATTGCATACGAAGTTATTTTGGAAGATTGTCTTAGTTTGAGGTTACATGTTTCGTTATCTATTCTAATCTTCATTTCGAGAGATTTTTTGACATTGTAACTTCAACAAAATGAGTCAGGGAAAGGAAACATCTTTAGAACTTCGAAATATGATAGTAAGAATGAAATGTGAAAAGAAATCTTATGCAGAAATTGCAAAAATTGTAAAAAAAAGTCGGTCAACTGTTCAAACAATCTACAGAAATTTTGTTATGCGTGGAAATGTGCTTAACAAATATCGATGTGGTCGTCCAAATGATCGTGATGCAAGAACCATAGTAAAAAAAGTGAAGAAAAATCCGAAAATTAGTGCTCCAAAATTAGCGAATCAAATTGCAACAGCTAGTGGAAAGAAAGTGCATCCAGAAACTGTTCGTAAAATTCTTCGATCAGCCGGCTATAATGGTAGAGTTTCCAGATGAAAGCCGTTCATTTCATCTACTAACAAACAAAAGAGACTTGATTTTGCTTCTGCACATATTGACCAAAATTTTAATTTTTGGAAAAAAGTTTTTTTTACAGACGAGAGTACGTTCAACGTGTTCGGGAGTGATTTCCGCGGAAAAATCTGGAGGGAAAAAACACAGAAATGAATCCCGAGAATTTGACTCCAACTGTGAAACACGGTGGAGGAAGTGTTATGGTTTGGGGAGCAATGGCGGCCGCTGGAGTGGGCAATTTAGTGTTTATCGATGGCATAATGAATCGATTTGAATACCTGAAGATTTCGCAAGACAATCTACTTCCTTCGGTTCGAAAATTGGGACTTGGGAACAACTTTGTCTTCCAGCAAGACAACGACCCAAAACATACAGCTAAGATTGTTAAAGAATGACTACTCTATAAAACGCCTAAACAGCTCCATTCGCCGCTACAGTCCCCAGACCTTAATCCCATCGAGCACCTTTGGAAGGAAGTTGATAGGAGAGTTCGAGAGCAATCGGTAACAAGCAAGGAAACGCTAAAGAAGGCAATAGAGCTTGCATGGTCTCAAATTACACCCGAGACGACAAAAAATCTGGTTATGTCGATGCCAAACCAAATTCAGGCAGTTGTTACTTCAAAGGGAGGTCCTACAAAGTATTAATGTTACATTTTTTGGCATTTAATTCTGAAAGTTTGTATTGTTCTGTCTCTGTATGTAGACTTTTGTGACTATATAATTTAATATGTTAATTTTTGTTATATTTTAACGAATTTGTTCATAATTTTTTTGTTAGATATGAGTTATTATCCAAGATGTTAACGAAAATAAAGTTGTATATTCAAAAATATGAGTAAAGTGCTAGATCTGCGAAAATTAGCTGGTGTATGTATACTTTTGTGACTGACTGTATGAGTATAATATCATTTTAAAGCTACTAAGTTTGAAAAAGCTGGTATTTTCAATCAGCACAAAATTTGAAATAGAAAGTTTTAAATGAATTACCTGAGATACATATGTTTTAAATACAGAGTTAAATCTCATACAAATCTGTTTTCTTCAAAATAAGTTAATAATAATTGCATGATTTGATTTTGTAAAAGAACTTTTGACTTGGAGAAGTCATTGATACGCTGTTTCCTTTATGAAAACTTACTATTGAATGTTTAAATTAATAATATTTGTGAAATCGCTATCATGAGTATGTACTTAATATAATAGTATATTTCTATTTCAGCTGCTATCAGCCAAACACAAGCTACGATTGGTTGGTTAGTTTATACGCTCAACGACCTATTTTTCTGCACAATGACAACTAATCAGGCCAGGACCTACAGCTTTACGTGGATTCCGAACCACAACGAACATCCATGCCTAATCCAGGATTTGAACCCTGCAGCTTTGACATGCGTGGCCAGAGCGCTAATCCTACAGTCATCAGATGGGCCACAAGCTACATAAATGACTAAACAGGCTGAGATGGAAGAGATACCTAGTTAAAAGTGGTGGCTTAGAACAGCGTTTGACAGGAACGGGAGAAGGTCACTGTCGCAACAAATCGAATAAATGACATTTTACCCTAATTTATAATAAATAACAATAAATTTAATCCACGAATTGAGAGCAAAGTGTCCTTGTTTTGTCTTTATTTTACAATTGCTGTTTTGTTAAGGTTCTTTCAATAATTATTGAAATAATGGGATTTGCGTGAGAGATTATGTTGAGTACATAACATGATGTAAATTACTTGTAATTCTGACCAAAATTCATGATATAAGTTATTAATAATTGTATCACTACTCATTTTCTACCCTTGATGTTTTGAATTATACTTTAAAAATTTGGATAATCTTTATGCAGGAGAACTTCTGAAAAAATTAAGTGGAGGCTGAACATAAATTGGAAAATTATTTGGTTGCAAAAAAACCCTTATAGATAGTGCTTGAAAAGAATAGTGTAGAAGTAAATGGAAGATATTTAAACAAGGTGTGTTTGTTTAAAGAATTGACAAGTTCCTTCCAATAATTACAGCAATTAATGTAATTTGAATTGCAGATCAACATAATGCAAATTTTCTAGTTTCATAATTCTATTATTCAAGATAATTATTATAAGTTACTGGTAAAAATAAAAGTTACCAAAAAATCTTATAATCCATGCCACTTATTTAATTTGAATTATATATTTTAACTTTCTGTAATGAGATTTTTTGTGTTGTGTTAACTAAATCTCTTAATGCTTATCTTTTTCAAGCCCAATTGATGTTCACTTCTCATTTAGTGCATTTTGCATGAGCATCATCTTTTTGTTCCCTACTTTTATCCACATGCACTAAATGGGAAGTGAATATCAATGGAGCTTAAAAAGCAGCCTGTGGAAAGTGAACCATTATTAGTTTGTCGTGGGAATGCTAATTTCAAATTAATAATATAATGCGAATCTTTAGTTGCTCGTTGTAGTGTTGTAAAGGGCAATCGACATTATAAGGCGAACTTTCGTCGAGTCGATGTGGGATTGCGGACGGCAGCCAGAAAACTGATATTGGGGCACTGTTGGGCCGTTGAAGGCAACAGCAATGTTTATGTTTTGGCTAAGCGGCGGCTCAGACAAAATTTTCTTCCACTTAAGGCTGTCAATTGTAGGCCACTGCTGTACACTTGCGGTTTGGCCAGTAGTTGATGCAGGGGAAGCAGTGGGTAAGTGAAGGCTGGCCATTAAGGCTGGCCAGACATCAATGGCCAATTGCCGGCCCTTACTGCTGAATCAAGTGTAGGCCAGACGGTCACTTTTATGCACTGAAAAGTAAAGGCCATCCGCTAATGGTCCAGCAGTTTAGGTGATGGCCACAGTCAGTCGTCCACTGCTGGCCCAGACGATTATTTTTACTGGGAGTGGTTAGCGTGCTAGCTTCTACACTACGAGGTTGCGGGTTCGAGTCCCGTGTTAGGCATGGGTGTTTGTAAATGTATGTTGGCTTGTCTAATGACGAATGTTTCGGCCCATTATAGCCCTCATGTTGCTGACGGTGCCAGATAATCTGAAAACAACCAACCAACCAAAAGCCAATCACAATGCAAACCAGCGAAAATAGCAGTTTATGTAGCCATACACAAATTCCATTAGCCGTACACTTGAGAGGTTGTGAACAAAGAATTCTTTTCCTCAGCATATTATTATATTGCTTTTATGTTTTCAGACCAGAAATGATTTTCTTCAACTCTTGATGGACACAGCTAAAGAACTTGCTGAGGATAAGAAATTAGATGTGCCAGAGAAAGAAACCGGAGATATTGTTCAAAACTACGGAGAAGACGTTTCGGGCCACCAAATTTTCAAGAACGTTTCTTCTAAACGTAGGCTTCATACGTTTCATCCACTACGGAGAATTAAATTGCATTTTTTTTTTTTTTTTTTACAACTAAAATTTCTTTTTTACTATTACCAGAAAACATATTGAAAACATCTACATCCCTAAACTTAATTATTTAATTTATATATATATATATATATATATATATATATATATATATATATATATTCAAAAACTTTTCTAATTTGATGAACAAAGTTGCAATATACTAGTATTATTACAAATAATTTACCGCTACGTGAGAAGAAATTACATCTCTGGTTTATACCAAAACAGACGATGACCTTATTTTTCCCATAGACCTGTCGATGGACGAACTGGTGGCTCAATGCGTGATCTTCTTCTTGGCCGGTTACGATACTACAGCCTCTACCTTGTCCTTTGTCAGCTACATGCTTGCCCTAAACCCCAAAATCCAGGACAGACTGAGGACTGAAGTGAACGAAGCCCTCAGTGAAACAAAAGTAAGTTCCCTCTCTTGTTTCTCCGACAGTACTTAACATTAGAAATAGGGATTGTTCAAGAGATATGGATTAAATTAAAGATACATAATAAAGTTCAGATATAGATGAACACCTACGTATAAAGCAACAAAAATCTTATTGACATCTGAGCAATACTCGATCGCCATCTGCATTTCAAACTCAGTTGCTACAATAAACTTGTTTCGATCTTTTTTCTGAGATCAAGTTTCATCTAGACATGTTTCGAAATACAAATGTATAATATACGAGTTTTGGTTTTCAGGCAGAAGAGATAAACGAGGGCCACCCTGCACCGTAATGCTGTAAAAACAACATCTACATTTACAACTAGTAATTTTAAACTCTATCAGATGACCATGCATCAAGCTAGAACCCCTCGTTCCCCAATCGGGCCAAACCAAAGCGGACATTCATACCTCGAGGGATTTAACGTGCATCAACCGCCACTCTACTTGCCAATTCTATGGTACTCTTCTAATCTATCTACTGGCTTGACCCTACAATCTTCAAGTCATAAAACCAACGCCTAAGTTAACAAAGCCATTCAAAGACTGGATCACATACGAAATTTATAAATAAGACGGTCAAAAGCTTAGGCTTGTAGACCACAGAGTCAACAATGGATAATTATCGCATTTTTTAAAAACGTGTGAAATTAGTTTATATATGATTAATTTCTTCTGATTCCAAATATTCAAACTAAAGTTCTTTAAAAAAAAATACTTATTTAAATATTAAGAAAAGAAATGCCTCAAAACCAAGCCAAAACCAGTCCTATCAAAACATTCCGCTATAGCTGTGACGTCATGACATCCTTCAGTTCTCTATGATTACTGTGAGCTTTCTGCTAAATAGTTGGGGTTGGTTTGGTAGACAGTTACCATATCCCGTACGGGTTGGCGCGATTTGCTAGAAACTTGCAAAACTGATTTCCGCAGCGGCTTCAAGCCAACTTGTTTCAGATCAAGGGACATCGCATTCAATTCGAGCCGAATGAATAGTTTTCTCCGCCCAAAGTCTAACAGGTTAACTTAGGTTGCAAATAAATTTTTTTAAAACCGCAGTGAGCAGATATTTTTGTGTTTTTGGCCTTTTTGAAACAATTAAAATTGAATAAAAAAAATGTCGAAATTGTCCATTGAGCTAACACAAATTTTCGCACAACTCCAGGGGGAGCATTTTATGGCCCCCAAAAATATATAATTTATTGCTGTAAATCTCATGTAAATTGAAAAAATTATTCACTTTTAGATCATACGCATTCATTATGACACTTCCAGTAAAAAATTATTTCATTTCCAGGGAGAAATGTCTTACGAAGCCATTCAAAATATGAAATATCTGGATAACGTTATCTCAGAGACATTGCGTATCTACTCGCCCGTAATCAGGTAAGGCTTTTCGATCACATCGCATCACCCGATAACATTATCAAGAGTGTCAAAAAAAATTAAATCTAAGTTACTATACATCAAGAAACTTTCAATCTTGTCCTTTTAATAAGATCAATTGAAAAGTAAACCATCTCACGGTTTCATTAAGCTAATTATTAAGGCTGATTTAAACATTCCCATTGGCTGGTATGCTAGCTGGTAAGTTGATCGGAAAGTCACTGCCATTTGTTTATTACTTCCCGTTCACACATGGCTAGCAATTGTAAGTATCCAGACACATTATACACGAGAGAATACATTTGATGAGAATTGACTGGCAAGAAAATGAAAAATGTTTTATCCACGGAGCTGCCAGCTACTGTAGTGTAAGGGACAAACTGGCTTATCTTGAGACTGACATTAAAAGATTACACGGTGCTAGTCATTGACATATAGTGACTAACGATTTCAACTGGCACGCCGACTGGAAACGTACAAATCAGCCGTTATGAACCTGATATCTGTTTTAAAAAAATATATAATCCCAGTACTAGATTGACTTATTCGCATGTAGGACACTGCACCTGTTTAGATCATGTAATTATTCGACATATACTGGCTCCCAAAAGTGTTCATACACTTACGAATTCCAATTAATTACTTCTAGATCATAATGACAATTGGTATTTTAGAATAAGAAGTTTTTAATAAGAATTACTTATTCTTAACAAATCTACGTTAAATGGTTTTAAAAGATAGCAAAACTTTTTGTACGAATAATCAAGAACTAAGAGTGAAAAAATAATTTCCTCAAAAAAATTTATTTGTACACTTTAAAAAAAAACCTTAGCATATTGATAATAAATAGTAAATATTGTTACTTTTTCGGCAATTTTTAATACTTATTAGGGTATATTCTGAAGCATCTACAACAGCTTTTAAAAGTCTCTGCATAGAGTTCATAAGTGTTGTGGTAATTTTGCTGAATCCATGTTCAGTCATTCTTTGACTTTTAATTCCCTTTCATTTTAATATCGTGTCTGCGTACGCTTACTCTGACCACTAATTCTCTGCAAAATGTGTATTATTAATTGAGGTGGTATTTCAGAACGTGTGAACTCTACTAAGAGACATCAGAGACGAACTTAGAGAAGTGGTGCGTACATATGATTGTTATTTTGATAAGAAAAAAAAAAGTTGTTTCCAAACCCAAATTTCGGACTGAAAATTTATGTTACTGTTTGAAAAATTTTAATAAATAGTAGGAGTCATTATGACTTATGTGAGGCACGCCTGCAAGCGCCCTCTGTCGTCCTTTTTAATATGTAAGCCGATATAATCTCTCATTCTACGCTGAGAGCCGCAACGATACGAACCTCTAAAATAAAAGCTCTATACTAGTCACACGGACTATGTTTTATTCTACGAAATCTTTTATGATGTTAAGCAAATATGTCCCTACTATATTAGGCTCCACATAGGACAAGTCTACGTGCCAGCCTTCCTTACAACTTAAATAATTACAAGTTAATTAATTAGTCCTGATGCTGACATGCACTCCCTCACAAGTTCACCTCCACTGCCATGCATTACTGTTCCAACTAAGTTCTTGGAATTAGTTCCACATTTTTTTTTTTTTTTTGCTCATACAATTTTACTAGTATTGGAACAAAAATATTACACTAACTTTCATCTTCAAATCAAACGTCACGTTTGGCCTACAGTGGTCAGGGCATTGTGCGCGGTTTCGAACGTTGTATCAAGCCTACTGTATTACATTGAAGACACTGGTGTATGGCAACCCCGCCACCAGCGCCAATAAAGGGGTTGTACGCATAGCAATTTCATTCGCGAAAAGCCAAATGTGACTTTTTGTACAAACTATGTTACGAGTCTCCACGGCAGTGACGTCGAATTAGTACCATCTCAAGAAAGCATTTTCGACAAAGCCATTGTTATATCGTTCCTAAAACACTCTGTGTAACCATTCTGTACGGTATTTCTTCGTGTTTCCTTCAAGTCTGTGTTGAATGACCACTTGACATAATCAATGGCAAAATACAGCTGTTGTTATACTGTTTTATTTTTGCAGGTTGGAGAGGGCAGCAGAGAACGATTACCAACTCGGAGATACGGGCATCACCGTCGAGAAAGGGACAGTGGTCACCATCCCTACGTACGCGATACACAGAGACCCTCAACTTTACCCAGATCCAGAGAAGTTCGATCCCGACAGGTACTGGACAAACTAAGCTTACCACGCCAAAATATAAACTCAATAAAAAGGCTGAGTTGGCTGCAGTGCAATTGAAAGCAAAATAACTAGTTTTTTATTATTACACTTAAAAAGTCTATAGTCTATTTGGTGACTAAATTTTTTAAATAATTTAATCCTCAATGTGAGAATAGACTTTTTAATAGTGTTACGAATTTTTCCGCTGAGGCAATGATGGTACAGTTTTCACGGTATAAAAATATTTATTCTCTCTTCAGAAAACTCACAAAATTTATTCACAGGCAACAGTTTAATTACTCTCAAGCTTCAACACAAGCTTCAACGAAAATAACTTCGAATTCAGCGATTATACAAGCTTCACTAACAAAGCGATCAGCTTTCAACGAAATCCGAAGTCAATCTCAAAACTTTCCCGTTCTCCAGTCTTTTATATACAAGCGCGTGAGACATTCTCGAAATTTCCAGCCAATTCATCGGAAAAGAAATATCTCGAAACTTCTCGATTACTTTAGGTGTTGCCACCTTTTTCTAACTTGTATAATCGCTATTAATTAATAAATAAAATAAGATAAAAATAAATTACAATAGAATTTTGAAATAATACGTCACTATTTACAATATATACAGACAGTTTATGCAACATTTCCCCCTTCTTAAAGACTGCACGTCCCGGGCAGTGAAGTCCTTAAGCCATTCAATGACTTCTACCATAATATGGGTCTAGCCTATTGTAGAGTACAACTCTAGGTTTACAGGAAGGTGTCCGTTGAATTCTCACCACGACGTCGTTGATCTTCTTAAGGACCCCATACGGCCCTTCCCAGTTCGTCTGGAGCTTAGGGGAGAGTCCTTTCAGACGTTTAGGGTTCCCTAACCACACCTTGTCACCTTCCTGGAATGAACGGTCCATGGCCTTGGCATAGTACCGGATATTCATGCGCTCCGTCATGATGTTGTTTCTCTCTCTGGCGAACCGATGTACGGCTTCCAAACGTGCCTGCAGATCATCTAGATACTGGACAGGCGAGGAAGGAGTGTCCGGTGGTTGTCCAAAGAGGAGGTTGCTGGGGAGCCTAAGATCTCTTCCAAACATCGTTAGAGATGGAGAAAATCCGGTGGTCTCGTGAGTTGCACTCCCGTATGCCAACAGAAGCGGTGAGAGTTTCTGATCCCCGTCTTGCTGATTATATGATTTTGAGATTGCGTCCGAATCATCCGCGGGTGCAGCTGATAGATCCCGGGACCTCCGTTCGATGCTTGTAACAGGAGCACGGATGTCGATTCCCTCTTCACTAACTTTGTCCATTTCCACATGAACCACTTCCTGGGAGGGTTTCATCAACGTCGATTTCTTCGGTTCTCTTTCCGAGGCTGGAGAGGTACTTTTCATAGATGTGGACTCTTCAGCATTCTCTATGACATTGTCTTCATGAGCTACAATCCGATATACGCACAGCTCTTTCATGTCTAGATCGTGCAAAGGAACTTCGCCTCTCCATGTTTGCAGCTTGCTTTTCTCAAAATTCAGCGTAATTCCATTTTTCTTCAAAAAGTCTAGTCCGAGAATGCACGGATCTACAATTTCGGCAACATAAACGGTGTGCTTGTAGGTGTTAAATCCAAGGGCACTTGCAATTTCCCATGAACAGAGATATTACCACCAGACACAGTTTGTAGAGAAACAGAGGGCGCTGTGTAGAGGAGTCGGCTGTTCAGGCGACGAGCCACGTCCGTCCTTACGATCGTTACGTTCGCTCCCGAATCGACGATTAGACGACATGGAGTTCCGTTGATCTCCCCCTTCACGAATAAACCCTGGTTTCCTCCTTGTCGGGATGAAACGTGGAAACGACTGGTCGGGGCTTCACCTGTTCTACATTGCAGCTTCTGCCCTGCGAGATGACATCTTCTTAGATTCAGTTGTGGAGAATCCGTGGTAGTGTTATCCCTTCTCTTTTTCAAATCAAGGCAGTTTCGTCGTAGATGCCCTTCTCGTTTGCAGTGCCAGCAAACGACTCTGGTCCTTCGATCCCTGGCTCCGGGATAGCTTCTCATCATTCTATCGATTTTGCTTTCCAGTTCTCGAAGCTTACTGGTGACAACGTCAGAAGAATCCTCGGCTAATGCACCCCGCACATATCGTCGGTCTTTTCCAGAAGCTAACTGCGCGGCTTCTACTCTCATGGCGTACACGAGGGCCGACTTCAGGTTTTTGTTTTGGGATAACCTTACCGCCTGCTGCACATCGGGGTCTTGAATAGCGTCGATGAAATACTGCAGAGAAAGATCGTCTCGTACATCCGGGGGACAGTCATGGAAAGCAAGGAGCGACAGTCTTTCTATATCTGACGCCAATTCTTGAAGAGTTTCATTGGCCTTCTGCTGTTTCACTTTCAGTTGCAGTCTGTTGTAATCCTTTAGATGTTGCTCCCCAAACCTTAACTCCAACGCACTTGCCAGCGCCACGAATTCTCCCCGCTTCTCTTCAGGTAGTGTTTGTAAAATGTCAGCAGCTTCACCTCGAAGAGATGCCGCGAGATGGAATGCTTTCGAAGTATCGTCCCAACCATTCGCAGAAGCAATCATTTCAAACTGCGTTTGATAAACGCGCCAAGACGACCTCCCATCAAAAGTGGCCACTTTGATGCTGGAACGTGGCGCAATAAAGGGAGTGGAAACGTTATCCCAATTAGGCGTTGCAATGGTCACAGCTTCGCGAGTTTCTATTTTCCGTAGCCTTTCTTCAACAGCGTCATTAAACTTTTCCTGCTCTTCTTTCATGGTGGAAACCTTTTCTCCCAAGCAGTCAACTTTCCCATTAACCGCCTCAAAACTCTCACTGATTTCTTTTCTTACTTCACTCAGAACCTCTTCTTTTACCGATTGTAGAACACTTGTAGTAGTCTCTATTATCGTAGATTCCACCATTGTAGCCAGTTCGGATTGCATTTCTTCTTTAATCCCAATTATAGCAGCTGATGTGGATTCTTGGCTGGCGGCGATTGCGGCGGCGAGTTCGGCATTTGTCGTTTCTTGACGGGCTTGACCAGCGGCGATTGTAGCGGCGAGTTCGGCATTTGTCGTTTCTTGACGGGCTTGACCAGCGGCGGTTAATTCTTGTCCGGCTTTTATTTCGGCTTTCATTTCAGCGGCCGTGGATTCTTGTCCGGCTTTTATTCCAGCAATCATTTCCATTAATTGTTTCATTTGGTCTTCCATCATTCCTCTAGTTGTCGGCATTCAAAATTACGAAATCCCACTTCTGACACCACTGTTACGAATTTTTCCGCTGAGGCAATGATGGTACAGTTTTCACGGTATAAAAATATTTATTCTCTCTTCAGAAAACTCACAAAATTTATTCACAGGCAACAGTTTAATTACTCTCAAGCTTCAACACAAGCTTCAACGAAAATAACTTCGAATTCAGCGATTATACAAGCTCACTCCAATAGGTAAACAAAGCGATCAGCTTTCAACGAAATCCGAAGTCAATCTCAAAACTTTCCCGTTCTCCAGGCTTTTATATACAAGCGCGTGAGACATTCTCGAAATTTCCAGCCAATTCATCGGAAAAGAAATATCTCGAAACTTCTCGATTACTTTAGGTGTTGCCACCTTTTTCTAACTTGTATAATCGCTATTAATTAATAAATGAAATAAGATAAAAATAAATTACAATAGAATTTTGAAATAATACGTCACTATTTACAATATATACAGACAGTTTGTGCAACAATAGTCTTCAATCACATTAGGACCATGTTCTAAGCTGAGGGAGGTGGGTGATTTCAAAGAAATCATAAGGTGTCTCGTGATCCCTACGTGGTTAGTATCTCTCTCGCTTAGAGGTTCGGTACATGAAAAACACTAGAATTCCAAAGAAATAGAACAGAGGACATGTATATTTAACTAAAGACATTTATTTCAGATCACATTTATTTCTTATAAGATTGACAATAGTTAAGTATGTTTAATATTTAGTTATAAATTAGCCTGGCGAAGAGATGAGTATATCGCAGGAATATCAAAAAGGGACTTACCCAACATCTTTATGTATTTTGGCTAGCTGTGCTCGATGCACCTTCTATCTTGGTGGGTGTCAGGGAAGAAAGTGGCAGATTTTAGTACAAGCTTTACTTGACAAAAACTCGCCAACAAGTGTGATTGGCTAAGCCCCTAAAACTTTCTTTCTCTAATCCAATCAATTTAAATATAAACCCCTTTTTCAGTTGCTAAGCGTGGGAGGAGAGCGACGAAGGTCAAGGGAATGACTCATTTCCGCCACTTGGTGGGAGGAAGTCCCTATTATAAAAATTACTATCTCTGAACCCCCTAAGGGTTTCTTGCCCGATAAAAACGTGTTTGTAATATCTTACAACAGACCATGTAGGAGCGAAATAATTTAGTCGCCAATGTGATTGTAGACTTTTCAATAGTCTGCAATCACATTAGGACCATGTAGGAACGAAATAATTTAGTCGCCAATATGACTGTAGACTTTTTAACAGTCTACAATCACATTGAAGCCTAAATTATTTCGCTCCTGCGTGGTTTTCCAGAAAAGAATCCCTAACTTTCAAATGACATAACTACAAAACAGCGGAAGGCAGAAAGAATGTTGCAAGTGGTATGTTGGACAATCAAACGTATAAAATTTTAAGTACACGCGTTTGTAAAATTGATAGATGGGCAAAAATTTAATGAAGGCTATATACGGTTAGCCGTCATTAAATTTTCAATAAATAGTGAGGCCCATTTTCATTTGGACTGATTTGTCACTAAGCAAAACTGGCGAATATGGGGTACAGAAAAGCCGTCTGTAGATTTTGCAAAGCTACTGAATTCTAGAAAAGTGACGGTTTGTGCCGCACTATCCAGTAAAGGAATCATGGGACATTTTTCATGTGGAAAACGATGAACTTATTTCGCTATATTTAGATTTTACAGCAGTTTAAAGCCACATTTCAATTATGTGTTTAATTTTGTAAACCTGTGTGTTTAAAATTCCATCCCCTTCTATCCAACAAACCACGTGACGCTTTTTTTTTTTTTTTTTTTTTTTTTTTTTTCTGTATCTCACTTTTTCGTATTTATGCCATTTCAAAGCGAGGGAGTCTTTTCTGAAAAACCCTGTGTTATTGTAATGCAGTTAAATTATAATTGCGTGTGTTTAGAGCTGTCCAGAACTTGTTATTTTCAAAAGGTCTTCATAGAGTTCTGTTCATTTTAAAATTTTCAAAAAAGCGAAAATTGCCTCACAGTAGAATATTATTCAGAAAATGATTTCCTAATAAAATACAAATTTGGAAAAATGGATGCAATTGTTGCGAACCGTTCTACCATTACATAGCAAATAATTAAACTTCCATTGTATTGTTTTCTTCTTGTACGAAAACTCATTAGCAACGTTCCTTCTCTTCGCCTGTTTACATTTAACTCTTTAAAGTGTTCCATTTTCACCTAATGGTGAAAACTTTATCCGAGTTATTTTTCTTCATATATCTCTTTCAGTGGTCTCAACAATAAGTATTAAAGCGTTATTAAGCTTTCACTGTGAACGACGGGTCTCGATCGCGGGACCTTTGGTTCTCGAGGCAGATACTTTTCCGCTGTGCAAAAGAGTACTCCAGTGCACAGAAGCTTTATCTGTTATTTGAAGTCGCCACACGGCCTCCTCCCACCGATGAAGGAGCGATAATGTTTTTCTGATCAGCATCTGATCGGAGTTGAAGGTTTGGGATGCTAGTAGCATCGTTGTGCGAGTGCTGTACGCTAGTTGCGATGAAGTTTCTCCGTTCAGAAGGTACCGATACATGGCAGCATGATTCAATGGACAATTCCCGCAATTTTTAAAAACGAGTGAAATTAGTACATATTTATGAAGAATTTCTTTCTGATTCCAAATATTTAATCAATAGTTCTTTAAAAAAATTAGTTATTTAAATATTAAGAAAAGAAAACGCCCCAAAACCGAGCCAAAACCAGTCCGATCAAAACAGTCAACAAAAAATTCGTGACGTAAAGAGATCCCTGCTTTTCAATGGTTATCGTGAGGTTTCTGCCAAATAGCTATCGTTAAAAAAGTTGGCGTTGGTATAGACCATTGCCACATTCCGTACAGGTTGGCGTGATTTGCGAGAAACTTGCAAATCTGGTTTCCGCTGCTGCATTTCAAGCCAAGATATTTGAGATCTCTTTATACGTCACGTTCAACGCCAACAAAATAAGTCGTTTTCTCGCCAACCTCTAACAAGGTAATTTTGATCGCAAATTAAAAAAAAGAAGAAAAAGCGCATTGAGCAGAAATGTTTATGTTTATGGCCTTTTCAGAACATTTAGAATTGAATAAAAAAAAAAATTAAAAATGCGGGAATCGTCCATTGTCACCAATAAAGCGTTGTTGGCTTTCTGCGGGCCTCGATCGTGAGACCTTTGGTTTCCCAGCTTGATACTCTGTCACCTAGACAAAAAGAGATCTCTAGTGCACAGAAGCTTTATCTGTTATTTGAAGTCGCCACAAGCACGCCAATTTTCATAAATATAATGATTACGTGACCACCCTGTGCAAAAGCAGTATTTTTTCCAAACGCGGTACAAGGCGTGTTCGTACATTTCTGGTCAATAAACTTTAAATTGTTCTGCAATGAGTAATTTTTTATTGCTTTCGGTATTATAGGTTTACTCCAGAGGAAAGAGCCAAACGTGATCCTTATGCATACTTACCTTTTGGTGCTGGACCTAGGAACTGCGTTGCCATGAGGTTCGCCCTCATGGAAGTCAAGGTGTGCATAGCCAATGTGATTTCGAACTTCAACATCAAGAAAGGCCCAGAAACAAAGGTAAATCAAACACTATTTTCTATTATTGGACGTGTGATACATTTAATATCCGTTAAAATATTAAAAGATATATCAATAATAAGAAGTTGATCTAAGTACTTTTTTCTTTTAGTAATATTATATACTTTTATATTTTCTAAGAAAAGCAAAGAAAATATAGTGTGTATAAAAGTACAGGTTCCTAACTACCTAGTTACTTAATTACCATTTTTATAAAGGCAATGGACAATTCCCGAATTTTTTAAAAACGAGTGAAATTAGTTTATATTTACGATGAATTTCTTTCTGATTCCAAATATTTTAACAAAAGTTCTTTCAAAAAATTAGTTATTTAAATATTAAGAAGAGAAAATGCCTCAAAACCGAGCCAAAACCAGTCCAATCAAAACACACAACAAAATCTGTGACGTAAAGGGTTCCTACTGTTTCTATGGCTATCGTGAGGTTTCTGCCAAATAGTTGGCGCTGGTAGACCATTGCCATATCACGTACAGTTTGGCGCGATTTGCGAGAAACTTGCAAAACTGGTTTCCGCTACCGCATTTCAAGCCAAGATGTTTGTCATATCTTTACGTTACATTCAATGAATCGTTTTCTCGCCAACATCTAACAGGGGAATTTTGATTACACATTTAAAAAAAAAAGAAAAAGCGCATTGAGCAGAATTTTTGTGTTTATAGCCTTTTCGAAACATTTAGAATTGAATAAAAAAATATTAAAAGAGGCATTTGTCCATTGTTAAGCCATCGCACGAGTTACACATATATCATCGTCAAAGAAACTGTCTCATGTGATGTAATACAGTGGCATACATTTCAAATTAATGACACATTTAATTTGAAATTAAATGTGTCAGCTCTATGGATATTAAAAATAGCTTCATTTTTTTATGCCTCCGTCTCCTCTATAACTGCCAATAAAATCTTAAAAACCCCACCTCGGATGACAGATTTGAAGGTCTAAGTGAGAAGACATAACATTAAAATAAAAAGCCAACGAAAAACGTTAATGATCGAAAAATAGAGGAACATTCATGCAGAAATTACAAAAAAAAAATAAAAAAATAGATGAATTTATATCTAGATGCTTGCTTGAAAGTTATTGCGAATTCTAAAAGATATCATATTTAAGTACTAATTTATCAAAATATAAAAATAAATACCAAAAAATTTTAAGCGTCCGAAGAATTTTAGAGATACTTTATGTGTTACTTTTTGGTTAATGATTTTTCTAAAAGAAAAAGTTTTACTGTGCATTAAAAATATTTTATGTAGAAATTAAAGATAATGAAAAAATTCCTATTATGAAATATTAATTTTTGTGAAGGATATTGGTGTATATGATTAAAATTTGTAAGTATGCGAACACTTTAAGGAGCCACTGTATATACAGTTTCTGAGTTGCATAATTACAAATTTTTCTCACTTTTTTTTCATGCATAAAAATTATACCAAAAATGTTTACTTAAAGAATTTTAATAAGTTTCTTCAACTATAATTTTGTTCTTAATGCCTTCCATTTCTACTTAAGAAAGTAACTCAAGATCATTTATATGAAAGATATATTTTTTTAAAAATTGGAAGACAAGCATTTCGCGAAAATTCTTAATGCAACTGAGCATCTGAATTTTTCTTTGTTTTGCAGATTCCCCTCGAGTTCAACATGGGAAACCAAGGACTCTTGCAGCCGAAAGAAATCCTACTAAATCTAGAAATGAGGAAGGATTCTCCTCTGGTGCAGTAGAGCCTCACACAGAACTTAATTCCTCAAAGAACATAGACGACTTGATATTCAAATAAAACCTGAACTAGTCTAGTCTTTGATATCACATCACTCATAATTTGTAAAAATCCATTCAAAGCAAGTATGACTACTTTGTGAAAAGTTGTTTTTAGTGAAATTATTGAACAATTTATTTTTGGAACTTGTGAGCTACTTAAGAGCGGATATTTTTAAATATATATTTTCACAGAGAGGTAATGTTTAATTGCATCTAATATTATGATTGTTCTTTTATTTTAGAAATGTGTAAACTTTTAGGAGCAAATAAACTGTGAAATATTTGACTTTCAATTCATTTAAAAAATTATAGTTACTTATGCTATGGAAGTACATTCCTAATTTCTTAAAAAACAACTAGATGTTGTAAAAAAAAAAGCCCGCCTGTAAAATAATCAATAAGAAAAAATTGTGAAATCTAATGTTTGCCGCCAAGCAGCCGTGTATAGTTTCTTTGGGGTACTTGTATACAATGAACTAAATTGGGATTATCAGGGGGAATCCCCATAGGTTGGTTGTATGGATTTTAATGGCGCAAGAGCCAGGATTGACTAATCTGCGCCAAGGAATCCCCATAGGCAATCAGAACTTGGCAGGCTACAGTTATTTCGGATTAATCTCATTTCATTTGCTTTAAGTACTTTGTACCCATAGCACTGAATTGAGACTAATTCTATAAGAACTCTAGCCACCAAGTACTGATTGCCTATGGGGATTCCCCCTAATAATCCCAATTTAGTTCTTTATGTACAAGTACCCCAAAGAAACTAAACGCGGCCGCTTGGTGGCAAACATTAAATTTCATAACTTTTTCTGACTGATTACTGTATTTAGAGGCCTTTTTTTTACAACGTCTAGTTGTTGTTTGGGAGATATCAATTCTTTTTGTTGCGTTTGTTATGTTCTAAATGAGTATAAGATACAACCAATTGATATTTTAATGTGAATAATCAGACCGTCAATCTAAGAAAAAAAAATGGCGTAAGCGACAACACCATTAGATTCACATACTACTCTTGGTATTGAGTGTGACAGTAAATATCATGATTAAATATCGTAGAGAGGTTTAAGTTTGCAATCCAAATCCTTTTCGTTTCTTTAATAAATCTTCCTTGCCACAAAAAGAAAAAAATTTAATAATAAAAAATATGTATCCATTATAACTTGAGTACAAAAACATGCAATTAGGTACTAAAAAAATAAGTAATTATACAAAGTGAAATATACCAACAAAATACTTGCTTTTCATGCGAAATTAAGGATTACCAGCTTTTGCATACGAATAAATACATATAAAAAAAAAGGCGTCTCAAAACAACTTTCGCTTTAAGTTTGAAATATAAGACTAGTTATTATTTTAAGAGAAATTCATTTAGCTTTAGTGATAGAGTCCTTAAGATATTAAGCTAGTGATCATAAGGTGGTGTTTCAAATCCGGCCAGACACCTAAAAAACTTTATTTTAAACTGAAAGTGATTTTCTAAGTAAAAAGTTGAAACACGTGTTTTCGAAATATTTAGCATTGAATAAAATAAAATTTAAAAAAAAAGAGCGGGAATTGTCCATTGCAGCATTTTAAGCAACAGCAGATAGATCAAGAAGGCAAGTTGCAATGAAGATTTCAACTACCTGTAAGGAACCGCGGTGATTTAATAAATATATACGACTCCACAATGGGATTCAAAACTTTCAATATCATCAACTCCCAATGAGTACAAAACAGAAGAACATAAAATTATTGTTGTTGGAAATGTTCACCAGCAAAAGATTCTTGGTATGCCAACATATCCCTAAGAAATTGATCGTAAAATTAAATCAACCAGGATCCTTAAACAAAACACATTGGATGGTCAAATTGTTACATACAATAAAAACTTGTCTTCTTGAGAAGCGAATACAGCACCTACCTGCTGGCACAATAACTTCAAAACAGCAGATTGCCAAACTCCATGACTTTGCCAACTATATCACTCTCACCTACAGCACCTGGTGGATAACCTGTAATTCTGCCGCAAATGCCTCTTGGAATGATCTACAAATACTTCATTCTTTTACAGCGTACACAAGACTATCGATCTCGTTATATCCGAGAATGCAATCAAAACCACTGCACTGGAGAGTGGCTTTGAAACCCACTACTGGTATCTTACAGAAAAAATGGTGCTATTGGCCCTTTGAAGCAACGAAGTTCCACCAGAAGTCATCATTAAGGTACTTGGCCACCTTGGAAAGCTAAAAAATACAACATTTTCAATAATTTTTTTTTCTGGTCCGGTATAAGATACTACTATGATTTTTTTTTTTTTTTTTTTGAACTTTAGAACTTATAGAATACAAAAAAAAAAAAACTTGATTTTTTTCCAATTTCATTTTTTAACAACTATCCAGGAGGAGCCAAAGTCGAGGCCTCAAAAAAATGGTGTCCCACGGCGGACAGTTAATCTCAGGATTGGTGAATCTAAATCAAACAAAAAAAACGGAATCTTCAAAAGAAAGATTCCTTATGTGACAATTTACCACAAATTGCCAAAAATAAAAGAATAGCGGATGTTTGAAGAAAAGGTTGCAAAAACGCCCCTATTTTTCACTATTCTTTGCTAAAAAAACAATGTTATAATTAATTTTGTTGGCAAAATGTGGTAAATTGGCACACAAAACATCTCAACGAACAAAACAGGACCAAAATCATGGAAATCGACTGAGTAGTTTCGGAGATTAAGTGTCCGCCATTTGAAAATAAAATAGTTTCGAGAAAAACGAGTTTAAAGTTTTTACTCGCTAGTATGGAGTGCTGGAAGCGCACACACACTTTCACTAGATTCGTTATGTTTGGATTCAAATTTTAAAAAAAAAATTGAGGGGGGGGGGGGATTTTTAAAAGTATAAGGATTGAAAAAATTCAAAAAAAAAATCAATTTTTGTAATTTATAAGGTGGTCAAGTACTTTTATGTAATGTTAGCTATAAAACCAAATTCCACTGATATTGCTTTTGGAAAACCCAAATACAACTCTTTTGATTCAGTTGGCGCAGATTCTTGATTCTTATTTCATCAACATTCTCAAAGTTGCAAGCATTGCATGTTATTATTATTAATGACACTGCAGAACGAGGGGTCATGCAAAGTACTGTTGACTGTTTTTCAGGTTATCTGGCGCCGTCAGCAACACGAGGGCTATAATGCGCCGAAACATTCGTCAACATACATTTACAAACACCAACATACATTTACAAGCCAACATACATTTACAAACACCCATGCCTTACACGGGACTCGAACTCGCAACCTCGCAGTTTAGAAGCTAGCACGCTAACCACTATACCGTTTGATCGGCCATGCAAAGTACTAATTTCTTTCAGAAAACACTACCAATATATTCTGCTGGTCGTCGAGCAAAAGCGATAAAAAGGGTTGGGTTGGCGAGCGAAAGGTTGGCGTGATTTGCGAGAAACTTGCAAATCTGATTTCCGCTGCTGCATTTCAAGTCAAGATATTTGAGATCTCTTTACGTCACGTTCAATGCCAACAAAATAAGTCATTTTCTCGCCACCCTCTAACAAGGTAATTTTGATTGCAAATTTTTTTTTTTTTAAAAAGCGCATTGAGCAGAAATTTTTATGTTTATGGCCTTTTCGGAACATTTAGAATTGAATAAAAAAATAAATAAATAAATGCGGGAATTGTCCATTGTCTGGTGTCACCAATAAAGCGTTGTTAGCTTTCTGCGGGCATCGATCGTGAGACCTTTGGTTTCCCAGCTTGATACTCTGTCCCCTAAACAAAAGAGATCTCTAGTGCACAGAAGCTTTATCTGTTATTTGACGTCGCCACAAGCACACCAATTTTCATAAATATAATGATTACGTGACCACCCTGTGCAAAAGCAGTATTTTTCCCAAACTCGGTACAAGGCGTGTTCGTACATTTCTGGTCAATAAACTTTAAACTGCTCTGCAATGAGTAATTTTTTATTGCTTTCGGTATTATAGGTTTACTCCAGAGGAAAGAGCCAAACGTGATCCTTATGCATACTTACCTTTTGGTGCTGGACCTAGGAACTGCGTTGCCATGAGGTTCGGCCTCATGGAAGTCAAGGTGTGCATAGCCAATGTGATTTCGAACTTCAAAATCAAGAAAGGCCCAGAAACAAAGGTAAATCAAACACTATTTTCTATTATTAGACGTTTGATACATTTAATATCGGTTAAAATATTAAAAGAAATATCAATAATAAGCAGTTGATCTAAGTACTTTTTTCTTTTAGTAATATTATATACTTTTATATTTTCTAAGGAAAGCAAAGAAAATATAGTGTGTATAAAAGTACAGGTTCCTAACTACCTTGTTATTAATTACCATTTTTATAAAGGCAATGGACAATTCCCGAATTTTTTAAAAACGAGTGAAATTAGTTTATATGCATGATGAATTTCTTTCTGATTCCAAATATTTTAACATAAGTTCTTTTAAAAAATTAGTTATTTAAATATTAAGAAAAGAAAATGCCTCAAATCCGAGCCAAAACCAGTCCGATCAAAACACACAATATCTGTGATATAAAGGGTTCCTACTGTTTCTGTGGTTATCGTGAGATTTCTGCCAAATAGTTGGCGATGAAATAGTTGGCGTTGGTGGACCATTGCCATATCACGTACAGGTAGGCGCGATTTGCGAGAAACTTGCAAAACTGGTTTCCGCTGCCGCATTTCAAGCCAAGATGTTTGGGATATCTTTACGACACATTCAATGAATCGTTTTCTCGCTAACGTTTAGCAAGGAAATTTTGATTGCACATTAAAATAAAAGAAAAAGCGCATTGAGGTGTCTAATTTGAAGATGAAAACAAATGTAAAATATTTAGCTTCGATGAATATGTAATTGTATGGAGAAGAAAAAATGGTGAACTTACTCTCAAAGACATTGATGGAACAGTAAAGAATAGCGATGAAAGTGTTTTGGTGTATGGGAGCTTGTTAACATCAGAATACGGTAATTTGGTGTTTATTGATGGAATAATGAATCATGAACTCTATTGGAATATTTTGAACGATAAATTAAATGTGTCAGCCCTAAATATGGATATTACAAATAGCTTCATTTTTTATACCTCCATTTCCTTTATAACTTCCAGTAAAAACCCCACCTCGGATGACAGATTTGAAAGTCAAAGTGAGAAGACATAACATTAAAATAAAAAGCCAACGAAAAGCTTTAATGATCGAAGAATGGAGGAACATTGATGCAGAAATTACAATAACAAAAAATAGATAAATTTATATCTAGACGCTTGCTTGAAAGTTATTGCGAATTCTAAAAGATATCATATTTAAGTACTAATTTATCGAAATATAAAAATAAATACTAAACATTTTTAATATACGAAGACTTTTGGAGATACTTTATGTGTTCCATTTAAGTTACTGATTTTTCTAAAAAAAAAAGTTTTACTATGCATTAAAAATATTTTATGTAGAAATTAAAGATATTGAAAAAATTCCTATTATGAAATACTAATTTTTGTGAAGGATAATAAAATATATGATTAAAATTGGTAAGTATGCTAACACTTTAAGAAGCCACTGTATATACAGTTTCTGAGTTGCATAATTACAAATTTTTCTCACTTTTTTTTCATGCATAAAAATTATACCAAAAATGTTTACTTAAAGAATTTTAATAAGTTTCTTCAACTATAATTTTGTTCTTAATGCCTTCCATTTCTACTTAAGAAAGTAACTCAAGATCATTTATATGAAAGATATATTTTTTTAAAAATTGGAAGACAAGCATTTCGCGAAAATTCTTAATGCAACTGAGCATCTGAATTTTTCTTTGTTTTGCAGATTCCCCTCGAGTTCAACATGGGAAACCAAGGACTCTTGCAGCCGAAAGAAATCCTACTAAATCTAGAAATGAGGAAGGATTCTCCTCTGGTGCAGTAGAGCCTCACACAGAACTTAATTCCTCAAAGAACATAGACGACTTGATATTCAAATAAAACCTGAACTAGTCTAGTCTTTGATATCACATCACTCATAATTTGTAAAAATCCATTCAAAGCAAGTATGACTACTTTGTGAAAAGTTGTTTTTAGTAAAATTATTGAACAATTTATTTTTGGAACTTGTGAGCTACTTAAGAGCGGATATTTTTAAATATATATTTTCACAGAGAGGTAATGTTTAATTGCATCTAATATTATGATTGTTCTTTTATTTTAGAAATGTGTAAACTTTTAGGAGCAAATAAACTGTGAAATATTTGACTTTCAATTCATTTAAAAAATTATAGTTACTTATGCTATGGAAGTACATTCCTAATTTCTTAAAAAAACAACTAGATGTTGTAAAAAAAAAAGCCCGCCTGTAAAATAATCAATAAGAAAAAATTGTGAAATCTAATGTTTGCCGCCAAGCAGCCGTGTATAGTTTCTTTGGGGTACTTGTATACAATGAACTAAATTGGGATTATCAGGGGGAATCCCCATAGGTTGGTTGTATGGATTTTAATGGCGCAAGAGCCAGGATTGACTAATCTGCGCCAAGGAATCCCCATAGGCAATCAGAACTTGGCAGGCTACAGTTATTTCGGATTAATCTCATTTCATTTGCTTTAAGTACTTTGTACCCATAGCACTGAATTGAGACTAATTCTATAAGAACTCTAGCCACCAAGTACTGATTGCCTATGGGGATTCCCCCTAATAATCCCAATTTAGTTCTTTATGTACAAGTACCCCAAAGAAACTAAACGCGGCCGCTTGGTGGCAAACATTAAATTTCATAACTTTTTCTGACTGATTACTGTATTTAGAGGCCTTTTTTTTACAACGTCTAGTTGTTGTTTGGGAGATATCAATTCTTTTTGTTGCGTTTGTTATGTTCTAAATGAGTATAAGATACAACCAATTGATATTTTAATGTGAATAATCAGACCGTCAATCTAAGAAAAAAAAATGGCGTAAGCGACAACACCATTAGATTCACATACTACTCTTGGTATTGAGTGTGACAGTAAATATCATGATTAAATATCGTAGAGAGGTTTAAGTTTGCAATCCAAATCCTTTTCGTTTCTTTAATAAATCTTCCTTGCCACAAAAAGAAAAAAATTTAATAATAAAAAATATGTATCCATTATAACTTGAGTACAAAAACATGCAATTAGGTACTAAAAAAATAAGTAATTATACAAAGTGAAATATACCAACAAAATACTTGCTTTTCATGCGAAATTAAGGATTACCAGCTTTTGCATACGAATAAATACATATAAAAAAAAAAGGCGTCTCAAAACAACTTTCGCTTTAAGTTTGAAATATAAGACTAGTTATTATTTTAAGAGAAATTCATTTAGCTTTAGTGATAGAGTCCTTAAGATATTAAGCTAGTGATCATAAGGTGGTGTTTCAAATCCGGCCAGACACCTAAAAAACTTTATTTTAAACTGAAAGTGATTTTCTAAGTAAAAAGTTGAAACACGTGTTTTCGAAATATTTAGCATTGAATAAAATAAAATTTAAAAAAAAAGAGCGGGAATTGTCCATTGCAGCATTTTAAGCAACAGCAGATAGATCAAGAAGGCAAGTTGCAATGAATATTTCAACTACCTGTAAGGAACCGCGGTGATTTAATAAATATATACGACTCCACAATGGGATTCAAAACTTTCAATATCATCAACTCCCAATGAGTACAAAACAGAAGAACATAAAATTATTGTTGTTGGAAATGTTCACCAGCAAAAGATTCTTGGTATGCCAACATATCCCTAAGAAATTGATCGTAAAATTAAATCAACCAGGATCCTTAAACAAAACACATTGGATGGTCAAATTGTTACATACAATAAAAACTTGTCTTCTTGAGAAGCGAATACAGCACCTACCTGCTGGCACAATAACTTCAAAACAGCAGATTGCCAAACTCCATGACTTTGCCAACTATATCACTCTCACCTACAGCACCTGGTGGATAACCTGTAATTCTGCCGCAAATGCCTCTTGGAATGATCTACAAATACTTCATTCTTTTACAGCGTACACAAGACTATCGATCTCGTTATATCCGAGAATGCAATCAAAACCACTGCACTGGAGAGTGGCTTTGAAACCCACTACTGGTATCTTACAGAAAAAATGGTGCTATTGGCCCTTTGAAGCAACGAAGTTCCACCAGAAGTCATCATTAAGGTACTTGGCCACCTTGGAAAGCTAAAAAATACAACATTTTCAATAATTTTTTTTTCTAGTCCGGTATAAGATACTACTATGATTTTTTTTTTTTTTTTTTTTTTTTTTTTTTTTTGAACTTTAGAACTTATAGAATACAAAAAAAAAAAACTTGATTTTTTTTTCCAATTTCATTTTTTAACAACTATCCAGGAGGAGCCAAAGTCGAGGCCTCAAAAAAATGGTGTCCCACGGCGGACAGTTAATCTCAGGATTGGTGAATCTAAATCAAACAAAAAAAACGGAATCTTCAAAAGAAAGATTCCTTATGTGACAATTTACCACAAATTGCCAAAAATAAAAGAATAGCGGATGTTTGAAGAAAAGGTTGCAAAAACGCCCCTATTTTTCACTATTCTTTGCTAAAAAAACTATGTTATAATTAATTTTGTCGGCAAAATGTGGTAAATTGGCACACAAAACATCTCAACGAACAAAACAGGACCAAAATCATGGAAATCGACTGAGTAGTTTCGGAGATTAAGTGTCCGCCATTTGAAAATAAAATAGTTTCGAGAAAATCGCGTTTAAAGTTTTTACTCGCTAGTATGGAGTGCTGGAAGCGCACACACACTTTCACTAGATTCGTTATGTTTGGATTCAAATTTTAAAAAAAAAATTGAGGGGGGGGGGGATTTTTAAAAGTATAAGGATTGAAAAAATTCAAAAAAAAAAATCAATTTTTGTAATTTATAAGGTGGTCAAGTACTTTTATGTAATGTTAGCTATAAAACCAAATTCCACTGATATTGCTTTTGGAAAACGCAAATACAACTCTTTTGATTCAGTTGGCGCAGATTCTTGATTCTTATTTCATCAACATTCTCAAAGTTGCAAGCATTGCATGTTATTATTATTAATGACATTGCAGAACGAGGGGTCATGCAAAGTACTGTTGACTGTTTTTCAGATTATCTGGCGCCGTCAGCAACACGAGGGCTATAATGCGCCGAAACATTCGTCAACATACATTTACAAACACCAACATACATTTACAAGCCAACATACATTTACAAACACCCATGCCTTACACGGGACTCGAACTCGCAACCTCGCAGTTTAGAAGCTAGCACGCTAACCACTATACCGTTTGATCGGCCATGCAAAGTACTAATTTCTTTCAGAAAACACTACCAATATATTCTGCTGGTCGTCGAGCAAAAGCGATAAAAAGGGTTGGGTTGGCGAGCGAAAGGTTGGCGGGATTTGCGAGAAACTTGCAAATCTGATTTCCGCTGCTGCATTTCAAGTCAAGATATTTGAGATCTCTTTACGTCACGTTCAATGCCAACAAAATAAGTCATTTTCTCGCCACCCTCTAACAAGGTAATTTTGATTGCAAATTTTTTTTTTAAAAAAGCGCATTGAGCAGAAATTTTTATGTTTATGGCCTTTTCGGAACATTTAGAATTGAATAAAAAAATAAATAAAAAAATGCGGGAATTGTCCATTGTCTGGTGTCACCAATAAAGCGTTGTTAGATTTCTGCGGGCATCGATCGTGAGACCTTTGATTTCCCAGCTTGATACTCTGTCCCCTAAACAAAAGAGATCTCTAGTGCACAGAAGCTTTATCTGTTATTTGACGTCGCCACAAGCACACCAATTTTCATAAATATAATGATTACGTGACCACCCTGTGCAAAAGCAGTATTTTTCCCAAACTCGGTACAAGGCGTGTTCGTACATTTCTGGTCAATAAACTTTAAACTGCTCTGCAATGAGTAATTTTTTATTGCTTTCGGTATTATAGGTTTACTCCAGAGGAAAGAGCCAAACGTGATCCTTATGCATACTTACCTTTTGGTGCTGGACCTAGGAACTGCGTTGCCATGAGGTTCGCCCTCATGGAAGTCAAGGTGTGCATAGCCAATGTGATTTCGAACTTCAACATCAAGAAAGGCCCAGAAACAATGTGCCATGAGGTTCGCCCTCATGGAAGTCAAGGTGTGCATAGCCAATGTGATTTCGAACTTCAACATCAAGAAAGGCCCAGAAACAAAGGTAAATCAAACACTATTTTCTATTATTAGACGTGTGATACATTTAATATCGGTTAAAATATTAAAAGAAATATCAATAATAAGCAGTTGATCTAAGTACTTTTTTCTTTTAGTAATATTATATACTTTTATATTTTCTAAGGAAAGCAAAGAAAATATAGTGTGTATAAAAGTACAGGTTCCTAACTACCTTGTTATTAATTACCATTTTTATAAAGGCAATGGACAATTCCCGAATTTTTTAAAAACGAGTGAAATTAGTTTATATGCATGATGAATTTCTTTCTGATTCCAAATATTTTAACATAAGTTCTTTTAAAAAATTAGTTATTTAAATATTAAGAAAAGAAAATGCCTCAAATCCGAGCCAAAACCAGTCCGATCAAAACACACAATATCTGTGATATAAAGGGTTCCTACTGTTTCTGTGGTTATCGTGAGATTTCTGCCAAATAGTTGGCGATGAAATAGTTGGCGTTGGTAGACCATTGCCATATCACGTACAGGTAGGCGCGATTTGCGAGAAACTTGCAAAACTGGTGTCCGCTGCCGCATTTCAAGCCAAGATGTTTGGGATATCTTTACGACACATTCAATGAATCGTTTTCTCGCTAACGTTTAGCAAGGAAATTTTGATTGCACATTAAAATAAAAGAAAAAGCGCATTGAGGTGTCTAATTTGAAGATGAAAACAAATGTAAAATATTTAGCTTCGATGAATATGTAATTGTATGGAGAAGAAAAAATGGTGAACTTACTCTCAAAGACATTGATGGAACAGTAAAGAATAGCGATGAAAGTGTTTTGGTGTATGGGAGCTTGTTAACATCAGGATACGGTAATTTGGTGTTTATTGATGGAATAATGAATCATGAACTCTATTGGAATATTTTGAACGATAAATTAAATGTGTCAGCCCTAAATATGGATATTACAAATAGCTTCATTTTGTATACCTCCATTTCCTTTATAACTTCCAGTAAAAACCCCACCTCGGATGACAGATTTGAAAGTCAAAGTGAGAAGACATAACATTAAAATAAAAAGCCAAAGAAAAGCTTTAATGATCGAAGAATGGAGGAACATTGATGCAGAAATTACAATAACAAAAAATAGATAAATTTATATCTAGACGCTTGCTTGAAAGTTATTGCGAATTCTAAAAGATATCATATTTAAGTACTAATTTATCGAAATATAAAAATAAATACTAAACATTTTTAATATACGAAGACTTTTGGAGATACTTTATGTGTTCCATTTAAGTTACTGATTTTTCTAAAAAAAAAAGTTTTACTATGCATTAAAAATATTTTATGTAGAAATTAAAGATATTGAAAAAATTCCTATTATGAAATACTAATTTTTGTGAAGGATAATAAAATATATGATTAAAATTGGTAAGTATGCTAACACTTTAAGAAGCCACTGTATATACAGTTTCTGAGTTGCATAATTACAAATTTTTCTCACTTTTTTTTCATGCGTTAAAATGATGCCAAAAGTTTTTGCTTAAAGAATCTATATATATAATTCTCTTGCGTAACGTCCAAATTTGGCTGTATTTCTGTGAGCAGAATGGCAACGATTTCAATCACCAATCTTCTAAATGCACTTTATGCACGAATTTCCAGCCAATCACAATATATCTTTTGAAATTTGACTAATACATCTGGCAACAGCAACAACTTGGATTCGCTATATTTTGTTTTTCTTATTACAATCTACAGATATAAATTATTGCCTCTTTAAAACGTATTGATTTAATAGTTACGATGATGCAAGAATAAATAGATCCAAGATATGTACATTTCTTTTAGATTAGAATTCCGGATAAATCAGACTTTTCGGAAAAGTTATCTGCTGGAACATGTTCCGGAGGTCACCGGGTTGCATTCAGCGTTAAATTTTTTAAAAAATCGCTAAGAGGCGTTGTGCAGCAAATCTGAACCTATACTCATCTTTAATAAGTGCAAATTCAGCTATTACGAATTAAAAACTATCAAAATAACGAATAAAACCACCCACTCAACTTCAAAATCTCATATGAAAATTAAAAAAAAAAAAACTATTGGCGAAATATGGCTAATTTTTTCGCCAAATTTGATTTTCAAAAAATTCCGGTTGATTAAATGCTGGATAATTGACCTTTCACTGTTTTATTTTATTTTCTAAGTATCGCAAAAAAAGATTAAGTGAACATATGATTGCTTCGTTAAGAAATTTCGATAAGCAACTTTAATTATTTTGGCGCTTCATACAAAACCAGCCCGTAAATTTTAATTGTTCAGTGAAATAACCGATCTTTTTTAAAATATCTACAAAACTGTTTATTTTTGTTGTTTTCCAAGAACTTTCTACTACGTTGCCACACTGTCGCTGCTTAACGCGTCTCGACAGCAACAGAATAATGACGAGGCAAGTATTCTGACTCTTCATAAATAATAAAAGGTTCAGTTTCATGGCATTATGCAGCTGAAATAGCTTTTTGCTAGGGCATATTTTAAATGCTTCTTTTTCAGGCGAGCAAAGCGAGCCAAGGGGATTGCATAGCAATCCAGGGGGTTGGCGAGCGTCAGCGAGCAGGGGGCGGAGCCCCCTAGTTATAATAAGTTTCTTCAACTCAAATTTTGTTCTTAATACCTTCCGTTTCTACTTAAGAAAGGAACTCAAGATCATTTATATGAAAGATATATATTTTTTAAAAATGGAAGACAAGCAATTCGGCGAAAATTCTTAATGCAACTGAGCATCTCAATTTTTCTTTGTTTTGCAGGTTCCCCTCGAGTTCAACATGGGAAACCAAGGACTCTTGCAGCCGAAAGAAATCCTACTAAATCTAGAAATGAGGAAGGATTCTCCCTTGGTGCAATAGAGCCTCACCCAGAACTTAATTCCTCAAAGAGCATAGACGAGTTGATATTCAAATAAAACCTGAACTAGTCTAGTCTTTGATATCACATTACTCATAATTTGTAAAAATCCATTCAATGCAAGTATGACTTCTTGGTGAAATGTTGTTTTTAATGAAATTATTTGAACAATTGATTTTCAGAACTTGTGAGCTACTTAAGAACGGGTATTTTTAAATATATATTTTTACAGAAAGGTTAGTGTTTAATTATATCTAATATTATAATTGTTCTTTCGTTTTGTGAATGTGTAAACTTTTCGGAGAAAATAAACTGTGAAATATTCGACTTTCAATTCATTTCGAAAATTATAGTTATTTATGCTATGGAAGTACAATCCTAATAAAGTACATATAAAATAAGTTTTTAACAATAATATTTAGGGTGGATGCGCGTAGTTTAGAGAATTATCGTAATATCTCTATGAAAAATTACATTTCTGTTGTTTATTCGACAATGACAGTCCAAAACGTGAATTACGTGTTTTGTAGGTCTCTAACAATATTTTAAGTAGAGGAAAATTAAGAAATGTGCACTGTTTAAAAAATTCCTACCACTTTGATATACAAAAAAAAGATTGTTGAGTAATGCGTCGCCTACTTCAAAATGTGATCCTTTGTGCATACTATGTGCACTTTATTAACAAACTAGGATGTTCCGCTCCATACTCGTTGACGCTCTCCAACCCACAGGAAATGCTGTCAACTCCTAAGTGGCAGCTACTAGTTCTAAGCTCGCTTTGCTCACTTACCAGTGAACACACAACAATTAAAATCTACTAAGTATTCTAGCCCAAAAACTATATACAAAGCGTTATGAAATCTTTCCAAACTTGCATGTATCGATTCGGCGTTCTAAAATCATGAATAGCATTCATTATAAGTCACACTCTAAATGCAAATTTAAGCGCTGGTGTGCTATTCCACCTTGTCGCCCTTTGACACAGCCCGATAATATCGCTTAGTGGCAGCCTTTGTTAGGAGGAATGTTAATTGATCGCATGGATCATAATTTCATGTGTTTGATATTCATCTATTGCCAGAAACGATTCCGGCAGCAACTGAAATTCCGGTGAACCATGCTGGTGGTGTTAATTTCCCCTCAACAGTGATTATTTTGGAGGATAATTGATTTTAAGTAATCGATTTAGGATAAACGATTATTTATTAACAAGTAAAAAACCTTTGATAAGGATAAATAACTGCTTTATATTCATAATGTGATGCCATCATTTGCCCCTGAATAAAATTCACTACCATACGTTATTATCCTCCAAATCACAAAACCAGAAAAACATCGAACAAATTTCCTAACTTCAATAAAAAAAGACATTTAAATGGCTATTCAATCCAATGTCACATTGAAAACAATAAATAATGGAAGTTGTAAACGTTAGTCGATTGAGGTTAATGTGGTGTAGCTAGGTGCAATTATTGTACTTATTTTAGTGTATATTGCATACAGTTTTTCCGATGTTATTAATGTGAACCTTTCCCTCTAAATTTCGTATTTAAATGTAATCACCTTAGAAATTGTGTTCATGTGACTATTTGGCTTCAATAAACTAGTTTGCTAAATGTACATGCATTTTTATAGTTTTGAAGTATCGGAAGTCCCGTTCACCGCAATATGCCACACCTTTTACAGGAAGCAACTCAGCAGCATTTTAAACCTTCGAGTATGCGCACTATAATATACCTTGAAATCTCAATATTATTTTTTTCAGATAACAGTTAGCCACTTCAGTAAGTCTCCTAAGTGTCAAGTCTCCAATTCTATTAATTGTCGACATTCGATACCACCCATTGGCATATTATGAGATTTCGCTCACTGTAATCAATATTCTAAAGCATTTCTAGTTAAGCAAGAACCATAAAATTTGGTATACTTGTAATGTTCAATATATACCTGGAAACCAATGATACAAAATTTACATTTCGTTTAAATGACAAAATAAAAATATTTCTTTTCGTATTTTTAATGATAATGCAGTTTGTAATTTTTTTTTTTTTTTTTTTTTTTTTTTTTTTTTTAACTTTGGAGTTTTTTACCATTATTAACACCATTAACAAAATAACAAATTATCTCTAAATTTGAATGGTATCAACTACTACAATGGTGCTGAACACCGATTCCTGTTACATGACTTCCTTAAAGGTTCTCGTCGGAAGAGAGATGCCCCGAAAATAAACGTTGACTCCACAAGCTACTCAAGCATTTGAAAAATGTAAACAAGCACTAGCTGACACTACACTGCTTGCTCCTCCAGCACCGTCAGCTCCACTTGCTCTACATGTTGATGCATCTGATTTTCTCATTGGGGAAACTCTTCATCAAGTCTTGGATTCTAAGTTGCAACCTCTGGGTTTCTTTTCACGAAAACTGAACACAGCAGAAGCCAAGTACAGTGCATACGACGGAGAGTTGCTGGCAGAATTTGCTACAGTCAAGCACTTTCGACACATGTTGGAAGGTCGTGAATTAACTATTTACCCTGACCACAAGCCATTGATATTTGCCTTCCATCAGAAAAGTGACAAGAGTTCCTCTCGTCAAGCTCGTCAGCCGGATTTCTTGTTACAATTCACTACAAACATAAAACATGTCCCTGGAATTCAGAACATTCCTGCTGGTTTTATGTCCGGAATTTCGGCTATCAGTATGCCTGGCTCTATTGATTTCTGTGCTATTGCTGAAGCACAAAAATCAGACACAGAGTTGGTCACCCTACTAACATCTTCAGTTGAAGAAAGTGACAATGCTTGGCTGTGATTTTGATATAATGTGTGATCTTTCAACTGGTACTGCACGTCCCTACATCCCAAGAGAGTACCGACAAACTGTATTTTCTGCATTACCTAATTTGGCTCACCCAGGTATACGTCGTACCAAACACTTGATGAAGAGTTGCTGTGTGTGGCTATCAATTTTATGACGATTCTACAAAGAGGGCAAAACGTTGTGTAGCTTGTCAGAAATCCAAGATCCACCGTCACACAAAATCCCCACTGTCTACATTTAAGGAACCTTCAGAACTCTTTGACCATATCCATCTGGACTTGATTGGCACACTTCCTCCTTCCCATGTCTATACTTATTGCTTGACCATGATTGAGTGGTTCAGCAAATAGCCTGAAGCCCAGCCTCTCAGGGACATCACTGCTGAAACAGTTGCTGAAGCTTTTTACAAGATTGAAGGCATTCGTTTTTCAGATTTTTACTCCATTAAAGCATTTTTACGAGAATTTTGGAGGTGGGGATGTTTAGAAAACCTTAAGAGGCATTAGAACCGCGATTTTATCAAAATCGTTAGAGCCGTTTTTAAGCAATCATTGAAAAACATGATTTTTTCAATGGCAGCTACCTTATGCGCAGGCGCGATTTTGATGAAAACATTAATGGTAGGTCCTACCATTAAAAGGCATCACCAACTAAGGGACATCACCAACCTGCTCACAAAATTTGAACATCGTAGTTCAATTTGTTCAGGAGTATGCTGACCACGTACACATAGACAGAAATTTTTTCTATATCACTTTTTTGAGATCAGGATGTTCCAAAACGTGGAGAAATGAAAAAAACTTGTTTGATTGAATCCTATACTTTCATTACCCTATATATTACATATGGGTAATTGAAAGTAAAAATCGTTTAAGCACCTGATTTTCTAGTTATCTGTATACATTAATACGCAAGTCGTTTTTTAGTGGTAGTCACTAATCCTAAACTACTCTAGTAATTTTTACGATTAAGGTGTCATTTGAAAGATATTACTGTAGATTTTCCAAAACTTCCAAAACTAGAAAAAATAATGTATTAATTAGTTTAGTTAGTTACGGCAATGATTTTTGATAATCTGAGTGGTAACAGTTTTACATTTGTGGTATTTTTGTAAATCGCATTTTTTGATGAATTAATAACTCATTTATTTTAAATCGAATTATTTCAAGTTTTATTTTTAAAAATAATTGTTGTTCTGTTTGGAATATTGATTGTTATTTGGTTTACATTCGAAACCAGGGTTTTCCGATAATTCATTGAATTGCAATTTCTGTTACTTTCCTCGTCCTCATGTTATGAGGAAATTTTATTTGGATTTTAAAGGTTTGTGAAGAAACGATTATTGGCTTTGTTCATGAATACAGCAGTACATTTTAGTAATTTTGTTTGGAGCTGAATAGAACTATACTAAACTTCAACTTAACTAGACATCACTTAGACGATATATCGCCACAGTGCTCATAGGTATTTAATCCATTTTGGCGGAGTGAAGACATAATTCTCGCCAAACCTTATAGCCTTTTGTTCTCTACAGGGTTGAGGTTTGGCGAACATTATGCTTTCACGCCTCCAAAATGGATTAAATACCTGTGAGCACTGTGGCGATCTACCGTCTAAGTGATGTCTAGTTAAGTTGAAGTTTATTATAGTTTTAAAATGTTTCGTTTTCATACTTTTAAAACTTGCAAGAAAACTTTCTAAAATTGGAAGGGTTAAGCAAACATTTTTTTTTTTTTTTTTTTTTTTTTTTTTTTTGTACTTATTTATTATACAGTCGACCGTTGACAAACTTTTGTAGGCGGCCAACTACGAAAACTATATAATTAGCCAACTCCTCTTTATTCTTTTAATTATTATGTTGTTACGAATTTCTGTATATTTGTAATTATTTCGTAGTATTAATTATGTAAAAATTAAAATTTATGTACATTTCGCATAAGGCAGTGCAAGAGTTTGTCTTCGCTTTCCTGCAATACGTCTCTTAATGCTTGAAAACGAGTTCTACCAACACCTCCTATATAAGAAAGCCTCTGCACGGGTTACCACTTTTAAATATGACGTCATTAAAATAATCAAACTTGAAAACTACGAACTTCTTTCATACGGGGTGCCATTTTGAAGAAGATATCTTTCTGATTTGGCGATATGGTTTGGCGATGTTTTACGTTCTTGTGATTCGTGAAGATATAATTTGGCGACATCTTGCGTGCTTGTGATTCGTCAAGATCTATTTCGGCGCATAACTCTGGCGTACGATGGACGATAGCAAAAATCAACATCGCCATTTTGTTTACCGAATACATTAAGTCTGCTGCATTTTCTGTTTCAAACACGCATAGTTTGCTGTATTTTCTGTTCCGAAAACGTAAAGACTACTGCATTAAGAGCGCTATAAATTATATTAAATGCCATTTCAATGCTCTATGGTAAAATGCAAAGGAAACTTTAAAAATGGGCCAAAAGTTCCGGTATTTATATTTCCCTCAGATAATTAACTTAAAAGAAGATGGATAACTGCTGTTTCGAGAAAAGTTTTCGTAGTTACTTCTAGTTCAAGGGTAAGCGGAGAGATGGAGTGGTTCCCACTAATTTTTAAAGCTATCTTAGCTACATGTCTAAATAAACAGTATCAAGACCCAAGTCCTGCAGAAAAGATGGTAATAGCGAATGAACAAAATATCAGCAAAGCTATCCAACGGACTTTAAAGGATTGAAATGCGCCATTTACTGATTTAAAAGAATGTGGTCAATTTAAAAAAGTCGACATATCTTGTTTTAAAGAAATTACACTTTCCGAAGATTTTATTGCTATTACTAATTTACAGTGCCGGTTATTGTGACCATTCCATTGTGAAATTCAGCAAATGTTCTAGCTCTAAAAATATTTTGACACTTGAAAACATCGATGATGCTTTTGATTTTCTTGACAATGATAAGAATAGTTAAATTTTGAACCTGGATAAAGATGATTTATGCTATCCAAAACTTAAGGTTTTAAATGTTATTTTGTATTTATATGTTGTAATTCAAAAGTTCGTTTTTGTAATATAAGAGAAGTTGTTTTAGAATTTTTGAAGGTCAGAGATTACTTTCAACAAGTTTAACTTTAGATATTATTAATGGTAAAGAAATATATAACATTCCGCATGAATGTAAAGAACATAATATTAAATTTATTGTAGAAAGTATTCTAAGGGATGCTGCAAATATATATCGAAATAGTTACTGTAGACAACAAAATGACAATTAGATTTGGTGTTTTATTTCGGAATAAAATTCAAAATAATAGTTGAACATAAGTATTAAATTTTTTTTAATTATCTCTGTCAGTAAAAAAGAAATGTTTTCTAAATGCTCTCCTATTCAATTAAATATCAAAACTAAGAAAAGGATAAGTACAGGAAAGCTACCTACCACATGGAAGAAGTCAATAATCATTCTGATTCTTAAACCAAACATGGATGCTACAAGCTGCAAGAACTATCGGCCTATCTCACTTACCAGCTCCCTACGTAAGCTTATGGAAAGGATTATCCACACAAGAATTATGACTTGGCTTATTGAGAACAAAGTGCTCCATTTCTACCAAACGGCATACCAAGCTCAGCACAGTACAGTCGACCAACTTTTCTACCTGGTTCAGTCTATCATCGACGGCCTTCAGGAAAAGCCACATAAAAAGACAACTGCTGTCTTTCTGGATCTCTCTGCTGCCTTCGACCGTGTTTGGAGACAGAAACTCATTGAGATCATTCACCGTGCTGGCATAACTGGAAATTCTCTGCTCTGGATTAACGACTTCCTCAGAGATAGAAAGTTCGTCGTGAAGGCCAATGGAAACTACTCAAAGACGCACCGCACTTGGGCAGGAGTCCCCCAGGGCTCAGTCCTCAGTCCATTGCTGTTTCTCCTCTACATGAATACCATCCATGTATACATTAATGGAGAGGCTAAGATAGCCTGCTATGCAGATGACATTGCCATCTGGAATACAAATTCTGATTTGTCTGCCTCGGAAGCTATCCTAAATACCAACCTGACTAAAGTTGAAACTTGGGCCACTAACCTCAAGCACTTGATTAACCCAGAAAAATCTAATCTCTGCGTCTTCACCACTGACAGAAAAAACAGGGAATCATTCCGCCCGAGCATCGAAATTTTCAACTCAACCATCAATCAAATTTCTAACCCCAAATATCTTGGTCTCACGTTGGACACCGAGCTAAGGTTCACCAAGCATATTGAAACCATCTCACTCAGAGCATTAAAAAAGCTCAATATTCTCAGAAAATTATGTAGCTCAACATGGGGTTCTAAACCGAAGACTCTCCTCAACACTTACACTACACTTATTAGACCAGTTCTTGAATATGCAGCACCAATATGGGCTCCAGCATCCTCCTCATCAAAAGAAAAAATTGATACTGTCCAATACAGAGCTTCAAAAATCATCATTGGTGCAGTCTCTTAAACTAACAACCTGACTGCTGAGATTGAATGCGATCTCACACCACTTGAAAGTAGGCGAAAACTGGCCACTGTTAAATTTACCAATAAGATCAGGTGCAGCAGCGTGGAACACATCTCAAATGTTACTTTTCGCGCCTGGAACAACAGGGAACGGTTAAAGAGATCCTCCACGCTCCAATACGACAAAGATATCAGAAATAACATCAGTCTGAATCACTCATGCCTTGACATTATTGAAGAACCATTTTTTGCTGTCAAACCACCTTCTACTGTTAAGATCAATTTAGACCTGCTGGAACCGTGTTCGAAAAAAGAACCACAAGCAACCATTAAGAGAAAGGGTATGGAAACTATAGCGAAGCTCTCTAAACCTGACCTTGCCACTGCTTACACTGACGGCTCCTCCAACTCAGAATGCGACAGAGGAGGTTCTGGCATCTTCCTTCTCCTTCCAGATCAAACATCCCTTAAACATCGGGTCGCAGCCGGAAAAATCGCTTCCAACTTCACTAGTGAACTGATCGCCATTAAATCAGCTCTAGCCCTTTACCTCTCACAGTCAGTTCCCTCGAATGGCATCATCATTTTCTCAGACTGTAAGTCTGCTCTGGAGGCCATTAAAGGAGGTAAATCAAGACTCGTCCACGAAATCAACGCGCTTCTGTCCACCTTAGTTGCCAGGGAGAAAACCTGCACCATCCAATGGGTCCCCGCTCATGTCAACATCGAGGGGAATAATGAACAAGCGGACTCCCTTGCTAAGGAGGCTAGGAACATGGGTCCCCCTCCCATGCAAACCACTTGCTTCGATGCAAATGCCGTTGCAAAACATCACCTCTGCGGCGGACTTCGGAAGAAATGGTGCCTTCCGGAGCTTAATCTTGACCTCGAAATCACCACTACCATCAGCAGATTGCGGACGGGGCACATGAGAGGTATGAAGATCATGCCTGACGGCTCCAGAACTTATGCAGAATACAGGCACTGCCCAGGAGTTCAGCTGGATCCGAGGCATCTCTTCAGTTGCATCTCTGTTGCCTCGACCCTCTTCAACATCGATCTCAACTGCTGCCATGACACCCTTTATACCGATAAAGTAGGAGATGTGGCCAGGACTGTGCTCAATGCCTTTGGTCCCATTTGACTTGTCCTATCACCTTTTTTTCTGCACTTGTCACACGACAACAACAACAACAAGAAAAGGATAATTCCTATACTACCAATGCTAAGGACGATTGACTACTCTATGTGACGTCCCTCAGTCAGTGCGAAGGCTTTCTTATATAGGAGGTGTTGGTTCTACTGGGATCATGCTGGAAAACGTGTTTTACAAGGAGAAGGCCATTTGACATTATGGTTAATGGCAATATCGCCAAGTTGGTGAAATAGAGCCAAGTTGGCGACGATATTAGCGACTAATTTTGGTTGGCGACCATTTGGCGACATTTTCAGTTGCCATGTTCCTGTATAGGGCTTTTTGACTGTGATCTGGAAAATTCTCCAAATTTCTATCTCTAGAAGGTTCGTGAAGGAAGCTTTCCTATATAAGGCCAGCCAAGAGAGCGGGGGAGCTGAGTTGAGGTACTGAGTTGGTTGTCTCTGTGAGCATTCAAAGTAGTTCCAAAAGCGAACTGTATTGCATTGTCTTTTGTGGCGATTTTAGCAGTTGGCTATCAAGTTTTTAACTGCTGTTTGTGCTCTATTGTTGTGTAAAGAGCTGTATTGAGTCTACAAGAACGAGAAGGTCTTGAGTTGTAAAAGAATCTGCGAAGAGTTATATCGGAATAAATTTCTGCAAGTTTTGATCTGCTTTGGCTTCAAGTCTTTCGAACCCATCCACGCAACAATATGTTTTAAGGAAGTCTCAACAACATCCAAATAGCGGAGAAATACACGACATTTTTCTAAATTTACCGAACCGCAGTCCATGACGTACTTATGCATTCAATATGAATGATGATGATATAAAGTTATTTTAAATGAATAGCTTATTCAGATATGCAAAAAAAGTTGGCAAAGGAGAAAAAAGTAACAATCGACGATCATTAAGTAGGCAATAAAATATCGCCAATAGTCAATTTTACAACGCCAAGTACACTTTTTTTATTATTTCTTGATTTTAGAAGCATTGCGGCGTGTGGTGAGTTTTTCCACTATTTATATATGCTAAGAGCTACTAGTATTCTAAGTTTTAAAATTCTATCCCCAATAGAAATGTATTAGAATTGAGATTCAAATTTTTCGAACTTTGCCCACTTTACGGAATTCGAAGGAGAAAATCTCGATTTTTATATTTTTTCCTTTGTATACATGTTAAACCTTATAAGCATACCAAATTTCATAGTTCTAGCTCTGCGAGAAGTACCTTAGTAGTTTGATGATCAGTGAATGAGTTTTGGGTGGATTTCAAAATACGTCGTTTTCGAATTTTATTATCTCGATAACCAATATAATTAGACTTGAAACTTAGGGGTCTTACTAAAGTGGTTAACAGCTACCCGTAAAAAAAATTCAGCTCTCAGACATACTGTAATACACAGATATAAGAGGTCAAAATACTACTGAGTAACTTCCGGGAAAAGATGGCTGGCAGTGAGCATGGCGAGTGCATTGTCATGCACCTAGATGGGAACATAACTTATATTTTAACTATGGATGTGGAACATCGCACAACTTTCAATTACATTATGTTGCTGATGTGGATTTGCGTCATTAATCGTTTTTATATTTTCATTATTCCCTTAGAAAAAGTTATCAGTTTGTCGATATTTTTTGTGGTACTTCTTTTATGCGTCTTAAAAAAGAGAGAGAAAAAAAAAACTTCGCCAAAATGATGTTTTTGGCGTTATACTTTTCGATAATTCTTTTATGATCCTTTTTTATAAGTGAAACTAGGAAAAGGAAAAAAAACGATCGTAGATGAGCTATGTTCAAGGAAAGAGAATTCCGAGTTGAAGGCATTCGTTTTTCAACTTTTTACGCCATTAAAGCAAAATTAAGGGAATTTCGGAGGTGGAGATGTTTAGAACACCTTAAGAGGCATTAGCACAACGATTTTGAACAAAATCGTAAGAGCCGTTTTTTAGCAATTACTGAAAAACATGATTTTTTTCAATGGCAGCTACCCTATGCGCATGCGCGATTTTGATTAAACCTTAATGGTAGGTCCTTGGGCCATCACTAACCCTCTCACCAAATTTGAACATCATAGGTCATTTTGTTCGGGAGTTATGCTGACCACGTACATACATACACATAGGCAGAAATTTTTTCTACATCACTTATTAGAAAACAGGATGTTCCAAAACGTGGATAAATGCAAAAAAAAAAAAATCGATTTTTTTTTTTTTTTTTTTTTTTTTTTTTTTTTTGCAACCTCTGAACGAGAGCTGTTATCAGAGGTTGGCCTTTTTTGATATCACTGTGTTTGAAGCTGAAAAGTTTTGTCATGTTTATGATTTTTTTTTATTGCAAGAAAGTTTTTTGTGTTTTTGAGGTTAACGCTTTTTCTACTTTTTTTTTTTTTTTTTTTTTTTTTTTTTGTCAATTTATTCTAAAAACAGTAACAAATTTGATTCTGTTAAAGAACTTAGAAAATGTCAAGTATAAATCTCATATCAATCTAGCTACTATATATTTCAGTTACTGTAAATGCTTAAGAAATGCTTCTTCAGCTTTTAATATAAGCCAAATTACAGATTCACGGCGGTGCACCTTAACAAGTTCACACAGCCAAAACAGACAACATGGCCAAACACCTAATGTGCTTTATCATCCTTGTCCTTTTAATACTTATAGAAATATGATTATTGTCAACAGGGTAAGACGTACATTTCTAACCACTTTGCATTGTACCAAATTCGAATTTTTCTACTTTAATAAATATAAAATATTAAGAAACGAAAAAAAGACATTTTAATAAAAACCTTTACGCAAAATCTTTGGTCAACAATAAGAAAAGTATACTTCCAAGTAAAATAAAAACAATAGACACATTAATAGTACTTAATATTAAAAGGTATAACATTTCAGACATGTGGGTAAATTTTAAAGTTATTATGAAACAGCCAATCGTGAAGCCTATGCTGCAATAACTGTGACTTCGCATTTCTTCAGGAATGCTCTATCAGTTACAGATAAAAATATAAAACTTATGTGTCAAAATTAAAACGATATTCCAGGCAAGATAATGTCGTGAAAACTCATTCCTTTTTTGGATCCTTTACATCGGAGGAAAATCATAATATTTGGATTATCTCGATTAACTTTTATTTTATTATTGAAGTAAGCATATATAATCCAAACATTAAACTTTTATTCGAAAATAATAAATAAATCTACATATTTATAATAAACTCATAATCATTTGAATTGTTTTTAGATATTGGATTTTGATAAGGATGATAATTCATTCCTCAGTATTCCGGTACACTGAGTGATGAATTTGCATCTAAGGAATGAATTAAAAACGAAATTTTTACGTTTAAAAATTGTTACATTAGCTAAATACCCGTGAAATTTTAACATGTGCACTATTTTAGCTAGCTGTAAGGCCTCGCGTTGCGGAAATCTGTCATTCGTGTATAGGATCCAGTCTTTGGCGCTTCTCTCGCAGGAAGGTTCACCGATGGGCAAAATCGAGCTCGCTTCATTCGCTGAAAAGTTCATGGACATATAAACACAGGCTTATTTCACTAGTCAAAAGGTTCATTTCTATGCAAGCGTAGGCTCTATTTACTCCCTGAAAGGTTCATTGCTGTGTAAGCATAAGCTCGCTTCACTCACTAAAATCTAATTACTACGTAAAGACGTAAAGACTTAATATTGGAAGCCTCCCCCTTGTCAAGAAAAAAAATTCCCCTATCATACAATAATACAACACCCCTTTAAGATTATTTTAACACGTGTTAGTGGAAAGCAAAATTAGAAGGCCAAAACTACCTATGTTGAAACTTTCAGAGCTCTAGGCCAATTAGAAGTAGCTTTTTGTGAAAATTAAAATTACAAAATTAATTGAAAAACAAATTAAAATTGTAACAATCTTTTTGTCAAAAGTCCAATTAGATGGCCAAAACTACTTGTGTTGAAAATCTCAGAAATGCAGCCCAATTACAAATCGTTTTGTAAAATATTTGTTAATTAATTTAAAAAAAAAAAAAAATTAAAATTTAAATTCGGTTTTTCAAAAATCCATTTAGAAGGCCACAACTATTTATGTTGAAAATTTCAAAGCTGTAGTCCTATTTGAAATCATTTTGTAATATATATATTAATTAATTAAAAAAAAATTAATAACGAACTGAACAAAAATTTAAAATTCTGTTTTTCTAAAGTCCGATTAGAAGGTCAAAACTACTTATGTTTAAAATTTCAGAGCTGTAGTCCTATTAGTAGTCGTTTTGTAACATATTTATTAATTAATTAAAAAAATTAATTAAAAAAGAACAAATTAAAATTTTGACATGCTGTTTGTGATGCATAAAATTAGAACGCCAAAACTACTTATGCTGAAAATTTCAGAGCTCTATTCCAATTTTAAGTAGGTTTCTATAGATCCCCAGATAGACAGACAGACACACAGCTTGTTTTATTATTATAGATAACAAAAATCTAGATACTGGACTAGAAATATAGAATTGTCATTAGTTTTTCAAAATGACATACACAATAAATAATTTCGATCAGTTAAAAGTGGATCATAGGTAAATGCCCGTCGGCAGAAATTAGACCCTAGATACATAACGGTTTCTATGTCGGACGTTTTCCATGGATGAAGACAATATGTGCTTTAATTAATTTGGAAAAGAATTTTTTTTCCTGACAAATTTTATGAACAACATAACTTTTAATTTGAAATTCCATTAGCCTATCACAACTCGTATTTCACTTCTTTCCATCAGTCGTTTTTCAGAAAATGCCTTTATTATTAGCGTACTTTGACCTAGAGGTACCGTATCGGGTTTTTCCGTTTAACAATCAGGTGAAACCATTTAATCTATTCTATAAAGATTCATATCAAGTTCGCCAAGCTCCATCCTGGATAATTAATATCTGAAAAAAAAAATTACTTGGCCTGTATTCTCAGGCCAAGTAAATTCTCAGGCCTCCAATTGTTTTTGTTTCAGAGTTCAGGAAAATATAAATTTCATGCTTACTACCCTTTATTTTATATCAAATATCTACAGGAGATAATGTCAATAATAAATGGAATTCTATTCAGTGCTACAATAACTCGTTTATTATCTGACAACAGACAGATAACCAACTATAGAAACGCAATCGCTCATGGATAAAACAATGTCTGATATCATCAAAACAATATAATTTTAACGATAATGAAACCTTTATTTATATGAAAATTTCATGTATAAGTTCTCTTTGTGCTTTGGCACTGTGAAGAATATTTGTATCAAAGTAACATTTAGTGTCGAACGAGATTTCTAAATATGTTCGGATTAGAACTTATAGCTGGTCCGCTAACGACCACGTTCATCATTGGAATCACAACAATACTTTTACTGTACTGGTGAGAACATTTTTACTCGATTTTTTTTTTAATTGACACTAAGATTTTTTAATATATTGTTGTCAATATTCTGGTTTAATTAAAAATGTCATATTGGTTAAATGAGAAGTATAGCTATTAGCTTTGACAGCACTATCTATATATTTAATAGGCAAGACGTATTTTTGACACAGTCACTGCTCCTAACAATTACTGCTCTTAAGCTACTCAACAATTTTTTTACGATCAAGGTGTCCTTAGAAAAAGCTTGAGCTGTAGATTTTCCAAAGCGTACAAAAAGGGGGGGGGGGGAGTTTTTTATTAATTAGTTTAATTAAAAATATTTTTCAATGTTGCGTTCTCGAAAGTGCCTCTACTATACATGACAATGGGCTTTCGATAATCTGAATGGCAACATCTAACAAAACTTGAGTTGTTTACAATTTTCGGACATAACCTACATTTTTTAGATGTTAATTACTGCTCATTCGATTTACTTGAATTGATTGTTGTTCTTGCTAGGAGATTGAATGGCGTTTGAAAATGTTTAATAACTACAACTGCCTATTTAAAAACTTTGAATAGAGGTGAAATGACACTATATTTGCTGTTACTCTCTTTATTGAGTTATAATTGTATGATTTGAAATGATATTATGGTACCTACGTATTTTTCCATCAACCATTTTAGTCTTGCAAAAAAAGTCGCCAAGTGATACTGCAGTGTTCGGTAAAATGGTGAAATAAGAAACACTGTGGATCTACATAACACCCTTACTGATTTAGTATATAAGGTTACTAATAGCTTATTTTAAATTCTGTTCAGGATTTTATAGATCCAAATTTATCAGGATTTCAAAAGTGTAATGGAGTAGTAAAGGGGTGGAGAACAGGGGGCGGACCCCTCTAGTGTATAGTATTTTGGAGGCTGAAATCTAAGCAGTGATTTTTTTTTCATGATTAATTTTCAAAGTGGAAAGTTGGGTAAAATCCTAGTTTACGTTACACGCTTGGCGCGATTTTAAAAAATGTCACCAACGCCGAAATGACGCGTGGACGCTTGTCGCCAAACTGTTGCCAACGCCGAAATAAAACTTTTATGATTGTCGCCAAGAATTGACGTAGGCAAAAAAAAATAGGAAATCGTAACCTGAAAATTGCAAATATATAAACATACCATCGCCAATGTCGCCAAATGTACCGTGTAACATATACTAAGATTAAGCCGAAAGTTGATTTTTTTCAAGACTATTATTAAATTAGTTTTACAATAAGTTAGACTTAAAATTTAAAAAGCAAACGACACCTGAAAAAAGTTTTGAAAAAACAGGCGCGTGATTTTAAATGGACAATTCCCGCATTGTTTAAAAACGAGTGAAATTAGTTTATATTTATGAAAAATTTCTTTCTGATTTCAAATACTCAAACAAAAAAAAATTTATTTAAATATTAAGAAAAGAAATGAAGTATGTTTTATATGTTCTTAGTTAATAAATAGGTAAAAGAAGGTTTGCTTCCACTTATTTACAATTATCTCTACAATGATAATATAAAAAGCAGATATAATAGAAAATTTATAGTATGTATCTCACAGATAGAATGACAGCAATGGTGTAAGTTTTTTGAGGACAGTAGTTGAGTGTTAAGCACCAAATATACTTTTTGTTTTCTTAAAAATAAGTAAGTTACGCAGGTGGGAAAAGTAACCAGTTGACGGAACCACTATTTGTAAGGCTATTTCAAATAAAATTGTTTCTAGATTCTGAAATATCCACACAACGTAAAGATACAAGTTTTCAAAAATTAGGCATAATAAATAAAATAACACCAAGAAGTACAAAATAAACACTGATTTCTTTTCGTTTTTTTTTTTTCTTTTTTTCTTTTTTTTTTAATTTTTAAAACACTGTATAACAAAGTCTTCAAAGAAATCGAAACAGTCTGTTCAAAGAGTATTCAACGTATTCATTATCTCTTTCCTGATAGCAGCACCCTAATTATTTAGTCGACCGAACGATTAAACTCATAAATGAACAATTCCCACATTATTTTTTTTATTATTTTTTTATTTATTTATTTAAATCTAAATGTTTCGAAAAGGCCATAAACACAAAAATTCTGCTCAATGCGCTTTTTCTTTTTTTAATTTGCGATCAAAATTGCCTTATTCGACGTTGGCGAGAAAACGACTCATTCGACTGGCATTGAATGTGACGTCACGGATTCGCAAACATCTTGGCTTGAAATCCAGCAACGGAAACCAGATTTGCAAGTTTCTCGCAAATCACGTCAACCTGTAAGGAATGTGGCGTTGGTCTACCAACGCCAACTATTTGGCAGAAACCTCACGATAACCATAGAAACGATAGGGGCTCTTTACGTCACGAATTTTGTTGACTGTTTTGATCGGACTGGTTTTGGCTCCGATTTGGGGAATTTTCTTTTCTTAATATTTAAATAACTAATTTTTTTAAAGAACTTTTCTTTCAATATTTGGAATCAGAAAGGAATTCTTCATAATTATATACTAATTTCACTCGTTTGTAAAAAAAATATGAAATTGTCCATTGGAGATATCCTGATATAATTCCAGGTGGGTTGACAATTTATTGTGTTACTAGAGTTTATATAGATAACTAGCTGAATACCCGTGCTGCGCTACGAAATTTTACCATTTTAGCGATCAAAAGACATTCATGTATTCTACACTTCAGACGTTTGCTCCCATTTCGATCCCGACAAATTGATTTATCAAAATAGGAACTTTCCTTCGTTGACATTTTAAACGAAATTTATAATTGTGAATAGTAAACTGGAATAGTTTATTGTGTTTATGTTTGCTCTTAGTTCTAAATTTCAAAGTAGTAGCTGTATTGGAATTAAGTTAATTAGACATTAAGTTAATCCTCGTATAGTTTCAATGTTGCGTCGTCTTTTCATCCCTTAAAAATTCGTTAATCGATATTGGAATGACTTATTTTTTTAACATTTGCAAAAAATATCAGAAAAATGACTACATTGGAAGAGGAACATTCGGATATCCCTCGTTTGGAACATTTAACCCCTTTTCGACCCCTTAAAGTTGGTTAATTGAGAACAGAATAGCTTACTTTTTCTATGTTTAATCTTTTTTGACATTTGTACCAAATTTCCGAGTTGTGACCATATGGGAAGTGGTACATTCGAATATTCCTCGTTTGAAACGTTTAACCCCTTTTCCACCCCTTGATCTACCCGAGATCGGAATAGTTTACTTTTTCTGCGTTTGTCTTTATTGATATTAACACCAGTTTTCAGAATTGTGAAAATATGAGAAGTAGGACATTCGAATATATCGCTCGTTTGGAACGTTTAACCCCTTTTTGACCTCTTAGAGTGGGTAAATAGAGATCGGAATAGCTTACTTTTTATACGTTTGTTTTTGTTGATACTTGTGCCAATTTTCAGAGTTGTGACTATGTGGGAAGTAGGATTTTCGAATGTCCCTGTGTTTGGAACGTTTAACCTCTTTTCGACCCCTTAAAGTGGGTTGATCGAGATCGGAATAGTTTACTTTTTCTATTTTTACCATTGTTGATATTTGTGCCAATTTTCAGAGTTGTGACTATGTGGGAAGTAGGATTTTCGAATGTCCCCCGTTTGGAACGTTTAACACCTTTTCGACCCCTTAAAGTGGGTTAATCGAGATCGGAATAGTTTACTTTTTCTATTTTTACCATTGTTGATATTTGTGCCGATTTTCAGAGTTGTGACTATGTGGGAAGTAGGATATTCGAATGTCCCTCGTTTGGAACGTTTAACCCCTTTTCGACCACTTAAAGTGGGTTAATCGAGATCGGAATAGTTTACTTTTTCTATTTTTACCATTGTTGATATTTGTGCCGATTTTCAGAGTTGTGACTATGTGGGAAGTAGGATTTTCGAATGTCTCCCGTTTGGAACGTTTAACCCCTTTTCGACCCCTTAAAGTGGGTTAATCGAGATCGGAATAGTTTACTTTTTCTATTTTTACCATTGTTGATATTTGTGCCAATTTTCAGAGTTGTGACTATGTGGGAAGTAGGATTTTCGAATGTCCCCCGTTTGGAACGTTTAACCCCTTTTCGACCCCTTAAAGTGGGTTAATCGAGATCGGAATAGTTTACTTTTTTCTATTTTTACCATTGTTGATATTTGTGCCGATTTCCAGAGTTGTGACTATGTGGGAAGTAGGATATTCGAATGTCCCTCGTTTGGAACGTTTAACCCCTTTTCAACCCCTTAAAGTGGGTTAATCGACATCGGAAGAGCTTACTTTTTCTATTTTTACCATTATTGATATTTGTGCCGATTTCCAGAGTTGTGACTATGTGGGAAGTAGGATATTCGAATGTCCCTCGTTTGGAACGTTTAACCTCTTTTCAACCCCTTAAAGTGGGTTAATCGACATCGGAATAGCTTACTTTTTCTATTTTTACCATTGTTGATATTTGTGGCGATTTTCAGAGTTGTGACTCTGTGGGAAGTAGGATATTCGAATGTCCCTCGTTTGGAACGTTTAACCCCTTTTCAACCCCTTAAAGTGGGTTAATCGAGATCGGAATAGCTTACTTTTTCTATTTTTACCATTGTTGATATTTGTGCCGATTTTCAGAGTTGTGACTATGTGGGAAGTGGGAGAATTAGTGATGAGTGAGTCAGTGAGTGAGTGAGTGAGTGAGTGAGTGAGTGAGGGCTTTGCCTTATATATATAGAGATTAAAGAAAAGTAAATACTTATGAGGACTCAGTACCCTTGTTTTCAAAAAATTATAAAAATATCGATTTTTCTATCTTTTGCATGTTTATAATTTTTGAAACCTTCTTCTTATTCTGGCAAGTTTTTGAGTTGATCCAATAACTGTAATTACATAAAAATTATATTTTTTGGCGGAGAATTTAGAATAGCTGCAAGCGCTCCTTTGATGTTTCGAACGCATTTTTATCAGTTCATGTTTTTTGGAAATTCCACCTTAGTAAAAATGCTTAAACTGCAGCAAATATAATTGAAATGACTTGAATTTTTCTTTTCTGTCATTCTTTAGACATATTTGACAAAAATAGTCATGGATTTTTGAATAAAACATACACTTTTTTTACAAATTTAAATGTTGAAAAATATCCTTTTTTTTTTTACGATTTTTTTTTTACCTACAGGTATAATATTTATCGTTTTGCTCCAAAACTATTTTACTTATTAAAAATACGATGCCTAAAAGTTTATAGTATTATATTACTAGAAACATTTAAAAAATAGGAAAAAATCATGAAAATTTTATTTTATACACTGTTAAAAAAAAAATTCCACCTTGCACCAAAAATTGGTTCCCATTTAGCTGCCACCAACATTTGGTGCTTAGTTTCGCGATTTAATGGTGCTTACGGTCCGAGGTTGCACCATTAAATCGTGAAACTAGGCACCAAATGTTGGTGGCAGCTAAATGGAACCAATTTTTGGTGCAAGGTGGAACAAAATTTTTAACAGTGTATATAATCATTAAATTTTATGATTTTTTTTTTTTTTTTTTTTTTTTTTTTAATTTTAAAATTTTGAAATTTTAGAACAATTTGTTAACTTTTTTTTTTAGTTAAAAAATTTAGCTATTGTCTAGTAATATTTCCAAATATGTAAAAATATATAATTTTAAATGCTTAAATTTTAAAAAATAATAATAAATTTAAGGGTACCAAGCTCAGAAATTGATCAAATTTTTTTTGCAGGTATTCCACCAGAAATCATAACTACTGGAAGAATAAAGGAGTCGCATATGCACCACCCTATCCCTTACTCGGAAACACCCCAGAAGTTATCAGGACGGTTTGTACAAAATCATACATAGACACATAATTACTTTGTAACACATGGTTAAGGAACTCATGTGCGTTTTATACTTTCAATCAATAAAGTACTGTATACCAACTATTCCAGTAGCACAACAACGTTAGCCAATATCGTTTAACATTGGCCGATGATAATGTGGACTGTTCTAAGGCGGCGATCGTTACTTAATTGACGAAATTTTAAAATGCTGATGCACAATTTTTAAATGGAAATATTTTATTTATAAGAAAAGAAGGAAAGCAAAGATTATGTTTTGTGATGTTTTTGACCGGGATTTTTTTTTTTTTTTTTTTTTTTTTTTTTTTTAAATTTGGAACGATTATAGAGTTTCGGCCGATCTTCCTGAACCCTTATTTCCGACATTGGCCAATAGTGCTGTGTTACATGGGTAAGCTGAAAATAAGTGTTTCATTAGATTCAAATATTTAAACCCATTTTACAGTACCGTGAATGCGGGCTACTTTGGCCGTGGGGTCAGGTGGATGGTCCATAGCAGAAACTGTCGAAATTAATTTAAAAACTGCTTCCTGAAGGTTAACAGAGAACGTTATATTTTTTTCTCAGTTTGGGCCAAAGAAGGACCCCAGAGTCAAAGTATCCCGCATTTACGATATGTTTATTTGTCAAATATATTACTATAAGTTGAGTTTCCTATATTTACAGCCCGTCCATGAAGTTGAGCTCAGAAGATATAAAAAACATGGGAAAATCTATGGGTACGTATAAAATACCTCGCACCATAAAATTAAAATACAATACACGTTTTTAAAAATATATTAAGTTTTATCAAAGTGCCAATACAATGGAATATCTTTACATCTTATTTGTTTTTGAATTATTTTACATGGATTTACTAAACGTGTAATAAAGATGCTAGGAAGGCGAGTAGCAAGTTTAACCGTTTCGATGTTCTATTGTGCAACGCTATTTCTCCTTTTTAGAAAGCCTTGGGAAAAAATATGGCACTATTCTTTTATGGATATATTTGTCTAATATTAAAAGTTAATACAAGCAAATTTATAAAAGTAGAAATAATAATCAATTATCAAAAACATCAAAAAATTAGGATGAAACAGTACAAGTCCATTTTGGTGCAAAAGCAGCTCAACTGTAGAACTTATAACCAGTTAAACACTAATTAGAATTAGATTTTGAACTGGAGGCCCCGACTGATCTCTCATCAGGGTGTTCGACCAGCCGAAAACCTCCAGGAGGCGTTTCTGAAAGAATACGGCCCAAAAAGGCACAAAATGCCACTCTTGAATCCTGGGGAGTAGTTAATATGCAACATAAATACAAACATAAAATCTGTTAATCACAAAACAATTGCTCAGTTCTGTACCATCAAGGATGTTTTTTTTTTTTTTTTTTTTTTTTTTTTTCCCTTGAAAAAATTATTCTTGAACAATATTTCTACACCTCAAATTCCGTTCTTAGTGAAAAAGCAGTCTTCATATTTTATACTTGATAACACTTTTCTAAGAAGTTTCCGTTTCAACAAAAGTCACTTGAATGGCTTTATGGGAAAAGCAGAGTATCTACCATTGGCGGATCCAGCGAGGGGCGGAGAAGGCGATCGTCCCCTCCGTTACTCATGGACCGCTCATGTTTAACGTGCGCTGCTCTCAGGCTTTGGATAAAATCAATCAAGATTTGACAGATCTACTCTGAACATTTGTAATATAAATGTTCTCATCCCAAAAAATGGAGATGAAAAAGCTGAGGACGAAGCAAGACAACAAAGCACATTATAGTTTTAAAATATTCAATGTGCTTTTGTAATAGTTGTTAGATTGTTCTGTCTATCATATTTAACAATAATTTATCCTGAGTCAAATAGTTGTAGACAATTCTAATTTATTGTCGTAAATTCACACGTAGTCAACCATTGCGTCGCCTTTAGGTTATCAAGACTTTTTACTTCTTTGTAACATATTCTGTATAATCAAAGTTAAGCTATCCCATGATAAAGTAGTATAACTTAAGAGCAATAAAAGTTACCTAAGGTATTCAACAAAAGTTACCGCCCCCTCATTACTAAAACTCTGGATCCGCCCTTGGCACCTACACAAGGGATAGCTTTGCATTTACCTGTTTTTTGCATAAAGTCGTTCATTTCTGTTACAGTAAGTCAAAACTTGCCATAAATAAATTAACTTTTAACCATTTTATTTATCAAATGTTCTTTCACAAATGCATTCCTTTTAACTTTGAGATAGCATAACTAGGGGAACAATGAGAGACAGATATGAAATTTGAATTTCCCCGTTGGTTTTGCAAGACAAGCAGTTTCCAGTGCCTATTATTTTTTGCAATGACAAATCCTTTCACATGAAAGTGAACCTCATTGGTACACCATCTGCAGCCATCATCAATTTTACTCCCATCAAACATGGCAGCCATCATCAAATTTCTTCCATCAAACAATGCAGCCATCATCAAATTTCTCCCATCAAAAAATACAGCCATCATCAAATTTCTCCCTTCCAGCAATGCAGTCATCATCAAATTTCACCTATCAAACAATACAGCCATCATCAAATTTCACTCATCAAACAATACAGCCATCATCGAATTTCTCCCTTCAAACAATGAAGCCATCATCAAATTTCTCCCATCAAACAATTTTATAAACCGATATATATAACATATCCTACATGATTTCTTTCGTTCAGTTTTACTGTGATATCATTTCAAAGTTAAGGATTCCTTTTGGAAAGACCCCATATATTAATAAACCACTTATCTTATTTGAGTCGAAACTTGTCATACCTTCATGAATTACTTATGAAGTCCAATCACACATTGTATAGCATTTATTCATAACCTCATCTTCTATTTGCAGTCACTTCGAAGGGAATAAACCTCTCCTGTCAGTTGGGGATCCACCTCTCATCCGAGAAGTACTGGTGAAGGACTTCCAAAGCTTTCCCAACCGACGAGTAAGCATGAACTTTACAATTAAATATCCCTAAATTTGCATAAAAAGAGCCAAGTTGCAACTTTGGCGAAAGTCGGATATATGCTCGTTCGAACACAGTTTTTTTTTTTTTTTTTTTTTTTTTTTAAACCATATGTCTTTTCATATTCTCCTGAAACCCCCGCGTACATTTAAATGCACATCGGATTTTGTGCGCATAATTTTTTTTTTTTTTTTGCATGAAATAGCCGAATTCAGTCCTACAGCTGATGATAGTTCCACCGATTGTGACGAAGTGGAGCCAGAAAAAACCCGGCAAAAAACAGTTCTTCTGCCAATAGAGGCGTCACGAAAAGTTCACATGCCAGCAACGGAGACTAAGACTTTTTTCTCACGTTGTCGGATCTCTGGATGTTTAGCGCGAACAATTTTTTTTTTTGCACTAACTGTAAAGTGTTTTTATGTATCACGTTTTCGCGAAAGTCTTTTGCAGCCTTTCATGATTAAATTTCACATCTAAACAATTAAATTTCAGAATTTTTGCAAGCTTAAGGAGACAGTCATTTTTTGTCTGTCTAAGTGTACTTAAAGTGCATGAATCAGTTCTGAACTTTAAAAGTACCTTACATAGACTCAAAAGAATAATATTCATAAAAATTAGCTTTAAATCATGTTTCAAACAATTGTGGGTCATAGGAGGATATACTAGAGCCTTATTATACGGAGCCACTCGAGTGGCGAAAGCGCGCCACTCCTTCAGTCGCGCAGACAAGCCTCTCGAAGCGAAACATGTAATCCTAAGGGCCTGATTATACAGAGACACTCGAGTGGCGAACGCATGCCACCGCTTCTCACCACTGCTGTGGCTTAGTATAATAATCTCCATAGGATTGCATGTTTCGCTTAGAGTCTGAGCGCCACAAGCGACAGACACAACCTCTAGCCATATCAGTGGCTCTGTATAATAAGCTCCATAAGATTGTATGTTTCACTTCGAGCGGCTTGTCAGCGACTAAAGAGGTAGTGCATGTTCGCCACTCGAGTGGTTCTGTATAATAAAGTCCAGTCGCTCAGCCTAGCCACTTGAAGTGAAAGATACGATCATAAGGGCCTTATTATACATAGCCACTCGAGTGGCGAACGCGCGCAAGCGCTTCAGTCGCTCAGATAAGCCAACAGAAGCAAAACATGTAATCCTATGGAGCTTATTATACTGAGCCACATCAGAGGCCAACCCGGGCGTCTTTAGGGTGGCGAGTGGTCGTCACGGGAGTGGCTCTATAAAATAAGGGCCTTACAGTTGGGAACCTTTTACAAATGCAGTGGTTTCCCTAATACCTGTCCCCATATATTCGAGATCTTTACTGTTGATCCATGTTCAAAGTACGTCAAATTACGTTTTTTACTTTCAATCACGTATATGTATAATATGTTTTTTTCGAGAATTGTTTATAAGGGGAAGAAAAAAAGTTTCAAAATGCCATTTTTCATAGCTTTGATTTTAAACTTTAAACTCGAACAAAGGAAACATTCACACTACCTATGTTTGCTCCAAAAGTATAGGTAGTATAAACAATTGAAACAACAAATTAAATGCAAAACATTTTAGTAATAAAACACCAAAAAATGCAAATAAAGCAACAAAATTAAGTGATAAATACCAAACTTTCTATTCATTAAAAGATATTACAAAAAAAAATAAAAAAAAATATTGTAGGCCTTTTAAAAAACATCTAAGATTAAACAATAAAAAAAAAATTACACATATTTACAAAACCATGATTTTAACAATAGGTTTACCATTAAGATACAGAATATTATACCTTTCAGGTAAAGAATATGTATTTCACTAAGGTGAAGAATATTCATACCATCCTCTCCTTCATTTAGGTATAGAATGTAACAGCTTTAAGATACACAATATGTACTCCATTGCCTTCTATCCTCTTACCCTTGTATTTCAGAAATTCAACACAGGCGATCCAGTGATTGACAATATGCTGTCTATAATTCAAGGAGAAGATTGGAAAAGGGTTAGGACCATAGTATCGCCCACTTTTTCAACTGGAAAGATAAAAAGGGTGAGAAAATTATTGTGTGGTGTCGCCTTTAAATACCAGATAAAACTTCTGTGCACTGGAGTACTCTTTTGCATGGAGGTAAGATATTTGACTCGAGAACCAAATGTTCCACAATCGAGGTCCGGTGACAGCACTAACCAACTTCGCCACATTGGTGATTTCGGACAACTGAACCATGCTGCCATCTATCGGCGCTTCTGAAAGAGAAACATCATCTCGGCAAGCTATCCAAACCATCGATATAGATAAACAACTGGATAGACTGCTCCGATGTCAATGCAAGAAGAAAAACGCGCCGGTTGTTGAAAACGCTGGTGGGAGGATTAACCAATCACAGTTCACTTTTATAGTTGAAGGGGAATGCGAAAAACCTTGTAAAATGCTAAAGTCGATATTTTTTTCACATTATTACTAATTAAGGTCTACTATTGACGTTTTTACTGTGTACAACCCAAAATTTTATTTTCTATAATCGGCCATCCGTATTTTTTATCCTACCAACGGTATCTGGCAAAGGCTTCATTAACCCAGCGTTAAGCAGTCAATCCACTTGTTTAGCTATAACGATGATCCAAACACGGGCTCTCGCAACTTGCTAGCTCACGATGCTACTTGTTACCCAAATGTTAACATAGTGTAATGTTAACATAGTGCAACAACAACAAAAAGTTTGTGGGGTTTTTTTTGTGTTTTTTTAATTTTTCTACATTATGGAACATTCTGACTTCAAAAAAGCGTTATAGAAAAAATATCTGTCTGTGGGTCTATGTGTTCGTGGTCAGTATAACTCCCGATCGAATTGACCAACGATTTTCAATTTGGTGCCCACGTTAATGGTGTCCATGGGACCTGTCATTATGGTTTTCGTCAATATTGCGCTTACTCAAAATACTAAAACATGAAAAAATGTGAAAAAATCATGTTTTTCAGCAAATGCTAAAACTCGGCTCTAGCGTTTTTTTCATGCATCCAAAGTGGACAGAGCCCTTAATGTTCAACTATCCTTTAAAACTAAAACGAGCCTTTTTCAGTTAATTTTTCTTTTCTCTCTCACACATAGCATTTGAGATAAAAATCATTAACATCCAAAATTGCCACTAAAGGCACTTCAATTGCTCTCAGATGATAGGGCATACTTAATTTACTATTAGGTAGTAGATACTTGTTCATAACTCTAACTATATCCGTTTTATACTTACGTATTTAAGATTTTCCATTCTATAACCTGCACATTTTATATACCCTACGAATGTAAATATAATAATATAGTTATAATTTTCGATATCCAACACACAAATAAAACAAGTAATAAATTTTCTAATTTTTTCTAGATGCTGGGCATACTGAAGGATTGTTCAAAGACGTTAGTTCAGAACATGAAGAATGACGCACAAGCAGGAAAACCCTTCAATGCAAAAAGGTTAGAAAACTAATAATCCTATGAGCCTTAACCCTTTGCGCTCGAGCGGCGCCTCTCAGACGTCATATGATTGGATGCCGTAACACGAGGGGACCACTAGATTTGGTGCGGAAATTCGATGCAAGTGCCAATGACTGTGTTTAGTTTCAATGAAGTGTATGCGTATCCGCAAACCGAACCGAAAATGCCGCGAAATGTCTCGAGTTGCTGGTCCCTCCGCGCCAGTGGCGGCTGGTGCAGGGGGCCAGGGGGGGCTTGGGCCCCCTCCCTTTTTTGGACCCTGGCCCCACTTACATATATGCTTGTTAATATTGTTTTGTTGTGGGATTTTTTTAATATTTAAAAAAAAAAAAAAGCTTAAAACTTATTTATTCTGTAATTAGACATTAACTATTGTGAAGGGAGCAGGGAGCTCTTGCAACAAACTCGAAAAAATGTTAATCAATCACTATCATTACTGCCAAAAATCGACCCTTCTCTTAAAGATGCTATTTTTAATGGGGACAAAATGACTCCTTCTTCGGACGACCTTGAATTTGAAACCGATAGGTCATATAAGGTTGCGACTTTCACGTGACATCCTGTTTTGCCAAAGCATAAATACCCAAATTTCTAAAACATCCCTGATCGCTCTGCTCTGGGGTGGACTTCTCTGTAAAGAAATGGCCATTTTTTGTAGAGACGGCGATTGCACGTTGGTCCTCTAGTATGACGGTGCGAAAAAAGTGGCTACAATAAATTTCCATTGCATTCATTTTCGCTCTTTGTTTCTCAAAATGTAAGAGTAAGATTTTCTCTGCAAATTGTTTTTATTTAGATATTTACTTTTTTCCCGAAAAATTTTTGAGTATTTAAATGTCATCCATATGATCAGAAGAAGTGATTTGTCTCACATTAATATTTGATATCCTATTAAATTATTAACGTAACTTACAATCGGATGCCATCAACGGAAGAATTTCTATACAGAGAATAAAAAATGTTCTTCTCTAATTAAGTAGCTCCACTAGAACTAAGCCATTGTATAATGCTGTGTTAAAGTTAAAAGATAAACGTCAGAGTTACAGAATTATCACCCCCCCCCCCCACTCCCTCGCTCCCAAATAATATGTAAAATGTAGATAAAGCAAATCTAGTTACTGTTACCAGAAAAAAATTTCATGAGCATTTAGTAAAGAATCTGAGTCATGTACCTACACCCTTTAAAAATCAAAATCATACAAGCAATTTGAAATTGTCAAATAAAATTTGTGCATTCTTAAAATTGAAGAAACGATATTTATTCTTAACTCAGGTAGGATCCAATTCTCAAAATAAATTCTGAATTAAATAAAATATTAAAATTTGAAGCGAGTTCCATGTTTGCTCAACTTCTTTTCAAAATATCAAGAATCATGGTAACGCACCTATTTTTAACTATCGCTATGTCAAAACTCATTGACCAGAGGCAATATATTCAATTCACATGAGAAACGTCGTCGAATCGAGCCCCATCGGATGTTTTGCAGGTTGGTTTCAATGTAAGTAGACATCTCAAATTTGAGATGCATATGCAATGCATTTTTCAAGTAATTATTCATCCTGAAATCAAGTAATTATTCATTTTTTCATGAATTTAAATTAAAACTGTTGAACTGGTCAATATAACAATACCTTTGACTTTGGTTGCAAATTTATATATATTGCACATTCTAAGTTAATGGCATTTTTCATTAGTTCTACTGTTAAGCCAAAATTATTTTGCATGAATTATTTCATGAAATATCATTGACTTGAATATTAGGAGCGATACCAATGTCTTTAAAATGATTTATTTAAATTATTTTAAAACATTATAAAATTATTTATTTAAGTATTTACTCTAAAGTTACGAAAAGTAAAATTGTTGCTGTCGGCCTTTTTTTTTTCTATGATTCATGTAATATTTGATGAAAATTTTTCCCCTGTGATTTCTACAAAATTTTTAACCAAGGTTTTGATTTTATTTATTTTATAACTCTTCCCTAACTCTTTGTTTTCTTTTTCTTAAATACAGAATAGAAATTGAGTGACATCGGTTTTCATACTTTCACTTATTTTTTTGTGACAGTGGCAAGGGGATGCAGATAGCATACCAAAGGGTGCAAAGCAGCTAAAGCTTAAAACCAGGAATTTTCAACCGTGAATGAGTATCGAATTTCTTACGGAACAATTTATAAATAGATATGCCGTAATTTTAAGTTCAATTGAATAATTTGAAGCCTGTACTTTACTTTTTTGCCTAGGAATTCTTCGCTTCATTTTTAATTTTCAAAAGCAAAAGGTGCAAGTGCATTCATTTTACCCTTCCTGACGTCGTCCATTCTCAAACGAAACGTCGCGTCGTTTTTGTAATAATAATTCCTTTTATTGAAATATTTATTTTATCAGATATCAGTATGCTTAGATAATTTAACTGTTTAATAATCTTGTAGTTTTGTTTTCCCATATATATTTAAGTAACATTTACAAAATTACATGAAATGCATGTGTCTTGATATTTGCATGTTCCCCCCCCCCCCCACCCCCCATGACATGTAATTGTTAATTTGGGCCCCCTCACTTTTAATACCCACTAGCCGCCACTGCTCCGCGCGATAAAGGGCTGGAGTGCAAAGGGTTAATACTTTTTCAAAAATATTTAGGAGGTAAATATGTGCAATCAAACAAAAAAAATTCAAAACTAGACATTGATAAATTAGGTTTTTTAAGATTAGAAGTAATGGGAAATTTCTTATTCAATTTGTATTATACTAAGTCTCTTTAAAAAAAATACTATAAACCAGACACTAAACTCTCAATGTGTTGCTTAAACTGTCAAAAATATTGATCAGCATCAATACATTGATGAAATTTGTGTTTCACTCAGTTTATGCGTAGTGGATCTTTATAAAAGGACACGCGAGCAGAAAATCATAACGTTTATTTTCAAGTTATTCAACTACCAAGCTATCATCTGCTGTAAAAACACATGCGCTTTACATGTAACATAAAAATTTCCATAAAACCTTTTAACAATTCCCTTACGGCACTAAAGAAATAAACTAAACCAACCAAGCCAGACCGATCAGGCACCAGCCTTGCCCATAGTGCACTTCAACAGTTTGTTAAAAGAAATTACGGGGAAAACGGAAGTAAAAAGATTGGAAGTCTTTATAAGCAATCGTAAGTTTTCGCATTGTGTAAAGCCGACCAAACGGTATAGTGGTTAGGGTGCTAGCTTCTCGACCGCGAGGTTGCGGGTTCAAGTCCCGTGTAAGGCGTGGGTGTTTGTAAATGTATGTTGGCTTGACGAATATTTCGGCGCATTATAGCCCTTGCGTTGCTGACGGCGCCAGATAATCTGAAAACAACCAACCAATCAATCACATTGTGTGAATTGAAGGTAAAATGTTGCAAGATTTACATTTTCCGGTAGTATTCCATTGAAAATTTACTCCCATAAATTAAATATCAGGCATTTGACATTGAGTATAGTGAAGGTAATAATAATGCGAGGTGGACAAAATCCGGTGATTTAAAAATTATTCATACTTAAAAATCTGACCTTTTTTAATGTAAAAGCATCAAAATAAATATCACAAAGTGACTAACAACTTTTTTAGAACACCGTACGTAATTTAGTAAATACCATATAGTAAAAGGTTATATTGGCATTAACTGTTTCTGAGGTGAAACTATTTGGATGATATTTAGTTTAACATAAATTATACATAATGTGACCAGAAAAGAAAAAAAAACGTTAAAAACCTAAACATAATGAAAGAAAACTTTTAAAACTGTAAATAAAGATCTACAGTATTTTCAAACCCTTTTAATTTTTCTCTTTGACTGGTCCATGTTTCAATAAAATCATTGGTTTAAAAATCGATATAATCAAAAATAAGATAATTGTTCATAACTCCTTCTTCATTTTCTGCACAAAAGTATACCACGATCCTCGCAATATCATAAAAATTACTCAATGTCCCCAGATTGTTCGGTGCCTTCACCATGGACGTGATCGCCAGTTCAGCCTTCTCCACCAAGATCGACTCCCACAACGACCCGGACAACCAGTTTGTGAAGGCCGCGAAAGACGTCTTCAGTCAAAACATCAACTGGAGGAGTATCCTCTTTAGTAAGTGCATTGACTCTCTCTTTCATATCTCAGTGGTATGGCTTATACTACGGGAAGAGCTAATTAAGTACTTTAAGGTATAGAAATGTAATTAAATGAAACTCAATTTAATTAAATCGTTGCTTTTGAAAGAGATTAACTCTTGGTCACAGACTAACGCTGTGTCAGAGTGTATCATTTCATGAAATATGTTGGTATAACTAAAACTAAGGAAGTTTATTCTCACAACTAAATTATGTTTTTATAAATAATCAACATCAAAGAGTTCATTCAATTAAAGGAAAATTATTTACCTACAATTTAGTCCCATTTACTCATGGTTCTATCCAATAAAAAATACTTACAATGAGAGGCTACCAACAGAATGCGACCGATTTCGTCCAGTTACATTTCATGTATAGGCTATGACTTTACTGATGGGTTCCAGTGCATACAAATGCTTTTGATGTTGGCATGCTGGTTAGCGAACTCGTGGCTAAGCCAGCTAAGCAGGCCAGCTTGGTCCAAAATTGATTGAAAGAACTCATGATTTAAGTCTTGTTTAAATAACTAGGGGGCTCCTCCCCCTGCTCGCCAACCCACTGGATTGCTATGCAATCCCCTTGGTTAGCAAAGCGAACCAAACTCGCTTCAAAGTGAGGCATTTAAAATATGCCTTACAAAAAAACTATTTCAGCTGCATAATCAAGAAAATCCTTCAAAAGTGATACTGAGCCATGAAACTGAAAACGTTGGATTAATTGTAATGAGCTACAATACTTGTCACGTCATTATCTTGCAGCTTATGTCAAAACGCGTTAAGCAGGAACAGTGTAACAACGTAGTAGAACGTTTTTGTAAAACAATAACAATAGTCTCTTACACATATTTAAAAAATATCATGTAATTCAATGAGCAATTAAAAATTACGGACCGGTATCGTATGAAGTGCCAAAATAATTAATGTTGCACATTGAAATTACTTAACGAAACAATACAAGCAATCATATGCTTGCATAACTTTTTTGCGATACTTAAAAAACAATGCAGTAAAAGGCCAATTATCCTGCTATCAATCACCAGAATCTTTTGAAAATTAAGTTTGGCAAGAAAATTAGTGCTATTTCATTTTATTTTTTTTTAATTCATTTAAGGTGCTTCTTGGCGACTTTGTGTGGCAACCGGAGGACGTCGTTTTCAGCCAACCCGAATTGCCGTTTAGATTTGGCAAGATGACATTTTGACGCCATTTTAGATTTGGATTGAAGCATTTTGACTTTATTTTCAATTTGGCGACTTTTTAAAAAGTCGCCAAGAATATGGTAAATGATAACCGGCAAGTGTATATTATGTTGTCTGCCACTTTGTTATCGGACTTGGCAGCGGAACACTGCCGCGTTCCTAGATAAGAAAAAAAAATATAACGAATCCAAGTTGTTGGCAGTTGCCACATTTATGTCAAATTTAAAAAGATATATTGTGATTGGCTGGAATGCTGAATTTGGAAATTCATGCATAAAATACATTTAGAAGATTTGTGATTGGATGTTTGAAGTCGTTGTCATTCTGCTCACAGAAATACAGCCGAATGTGGTCATCAAGCAAGATAATTATATATGTATAGATAATATAGCGAGAAATCGTCTTTAATTTCGTACAGCAAGAACAAATTTAAAAGATATTAATTTTTATTTTAAGGAACTCGGGATCATTAAAACATTTTATTTTTTTAATTTAAGCCATTGCAATTTTAATTTTTACTTATATAGATTGGTTGGTTGTATTCAGATTATCTGGCGCCGTCAGCAACACGAGGGCTATAATGCGCCGAAACATTCGTCATTAGACAAGCCAACATACATTTACAAACACCCATGCCAACACGGGACTCGAACCCGCAACCTCGCGGTCTAGAAGCTAGCACGCTAACCACTATACCGCTACTTATATAGAAGTAATACTAGTTTATAACTAAATTCTGGAAAAAAAAAAAGTTCATGTGGTGTTTTACATTTTCAAGATTTAAACCTTTAAAAAAAATAAGAAGAAAACTTTAAATTCCACCTTCCTTTTAATTTTTCAATACTTTTTTTTTTTTTTTTTTTTTTTTTTTTTTAATGTTCCTAGTTATATACTCTAAATTTTTAGGCATCGTATTTCGAATTCGTAAAATAGTTAGTTTGATTACTTTGCATGATTTATTTCCCCTTAGTTGTGGCTCCTGGCTTAACTAGGTTTATGAAAATCACTCTATTTGCACCTGGGGCAACGGAATTCTTCAAAGACGCCACCCTTAAAATCATCGAGGAAAGAAAAAGGACAGGCCAGGTAACTTTTTTTCGCATTTTATTTTTTTCTAACACTAGTATTCACATTTACTATCATATACCCCTCTATTATTTACAATTACCTAAATATCCATACTCAAAAAACAAACAATTCATTTGGAGAGAAGAAGAAAATCACAAAGCGAAATATCAATTTTATAGGAAACGCGCTTTTCTATATTCCATTACCGTGAATTACTGAATTACCTTTCAAAACCCTCGATCAATCAAATACGCTGTTGTCTTCAACTTTTCCTAATTTCAATGAAAGGAAAAATTCCAAAAAATCTTTCAAAGAAAACTGCACTGTGTTTGCGTTTTGCTTTTGAGTAAACTCGGAAAAAACCCTCTAATGCTATAAGAGACTATTTCACAATGTGATAGTATCTGCGACGATGTGGAAAATGAATTATTTAAGGGATTCAACATGATATTCTTTCGTTAAAACGCAATGTAAAGTATTAAATAACGAAAGTGTTGGTTCATTTTGTTCGTAAAAAGTGCAACGACCATGTCCTTTTCAAAAAATTTTAATGACGCACCTAAAGTTACAGAAACAGATCGAACGACCGTGTATTTTACAAGTAGGCGGACAAGTTGCGCCATCTATCGGCAATATTGGCAGTTGATTGTGTGTGTGTGTGTGTGTGTGTGTGTGTGTGTGTGTGTGTGTGTGTGTGTGTGTGTGTGTGTGTGTGTGTGTGTGTGTGTGTGTGTGTGTGTGTGTGTGTGTGTGTGTGTGTGTGTGTGTGTGTGTGTGTGTGTGTGTGTGTGTGTGTGTGTGTGTGTGTGTGTGTGTGTGTGTGTGTGTGTGTGTGTGTGTGTGTGTGTGTGTGTGTGTGTGTGTGTGTGTGTGTGTGTGTGTGATTTAATTTGCCTTCATATCTTGCTCAATAATGGCCACAAGATCCTCCTTCAAAACATATTAGTTTTTTGTTTTGTTTTTAATTTATTTTTTAAAAAAAAATTATTGCCAACCTCATGCAAGGAGCTATTTTGAGTGGGTCCCATCGTATGGCATTACAAAAAATGCTTGTGACCAATCGGAATACACCTTTAAAAACAAATCACAATTATAAAATTTCATAAGCAAATCACAATGCTAACCAGCGAACATAGCACTTTACGTAGCCACACACAAGTTTCATTAGCCGTATACTTGAGAGGTTGCGAACAAAGAACTCTTTTCCTCAACATGTTATTGTATTTCTTTTATGTTTTCAGACCAGAAATGATTTTCTTCAACTCTTGATGGACACAGCGAAAGAACTTGCTGAGGATAAAAAATTAGATGTGCCAGAGAAAGAAACCGGAGATATTGTTCAAAACTACGGAGAAGACGTTTCGGGCCACCAAATTTTCAAGAATGTTTCTTCTAAACGTAGGCTTTATACATTTCATCTATTACGGTGAATTAAAATGCGATTTTTTTTTTTTTTTTTTTTTTTTTTTTTGTAACTAGAATTTTTTTTTTTTTTTACTATTACCAGAAAACATATTGAAAACATCTACATCGCTAAACTTAATTATTTATTTTATATTTTTTTTTAGTTATTCAAAAACTTTTCTAATTTGATGAACAAAGTTGCAATACACTAGTATTATTACAAATAATTTACCGCTACGTGAGAAGAAATTACATCTCTGATTTATACCAAAACAGACGATGACCTTATTTTTCCCATAGACCTGTCGATGGACGAACTGGTGGCTCAATGCGTGATCTTCTTCCTGGCCGGTTACGATACTACTGCCTCTACCTTGTCCTTTGTCAGCTACTTGCTTGCCCTAAACCCCGAAATACAGGACAGACTGAGGACTGAAGTGAACGAAGCCCTCAATGAAACAAAAGTAAGTTCCCTCACTTGTTCCTCCAATAATACTTGCCGATCAAACGGTATAGTGGTTAGCGTGCTAGCTTCTAAACCGCGAGGTTGCGGGTTCGAGTCCCGTGTAAGGCATGAGTATTTGTAAATGCATGTTGGCTTGTCTAATGACAAATGTTTCGGCGCATTATAGCCCTCGTGTTGCTGACGGCGCCAGATAATCTGAAAACAACCAACCAAATCCAACAGTACTTAAAATTAGAAATAAGGAGTGTTCAAGAGATATGGATTAAATTAAAAATGCATAATAATGTACAAATATAGATGAACAACTACGTATAAAGCAACGAAAAACTTATTGACATCTGAGCAATACTCTTATCGCCATCTGCATTTCAAACTCAGTTGCTGCAATAAACGTGTTTCGATCTTTTTTCGGAGATCAAGTTTCATCTAGACATGTTTCGAAATACAAAAGGATAATATACGAGTTTTGTTTTCTGGCAGAAGATATACACGAGGGCCACCCTTCACCGTAATGCTGTAAAAACAACATCTACATTCACAACTTGTAATTTTAAACTCTATCAGATGACCATGCATCAAGCTAAAACCCCTCGCTCCCCTTTCGGGCCAAACCAAAGCAGACATTCAGATCTCGAGGGATTTAACGTGCATCAACCACCATTCTACTAGCCAATTCTATGGTAGCACACTGGCTTGGTTGGTTGTATTCAGATTATCTGGCGCCGTCAGCAACACGGGGGCTATAATGCGCCGAAACATTCGTTATTAGACAAGCCAACATATATTTACAAACACCCATGCCTAACACGGGACTCGAACCCGCAACCTTGCGGTCTAAAAGCTAGCACGCTAACCACTATACCGTTTGGTCGGCCACACTGGCTTGATCCTACAATCTTCAAGTCATAAAACCAACGCCTAAGTTAACCAAGCCATTCAAAGATTGGATCACAGACGAAATTTATAAATAAGACGGTCAAAAGCTTAGGCATGTAGACCACATAGTCAACAATGGATAATTATCGCATTTTTTAAAAACGAGTGAAATTAGTTTATATATGATTAATTTCTTCTGATTCCAAATATTCAAACAAAAGTTCTTTAAAAAAAATACTTATTTAAATATTAAGAAAAGAAATGCCCCTAAACCAAGCCAAAACCAGTCCTTTCAAAACATTCCACTATAGCTGTGGCGTCATGACATCTTTCAGTTCTCTATGATTATTGTGAGGTTTCTGCTAAATAGTTGGCATTGGTTTGATAGGCAGTTGCCATATCCCGTACGGGTTGGAGCGATTTGCTAGAAACTTGCAAAATTGATTTCCGCAGCGGCTTCAAGCCAACTTGTTTCAGATCAAGCGACATCACATTCAATTCGAGCCGAATGAATCGTTTTCTCCTCCCAAAGTCTAACAGGTGAACTTAGGTTGCAAATTTTTTTTTAAAGCGCAGTGAGCAGATATTTTTGTGTTTATGGCCTTTTTGAAACAATTAGAATTGAATAAAAAAAAATGCCGAAATTGTCCATTGAGCTACACAAATTTTCGCACAATTCCAGGGGGAACATTTTACGGCCCCCAAAATTATATAATCTATTGCTGTAAATCTCATGTAAATTGAAAAAAAATATTCACTTTTAGATCAGACGCATTCATTATGACACTTCCAGTAAAAAATTATTTCATTTCCAGGGAGAAATGACTTACGAAGCCATTCAAAATATGAAATATCTGGATAACGTTATCTCAGAGACGTTGCGTATCTACTCGCCCGCAATCAGGTAAGGCTTTTCAATCATAACATATCACCCGATAACATTATCAGGAGTGTCAAAAAAATTAAATCTAAGTTACTATACATCAAGAAACTCTCAATCTTGTCCTTGTAATAAGATCAATTGAAAAGTAAACCATCTCACGGATTCATTAAGCTAATTGTTAAGACTGATTTAGACATTCCCATTGGATGGTATGCTAGCTGGTAAGTTGATCGGAAAGTTACTGCCATTTGTTTATTACTTCCCGTTCACACATGGCTAACAATTGTAAGTATCCAGACACATTATACACGAGAGAATAAATTTGATGAGAATTGACTGGCAAGAAAATGGAAAATGTTTTATCTACGGAGCTGCCAGCTACTGGAGTGTCAGGGAAAAACTGGCTTCTCTTGAGACTGACATCAAACGCTTACACGGTGCTAGTCATTGACATATAGTGACTAACGATTTCAACTGGCACGCCGACAGGAAACGCACAAATCAGCCTTTATGAACCTGATATCTGTTTAAAAAATATCTGATCCCAGTACTAGATTGACTTATTCGCATGTATGGCACTGCACCTGTTTAGATCATGCAATTATTCGACATATATTGGCTCCCAAAAGTGTTCATACACTTACGAATTCCAATGAAATACTTCTAAATCATAATGACAATTGGTATTTCTGAATAAGAATTTTTTAATAAGAATTACTTATTCTTAACAAATCTACATTAAATGGTTTTAAAAGATAGCAAAACTTTTTGTACTGATAATCAAGAACCAAGAGTGAAAAAATAATTTCCTGAAGAAAAAAAAAATTATTTGTACACTTTAAAAAAAAATATCTTCTTACTACCTTAGCATATTGATAATAAATAGTAAATATTATTACTATTTGCTAATTTTTAATTTTTATTAGGGTATATCCTGCAGCATTTACAACAGCTTTTAAAAGTCTCTGCATGGAATTCATAAGTGTTGTGGTAATTTTGCAGAATCCATGTTCCGCCATTCTTTGATTTTTAGTTCCCTTTCATTTTAATATCATGTCTGCGTACACGTACTCCAACCAATAATTCTCTGCAAAATGTGTATTATTAATTGAGGTGGTATTTCAGAAAGAGTGAACTCTTCTAAGAGACATCAGAGACGAACTTTGAGAAGTGGGGCGTACTTTTGATTGTTATTTTGATAAGAAAATGCAAGTCGTTTCCAATGCCCAAATTTTGGACTGAAAATTTTATATTACAGTTTGAAATTTTTAAATAAAGAGTAGGATTCAATGTGTCTTAAATAAATGCCAAATTAATTAGTCCTGATGCTGACATGCACCCCCTCACAAGTTCACCTCCACTGCCATGCTTTATTGTTCCAACTAAGTTCTTGTGATTAAGTTACTCCTTTTTTTTTCCTTCATACAATTTTACTAGTATTGGAACAAAATTATTACACTCGCTTTCATCTTCAAATACAACATGGTTCCAATACGTTCCAGGGTTATTTATCATTAATTTCGTGATGGACAGATGGTTTGTTAGAGGATTGAAATTTCATTCCTGACATAGTGTAGGTAGTGCGTCTTAATTAGTCCTGATACTGGCATGCACCTCCTCACAAGTTAACCTCCACTGCCATGCTTTACTGTTTCAACTAAGTTTTAGGGATTAAGTTCCTCATTTTTTTTTTTTTTTTTTTTTTTTCATACAATTTAACTAGTATTGGAACAAAAATATTACACTAGCTTTCATCTTCAAATCTTACAATTAAACGTCACGTTTGGCCTACAGTGGTCTGGGCATGGTGCGCGGTTTCGAACGTTATATCAGGTCTACTCTAACGCTGACCCTGAAATACATTGAAGACACTGGTGTATGGCAGTCCCGCCGCCAGCGCCAATAAAGGGGTTGTACGCATCGCAATTTCATTCGCGAAAAGCCAAATGTGACTACCATGAGTTGTTCTCGGCAATTTTTGCATTGAAGGGGTTTTCAGTATTGCAAATCCTACCCATCCCTCTTTCAAAGCAAATCTGCATACTACGTATACGGGAGGATTTCTCTAACAATCCATTCACTAACAATCTTGTTACGCCATGCAGCCCGACTTAACGGATGGGGACTCATCTCTTTAAAATAGCAATCTGGAGAAGTGGCGTTTGATACTTTGAAAAATGTGAGCTCTTGGTAAGGCAATGATCATCATCTTGACATTTACGAGCAACTTTCAGCATTATGGTTCTTATGCTTTTTTGAGCATCACTTTGGACCTCCACAGAGAAGTATGTTGTTAGCTATAACCGATGTCAATTCGGAGGCGTTTCTAACTGCATACCCCTGAGCTATCTCATACCGCCCACGAATATCGAAGTTCCTGATGAAAGGAAAACCATATCGAGTACCTAAAGCCCAGAGTACCTAACGGCCCCAAATGAACCCTATGCCACAATCATCATGCTTTCACCTACACCTTCACTTCCAGTGAGTGCTATTTTTATTTCACATACCGCTCAGCCAGTACTCATGTACGTAAATGTTTATGAGACATGATTTAATGGTTTTGATATCGACGTTTTGACTCATGTCCGCATTTAGAGGATTTATTGTGTTAAATACCGCTACCTGAATAAATGTGTTGTCTGAGTCATGAATGTGTGGTTATTGCGAGTCTTTTTGATTATTTAATTACTGAATAATTGTACACAACGCAAATTATTACTTGTGCGGCAAATAAGACTTTTAGTACAAACTAGATCACGAGCCTCCACGGCAGTGACGTCAATTAGCACCATCTCAAGAAAGCATTTTCAACAAAGCCATTGTTATGTCGTTCCTAAAACACTGTATAACCATTCGTGTTTTCTTCAAATCTGTGTTGAACGACCACTTGACATAATCAATGGCAAAATACAGCTGTTGTTCTACTGTTTTATTTTTACAGGTTGGAGAGGGCTGCAGGGAACGATTACCAACTCGGAGATACGGGCATCACCGTCGAGAAAGGGACAGTGGTCACCATCCCTACGTTCGCGATACACAGGGACCCTCAACTTTACCCAGATCCAGAGAAGTTCGATCCCGACAGGTACTGGGCAATAAAATAAGCTTACCACGCCAAAATATAAACTCAATAAAAAGGCTGAGTTGGCTGCAGTATAATTCGAAGGCAAAATAACTAGTTTTTTATTATTACACTTAAAAAGTCTGTAGTCTATTTGGTGACTAAATTTTTAAAATAATTTAATCCTCAATGTGAGAGTAGACTTTTTAATAGTCTTCAATTACATTAGGACCATATAGGAGCGAAATAATTTAGTCGCCAATGTGATTGTAGACTTTTTAACAGTCTACAATCACATTGGCGACTAAATTATTTCGCTCCTGTGTGGTTTTCCAGAAAAGAATCCCTAACTTTCAAATGACATAACTACAAAACAGCGGAAGGCAGAAATAATGTTGCAAGTGGTATGTTGGACAGCCAAACGTATAAAATTTTAAGTAGACGCGTTTGTAAAATTGATAGATGAGCGAAAATTTAATGACGGCTATATACCGTTAGCCTCCATTAAATATTCATTAAATAGTGAGGCCCATTTTCATTTGGACTGATTTGTCCCTAAACAAAACTGGTGAGTATGGGGTACCGAAAAGCCGTCTGTAGATTTTACAAAGCTACTGAATTCTAGAAAAGTGACGGTTTGTGCCGCACTATCTATTAAAGGAATCATGGAACATTTTTCATGTGGAAAACGATGAAATTATTTCTCTATATTTAGATTTTACAGCAGTTTGTAGCCACATTTCAATAATGTATTTAATTTTGTAAACCTGTGTGTTTAAAATTCAATCTCCATCTATCCAACAAACCTTTTTGCCTCTTTTTTTTTTTTTTTTTTCTGTATCTCACTTTTTCGTATTTATGCCATTTCAAAGCGAGGGAGTCTTTTCTGAAAAACCCTGTGTTATTGTAATGCAGTTAAATTATAATTGCGTGTGTTTAGAGCTGTCCAGAACTTGTTATTTTCAAAAGATCTTCATAGAGTTCTGTTCATTTTAAAATTTTCAAAAAAGCGAAAATTTCCTCAAAGTAGAATATTATTCAGAAAATGATTTCCTAATAAAATACAAATTTGGAAAAATGGATGCAATTGTTGCGAACCGTTCTACCATTACATAGCAAATAATTAAACTTCCATTGTATTGTTTTCTTCTTGTACGAAAACTCATTAGCAACGTTCCTTCTCTTCGCCTGTTTACATTTAACTCTTTAAAGTGTCCCATTTTCACCTAATGGTGAAAACTTTATCCGAGTTATTTTTCTTCATATATCTCTTTCAGTGGTCTCAACAATAAGTATTAAAGCGTTATTAAGCTTTCACTGTGAACGACGGGTCTCGATCGCGGGACCTTTGGTTCTCGAGGCAGATACTTTTCCGCTGTGCAAAAGAGTACTCCAGTGCACAGAAGCTTTATCTGTTATTTGAAGTCGCCACACGGCCTCCTCCCACCGATGAAGGAGCGATAATGTTTTTCTGATCAGCATCTGATCGGAGTTGAAGGTTTGGGATGCTAGTAGCATCGTTGTGCGAGTGCTGTACGCTAGTTGCGATGAAGTTTCTCCGTTCAGAAGGTAACGATACATGGCAGCATGATTCAATGGACAATTCCCGCAATTTTTAAAAACGAGTGAAATTAGTACATATTTATGAAGAATTTCTTTCTGATTCCAAATATTTAAACAAAAGTTCTTTAAAAAAATTAGTTATTTAAATATTAAGAAAAGAAAACGCCCCAAAACCGAGCCAAAACCAGTCCGATCAAAACAGTCAACAAAAAATTCGTGACGTAAAGAGATCCCTGCTTTTCTATGGTTATCGTGAGGTTTCTGTCAAATAGCTATCGTTAAAAAAGTTGGCGTTGGTATAGACCATTGCCACATTCCGTACAGGTTGGCGTGATTTGCGAGAAACTTGCAAATCTGATTTCCGCTGCTGCATTTCAAGTCAAGATATTTGAGATCTCTTTACGTCACGTTCAATGCCAACAAAATAAGTCGTTTTCTCGCCACCCTCTAACAAGGTAATTTTGATGGCAATTTTTTTTTTTAAAAAAGCGCATTGAGCAGAAATTTTTATGTTTATGGCCTTTTCGGAACATTTAGAATTGAATAAAAAAATAAATAAAAAAATGCGGGAATTGTCCATTGTCTGGTGTCACCAATAAAGCGTTGTTAGCTTTCTGCGGGCCTCGATCCTGAGACCTTTGGTTTCCCAGCTTGATACTCTGTCCCCTAAACAAAAGAGATCTCTAGTGCACAGAAGCTTTATCTGTTATTTGACGTCGCCACAAGCACACCAATTTTCATAAATATAATGATTACGTGATCACCCTGTGCAAAAGCAGTATTTTTCCCAAACTCGGTACAAGGCGTGTTCGTACATTTCTGGTCAATAAACTTCAAACTGCTCTGCAATTAGTAATTTTTTATTGCTTTCGGTATTATAGGTTTACTCCAGAGGAAAGAGCCAAACGTGATCCTTATGCATACTTACCTTTTGGTGCTGGACCTAGGAACTGCGTTGCCATGAGGTTCGCCCTCATGGAAGTCAAGGTATGCATAGCCAATGTGATTTCGAACTTCAACATCAAGAAAGGCCCAGAAACAAAGGTAAATCAAACACTATTTTCTATTATTAGACGTGTGATACATTTAATATCGGTTAAAATATTAAAAGAAATATCAATAATAAGAAGTTGATCTAAGTACTTTTTTCTTTTTGTAATATTATATACTTTTATATTTTCTAAGAAAAGCAAAGAAAATATAGGGTGTATAAAAGTACAGGTTCCTAACTACCTAGTTACTTAATTACCATTTTTATAAAGGCAATGGACAATTCCCGAATTTTTTAAAAACGAGTGAAATTAGTTTATATGTATGATGAATTTCTTTCTGATTCCAAATATTTTAACATAAGTTCTTTTAAAAAATTAGTTATTTAAATATTAAGAAAAGAAAATGAATCAAATCCGAGCCAAAACCAGTCCGATCAAAACACACAACAACATCTGTGATATAAAGGGTTCCTACTGTTTCTGTGGTTATCGTGAGATTTCTGCCAAATAGTTGGCGATGAAATAGTTGGCGTTGGTAGACCATTGCCATATCACGTACAGGTAGGCGCGATTTGCGAGAAACTTGCAAAACTGGTTTCCGCTGCCGGATTTCAAGCCAAGATGTTTGGGATATCTTTACGACACATTCAATGAATCGTTTTCTCGCCAACGTTTAGCAAGGAAATTTTGATTGCACATTAAAATAAAAGAAAAAGCGCATTGAGGTGTCTAATTTGAAGATGAAAACAAATGTAAAATATTTAGCTTCGATGAATATTTAATTGTATGGAGAAGAAAAAATGGTGAACTTACTCTCAAAGACATTGATGGAACAGTAAAGAATAGCGATGAAAGTGTTCTGGTGTATGGGAGCTTGTTAACATCAGGATACGGTAATTTGGTGTTTATTGGTGGAATAATGAATCATGAACTCTATTGGAATATTTTGAACGATAAATTAAATGTGTCAGCCCTAAATATGGATATTACAAATAGCTTCATTTTTTATACCTCCATTTCCACTATAACTTCCAGTAAAAACCCTACCTCGGATGACAGATTTGAAAGTCAAAGTGAGAAGACATAACATTAAAATAAAAAGCCAATGAAAAGCTTTAATGATCGAAGAATGGAGGAACATTGATGCAGAAATTACAATAACAAAAAATAGATAAATTTATATCTAGACGCTTGCTTGAAAGTTATTGCGAATTCTAAAAGATATCATATTTAAGTACTAATTTATCGAAATATAAAAATAAATACTAAAAATTTTTAATATACGAAGACTTTTGGAGATACTTTATGTGTTCCATTTGGGTCATTCCATGTCAAATCAACACGAAAAAGTGACGTTTTCAACCCGACCCCTTCAGAATTTAATAAAATTTTGCTCACTTGTTGGGTTTATATAGAAAAGAAAAAATGGCCAATATTAGGTTTGAATATCGTTTGGTTTCTGAAATACGGAGCTTCAAAAATGGGCCCATAGGTCAAAATTTCACATTTCTTGCTTTATATATCTGGTTATAATTGTGTCCCTAATTATCATAAAACATTGATTTTTGTTTCAAAAAAAAGATAAAGATTTGATCTTTCTAATGACGTATTATTTATGAATATTTTTTTTTTAATTTTCATTTTAAGGTCAAACGATTTGACCTTTGACCTTGAATATCTCAAAAAAGGGTATTTTTATTTTTTTCAAAAAAATATATGTTATTCTTACATTAATTCTCTACACAAATACGTTAGTTTCATAATGGGACCGCAATGGGATGCCAAAATATAAATTCAAATGTGAACTCTTGTCCTTAATTTCACGCAATAATCGTCTTTGAGTGCTAACTTAAGAATCCCATATTCGCATATCCTAATGTAGTCTAATATACAGGCTAGTTGGTTGGTTGTTTTTAGATTATCTGGTGCCGTCAGCAACACGAGGGCTATAATGCGCCGAAACATTCGTCATTTGACAAGCCAACATACATTTTCAAACACCCATGCCTAACACGGGACTCGAACCCGCAACCTCGCGGTCTAGAAGCTAGCACGCTAACCATTATACCATTTGGTTGGCCGAATATACAGGCAATCGAGTGTAAATTGACTAGTTTTCAAAAGGAAGGAAATGGTGAAGATTTTCATCTTGATTCTTTTATCCAGTGGCGTAGCCAGGGGAAAGTATATGGGAATATATTCCCTCCCGAAGTTTTCTGTTAGATATTAGAACGCAAAAATCAAAGGATTGTTTTAAAATGGTAAATTTATTTCAAATGTTTTTAAATTTCTAAACGTATGTAGAAAAAAATACCTGTTATATGAATTACCAATCATACTCTGCATTACTAACTAAAAGGATTATAATGATTTGGTGACGTATAATTTCATATCCCCTTCCGAAAAATATCTAGGTATGCCTTTGCTTTTATTTATATTTCAACTTCAACAGGCCGTTAAATGCAGAAACAGATGACTCAATATTATTTTTGGATGCATAAAAAAAAAACAAGATATCGTGTTCCAAATACCTGTAAAATCGGTCTGTGTTTTGGCAGGAACAAGCTGAACACATACCGTCTGTGTTTGTCATATCCATGAAAATGTGAAACTAATGCTAATTGGATCTCATTTGAAGGAATTAAGTAAAGAAATTGAAACTCCATTAGATTCTAGGGATGAGCTTAACAGTTATTGTTAAATAACTGCAGTTACATTAAAATTATTAGGAAATAACGAAATATTATAACCGTTATCCGTTATTTTTAAAGTAAAAGGTAAATAAAAATAAATACATGGAATAAATAAAACATAACTGTTTTTCTACAACATTCTCTTTAGATATCAGTTAATCGATTTTAAATTAGAACATCTTTCAATATAAATTTGTAAAAATATCAAAATAAAAGAAATCATTTATAGTTTTGAGGTTATTTTATAAGAATTTTGTTTTTTTATTTTTTTATTTTTATTATTTAACAATAAATTGGAGAAAGAATTTACAATACAACATAATTCATAACTGATACATATAAAATGAAAGTGATTTTTAAATGAAAACACATTTTGAAACATTTTACGTGCACAGGCTTTAAAATTATTACTTACATATAAATGTTATGTAATATTGTGAGAAAAATGTACATTTTCAGAGGAATCTTTGAAGTATAAAAAATATATGTTTTAAATATAGGAATATTATTATTATTTCAATAACTATATTTTTGAAATTATTGTAAATTAATTATGGCGCGTTAAAACTATTTACAGAAATTATGTATTTTATAAATAATTGTGCCGTCACGACCACATTTATGTATACATAAATTCATGAAATAAAAATTTATAAACAAAAATTATAAATTTAAGTTACGATATTAAACCCGAATAAAAATATTTTTAATAAAAAATTTGAAGTAAAATTCAAATATTATAAAGTTAATCAAACTAAAAAAGATGAATGTCATGTTTATTTAAAAAATTCAATTCATAATTAATCAAGAAAAGCAATTTTAAAAATAATAAATTCCCTTTATTTAGTTCAAATTGAAAAATGATCATAAAAAATTAAAAACCTCTCAGGTAATGCGTTAAATATAAAAAATATATGCATAAACAAATTTTTGTTTAACATTAAAACCTATTTAACTACGCTCCAAATTTACTACACAATCTTTTGATTATATCGATTTGAAATTAGAAGCTTGCTTTACAAGGAAAAGAACATAATTTATTTTCCATCAAAAGGAAAAACTCAAATCCTACGCTCTCTTTATTTTTTATATATAGTATCATTTTCTTATTCCAAAACAATAGCGAAAAATTTTCTTACCTCCAACCAATACGAAAGAAACACAGCGAGTCTTTAAAAGTCTCATAAGAAGACTGAAATGAAATGCGAACGAACGTTCAAAACCTCTCCCACCAAAGGAATTCTTGTAACATAAAAAAAAAAAGAGCCTTCCGCAAAAACACGCATGCATTTCTTCCTAAATCCTTAATCCTAATCCCCCACCTTCTTTCCCCCATCTCTGTCATTTAAACCCAAAGAATGTTGCGTCAGATACTCCCCCCCCCCCCACGCACATTCCTCTTCACCCTACCACTCATAATGTGCATCAAATCATAACGAACTAACAAAAATCAACGAAAAAACAAACAAAAAAAAAATCGAAACGAAATTTAAAATACCATCTTGAAAAGCAGCGCTAACAAAGAATGGTCCAAAAGTTATTCCAATACAAAAACTTCTGTCAATATCTTATAACAGTTATATCTACTTTTATTGAAAATTATGTCAATATCAACTGATACCAATCGGTCACGTTAATCCATTCAGACAAGTTATTTCGATGGATACAGTTAGTTATTCCAGGAATAACGACCAGGATCCTAATATCAGAATCACGATAAAAAAATATATTTTTCCGTTCACCGTTATTAGAAAATTATATTTTTCCGAATCACCGTTATTAGAAAAATATATTTTTATTTCGTGATTCTGATATTATGATCTTCAATAACAGAAATATATGGACATACTAGCGCCATCTATTGCATTTATAATAAATGAATAACTGTTACTTAGAAAATTAGGTAACTGTTAATTCGCGTGAGTTTAAGTATCAATAACTTTTAACTGTTATTAAAATATGGCTCATCCTTATTAGATTCCTATAAAACCTATACATCAAAAATTGTTTGTAATCCTCCCCAAACAATATGTTACTTGGGAGAGTGCAGCAATTGCCCAAAGTACGAAGAATTTAAGAGGTGCATTGAAGACCTTTTTGATAAAAATGGGATTACAAGAATTACGTACAAGCTGTGGATTAATGTTGACAGATCTACCCTTAAAACTTTGTCGAGCCCTTGTGATGACTTTATTGATTCGTTTCTGTATAAACATACCAAACTTATACGGCATTCATTCATTGCTAAGGAACAATCGCCTTTTTTTTAGTGCTTGTAAACAAAATCTGAAATCAGGTGAATATGTAATTGTTTGTTATTTTTCTGAAAATTACTCCTTTATTCTTCAAGATACAATTCAAGGATTCCTCTGGAATAATTCGCAAGCGACTATACTTCCATTTGTGGTTTATTACAGAAGACACTGACCAAGTCGTAGACAATTTTAATTTCGTAGTAGTTTCTGACTGTCTCCACTATGACGCAACAGCAGTTCACTTATTCCAAAGGCATTTAATCGAAATCATCGGAAAATAATTCAATGTGAAACCTAACAAACTTTTGTACTAATCTGATGGTGCAGCTTCTCACTACAAAAAAAACTGGGGGAAAAATTATAAACCTGTGTTTCCATAAAAAGATTTTGGAATTCAAGCAGAATGAAATTTTTTTGCTACTGCCCATGGTAAAGGAGTTTCGGATGGCATTGGAGGTACCATAAAAAGGCTAGCCGCTCGTGCCAGTTTGCAGAGCCCATTTAAAGATCAGATAATGACTTCTCGACAGTTATTTGAATGGGGAACTGCTGATATTGAAGGAATGCAGTTTGCATGTGTAACTTCCTTACAGTATGAAAGAGAAAAAATCTTCCTTCAGAAACGATTCTTAACCACCCAAACTATTCCAGGTACTCAAAAATTTCATGCATTCAGACCCATTTCTATCAGCCAACTTATGTGCAAAATGTATTCTAATTCCATGGTCAAAAAAAAAAATCAAACAAAAAAATAAATTATAAAATTAATAGTTACATATGCAATGAATCAAGTGAAAAAGAGTCACAATAATTAATAGACGTTACATATGTAAGGAAGTTACTTATGCATCTGATAAATTAGCTTCAATAATAGTTTAAAGATAATGTATCAATAGAAAATTTTTAAGTATTTCTGTTTTCTAAATTCAAAATATGATATTTTCCTAATAATTTGTATCAACAAATGTTTCTGATTGCATGCAACATTCCTTTTAAATAATAATCTCTAACTCATTATTACCAATTATCTAGGTCGTGTTTTTTAATTTTACAGCAAACGATGTTTGGATACTTATTGCAATGCCGAAAAATGTAATTTTTTTAATGTATAAGTAAACAATTAGTTATTTGCTTTTAAAGTTAAAAAGTTATAACAAATCAAATATAAATAATCATAATTTTTAGCAAATAATTAGGGCTAAAGTTTTATTCGCATTACATGTATATAAAGAGATTTTAAAAGGAAAAGCTATTTAGATATAAACAGTTTTTGTAGGATAAGAGTGGCACTTGAAATTTATAACTTGGCATCCCATTGCGGTCCCAAAATGAGACTAATATATTTGTGTAGAGAATTGATGTAAGAATAATATATATTTTTTTGAAAAAAATAAAAATACCCTTTTTTGAGGTATTCAAGGTCAAAGGTCAAATTGTTTGACCTTACAATGAAAATTTAAAAAAATACACGTAAAGAATGCATCATTAGAAAGATCAAATCTTTTTCTTTCTTTTGACACCAAAATTAATATTCTATGATAATTAGGGAAAAAATTATACCCAAATATGTAAAGCAAGAAATACGAAATTTTGCACTTTTGGTCCATTTTTGAAACTCTCTATTTTGGAAACCAAACGAGATTCAAACCTAATATTTGGTATTTTTTCTTTTCTCTATGAATCTAATAAGTGAACCAAATTTTATGAAATTCTAAAGGGGTCGGGTTGGGAGCCGTGTTGATTTGACATGGAATGACCCATTTAGGTTACTGATTTTTCTAAAAAAAAAAGTTTTACTATGCATTAAAAATATTTTATGTAGAAATTAAAGATATTGAAAAAATTCCTATTATGAAATACTAATTTTTGTAAAGGAAAATAAAGTATATGATTAAAATTAGTAAGTATGCTAACACTTTAAGAAGCCACTGTATATACAGTTTCTGAGTTGCATAATTACAAATTTTTCTCACTTTTTTTTCATGCGTTAAAATTATGCCAAAAGTTTTTGCTTAAAGAATTATAATAAGTTTCTTCAACTCAAATGTTGTTCTTAATACCTTCCGTTTCTACTTAAGAAAGGAACTCAAGATCATTTATATGAAAGATATATATTTTTTAAAAATGGAAGACAAGCAATTCGCGAAAATTCTTAATGCAACTGAGCATCTCAATTTTTCTTTGTTTTGCAGGTTCCCCTCGAGTTCAACATGGGAAACCAAGGACTCTTGCAGCCGAAAGAAATCCTACTAAATCTAGAAATGAGGAAGGATTCTCCCCTGGTGCAATAGAGCCTCACCCAGAACTTAATTCCTCAAAGAACATAGACGAGTTGATATTCAAATAAAACCTGAATCAGTCTAGCCTTTGATATATCATTACTCATAATTTATAAAAATCCATTCAAAACAAGTATGACAACTTTGTGAAATGTTGTTTTTAGTGAAATCATTGAACAATTGATTTTCAGAACTTGTGAGCTACTTAAGAGCGGATATTTTTAAATATATATTTTTACAGAGAGGTAGTGTTTAATTGCATCTAATATTATGATTGTTCTTTTATTTTAGAAATGTGTAAACTTTTAGGAGAAAATAAACTGTGAAATATTCGACTTTCTATTCATTTAGAAAATTATAATTATATACTATGGATGTACATTCCTAATTTCCCAAAAAACAACTAGACGTTGTAAAAAATAAAAAGCCCGCCTGTAAAATAATCAATCAGAAAAAGTTTGGAAATCTAATGTTTGCCGTCAAGCGGCGGAGTATAGTTTCTTTGGGGTACTTGTATACAATGAACTAAATTGGGATTATCAGGGGGAATCCCCATAGGCCATCAGAACTTGGCAGGCTACAGTTATTTCGGATTAATCTCATTCCATTTGCTTTAGGTACTTTATACCCATTGCACTGAATTGAGATTAATTCTATAAGAACTCTAGCCTGCCAAGTACTGATTGCTTATAGGGATTCCCCCTGATAATCCCAATTTAGTTCTTTATGTACAAGTACCCCAAAGAAACTAAACGCGACCGCTTGGTGGCAAACATTAGATTTCACAACTTTTTCTGACCAATTATTGTATTTAGAGGGCTTTTTTTACAATGTCTAATTGTTGTTTGGGAGATAACAAACGCAACAAAAAGAATTGATATGTTCTAAATGAGTAAGATATGACCAATGGATATTTTAGTGTGAATAATCAGACCGTCAATCTAAGGAAAAAAAAGGCGTAAGCGACAACATCATTAGATTCACATACTACTCTTTGTATTGAGAATGACAATGCATATCATAGAGAAATATCGTAGAGAGATTTACGTTTGTCATCCAAATCCTTTTCGTTTCTTTAAGAAGAAATCTTCATACCACAACAAGACAAAATTTTCATAATAACAAATATGTATCTATTATAACTTGAGTACATAAACATGCAATTATATACTAAAAAAATAAGCAAAGTTAAAAGCAAAAATTACCCAAATTGACTGAATGAGTGCCCTTGTACGAATTAAATTGAAATTAGAAAATTAGTACTATATGATTATATATTCTTCTATAATTTCATAAAACAATTTAATTGCATTATTTCTTTAGAATATATGTTTAATTTTTTTTTTTTTTACTCTGACGCTTTTTTTTCTTCAGAATTTCTATTTTTGTAACACATTCCAAGGTCCGGTGGACCACATAGATGTTCTTCAATTTTTTTATATTTTTTTAGCATTTTGAACAAAAATGACATTGGAACAGAACGTTTCCATTAGATTTTTAAAAACATGGGACGTTTGATGCATCCTACTGTTCATCACAATACTGTAGAAGGAAAAATGTTCTACAAATTTTGAAATACACGTGTTTTCGTATAATGAATAAATAATGAGATGCATGACAGTAGAGAAGAAGACATTTTTTAAAAGTTCCAAAAACTTTTGCTTGAACACCTAATTCTTGTATTCTTTATTTCTTTTTGTCGCTTCAAAATAATATATTTAACGAATTTTTAGTATTAATAAGTGTATTACAATTAATTATTAATAACACCTGTTGTATATACTTTATTTACAAGGTAAAATACAAGAAATGTACAGATAACAATTTATATAATCCTAACATGGAATAAAACAAATGTTTTAATATAGATTTATATTGCATGCATGTAGATCAAATTGTGTCTTCAGATAAAAAAAATAAACGTAGGGAGTCCAAATTTTTTAAATCTACTACAAGACTTCTTCTTTCATGCTTTATTATTTGAAAAGTCGTTTCAAGTTAGAAAACCTTGAACTCTTTTTAATACAAAAGTTGTTTAGTGATATTGTTCTGTATAAAAAAAAATACTCTGCTGTAATCATCAAACGCATCTATATATATAATTCTCTTGATGCGTAACGTCCAAATTCGGCTGTATTTCTGTGAGTAGAATGGCAACGACTTTAAACGTCCATTCACAAATCTTCTTAATGTACTTTACGTACGAATTTTCAAATTCAGCAAACCAGCCAATCAGAATATATCTTTTGAAATTTGACTAATACATCTGGCAACACCAACAACTTGGATTCGCTAAATTTTGTTTTTTGTCATTACAGTGTACAGATATAAATTATTGCCTATTTAAAACTTATAGACTTAATAGTTACGATGATGAAAGAATAAATAGATACAAGGATGTGAACATTTCTTTTGGATTAGAATTACGGATAAACCAGACTTTTCGGAAAAGTTATCTGCTTGAACATCTTCCGGTGGTAACCAGGTAGCATTCAGCGCTAAATCGCCAACTTTCAAAAAGTCGCTAAGAGGCATTATGCAATAAATCTGAACCTATATTCCTTTCTAATCAGTGCAAATTCAGCTATTACGAATTGAAAACTATCAAAATAAAGAATAAAACCACCCACTCAACTTCAAAATCTCATATAAAATTTAAAAAAAAAAAAAAAAAAAAAAAAAAAAACACTTTTGGCGAAATAGGATAGCGAAATAGAATTTTCTCGCCAAATTTGATTTTTAAAAAATTCCGGTTGATTGAATGCCGGGTAATTGTCCTTTTACAGTTTTATTTTATTTTCTAAGTATCGCAAAAAAGATTAGGCGAACGTATGATTGCTTCTTTAAGAAATTTCGATAAGCAACTTTAATTATTTTGGCGTTTCATACGAAACCAGCCCGAAAATTTTAATTGTTTAGTGAAATAACCGATTTTTTTTTAAATATATGTACGATACTGTTTAGTTTTGTTGTTTTCCAAGAACTTTCTACAACGTTGCCACACTGACCCTGCTAACGCGTCTCGAGAGCAGTAGGATAATGACGTGGCAAGTATTCTGGCTCTTCATAAATAACAAAACATTTTCAGTTTCATGGCATTATGCAGCTGAAATAACTTTTTGCTAGGCATATTTTAAATGCTTCATTTTGAGGCGAGCAAAGCGAGCCAATGGGATTGCGTAGCAATCCAGGGGGTTGACGAGCGTCAGCGAGCAGGGGGCGGAGCCCCCTAGTGTGGTTATAATTCAGTGTGAGTCAGGAGATGCTTTGAAAGACTATTTTTATGAGCAAACGAATGGCTGCATATATCACATTCATGTGGTTTTTCACCAGTTTTTCTGTGAGTATGGAGATGTGACGTAAGATGTCTCTTTTGGGAAAATGCCTTACTGCAAATATCGCACACATGGGGCTTCTTTTCATTGTGAGTGAGGAGATGTGATACAAGAGTGCTCTTTTGGGAAAATGCCCGGCGGCAAATATCGCACACATGGGGCTTTTCTCCAGTGTAAGTGAGGAAATGTGATGCAAAAACACTCTTTTGGGAAAATGCCCTGCCACAAACATCGCGCGCATGAGGGGTTTTTTCCAGTGTGAGTGAGGAGATGTAATGCAAGAGTGCACTTGTGGGAAAATGCTTTGCAGCAAATATTGCACACATGGGACTTTTCACCAGTGTGAGTCAGGAGATGTGATACAAGATTACCCTTTTGAGAAAATGCCCTGCAACAAACATGACAAATGTGGGGGTTTTTTCCAGTGTGGATAAGGAGATGCTTTGCAAGATTGCTCTTTGGGGAAAATGCCCTTCTGCACACATCACGCACATGGGGTATTCTTCCAGTGTGAATGAAGAGATGAGAAGCTAGACTTTTTTTGTCGAAAAATCCTTTATTGCAAACATTGCACAGATATGAATATTCTTTAGTGTGAGTGAGAAGGTGTGCTGAAAGACTCTTTTTGTTGGAATATGATTTTCTGCACACATAGCACACATGTGAGTTTTCTCCATTTTTTTTTTGCATTTTTTCACGTGCATGTGTGCTTGTGGTCAGCACTACTGATTGACATACGATGTCATACTAGGTCTGTGGATTAACCTACGATGTGCAAATTTTGTATATAGGTTACTAGTGGCCATTAGACCTACCATTAAGCCGTTCGTTAAAATTGCAAATGCGCATCAAGTAACTGCTATTCAAAAAATCATGTGTTTCAGTAATTGCTAAAAATCGGCTTGAACGATTTTAATCAAAATTGTTGTGGTCATGCCTCTTAAAGTGTTCTAAACATTCCAAAGAATTCGTGTACAAACTTTCGAGATTCCAGTAAAAATGCTATAACGGCATAAAAAGTTGAAAAACGAATGTTTATCGCTAATATCACCGCTTTCTTTTTTTCTTGTCAATGCAAGAATTATCGCCAAAAATATTGCTAAACTGGCGATTTTTATGAAAAAAATGAAAACAAAAACGGCAAGTTATACCAATCCATGACAAATTTAAATACAGTGATTAGTAATATGTGTAATTGAAAGTTGTACGATGTTCCACACCCCCCAGTTAGTAGAGACTTATGGATTTGAAAAGCTAACATTAATTTATATATGTAATGTAGATATCTTTTGTACTTGATTATAAAAAATGTTGTATGCAACATGTGCGAAAACACTTTTTCCAACTTAGTAAATTATTTAACTCGGGCTAAAGCACTGGTCAAATGAGCATTTTACCTCACTAGGGGGCTCCGCCCCCTGCTCGCTGACGCTCGCCAACCCCCTGGATTAATATGCAATCCCCTTGGCTCGCTTTGCTCGCCTGAAAGAGAAGCATTTAAAATATGCCCTAGCAAAAAGCTATTTCAGCTGCATAATGCCATGAAACTGAACCTTTTATTATTTATGAAGAGTCAGAATACTTGCCACGTCATTATTCTGTTGCTGTCGAGACGCGTTAAGCAGGGACAGTGTGGCAACGTAGTAGAAAGTTCTTGGTAAACAACAAAAATAAACAGTTTTGTAGATATATTTAAAAAAGATCGGTTATTTCATTGAACAATTAAAATTTACGGGCTGGTTTTGTATGAAGCGCCAAAATAATTAAAGTTGCTTATCGAAATTTCTTAACGAAGCAATCATATGTTCACTTAATCTTTTTTTGCGATACTTAGAAAATAAAATAAAACAGTGAAAGGTCAATTATCCAGCATTTAATCAACCGGAATTTTTTGAAAATCAAATTTGGCGAAAAAATTAGCCATATTTCGCCAATAGTTTTTTTTTTTTTTTTAATTTTCATATGAGATTTTGAAGTTGAGTGGGTGGTTTTATTCGTTATTTTGATAGTTTTTAATTCGTAATAGCTGAATTTGCACTGATTAAAGATGAGTATAGGTTCAGATTTACTGCACAACGCCTCTTAGGGATTTTTTTTTAAATTGGCGATTTAGCGCTGAATGCAACCCGGCGACCTCCAGAACATGTTCCAGCAGATAACTTTTCCGAAAAGTCTGATTTATCCGGAATTCTAATCTAAAAGAAATGTACATATCTTGGATCTATTTATTCTTGCATCATCGTAACTATTAAATCAATACGTTTTAAATAGGCAATAATTTATATCTGTAGATTGTAATAAGAAAAACAAAATATAGCGAATCCAAGTTGTTGCTGTTGCCAGATGTATTAGTCAAATTTCAAAAGATATATTGTGATTGGCTGGAAATTCGTGCATAAAGTGCGTTTAGAAGATTGGTGATTGAAATCGTTGCCATTCTGCTCACAGAAATACAGCCAAATTTGGACGTTACGCAAGAGAATTATATATATAGATTTGAAAAATATCACTTTCGCAAATAGCTGCATAAAATACTCTTACAGCACGCTTCGTGACAAAGTGTTAATTTCGCAACGATTTTTTTTTTTTTTTAAAGTTTAATATTATTAAACATTGTTATAAAAAAACAAATTAAAACTATCTTACTTAATTTTATATTTGTTAAATAATTATTTACAAGCATTTTTATTTTTCTCAGTTCCAGAGCTTGAATGCATTAAATAAACAAAACAAAAGATTGGCTGAAAGAAATATTTTGTCCAAGTTAACAGCATTGCACATTGCATTAACAGTTTACAGGCACGAAACTTTTTCCAACTGCTTTTCGACACAACCCAGAAATTCGAAGAGGGCAAAAAGTCGGGGTTGCCGCCTGGTTAAGAAAAAGGTGGCATCGCTTCTAATTACGGGTGCTGTGAACGATGATCATCAAAGTACTAAAAAATTTCACTACCAAACGTAAGTTTGACATTTCCACAAACAGTCCAGCAGAAGCGGAGTTTTACCTTGTAAAAAATGTGAAGAAATTCTTAGTTTTTAATATGTTGTACATGCTGGACTTCTAATGAAATACTTGAGTTTTTAACCTAATTAACGACGGGTTCTGTTGCAATATTGAATAAGTAACAGATACACACGGTTTTTTAAAAATATCTTCTATTCTATTAATTTCTGGAAAAACTGTCAATCACAATTCTGCAGAAGGTAAAATGTTCTACAACTTTTGAAGTATGCATGTTTTCGTATAAAGAATAGATAATGAGATACGTTACTGTAAGGAGTAAATTTTTGAAAAATTTCAAACACTTTTGCTTGAATACCTACTTTTGTTTTCTTCATTCCTTTTAGTCGCTCCAGAATAATATATTTAATGAATTTTTAGTATTAATGTGTGTATTACAATTAATTATTAATAAAACCTGTTGTATATACTTTATTTACAAGGCAAAATACGTGAAATATTCAGATTACAACTTATAAAATCTTAACAAGGGATAAAAAAAAATGTTTTAATATAGATTTGTATTACATGTATATACAGAAAATTATGTCTTCTGATAAAAAATAAACGTATAGTACATTTTTTTTTCCATCTACTAAACTGACTCCTTTCGTGCTTTATTATTTGAAAAGTCGTCTCATGTCGGAAAACCTGAAACTCTTTTTAATACAAAAGTTGTTTTGAAAGACTGATCTTTATGAAAAATCCCCTGCTGCAAACATCAAACGCATGTAGTTATTCTTCAGAGTGAGTCAGGAGATGCCTTGAGAGACTATTTTTATGGGCAAACGACTGGCCGCATACATCACATGCATGTGGTTTTTCTCCAGTGTAAGTGAGGAGATGTGATGCAAGATGGCTCTTTTGGAAAAATGCCTTGCTGCAAATATCGCACACATGGGGCTTTTTTCCGATGTGAGTGAGGAGATGTGATGCAAGAGTGCTCTTTTGGGAAAATGCCCTGCAGCAAATATCGCACACATGGGGCTTTTCACCAGTGTGAGTTAGGAGATGTGATGCAAGAACGCTCTTTTGGGAAAATGCCCTGCTACAAACATCGCACACATGAGGTTTTTTTCCAGTGTGAGTGAGGAGATGCAATGCAAGATGGCCCCTTTGAGAAAATGCCCTGCTGCAAATATTGCACACATGGGGCTTTTTTCCAGTGTGAGTGAGGAGATGTGACGCAAGAGTGCTCTTTTGGGAAAATGCCTTGCTGCAAATATCGCACACATGGGGCTTTTCACCAGTGTGAGTGAGGAGATGTGATATAAGATTACCCTTTTGAGAAAATGCCCTGCAGCATACATGACAAATGTGGGACTTTTTTCCAGTGTGGATAAGGAGATGCTTTGCAAGATTGCTTTTACGTGAAAATGCCCTGCTGCAAACATTGCACGCATGGGGTTTTCCTCCAGTGTGAATGGGGAGATGCAAATCTAGACTTTTTTTATAGGAAAACCCTTTACTGCAAACATTGCACAGATATGAATATTCTTTAGTGTGAGTGAGAAGGTGTGCTGAAAGACTCTTTTTGTTGGAATATGATTTTCTGCACACATGTGGCTTTTCTCCAGAGTGAGTGAGAAGATGTGGTTCAAGATTGTTCTCTGGAGGAAATGTCCTATCAGAAACATTACTCACATGTGGCTTTTCTTTAGTGTGAGTGAGGGGAGGCATGATACATATGATGCTTTACAGGCCAAGACGGGAAAATTAGGAGAAATGTGCTTTCTTAAACTTTGTTTGCTATCTTTTTTTTTTATCAAGATGAACTGTAACTGTCTAGGAAATGTCTTTGTGCTGCTAATACAAAAATAGGTTAAGCGATGTAAACTTGTGAAGTTCCCCCATTCAAAAAATATAGAACAAGACAACCTTCAGACATTCCTGCTTCATAGGGCCACTTCCAAGCAATAAAGTTCTACAAGGAAAAAACATATTTTAGTATCCTCAATATAAAATGGCAAATAGGATCCTTCTACTTTTGTACAGACTAATGGATACATGACATTGCTGTTACTTTATTTTTGAAATCTCTACATCTTATACTAAAGATATTATTACTGTATTATATGTAAGATACTATTACTTACACTTGAAAACTGCACATCTTATATTAAGGAATCATACTATTACTTACTCTTGAAAACTGTAGGACTCCATTAGGGTGGAGCTTATTTTTCAACTATGAATAAGCAGTTTTCTTACTATCAAATTTTGTTCCTTTTTACAAAAAAAATGTAGGCAAAATATTAGAACAATTGAACAATATGTAAAGGTAGCTCAATGATTGTAAAGTTTTTAATGTACAGGATGAATACACGCAATGTCATGGAAGATTAAATACCACCACCTCTAAATATATTTAAAATTCATTCAGCTTTCTATTTTGACTCACACAGCTTTGGATTATGTAAAATTATATATAGCTCAAAGCTCATAGCAACTGCAACATTTTGAACTTCGAGTTCCGATTATAAAATTTTTGAAAGTCTGATATTTTTTGATTATTTTGATATTTTAATATATCAGAAGCTGCCAAAAGCTTAAGACAGAACATTAATGGAAAAGAGACAGTTGATTGCTTGACAATATTAGTTTCAAGGAAAGGAGTTTCTCAACTACTGGCAGTTGCCAAGATTCCATCTGCAACAGGAGAGGCCCCCGCTGCAGCTGTCTTTGAAGCCATGGAAGACTGGGGTATAGCAGACAATATTTGTGCTATGTGCCTTGACACTACCAGCTCAAACACTGGTGATAAATCTGGTGCCTGTACCATTCTAGAGCAAAACTTCAAGAAAGAGCTCTTATCACTTGCTTGCAGGCATCATATTATGGATTTTTGATACTCAATTTAAATTGACTTTGAAAGATTTAAAATGACTATGTGATGTGTGTGTTTTCATAGTCTGTACATACTTGAAAGCTTGGATCTCTGCACCTCAAGCTTCATGTACACCTTACAATGATCTGCTGTTGCTGATGTCGTTACACGAATACTCATCACTACATTCCATTCAGTCATTTCTAGGTCAACATCATGTAAATTGCTAACCACTTGTAGTATTTGTCACAAGGACTCATTAGTTTAGCTTTGTTTGATAGTCGTTCCAGTATATCAACCAAAAAACAGATGGTGAATGCTATGTAGAATGAAGCGCATGCAAGACCAAAATTATTCTAAGTGAATCAGCATTGCTTTTCATTTGTTCAAGAACAAAAGCTTGGAAGATTTTGTCCCAGCAAAGTCATTGATATTGTTTTAATTGTTGGAACTTCCAGTTGGTTATCTAGCAATTGATCCAGACTTGTGGAAGTTGAGAAAAGACTAATAAACAGCTAGAGATAAAAAAAAAAAAATCTTTACAAGTATACGTGACAGTACAGAATGTGCAATTGCATTTATTCAGGAATACAGTGGATTGATAGCTCATGATGAAATGCAGCTACAATTCCTGTTACAAGTTGTTGACAATCATAGCAAAATGTACCCTGATATCAGGAAAAAGACTCAGCCTTTGCAAAGGCAATAAAATTTTAACAGTAAATAAGAAACTGGTAACATTTATAACAAATTAAATAAATAGTTAAAAATTAATGCCTTCAATACAGTGTAAGTAAATACATATGTTAAAGTACAGGTAAAGCTAATAATCTTAATTTTTTCTAATTTTTATAAACTTTTGAGTCCATTGAGCTACCCTTAAATATTAAAAAATTTATTGCTCAAACTTCTTACTATATAGTGTTTTTATATCAAAAGGAACAAAGTTAGAGAGTGAGACTTGCAAAAATAAATAATTTCATGGCTTTCAAGATCCACCCTAGACTTCATAAAGCAAATCTTTTGGAACTTCTCAACAATTCAAAAACTTAGATTCCAACTGTAACCATTGAAATAACCTTTACAAACTAAATGTATTTTATTTTACTACTGCAATACTTTCAATAAACTTAGAACTATCAATTTAAGTTTTGACATGAGAAGTTTGCCTACAATGCCACAAAACTTTTATTTCACCAATTATAGGTGTATGCAAAATATGAAACACTTTTACAAATACCTACAATTATAAACTGGAATAAACAAAACATAGCTGATTTATTTTGAACTGTTGATCGAATTCAGTATGAGTAACTCTTTTAAAATTCATGAAAAGAAGAGTCTCTTAAGTTTTAAAAACACAAAAGTAAAAACACCATCACCTTCTTCTACAGGTTTAGACTACTCTTTTAAACTTACTCCTTAGTGCCCTTTCAGATGTTTAAAATCCCTTTAGTAAGGGAAAAAAAAAATTCAAAAAAAATATTTTTTTAAATATCCAAAAATATGATCCATCACTTACAGTGTTCATACTCATTTTCAGAAATAAAAATTTCTCGAGATTTCCAGGGTCACGTTTCTCATTGTGAAGTCCATTATTTTTAGTCAGATAAATATATATAGTCAAACCTCGTTTACACAAGTTCTTTGATACTCCCTGCAAGTCTATGTAATCAAATAATTTTGTAACTTCGTTCCCTCAAGTCGATTTTTTTAATATTTTTCAATCTACTTTATGTTTGTGTGCCTTAAGACTGCAAATTCCTTAAAATATCTTGAGAAAGGAGTTTTTTGTAAAGATCGCTTATAAAGCCAAAATCTTGTGGGTGTAAAACTTTACTCACATAGTCGTCATACATACATATGTATTGCGTTTTTCTACATACCTTAAAGATAACGAAGTCATCTAGAGAAAAACTACTGGAACAACTGGGTTTTCTGCCATGTAGAAACTAGGCTCTTCTTCTGAAGTTTATTCAAACCTGCAATCTTGATTACTGTCTTGAAGGAAGTAATTAGTCATTCAGGAAGTAATTAATCTTCAGTCATTGAATCTTGTGTGGAACATAATGTTGTCAAAATCACTTTTCGGGTGGTTTATATTTGAAGGTGCCCCTTGGATTGCCGCCAAGTTGAGCAATGTTGCTATTTTTATGGCATCCTCTAGTATTTTACGGGATTTATGTTTTGGAACTGGTTGGAATACGCGTCGCACTCGTTTTGACCTGTCATTTGTAAACGCCATTTCTCACGTAAAACATCAATTGGTAAGTATGTTTAATATTTGTTTTATTTTAATTTAAAATTGGGTTAATTCCTATTGTACAATCTACCGCTCAGCGCTGACCACAGCAACTGCACAACCACTTTGTTTCCATCCTATTGTACGGTCGCCACTGAGTGGTTAACCATATAACAGGATTGAATCCCATTATATGATTCATTTGTGTTTAATAGTATTTCTATAGTGTGTTTTTTACCGCTTTAATTGTTTTTAACCGAGCAGTTGACAGTACAATAGGATTGAACCCCAGGTTATATGATTTATTTGTGTTTAAAAGTATCTCTATACTGTGTTTTTCAGTGTTTTAATAGTTTTTAGTCAAATGGATTGAACCTAAAATTGCATTGTATTTACCTTATAATTTTTTTTTTTTTAAGTTTTAATGTGTGTTTAATTCAGCGCCATTTAATTTAGTACGAAGTTGCACGTGAACACGATTGGCACAAAAAAAAAAAAATTGCCAGAGGGCAACCTGAAGTATACTTTAACCCGACTTTTCTTGTGTTCCGATTCACCCTGCAAATTTCAAAATGGAGACGAGGTAAAACATAAAAATTCCTAAAATAAAGCTTTTAAAACCAATGTATATCAGTATGACATTCTGTTGTATATGTTTTTACTTATATAAAAATATATTAGTTAAGTCTATAACAGATACAAGTTAGTAATTATAAACAAGTTTGGGGAGGTTAAAACTCACGGTATTCAACTGTTTCAGAATTTTTCTTTAAAAAAAAGGACTTAGTTGAAAACCCTACAAAATATATGTTGCAAGATTCCAAACACGTTAGTAAATAAAAAAAGATATATACAATAAAATTGCTCCATTTGTATAAAATAATAATCTCTCTGTAATTTCACGAAATTTTCTTCGGATTCACCCCATTTTACAGTATACCTATACAAGAATACAAAAGCTAACTTCTTCATTGGTTCACACCTAAATCTGTCTATTTACCAGCAGTGTACTAATTAGGAGAAGATGCAGTGGAGTAGCATTCAACTCTAGAGATTAAAAATTTAGTAACCCTTGAATGAAATTTTCAGTATATTTTTTATGACAGAATTCTACAAACTATTTACTTACCGGAATCGTCCCTACTTTGACACAAAACCGAATTCTGTCAGCATAATTTTCCAAGTGTGCCAACATATTACTAATATGAGAAAGGATAGTGGGGGAGTGAGGTTTCAGTTTCAAAGTAACCATTAAGCTTTCATAGAGCTAATTTTATTTCTGATACTGCCATGTACCTTTTTCGCATTTGTTCCAGCCTACCAGATTTGTTAAAGATCTCATCCAAATTATTAAAACACATGTGCAACATGAGCCAAAAAAACACATCCTTAATAAACAAAATACTTACCAAAGTTTAAAAAATTGCACAAATAATATTTGCATGTAAAAAAAATAGCTTCTACTTTCAACAATTCAAATTTTCGTTGAGAGCCATGTTTGTTGTTGTCTGCTTTTGCAAGGATTGCCAGATGGAAATAGTGAATTAATGCCAAATAATGACTATACATGTGACGTCATGATCGATTGGTATATGACTTTACGACGATTATGCAGGTATGATGGTTCGTGTTCGGAATAATTTGTGTTTGCAAATTATGCTTTTTACTTTCAATTACTCATATATTAATCTATATATACATATATAAGGGAGTTGTCTGTACGTCTAAACCTTATACAAATCCACATTTAAGTAAGGTAAATGACAACATGATGCTTGCATAAATTTAATAGACCATACAAAGTAAATTGCCAGCCAGTTAATTTGTGTTAAATGACAATGACGCCGAAACCAATATGGCAGGTATGACAGCTGCCATAACAACTTTTTCCTAAATTATATATTATTTCTAAAAAAAAAAAAAATATATGAGTTCTGAATGTCTTTGGAATGAGTTCTGAATGTCTTTGGAATGAGTTCTGAGAAAATTTGCTTGAATTTGAATTATCCCTTTATCCGAAGTCATTTTCTTTGTGAAAATTCGTAACTACTAATAGACGATACGTTTCAGCTAAAACAGTTTGGGAGGTATCGCCTTCATGATATTTCCATTGCGGATTGTAAATTTGTTTGATTAGTTTCGAGAATATATTCAAGATAAAAATGAGAAGAGGTAGATTGAATTGTCCACTTTAACATTTCGAAGAACTATGAAGAAATGTTCAAGTTTGGTCTGTTTACAAAACATCTATCTCTGTTGTGGGAAACTGATTTAGTTTTAAAGTAAAAAACATCTCTTCACAAATGAATGGTGAAAATAATTTGCAACAATGGATTTAAAATCCTAAAATCTTCACTTTAATTCTATCTTCTGTTTCTATAAAGATTTTACAATAAACATATTAATTAATTAAAACTAGGGGTGTGGAACATCTCACAACTTTCAATTACACTATAATACTGACGTGTAGTTGTGTCATCTACAGTATTGTTATGAATTTTTCCACTGAGGCAATGATGGCACAGTTTTTAAGATAAAAACTATTATTTATTCTCTTCAGAAAACTCACAAAATTTATTCACAGACAACAGTGTAATCACTCACAAGCTTCAACTCAAGCTTCAGTAAAAACAACTTCGAAAACAGCGATTAAACAAGTCCACTCTAGTAAACAAAGCAATCAGCTCACATCGAAGTCCGAAGTCAATCTGAAAACTTTCCCGATATCCGGTCTTTATATACTTGGCGCCAGAGAACATTCGCGAAATTTCCAGCCAATTCGTTGGAAAAGAAACATCTCGAAATTTCTCGATTGCTTTAGGTGTTGCCACCTTTTTCTAACCTGTATAATCGCTGTTAAAAAAATAAAATAAGATAAAAATAAATTAAAATAGAATTTTAAAATAATACGTCACTATTTACACTATATACAGACAATTTGTGCAACATTTCCCCCTTCTTAAAGACTGCACGTAACGGGCAGAGAAGTCCTTAAGAGGAAAGGTCATTCAATCACTTCCCAGATAGCATGCAAGGTTATGAAAACCTTGTCATATACTTGTCATTGACTTTCAGTGATAAGGTTACAGGGCAACCCAACGGCAAGCTTATGAAAACCTTGCCATATACTTGTCAGCGACAACGTTGACGGTAACCTAACATTGCAAGCTTACGAAAACCTTTTCATATACTTGTCAGCGACAACCTTGACGGTAACCTAACATTGCAAGCTTACGAAAACCTTTTCATATACTTGTCATTAGACTTGCGGTGAAAAGGTTGCAGTGCAACCGAACGACAAGCTTTTGTAAAGGTTTACGCGACAACGTTGACAGTTACTTAACATCGCAAGCTTACAAAAACCTAGCCATATATACTTGTCATTAGACTTGCGGTGAAAAGGTTGCAGTGCAACCGAACGACAAGCTTTTGTAAAGGTTTAGTCGACAACGTTGACACTAACCTAACATCGCAAGCTTACGAAAATCTTTTCTTATACTTGTCATTAGACTTGCTGTAAAAAGGTTGGAGGGCAACCTAAAAATAAGGTTTTGAAAAGGATAGCAGCGAAACGTTGACACTGACACTAACCTAATATCGCAAGGTTGTAAACACGTTTTCGCTTCAACCGTGTGGCAAGCTTTCTTCAAATAACCTGGCAACGCTGGTGGTAAATTATTCCAAGTTTTTGCTCGGATTATCTTTGTCTCTTGCTTTAGTTGTAGGTGTTCGTAAAATACATTTCTTCACCGGAAAGTCTCCAGGCAAAGTAACATTTTTTTTCTGCTTTATTAAATATCTGCTGCACACTTTTTATTTTATTTTCTAAGTTAATTTATGTAGGAATCGTATTATGTTCGCAAGCATGGTCCGGTGTTTGCAGCCGGTATGAGGAATTTCTTTTCATTGTAAATTTCATTTAGTAATTGATTAAATCGTCAATGAATCGCTTGCTTTCTGTTCTATTGAATTGATGTATATGCTGTTTTATTTTTTCGCAAGTTAATTTATACACGAATCGTGTATTTGTATTTCGGAAGATATTATAATCGACTTCATTGAAATTTTAAAGAAGCGCTTATTTGATCGTTTTAATATTATCGACACATGTGATTTTCCGCGAATTTCGTTAATTATTCATCTGCTGAAAAACTCGTTATTCGCCAAAATTTTGAAAATGGATAAGTTTAGTCGTTTAAAAAGTCCGCTGCCGTTCCTCATTCCCTAAAATGTTTGTTTTTTCAACTGACGTGTCAAGGCCATTCGATCCGTCTTTTTTAATACGCTTTTATTAGCTTCAGACGTATGTTAGTATGTAACGGAATCTTTGAACATGATTTTGACCCCCTTCAAAACGTCGGATTAACTCGAAATTTGGCATACTTATTAAGGACTGATGACAATTCAATAATTGAACAAGTTTGTCACTTTATCACAAGGATTAGCTCGTGTTGCCCTTGCGCCGTTAAATTCCAACCAACCTTCTCCGGAATCAAACCCTGGTGTGCCGTTTGAATTATTTGTCGTTTGAACAACGTTTATACAAAGCGTGTTTTTTTAGTCGCATTATCCTTACCAGAATCTTCAGGATTTGTGATTTTTCATATTCAGAGACACGGTAGTGTTTTGTGCCAGTAATACGGTGTGTACTAAGGCATACACATGACTTAAATTTGAGACAAGCATGTGACTATTGGCAGAAACAACTGGAGATTTTTGTACACTAACTAAACAAAAATTATAGTTTACAGAAAAAATAATTAATAGTTTAAAAACTAAAAAAACACCCTTTAATAGAAAAGTGAACTAAAAAGGAGAAAATAATTTTAAAATCCCTTAGTAAAAAAAATCAATTATTTTACTCTTTTGAAAGTTCACTATCCTCTTCCATCAAAGTTGTCAACTTTTAAAAAATAATTTAATAAAAAAAAAGGAAACAAACATTTTAATTGAATTTCCCATGTATGTTTCATGAAAAATGAAAAAATTTAAAAGAGCACTGATTTTCATGAAATGTATATTTCAAAAAATCTACGAATTGAATAATTTATTAGAAACATTTAAATGGTCAGAATACATGGCATTTAAGTAGTCCACAGCTAAAATTAAATAGTTTATTATTTAATTTTAGAAGCAATATATTCACTTATAGCTTTGCTTACATAAAGATACCAACCCATAATAAATTATTATTTTAAGACATTTTTGTTAATAAAGTATTGTTTAATGCTATTTCTCTATTGTAAACTTTATTTATTTTTCAGAGAAAAAAGAAAAAGTGAAGCAGCCGACTTGCCTCTGCAAAATTAACTTGTGTGTCTGCTTTGATTTTTTTATTATTAATTTATATATATGTTCAAAAATAAATTTTAACTGTTGATAGTCTGATTATTGTGTTTTCTGAAATAGGATGAGCAATAAAAATGTAAAGGCCTGTTAATCTTTAACTGCTTTAAGCGGTCTGACAGACTTCGAGTCATTTTTTTTGTGGAATGCTTTCACCCCCTAAAATATCGCATCTTTGACTTTTATATTTATTTTTCTGATACTATGTTTCTTAAACTTTAAACTGATGTTCACAAATTTGTGTGGCGCAGTATGAACCATGTGTAGCTTTTGAGCCAAAAATCTCAAACCACCCAACCACAAGAAACCACGACTTTTTCAACAAACCAGCTTGAAAAAAAAATTCAATGCGATTTAAAGTGTATAATGCAAGTCAGGGAACCTGATATAATCTCGATGCATCTTCGGAATAATAAATTATTTTACTCAATTTTGAAGTATTTTTCAAAAGTTATGTTTGCAATTCTAATGAGTTCCATCTATAGCAAATAAAGTTGAATATCTTAATAAATTGAGTTACTTTTGGTGCCATCAAAACCTTTTATTGTAATTAAATTCCAATTGATTAAATATCTATTACAATAGCCACCAAATTTTGATAATGTTGAGTTCGTCCATTTTTCTGATAATATTGGAACTCTCAAAATAAAATGCTTCTTTTTGACCTTAAAAATTCGACGCATTTCCTTCATAAAGTAAGAACATTATTTCTTATATCTACCTAATAACAACCTTAAACTGCTGTAAGCGGTCTGACAGACCGCGAGTCATTTTTTGTGGAATGCTTTCACCCCCTAAAATATCGCATCTTTGACTTTTATATTTATTTTTCTGATACTTTGTTTCTTAAACTTTAAACTGATGTTCACAAATTTGTGTGGCGCAGTATGGACCATGTGTTGCTCTTGCGCCAAAAACCTCAAACCACCCAACCACAGCAGTTAAAGGTTAAAATGAAAAGGTTTACCCTCTCTTTTCAGTATAAACCTTGTAATGAAAAGGTTTACATACCCTTTTCAGTGTAAACCTTATAGCAACCTTATAATTAAAAGGTTTTCGTACCCTTTACAGTGAAAACCTTACGACAAGCTTGTTATGAAAAGGTTTTCGCTAAACCTTGTCACAAGCTTGTCGCGACAAGGTTATGAAAAGGTTTACGCTAAAACCTTATCACAAGCTTGTCGCGACAAGGTTATGAAAAGGTTTTCGCTAAACCTTGTCACAAGCTTGTCGCGACAAGGTTATGAAAAGGTTTACGCTGAAAACCTTTTCGCAAGCTTCGTCGCGACAAGGTTACGACAAGCTTTTCAAGTGTAAACTAGGACCCTTTTTTTAGGCTTGTCACAAGGTTATACCCTTGTCGTGACAAGCTTGCGACAAGGGTGAAACCTTTTCGTTTATAGGGTTTACACAAGGTTTTGAAAAGGTTAAAATGCTATCTGGGTTCTACCATAATATGGGGCTAGCCTATTGTAATGTACAACTCTGGGTTTACAGGAGGGTGTCCGTTGAATCCTTACCACTACGTCGTTGATCTCCTTAAGGACCACATACGGCCCTTCCCAGTTTGTCTGGAGCTTAGGGGAGAGTCCTTTTTTGACGTTTAGGATTCCATAACCACACCTTGTCACCTTCCTGGAATGAACGTTCAGTGGCCTTGGCATCGTAGCGGACCTTCATGCGCTCCGTCATGATGTTGATTCTTTCTCTAGCGAACCGATGTACGGCTTCCAAACGTGCCTGGAGATCATCTAGATACTGGACAGGCGAGGAAGGAGTGTCCGGTGGTCGTCCAAAGAGGAGGTCGCAGGGTAATCTAAGGTCTCTTCCAAAAATCATTTGAGATGGTGTATATCCGGTGGTCTCGTGAGTAGCACTTCTGTAGGCCAAAAGGAACAGTGGAAGTTTCTGATCCCAATCTTGCTGGTTCTTGGAAACAAACAATGAGAGATGATTCAGAATCGTTCTATTAAACCGTTCGACCATTCCATCGGATTGTGGGTGCAGGGGAGTTGTACGAGTCTTTTCCATGTCGAGCAAGTTACACAGCCCAGTGAAGACGGCAGAGTTGAAGTTCGTCCCCTAATCGGAATGTATCAGCAGGGGTACGCCAAATCGGGAGATCCAATTCTGTACGAGGACTTCTGCTACGGTTGTGGCTTCCTGGTCCGGAATCGCGTATGCTTCTGGCCACTTGTTAAAGAAGTCCATGACAACTAGGATGTATTTGTTGCCATTCGTTGTGTGAGGTAGGGGGCCTAAGACGTCCAAAGCAATTCTTTCGAATGGTGCTCCTACGTTGTAACGTTGCAACTTTCCACGAGTTCGGGTCTTCGGTCCCTTTCGCGAATTGCATGCATCACATGACTTGCACCACTTCTCCACGTCGGATTTTGCTTTGTCCCAGAAGAATCTCTCCCTGACTTTCTGAAGAGTTTTCGTAACACCAAAATGTCCTCCAGTAGAACTGCTGTGAAGTTCTTCTAGAACGTTGGTAACTCTAGAACTTGGAAGGATTAATTGCCACCGGAAGCTTTTGCTATCATCGGACTCCCATCGACGGTAGAGTACTCCCTTCTTCAAGTGCAAAGAGTCCCACATAGCCCAATATCTCTTCATTGTTGGGCTATAGCATGCAATTTCCTGCCAACTGGATTTTCCAGTAGCTGCTTCCAAGAATTCAATTAAAGGTTTCAAGTCCTGATCCTCAACCTGACTCTTTCGAACATTCTGGTCACTCCAAGGGTCCACGTCTGAAGTAATTGACTTGGTAGTTATTTTCCGAACGGCCGATGTGTTAACCCCAAACTTAGACTCGGCATTGGAACAAAATCGCCAATTCTCCGGACATGGTCTTCTAGAAAGAGCGTCTGCATTCCCATGGAACGTTCCTTTTCTGTGATGGATATCCATGTGGTATTCCTGCAGGCGCTGAATCCACCTTGCTATTTGTCCCTCTGTATTCTTGAAATTTGGCAACCAAGTCAGAGACGCATGATCAGTTCTTAAAAGGAATTTTCGGCCGTACAAGTAATGATGAAAGTGCTCCACGGCCTTTACTATTGCCAGTAACTCCTTTCTTGTGACGTAGTAGTTCCGCTCGGATCTTGACAGGCTCTTACTAAAATAAGCGATGACTTTTTCCTGTCCTTCAATTTCCTGGGAAAGAACGGCGCCCACTCCCTCATTGCTGGCATCTGTATCCAGAATAAAGTCCTTGTTAACATCGGGAAAAGCCAAAACAGGCGCGGATGTTAAAGCGTTCTTCAGTTGATTGAAGGAGTCGTCACAGTCGGCAGTCCACAGGAACTTCTGCTTGCTGTCTGTTAGTCGATGCAAAGGTCTGGCGATCTTGGAGAATCCCTTCACAAATCTACGGTAATACGTGCACAGGTCTAGGAAGCTTCGCAATTGATGAACGTCTTGCGATCGAGACCAAATTTGCACAGCATGGATCTTGGCTGAATCTGTGCTCACTCCATCGGATGAGATGATGTGTCTGAGATAACTGACTTTCCGCCTAAAGAGCTTACATTTTGATGAGCTAAGTTTCGAGTGGGCTTCCCTAAACTTCAAGAACACGTTCTTTACGTTTTGCAAGTGCTGATCAAAGCTCCGCCCGGTGATAATGATATCGTCCAAATATACCAAACAGGTCTCGTAGGAAAGTCCTCTAAGCACAGTCTCCATTAGTCGCTCGAACGTAGCCGGTGCATTACACAAGCCAAACGGCATAACTTGAAACTGCCATAATCCTTGTCCGGTAGTGAAGGCCGTCTTCCCACGATCATCGGGATGTATCTCCACTTGCCAGTATCCACTCATCAAATCCAAAGTTGAAAACCACTGGTTCCCCTATAGAGTGTCCAAAGTTTCATCAATCCTTGGCAGAGGGTAGCTGTCCTTTTTCGTAATTTCATTCAGCTTCCGGTAATCCACACAAAATCTAGTAGAACCATCCTTCTTTCGAACGAGTACGATTGAAGAGGCCCATGGACTTGAGGAGGGTTCAATAACTCTATTATCTTCCATTTCTTGTAACAATCTCCCGACCTCCTCTTGTTTTGCAAATGGAAGTCTTCGAGAATGTTGTTTAATCGGTAAGTGGGTCCCTGTGTCAATTCGATGTTGTGTAAGCTTCGTTCTTCCTACATCTTTCGATGACATGGAGAAAACGTCCTGAAATTCTTTTATAAGGTTTCCGACAATCTTCTCTTGACTTCTTTCCAACCGAGCATCCTCGAGAAGCTGGTCCACTAAATCCGCGGAGGTTGCGGTCGAAAACTCCTTCGATCCCCGTTCGATGCTTATAACAGGTGTGCAGGTGGCAATTTTTTCTCCTTTCTTGATAACTTTGGTAGCATCACCGATGTTAGCCATTCTTACATGCACCACTTCCTGAGAGAGATTCACAAGCGTCGCTCCTACTAGCACTCCTTTCGGGAGGCTATTCGATGATGGGAAGTCCGTTACTCCAAATCGGAAGGCCTTCGTGAGCTCTGCTGAACCCTTTACAACCAAATCTGTCATGGTGGGGATGGCGATGTCTTCAAGAGCTACTATTCGATATGCAAACGGCTCTTCCGAGTCCAAACCGAACAATGGAACTTCTTCTTTCCCTGTTTGAAGCTCGCCTTTCTCGAAATTCAAAGTAATTCCATTTCTCTTTAAAAAGTCCAATCCAAGAATACATGGGTCAATAATTTCAGCGACGTAAACGGTGTGAGTGTAGGTGTGAAATCCAAAAGAGATGTTGACATTTAATTTCCCATGCACAGAAATTTTGTCACCAGTCACAGTTTGTAGTGAAACTGAAGGCGCCGTGTAAAGAGGTTGGCTGTCCAGGCGCCGGACTACATCCGTCCGTGAGATGGTTACATTTGCTCCTGAGTCAACTATTAGACGACAGGGAGTTCCATTGATCTTGCCCTCCACGAATAAACCATGGTTTCCTCCTTGAAGGGATGAGATGTGATAGAGGCTGAGTGAGGCACCACCTGCTCTACACGGCGACCTCCGCCTCGCGAGATAGCCGCTCTTTAGTTTAACTGCTGAGACTCGGACGAGGGTTTGTCCCCTCTCCTGTCCAATCCAGGGCAATCACGTCTGAAATGTCCTTCATCGTTACAGAACCAACAAACCACTCTAGTTTTTCGATCCCTCGAGCCAGGATTACTTCTCATAATTCGCTCCACCTTGTTTTCCAGTTCTTGAAACTTCTTCGCGAAAAGTTCAGAGGAATCATCTGTCAATGTTCCACGTACGAAACGCCGATCTTTTCTAGAAGCTTGCTGTGCTGCTTCTACTCTCATGGCATAGACGAGGGTGGACTTCAGATCTTTACTGTCTGACATCCTGGTAGCTTGCTGTATGTCGGGATCCTTGATGGCATCCACAAAATACTGAAGAGACAGATTATCTCGTACGTCCGAGGGACAGTCTGGGAAAGCGAGGAGCGACAGTCTTTCTACATCCGATGCCAATTCTTGAAGAGTTTCATTGGCCTTCTGCTGTCTCACTTTCAATTGCAGTATGTTGTAATCCTTTAGATGTTGCTCCCCAAACCTTAACTCCACCGCACTTGCCAGCGCCACGAATTCTCCCCGCTTCTCTTCAGGTAGTCTCTGTAAAATGTCAGCGGCTTCACCCCGAAGAGATGCTGCGAGATGAAATGCTTTCGTGAGGTCATCCCATCCATTAGCAGTGGCTATCATATCGAACTGAGTTCGATAGACACTTCAAGCCGACTTCCCATCGAAATTTCAAGCCTTGATGTTGGGACGTGGTGCAACAACGGGAACGGAAACCTCTCCCGGGAGCAAAACTGTTGCTGCTTCAGATCTTCTATTTTCAATAAATCGAATTCTTTCCTCCAAGCAGTCAAATTTCCCGTTAACTTCCTCCCTCACGATGGAAACCTTTTCTTCAATTTCATTTCTCACAGTCACAAGATCCTCTTTGACATCCAAAATATCAGCCTTCATTGACAGAAGGACATTTTCCGTGCGCTCTATAAATCCGCCAACGGACGCAGAAGTCAGTTCTTGTTTGGCGGTTAAAGCTTTAATATCCGATGGTGTAGCTTCTTGACCAGCGGCAATTGTAGCGGCGGTTGATTCTTGTCCGGCTTTTATTTCGGCTTTCATTTCAGCGGCGGTAGCTTCTTGTTGGGCCTTCATTCCAGCAATCATTTTAATCAACTGCTTCATTTGGTCTTCCATCATTCCTCTAGTAATCGGCATTCAAGATGACTAATATCCCACTTCTGACACCACTGCTATGAATTTTTCCACTGAGGCAATGATGGCACAGTTTTTAAGATAAAAACTATTATTTATTCTCTTCAGAAAACTCACAAAATTTATTCACAGACAACAGTGTAATCACTCACAAGCTTCAACTCAAGCTTCAGTAAAAACAACTTCGAAAACAGCGATTAAACAAGTCCACTCTAGTAAACAAAGCAATCAGCTCACATCGAAGTCCGAAGTCAATCTGAAAACTTTCCCGATCTCCGGTCTTTATATACTTGGCGCGAGAGAACATTCGCAAAATTTCCAGCCAATTCGTCGGAAAAGAAACATCTCGAAATTTCTCGATTGCTTTAGGTGTTGCCACCTTTTTCTAACCTGTATAATCGCTGTTAAAAAAATAAAATAAGATAAAAATAAATTACAATAGAATTTTTAAATAATTCGTCACTATTTACACTATATACAGACAATTTGTGCAACAGTATTTATATTTTCATCGTTCATTTAATAAAAGTGGCCAGTTTGGCTATATTTTTTGCGATAATTCTTGTATGGGTCTTTAAAAAAAGAAAAAATAATAACTCTGCCAAAATGAGGATTTTGGCAACATATTTATCAATCATTTTTTTTTTATATTATCCTTACTAATAAGTGAAAATAAGCAGAGAAGAAAAAACGATCGTTGATGAGGAGGAAAGAGATATCTGTGTTGAAGGCATTCTTTTTTCAACCTTTTACTCCATTAAAGCATTTTTGTTGAATTTCGGAGGTGAGGATGCTTAGAGCACCTTAAGAGGCATTACCACAAAGATTTTCAGCAAAACCGTTCGAGCCGTTTTTTAGCAATTACTGAAAAACATGATTTTTTCAATGGCTGATATTCTATGCGCATGAGCGATTTTGAAAAAAACCTTAATAGTAGGTTCTTGTTGTGCCATCACCAACCAGCACACCAAACCTGAATATCGTAGGGCAATTTGTTTGGGAGTTATGCTGACCACGTACACACATACAGAGATACAGAATTTTTTTTTTTTTTTTTTTTTTTTTTTTTTTTTTTACCGAATACTATACTTTCATTACCTATGTATACATATGGAAATTTGAAAGTAAAAATATTTAGAAAAATTGGTACACTAATGTAGTGATAAACTATTCGTATCTATTCGTATTCGTATCTTTAGTCAAAAATAAAAACTGACAACTATTTTTTCCCTATTTTAGTTCCAACTATTTTAGTCCCTCCAAACACCAATTACTTCCTACTTCTGTATCACGAAATTCTTTTTATTTTCTAAGGTTTTTCTGAAAAACACATCATCTTATCTTCTAATGTTCGAAAAACACCACTCTATTTTAAATGTACTGTTACTTTAAACAACTTTATATAACTTGTGTACATACAATTTAAATAAATCCCGTTTCATTATCGATTAATTCATATAGAAAACCCAGTGACAGTTAAAATCTTATCAAAAAATTTCATATAGAAAGAATTAATACATTTGAACTCAAACAGTGGTGGAATTCAGTTGGAAATGGGAGATAACAACTTACTCGATATCTTTCACAAAACAAAACATTTATAATCGTTTGCTAATCTCGTTCGATTTGTGATAAGAAACGCCATTTTTAGTATACTTATTACAGAAGCTTAAGTCTACTTGAATATAAAATCTTCCGCCAGCTTTAGTCATTCAATTGCGTTTTCTTTCTTAGTGAAAAACTGAATCTTTAAAGTTTTACCATCGAGACACCGTTTACGAAAATGCTCGGAATCGAAATTTCATTTGAACCTCTAATGACAATATTTTTAATTGGAATAGCAACAGTCCTCTTGTTCTATAGGTATGTTCTTTTGTGTAAATTGTCATAATAACATGTGCCTTTCAAGCATTGTTTACTTTTGAATTAATTGTTCATATAATTGTTAATATAATATAACCTGCTATTTGCAATGGATATGACAACTAATAAATAAATAGATAAGAATTTCCATTTTACTATCGATGATTTATTTTTTGGTTTCTTTAGAGTTATCTTATAGCAGTTAGAAACTTAAGATTTCCAACTAAGATTACTTTAAGTACGATGCAACTTTTCTATTCTAGCAAGTTGACAGAAATAAATTATATTTTAGTTTCAAATAAGATTTGAAAAGAAAACTTATAATAACATTTTTAAACTCTAGTTGTACAATTGAGTGACAAGAAATTAATTGTATAGTATTATAAAAGGCATGAGAATATATCGTACGTCAACTCTTAATACGTTAGAAAAGTAGAAAAATTATTTTTTACCAATATTCACACAATTCAACGTTGTTGTTTTTTAAATATCAACATACTGTTTTCCAATCATAAGCACCATATATATACAAACAAAAAAAAGTGCATATAAATTCCTCTTAATAAAGAAAGTCAATTTTCACCAATCCCTGATTAATGGCCACAAAAAAAATCTTAGTTTGTTTTACAAGTGTTGCTGACAGTTTTAGGATAAGATAAATAAAGATTTTTTTATGCGGATAGCATATTCATGTGCGAAATCTAATAATTTTCGGAATCATCTGTAAAACCTTTCGAGAACAATAGAACTTCCATGATGCTTTCCGAGGTTGCCAGAAATAATATTACTGTAAAACGAGCTTTTCCTTCTATGTCCACCGTATGCAGAAAAACAGTTTTCCAGTGTTAACAGTTTTGACGGATAATCTCATAAAACTGAACCAAAAAAGTATTCCAAACTATCTACGTGGTCCAGCGTTCCCTGTATTAACTCGACTGTGCAAAGTCCGTTGTTTGTAGGTCTCGAATCACTTGTAAAGTTATTTAAACTTTTAAATAGCAATAAAAATTTAAACAGATCAGAAATTTGTAGGAAAAAAATTTACACATTCAAAATAAATCCAGATTTTCCTCCGCGTGCATTAAAAAATACAATTTAGTTTCTACGCTGTAATAATTTCATATGAAGTTTACACAAAAGCTCTGTTCTTCTGCCTCATGTGAGGTCATACGAATGGCAGTGTTTTTTCTACTATATGCCTTCAACCTTGTACACAATGGTTATGTTTCAGACGTGTCTTAACAGTTTATTCAGTAATGAAATACTTTTGGGTAAGACCAAAGGAAACTTTTAAATAGGCCACAATAGAAAATTGATTTACAGCTTAGTTACAAATTTAGTTTTATTGTCTAAAAATATACGAATTTTAACAACAGTGTTCATGTCCTTTTTCCATGCAAAGCTTGCGTCTAACTAATGTGAAGGTTATATATCTTTGGAAGTTAAATCATCATTTTGAAACTAAAATTCTAATTATGAAACTAAAAATATTCATTATTATACTAAAATTCTCACTGTGAGTTTAACTAAAAAAATAATTTCATTTATGAATTTGAATTTTCTTTTGATTTATAACATTGAAATTATATTTTTCTTGTGTATTGGTACTGTGTTTTCTTTCTTGATTTCCGGCACAAAATATTAATCTGTTCAAAGAGAAAACAAATTATTAATCTATTTAAAATCCAAACAATTATTAATCTATTTAAAGTAAAAAAAAAATTACTAATCTATCTCAATTTTCCCATCACAAAATACAAAAATGTTTCTTATCACTCTCATGAAAAGAATACCATTTCTATAACTGAGAATAATGAGTTCGAAATTGTTCCCATCAATTCCAGAAAAATCTCTCAAAATTAGCAATATTTTGTCACTGACACTTAACATGGATTATTGATCTAAAATATTTAAATGTGCCCCATTCCAATCCAATTTTTAAACAAATATTATTACGTGAAGTGTTGGTATAACGAATTAGTGATAATTTTAAGATGTTTTCAGAACTGAATTTGGTCCATTTTGACTGGAAGCTCCTCAGAGTTATAGACTATTAGTGAAAATATAGACAATTAAATCTCTGTGTTTTAATGGTTTTACTTTCAATTACTCATATATTAACATATGGTAATCAAAGTAATGAATTCGGTAAAAAAAAAATCGATTTACTTTACTTTACTTTGTTGATAAGTGTTCTTGAAAAAATATCTGTGTGTCTATCTGTGATCAGCATAACTCACAAACGGACTCACTGACCGACGATGTTCATATTTTGTGTACAAGTTAGTGATGGTCATGGGACCTGGCGTTCGGGTTTTCGTTAAAATTGCCCATGCGCATAAAGTAGGAATTGCCAAAAAAAGACTGCAGCGATTTAGATCAAAATCGCTATAATAATTCCTTTTAAGGTGCTCTAAACATTCCCACCTCCGAAACTTCCATAGAAATGTAAAGGCGTAAAAAGGTTAAAAATTAATGTCTTTAACACCCTTGCGCATCATCCACCGGCAACTGTTTCTTCATTGTTTCTCCTTCAAGAAAAGCTAAAGTAATTTTTATTGAAAAACGTATCGCCAATTTGGCAATCTATCCACGTGGTTGTTTTTTTTTGGGAGGAAGGGGGGGTTACATTAAATTTGACAATTTTTTTAAATAATAAAAAGATGAAAACGGTAAATGGTACCAATCCACTTTAAATTTAAATATTTAAATGCAGTGACCACAATTATGTATATTTGAAATTCGTACGATGTTCCCCGCCCCTAGTTTTCATAACTCTTGAAGGTATTCTTATTCTTTTATAATAAAGCAGTTGTCAAATCCCAAAAATATCCTACGGGGCATAAAACGGCTCTCAAATTCCTTTTTATTTTATGCAGGTATTCTAAATGGAACCATGATTATTGGGAGAAAAGAGGAATTCCCTATGTAAAACCTACTCCTTTCTTTGGATCTATTCTGGAGATGCTTTCAACGGTAAGTTTGAAGGTTCCTAGTTGTTTTTCTTAACACGGAATTTCAATTTTTCAAATTACAAAGCATCCAATTTACTATTATTAAAGCTGATTTACCATTATAATGCCTGCTTTAACTACCTTAAGACTATTTTCTTGTGTTAGTGATTATTATTTCTATAATTTTTCAGCCTCCTCCGTACCTTGAGATGGAGAAATACACGCAGTTTGGGCCCGTGTATGGGTAAGCTTAGTTTCAATATATCACTCTTGAAATAAAACTATTTTAATTACGTATCACTTAAAAGTACTCTATATTATTAGTCACTAAATTTGTTGGAAAAAATGCATTTAGTTTTTTTAATATTGCAATAAAATTGAAATAATATTTTTTGACCTATGCTGTATAAGAACAAAAAAATTTCAGTTTTAATATGACTCTGTGTATTTTTTCATTTAATTTCGATTGCCAAATTTTTTTCAATCCATCAAATTTTTTGTTGCACTTAAGTATTTCTTAAAGTTAGTCTTTAAATGTAAATTTTATATTACAATACACTTACTTTTAATGTAGAAAATGCAAAAAATGTATGCATTTCATAAAAACCATTATTGATTTAGCTAATTAGGTAGGTGCTTGAACTTAAATATTCTCTTTAAAAGATAATTTTTTATAGAAGGCATTTTAGCATATTTTTACATACATATAAAATTACACGCAGAAGTCACTGAAAATTGTACGTTCCAAGAAAATGTCGAATAAAATACCAAATATATTTAAAATAAAAAATAAATAATAATAACACTGATAGCTTTCTAAAAGGTTTGAAATTATCTAATTTCTTTTTTTATTTAACAAACTAATTATTTTACTGACAAGACTTATCAAGTCAGTCAGTTTTTTCATAGTATCATATTAATTTAAACGCTTTGAGAACCATTGAGACTTCGAAATCCACTTCTAAGAAGTTCGTAATTCAATTGTTGGATGTCAGCACAAGCTTGTTTCACTTTATAGGCAGACACATGGATGAGTTTCAATATTCTATGCATCCATCTTGGCCTTACATCGTCTTATATACTTGTCTCTAACAAGCTTCCAAAGAGAAATAAGTTTGTGCTACCATCCAACAATTGAAGAAAGAAATTTCATAGAAGTAAATTTCAAGTTAAAATGGATCTCAAAGAGTTTAAATTAATAAATTACCATGATGACACTGACGGGACTTATAAGTTCCGTCAGTATAAGATACACCACAACAATTAATACTTTAACCATTTGTTTACTGACGAGACTTATAAGTTCTGTCAGTATAAGATACACCACAACAATTACCACTTTAGCCCTTTATTTACTGACGAGACTTATAAGTTCCGTCAGTATAAGATACACCACAACAATTACCACTTTAACCCTTTGTTTACTAACGAGACTTAAAAGTCCCGTCAGTATAAGATACACAACAACAATTACCACTTTAACCCTTTATTTACTAAAGGGACTTATAAATCCCGTCAGTAAATAAAAAGTTAAAAGGATAAATAAAATGCAATAAAAGGGTTGAAGTCTCGTCAGTAAATAAAGGGGGACTTTTAAGTTCCTTCAGTAAATAAAGGGTTAAAGTGGTAATTGTTGTTGTGTATCTACAGAATTGAAGTTTAAAAGTCCATTGCTTCCCAGCTTATTTAATACTGCTTTCACAATGTCGCTCCAAGATGCTTATTTTAATAAAATATTTATTGATCCCTACAGATATTTCGAAAGGAATAGACCTTGTTTAACCATAGGGGATCCAAAGTTACTGAAACAGATGTTAGTGAAAGACTTTCCATCGTTTTCAATACGAAGGGTAAGAATGTTTATGTCTTCTTCAATTATGCAACAGTGAACGAATATTAGAAATGTCAAAATAAAACAGCGAATTTAGTTAAATTATTAATAGCGGTAATTCAACTTGAAATAACTTTTCGAAGTTTTTATTTTGATTTGATGACAGAATTGTTCGAATTTATAAGAGTATGCAGTGTCAAAACAAAATCATAGCCACTATTTTATATAAAACTAGCTGAATACCCGTGCTTCACTACGAAATTTTACCATGTGCATTTTAGCAATCAAAAGACTCATGTATTCCACACTTCAGACGTTTGAACTCGTTTAAGTCCCATCAAATTGATTGGTCAAAATTGAAGTACCTTACTTTATCTATGCTTTCCCTCGCTGAAATTTTTTCCAAAATTTATAATTGTGAATATAATGGAGATGAGACATTATAATACCTCTCGTCTGGAACGGTTAACCCCCTTTTGACCATTTTTAATTAGTTAATCGGGATTCTTATAGTTTATTGTGCTTATGTTTGCTCTTAGTTCTAAATTTCAAAGTTGTAACTGTATTGGAAGTGAGACATTAAGATATTCCTCGTATAGTTTCAATGTTACGTCGACTTTTCATCCCTTAAAAATTCATTAATCAATATTGGAATGACTTATTTTTTCTAAATTTGCCCTTCTTAACATTTGCATCAAATATCATAATTGTGACGACATTGGAAGTGGGTCATTAGGATATCCCTCGTGTGGAAAGTTTAACCCCTTTTCGACCCTTTAAAGTTGGTTAATCGAGATCGGAATAGCTTACTTCTTCTATGTTTGTCTTTGCTGACATTTGTACCAATAATCAGAGTTGTGACCATGTAGGAAGTGGGACATTTGAATATCCCTCGTTTGGAACGTTTAACCCCTTTTCGACCCCTTAAAGTAGGTTAATCGAGATCTAAATAGTTTAAATTTTCTCTGTCTAACATTGTTGATATTTGTACCCATTTTCAGAGTTGGGACATTCGAATACACCTCGTATACGGAACATTTTAACCCTTTTCTACCCCTTAAAGTGAGTTAATCAAATTCCGAATGGCTTGATTTTTCTATGTTTGTCTTTGTTGATAATTGTAGCAATTTTCAGAGTTGTGATCATGTGGAAAGCAGGACATTCGAATATCCCTCGTTTTAAACGTTTAACCCCTTTTCGCCTCCTTAAAGTGTGTTAATCGAGATCGGAATATCTTACTTTTTCTATGTCTACCATTGTTGTCATTTGTACTAATTTTCAGAGTTGTGACCATGTGGAAAGTGGCACATTTGAATATCCCTCGTTTGGAACGTTTAAGCCCTTTTCGACCCTTTAAAGTTGGTTAATCGAGATCGGAATAGCTTACATCTTCTATGTTTGTCTTTGCTGACATTTGTACCAATTTTCAGAGTTGTGTGGCCATATGAGAAGTGGGAAGTTTGTTATTGTTTTGGCGCTGTTTTTGTTATCGTTGTTGAGGAAGATGTTGCTGCTATTTTTATTTTGCCATGACTTCACCTTCATACCAGTATTACGCATATAAAAGTTCTTGCAGGGCTACTAATATGTAAATGTTATAGACTGCTCTGAGGACGACAGTTGAAACATGTCCAGCCAGTAAAATCGTTGCTCAAACTATAGTACTCAAGAATATAAAAAAAAAAATCTTTGTTTCCAGAAAAGCCTTTTGCGAATAATAAACTTTGATAGGCAAAAAGCTTTCTGGAATCTGCAAAACTCAAAATTCTTTTCTAGGAATTCAGCGCAAACAATGATGTTCTTGACAATATGCTGATTGCTGTGCAAGGGGATCAGTGGAAGCGGATCAGAGCAATTGTGACACCTACATTTACCAGCGGAAAGCTAAAAAAGGTTAGATAATCTTTAAACTGAAGTATTATTACTTTACATGAAACTTTTTTAAAGGCTAAAGAGTGTTAAATATGTAGCATTATAAAAATTCAGATGATTGGCATAATCAAAGAATGCTCCAAGACGTTGATGAAATTTTTTTAAAGGCTAAAAGAGTGTTAAATAAGTAGCATTATAAAAATTCAGATGATTGGCATAATCAAAGAATGCTCCAGGACGATGATGAAACTTTTTTAAAGGCAAAAGAGTATTAAAAAAGTAGCATTATAAAAATTCAGATGATTGGCATAATCAAAGAATGCTCCAGGGCGTTAATGAAACTTTTTTAAAGGCTAAAAAGTGTTAAAAAATAGTATTATAAGAAAACGATAACTAAACATTTATATTCTTATAACTAAACATTTTTAGCAAATTCAAATGTGAGGTTGTAATAATTTGAACATCAACATGCAGCAACAAATATTTCATTTCTTGATTCAGATGATTGGCATAATCAAAGAATGCTCCATGACGTTGATCAAGAATCTAGAACTAGCTTCAAAGCAAGGAAACCAAATTGATGCGAAAAGGTAAGGATTTTTAGAAACATAGGCATGAAAGTAATTACTCCCCACTGCATATTTAGTGATTGTAAGTGCAAATCTTTAATGATTTATTTGAAAGTATATTTACACATATGTGAGAGTGTAAATATGTTTAAATTCTAAGCCAGGGGCGTACTAGCCATAGGGTTGTCCGTTGCAATCACCGGACCGGTCAGTGTCTTTAAAAAATTGGACGGTCCGCTAGGAATCTAGATAATTTACTTAATAGTTATAAAACTGGAATTTTTTTTTATTATTATTATTATTATACTTTTGTTTTGCATTTTCGTTTTAGTTTTTGCATATGGTTATGGAAGATCGTTTATGAAAACCAAAAGTGAAAATAATAGACAGAAAATTTTGTTTTAATAAAACAAATTTTTAAAATGATTCAATTATTAAGATGAATAAATAAAATTAATAAATAAAACTATTTAACTATTCAAAATAATAATTAAAAATTTAAATAATAAATTATTTTAATTATTGTAATTATTTTATTATCTAATCACCGGATCAATTTTATACCCCAGTACGCAGGGCCGGATTTAAGAATATGCCGCCTATAGGCGAAAGCCCATTTGCCACCCCCTCTATAGTTCATATTTGCTTAATACATTTTTATTTATTTTTTACAGCAAAAAGATAGAGTTCATTAGTGTTTTTATCTTTTTTAAACATAAAGTTCATTTGATTTAGATAAAACTACAATTTTAATAATTTACAAAATTATATAATCAAATTAGTTATCTACTTGTTTTTTTTTTACTTGTTTTAAAATTTGTTAAAAATTAAATGGTTTTCGAACTTAATTAATTCATTTGTTCTTGGAGATCAGTGATCACTATTTTAAACATATTTTTATATTTTAATATTAATGACTATCTTTTGCGTAATTGAAGAACTGTGTTCAATTTGAATCAAGTTGTCCTACACGGTGAAAAGAAATTACATAAAATGTAGTTAATTATTGGTTTATTTGTTCAAAAATATACCAACTTCTCTAAAACAACTCATCCCACGTAATCTTCATGTTCAAAATTACATAGCTCTTTTACGATATTTCTTAATGGCAAACTCGTTAATAATGTCCTCATATGAAAGGGTTTTTGTTGTATTTGTCTCAATGGAAAGCAAGGAAAGGGAGTTTAACCGGATTTCAGACATACTAGTTAGCAGATAGTTCTTAACTCTTCTAAGGCAGGAAAAACTACGTTCTCCCACTCAATCTTTTCTTCCACTGACATCCACAGACAAATCTATTTTTTTCCCCCAAAACACGTTCTTGTTTGTAAAGTTTCAACTTTGTTCGTTTTTTGTATTCAGCGCCATTGAGTCTCTTCCTACCGTCTCTCATAGTAGCTAATAGGGATTACTTGTTAAAAAGTGTACGTTATGTATTAGAATACTCTAAACTATAAAGCAAAATCGTAACAAACAACAGGAAAGCACCTCGCTCAATTCAATCATCAACGATCCCGTTGTGCACTCACCGATAGACATGACTGACAGCGTCAGACTCAAACAGACTAGACTGAGACTACACTACTGACAGCGTCAGACGCAGACAGACTAGACTGACACTACACTAATGACAGCGGAGACATTGGGCCTTCCACCAACAGTGTTGGCAGATCGGCTACAGTGTTGTCAGATTGAATCGCTACGCTTGTACCAGTGTTGTCAAACCAAATTAGATTGCTCAACAAGATTACTTGCTGTGAATTTGTATTATATTATTGTTTTAGAAAGTAGGCTATGCAGAAGGACTAAAAGATATTTTTAAGTAACATGTATTCTTAAGTTCGGAAAATTTTATTAACGTCTGAAATACTTCATTTTAACTTTTGAATAAATTGCCAAACTGCCGCTCCCTGAAAATTTGCCCCTCTAGACTGCAGCCTACTTAGCCTATTAGGGAAATGGCCCTGCCAGTACGCCACTGATTCTTTTAGCGCCCGTCCCTCTCTGTCTCAATCTGTTCCCAAACATTCATAACAGAATTAGAAATATAAAGGACGAAGACTGAAAGTTTTTAGATCTTCTAAGTTTCATGTGGACGATTCAAAACGTTTTAAAGTTAATGTCTTTTACAGAAGCCTTTCTTCTTGAAAGAGTCAACCTAATGAAATTTTAAATGTTACATCAAAAGAGCAAAGAAGAATTATTTTTAATTCAAATCCTTATTCTTAAAACATGGACTTTTTAACTTTTTTTTAAGAAAATACAAAAAAGTATTTAAAAGAGATTTTCACAAGAGAGTCAAATATGCTATTTATTAATGAGTAGAACACAAAAAGTAAAGAAATTACACTTAATTATTAGTATTAAAAGTAAGTGCTATTATTCATTAGCATTATAATAAATTATATATTAAGGGCTCTGTCTACTTTGGAAGCATAAAAAAAAAACCGCTTTTTTTTATTATTATTTTTTTTAAATACTAACATGTTTATTGATATAAAACTTGTTAGGCTTAACGAGAACATTCATAAATTACAAAAAAAAAAAAATTATTGATTTTTACCACTTTTTTAGTGTAAAAATGCCTGGTAACTCAAAGTAGGTAGGAGTGAGCTGTTGAAAAAAATTCTCAGAGACTACTGAACTGATCCTTATGAAATTTTAACCACTTATTCTGTATACTTATCGCTATATCCCGCACCAGAATTATTGCAAAATTGTAATTTTTTTTTTTTTTTTTTTTTTTGGCAAAAAACATGACAAAAAAAACTTTTTTTTCCGCCATTTTGTTATTTTTGCATATAAATTAATAATAGAGGTACGGGATATAGCCACTGTCACACTCTCAACCTAAAACCATTCAGTTTTTTTATTTCAACTGAGCCGTTGTTCAGATTTTTTCAACAACGCACACCTACCTACTTTTTGAGGACTCTTGTTTAACTTGCATTTTCGGACTAAAAAAATGGTTAAAATAACTTTTTTTTTTTTTTTTTAAGCCTAACGAGTTTTATACCAATAAACATAACAGTATTCTTTAAAAAAAAACTTAATAAAAATAGCTTTTTTTTTTTTTTCATGCATTCAAAGTAGACAGAGCCCTTAAAAATGTGCTTTCATCGCATCATGCATCGCCAATTCAAGGCATCGACGTTTCATATAATGCAATGAGTTTCGAGTTCTGTGGGATTTACTTATGCCTGCTTTTAACTTTTAAAGATCAATTTAATTATTGGATTTTCCAGCCGGTATCAATATCACTGTTATATCTAGAATCTGGGGATACATGTATACTGTAAAAGACACGAGTTTCGTCTTTTTTAGAATGTTCGGGGCCTTCACTATGGATGTGATAGCCAGTTCGGCCTTTTCCACCAAGATAGACTCCCACAACAATCCTGACAATCAGTTCGTAAGTACGGCAAAAAGCGTCTTCCAGAAGCGGGGAGGATGGAGGTATATACTACATGGTATGTATGAATAGATGAACAGTACGCGTGTTTGAACAGTACGCAAAAAAAAAGGAATCCGAACGATGGCTCTATCTTGTATTCTAATTGATGAAATAACAGAAGTCAAGTACCGTCGTAAATCGTGGAAGGTCTTTATTAATTGTTTATAATTAATTTTTTTTATCATGAGGACTCATCTACATATTGAAACTAAACCAAATTTAAAAAGTTCAATGGCAATCCCATAATATTATGCCATATTTAGATTTAGAATCCAAAAAAACGTATAAAAACCAAATTTCATAACTTTCCAATGAGTGGTTAGTAATTTAAATGATGTCAAAAAAATGGCAAATTGTTGTTAAATAGAAAAAAAAATTTAGCCATAAATTCCTTAATAGTTAATATAGTTTAGCAATTTTTGTTTCAAAAGATAGTTTATAAAAAAAGGCCAAATATAAATGACATACCACTTCTGTACTAAACAGTTTTTTAATAATTCATTATTAATTAATAAATCAAGTTTTAAATTTTTTTAAATAAAAACATGTATTATTTTTTCTTTCATTTGAATTATCATGGTCGAAAACCCCTCTAGAATTTTTCTCATTCCATTTGGACTTTTGGTTCTCAATATTTTTAGCAAAAATTTTTTTAAAAAAAGCTAACTTAAGGGACCATGTAATAGATTACGTCTTCAAGCACGCTATACGTTTGCTTCTTCCCCGCTTTAAAGAAATTTGCCCTCAATATCGGCCAAAACATTTTCGCTCATAAGTGACGTGTTTCTTAACATAATGAACTGAAATTTGGCATCTTGGGTAAACAAAGTATTCTAAATCAAATGAAAACGCAAAAAATAGAGGTTCGTATTGAAATTTTCAAATATAGAGTTAAATTTACTTAGAATACAGCCCTCTAAGAAAACAATTTTACGCCAGACATATAGAAAATCGTAAACAAAACATTTTGGTGCATACCACAAAATTCTACGTTAATTAGAATCGAAGATATAGCCATCATCCAGATTTTTTTTTTTTTTTTTTTTTTTTTTTTTTTTTTTTTGCGTACTGTACCTAACTAATTTGATTCTTTGAATGCAAGAACGGACCAACCCACAATTTGATTTTTGCTGTTTCTAACCCATTTTTTTTTTTTTTTTTTTTTTTTTCCCAAAACTCTGCATGGCAGAGCGGGGCAAATGTGACTTATCTAATGGCCAGGATTGTTATTGGACCATTGCCATGGTAATTTCGCGTGCTGGCTTCTAGACCGCGAGGTTACGGGTTCGAGTCCCGTGTAGGCATGGGTGTTTGTAAATGTATGTTGGTTTGTTAAATGACGAAATGTTTCGGCGCATTATAGCCCTCGTGTTGCTGACGGCGCCAGATAATCTGAATACAACCAACCAAGCCATGGTAATTTCTGGAGAAACCATTGCTAGTTAACGATTATATGATTACAATACTGTTATTTATTTACGTAGGTACTTATTTCTTATAAAAGAATCCCCTTCCAATTTTTGCACAGAGGTGTAAATACATATTTCACCCCCCATCTGTGTTACCTTAATCCAACTCTAAAAACTCTAGTAACCAGGTTGTTCTAAACAAATTTTGCCGGTACGCAAGCTTTCCGATCGTGGCGGTAACCCCAACTGTAACAGGGACTTTTTAATTCTTGGGCTTTAATTCTGGGACTCGCAAATTCACAATATTATACATAAGTTACCACACACACAAAAAACGAAATACTATTAATTTACATATTTGTTTACTCACTAACTTATATCACAATACATGCATAAAGATTTCTGAGTTATTATTAATTAGTTCAAAAAAGTGGCGGTACGCCTTACTGGCTCTCTAAAATGTACCGGTACGCCGTACCGGCGCATACCGGCCCCACTACACCCTTGCTAGTAACTAGGGGTGTGGAGCATTTCGTATCTTTTCAATTGCACTTAATACAAGGTCACTGCATTTATACAAGGTCCGGCTATTAATTTCCAGCACAGACGTAACTGTAGGAGAACGAAAAGCCGGAAGATGGCGCTAATGATTGCATATTGAAGAGCGTTTTCTTGCTCATGTGCAGTGCAATCGGCGCCATTCTGAAGTAAGTAGTTCTCGTGGAAAGGAGCATTAAAACGTAGCTCTTAAATTCCTGTTGTCGAAGTGAAAATGGAGCAAAGAATTAACATTAAATTTTGCTTAAAATTGGGTATCCTATCCAGGTACGCAGGGTCAGTATCAGCGTAGTCGATAAGTTCGTCACATGCATCCAGTCTCAATTGCTTTTGTTCGTCCCCTGAATGGTGAGGAACGAATCTGGAACAAATCATGCGTTTGCCTAGGTCTTGCGTTAAAATTCGCCGAACCGTCTCTTTGTCCATGTTCAATTCATTGGCGAGTACTCGAATAGTCAATCGACGATCACATTTCACCATATCGCGAACTTTTTCAATAGCTTCCGGCGTGCGTACGGATTGCGGCCGACCTATGTGTGGATCATCTTCGACGCTTTCGGGCCCGTCCCGAAAGCGTTTAAACCATTCAAGAGTTCTTGAGCGGGATAATGCTTCCTCGCCATAAACTTGTTTTAACATTTCGTAGGTTTCCGCAGCTGTCTTGCCCAATTTGAAGCAAAATTTAATGGTAATTCTTTGCTCCATTTTCACTTCGACAACCGGAATTTAAGAGCTACGTTTTAATGCGTCTGTCCTCGAGAACCACTTACTTCAGAATGGCGCTGATTGCATTGCACATGCGCAAGAAAACGCTCTTCAATATGCAATCATTAGCGCCATCTTCCGGCTTTTCGTTCTCCTACAGTTACGTCAGTCCTGGAAATTAATAGCCGCACCTTGTATTTACCTTGGATTGGTATAAGTCAAAGTTTTCATTTTCATGTGTTCCTTAATTTTAAGAAATGGGCTGAATGATGTTGGGGAATGATTTGGAGATATGTTTGACGAAAATTATTACATTGACAAAAAAAAAAACTGAAGAAATTGCAATATTAATGTTTTCTTTTTTTTTTTTTTTTTTTTTTTATCCCCCGATAAATATTACATAATCGGAAATTTTGGAGGTAGGATATTTATAATACCATAAAAGACAATACCATTGCCATTATTATGAAAATCATTAGGAGGGGGGGGGGGGAGTTGGCAATTACAGACAAATATAAATTTTCAATGGCAGTTTATGCGCACGCTCAAATTTAACGAAAACCTTAATGAGTTCCGTAGCCATCACTAATAAGTATGCAAAGGTAGAACAATATAGGTCAATGCATTCGGGAGCTATGCTGACCACGGACATACACTCACACAGAGACATTTTTTATAGGCAATTTTTTAAAACGTATAGAAACGAATAGAAATGCAAAAAATAAAATTGACTTTTTTCTGACCGAATGCAATACTTTTATTACCCTACTAGCTAAATACCCGTGCTTCCCCACGAAATTCTACCATGTGCAATATTTTAGTCAGTTGTGAGGCCCCGCTTTGCGGAAATTGTCAATGGTGTATAGGCCTCAATTTTTGGTGTTTAGCTCGCGGGAAGGTTCATCGCAACGCAAAATCGAACTTGCTTCTTTCTCTGAAAAAGTCATTGACACATAAGCACAGGCTTACTTAACTAGTTGAAAGGTTCATTGCTATGAAAACATGAGCTCGCTTTGCTCGATGAAAGGTTCATTTCTACGTAGGCATCAGGTCACTTCACACACTAAAAACTAATTACTACGTAAAGCCTTGATATTAGAAACCCCTTCCTTGTCGAGAAACAATAAAAAATTCTCCGTTAATTACTATAATAAACACCCATTTAAGAATATTTTAACACGTGATGTTTGTAAAAAGCAAAATTAGAAGGTCCAAACTACTTATGTTGAAACTTTCAGAGCTCTAGGCCTATTAAAAGTCGCTTTTTGTGGAAATATTAATTAAAAATTCATTAAAAAAACAAATTAAAATTTTAACGTTATTTTTGTCAAAAGTCTTGCCACGAATGTTGAGAGGTTTTCCCATCTCCCCTTTTCAGACTGCCCTGCTGAAACGAGAGAAATCCTGTCTCTACTGTACTTCGTCGATGGCATCAGGGATGTAGAGATACAGAAGGCCCTGCGAATGGCAGACGTCAAGGATTTAAAAAGTGCTTTAGTGTATGCCATGAAGTACGAGGCAGCCCAGCAAGCAACCCGTAGAGAACGCCATCCTATCAGGGCTGCTACTATCCAGGAGCCAGAACACCCAATTGCTGCTCGTATGGATGAATTGATAAGACAGATCAATAACTTGAGACAAAATATCCCCGAAAAAAAGCAGAGCTTGAAGTGTTGGAACTGTGGAGGCGAGGGCCACATAAGGAGAAACTGCCGATCCCTCCAAGACACTTGAGCTAAGACCTCTCCCAGAAGGAAGGAGGGAAGCCGTCTCGCTGGGCGGAGGTTGCCAGTTGTAGAAAAGCCCCATTTTAGAGCTCTACAAATTTCTGCAATGAGGGGAGGCAGTAATGGAATCTTCATCATGGGACACGTAATTGGAGTTCCCTGCAATCTGATCATCGATACTGGAACCAATGTGACCATCATCCGGAAAGATTGGGCCGAACAACTGGATGGAAAACTCATCTGGACACTACCCTGTGTTACCCTCCAAACTGTATCCGGCGATATAACCAACATCCATGGAAAACTGAACATCAACATCACGTTCGGTAGTGCTACTTATCATCACACGGTATATGTGGCGGACATTATAGACACTTGTATACTCGGACTGGACTTTCTAAGGAAATATAATTTTTCCTTGGACTTTAAAAACAATGAGCTGCATTCAATTTCTGAAAAAATAGCCTTATTTGGAATCAAAGATAGTGAAGTTAAATCCGTCCATCAAATAATAGCCCAAAATGATATCACATTACCCGCAAGAACAGAACTATTACTTCCTGGATAAGTAGCTGAAGATAACAGTTTCCGATACAGCAGAATGGAGTACCCTGAAAATCACAAAAGCCCGAAGGAGTACTGGTAGCCCTAACACTCGTCGATCTTTCAAGGACTGCTATACCTGTGAGAGTTGCCAATGTGAGTGATAAAGCGAAAGTCATAAAGAAAGGTAAAGTGTTAGCCACGCGTACTCTAGTAACTTGCATAAATCGAATTAGAAATCCTCCAGTCACTGTGTCTTCAGAGAACTTAACATCAGAGCTACTGCAGAATGCACAGTTAAACAACGAAGAAAGAAGTGCTGCGCAACTGGTCATCCAAGAATTCCAAGATGTCTTTTCCCGCACATCCTCGGATGTCGGACTGACAAATTTGAAGCAGCATAGAATTGATACAAGAGGCCACCCACTTATCAAGCAACACCCAAGATGACTACCGTTTGCTAAACAAGAAGAGGTAGGCAGTCTACTAAAGGAAATGCAAGATAGCGACATGATTGAACCTTCAGTCAGCCTTTGGGCCTCTCCTATCGTCCTGGTTCGTAAGAAAGATGGTTCAACTAGATTTGGCGACGATTATAGGAGGTTGAACGATGTTACGAAAAAGGATAGCTACCCTCTTCCTAGAATTGATGACACTCTAGACATTCTTTCTCGAAACAAGTGGTTTTCTACATTAGACTTAGAGAGTGGATACTGGCAAGTTGAGATACACCCTGAACTCTGATGACAGAGAGAAGACAGCATTCACAACCGGACAAGGACTTTGGCAGTTCAAGGTGATGCCATTTGGATTATGCAATGCTCCAGCAACATTCGAACGCCTCATGGAACCAGTGCTAAGAGGTCTTTCCTACGAAGCCTGTCTTGTTTACCTCGATGACATCATTATCGTGGGGCGAAGTTTTGAGGAACATCTAGAAAATTTTAGGAAGGTTCTGCGGAAATTAAAAGATGCCAACTTGAAGTTAAGTCCGGCCAAATGTAAGTTATTCCGACATGAAATGACCTACCTCGGACATATCATCTCTGCTGAGGGTGTACGCACAGATCCAGAAAAAGCGTCGGCAGTTAACGAGTGGAGATGCCCCAAAGATGTACATCAGTTGAAGAGTTTCCTGGGGCTTTGCACCTACTATAAACGATTCGTGAAGGACTTTTCTTACATTGCAAGACCCTTTCATAGACTGACAGAGAACAGGCAGAAATTCTTGTGGACGAAAGACTGTGATGATGGATTTGACCAACTGAAGGAGGCTTTAACATTTGCACCTATCCTGACGTATCCTCAGCCCGATAAACAATTCATTCTTGACACGGACGCGAGTAACTAGAGTGTCGGTGCTGTTTTGTCCCAAGAAATAGACGGCCAAAAACGAGTCGTATCATATTGGAGTTAGTGCTTATCTAAACCGGAGAGGAATTACTGTGTCACCAGGAAAGAGTTGCTCACCATAACTAAAGCCGTAGAGCATTTCCATCATTACGTTTACGGCAGGAAATTCCTGCTTCGTACGGATCATGCATCGTTGACCTGGCTTCTAAATTTCAAGAACCCCGAAGGTCAGATAGCCAGATTGATAGAGAGACTCCAGGAGTATGACATCGACATCCTTCATTGGAAAGGATTATCACAAGGAAACGCAGACGCCCTGTCTAGGAGACCCTGCCCAGCGAGCTGCTTATATTGTTCCAGGGTTGAATCGAGTTACGGACTGATCAATCCGGTAATACGCCAAGCTATATCTTCAACATCATCGGATCCAGACCCGTGGAGAGACGGAGAAGTCGGAAAAGAACTATTGAGAGATCCCGACAGCCAATAATCGATTTAAAGGAGTCTTCGAATACGACACCTACTTGGCAGGACATTTCTATCTGTAGTCCTACAGCAAAGCAATATTGGGCCCTCTGGGACTCTCTCCATATTCGAAACGGCGTGTTGTACCGGAAGTTCGAATCTGATGATGGAAACACATCTCGATGGCAGCTATTGCTTCCAAGATCCCGAGTCACAGACTTTCTTAAAGAACTACATAGCAGTCCAACAGGAGGTCACTTCGGAGTAATGAAGACATTGCAAAAAGTTCGAGAGCGGTTCTACAGGAGAAAGGCGAGAGCTGACGTGGAGAAGTGGTGCCGATCATGTGATGCCTGTGCAGCCCGGAAAGGACCGAAGAAACGCAGTCGGGGAAAACTGCAACGTTACAACGTGGGAGCTCCTTTCGAACGGATTGCGTTTGACATCTGGGACCACTACCACGATCTGCTGACGGCAACAGATACCTCCTTGTTTTCATGGATTATTTTACGAAGTGGCCCGAAGCGTATCCTATCCCTGATCAATAGGCTACCAGCGTTGCAGAGGTAAAGGTTCAGAACTGGATTTCCAGATTTGAAGAGCCTCTTCAGTTACATTCTGATCAAGGAAGGAATTTTACCTCACCTGTAATGAAAGGGCTTTGTGATCTACTTGACATTGACAAAACACAAACGACGCCTTTACACCCACAGTCGGATGGCAATTACGGACAAATATAAATTTTCAATGGCAGTTTATTTATGCGCACGCTCAATTTTAACGAAAACCTTAATGATAAGTTTCGTAGTCATCGCTAATACGTATACAAAGGTAGAACAATATAGGTCAATGCATTCGGGAGCTATGCTGACCACGGACATACAATCACACACAGACATTTTTTATAGGCAATTTTTTTAAACGTATGGAAACGGAAAGAAATGCCAAAAAATAAAATTGACTTTTTTTCTGACTGAATGCAATACTTTTAATACCCTACTAGCTAAATACCCGTGCTTCCCTACGAAATTTTACCATCTGCAATATTTTAGCCAGCTATGAGGCCCCGCGTTGCGGAAATCCGTCATTGGTGTATGGGCCCCAATTTTTGGCGTTTTGCTAGCGGGAAGGTTCATCGCAACGCAAAATCGAATTTGCTTCTTTCGCTGAAAAGTCATTGACACATAAGCACATGCTTACTTAACTCATTGAAAGGTTCATTGCTATACAAACATGAGCTCGCTTTGCTTGATGAAAGGTTCATTGCTACGTAGGCATGAGGTCGCTTCACACACTAAAAACTAATTACTACGTAAAGCCTTGATATTAGAAACCCCTTCCTCGTCGAGAAACAATAAAAAATTCTCCGTTAATAACTATAATAAACACTCCTTTAAGAATATTTAACACGTGATGTTTGTAAAAAGGAAAATTAGAAAGTCAAAACTACTTATGTTGAAACTTTCAGAGCTCTTAAATTAAAGTCGTGAAAATATTAATTAAAAATTCGTTAAAAATAAATTAAAATTTTAACGTTCTTTGTGTCAAAAGTCCTACTGAAAGGCTAAACTATTTGAGTTGAAAATTTCAGAAATGTAGCCCAGTTAGAAATCGTTTTGTAAAATATTTTTTAATTAATTAATTAAAAAACAAATAAAGTTTCAAAATTCTATTTTTCAAACGTCCAATTTAAAGGCCAAAACTACTTACGTTGAAAATTTTAGAGCTGTAGCCTTATTAGAAATCATTTTGTAAAATATTTATTCGTTAATTACAAAAATTAATTAAAAAAGAACTAAATAAAAATATAATATTCTGTTTTTCAAAAGTCCAATTAAAAGGCTAAAACTACTTATGTTAAAAATTACAGAGCAGTAGTCCTATTAGAAATCGTTTTGTAAAATATTTATAAATTAATTAAAAAAATTAATTAAAAAGGAACTAAATAAAAATTTCAAATTCTGTTTTTCAAAAGACCAATTAGAAGGCCAAAACTACTTATGTTCAAAATTTCAGAACTTTAGCCATATTAGAAGTCGTTTTGTAAAAAAAATTTGTTAATTAATTAAGAAAATTAATTCAAAAGTAACTAATTAAAATTTTTACATTCTGTTTTTCAAAAGTCTAATTAGAAGGCTAAAAACTACTTATGTAGAAAATTTCAGATCTGTATCTCTATTTGAAGTCACTTTGTAAAAAATAAACTAATTAAAAAAGAACTAATTAAAATTTTAACATTTTGTTTGACACACATAAAATTAGAAAGCCAAAACTTCTTATGTTGAAAATTTCAGAGCTCTACCCCAATTTTAAGTAGGTTTCTATAGATCCCAGACAGACACACAGCTTGTTTTATTATTATAGATGTTAACATATAACTAATTGCAAGTAAAAAGAACAATAAAAAAATGTTTCAAGATGGACATATAATTCCTACTTTTGTCGTATTCTGCTATTTTAGAAAAGTGTGTAATACCAATGCAGTTTAAGAAAAAAAATGTAAGGTTATTAACTTGTCTTATTATCTCATGTAGGTATAAAAAATGAGTTAAACATTTTAAAAACAAAAGCTCATAATTCAATACCTGTGATTTTTTACAGTATTGTTTCCTGATTTTGCAAAACTTCTTGGAGTTTCTATCAGAGCAGCTGACGTGCTCTTCTTCAAAGACATCACTTTACAGATTATAGAAGAAAGAAAAAGAACAGGACAGGTAAGTAATCAAAAGTTTTCTAAAAATAATGGATTTTTTTAAACCATACAATCCAAAGAATTTCTTTAAGTGAATGCTTGTAAAAATGTCGCAACATCAAAAAACCATCATTTAAAATCTTATTTTTTTGTTCAAAAATTAAAAATTAAACTTAAATTAAAAATTAAAATTGAAAACGCATTACTTTTCCACTAACAAACAATATATTTTATTAAATTTTGTTCACTTTTAAATTTTGATTAATTTTTTTCAGATTTGCTTATTATTATTTTAACTAACAATAATATCTAAATCAACATGAAAGAGAAGTATAATTTATAATCTACTTTTCTTAAAACAATTTTTATACATCTTAATTTATTATTTATTATGTCTTATTGTTCTAAACTAATTATTATTATGCATATAAATCAACATGATAAAATCATAATTTATATCTAATTTCTTATAACATTTCTATTAATGTTAAAATTTAAAAGCTCATTACTATTCTACTGATAAATAATTATGCGTAAAGCAAGATTATCATCGTTTTTATTTTCTTAAAATATTTTTATTGATATCTTAATTTCTAAACTCAGTATTACTCTACTAATATAAGGTCAGCTGAAAAGTCAACTTCTCTATAAATAAAATGTCAAAGGTAAAAATATTTTAATTAAGAAAATGCGCATACAGAATACAGAAGCGTGCTCATAATTTTAATAAACCATCTTTGGAACATTTTAATGAGTAAAAACTGATATTTCGAATACGCTTAAGTTAACGAATAGATTTTAAACTTCAAAATAGTGTTAAGCCGGACTTACACGATACCAACCGAGTTCCAGTTTGAGTCGCCAGTTCTGTGACGTCAGTTAAGCTTCTGTCGGTGATCACGGGAGAATGCACGTGATTGGTTGAGTGGAGTCGCCGGCGCCAATAAATAGAAAATGTTTTGTTTACTGGAACCAGTAGCCATATGACGTCACAGACTGGGGACCTATACTGGAGCCTCGAATGGTAGCGTGTGAATCCAGCTTTACTGTTCGTTTTTTGACATTGGCAGTCCAGGAATGACTTTCTTCAGCTGTTGCTAGATTCCTCAAAAGAAATCGAAGAGGAAGAAATCCTTAAGAAACAACAGGAAAAAGAAATTGGCCACCTCACATCCAACCACGAAACAAATGAAGAAAACGATCAACAAGCACCGAAACAAACCAAAAGTGAATTTGAATTTGCAATATAATATTATTATTTTTATTAGCCCTTTATAAGATAGTGGAAAGTATACTTCCCACCAATTCTAAAATTTCATGAAAAATGACAGATATAATTTCTTAAATTTTTTAATACAAAATATTTCTAATTTAGAATTTCTTTTGTATATTTTAGTACTTGCAAATTATATTTCATAAATATCATGTAATGCGATATAATAGACTGAGAGGTGACTGCAATTTTTGAACCCCATCGAACATCATTCTGAATTTTTTATAGAAATTGGAGAAAAGTTAGTAGATTACGAATCCACTGGTCTGCCGTGGCAAAAATGGCCGAAACTGGTCAAAAACCGACTTTTAATAAGTTGAACTAAATCCGATTGCCAAATGCGCCATAACTTGCCAAATAATGAGCTTTTTTTTTATTTGGTAACCCTCACTCTTTAATTTTCAATTAAGAAGGTTGCAGACGATTCGGATATCTGGCGACGGTCTACTTGCATCTATTAAAAGAAAGCCAAGTTGGCAAAAAATATTACGTCACTAATGACGTACCTGATGTCGCCAATTTGGCTTACTTTTAAAAGATACAAGTTTTCCGAGCCAGAGATCAGAAATCGTTTGCGCTTTTTCTCATTGAAAATCAAAATGCAGTGTGTTGCCAGACGAAAAAGTTTGTTCTCTTTTTGGCAAGTTATGACAGATTTGGAAATCGGATTTTAGTTCAACGCATTCCAAGTCGATTTTTAATCAGTTTCGGCCATTTTTGCCACGGCAGACCAGTGGATTCGTAATCTACTCACTTTTCTCCAATTTCTATAAAAAATTCAGAATGATGTTCGGTGGGGTACAAAAATTGCTGTCGCCTCTCGGTCTATAAGCAGAAATGCAAAACGTAAGATGTCCTACTATTGAATAGCTACCATTGGGCGGTGGGAAACATTCTTCCCACCAAACGAAAAAAATTGATTTTAAAAATCAAATTAATTTTAGGTAATAAGCTAAATTAATTTCTTTTTATAAATCAATCTCAATCCCATAATATTTTAACATAACAATACTAGAAAAAAATGGCCCTATAAAAGGTTATAAACCCCTTCAATACTCAAGTAAAAAATTAAAACAACTTTTCCAAATGAATGCTTAAAATTTTTGTTACAAAAATTAATGCAGAGGATAGGAAGGAGAGAATATATAGACTCTTACTAACTTTTAGAAAACCTACTAACTTGCAGAATGGAATGTGGTAAGTAATACGATGTTTTTAAGAAGGAACGTCAATCTAATAATCGATAATTAGATACAACGTTGTTAGATCGACTCGATATTTAGGTACAACCCAAATAAATAATTCTCTGTATAACTTAAGAAGAATTGTCATTCTGCCTCTGTACTATGAACTTTATACAAACTCAGATTAAAGCGAAATCGTTTAAAACGAAATTCGGTTAGGGCGAACAATTTCGGCGGCCATCATCGACTTCGCGTTAAAGGGGTTTAGTTCGCGCTTCAGTTTTAGAGTCACAATATCTACCGAAATACAAGAAAAAGTTTTAAATGTATAACAACAAGAAAAATAAATTTACAAAATTTTAAATAAAAATAATGGGTATATTTTGTTATTAGTATTTCTTCAAGTGTTATAAACTATTCAAACTAACTTTTAAACTATTTAACTTTTTAAACTATTAGCAGTGAAAATCCACCAGTTATATTCCTTTTAAATTTTGTGAATAACAACAGTAACCATAATTTTATTACAGTTATCCTCATGGTAAAATATTAGTATTAGTCCAAGAGGAGACTGCAATTTTTGGACCCCATCGAACATCATTCTGAATTTTTTACAGAAATTAGAGAAAAGTTAGTAGATTACGAATCCACTGGTCTGCCGTGGCAATAATGACCGAAACTGATCAAAAATTGACTTGGAATGAGTTGAACTAAAATCCGATTGCCAAATATGTCATAACTTGCCAAAGAGAGAACAAACTTTTTCGTCTGGCATCCCACTGCATTTTGATTTTCAATGAGAAAAAGCGCAAACGATTTCTGATCTTTGGCTCGGAAAACTTGTATCTTTTAAAAGTAAGCCAAATCGGCGACTTCAGTTACGTCATCAGTGACGTAATGTTTATTGCCAATTTGGCTCATTTGTGTTTGGCCATCGCCACACATCCGAATCGTCTACAACCTTCTTAATTGAAAATGAAAGAGTGAGGGTTACCTAACAAAAAAAATGCTCATTATTTGGTAAGTTATGGCGAATTTGGCAATTGTATTTAGTTCAACTTATTAAAAGTCGATTTTTGACCAGTTTCGGCCATTTTTGCCACAGCAGACCACTGGATTCGTAATCTACTCACTTTTCTAAAACTTCTATAAAAAAATTCAGAATGATGTTCGATGGGGTCCAAAAATTACAATCGCCTTTCAGTCTATATCTTTTAAAACAGTACTTGAGAAGAAATTGAGGTCCAAAATAGGAAACATTAGGTCTATGGAACAGGGACATCTTATAAAGACCTATAATTTTAACTTGCATCCCCTAAAACGCGATTTCTTGGAACTCGTGTACAACATATAACAGAGACAATTTTGTGTCGCTTACCCAAAAGCAGCGTTCGCCATTATATTTTATAAAAAGGCCGCCAGAGTGTTTGCTGAACTCTTTCGCGGGCCGCACCATTTTGTAAAGTACTATTTTTTATGCGATATTTATTTTAAGTCAATTTAATATTCTAATAACATTTCATTCGGTGATAATTTTAATAAATTTAATTTTTGACTAGCAAATTATGCAGCATTTTCTCTAAATGGAAGTTCAATAATTTTTAGGAAGGGGGGGGGGGCGTGTACGTGACAGATATATTCGATGTCGATGCTAAAAATTATATCAAGTTCTGGGGGTTGTCACTAAAAGGTGACTTTTACATACGTTTTTTTAATCGTTTTGGAATACTAATAAATTCCATTTAACCGAACGTAGTTGGAACTCTTTCTGTTGCCAAAATTGTTTTAATCTGAATAAATAAAAGATCTTTAAACGTGAATACATAAATCCACATTCATTTTTAAACTAAATAAATTTTGCAACGTATTTCGTAGCGTATTTTGCTGATATAGATGTTGATAATATTTAAAATTAGATGCAAACGATAAACACACGTTGACAACAGAATCGGGGCTATGTGAATGAATATAAAAACTAGCAATGCATTATAAAGATTTATTTTAGAAAATTTGCTTTTATGGAATATATATTATATTATTCTAGGCTAGTCTTGATCTTGAGGTGTAGTGGAGAGGAAAAATTTTGTGTGGTTCATATTTACATTTTACATGCACAACTTGATACAAGTATGTTACTGCTAAAAAACGTTGCGAATACACATTGCAACTAATTGGGACTTTACTTACCCTCCTCATTGTCAATTTCATTTGTTCCGTGGAAACTCATTGAATGTTCAACCATAGGTGCACTAAAAATAAACGAACTGGTGGCTCAGTGTGTTATCTTCTTCCTCGCCGGGTTTGACACCACCTCCTCAACTCTCAGCTACGCGACTTACTGTCTGGCACTCAACCAACAAACACAAGAGAAGCTGCGCGATGAAGTGGACAGAGTCCTCCAACAAAATAAGGTACGACCACATTATGAAGGACATAATGGTACAATATTAAACTCTTCGTCAAAACAAATATTCTCATCCCAATTAGTAGCACTCGAAGGGAACTATTAACCCTTTGCACTCGAGGCCATTTTCGCGCGGAGGCAGCAACTCGAGACGTTTCGCGGCATTTTTGGTTCGGTTACTGGTTACGGATCAGCTTCAAAGAAACTAAAAAGAGTCATTGGCCTTGCATCGAATTTTCGCATCAAACCTAGTGGTCCTCTCGAGTTGCGGCACCCAATCATGCGCCGCTCGAGCGCAAAGGGTTAAATCATTGAAAATGAAGTATTGATCTCCAAGTATAACTTCTGGACAATGTAGGCTTGATTATAGATTTGAAGCCTAAGAGAAGAATTAACAATCACCATAGATATCTGTACTATTAGCAATTCTTCCACAAACAGCGTCTGTTGGTAACCAAAAACAACATATTACACAGTATTAGATGGTGGACCACTGAACTCTAACACAACTTCTGGATAGCATTTAAGCGGTCTCTGCTCAGGAAGCAGAAAAAAACCTATTCCCCCTATCAGTGTTATGAAAACTTGTGATCTTGGTTACCAACTCATCCTAACTAGTTTGGGAGTTAGCTGCTAATATAGATGTTTATGGATATTAATAAGTCTTCCTCGGCTTCAATGGAAAATTCCCGCATCTTTTAAAAACGAGTGAAATTAGTTTATATTTATAAAGAATTTCTTTCTGATTCCAAATATTCACACCAAAGTTCTTTAAAAAAAATTAGTTATTTGAATATTAAGAAAAGAAATTGCCTCAAAATCGAGCCAAAACCAGTCTGATCAAAATACTCAGCAAAATTCGTGACGTCAAGGGTTTATGGTTACTTTGGTTTATGGTTTATGTACAGTTTCAATGGTTATCGTTAGGTTTCTGCCAAATAATTGGCGTTGGTAGACCATTGCCACATTCCGTACAGGTTGGCGTGATTTGAGAAAAACTTGCAAATCTAGTTTCCGCTGCTGCATTTCAAGCCAAGATATTTTCGATGCCGTGACGTCACATTAAATGCCAGTGAAATTAATCGTTTTCCCTCCAACGCTAAGTCTAGCAAGGTAACTTTGATCGCAAATTAAAAAAAGAAAAAGCGCATTGAGCAGAAATTTTTGTGTTTATGGCCTTTTCGAAACATTTAGAATTGAATAAAAAAATAAAAAAATTTAAAAATGATAGGAATTGTCCATTTAATAACCAAGCATGCTCTATCCAGAAGTTGCAGTTGAAGATCAATATGGTGAACAGTATGGTTGCAATTCAATTGGCTTCATATGCATGCAGAGCATAAACTGCTGATGAATACAAAGGTTACATCTAGATTTGAGTGGTTTGGGACTTCATTTTGGTACGAAAGGCCTTAGGTCAAGAGAAAATTGTTCGAAAAGGTTTTATGGTACACTATAGTGAAGAACATGCGTTTACCAGAGTGATAAGAATATTTTTTTTTTTTTTAATTGGCAGTTACGGCTACGTTATAACGACTACCGTTGGTGGAACAAGAAGAACTAGGGGGCTTCGCCCCCTGCTTGCTAACGCTCGCCAACCCCCAAACACTTCGCTGCGCTCGGATTGAGCGGCTTTGCCGCTCGAATTTGTGGTTAAAACATCTTGCTGCGCTCGAATAGGTTTGCCAGCCATAAAAAATGTAACCAAATTTTTATAACTTTAATGTAAGGCCTAATAGAGAAAACACCCAAATTGCAAGTTTCATAATAGAAAGTTAAATATACTATCCGCCAAAATTCTGATTTAAAACTTCATTAGTTATGCCCTCTTACATTGAAGTCCCAATATCTTTTATTTATTCTGATAAGTCGCCCCGTTAGAGAACGACGTCCAACGCGAGGCATTTTCTGGATAGAAATACTTCAAAATAATAATTACTCTAATACAAAAATGCTTCAGAAAAACAGAAAAAATCTACTTTGAAACGAAGAGTTTAAAAAGAGCTTTAAAATTAGCAACGGGTTTGTTGTTTACAACGGTTGGTTGGTTGGTTGGTTGGTTGAACCCCCGAGCAGCGGGTTTGTTTACTTAAGGATGTTGCCATTCTTATATTCAAAATCATTGAGGCTTTGTAGTAGCTTAATGATGACAAATATTGAAATTTAACTAATTAATAAAGTGTTAATAAATTATTTTGGCACGTTTTGGCAAATCTACAGCTTATTTCCTTTAAAATGACACCTTGATCATTGAAATTGGTTGAGTAGTTTAGGCGGACGGACTAACCCCAAAAAACGTATTGCCTATTAAATATATAGATTCCTTTTGTCAGTCGAAACGTTTGAACCAAGCAGATGCCCGGTTTGAAGTTACAACATAAAGCACACCGGCAATATCATCTAAAAATACACTTTTAGTTTAGCAAAACCATAAAGCAAGAACCTTTAAACGTAATTTAGAGGTTGAAATTTCATTTTCCTAAAAAGAGACTCAAGTACAAAAACTGCTTTCTCGAAATCGTTTATTTTAAAACTGAATGAATCAATTAACTGACTGAATGTACCAAAATAAAAAATAAATTATACCAATCTTCCAACAAACTCTTCATAAAATAAGATATAAACATGACATCATAACGTAACATCCTCCCACCTGAGTTGGCGGAAGACAACTCAACCTAATCGAAAGATATAAGTTCATGAAAAGTCACAAGTCTAATCTTCGAGGAACTTTAATCACAACCACTCCTGAAAGATTTAACTGGTACGTCATCCAAAGGAGTTATTGAAACATCGTGATAAGCTCTTCACATTTTCGTTCATTCGGCCATTTCGTTCATACAGTGTATGCTGTGAACTGTCACAATATACATTGTATACTGTGACAACGGTTCAAACTTTGTAGAAGCCTCTGGAAGACCATCGATTGTATAGTATACAATCGATGGTCTTCCACGACGAGCTATGAATCGTCTAAAACTCAGTAAAAAGACTGTTGACACGGACGACACATTTTCCAAATGTACAGCGCGGTATACTGCACAAGTAGCAGTACTTCAAACAAGTTTTTATAATAGATGATTTCGTGAAAGCAGAAAGAACAGGTAACTGGTATCTTCATCTCTTCTCTGTCCAAAGCATGTTAGTTTACCTCCATGCAGCTGGACATATCCATCACGCTAAATCAGCCCACCTCTACCTCTAGAATATGGCTAAAATCAAGACTACTTTGTCGGATCAAGAGTTTGAATGTTTCGTCAGTCAAAGTTATTTTACAGTTCGGCGATTGGATAAGTTTTGGAGCGGCATTTGGACGGACGTGACTACAGAGCAGGTCCTATTGCCATCTATGAAGGTTAGCGGTGGCTTGACACAAGGGCGACGTATGTCTGATAGTGTCGTAGCGAGTTGGATTTGCTTAATGACAGGAAGTCTCCATGCGACGAAATCAGTAGACACTTTCGCAGGAATGGCAGGTGAATCATCCGACCAGCACATTTCTTTATCAAGATCGTGGCAGACTCAAGATACCAGTGATTTGAAGAAATTTTTTATTTCGTACCTCCGTTTCAACCAGAGAAATTAGTGCAAAGCGTACACGAGTTCAATGAAAGACAAACGTTTTTCAAATACATTGAACACTATCTATGTTTCTTTATACATACTCATTTCCAAATCTTTTAAATGAATTCTATTAAAAAATAAATTTCCAAATAACTTTTGCTGTAAAATAATGTCTAAAAATTGCCGTTTTTAATGTTTTCAAACCGATTTTAAGTTCATAAAATTATATTAACTCTCTATTTTAGACTTTTACTACAGTAACAAGTTCCTCTTGATAAAAAGAAAAGTTTGACACCAACAGAACCTGTTTATGATTGTTCATTGCTGAGTTATAGTGTTTTTTAAAAAATCCAAGATGGCGGACTTAAAATTCAAAATTTAAGAATGTTGCCCAAGGAGAATTTTCTGGGACTTTTCTGGAGAAATTCAGGGAGGCCTAAAGAAACAATTTCAGTAGGAATTAGCTTTCTAATAATTATTTCCGTCTCCAACCCTAATTTGCCTATACTAGTAATTTTCTTATGTAAATGTATTTAAAAGTATATCAGATGTCCAAAAGTCATTATCCTGGCATGCAGATAGCAGCAAGTAGAGTCCTCTTTGGTGTTATTGCATACTATTATTGCTGCTGCATCATTGTCCTGGCATATACACTCAATGTTTTAACTACAGAAGACAGCTGCATGTATTCTATTTCTTGTGCCTTTCTATTTCTTCACATACCCATCAACCAAAAGACTACACCAGATCCATATATTATAAAATTCTTTTAAATTGTGAGCAAAGATGTACGAGCTCCACCATGATTTAAGACAATCAGGATGTCGCCAAAATAAGGGCTCATAGGTCGAATGTTCGCATAACTTGGGAAAGGTCTAGGGATGCTGCACCGAATGTTATCATTCAGATTTCAATTTTCAAAAGTTAATAGACAGGGTGACGAATCTGACAGAAAATTTCGTATTGATTTTCGGACTGTTTGAAAGGAGTTTTGTGTATTTACTACAATTCGAGATGACAAAATGCGAGGCAGTTTTCCTTTATCATACTATATAGGCGTTTCTCTCTTGAAATTTTGCTCTGACGATGTTTCTTTTGCTGTATAGCCTCCGTGTGTCAAAATAAGTTCAGTAAAACCAACAATCGGTCGAACAAAATATTCGCCTAGCGTGCAAAGGGTCTTGTGATCGATTCCCGTAACTTTTGAGCTTTAGAAATTTAGATTGAAAAATTATAGGCAAGACGTCGATTTTTGGGATGCCTGGACGAAGTTTTAATGTTGGGTGTGCAGTCTTAAACACTTATTTCATTTCTCCTCCATATCTAAATAGATTCTGAAATACTATCACTAACTAAAATATACTATATTGTTTTGGCATTTAACATCCCAATATTTATATCTATGCATATTTTTAACCTTATAACTGCAATTGTTTTTAGGGAGAGCTGACGTATGAAACTCTTCAGGAAATGAAATATCTTGATAACGTAGTATCAGAAACTCTTAGAATGTATCCACCAGCTACAAGGTAGAATTTTTTATTTTTTTTTATTTGGTGACTCATATTTAAAATAATCCTAATACACGAAATGCGAAGTTAAAAAATATAAAACTTTTTAAATATTTTTAGCCAAATACAAAGCTGATTTTATCAATCAGTAACTAGTTAGCCATAACCCAAATTGAGAAATGAATAAACCGTTAGCCAAATTCTTCATACATCGTCAAGTAACACGCAGGCATTTCTCATTGGCAATGCCCTGCCTTTTCGACGAAGAACTTAAACCAATAGTTTTTACCCTCTCGCCAATCAATTCCTTTTTTAACGGTCAGCATCATTACTAGAGGATGGAAATATCGATCAAAATAAATATAGATACTATATCGTTGCATAGAAAAAAATATCGATAAAATATCGATATATCGATACATGATTTATTTATTTTTTATTTGAATTTTAATTTTGCCACAACCAAAGTTTTTTGTGGCAAATTTCTACTCTTCATGATTTCTTTTTAGTAAGGTGACTACTTTTTCAACTGAAATGGATCTATTACAAAAAAAAAGTTATATTTTCGCTTAATTGGTGCAGTGATTTTAAGAAAAATTTAGATAATTTTCAATAGCTTTTAAGTGTATGGCAAAATATTGAATATCATTTTAACTGTCTCTCTCAGCCAAGCTCAAACTTTAGTTTTAAAGTTTTTGAAAAGGAAATAAAGAAAATCGAAAAAACACATGGAGCTACAAAACGATCATCAAAAAACTAAAAATGTTTGAAAATATCGATATATCGGTGACTTTTATCAATATTTTTAATATCGATATTTTTTTAGAAATATCAATAAAAATATCGTCGTATTGATATATCGCCGACCTCTAATTATTACGCTTAAATCACGTCATTGATGACGAATAAGCAATCCAAGTCTGTAACTGTTTGTCGAAGTAAGAGCAAGTTGGTAATTTTTTTTTTTTTCCAATAAATTTATCAGCAAATCGAGAAAACCAACGGCAAAGGTTGAAAAGATAAAAACTTCTATACACAATATTCAGCGAGGAATTTGAGTTGGGATATCAACAATTACTTTCCATCTACGACAATAGAGTAACAGCTAACATTTCATGCCATTCAATACAAAGCAGAAATGGTACGAGGCCGTTTCCCCTCCCCCCCCCTTTTTTTTTCCCCTGCCCTATAGATATAATGCAATTTTTCCGAAAACAACATTGTTTTTTTTTATGTTTACTGGATAAAACAAATATTGACTTTCATTGTGTAAAAATTCAAATTTGAATAATCAAAAAATTTTAATTTCTTTCAGACAGGTGATATCACTATTGTCACTAAAAATATACATATATTGTCAAAATAAAAATGGGCACACTATTTTTCTTTTAAATTCTGTCAATGAGCTTTTTAAACAATTGTAAAATTTTCTTATAGTTTGAAGCAATATTTCGGCAAGGAATCTAAACTGGATTGGAGCTCTTTTGCTATAAGAAAGCTACCACAAAAGCTAGACTGCTCCAGAACAATGCTAGAATAAGATCTGGAATGATGAAAGAAGTTCAATGCGTGAAAGAAGAATGTGCTCGGAAAGTATTTCAAAGGAAAACTGTCCAACATTTGTTTCTCGAGCGTGAAAATCTCCCACCAGTCAATCCAATAAGCGATTTTCCTTCACAAGACTTCTCCGTGTCTGCTCACTTAGAAATAACAAAATACAGACCACCGCTGTGAGTTGATCCTGGGACTTGTAGAGATATGCGCTAACAGGGAGTCGAGCCCGGTACTTCTAGATCAGTAGGCAAGCACGTTAACCACTAAGCAAAAGTGACCACTAGTGCCTAGGTATTGCATCTGTTATTTATACACGACACCACCACATAGCCCTTCCCAGTGAGTAGCGAAGGGCGAACGATGGAATTACTTGCGTGTGAGTTGAGCCCGCTGCGTGAGAGTTGAGTGCGTTGTGTGTGGCAGTGAGTCGCCAGAAGTTTCTTGCTGAGGTGGTAGTGTGGAAGACGTGCAGTAGATTCAGAAGGCACCGATAGATGGCAGCGTGATTGTGTTGTCCGATAGTCACCAATGTACAGATGTGCACTAACGGGGAGTCAAACCCGGGACTCCTAAATCAATAGACAAGCGCGTTAACCACTAAGTAAAAAATGGCCACTATTGCCTAGGTGTAGTGTCTATCATTTGTACCCGAATAAGCAGGCATATCCAGTCGCAAGTCTAACTAAATGATAAAAAGTATTCTTGAAGTCGATGTCACTGGGGGAAAAAATCTATAATATATTCCTAATAAAATGACACGCGCTCTCTCTCTTTTTTTTTTTTTTTTTTTTTTTTTTTTCATCTTTAGTCTTAGGTTCTTGGACTGTATCAATTTATTTGGGACGTTGTAGTATTTTTTTTTATTGTTATTTTTTATTTGTACATACCAGGATTGAACGAGTAGCAGGCGCCGACTATGACTTGACCGACCTGAATATGAAGATTCCTAAGGGGATGGTGATCTCTGTACCGATATATGCCATACACAGGGATCCACGTCACTACTCGGACCCGGAGAGATTCGATCCCGACAGGTGGGTGAATTCTTCAATAGAAATGGGGACACGATAGAAAGTGAAGTCGGAAAAACTGTCATAATTTTCCATTTTAGAAGAGTGAAGAAGGAAGTCCTAGTAAGGATCATTCCTTATACTCTCTATGTTGCAATCTTCTAGCCCAGTGCATTTAGAAACTGTTTTGTATAAAACCTTGAAATTTGGTATGTACAGAAATTATCACTTAATGAAATGATATGGATTAAAAACTCTAAAATAGTGTCGAGTATATTTTATTTTATATTTGAAAACCTTACTGTAATGCATATGAAGCGGCTCCACCTGGGTTTGTCTTTTGCTATTTTAATTTTCATTTATAATAGATAAACATTAAATGAAAAATTATGTCAATTCATTAAGAGATCTTTTTCGCACGTACTCACCAAATTTCAAAGTTTTATAGAGAGTAAGTTTCAAAATGCACTGGGCTAGAAGACTGTAACATAGCGAGTATAGGGAATGATCCTTACTATGACTTACCCTTTTCTGGACCATTCATAAGCGGTTTCTGCTCTGCAAGCAGATGAAGCCAATTGAATTGGCGCCATAAGTGTCTAACATCTAATGCTTTGTGTCCTTTATTACTAACAGGGGCTAGTAAGGTTGGGAGGGAATTGCTACTATTAATTCTTGCAGTAATTGTTAAGTCTTCTTTGGCTTCAATTCGATAGCCAAGTAGGCACCATCCAGAAAGTATAATTGGAGATCAGTAAATTAACTCAATAAATGATGAAACTTTATATTATAACCATTGTCCTTAAAATAGGATCTGAAAGTAACGGTTCCCTTATCCTACAGTACTTCCGGTGGATCTCCACAGTTCGTTCTTTGATTACAGAGAAAACTGTTTTTAAAAAATGACAATGGACCAACCTACCCCAGGCTCCACTCGTTCGGATGGCAGAGTAGGAAAGATAGACTGTGACTTGAACCGCCTATTTTCAAAAAATAGACTACATCAACTCAAGAGTTTAAAAGTACAAGTACAAAACTATAAACAGGGGTTAAAATTTCAAACAATAAACAGCTCTATTAATGAACTGTAACAGGGGCGTAGCCAGGATTTTTTTTTCGAGGTGGGGGGGGGGGGGAATGCTCACTTATATTCAAGAATTGCTTGTAATATTGGTATATATAAAACTCGAAGATGGTACTTTTAAAATAAAAATATCCTTAATTACTTAGTCTATTAATTAATTAGTCAATTAAATCTTCGGCACTATATAGCAACACATATAATTTCTTAGTGAATAAAAAAATATAAATTTTATTAATTAACTCCACTCACTTCATACGCAACTCGCAGTACTGCAGTTTCTGTAAAACACATACAGAAACGGTATTGTAAAACTAATAGCATGTTGACAACAGACAGAGGGTGGAAAGACAACGGGTAGAAAGGGATAGAGTTGGCCGCCAAAAGAATTAAAAAGATACAGAGGGAAGAGAGGTTTTTCAGCTCCAATTCGTGGAAAGTCTCCCCAAACACGAAGGGTTCTTAACATAGAAGCAGACAATTTCACTACATTTTAATATAAAAATTGGGGGGGGGGATTTGTTAATTTTATTTTGCTTTTCCTAGAGTCTAAAATTTTCTCCCCCCCCCCCTCGCCCGGCTACGCGCATAAGCGCATAAACTCTTAACAAGAGCGGATACAAAGTTTTATTTCGGAGGAGGCGGTGGCTGCTGAATAGCTTAGGTAAATTTTGTTGCTTTTAAGTTTTATTACTATACCATGGGGTGACTTAACTTTGATTATACTGTTGGGAATTACGAATAAGTGTTCTGCTGCCTGCGCGCATGCGTGGGAAGAAGATAAAACCCCTTCCCCTCCCATGTAACTCTCTCTCTGTATACGTAATTAAAATAGATCGGACGCGCGTCTAGGCGCTCCGTTCTTTACGGTGTTACCCAATAATAAATATATGTTTCATTTTTAAGTGTTTGGTACCGTTGAACCCATACGACACACAACATCATCCTGGATAATTTAAGAGTTTATTTACGATTAAGAACATTTGGCATCCCTGCCGGGATGACGTTAGTACGTTTACTACGAATATAGGTACCTGCTACGAATTGGGTAGACATATTTTACGCACTTACGAACTGTTGTTTACGAATTTATGGATTACGAATATTTATGTGCGTAGAACTAGATTGCATAACCGGTTAACAATTACGTGTTAACAATTACGTGTCGGTGATACGGTTAATTGGATGGAATTAAGCTGTGATCATCATGTCTCATGAAAATCTGAAGCAGAGAATGACGCAGAGAAGAGCGGCGAGTAGAGGATCTTTTACTCGTGCTCTGACCAAATTTGATGGTCTTTTAGTGACCGAACCACCGGATCTAGTGCAACTGGAGATTTCCATGGACGTGCTATTGGAAAGAGCTGAACAACTGCGGCTAGCAGATGAAGCGGTTTTAGCAGAGATGCAGACCACTGGAGTGGATCAAGTGCAATTCGAGACGGAGTACGATGCCATAGAGGAGTACAGAGAAAAGCTGTCAACGGCGAGAACAAAAAGGAAATTACTTCTCCAGCAAGTTAACCAGCAGGCCACCTTGTCCATCACGACCAACGAATGCCCTTCTAATGGCCCCAGCAGACAACCCCCTACGTCTCATCTACAACGGCTGCCGGAATTTGAGATAACCAAGTTTGATGGCGACCCCAGGAAGTGGATCACATTCTGGGCGCAATTTCATAAAATACATGAAAATCCGCAGATTGATCCCGCATACAAGCTGCAACTTCTTCTACAATCTACAAAAGAGCACTCCAAACCGCGAGAAATCGTTTCCAGTTTTCCGGGAAGTGGAGAGAATTACGAACATGCAGTTACTTATTTAAAAGAAAGGTTCGGGCAAGACAAAGTTTTGATTCAGGTGTTCATACGAGATATTCTGGAGCTTGTGATGAATAAGACCACTAATACGGATATTTCTACTTTATACGATAAATTGCAAACTCAGTTACGAGCACTGGAAGCTTTAAATGTAACAAAAAATAATTACGCTGAGTTTTTATATCCTTTAGTAGAATCCGCTCTCCCTAGTGAAGTGATAAGAGCCTGGGAACGTAACAGAGGTAAGGTTGAAGTTAATACTAATAAATCTGATCTTGATCTTTTGATGGATTTCTTAAAAATTGAAGTAGAAAGTGAGGCTAGAATACAAATGGCCAGATCTTTTAACACTCCTCTTACTGCCCCCTACAATAATTCTAATAAAAATAATTATGTAAATTATAAGAAACAAAATAATAGAAATGTTGATAACTCCCGTAATAAAAATAATCCTGTAGCTCATGAGTTATTAAGTACGTCAGGAAAAAATAATGTGTATGATTCTAATGCATATAGATATAGAAAAATTGAATGTATTTTTTGTGAAAAGTCGCATGCTTCAGAGAATTGTGACACAGTTTCTGTCATGTCTTTGGTAGAGAAAAAGAATATTGTAAGGGAAAAAAACGCCTGTTTTGTTTGTCTGAAGTTATCTCACCATTCGGATAAATGTTTTTCTAAGCATAAATGCATTATTTGTAAAAAAAGACACTTTGTAGTGTTATGCCCAGATTTGCCCGTGAAAGAAACGGAAAATCTTACGTTGGAACCAGATCGTTCTACAATTACTACGTTAAATAAGGAAACACAATTCTCTGATGTATTGTTACAAACCTTAGTTGTTAGATTACATAATGGTAATGAAGAGATTTTAATACGTGCAATTTTGGATTCTGGTGCGCAGCATTCATACCTGTGTGATGATGTAATTAAAAGTTTAAATTTTAAATCTAAAAGTCGGATAACATTGCAACAATCTCTGTTTGGAGGTATTGAAGTACGTGAAAGAATATACGAATCTTTTCATATTGAAATAAGTAATATTGATAGATCTTATAAATGTATTATTTCTGTGTTAAATCAGCCACAGATATGTTCAAAAATAAATCGCATTTCCTCTTTCAGTATTGCGCAAGAATGCGAAAGATTAAATATTCCCATTTCAGATTTCGCAATAAACGATGGAGCCAAAGCAGACATTAAGCTTTTGATTGGCGCCGATTACTTGTCAAAAATACTCACTGGTAAGGTTATAAATTTAACATCTGGCCCCATCGCAATACACAGTAAACTTGGATGGACTTTAATGGGATATTTTGGAAATATGGGCACCAAACCGAATATTAATGAGGGCGATCATCAAAATACAGTCATTACTCACGAGAGTGTTATACAAACGAATATTGCATCTCATGTAGTGAATCTTTTAACGAAAGATAGTTTGTTGACTGATTTGTGGCGCCTCGATTCTTTGGGAATTTGTGATCCCATCTTGAAGGATGAGATTCAACTTTCTCAGGAGACTGAGAAATATTTTTTACGCAGTTTACGAATTGATAAATTAGGTAGATATGAGGTAGCGTTACCATGGGTTCATGATCAGAAACAGTTGGAAACAAATTTTCTCTTGGCAAAAAAAATTGCGATAGCCACCAAAAGGAAATTAATTGCTTCAAATAAAATGAAGTATTACGGTGATGTTTTTGAGGAATGGTTATCCCTTGGTATTATTGAACAAGTGACTGATCAACATTTAGATGCAAATTTAAGTGGGAAACATTATTTACCTCACAGACCAATTTTTAAGGATAATGCCACTACGAAAGTTAGACCAGTTTTTAATGCGTCTGCTAAAACAATTAATTCTTTGTCACTGAATGATTGTTTGGCTACGGGTCCAAATTTGATTTCCCAAATTCCTTCTATTCTTAATAGGTTTAGAGAATATAAATGTGCAGTCTCTAGTGATATACAACGAGCTTTTTGTATGATCGGAATTCAAGAGAGCGATAGAGATTTTTTACGATTCCTATGGTGGGGGAAAGACAATTTTGACCAACTGGTAACATATCGACATAAACTTGTAGCGTTCGGTTTAACCTCCAGTCCATTTCTATTGGCAGCCACTTTACGCTATCATTTGAATACGGTTTCCGATGATTTAAGAGAATCGGCTGAAATTTTAAGACCCTCTTTTTACGTGGATAATTGTTTGACGAGTCTTAACTCTGAGGTGGATATGGATAAATTTATTAAAGAGTCCCAAATAATTATGTCTAAAGGACAATTCAATTTACGAGGGTGGCAATCCAATGTTCCTCTTAAGGTGTTGGAGCAGTCAGCACATGAGGATGAGGTCACTGTTTTAGGTATGTTATGGGATACGGATCAAGATAATCTTTCTTGCAAAATTGACCCAGTATCCGAGATACACGAGCAAATTACGAAACGAGTTGTATTGTCTAAAGCTCATCAAATTTTTGATGTAATAGGATTTACCGCACCCGTATTATTATTACCAAAAATTATTCTACAAAAAACCTGGGAGTTAAAGCTTAAATGGGATGATGTAACCCCGAGAATTTAGCTAAAAAATTTAAGACATGGCTTGCTCAGTTGCATTTGCTTACGAATATACGGATACCCAGGTGGTTGAATATTGAACCGGGTAATCAATTATTAAGTTGTCACTTATTTTGCGATGCAAGTCAATTAGCATATGGTTGTTGCATATTTTTGCGCATTGAATTAAATGAACAGGTTAAGGTTAATTTATTAAGTGCACGTAGTAGAGTTGCCCCTCTAAAACCAACCACTATTCCTCGTTTGGAACTTTTGGCTTGTTCCATAGGAGCTAGGCTTTTAAATTCGATTTTAAGTTATCTCCATCTTTCAGAGATAGCAATCCACTGTTGGACTGATTCCTCCACGGCTCTAAGTTGGATTAAACGTAATTTAAATTGGGGAATTTTTGTCCAAAATCGGGTTAAAGAAATCCAATCTTTAACTTCTCCTTTGGCATGGAAACATGTTCCTGGTATAGCCAATCCGGCGGATTTAGCATCCAGGGGTTGTTCAGTGGAACAATTAATCGAACGGCGTTGGTGGGAGGGACCAGACTGGCTTCTTCTAAGTGAGGAAAATTGGCCTAAGTCAAATGAAAACCCAGATGAATGCTTAGTTAATTCAGAAATGCGTAAAACAGTTGTTACGAATTTGACCAAATCTGTGGATGATTTAAATTGGTATTATAAATATTTTTCTTCGTATAAAAAGATAGTAAGAATGATTGCATGGATTTTAAGGTTTTATGATAAGTCAAAGAAAATTAATAATAACTGTGAGAAATATTTGTCTTTGAATGAAATAGATAGAGGAGAAAAATATTTGTTTAAACTCATTCAGCAAGAGTCATTCACGGGTTGCTCTGATCCTAAACTAAAAAATCTCAAACCAGTGTTAGACGATGATGGATTGTTGAGAGCTAAAACTAATATTGTATTTAGAGAGGATACACGGGATTTTAAGTATCCTATTATCTTGCCTTCAAAGCACCCCGTTGTGAAATTGCTGATTATTAGTGTACATAAGGATTATATGCATGCAGGCACTTCTATGTTAATGTCAAATTTACGCGAAAAATTTTGGATCCTGAAAGCTCGTAAAACAATTCGTGATTGTATCAAAAAATGTGTTAAGTGTCAGCGTTTTACAAGTGACCGAGGTGAGGCTCAACCTGGAGTTTTACCTGCGGACAGAGTGCGCGATGCAGCAATTTTCGAAATTGTAGGAGTCGACTTGGCTGGTCCTCTTTACCTTAAAGGCGGACAAAAGGCATATATTGTTCTATACACCTGTGCAGTATATCGCGCGATTCATCTTGAGTTGGTTACTCTTTTGTCTACTGAGGCATTCCTGCAATCACTAAGACGTTTCATTGCTCGTCGTGGCCGTCCGAAAATAGTATATTCCGATAACGGTTCGAATTTTTTAGGTGCTAGTAGAGTTTTGAACGCCATTGATTGGAATCATGTTAGTTCACAAGCCATAGAGCATAAAATTTAATGGAAGTTTAACCCTCCTTCCGCTGCTTGGTGGGGCGGATGGTGGGAGCGACTTGTTCGAATGGTTAAGCAAATATTAAGAAAAATATTGGGACGTGCATCACTTAATTATGAAGATTTGCTTACTATTTTGTGTGATTGTGAGCGAGTTATAAACACCAGACCTCTAACTTATGTGTCCGAAGACATTGACACAGTTTCTCCTTTGACGCCATCCATGTTTTTGCATGAATTAACAACGTCAGGTGTCCCAGACATTGATGAAGTGGATCATGCTCAATTAAGTAAGCGTTCAAAACATCTACAAAAAATACGTGAATTACTTCGATCAAGATTTCGATCCGAGTATTTAGGACAGTTGTGTCAACAATCTCTTAAAAAACAAATTAAAAACCCAATTTCTGTCGGTGATATTGTTTTATTAGAAGATACGAACAGAAAACGTATCTATTGGAATTTAGCTCGAGTGTTGCAATTAATGCCAGGCAAAGACGGCCATACGAGGCTTGCTCGAATCAAAACAGAATCTACAGAACTGTTGAGGCCCGTCCAAAGACTGTATAGACTAGAACTGGACAGTCCTATTCATGATAACAATGAACCATTATTTAGTAACAACATTTTGAAAACTAGAAGTGGCCGAATTTCTAAACCACCCTGCCGTCTGTAATGTGTATCTGTGTTTCTTATATTAATATCTTAATTGTAGTTAAGAATGTTTTGTTTGTAAATTCTATATTGGTTTACTATATTAATATTTGATTTTAAGTTTGTATCATGTGTAATTTGTAGTTTTATATTTGAAAAAAACTCCAAAGGTGGGAGTATGTTGGGAATTACGAATAAGTGTTCTGCTGCCTGCGCGCATGCGTGGGAAGAAGATAAAACCCCTTCCCCTCCCATGTAACTCTCTCTCTGTATACGTAATTAAAATAGATCGGACGCGCGTCTAGGCGCTCCGTTCTTTACGGTGTTACCCAATAATAAATATATGTTTCATTTTTAAGTGTTTGGTACCGTTGAACCCATACGACACACAACATCATCCTGGATAATTTAAGAGTTTATTTACGATTAAGAACATATACATAATATGTTACTAAGAGGAAAAAAAGTCTCAATAACATAAAGGTGACACAATGGTTGGCTATGTGTGAACTTACGACAATAAATTAGAGTTGTATACAACTATTTGATTCAGGAAAAATTATTGTTAAACATCATAGACAGAACAAACAACGAATAAGTATACACACTGAACATTTTCAAACTATAATTTACTTTGTTGTCTTGCTTCGTCCTCAGCTTTTTCATCTCTATTTTTTGGAGAACATTCATACTAAAAATGTTCAGTACGGATTCGTCAAAACTTGATTACTTTCATCTAAAGCCTGAGAACAGCGCACGTTAAGAAGTGAGCGGCCCATGAATAACGGAGGGGGCGATCAGCCCCTTCGCCCCTTGCTGGATCCGCCAATGACTATAAGACAAAACGATGCAAAGCACCTACAGCAAGTTACAGTGAAGCTAACCCCGCTTTCCTAAGCAAATTAATTTGTATCCTATACAAGTTTTTTCTTTTAATATTTCTAATTCAATCTTATAAGGTCATATGTATTTCAGATTCACCCCTGAGAAGAGAGCCGAGCGAGATCCTTACGCATACCTTCCGTTTTCAATTGGACCCAGAAACTGTGTTGCCTCGAGGTTCGCGCTGATGGAGGTCAAAACATGCCTCGTACATATCATCAGTGCTTTCACCATCAAGACATGCTCTCGAACGAAGGTAAAACAGCCCATATTACTACCCCGTTGCGACTTCAGAGTTCGTATTTGTAGCACTTTCAAATTCTGTCCTCTGTTATTTTAATACCAAATGCAGAAAAAAAAGTTGAGAACCTGGCTACAATTTAGCAGTTATGTAACCGAAAATTTGAAATACAAACAGTAAGCATTCGTATCTTGCCGTATCATGGACGAAGGTAAAATCCTTACGCAAAGGTGTTACCACACCTTTCCTATAAAATTTTAATGTCAAAACCTCAAGTTGAATTGAAACAACCTATTCCATATAGTCAGTGCACAAATTTGGTAGAAGTTTCAAAACACATAAGTGCATTATGAGCTTACATTATCGATAAAAGGAAATTCCCGTCAAATTGGCCATGTTAACATAGGATTAAATCGTTTGTAGAATTTAACCTATTTATAGATTTATCACTGTCGTTAAAACATAACGGAGGAGGTTACTAGATTTTTTATAAGGTGAACTATGGAAGTTATTGATCACGAATTACATTTAAACCTTTCAATCTAAGCATGTGGAATTTCCAGTTGGAACGGTCAGCCAGGTCTAAATTATTTATTCGATTAATATGAGACATACGAAATTGGAAAACGTACCTCTAATATCTAAACTAACTGAAAACTTATAAGACATTTAAAAAAATCTTTTAAAGATTGTTAAGAAAATAAAAATTTAGCATTTGTCTCATTTGAAAATTAAAAAAAGCATAGCTTGGTAAGATCAGAAATTTTTGAGGGAAATTTATTTTAATAATTTATGCGGTCAACAAGTAGCGAAACACAACTTTTCTACAAGCAATGTATGAGAAAGTAACAATCCCAATTCTCAGTGGTACCTGTCCGTCCGGACAAGTTAGAATTTCTGAAAATACACGTACGAAAACATGGACTAATCCCATTGGACGGAATGATTATTTCTATGCCATAATGATATTGAAATATATTGGAAATTATAGGTCAATCAGGTCTTAAAAGAAAATGTAGGTAATAGCAAAGATCTGGAAGATTAAAAATCCGTATTTTTTACCCTTTTAGCATCGTAAAAAAGTATTATCGCCATGACAATCAATGATCGACAAAAACAATGTACAAGAATGTACATAAAAAAGCTCAAAATCTTCACTTTCATTTTCAAATACCAAACAAATATTTCACACTTCAATAAAATTTAGTTTCAAAGTTTTTTGGGGTGTTTTTTTTTGTGTGTGTGTAGTGGGGGGGGGGGGGGCTTTATAATAATGTAATACAAACTTATACAAAAGCTATATTAGTTTATCTGTCAAATACGGAGACATTCATAGTTAAAATTAATAACCAAGAACTATTTTTGTTACAAAATCCCCAATTCCGTAAAATTATTTTTTTTTTTTTTTTTTTAAATATTGCCCTAACGCTACCTACATGTGCGAGTTTTTTTCCCTATAATTCTAGGATGAGAATGTTCCAATGCCTTTTTTATTCCCAACTAACATCTTTTTCCCGTCATGTAGCGAGGCTTCCATACATTATATTTTAATCCGACCCTCATCTATCCATCATTTCTTGCTAAATGAAACCAAATTAATTTCAGGTTCCTCTGGACTTCTGCCAGACTAGAGGATTGACGACCCCGAAAGAGATCATAGTTCACCTGGAACCGAGAGAGAAAGCCTCACAAGTCGGATAAAAACCCTAACTAAAAGAAAAGTTTAATACAAAGCTCTCAACCCAGTTCTTTAGTGTTTGCTAGGCATCACGATGCAACTCAATGCGCGGAGAGGTCCCAGTAGTTTTCAACTTAAAGAAATGAACAGGTTCACAATAGTTTAGACTTCAACATTCAAGACATAAATTGTTTAATTCATAAATGCAGAAATTACAAAGGAGTCTTTCATTTAGAATTGGCTGGCTTGCAAAATGTACACAAGGTGTCCCATCGAGAAACCTCCCAAACTCTGCACGACCAGATTCCTCGCATGGAGTACATAAAAAAGCCCAAGGAATTGTTGGTTGGTTGTTTTCATATTATTTGGCGCCGTCAGCAACACGAAGGCTATAATAAGCCGAAATATTTGTCATTTGACAAGCCAACATACATTTACAAACACCCATGCCTAACACGGGACTCGAACCCGCAACCTCGCGGTCTAGAAGCTAGCAAACTAACCACTATACCATTTGGTCGGCCCCAAGGAATTGTACCTCTGCGACACATGGCTTTGGTTGGTTTGTGCGCTCAACAACCTATACTTCTGCACAATAACAACTAATCAGACTGGGTTTAACATAGATTCTGAACCACAACTAACATCCATGCCATCAGAGGCAAGAGGATCAGTTAAATCAAGTCTTAACAAAGAAATTGATATAGAATGGAAAAAGTCTCAGGATATGAGACAGTTCAAACACTTTCCAAAAGGAACCTCAAACCAAATGCAAAGATGGACAGGAAGTCCTCTAGAATCATGATTGGTTTGCTAACCGATCACTGTCATAGGTTAGTTGTATTCAGATTATCTAGCGCCGTCAGCAACACGAGGGCTATAATGCGCCGAAACATTCGTTATTAGACAAGCCAACATACATTTACATACACCCATGCCTAACACGGGACTCAAACCCGCAACCTCGCGGTCTAGAAGCTAGCACGCTAACCACTATACTGTTTGGTCGGCATCACTGTCATAGGAATCATCTTGAAACGATGAGTTGTTGAGAACAACCCATGCAGAGGTTGTGGAAACTCGGCTGAAACAGAGTATGTCTTTGTCAAATGCCAATCATTCATGGGCATCAAGCTTAAAACATGTGGTGTTATTGACATCGTCTGACGATTTTTGTAATAATTCCCCTTTCAGACTGTTTGGCCTTCTGTAAAACCACTGCCCTGTTAATATTCCAAAGACAGTCTTGTTCTTAGTGTGATTTTAGAGAAGTATAATGGGCCAACAAGCCTAAGTACGCATGGTTTTACAACTCTCTTTTCAAATCTAATCTAACATCCATGCCTAACCAGGCACCTTTGGCATGTGAAGTCAGACCGCCAACTACACAGCCTACAAGACATGGTTTGAAAATTGTGAAAGAATAGCAGAAAAGATATAGCATCATAATTCAATGCAAGAAAAAACTTTATTTGAAACATTTAAACATTTGTATTTGCATATGTTTATATAGTAGGATGATATGCAAAATGTCCACTGCATATATCGGGGCAAGCATGTGCATGCCAAGAAATGGCTCACTGCAAATTCACACGTTGTAGCAATGTGGTGTCCACCAAGTACATGCAGCATGAGGGCACGCAACTAAGCTACTTTCTGTTGTAACTAGGTATCGATTGACTAATTCCTTCAGATTCCCCGTCGTCCACATACATCCTTAGATGTGTGTGACGGACATTTTAAATGTCTTCATCTGCAAACATAAGCAAATACCAACGTTTATGTTTCCAATAAAGATTTTTTCTTGCACCGGATACAACATACTTTTAAATTTTTCTTGGAAACTATGAGTCGTGGAGGTTAGTTCTTTGGGTATTTTTTTTTTATGTATTCCAAACAAGGAATCTGGCTGTGCAGAGGGCAGGTTTCAGACGGGACATAACTTATTAATTGAATATTTAATGAATGTTGGAAGATAGTACTTTCACATTGCAGGGTTGCCACTGACTGTAAGCTTTGAAAATAGTTGCTTTAGTAGCCTCAGATGTTAAAAATAGTAGCCAAAATAGTAGTCTCAAACACTGAAAATAGTAGTCTCAGACGTTGAAAATAGTAGCCTCACTTTTCATAATGATTGTTTTTTCAAGTCGGTAAGCCTCTTGTTTTAAAGGTTTTAAATTATCACCAAGATCGGAATAAAACTGTTGATTTACATAAACCCGAAAACCCAGAGACACTCTTCTTGTAATTCAAAATAGTGTCTAATACATAACATCCCATACGGTAAAAGGCATATGTCTTGAGGGAGGCCCTATCGTATATACATAATGCGATGGAAGTTGACAACTCAACCTTACTCCCAGACAGCACCTAAGCAAAAAAAGCTAAACTTCACGCAAAAGCGACGGTAAAAATCGATTGGCAAAACAAGATATATATATATTTTTTAATTTCTAAAGTAAAACAACTTTTTGGCAGAAAAACAAGTTTTATGTTGAAACAATTATACTATATATTGACAATGACAGGCGAATTTAATTAAGACCAGTTTTTAAATTTTTAACAGGATAGCTACTGAATTTAAGAAACAAAATCCCCCAACATTTCCCTAATTTCCAGAAACTAACCCTGATGTGCATCTCTGTGGAAGTTATTACTAAAAAAACGAAGAAAATAAGACCAGTTTAAAAATATATAAATTTGACTATTTCCAATTACATTTATTTATTAAAGTATAATTGCACCTAAATATAAATTTCTGCTAAAAATAAAAACAAGCATCTTTAGAGCATGGGGGAAAAAGAAAAAGAAAAAAAAGAAGAAAAAAAAAAAGGAAAACATTAATAAAAAAAAAAAATACAAAATTCACATAAATAATTTACAAACTACATCCATACTTGCTAACTTCAAGGAAAAGAAACTAGCACAATACTTTTCTTTTAATTTAAAAAATAACACAAATAAAACATGTTATTTTCTTTAATACATGTCATAGGCTGTATCCTGTTCATAACATAAATTTGTGTCCTAAATATTTACTAAACAGTGGGCATGCAAGAGCATGAAACTTAAATAATCAGCATTTTGCTAATCAGTAACAAATTTCACTAGGTATAATATTTCACAAAAAGTTATATCTTTTGGTTGGTTGTATTCAGATTATCTGGCGCCGTCAGCAACACGAGGGCTATAATGCGCCGAAACATTTCGCCATTTAACAAACCAACATACATTTACAAACACCCATGCCTACACGGGACTCGAACCCGCAACCTCGGGGTCTAGAAGCCAGCACGCTAACCACTATACCGTTTGGTCGGCTATATCTTTTGGATTTTGAAGTTGAAGAAGAAAGGCTTGAAGTTAACAGCTTCTTGTAAAAATTAATTACTAATAGATATATGGAAATCAAATTTTGTACAACAAAAATATTATCTTAAACCACTAAAGTACATATTAAATGAGGCAAAAAATCGTTTTCATAAAACCTGACAAGAATAGCATTCGGCAGGGGAAAAAGATGCATGGACTTTTTAAAAAATTCCATGACCCTTTGCCTGAATGTATGCAGTAGCGCATTCAGAATTTTTATTTTTTGGAGGGGGAGGAGGATGTTTCAATTCTTTGTTTGATTTATATTAAACATATAAATCAAAAACACACATCACTTTAAGTAAATTATGTTTAATAAAATGTCAAAATTAAAGTACAAAAAAAAATAATAATAATAATAAAATAAAAAAAATAATCAAGTACAGGATCTAACCCTTCTTGCTTATTAATTTCTATAGATTTGTTGCACATCTATAACAGTGCTGAAAAGGGTTAATAAAAACAAAAAAAAAATATGATGGAATCAATTCGAAATATTAAGGAATTTAGGGTTCTAATATATTCTATTGACAAAAAACACAAGACAAGAAGAAAAACAATCATGCAGATTTAAGTTTGAGGATTTTTTTTTTTTTTTTTTTTTTTTTTTTTAAACCTTTAACTGCTGTAAGCGGTCTGACAGACCGCGAGTCATTTTTTGTGGAATGCTTCCACCCCCTAAAATATCGCATCTTTGACATTTATATTAATTTTTCTGGTTCTATGTTTCTTAAACTTTAATTTGATATTCACCAATTTGCTTGGCGCAGTATAGACCATGTGGTAGCCCTTGAGCCAAAAACCTCAAAACCACCCAACCACAGCAGTTAAAGGTTAACGATAATGCGCCGGCGGTCGCGGAGCTATAAGGTAACCAAAAATCTAATAGAAATAATGTTTAAATAATTCTTCCAAGCATAAACAGTGATTTCAGAAAGTAAAAAAAAAAACAATACGGAACATGAACATGCGGTTGTGGGCCGAGGACAGGGGATTGGCCAGTTTGGATCAGCTGCTGAGAGTAGGAAAAGGTCGCAAACTTTGTACTACCAAATCGGCCAACTAGCCAGAGATATTGAGAGATATTTACGAAAAAGCACATGAAAAAAACCTGTATTATTCAACGCACCGGCGACACGGCATCCACTTCTTGTGACGCGAGCCGGGATTGATGTCCGCACCCGCACAGGGAATGCGAGAAGGGAAACTCAAAAATTTCAAAATTCCTTGACTAAAGAGTAATTTTACGAAATACCTTGACATTTGTCTGAATTTTCGATTCTGTCGTCACCCTATTTAAGCTACATTCAAAGTAATTAAATTGCCTCAAAATTTAAATTATTTTATTATTTATAAATTTAGCTACAACATTGAAATTCTAATCATTCTGCATCGATTGACCTACACGGCGGAATCGTCACTAATCTCGGACATAATGTCTATATAATATTAATTATGTCCATACTGATAGTATTTTCTTCCGCCGTTCACCACAAATTCATTTTTGTTAATGTTAGTAAAATTTTAAAGGTCGGTCGTTTGTTGAAATACAATCATACTTCCTAACCACAAGCAAGTGCCGTAATGGAGATATTAATCTTCATTACTTATATGAGTGGCAACACTTTTCGACTTCACTACGGCCTTGTATATATATAAACGGATACTAATTAAGTCCGTACAGAGGTCCGAGAATCGCTGAACCACGCTATGCTACCCGGTGGATTGAAATATGTTTCTAAAATATGATTATGCCAGTTTGGTATGTTTAAGCTATATTGGTTTTTTAGTTTAAGAAATGCCTACTCAGACTGAGCTGCATCGAATAAAGATTGTTTGAACATATTGGTCTTCTACTTCATAATTGAAACACAACACTGCGAATAATCCTCTACAGTTAAGTAGAGTAAATAAAGCGAAATAATTTGATATTCAGAATATAACAGTGTATTATACTCTTGCGCCTTGCACGGCGAAAGATAAAACATTGGAACAACAGACAGGCGAAAATGACCGCGGTTGCCGTCAAAAACAACAATCTCGCGTGAGCGGTAACTATCGTCGAACTAGCAAAATGACCACTGTACCTGCGAATATGAACAACTATTTCGGTAGTATTTGCTCTCTCCTACCTTAAAAAAAATCACCGTTTTGAGAAAAATTTTAGTACCTTAGTGTCGATTTTTTTTCGTGCTACCATCGGACAGTATCCAATTTCTTAAAAAAATAGTCGCCTCAGTCCAAAAATAGTTGAAGGTTTTGTTAAAAATAGTCGTTTTGGGCCCTTTTTTCATTGAAATAGTCGCCTGGCCACTAAAATAGTCGCTTTAGTAGCCTTTTTAGTCGCCTATGGCAGCCCTGCACATTGTGATACAAGTTAGAAATGTCAAAATGTATACTTTTTCTTGAAATTGCTGATAAGAACATTTATTCTTATCATGGCAAAAAAGTGGTAGCCTTTATAAACTGAAACTTTAATGGTAAACCAAAATAAATCCATTTTTATTATCTGCTTGTTAAAAAATAACACATATGAGAAATGGAAATAAAAACCTATATCACTTAATATTATTTTAAAAAAAACTTCTATACAGATAGAAATCAATTGAGTGTGACAATTGTTCTAAAAAATGCCATCAAACATGTTTGAAACATATGAGGTTGATACAAGGAAAAAAATGCAAGACTAAGAAATTGAGTAATGGATTTGGAAAAAAAATTTATTTCTAAGTATATTCATTTATGTATAGTGATACAATGAAATGTACAAAACATCTGAATCCTAATTTTTTAACATGTATACATATGGCCATACAATGCAATCAGTTAAAATGTTGGAAAGGAGCAAACCTCAATTGTAGACAAAAACTGAGGACAGATGTGTTATCTCATCATTCATAACATTAGATAATTTCATTTAGTTTACAAACATTTTTTTTTTTCAACAATGATGCACCAGTAATTATTTTTCATACGTTTCATTTAACAAATGCATATTTTAAATAGAAAGTATATCTCGAGTTTTAAGCTAAGACCAACGGCTGCTTAAAATATTTTCTAATACCCAAAAAATATATCAATAGTTGCGCTAAAAACAACGTTTCAAAACATTAGCGTTCCTGTTAAAAAGTGTAAAGAGTAACAACTGATGCAATCAATTCTTTTCTAAAAAAAGGACAAATATAAACGATTGTAAAATGCGGTAAGCATTCTATTGTAACTTTAAATAAATTTAGAACATAAAAGATACGAGAATTATATTTCAGTTTTGCTATACTCTCAAAAGATAATTGCCATAATTCAAATAAAATTTTAGATGCTTTTATATGACAGAAGCAACTTCAAACAAATAGCATCAGTGTAGATGGCATTTAAAATTTTGCAATTTTCTATATATCCAAGGTTCCACTCTTATTAAAAAAAAAATCAAGGACTTTTAAGGACCTTTTTAAGTAAATTCAAGAATCATAAAATTACATACTTTAGACATAAAAATACAAAAGAAAGGCAGGAAAAAATGAAGACGGAGAATATCGTGATAGCTTAAAAATTCAAGAACTTTCAACGTCCTCATCCATTTTTCAAGGACCAAATTTCAAGGACTTTCCATAACCGCGAGAACCCTGACATCACAGGGTTCCCACTCAAATCACAGAATGAAAATCAATGACTTTTAAGGACCTAATGAATGTTTTTAAGGATCTATGAAAATTCGTTTTTAGACATCATGTCTATATTTAAATTTCTGATACAGTATATTCTACCAGAAATGTTACAAGTTGGTGGATGCGTAATACAAATTTGTCGGAAAATTCTGATAGTGGTGGCCATGCGGGGATAGCAAGTCTGAGTTGTATTTTTATAAATTTTGCAGTTGGCAGTATCTGTAAAAATTAAGGATTTTTAAGGACCTCTAAGCATTTTCAAGGACTTTTAAGCACCTCTAAGCACTTTCAAGGCCTTGAAAACAAGTTAAAAAATATTAAGCACTTTTAATGACTTTCAATGACCGTGGGAACCATGATGGACCCCCGTGGGGACCCTAGCACGCTCAACATCATGATTACAGATGTAATTATAACCCAGAAATTTAAGAGTTACAAATATTCTTCTCAGGCCAACTTAGTTTCTATCCAACAAATATATTCTGTATTTTAAGAGAATATCGCAAAAGTAAACTCTACACTGCTTCTTATTCAAATGGGGTGGCGAGTTTGAGTCATCAGATAGCAAATGATCAATCTACAAAAAATCAAGTTAATACTAACACTTTGTCTTCCTCCTCTTTTGCAATGTATAAACAATAGAAAATATTTAGGGATGTACAAGTAGAAATAAATGTTGTTGTTAAAAAAGTAACAGTCAAATATTTCATAATAGCTGCAAACAAAAATAACTAATATTTCATATTGGCGAGTGAAAATGCTGTATATACCTTAACGTGGGTACAATATTACAAAAATGTAAAGTGGATACGGCAATTCTAGCACATTATATGTTTTTACAAATAACAAAACAAGTTTTCAATAAAGCTGATACGCAAGTTAAGTAAAACGTTATCAAATAAGAAATCAATGTAATTTGGTAAACAGTTAAAAAAAAATAACCAAGATTAAATTTAATGTTTAGTGATACAAGAAATAATTATCTGACCCCAATTGTTTATATTAAGTGATTAATAGTGAGAGTTAACATTTTCTTCCTTCTTGAATTATAGGGTTTGATTTGACAATTGGTTGTGTTAATATATTTAATTACTACACAAAGCTGTTTCTCTACAATTTTTATTCGTTCAGAGCATTTAAGGTAAATAAAAAAAATTATTTCCATAATTGAAAAATTATAACTTATTTTTAAAGAAAAATCCATGACTTTTCTAAATAGCTCAGAAGACTATTTCTAATTATTAACATTAAAATCTGATAAGAAATGGACGTCTGAATATTAAACTGACAAAATATTGAGAATCAGAAAAAGACACGTCAGTGTTTTGTAAAACTGAAAATAGATTAGAAAAACGATTTACAGAGAATAAATTAACCATTTTTTCAATCTTTTTAAGAAAAAATTTTGAAAATAAGCACTCAGTTTATTTCCTTAAACAATTTCAGGTTTCGGATATTTTAGATTTCTTTTAATCAGAAAAAAATATACAAAAGTAGAAAGAAAAGAAATATTTTCTCATCTCAACTAGTACTAGTGTAACAAAATATTATTTAAGAGAATGAATGTGCAAAACACAGCCTAAAAATTAAAACATTCAATATGCAAAAAAGTTATCAAGACCTTTGACCATGAATACACATTATTCCTTTCATTAGGAAATTTTTATTCAATCCTGTAATGCAGTGGCTTAGGTAAATACACATCAAGAATTAAAACAGTGTGTAAGTGTCATGAATACTTTTTAACGTTTTGCAAGACATAACCAGTTTAGACACTTGATAAGAGTAGAGCAACACAATAATATTTGGAAGTTTATAATAGGACACTTCATGAATATAAATATATTTACATGCAGATATGTACAACTATTTACAAATAAATGTTTACATATAGATTGGATACGTAATGAACAGGCAGAATTGAAGCAATAAAAATACAAGCAGAGACAACTAATTGAATATTTACATTATAAAGTCTAAGGTGACGCTATTTTATTCTTTAAAAATAAAAATGTTCCGTCGAACTTTATAATGCTTCAAAAATTTATGTGTACTCCATATTAAATACCAATTACAATACTTTAACCTACAAATGAATGTCTGTATTACATATTATCATGCATTTATATTAATGATATAACTTCGTCATTTTCTCTGCAATAAAAAAAGCACAAAAAACATCTATATTTACTTCACTCAAGTCAGTTGCTGCAGCAATATATTGAAAAGCTCACCAGAGCCAAAGTCGAAACAGAAAATTAGTAAACAAATACCATCATTTCTATGCAATTTACCAATACAAAAGTGCAAAAAATGCATCATTAAAAAAATTAAAGATGGTAAACTGCAAAGAAGACTTGATATCAATAAAAAAAAAATTTAACTGTTAATCAGTAATTTGCTGACATTAAGACGTAACCACTTCAAAGCCGTTTTACGATACAATATTTTTAGTTCAAGAAAGGTTGCATTTCATAAACCTGTTCTTTAAAAAATGTAGCTAAACATATGCATTTTCCTAAAAACTATTTGAGATAGAGCAAACACCTATTTCTTAGAATGACTATTGTTTGATTTCAAACTTAAATTGGGTAGGTTTAAAAACAGTTTTACAGAATTCTAGTAAAATACTAGTCTTATATAGCAATTCTTTACAAAATGACAATTAAAAAGACTCATATATTGTACAAGTTACTTTAGGCCACAAATATATTATCCAAATTTCACTTCTCACTGAACAATTACGTATTTGCTGTAAAAAATATTATTCACTCTTACAAATTTTCATAATCTAGTTCATAAAAATACATTTTGACATTATTTATGGGAGTTCTACATATGAAACAGTCTATTGGAAGCATTTTAAAATCTAAATTAAATAAAATTTTTTTCCACTTGAAGCCACAACTTTAAAGAAAACACAAATAAATTAAGTCAATTCTTACAAAATTCTTTTAATTTGTAAATTGCTAATAGATATATAATTGTCTTTATTAAGAGTGTGAATTTGAGGTAATATTGGGCTTACGGCAAATAAACTTTTTCATGGGAATTCCAACTACTGTAATAAAAAAGATAAAATAAAGTTTTAACTCAACAACAAAGTAACTTGGACTAACTATATTCTTCTCATGTAAATAATATTTACTAATAACAAAACCAGATATTAAATTTCTTAAACCAAACTTAAATTTATTAAGCATTTTACAGTCAACAAATTTTACAATTATAAATTTAGAGTACAATGAGTCATAAAATTAAACTAATCAATTAATTTGAATAATGAATCTTTCTTTGGTATTTAAAGTTGAAAAATGTGTCAAAAATATGATAAACGCAAATGCCACAGAACATACTACTTGAAATATATTAGGATTCAAAAAAGTATGAAAAACTATTTTACCTTATACAAAATGTACCTAGATCCAGTATCTTTTACAGAGCTCCCTGCTAATTATTTTTTTTTTTTCATTAATAATGTTAAGTTATAACCATGATTTGTGGGTGTGTCACTAAAGATTGTCCCCACCAATAATGATTATAACTTTAAAAAAAAAATAGCAGCAAGTAGGACTAAGATACAACTGCTTTAAGATAGAATAAATTATCCTACCACTAAATTTTTAATGCCAATTAAACATAGCTTAAAACATAAATTGATAATAAAGTTATTCAAATGTGGGACACTATAAACTATTACATAACAACAGAATTATCATTTGAAGCTTAAGTGTCAAATATTTAGATTAATTGACACTCAAGCTTTAATAATTAGCCAAAACATTTAGTAAAGCAAAATATTGACGTAATTTTAACTAAAAATACCTTATAAAAGTAAAAACAATGTAAATTATTTCAAAGGCTTGTATATATTCAATTAAAACTACCTCAAAAGTTTTCGAGGAATTGAAATTTTGTAGTTAACATTTCGCCTAGTATTTCAAACATAATGAAGCAATTTTTATATCTTTGGAAGAAATTGTAAATATAAATATATAAAACCAAATTTGCATAAATTGAACACATTTATGATAAAAAGGTGAAATTTTTGAAGTGCAAAAAACTACAAATATAACTTTAAAGATTCTAGCAGAAGCAATAATGATACATGTAATGGAATAAAAATGGACTAAACTAACACAAATGAAGGCATGAAAATAAACCAATAAAAGAGACAATAAAATGCAACAAAGCTTACTTCAGAATACAGTTTAAAACTTATTTTTGTATTGAGTATTGTCAATCACGCCACAATGTTCAACTACAAATGTCAATTTTAACTATGTAGATGTGGCTACATATTAAAAAATATTTAGTATACATCAATAGACAAAAGACCTTACGGATTTGAACGTTATTCCGAATTTTCTATACTTTAAGTACAATTAATAAACTACCATTAGAAATCTTTATAAATCAAGAATTGTAGACATTGCAATAGTAATAAGTGTAAAAATAATTTTTTTAAATAATTTTCTTTCAGAAATTATGAAAAAGAGTAGTTTCTTTAAAAAAAAATCCCAAACGTAACAACAACAGGAAGCAATCTATATCATACGTATATTTCAACGGACTATTGCTTTTAAATGATTAAAATTAAATATTTAATTAGCTTCCTTCAGAAACACAAATGAGAGATAAATCTGCACATCCCTAACAACCTTTTCGCGAACCATTAATCGAGTCGAAAGTGGAACACAACAGTGCACATTGTGTTCTGATGAAACACTGACAAATAAAAAAAAGCACTGTTACATCCAAAACAAAACTCGCTTAAAAAAAATTATGCCTAATCACAGTTCGACCCGAGCAATCGACGAATGCACAGAGGAAAGTGATAAGAGGAAAGATACGAAAACTGTACACAACGCTCAAGATAAGCGGCTCTGCATACAGGCACCAGGCCGTATACCAGTTGTTTTATTTAATAAGATACTTGGGGAATCCAAAGAAAGGAATTCTTTTAGTTTCTGCACTGGAACATGGTGCTAGCACCAACGTTTATCACCTGCAAGAAGAAGAGTATGAAGAATGTACTATAGTATTGCATACAAACAAATTAAATCCATTTTATTTTAGGGATCAATAAAATGCAAAGCGAATCAGGTAAATGCAAAGAATTATCAATCGAAAATTAACTCTTTACTCTTAAACTATAGCACAAGTAAGCTAAAGCAGCAATGCCAGGCAAGCAAAATTTAAGGACTTCTTAAAAATTTGTAGTGACAAAAACTTACTTTCTTACCCATAAATTCCGAACATTGTATTACAGTAAAAGCCCAATTATCCGGAATCGCCGGGAAATTAGGATTTCCGGATAACCGAATTTTCCGGTTAATTGAATGTCGATGTTTTTTCGCCAAATTTAAATGGTAAATAACGCTAGTGATGGCACCCAACACTAAAATCGTCACAACCGGAATATTTAAAAATTATTCTACTTAGCTTTTTTAGTTAAAATAATGTTATATTTTACCGTTATAATCGACAATAATTTGAAATATGTTACAAAAATTAAATCATTTTCTTATCAGAAATTCCGTAAAAAAAAATTTAAAAAATAGAATATTAAGCCTTGTAAAATATGTAAATAAATAAAAAAAAATAGAGAGGTCTCTTGATTGTACCGATTCTAACCGAACCTATATTTTAGGGTTACCGGGCGGATAAAGTGGGCTATCGCTATTTTAGTTCCGGAGGGGAAGTTTTCTTGTGTGCGTTTTCACGGTCAGATTCCGAGAATTCTGGAAAAGTAGCTTTTGTATTTGGAAACCCCGGCGATTCCATTGTCTTCCTCCTCTCCACACACAACCTACTTTGTATCGTAAAGTAAAATACATGCTCGGGAAGACGACCTTCGTATTCAAAGATCGACTATTATGTTGTATAGAAAAAAGGAATACAAGAATTGTAATGCAAATCGCCTCGAAATTCCGGATAATTTACGGACTATTAAGTTTTGATTTAATTGTCTGGTTGTCGGCTAATCTAAAAATAAATATTATTGAAATAAAATTACAGCGAAACAGATTTATTTTTTTATTGATTGCAAAACACGTTAATAGTATACAATAAAATATAACCCGTACTTTTTGTACACAAAAAAGAAAAAGAAACATTTTCCGTTTTGTATACAAAATGGTTGACTAGACTACAAATCGAAACTTGGATTGGGATTATAGGGGCAAATGCATTTAAATGGATGCAATTAGGTTTTATTCTGATTGATCGTGAGAAACTGATATTTTGTGATAAAAGAATAAAACGTTTAGAATAGTTCAATTCGGCCAAATTGCACATTTTCCGGATGCGGCTGAAAATTTACAAATTAAATCGCAGGTATAAATGAATTATGGATACTTCGATACTGTATGGAATAGAAGGTTATCCGTTATACATGATTTTAAATTTTGTGAAATGCATGTTCCATATGTAGATCTAGCCTACAAACCGAATGATTAATTTTATCCGGATTTTGGTCAAACCATTAATAAATTTTGAATTTCCTAATTACTCTTTGCCAGATGCGGTTGAGAACGTAATTTCAAGTAGAAAATCACTTTTATTGTTATAATTACAATAAAAGTAGTCCATAGATTTATAGATTCCGCACATGAAAATTACACATATTCCGGAAACGAATATATATTTTTATGCAATAAACGATGCAAGATTAAATAGATGCAAAATGAGTAGGGTTTTTTTTTATTAGAATTCCGGATAAACCAAATTATCTACTGGAGAATGTTTTCCCGATGCTGTGGATAATGGAATTTCGATCACGAAACACTCTTTCTTATACAATTGAAACAAGCTAGATTTGTTTATAGATTCGGCAAATAACCACAATATATGTATTTTTCCGGATATATTCCAGAAAAAAAGCATTTTCCATTAAGAATATTAAGGTTTTTTTGCTGAGAATTCACAGTTGTTTGAATAAGAACTTCGGCATTCCGGATAAACTGGAATGAAATTTTTTTTTTTTTTATAATAATACATTAATTTCTAATCAGTGCAAATTCAGCTATTTCGCCATAGCAAATTACAAACCATCAAAATAAAGAGAAAAAAAACACTCAACTTCGAAATCTCAAATAAAAATATAAAAAATAAAAAAAAATAAAAAAATAAAAAAGATATGGCGACTTATCGCCGTTTTTTGGCGAAATAATGCCAATTTTCTCGCCAAACTTGATTTTCAAAAAATTCTGGTTGATTGAGCTTTCCGGTTGATTGAATGCCAGATAATCGGGCTTTTACTGTATTAAGAGTCAAAATTAGCACACGAAAAAATTATTTATAACATGAGCCACTTTTTTTATCCAAGTTGAACAGAACTCCATCCACAATTGAAGTAAAAAGAAGTGAAGTGCTCTTGATAAACAATGATTCCAAGCAACAACTGCCTACCAATAAAAGATGAATCTAAACTGTTAATGAGGAACTTGCACAAGTGAGGAAAATGAATATTTTTTGTATTTTCTAGTGTTATCCAACGAATATATTTGAGCAGTGCAATTATTTTTTATCTTTATGCTTTCAATTATTCAAAAATCGAGTTTAAAATTAGCCGAAATCACAGCATAAGTCACGTGACCAAAAACGCATGAAAAAACTGACGTGTTTACGCAGAGATGAAGTCGCAAAACGAAGGAGAAACCACAATCATTCCTTGTCTAAAACAGGTTTTAGACTGGTTCATTATCTGTGGGTCGACATTTCAAGCAAAAGTGGCTTTTTCCCGCCAAATTGCAAAGTGAAAAACTAAATATTTATTTAACTATCTATCCGAGCTCAAATTTTTGAAAGAATGGTATTGTTTTTCATGATTTTTTCTCTACTTTTATTTAAAAATAAAACCAAAAAACATGAAAGTTCCTCATTTAAAAGGTAAACAAATTATAGAGAAAATAATTCACAATCTAAAATTAAGGTCCCAAGATTAAAAATATGACGTCCTTATATAAGGATCTACCAAGTAGTTCACAAGGACATTTAAGGACTGGTCAAACCTGTAGTAAGACTGACCACATAAAATAATCTTCAAGTGAATTGGGTATGTACCACTTACCACACAACAACCTATTGTGGATGCTCCATCTGCATCCTGCGTTGGAAGGCGACTGTCTCCTCAAAAACCAATTCTTTCAGTCGCTCCTTTGGCAAATCGTCCAACTCCATTTCAAACTTGAAGGGTTCCTCTGCCACTGGCTTTTAGAGAAAAGAAAATCAGTCACTGATTCAAGCTATGTCACAATACAGGGTGGCCACAAAATTCAGGAAAAAAAGTTCCCTGATAATTCCCTGATTTTCTTGACAGATTTCTAAAAAATTCCCTGATTTTAGGGCAGACCTTTTTTTCAAATTTCCCAAATTTTCTTAGGTTTTCCATACGTCTAGACACCCTGATCAAATAGAACATGTATGCTAAAGAAAAGAGATAACATGCAATTTTTTAAAAAATAGTTTTGCTAGTAATGAAAAGTTTAAATTATTCCGCAGCATTAAACTTCTAATGGCTTACCACTACAAATCTCCATGTAAATAGCGCCAAAATATGGAAGAACGTGCCTTAAACAATACAAAATTTCCCTGATTTTCATGAAATTTTAAAAAGTTCCCTGACATTTCCCTGATTTTTTATAAATCACAAAGTTCCCTGACATTTCCCTGATTTCCAGGTTTTCCTGGTTCTGCGGCCACTCTGAATTACAATTGTAATGGCTTACCACTACAAATCTCCATGTAAATAGCACCAAAATATGGAAGAACGTGCCTTAAACAATTCAAAATTTCCCTGATTTTCATGAAATTTTAAAAAGTTCCCTAAGATTTCCCTGATTTTTTCCAGAATCAGAAAGCTCCAACATTTCCCTGATTTCCAGGTTTTCCCGATTCTGTGGCCACTCTGCAATACTATCAAAATGGTGTGAATGAGATTGAGAAGTAGGAAAATTATAACAGTAATTCATCTGCACATAAGATTATGAATTTGAAAGAATAATGTGTGACCAAAATATTGGTATAATTAGGTCTTTCATGACAAGAAAGGTTAAAAAAAATAATCTCTACACAAGACTTACACTGCACCAATACATTGTAACAATAGCATACAGAAGGTAATATGAATTTTAGGCAGTCTTTCTTTAGAGAGGATTTTCTGAGGATCAAACTGCTCCAAATTTGTGTCTCAAATCAGAGAAATCCTTGATAACTTTGACCAGGTAATCCAACAAACGATCTCTCAAATTATGATAAAGCTAAAAACTTGTATCCAAATATATAAGTAGGTTTGAAAATTACATCCTTCAGTATGGTACATTAGGTGTACTTAATATTAATTAGGTATATGAGTAATTTTCTGAAACACCATTAACTTAAAAACATGAAAATTGCCAGATATTTTTTACCTTTTCTTGAAAACTTATAGCCAACTTACCAGATCTTAATATCCATAAAAAATCAACTTAAGATTTATTCTGAAACTAAATACACTAGATCAAAGCTTAAAGTAAAAAAAAAAAAAAATATGCGAGGAGTGATGAAAAGAAATGCAAAAGAATTTCCGTTGTACATGGACCACCAGTTTCAAATCATAAAGCTATATTTTCAAAAGATTAAAAGAGATGTAGTAATCTATTTTCAACATACCTCATCATCAGGATCATAATACTCTGTAAAATAAGGGTGCCCTAAGGCATCTTCCACTGTAACTCGCTTGTGTGGGTTAAATGTCAGCATCTTATCTAACAAATCCAAAGCTGAAAGCAAACGAATGAAGTTATAATTCTTGAGCATTCACGCTACCATAAGCAGTTAAAATTCTTGCTTTAGATGCTATACTACAAAAATTCTCCACAGAAGTGAACAAAAACTCATTAATTCTTAACTATGAGATTTTAATAGATGGTATGAATAAAAAATAAAGTCTTTCCAGCATGAATAAATGCATGAAATAAAATAGGATATTCTGCCACTTAAGATTTTTCAAAACATCGAAGTAAAGCTTACAAAATACCTAAAATCACCAAGTAGAGGTTACAAAATAATTAGTGTGAAAAGTTGGTTACATTACATTGAAATTTCAATGGCAGAGCTTTTCACAAAAGAATTTTTTAATTTGAAACTATCTTTTACTTATTTCTTTTGCAGACATATTTACAAGTTACAAATTTCAAATGAATAAAGTTCATGAGAGCTTTGGATGGAGGAATCACACCAGACACCTACCTGCTAACATTGGAATTTCAAATTAGTAAGTTTTTTTATTTTTAGGAGAAATAGTACGCTTTCCATATCTTAATAAAACATGTGTATTCAAAACTGGCATCTCTTTACAAAATTATACCTTTGAATGATTTCAAAACTTGTTATGAAACTAGTGCGAAATCCTTAATTATTTCATAACCTTTTTCTCCTTGGTATCTGCCTACACTAATTAGTGCACTGGCATAATGATAATGATTACAGCTGTGCCACAAACAAAATTCTGACCCTTCCCCCCCCCCCCATCTTTTTCGTAATTGAGCATTGTTACTTAAAGGAAGAGTTATATTTTGTTTGTGGTATGATTCAGTAAAAAAAATACTGTGGTGCAAATGTGTCAGATTATGGCTGATTTTGATTTTTAACAAACATGAATTTTTCAGTTAGTTTACAAGATTCATTAGAAGCACAAAAAAACCTTCATATTGTTAATTTATTAGGAAAGTATAAAGTAATAAACTTAGCTATTAATAAAGATGGTTCCCTTATGAAAAATTTCACCAAACGCCACAGGAATCAACCTGTTTCCAAAAAGAAGGATGGAAGATAACTTCTTTTTTTTTTCATCACATTTTAAAGTATGTTTATGATTTTTATTTGGGAAAAACAAATTATGAAATATAATTCAACTTTATTTTAGTTATTTTCAGTTTCCTCCTCCTCCCCTTTATCCCTTAAGTAGCTTAATTAAGTAGTCAATAGTTGCAGAGCCAAGACATTTTTTGCTATGAAGGACAGCTGCTTTCAAAGAAAATGGACAGATTACTTTTGAAAAATGCTTAAGATTACCCCTGCTTGCACAGCATTTTCTTTCTTTTTTTTCTCCATTACAGATAACCAAGGATTTTTTTATCTTAAAATTTTTACAATAATTTTACGGTTACACATATTTATTATAAAAATTTCAAAAATCATCTTAATGATTTTAAATTTCATTTCCACAAATGACTACTTTAGTCCAAGCAATTTGTGATTGAACATGAAAAAAATTGCAACAGAAGCTTTTTTAATTGATTTTTAATCAGTTATCATTGCTGAACAACATATCCAAAATCGGACAAAATTGATCCTTGGGAACACCCCGAAAAACAGATTTCAAAATGACGGATTCCATGTCACATGATGGGGATGCCTAAGTGCAGTTTTTCCCGCTCAGCACCTCCTCAACCATGATATTTTAATCACAGATGTTAGCTTTAACGCAACAAAATGGTAGGTTATTGTGCTTAGAATTGTAGGGTTTTTTTTTTTTAAATTAGGACATTACATTTCACAGGTAAGAAGTTATACAGGTACAGGTATACATGACGTATTTTAAACAATAAACATATCTTAAACAGTACATATCTTACATTGTTACTTAAAAATTTGTTTAATGTCAGAAAATATTTCAGAATAAAAACAACCTTTAATCGTTTACATCACTTTCATTATATTCATAACTGTTGTGGTTTTTACATCCATTGATTTGACACGTTTCACACTCTGTTGAACGGGCAGGCCATTATGCTTGCATCCACCTCGTAATGTAGAGTGTTTTTTGTGGAGGAATATTGTTTCATATTGAGTAAATAATCTGGAGCTGATGGTAAGTCGCCAAGTATTGGGTAGTAAAAGTAATTTTTTACATACCAACCCCATTCTTTTGGTTTCTTTCTTTAGTATCTTTCTATATATTTATTTATAAGTATGTTCGATAGCTATGATATTTTGTTGAAGAATCGATCGGGGGCAGACGTTCCAGTACACCAAATGATTTTGCTGTAGTTACCTTCACTACTAACATTTGAAGGCACAGTTGGTCTGTGCAATCTAAAAACAGGCAATCATACAAAAGAAGCATTGCTTTTCTACCAGCAACAGTCATATCTGAATGTTGACTTGAATCAGAACAAAATAGTTTTGCAACAAAGTGGAGCCCTGTCTCCTTTATCGTTTTGGCAAATGCTGAGGCTTTCCTAGTTGAAAAAATTCTGGATGTGGTACCGCAGCCCGTAAAAGCATGCATAAACAACAACAAATTGTAACTTTCACGACCTAATATAGGTTGTATGATGTGGATATCATATGCTGGCTTTGGAGTTGATCCATGTCTTATATAACTTCGATAATATAGCTTGAATCCCTTATCCTTGGCTTTGCACAGAAGCAGAATTAGCAGATCGGTATCTTCCCCTATCACAGTGGTATGACCGTGTTCTGAAGATGAAACTGCGGTACTAACAATGTCCGCATCAGCATCATCGTCTGTGTTATGAACAATACAACCTTTTTTCTTCAGCAAGTCATCAATGAGGGCAATTAGGACTTGCTTGATATTTCCATTGGTTAGAAAATGTTCCTTTTTGCCAACGAACTCCATGCATGGGCTAAAATTAACATCTCTACTGGTCTTTGCGTTCCGTCGTCTGTGAGCCCCATCCTTGATTGTATGGGACCCAATGTAACCATTATAAACAACGATAGCTTTTCCATATGTTTAAAGAGTAAATTCAACATACGACATTGCAATGTTTTCGTAAGTGTCATTGTTGCACCACGAAATTCGATGTAAGAGAGCTCCTCCGTCCATTCCGTACTTTCCACGTTGTCAGATTCTTCACTATTAAAATGTTTGGTGTATTTGACAATTGCTTCTGCTAACTGTGATTTGTTTGCTTTTCTCATTAAGCTATGGGATTCAAATAATGCTGCAGGGTAAGCACAAAGTTCATAACGCATGATATCAACAAGATTCATATAATTACAAGTGGAAACAGTCTTCATTCTTTGGAAAAGTATTGCTGGATTCACTTGTATATCTGAATCATCTTTACTACAGACAGTACCAGGAGATCCTAGAGTTTTCGCTTCATCTGACCTTTTAGCAGAATACCTTAATACATCCTTTCCAATCATTTGTGAGACAATTTTCGCACCAAATAAGTGAAACTCGTCAACATTAACTTCTTCGGCTATTACGCCTATAACAATATTACGTAGAGCAGAATTAAATCGAGATATGGATTCTAGTACATTGACCAGGTTTTTTTTATATCATTGCTGTCCCTCTTTTGTCTGCTGACTCTCTGGGTTTTGCACTAGCTTGCATGGAAACCCCCGCATACTCTTCCATAGATAAATTTTAAATTGAACAAAAGGGCACGCAAATCAGCTATGTAGCCCTCCAATTTTCGGTAAGTCCACTTCTTCTACGTTCGTCTTCCTCTGCTTTTCAGGAAATGCATAAGCACTTGCTCCATTATGAGATGTGATCCAAGTTTACCCCATAATTTGTCACTTCTTATCACAAATTTACCTTCCACAAACATTTTATGAACCTTTGTATTTTCAGAGAGTAGTTGAAATATTTTCTACCAGTATAGGTAGGGTGACTTGAGATAATTTACATGACCCACAGCTGTTATTTTAGGGAGAATCTCGAGCATAGCATATAAGTGCAATTCCCAAGAACCTATCCTGTCAGCTGTTATCAAGGTTCGTACAACACTGATCATTCGCTGGTATTTCAACTAAAGTTTACGTGTTCTTGAGGAAGAGGGCAGTGATTTTTATTTTTCTCCTATGCAATCTCAATATGAGCCAAGGCGTCACACAGTTCTACGTCTTTTTTTTTTTTTTTGGCCGGTCGTAATATCATAGAACAGATCACAAGTTTCCTTAACATGGCCATGAAAAGATATATGTTCATCATGATGAAAAAACTCTTAAATCAGAATGGTACCAAGTGCTGAATCTACAATCATGTGTCCTCGTATCGCCCTGTAAACTGTTTTCCCAGTCACCATATTGTAACACAGCATTTAATCCATTGTTTTCTTGAAGTTCTTGAACTTCAAGAAAATAACTAATAACTGTGACTTAATATTCCAACACTCTAAAATCGAAAGCAGACAGAAAACGCAAACCTGTACACATACCTGTACACCTTCTTACCTATTAAATGCTATGTCCTCCTTTCTTAAAAAACTCTATGCCATTCTAAGGACAATAACCTACCATTTTGTTGTGTTAAAGCTAACATCTGTGATTAAAGTATCATGGTTGAGGAGGTGCTGAGAGGGAAAACCTACACTTAGGTATCCCAATTATGTGGCATGGAACACTTCATTTTGAAATTCGTTTTTCGGGATGTTCCCATGAATGAATTTTGTCCGATTTTGGATATGTTGTTCAGCAATGATGACCGATTAAAAATCATTCAAAAAAGCTTCTGTTGCAATTTTTTTCATGTTCACTGTATTTCTAATTTAGTTTGACTGGACTACTTCTTTCTCAAATGGAGATGAAATATACAGGAAGCGTAGCGAGTTTAATAAAAAATGTAGGTAGGAATTTTAAGGAAAATTCCAAAAGTACATTCCAAAGTAGGAACATTTTAAGGATGAATAAAAAGAACTTTAAGGATAATTTTTAGAAAAATTAGGATAATAATTTCAAAAAATTTAGGGATATTTCTTTTAAAGCTGACATAGACTCCAAACACAAGCATATTCTTTTCAAAGCATTCATACCAGCACAAAACTGCTAAATAAAAATTTAACGTCAAACAACTTTTTAACAAAATGAGTTATATAATCTAACAATTATATTATTTTCCCAAACATGCAAATTAAATTAAATCCACCTGCTTAATTTTTAAGCAACGTAATTGCTTTAACTTTAAAACTTAAACTAACATGAGTTTAATATAATTTAAAATTGTTGATCAATAATAAAAGTTGGATGAATGCGACGCCTGACTGTATCTTGCCTCTTGAATACGTATAACCTCTGGATATATATGTATAACTTTTTTTTAAAGGTTATGTAAGAAAAACAATTAAAGCTTGAAAATACAAATTTAAACTTTTATTATATTGGTCACAAAATTCAAGAAAAGAACTTTCCCTCATTAACAAGGTTCCCACTCAAATCATAGAATGAAAATCAATGACTTTTCAATGACTTTTAAGCACCTAAATAATGTTTTTAAGGACTGTTGAAAATTTATTTTCTGGCCTCATGTTTACACATAAATTTTTAATAAAGTACATTCTACCAAAAAAGTTACAAGTTAGTGGATGTGTAATGAAAATATGTCGGAGAATTCCGATATGGTGCAGATAAGTGACAGTCACGCGAGAATAGCAAGTCCGAGTTGTATTTATGTAAATTTTGCTGCTAGGCACACAACATCCGCAAAAAAAGTTAAGGACTTTTAAGGACCATAAGCATTTTCAAGGACTTTTAAGCACCTCTAAGAATTTTCAAGCACTTTCAAGGCCTTGAAAACAAGTTCAAAAATATTAAGCACTTTTAATGACTTTCAATGACCGTGGGAACCCTGATTAAGTTCTAACAAATTTGCTGATTTTACGGCAAAATTTTTTTCAAATTTCCCCAACTTTTCAGATTTTCTAGATGTGTAGAAACTTTGAACAAATAGAACATGTACGCTAAAGAGATAATATGCCAATTTTTTTTTAATAGTTTTGGCAGCAATGAAAAGTTTAAATCATTCCACAACATTACATTTCTAACAATTACCACCACAATTCTCTGGGTAAATTGCGCCTAAATACGAAAGAACAGGGAAACGTACCTTCATTACAATGATAAAAAATTTACCCGAGTTTCAGAAAATTAATAAAAATTCCCTAATATTTCCCAGAATCAAAAAGCTCTCAGACATTTCTCCGATTTCTAGGTAATGCGATCACTCTGTTTATATTTATTTTTTAATTTAAAATTAAATTTAAGCAAAAAAAATTCAGCATACCCTGGACATTAGCATTTGGGTACAAGCTTGTCCATGGAACCTTGGGTTTCCTAGGCAAAGATTGCAAATATGTACGAGCCTAAAACAAAAAAAGTTTTAATAATGCGTAGGCAAATTAATGTATCACATGGTTATTAGCACATATAAAAATACTGGGATTAAAAAGCGACCGTTAACATTCCCTCACTCCAATAACTGTAAAATAGAAACTTAACTTAGTCAATTGCCTAAAGGTTTATTGTCCAAGGATATTTAATAAAATCTTCTTGGAAATATTTAAGCTTTGACAACCTAATACAGTTTGAACTTCCATAAGAAGTCGTGCAATAGAAGCAAGTTTGTCTTAAAACTAAAATATGATGGGGAAAATAAATCTATTAACTTTAAAAATCCTTTAACAATTTAGACATTTTATCATTTTACGAGAAATACAATTTTTTTTTTCAAAATTGTAAATGTTTGTAATAAGAGATAAAAAGAACAAAATTTGCATATTTTTAAAAGACAAGAACTCTATTTAATTAAGTGTTGTTAAATGTGTTGGAATTGAGGCAATTTTATCATTAAAATATATCAAAATAACAAATGGTAAAGGAAAAAAATTATAAAAGTTTTGTCAAACATTATTATATAGATACATCTTAAAAACAAGACAAAAATATAAATGAAAAAATACCTTCTCATTTATGATGCAATTCATGTCTTCTTGAGATGGTGATCCAACAATATTAAGAATGTGGTTCAGTTGGTCAAGATCTGAAACAAATTCCAAGTTACATGAGAGTTGAAACACCAAATCAATAAAAAAAAACATTAAAATTACCCCTTATTAATAAAAGGAATCATTTCAATTCATTTTATCAATTTATAAAAGAAATATCAAAATGAAACCACTTACGTTTTCAATTTTGAATTTTAAAAACTGTGCAAAATAAAAAAACTTTCCCAAAGAGCAAAAATATGTTTGAAATGGAAACTGGGAAAATAAAAACTGGTTAAACTAACACCATTGTACTTTTTTTTTTTACTAACTATTTTCACACACCAACTCTACAATAATGCAGTGAAAAGCTTATATAAAAGCTGTCCACTTTAGGTAATTTTCAAAACTACAAATACTCGACACATTTCATTAAATATATTAAATAAAAGGTCTTATTGAGATGACATTCAAGACCAAATTCAAGAAGTTAATGTTTATATGTTAAAGACATGTGTTATATATCAGTTTGAAGGTTTCGATAAAATTAGTAGAAAACCATGAAACTGAACGAGAAGTGTTGACTGAAATAATGCTCCCACGTAGTTCTATAGGAAGTTTGCATCATGACACCAAATAAGAGATTGATTAACAAATGTGAAAGTTTCCTTGCATGACAAAAAAAACTTAAATGGCAGGGTGTTAATAATCGTATTGTCATCAACCTTAACAGGGGAAGATTTTAGTCATTTAAATATCGCCAAATTGTACATTCTTGGTATTTAGACCCGATGAACAAGAACTTCAACAAAAGCGTGTAGAAGCAGCCTTACAGTTGCTGTGATGTATACAATCCAATTTGTTTTTAAAAAATAGAGCATTTATAAATTGCATTTATGAACTTTGCTCTTCTTTTTCTGAAGAAACATGCTTGTATTCATGATCACTAATCTATCATCATTACAATCTTTTGTAAATTGTTTGGTTTTGTCAATTGCCTTATTCACATATTTACTATCATAGACGCTCTAAATAAAAAAAAATTAAGTCTATGTTTAAAGGTTTATGTGATCATATTAACCCTTTACTGTGGATTATATTTCAAGAAAAGTGTCAAAACTGGAAAATTTGTTAATTCTTAATTCTCATAGTGTTATCAAATAGTTAATTTCGCATAGTGTTATTGTAGCCGTAAACAATTTTAGATTTTTTTTCTTCTTTTGCTTCTTCAAATCTTCAATCATGATCATCTCTGAAGTACATCCATTTGATAAAGAAAAACTCACTAAGTTGAGGATTAACGGAATATTTTGGTTTGAGTTTACAGGTGCAAGGATAACACTAGCACCATGCTGCGCCAATCAAAGGAATAAAAATATTGATTTTTTTCTTGTCCGAAGGCAGTTTGGAATTCCAAATTTGGCGTGAAGGGTAGCCCAAACTGGATTCAGGTGACACTGACAAGGGGGTTAACTAAGAAATAACAATTTTTTTAAGTGGATATGATACACTTTTGTTACACTAAGATACACTTTGATAAAAAAAATAGTTTTTCCATGAAATATGAAAATTCTTCCCCTAAGCAACCAGACAGCCTAGACTGCTTTTAAACTCAGCATTCATCCTCAAACATATGTTTTTTCTTGTCTCAGAAAAAGTTACCTACAGGAAAAGTTTTCTAACCAAAGTCTACTATTAATCCTTTCAACCCCAAAATCAGTTGCAGTTCTGTTTATTATGATTATTTGAAAAGAAATCTGTGTCCTACCTGATAGACACAAACGCTTTACAAATGTATCAATAACTTTCAAAACATTCTCATAAGTTTAATTTTTTTCTAAATAATTTTTAATGAAAAATTAGAATTTTGGATTATGCCATTTGGCATCCCTAGTCCCAAAATGGTTAATTTTTACTGACTAATAATTAACCTTTACTGACTAATAATAATTTACTGACTAATAATAATTTACTGACTAATAACAATTTACTGACTGATTGTTGTCAATAAGCAAAATCATGCGAGTTACTCGCCTACAAATACTATACAAAATGCTTTTAAAATATCTGGGTAAATTGTAAAGGATGCTTAGGGAAACTGACTTAATATTGTGTCAAAATGAATGTTTGAATTAAAGGTTTTACTTTACCTGCAATTGAGTTTTTTAAATTATAATTTAAGTGCTAGCACATTAAACAGCAGATCATACAAATGTTACTTTTCTTTTTAGAAGCACATTTTAATTTTGGTCTTCCCCAAAACCCTATACAATTTGGCAAGATATTTTAAAATTTATCTGATAGTCTTTTCCTCTTTATAAAAAACTAAACACTAAAAAAAATGACATATTTTCAGACAATTAAGTTTTAAACAATGTATATGGGGGGGGGGGGGATTCAAATCGACAAAAATTAAAACTGATTGGAAAATTTAACTGTTGAAAACAAACTCATTTTATTGTTTGGAGTATTAATGTAAGAGCAAGGAACACAAGGAAAGGACATCAAAATACTCACAATTCTTTCCAGGAAAGAGAGCTTTCGATGATATCATTTCGGCAAAACAACAACCCACTGACCATACATCAACTAATATTCATTAAGGATTCAACCAGTCAAGCCAATTGAAACATCTGTTACATGACCCTTGTAGTTGTCAAGCATTTATGATTAATTTTAAGTCGCAAAAACAATGCAATTAAATTTAATTCATATGTGATGCCTTAAACATGAAAAAAAAAACAGCACGAGTTGACAGGCAATAATTAAACCAAAATTAGTAATTATTTGTTGGTAAAGATGGCAAGATAAAATTTTAAATTTTCTACATCTTACAAATTAGTACAAATAAAAGAAGTGACCATGATTAAAATTGCAGATGGCAAGATAACCACTGTAAAATTCAGAACATTGAAATAAGCTCAACAAAAGTTATAATTATCTACCTAAAATATGTTAAGTATAATTTTATCATTTATGTTATAATTTGCAACAGTAATTAATTTGTTATTCAATAAAATGAATTTAGGATTGAAAATTTTTAATACCAAAGTAATTTTTTATTCAAGTTTAAGCTTGCAACAAATTTTTTTTAACTGGCTAATTAGACACATAAGTAAATAATGAAGTTATTCTAATGCAAGGTTTAAAAAAATATCCAATTCTGTTGAATTTATCTGAGTTAAGATGACACAAAAAAGGTTTATTCATAGATATGGATATCTAACTAGTAACATGCAAGTCAAACAAAAAGCATTATTTCGAAACAGTCATCATAAAAATATTACAAATCTCCATTTCTCTAATAAACTACCAATTCACTTATGAATAGCATTACCAAACCTCAATTCAACCAAATAATCATTGCTTTTACCCATTAAATTGTTTAATTTGTTGATAAGTGTAATTGCTAAATATAAAAAATCAATAAGTACAACATACAACATTAATTAAAAAAAAAATTCAAACCATTTCTTTTTTCTTGAGTAAAGATTTTTTTAATTATCTTTATGTTTTAATTCTATCCACAAATGCTTTCCGAATAATTAATCAATACCCTTGAAGCTAATCCCTTGTAATAACATATCAAATAGAATATTTCTACAAAATATGGTAGGGAATGTCTTCTACAGTCAATCAATAGTTCGGTGTTTTACTATTACCAACAATTTTATTTACGAATAGAGGAGGTATATTAAATGTAAACATTTGTAAAGGACTAATGCAAAATGCCAAAAAAAAAAATCATGAAGCACTACAATACAACTTGCTGGTGCTTTACACAGAATACATATATATCATAGAAAATAAAATCTTAAGCAACAAGAACATGTCATTGCATGCAAGTCAACATGCAGAAACTTAAAATGGACTGCACAAAAACAAGATAGACAATCAAGAATTTAAATAGCTACATTTACACATCCATGCAAGCAATTAGAAAAGGTAAATTTACCATTAATACTACCAGTATGATAGTTAAAATCATGTGCTTTTTCGGGTTCAGGAAAACAAAGTAATTTTAAACTTACTACACATTATTAAACCAAATTTGTTGTAAAATATAAAACACCCCTAACATGAATTTATTGTGTACATAACGCTTCCGACTGACAATGTTTTGTGGTAAAAAAACAAAAAGGAAAATAATATAATCAAATTCAAAAAAATATATATGTGTGTTACTTCATACTTACAGTGTTTGCCTGGAAAAATTGGCTTGTTTGACAACATTTCTGCTAAAATACAACCGACAGACCATATGTCAACTAAAATAAAATTAAGGATAATTTTGGAAATGAAGTTTAGAAAGGAGTAGCCAAAAGCAGTGGTAAGTGCAAATAACAGATCGAAAACACATAAAATAAACAGAACAAAATCTTATAAATAGGCGAAACACTTTTAAACTAATAAATTAAGACAAAATATTAAATAAAAATGATGGACATTGCAAAAATTATAAACCACCGAGATTGGTGCAAAAAAATTAAGTGCAAATTCTAAACATGCCAAAATAAAACTTTTAAGGAAATATATAAATTTATAACTATACAAAATCAAAAAGTAGAGAATTCGTAAGGGAGAAAAAGCTATTTCTAAGTTTATGTTTTTACCTATTTCTTAAAGAATTAAATCAGTCAAAAACTTCTGTACCTGGTAAATTTACAATGTATTTTAATATAATATTTTAATTGAGTACCATAACTCGTTAAGGAAGAATGTAACTGATTTTGTAATTATGAGGAATTAGGTGTATAACAAATTACAAATATATATTTACGTATTTTGATTGGTTAAATACTAATTTAAAGCTAAAACTACATAAAAAAAGCAACATGAGCAATTTAGTCTTGGAATTCAAGATGGTAAAAATACCATAAAACAAAATGTTTTCTTTAAAAAAAAAATATTTTTCACCAGATTGAATGATATTCCAATTAATACTTATAATCTAATATTTGACAAATCATCCAAAAAAAATCACTTTGTTTTCAATAAATTTTAATCACTCATCCAAATTACTCAAAATTTCCACTTTAAATTAAATTATAAGGAGCCATATTAATTGAAATCTTGAAATGATAATAAAGATTACCTTGTATTTCTACGAGAAATACAAACCCTGTTTACAACCCAGATGAATGCCTACCATGGACTCGTGTTGATTAATTATGACATCAATAATAATGCTAAAAGGATACTTGACTTTGTGTAACCTTTGCTATTCAACATAATTTCTGGTGCCCTATACCACCTAGTTGCCACATATTCTGTCAGGAGACCAGTGTGATCGTGGTCTGGATCAGCAACGCGAGCTAATCCAAAGTCGCATATCTAAACAAAAAGCATACGAATATCTAAATTTATAGTATAGTTAAAAATATCACTTTGTGAACGTTACATATTCATGAAATTACTATTTAAACCAGTGGTAGTTTTAGGTACAGGCTGTTAGTGTATTTACACCTCCACAGATGTTTCAAATTTGCATTACCTTAAAATAAACATTAAATAAAATACTAGAAATGTAAAATTTTTTCGTCATCTAAATACATACCTGCCAACATTGGCATTTGCAAATTAGTACAATTTTTACGCAACAAATATTCGCATTCCTATGGCTTATGGAAAGTCAAGTAACGTCAATACTTATGAATGCAATAATGCTAATTCACTTACAAATGCAAAAACAATTGTATAATATTATATTACATTGCTCTCAAATATAATAAATTGTTACATTTTAGCATAATCTAAATCATAAAATAAAACACTAAGCTGGATTTAAAAATAAATAAAATTTAAACTTTACCGATGAAATTCCTGATGAAGTTTTTTACATTTATTTAGTCATGGTTCCCACTCAAATCACAGAATGAAAATCAATGACTTTTAAGCACCTAATCCAATATTTTTAAGGACCTTTGAAAATTTGTTTTCGGGCATCATGTCAATATCAGACGAAACAGTCGTTTTGCCGCCAACCTTAAAAAAGGCAGAAACGACAGTAAGTATCTATTCTCTGCACAACTTCCAGCGAAAAAGCCGAAATTGACTATTTTCTAGCGCACTTACGAAACTTCACATAATTATACAAAAAATACCATAGATTCGTCTCGGTGATATCTTTCAAAGAAAAAAAAATTGAGTACATAGGACAAAAGACAACGAAGAAAAAAAAATATTGAAAATTCCAAAACGAAATAAAAAAACGAGTTCTAGCCCGATTTTGATGTAAAAATTTAGACAAACGTACAGCCCTAACTAATCTATAGATCTTCAAACGGATTGAATTATAGGATGCGGAATGTTTCAACTTAAAATCCTACGCTAGTTTGAACTTCATTAAATAATTCTTTCTATTTTTAATTAATTTAAAACCACTTTTTTTCATTTCATAATTTGGCGACAGATAAAGGCGATCAGCTTGTAATTGAGGTTCAGATATATATGCCAAAAGTTGCCAAATAGGTTTGCTATCATTTGGAAGTTAGTTTTTCCAACATGTTAGGCTTAAGTGAGTTTTAACGTAATGTTAAAGTATAGGAGAACGAATTGGACTATAATTATATGGCTTATAACATCTTTAAAATTTAAATAATTTAATTTTTGAAGAGATAGAATTAAAGAGAAATATTTGTTCTTTAAGTTGCATGTGTTATTTGAACTGTATGACAATTTAGAGAGAGTTAACTTTCAAAAACATTTTAATTTCAAGAAATCTCCATTGAAAAATGAAAATAATCACATTTTGTTGCAAGATACTATGGGCTAAATACAAAGAATAAATGTGGAGGTTATGCGAGCTGACGTCACAGTCAACTCATTACAGAGGACTAAATGAACCACGCATTGCGATTGGCTAATGGAATTTGCAAAAATGTCATTCGTTTTTAAAGATGTGTTGATTTTTACTTTCCGTTGTAAAATGAAATTGTAGAATTATATATCATCAAAATTGTAATTTCATAGTGAATTTTAAAATTGTTGTTAAGAAAATATTTTAAATTTTGTCAAATATCAATGGGTTATTATGTGAACCAAAATAATGCTTGGTATAATAAAAATAATTTATACTGCAATATTTATTAGACTGTAAAAAACTTGTAATATTTATTTGTAACAATTTATTAGTATAAACTTTCAATGGGATGCACGCTCTGGACTTGTAAGTTAAAGGTGCCGGATTTAATTCCTGCGTTAGGTGTGGATGTTCGTTGTGATTCAGAATCCACGTTAAGCTGTGGGTCCCGGACTGATTAGTCGTTATTATGCACTAAAATAGGTCGTTGTGCGTACAAACTAACCAATCGAGCTGAAACTTGGCAAACAGGATCTTTGTCAATGGCAACGTATTTCTTTAAGTTTTGGGAGTTGAGTTGCCATACACAAGTTTCTAGTACTCGTTCGTGGTAGATTTTGATGGTTACTGCCGTCCGCATTCAACCAATTTGTCAATTTTCAAGTAGATTTTGGCATGCAAGATATAATTGAACTCAACTTGAAGAATTATGAATATTCATGGTACCAGGTGTATCATAGGTGGTACTACTTCTGGTTTATCAATTTTGAAGATAAATATGGCATGTTGGGTGTCGTTAGGCTTATCTTGAAAAATTATGAATGTTTAAGGTACCAGATATAGCATAGGTGGTACCACTTTCGGTTTATCATTTCCAAGATAAATATGGCATGTTGGACTTTTGTTTTGATGAATTATGAATGTTTAAAGTACCAGGTATGGCTATTGGTACCACTTTCGGTTTATCGATTTTAAAGATAATTATTGCATGTAAGGTATCGTCGAACTCAGTTTGAAGAATTATGAATATCCCTGGTACCAGGTTTACCATAGGGGATAAATAGAAAAACGATGAAACGGACAAATTCAAAAAAGAGAAGTCGTCAGTGTTTAAAAAAAAGTTATGATATCTCCCAAAAAAATACTTTTGAAAAGTAGAAGAACCACCAACCTCAAAAACACAAAAAACTTTCTTACAATAAAAAAATCATAAACATGATGAAAATTTTCAGCCACAAACACAGTGATATAAAAAAATGGCCAACCTCTGATTAGAATTCTCGGTTGTGACTCGCTTACGAATGTATGCTTACTTAATTTATTTTTAACATTTAAGTTCCGCTCCCATAAAAATTTACGCTGCTTGAGGTTGGCCCCCGTCTTAATTACTAACCTTTAACCCCCCCCCCCCCCCACACACACACACACACATACATAAAAACTTTCCAAAATGTATGTATCAACCAAACAAAAGCTTACCAGAAACACTTTAGTTTCCTACTTAAAAAATTCTTAATAACGATTCAAATGTAAGCGTTTGAGCACAGTTTCTCTATACTATTTTGAAAATTACACGAGCATGAATATTTACACCACTTTGTATTTCCTACCCATCCAAATGAAATCATAAACTCGAATATTCGTGCAAACATCCATAAATTAGTTTAAACGCAAGCATTGTTGATAAGCATACATTCTATGACGGGCGCCAACCTCAAGCAGCGTAAATTTTTATGGGAGCGGAACTTAAATGTTAAAAATAAATTAAGTAAGCATACATTCGTAAGCAAGTCACAACCGAGAATTCTAATAAGAGGTTGGCCATTTTTTTATATCACTGTGTTTGTGGCTGAAAATTTTCATCATGTTTATGATTTTTTTATTGTAAGAAAGTTTTTTGTGTTTTTGAGGTTGGTGGTTCTTCTACTTTTCAAAAGTTCTTTTTGGGGGATATAAAATTTTCATAAAGTATATTCTGCCAAAAAAGTTACAAATTGGAGGATGCGTAATACAAATAAGTCGGAAAATTCTGATATGGTGCAGATACATGGCGGCCACGCGGGAATAGCAAGTCCGAGTTGTATTTTTATAAATTTTTCAGTTGGCCACACAACATCTGCAAAAATTAAGAACTTTTAAGAACCTCTAAGATATTTCGAAGACTTTTAAGCTCCTCTTAGAATTTTCAAGGACTTTCAAGGCCTTGAAAACAAGTTTAAAAATATTAAGTCCTTTTAATGACTGTGGGAACCCTGTAAGTCTACATTACACACAGATAACATGCTTTATGACACAAGAACTGTATTGAGACATACAAGGAGGAGGTATTCAAAAAGTGTTTTTAATCACACGCATAAATATTATTTGCATATGCTTTTATGTTTAATGGGCAATTTCTACATCAGCAAAATTTGCAATATAATGTACAATACTTTCAAACATTTCTTTTCGAAAACAACTAAAAGTTTAAGTTAGAAAATGTAGCTTACTACTGAAAATTCTAAAAAAATTCCCAAAACTCATATTTTAAATGCCCCCTTTTTATTATGAAACTGAAAAAAATATCATAAAATAAACGGTTTTCGGGAAAAAACGAAAAATTTCATAAAATCCGTACGATTTTTCGCGCTGTTCATACAACCGTACAAAATAGTTGAAATCCATACATTGTACGGACAATTCGTACAAGTTGGCAGCTATATAAATAGTACTTGATTCATGTGTTCCTATCCAAAGTTTCCTTGCATAAATTTCTCACTTTGATAACTCAGATATTTTTCCTGTTTCATATGGTTTCAACTTGAAGAATATTTTCACAATGCCTTTAAATTTTGTCTCAAATAATGAAAACTTCATTTAAAACAATGGTTTACAGTGAAAACTTTTTTTGTATTAAGCCGAATTTCATGTTATGCGATTTTATGTTAAGTGAATAAATTAAAGTTAAGTTTAAACTTCATTGTACGCAAAACTGCATATATTTTGTGCTAAACGGAATTTTGTGCTAAGCAATTTCACGTTATTTGGTTTCACTGTGCAAATTTGAGATAATAGGGATAAATATTAACATTTTACACTCCTCTTTCGATAAAAAATGCATACATAAAAAACTATTGAACAGTTATTTCTTCAACGATAAATAGGGTTATGACTGCATAGCACAAAATTAATATTGAATGAAAGTTTATCAAAACTCTGCTTTCAAAGGGGCAATTGACTTAAACAATAACCAAAACAATAAATACTTGACATTTCACCAAGATGACATCCGACATTTGCTATTAGATTAAGATACAACTCTAGATGCAAATAGATCACACTGTTGCATATATAATTTTTATTCTATTTTCTAAAAAAAATATTTTTAAAACACAAATGCCCCTTTAATTAAATACATGGAAAATTAGTTAGATACACAGTATTATATGGAATAGCAAATTGGCATTAATACATATGTAAATTAAACAATTATTTTCAAACTTGGAAAAAAACATACTTTAGAACAAGTTATTTAATTATAACCAGTGTTTAAGCTGGGATACAAAACCTCTTTAGCAAAAAAGCTAAAATCCCAATTTTAATTTTAGCAAAATGTTAAAGTGATTATGAGTTACATCACTTGTGATGTTCAATTGAACACAATTAAAACACATTTCATTATAAAAATAATATTCATTTTAAATAGAAAGCTATTTTATAGCAAGTATCAGATGCAGGGGTGAGAGTGATCAAAGAGCAAAAAGGAGGAAATTTGTTAAAAAAGAAAGTGGAAGGGACGATATCCAAAACTTTTGTCAAAAAAAGCTCGCGAAAGGAATACTAAAAAATTCAATGAAAAAGTACGCAGGAAGGATGATTCAATAATTTTAAAGATACAGTGAAATATCTCATAATATCTAATAATTACATTTAAAATATTAGGAGCTTGTGAAGTAATCTGTGAGGAAAGGGGAGCCAAGAGGAAAAATCTTTGTTTATACCTGAGGAAACGTATACTTTTTACAGGAAGAACTGGTTCAGCTCAGAAAAATGCGGATTCTCGAAACAGGGACAAAGAGAAGGAAAATGTAACATAAAACTAAAAAAGGGGGAAAACTCTCATCCCTGCAGATGGAAAAATACTTTTCACCTTTCAACTAATTTGCTTTTTTAGGTTGATGATTTGCAAGTGTTGATTTTACAAATTTTATGTCGAAATGTTTTAGCAAAAGAGCTAAACCACTTTCTATTTTTAGCATTGGCGAAAGTTCTTAAGCATTTTGCTAAAAAAGCATTCACAGCCTAAACCCCGATTATAACAATAAATTTTACATGCATTTAACTAATGCTAACCAATTGTATAAGCTGCTAGTCTACATATTTAGTCTATGTAGCAAGATGCTGCACTAAAATCTTTTGACTAATGAGATATAATTTATCCTAGTTACTTTGCACTAAAACTTTTTCTGGGTAAACGACTATAAAGAAACTCACCTTTAGATCGCAAGTAGTATTCAGCAGCAAGTTACTAGGCTTTAAATCTCTGTGTAATACATTTGCAGAATGAATATACTTCAGTCCTCTCAAAATCTGGTATAAAAAGTAACAAATGTGATCGTTTCCAAGCTTCTGTGTCTTCAAGAGTTTATACAAATCAGTTTCCATGAGACACTGAACAATATAACTGTGTTACTGGTTAAGGATCAGCACCAGATACAAAACTAGAGGTGTGGAACATCGCACAACTTTCAATTACACTATAATACTGAAGTGGATTTGTGTCATTTACCATTTTTAAATTTTCATCATTCATTTAGGAAAAATGGCCAGATTGGCAATAATTCTTATATGGGTTTAAAAAAAAAAAAAAAGAACTTTGCCAAAATGGTGATTTTGGCAATATACTTTTCAACAATTCTTATATTATCCTTTCTCATAAGTGAAACTGAGAAGAGGAAAAAAAACGATCGTTGATGAGTTATGTTCAAGCAAAGAGAACACTGTCAAGCTGAAAACATTCATTTTTCCACTTTTTAAGTCATTAAGGAATTTTTACAGGTTCATAAGAATTTCGGAGGTGGGGATGGTTAGAACAGCTTAAGAGAAATTACCACAGCTATTTTTATCAAAATCGTTAGAGCCGTTTTTTAGTAATCATTGAAAAAACATGATTTTTTTCAATGGCAGCTATCTTATGCGCATGTACGATTTTGACGAAAACCTTAATGGTAGGTTCTTGTGTCATCACCAACCTGCACACCAAATTTGAACATCATAGATCAATTTGTTCAGGAGTTATGCTGACCACCTACACACATACACAAATAGACATTTTTTCTACATCACTTTTTTTAGATCAGGATGTTCCGAAACGTGAAGAAATGCAAAAAAAAAATCACAATTTTTTTTTATCCTATACAATACTTTCATTATCCTACAATTATACATATGGGTCATTGAAAGTAAAAAATAGTCAAACCCTATTAACGTGACAGCTGAAATTGTTCATGTTAACCGAATGCAGTTAAAATTGTAATTTTAGAGAAGGATTATACAGAAAGAAAAATTTCAGTATTTAAATGTGCATTTTTATCAATTAATCAAATTTTGGCAAAAAAAAGCAGAAATCCACTTTTTGGCAGAGCTGAAAAATATTTGAGATTTGTGTCATCAGACACTGATGAACTTGCAGATGAAGATAAATTGATTAGATGGTAGAAGTAGCAAACAGTGCATCTCCCTCTATTTTTCCCAGCAGTGAAAACAGTCAAAATATTAAAAAAAAAGAATATATATGCAGCGTTATTTTAAACTACAAAAATAGTTGAATAAGAATATATTTGTGTATTAATGTGTGTCCAGTGGCGTAGCTAGAAATTTACTCTGAGGGGTTACAAGATGTTGTTACAAGAAAATATCACATGAAATATCCAAATTTTCAGAACGTAGAAATGCGTTCTGAAAAAAATTACTAAACTTCTTGGAAGAAAACTTGAATCTAAAATTCCCCGATTTTACCAGAAAAAAATCACATTTTTGAGTTTTCCCTGACATTTTCGACTTTTTTTAAGCACTTTCATTTTCCCTGACAGTTCCAGGTTTTCCAGATGCGTGGCAACCCTGTTTTAATAACATAAGCCGTGAAAATCAAGTAGAACTGAAAAAAAGTCCCGAAAAAGATAGCATTTAAAAACTAGAATTACAGCACGAAATATTACAGGCCAAACATTATTTAGATAACAGATAAATTGTAAAATAAATGAGATAGAATATGTATTACAGTGTTCAAACTGGAATGCAAAATTTCATTAGCAAAAAAAAGCCAAATTCAGAATTTTTTTTATAGCAAAATGCTGAGCTTACTACATACATCACTTTCAATGGTTAATCTAAAAGAATAAGTTATTACTTTTAAAAACAATTTATTTTTTTTAAATCATAAATTTTATAAAATTACACTATAAAAAGGATACACATCTTTCATCAAGTCAATTGTAGGAGCTCTCAAGATATCTCTTATATCAATTATCTGTAAAAAACAAAAAGTATAAATACAGCTTCTCTACATTCTCAAATATAAATAAGGCTCTTTTGGTCAATGCGATAACTCATTAGTAGATAAAGACTTAAGGTATAAGAAATATCAAACTCGAATAAAATATTTAATTGTTAAGCTGCAATATAAAACTATAAAAATGACACACGAAACTTAAATAATATGTTAAATATAAATACTACCTACATTTTCATGTTTGAACCTAGTGAGTATCTTGATTTCTCGCAAAGTTCTTTGACAATAAGTTTGGTGCTCAAAGGGGGAAATTTTCTTTATAGCTACCTTTTCTTTTGTGATGCTATCAATAGCAGAGCTGTAAATAGAAAAAAATTAAAACTTAAAATGTTCTAATAGCATAAGTTTTCAAATAAATAACACAAAACAATTAAGTTTTTACCAGTAGATATTGTAGTAGAGCTAAGATATTGACATTATCATGGAGATAATTATGAATTTCTCCATTTTCCATCTCACATAACACTGTATTAGTTAAGAACTAAAGTAACAAATGTAAAGAATTTGAAGCTTTCTTCAAGCAAATTCCTTGCCACAAAATTAAGAGTGTCGCCAGCGATAAACTTTTAGCATCGAAAAGCTTTTTAAGCCCTAAATGCTTTCTTAAATGAAAATTTTCTAGCTGTATAACCAAATCTATACATTTTTTTAATCGACTATATTAACTACAATTAAGGCAAGGTTTATATAATTTAAAAGAGTTTCTGTATAACAAAAATTAAGTTGATGTAACCATTTATTCATTATTTTTTTTAATAAACTTAGACATTAAACATCAACGTGATTTTTGATGCAATACTTTCATAAAATTCAAATAAATAAAAGTAGTCGCCTAAAATGAAACAATCTTCAATTTCAAAAAAAAATTATTTTGGTATATATAGCTCGTATTTCGTATCATCGTCCATCAATTTTTGGAGTAAGCTGTTTAGAAACTGACAATGGAAAGATTGCAACATGAATTTATTTTTATAAAACTAACTTAATAACAAAAATCCAGTTACTTACAGTGCATCTGTAAAAATTAAATAGTAAACCGTGTGTGCATAGGCAGATTGAGTTTGACTAGTTTTGAAGTGCTACGTTGAAACTGACTTTGGAAGGATAACACTTGAGAAAAAAATAACGCGAAAATCTAAAATATATAAATAGTTAAATTGAAATTGTAAAAATTAATTCAAGTCCCAAATATAAATGCGTTCGTCAAAAAAGGCAGTTGCGCCTGCAATGTATTTTGACATATGACATTACACAATTTTAGACTGATCCCAGACAAATGGCTGCATAAAATACAATTAATGTAGTTGCAGTTGTTACACCAAATATACTTTGAAAACGCATTAGAAAAGCAATCAAAGGCAAATAAAAGCATTTTGCAAGCGGTAAAATCATTCCTGATGCTTAAGATGTATGATGGATGTGTACGAAGATTAGATGCTAAGATGGATCGGTATACACACAAAAGGCATTGCAAACAATAAACAAAAATTGGTGCACCAAACAATTTGTGCAAAGCTATTCTTACAGAACTTAATTTTGAACTGCAACTGCTAAGATTGTGCATATTCCTCCAATCAACAGGTACGTTCCCCTTGTTAGCAGCCCTGAGTCAGCTAACATGACATAGGCCAGACGCAATCCCGGAAGGGTAGAAAACGTATTTACTTACACGACCATGCCATATGCACCCTCACCGATATAAGTGAGCGAAGCATATCGAGGTCCGACTTCGAAAACTTGACCCCTGACAATTTCAAATGTTCTTTGCCCATTTTCTGCGGCCATTTTTTCAGATGGCTCTCAAGACTTTCTGTCTTTACCCCAACAACAGCCGTCGACAGTTTTCAGATCGCTTCCGGTCTGATTTCACCTGTTCGCAGATAATAAACGTTGCAAATTTGTAGATCTATTCGAAGGGAGAACAAGAATATAGTGTACTTTTATTTATTAACACTAGAGGACAGGTAGAGGTTGGTAAGAAAATTTGGTTGAAAGGTAAAATGAATGCATAAATTTCTACTTTAACAATTTGAATATCACTTATATACTTGTAAATCTTATTTTTATTAATTTATATTTTAAAAAAACAAGAGTTTTCTATAAAAACTTGTAGGGATGAATTTTTCACATTCAAATTCCAAATGTCAAACCACAATCACTGCAACTGTAATTGAATGCGCAAGTTCAAAGAGCAGACATCTGTTCTGGTTCTTCCTACTAGTTTTTATTACAATACTACAAATTTTATGACTTAATGTTTATAAGTAAATTAATGTTTTAATACGTGTCAAGAATATGTGAGTGTTTGCTGATAAATCATTTTCTCTGAGTTTTTTTTTTTTTTTTTTTTGGTATTTTAGCAAAAATACTTAGTTATTCATAACCTAAAAGATTTTTATCTTGATAGCATTTCAAGTACTTCATTTTAATCAGTAGTATACACTTTACCATCAAGTCTTCTACTTATTGTAAATTTTATATGCTTTAAAATGATCAGCTAAATTATCAACTTATCTGTTTAAAATTTAACTTAGTTATTACTTTTTTTCGTTTGTTGTGTATTTCCTAAAAAACAATAATTCGTTTAATTTATAACTTGATACATAAACTTTTTTTCAGATATATATAGCAATACATGTGAAACTTTGAAATGGCAGGAACAGCAGGTAATTTGGCTTCTGTGATTGAAGAATGGAATGAACTTTCTAAAACTTTTAATGATGTAGAGGTATGTATTTTTAAGCATTTTAATTCAGCAAAAGTTTAATAAAGGGCAAAACTCAAATGTATTTGGTTTATTCCTAGTTGACATGTAGATATTGCCAAACCAATTTGACGGCCTTTTGTAGACAATAAAGTTCCACATCTGACCAAGCGGTATAGTGGTTAGCTTGCTAGCTTCTAGACAGCGAGGTTGCGGGTTCGAGTCCTGTGTAGGGCTTGGGTGTTTGTAAATGTATGTTGGCTTGTCAAATGACGAATGTTTCAGCGCATTTTAGCCCTTGTGTTGCTGACGGCGCCAGATAATCTGAAAACAACCAACCACATCTGGCTGAGCAACAGCGATTTTATAGTAACCCTAATTGGAATGGAGAGGAGATTTTTTTTATGGCTATTTTGAATTTCGCTTTCGGCTAACGGTGCACTGCTGCAACGTTTTGGACTTGCCGCCAACTTTTCAAAATCTAGCCAACCCATAAAAGTAAACTAGGAATTTACCAACCTTTCAGTTAAGTATTTTCTAAGTTGAATGGGGTTTTTCATTAGGGATCACAATTTCCCTGAAAAGTTGGCCGAAACTTGGCACTTTAACATCGTGGTCTTGGCGTGATTATTAAATGGGAATCGGGCAATTGCAAATTACAACATGATTATTATCAAACTTTGTCAACTTTTTATGAGGTGGGGGAAAAATATTTAAACGAAGAAAAAAGTTGTGATATTTGCCAAATTAAACTATAAAAATAACAGATACTTGGGTGTTATCACACTGACAGTTGTAAACTTTTTATCAGCTACAAAATGTTGGCAAATTATTGATTTTTTTCCTGTTGCAAACAGCCGACCAAACGGTATAGTGGTTAGCGTGCTAGCTTCTAGACCGCAAGGTTGTGAGTTCGAGTCCCGTGTTAGGCATGGGTGTTTGTAAATGTATGTTGGCTTGTCTAATGACAAAAGTTTCGGCGCATTATAGCCCTTGTGTTGCTGACGGCGCCAGATAATCTGAAAACAACCAACCTGTTGCAAACATTTTATGCAATTTTGAATAAACTTATTTATTGCAAATTGGTTTATATCATTGAATGCATAAATACGTCATGTACTATGGTACAGTAAATTGAACTTTATTGATGTATTTCAAATTTTCTTTAAATCAAATAATAATTGGTATGCTTCCATTTGACTGATACCAGTTAGCACTAATCCTAAATGTTACTCATTTATATTCACTTAAACACAAAGCCTAAATGTTTAGAGTTTATTTTAGAAATTATAAATGTTGTGAAGTTGTTAGTTTGGCTTAGTTATCACTGCTGTTTGGCGGGGTTTATCTGGTATTTATCTTATGGAAAAGTATCTAATTAAATAGAAAAGTACCTAATTAAATTCAAAGAAGTCCCAATCCAATAATTTGCAAAAAAAATTGGGAACATATTGTCTTCAAAAATATAGGACATAATCCATGAATGGATTGGCAAACATAGCTAGTCAATTCTATAGTTCACGTAATTAACCACCAAAAATATTTTGCTAACGATCAACAATAATAATAACCTATGTTAGAATATATGTAATCTTGCAGCCCTTTCGAGTAGGAAAGAGCTTATGGCCAAGAGCTGAATAAATGATAAACTTTATTTTAACAGCAGGAAAGAAATTCATGAATGGACAATTCCCGCATTTTTTAAAAACGAGCGAAATTAGTTATATTTATGAAGAATTTCTTTCCAATTCCAAATATTCAAACAAAAGTTCTTTTAAAAAAATAATTATTTAAATATTAAGAAAAGAAAATGCCTGATAACCTCATACGATCGCAGTCCAATCAAAACTCTACTTTATATCTGTGATGTCAAAACATCCTTCCATTTCTATGGTTACATGAAGTTTCTGCCAAATAGTTGGTGTGTGTTTGGTAGACAATTGCCATATCCCACACCAATTGTCGCGATTTGCGAGAAACTTGTCAAACTGGTCTCTGCTGCTGCATTTCAAACCAAGTTGTTTCAGATGTAGTGACGTCACATTCGCTTCGAGCCAAATATGTTGTTATTCCTGCCAAAACTAACAAGCAAACTTTGGTTGCAAATTAAAAAAAGAAAAAGTGCAGTAAGCAGAAATTTATGTGTTTATGGCCTTTTCGAAACATTTAAAATTGAATACAAAAAAAAATTCAAATGCAGGTATTGTCCATTGGCAAACTTTTTTTTTTTTTGCAAAAAAAAAATGTTTAAGGGGATAATACGCAAGTACCAAATAATATGTGTTGTTCACCATGGAAATACTGGTATCAGCCTAACAGAATTATTGCACTCTTTGACAATTTTTGCCTACTTGGTGTTTAACTAAGGCATTGGTCTTGAGACCTGAAGGTCATAGAATGAAGCCCGTGCACTGGCATGTGTAATAATGGTGGCTGCTGTGCACTAAAGCTCATTTGCCAGTAGGCGTACTATTTGAGATTGCCAGTTATGTGAGGTAAGCGGAGAAACTGCGGCACCAACTGTCTGTGGTTACAGGAGAGTGCAGTCGATTGGATGACGGGTGTGAGTTGCCGGCGCCAGTAAATAGAAAGTGTTTGATTTACTGGAGCCTGGAGCCAAGTGATGTCACATGACTGATGCTCTCGACTGGTATGCCAACTGTAAAGAGTAAATCTTTAACTGGCTCAATGTCATCTCGATGATCCAGCTTTAATATATGTTTCCTGTTGAATTAGGTGTGCAAACTTTTGTGCTTGTAAAAAATCCATTAATGATGTTCAATCTAGTTATGATAACATTTCAAATATGTCTTGTAACCTGTTATTTTCTTGTGATGTTGTTATTTTTACCTTTAGGTCTTGCATAAATCTTGCACCAAAGCTGTTGCTAACTTTAAGAAAGCTGAGTCTGATTGTAGAAAAGCGATTTCACAACATGTTAAAGGAATAACTCGGTTATCTGAATCTATGAAATGGTAAATTATAATCCATTTTTTAAGTAAATTAGAGTTTCAATTAATTTTCATTGAAATCTTTTATCGATACTAATTTTCATGACTGTATATAAAGACTTGTGTCTATACCAATTGCTTTTTAGCCATTGTAATTTCCTGAGTTAATTAGCCCTCTAAAGTTTTTGCTCGCCAAAAACAAAATCAAAGTTAATGCAAAAGTTTTAATATCTATGTAACTGTGCCTTTTTACCAAATTATAAATTGCTGGTTATGATTGCAGCTTTTCTAAAATTCATCCTAGAAAGGAAAAGGACAAGAAATACTTTTTTCTGTAAAAGAGCAACTTCTAATTCGTCGGCCTCTTTACTTAAGCTTACTTCATCTAGCCAGAATTTCTAGTTTGGTACTGGTGATTTTGTACCAGGCGTGCAACTAGGGTAGGATTTTTAGTTTCGCAACCCCCCACCTCCCAGGGCCTAAAACATCCCAATGTTTTCTCATGAATGAATAATAAATAAACACTTAGTAATCGCATAAATAATTTCAAAGAATAACACTTTTAATTTAACATCATTCAAATAGAGTAAGCTTAATGTATCACACTAAGTAGCTGATAGGTCGAAACACTTTGAAGAAATAATGGATTTGTAAATCTCGTACTGCATTATAAAATCGAAGTACATTGTATTTGACCAACTTAGGTCTAATTTAAACTAACGTTTAAGAAATGCAAAGATATGGATGTCTTCATTTTCCAAGTGTTTCAATGCTAAATGGCTTTTGTATTTCAAGCCCCATAAATATCTAATAAATTCAGCCTGTTATGATATTGGTGTATATCAGTTAATCATAAAATCTACATAGACACTGTTTATATAGATATATACATTAGCAAACTTGGTGAAAATCCTTTCCACAGAAATTTTCTGGTTTTGTCCCGGTTTTATACTATAAAGTTTTATTTTTCACCAACCAATATATAAAAACCAATTTCTTCTGTGAAAGGAATAAATCAGAAATGTATTCAAGTTATGATAAAAGAAGAAAATTTCCTAATAATGTCTTGGAACAAAACCTCTATATAACTGTAAAGCAAATGCTACTTCTGCAGTCAAGTGACATTGAGAAATTATGAGAATTGGAAAAATTTGTGTTTTTTGTAAACCTCAAACAAAATTTACTCATAGAAACCATATAGTACAATCATTTACAAAAATTTTAAATGATAGGAAATGCATAATTTTCAAGCGAAGAAAAAAATTTAATAGATTAATTGTTTATTTTGCTCCATATTGTCTTTCTTCTATATCCACTTCCACTTGTATTGACTTTTATCCTCTTTAATTGACAAACACTTCACTTTGTAAAACACCACCTTTTAAAACTAGTTTGTTCCTGATAAATCCCGATTGATTTTTATTTCTTTATATGTATAGTTAAGGTATGATTGGTGGGTGTATGAGTAATTTTAACATTTCATTTAGTTTTAGACCAACTACTGATAAAGAAAAAGAGGATTATGATGATTTAAAGAAGTCTGTGAATGTCAGAAAAGAAGAGCTTAGAACTTTATCCTCCACTTTGCCAAAGGATAATGGGTTTGTAATTATGTGCTTATTTTGTGTATATATTTATAAAATGGGAAAATATATTTGATCTGACTCAATTTACAGTTCCCTCGTAGAATTTGCAACAAAATTGAATTGTTTTTTAATAAATGTTGTCAAGATTTTTTTTAATTCATTATCAATATATTTTTTATAAATTAAAAATACACATTGTGTCTTTGATTAAGTCAATTTTATACTGCATTCTTTATTAACTGTTGTGTTTAATAAATCAACTACTAATTATAGGTAGACTTTATAGAAAGTAGATCTGCTTTCAGCATACATCCTATGTTTAAGAAATGTATTTTATATCAAACTCTGCTATTTAAAAATTATCAAAATCATATTCTTATACAACACAAAGTTATACATTTGATAATCATATTAGACAATATGCTTGTTTACTTCAAAATTTCTGTTAGAAAATTATGAAAAGATTACAATTGATATTGTTTACCACTATTTTTCCATAAACTTGTTGATTGTACTTTGTAGATTGTACTTGAAAATTGTCTTAGGCAGTGTAAATGTTACCCTTCTAAATGAGGAAGAAAGGTATGGAAACATATTTCTTTGAGATTGTTTAATCCACTACTTTCTTTAATTATAATTATTTCTTATGTAAATTTATTTTTATAGATATAAATACAAAGATGAATATGAAAGATTTAAACTTATTGTGACAAGTGTTGTCCTGGTATTATCGTTCCTCAATATTCTGACTACCTACAGGTATGTAGTTTTATACTTGTATTTGAACTGATTTTTACTAAATATATTTATACAAGATATGTAAATATGATTCCTTTAATATCTCTTATTCCTAATATATTTTTTAAATATTGCTTTGGAAGTATGAAATTTCTACTTGATATACCAGTAACACATTCAGTTTCAACACAAAAATAATAACAATTAGAAATTTGAATTCCAAAAGCAAATTAAGTTTTTTGATAGCACTAAAGAAAGGATAGTCTTTAATCTAAATTCTATAACAGATAAAAAAAATGTTAATAGTCAAAAAAAATTAAATTATGTTAATTTGTTTCTTCTAACTATAAAAATTATGTATGGTTAAAAAAAAGTTAAGTGCATGTCTAATGAAAAATTCATGTGTTTGGAATTAATATTTGAGCAAACATTGTGGGTGGTTTTAGAAATCTGATGTGTATGTACAGTATAAGGCTGAGAAAGATTCTTTTAACTTAATTAATTTTGTCTATAAACAAAATGGTCTGTTTACTTTGCATGTCTATCAAATCAATAGCCTTGACTTTTATTTCAAGATTATGAACCTAGTAAATACATACAAATAAAATACTTAAAGAAACTTTCATTAACGAAACCAATAAAAGTTGAAATTCATTGAAACTTGTTTAGAGACTTAAATATGAAAAATGCTTCAAATACAAAAATGTATGGTTACCTTTCAGTTACCAAAAATGTATAGTACCTTTCAGTAGACAGACAAAAAACACTTTCATAATTTAGATTAAAAATTCATAATTGCCTTTGCTTCTTTCAATTTTATTTATTTATCAGTTGTCCATCATTTATAGTGTAATATTTTATTTAATAATGGTCAGTGATTTAAATTTCTCCATTCGGAAAATTTCAGCAAATGCTTTTATTGTCCTTTTTTAATATAAGCACATTCTATGGTTACAAATATAAAGATTCATTACTAGTTTACTATATTAAATTAACTCCATAACATTTATTCTTTATAAACTGACAGAAATAAACTTTACAGTGCAATTAGTTATTGGAACAAAATCACAATATTTTGCATTTATTTTCATTCAGAACTTTAGATGCTATTCTTCACTTTCTTCTTGTTTGGTACTACTGTACGCTGACCATCCGTGAAAGCATCCTAGTGGTCAATGGCTCGAGGTAAGGATTTCTTGCTTTTGAATTTGTTTTATTTTAATTTTGCAAAGCATTTGTCCTCCATGACACTTGTTAGATAATGTATTACAAAAAATTTATAAAAATTATATTAACTGACTTCTGAAAATAACAATTATACAATTAAAATTTTATTTATATACTTATTTTATATATATATGTAATAACAATCTCTTTTAATATCGACATTAATTTAGTTCATCCTTTCAAAGCAAGTGTTATTTTTTTAATCCCTTCACAGATCTTCACTTTCTTTCTCATATTTGGCAACCCATTTATGTGAAATTTGTTTTTTGCCATCAGTTTTCTAACACCCGAGGCCGACCAAACGGTATAGTGGTTAGCGTGCTAGCTTCTAGACTGCGAGGTTGCGGGTTCGAGTCCCGTGTTAGGCATGGATGTTTGTAAATGTATGTTGGTTTGTCTAATGACGAATGTTTCGGCGCATTATAGCCCTCGTGTTGCTGACGCCGCCAGATAATCTGAAAACAACCAACCAATCTAACACCCGAGTCCCCGAATTAATATTCAGTTTTGCCCGAAATTGTGTCAGCTTGTTAGTTTCACACACCCATGGTATTTTAATTTTCACCAATTAATTTGCACAATTCCCACACTTCAATACAACGCTGGTTTACGACACAGTTCAATACAATGCTGGTTTACGGCACAGTTCAATACAACGCTGGTTTACGACACAGTTCAATACAACGCTGGTTTACGGCACAGTTCAATACAACGCTGGTTTACGACACAGTTCAATACAACGCTGGTTTACGACACAGTTCAATACAACGCTGGTTTACGACACAGTTCAATACAATGCTGGTTTACGACACAGTTCAATACAACGCTGGTTTACGACACAGTTCAATACAATGCTGGTCTTTGACAACAATTCTACATTCTTTCGATTCATGTTTGTCATCCTGATCACTTCTAACCTCTTTCTTTCCAATCTTCCAGCTTAACTCAATAAATGTGTTTGACTGAAAGACAGTCTCCTGACTAGCTACACAGCCTAAATTTATAAAATCATAGGAACATTGCATATAATCATGCTAACATTGAATTAATGCATACCTATAATAGAGATTCTCTAACAGTTACAGTTGAAATTGAGGATTTCTGGAAGTTTTTTTTTTCTTTGGAGGCCTTAACTTATTCAAGTGAGATTTTCTTACTGGCTAAAATGCTTCTTTTCTTTCTGACTAAAATGAAAACTCTATATTACTCTGGGAGATAACTTTCCATATTATACATCTCTCAAAAGCATGCAATAAATAATATGTAACGATGTGCACTAGCGGGGAGTCGAACTGGGGACTTCTAGATCAGAAGACAGGCGTACTAACCACTAGACAAAAGATATCTCTGGTGTCTAGTTATTGTATCTGTTATTTCTACACGAGACTACCACATAGCCCCTTCCCTGTGAGTCGCGAAGGGGCGAACGATTGAATTGTGATTGCGTGTGGTGTGGCAGTGAGTCGCCAAAGATGCTGAGGTAGTAGTGTGGAAGTCGAGTAGTATTTTAAGAAGGTGCTGAGAGATGGCAGCATGATTCAGTTGTCCGGTAGTCGCCAATGTAATGATGTTCGCTAACAGGGAGTCGAACTGGAGTCTTCTAGATCAGAAGACAGGTGCTTTAACCACTAGACAAAAGAGATCTCTGGTGTCTAGGTGTTGTATCTGTTATTTATACACGAGACTACCACAAATGTTTATTTCAGAATCAAAGGATGGTGGAGAATTCATCACTTCATCACCACTCTTCTTGCAGGTGTTCTAATATTGTGGTACGGTTATCTTTTATTTATTTATTTTTTTTGTTTTTGTTACTTTGAGAAAACATTTTAATCCAAAAAAATGTATCCTTAATTAAAAATGTTTGTCTTGTGTTTTTAAGGCACGATGGACAATCCTATCAACTATTCAGAACACAATTCATGCTTTATTCCTGTTACATAAGTAAGATATGCTTTATTTCTAAAATTATATTTATTGCTATTTGAGCATAGTTTAATTAATGTATTGAATATTATAATTTATTCTCAACTTCAGTGTAAATTAACATTTATCAAATTTAATCCTTGAAATGCCTTTATTTTAATTTTACACACTAGAGTCCTATAAAAAGGTGGATTTCTACCTTTTTAAAAATGTTTTTAACTATTTGTATGACTGATGTAAAAATGCAAAGAAAATTATGGGGGGGGGGGGTCATCTTGGCGAGTTTAGCCAAAAGGTTTGGAGATAATAGAATATCCAGGAATGTGTCTTTGGTGGATTATGACTAGGGCCAGGAATGGCTCCTAGTCTTAATCCTAAATTATCTTAAATAGTATTTCTTGGTATATTACTTCTAGACAAATGAAAGTTTTACTAGACATAACTATTATAATCTTATTAAGTATGAAAATAGTCTGTAAATATTTTTTATTTAAATTATTATTTCTTGATGAATATGAGAAATAACTGTTAATTAAGTAGCATCTTCTGTTGAAAAGAAGTAAAAAAATTTCGTTATTTATTTTTTACTTTTAAAATTTTAATTTACATTTTCTAATCATTAAAAATAAAGACTTTATATATACATGTTGTACCTAGATTTAAAAAAGGATAAATTTTGTATTTTAAACTCTAGCTCTGCAAAAATTCCAATTATGAATATATAGCGTTAAAGTCTATTCCTTTTGAAATTTTTTATATGAAATTTTAGTATTATAACTGAAGTTTTTATAGTAAAATTAATTTTGAAACTTTTTTTTTTTTTTTTTTTTTTTTTTTTTTTTTTTAAGGCTTCTTACAGTTTCTTCAGTACAACTATCAACAGGGTTGTTTGTATCGACTACGAGCCCTTGGTGAAAGGCATAATATGGACATTACTGTTGGTAAGTGTTTGAGCTGTACCTGAGTTGTATGTTTTACAGATTTTGAGTAGCATACTATATTCCAAATTATTTTTAAATGTGTGAAACATTTAGGGGTTTATATGTTGGTAACTATTTTTGAAAGAGGAATTAGTTTCTAAATACATTTCAATTTATATCAAACATGTCATTTAAAAATTTTTACTAAGAACACAAATTTTAACACTCAAACACAACCAATTCATCTGCGTGTTCATTACAAAGAATCCCTTGATAACCAGGAACCCAAAACAACGTAACTTTGTTATCCCTGCTTAGCTCATTCAGATTTTTATTTGGTAACCCTTCACTCTTTAATATTCAATTAACAGGGTTCCCACGGTCATTGAAAGTCATTAAAAGTGCTTAATATTTTTGAACTTATTTTCAAGGCCTTGAAAGTGCTTGAAAATGCTTAGAGGTGCTTACAAGGCCTTGAAAATGCTCAGAGGTCCTTAAAAGTCCTTAATTTGTACAGATATTGTCCAACTGCAAAATTTATAAAAATACAACTCGGACTTGCTATCCCCACGTGACCGCCACTTTCTGCACCCTATCCGAATTTTCCGACATATTTGTATCACGCATCCACCAACTTATAACTTTTTTGGTAGAATATACTTTATCAAAAATTTAAATATAGACATGATGTCTAAAAACAAATTTTCATAGGTCCTTAAAAACATTAATTAGGTCCTTAAAAGTCATTGAAAAGTCCTTGATTTTCATTCTTTGATTTGAGTGGGAACCCTGATTAAGAAAGTTACAGATGATTCAGATATCTGGCGACAGCTTACTTGCATCTTTTAAAAGTGAGCCAAGTTGGTCGATGTCATCTGATGTTGTCAATTTGGCTTACTTTTAAAATATGCAAGTTTTCCAAGTAAGAACTCAGAAATCATCTGCTCCCTAAATCATTGAAAATCGAAGTGCAGTGGGTTACCGGACAAAAAAGTGTGCTCAATTTTTGGCAAGTTATGACCTATTTGGCTATTGGATTTATTTCAACTCATTCCAAGTCAATTTTCGACTATTTCCTTCACAGCAGACCAGTGGATTCGTAATCTACTAACTTTTCTCCGTAGTCTATAAAAATTTAGAATGATGTTCGATGAGGTACCTAAACTTGCAAGTGCCTATTAGTCTATAAGGGATTTTGAACTTGGATCGAGTTTCCGTAATGTTTGACCTGTTGGGTGTTGTGATCAGAATTAATGTTAGTGCACTGTGATTAGACTGCATTACTTAGTAAATTTTTTAACTGTCAATTAGACTCACAACACTTAGAACAAATATGAATGAAGATTGAGTTAATGATGCATCTTCTCGCACTGTAATGTACAAGCATTCTAGTTCAATACCAACTCTTAAGTCACCATCGCTTGTATAGCTCATGGATGGAGTATACAGGCAATCGTGCTCTACACATGATAGTCATCTTGGCAGGCAGAACATGATACTGCTTGTACTTCTACCCTGTACATCACTATGAAGAGAATGTATCCCCTCCCTGCATTTGATTTTTTCCCCAAAAAAATTTATAGAATGCATTGGCATTGGCAACAAATCTATTTACCAAGTTTCAACTGGATTGAATAACAGCAAATGGATTAATTAGCTCTCTAAGGATCTTGCTAAACAAGTACAAAAAAGCAAAATCCAAGTAAATATAAAGGATTATCAAAAGATAATATTCAAGTGTACATACGCAAAACAATTAAATATAGTACTTGCATATGAATCTTCATACTTGACCATCTTTTTTATATATATAATTTGAATTTATAACTTCACTTTTTCACTAAACTGCTACTTTTCCTTATAAATGCTATTTATTTTAGATGGGTTTCATTCTTGGATGTGGAGAGGTTTGAGGTTTTTGCTTCCATTTCTAGTCATCGGTTATGTAAGTATTTTTTATTCTGTTGCTTTTAATGGAACCTAAATTATTTTGTAAAAAGTGAACTTATTACAATTTCTTCTTGCTGTTCTTTTATTTATGTAGCCAGAGTTCATCCTAGGCATTTTTCGAGGGGCGGCGCGCCCTGCCTGCCCGCTCTTTTTCTATAAAAATAGCGCCCTTCTTGCCCTTTTTCTATAAAAATAGCGCCCTTCCTGCCCTTTTTCAGAAAAAATTTCATCCTGAAAGAATTCGAAAAACTTTCGTTTTTTCCCCTCCCAACAGTACGCAATATGTGGATCACCCCTACTGAAATCTGCTGTCGCGCATGCGCATTCATGTTCAAACGCGCAACGTATATATCAGGGACTGAAACCATTGAGTAGATGTCTATATAACGTGCTTTCATTAGTAGGTGGATTGTAGGGCACCGTCTTGCAATTTCCCTAGTGCACATTAGTAAACTCCAATGGCCATTTCGTACGTGTTTTGATTAAGTGTATTTCGCTGGATTTTTACCATGCCTCCTTCAAAATAGAGAAGAAAGAAATATGAAAGACTTGAATAACTTAGTTAAAGGTTTATAACTATCAAATGTTTACACTAAGAATTTAAAAAGAATATTTCCGTTTGGACACGCGTAATCGCGATATCCTCCTGTTAAATTTAGGGGGTGTTTTTGGTAATTTGCCTGTTACCAATTAATTTCTAAACATCAGTTTCATGTTTAAAATTAAACATAACAGGAATGCAACCAAAATCCCAGATTATTTCCGATTTTTAAAAAAATAAAACTTCTATTATAGCTTACATAATAGCGGCATGCACGGCAACAAAATCGCCGTTTTAACGCTAAATTTGATACGATTTTGAAAATAAAAAAATGCAAAAATTTCAGGACATAGTCCAAGTTCTTTAGTTGGAATACTCCTTGTGATATCCCACAATGAATAATGTTAAATTTGGAGAAACCCTATTCTCTATCTGACAATAGCAAAACTAAGAGATGAAGTTTAAGGTTGATTCATTCAAACTTTAGAAAATTTTGAAAGAGTAAAAAGTTCTTATCTTAACACATTTTCATTATACTAAAACATTCTTATCTTAATTTTACTGTATTATAAATTGATAATTTTATAAAAATTGCTATTTGATGAAAATTTTACTGTGTATATTGCACTTTAATTTTAATAATTTTCTCAGTCTCATTCCAGCAGAATTAGGACTGAAGCATTTTATCAGTATTTTGATATCTTAAGTTTCTGAGCGAGTTTTTGATTCACGGATATTTGCATTATAATTTTTTTCTTCAGAATATTGAAAATTATTTATCGTGGTAGAAAAGTATAACAATATTGAAATTGTGGCAGAAAACGCATATTTCTGCAATTTGCCATAAAAGTGCCCTCGTAAACAGGAAGTGCCCTTTTTTGGAAAATAACACCCTGCCCTTTTTCATTTCTAGGATGAACTCTGATGTAGCTAGAAATAATAGATTCCATTTAAAATTAATTCTTAATTGGAGTTATTGCAATTTTCTTTAATTTAAGTAACCTTTATGTCAGTCACCTGTAAAAATAATACATTCCCTTAAAAAAAAGAAGTTTAAATAATTATAGGAATATTATAAAATTTGTCAATTTTATTATAAAATTAGTATTCTATTTATACAGGAACAACATTATTTTACATTTTGAATTATAGCTTTAAGGATAGAAATGTTATTAATAGTGAAGTAATTCTAATGCTAAATGTTTATTTAATACTAATTGTTTTTATGTTGTATTAAAGTGATTTTTATATTTTCTTTAGTGCTGGCAATTATACAATGCTTATGTACTCTACCAAATAACTGTTCAATTCCAAGGCATAGAATGGCAGGTAAAAAAATTGATTGTGATTTTTCCTAATTTTTCTTTAGATTTTATTAACTTCATATTATATATTTACTAAAAAATAATCCCTTGAATATTAAGAGTGAGTGATAACTTGAGAATTTACCTTGTAAAATTGTTACTTTATATTTTCCTCTTTAAAGACCTTCTAAAATTAATCTTCCGTTCCAAAATCCCTCTCCCCCCCCCCCCCTCCCCCAACTCCTATTCTGACTCTCCGAGTGCTCTCAGTAGCCCGAATCTTGTTCCAACGCTGTACAAGATCTATACGATGTCAATACAAAGAAAGACTCTGTATTGATCTCGTATAGTTCTTGCAACAGAAAATATTCATATATTATATTTAAGTTGTATATTGTGCAATTCATTAATTCATATTTGTATATTCAAGGATGAGTAAAATAAGTTGTTATTGACATACAGTAGAATCTTGTTAACGCAAAGTTGACGGGGCCGCCGAAATAGTTCACGTTAACCGAATTTCTTGTTAAATGAATAAATTAACATTAAGTTTTAAGTACGGAGACCTGCTTTTACCTCGCTTTAAACGGGATTTCATGTTAAGCGATTTCGCGTTAACTGTGTTTGACTGTATTAGGATTAGAAATATAAATGAAAATATCCTCTTTACGTAGAACATATCACGAGTTTATTTTATATTGGCTTCTTTCTTTTAACAAGAAAAAAATATCTAATTATGTGAATGGCAAAAGAAGTTAGACTACCAAAGTGTTCTCTTTTCAGGTTCCTGCGGCTGCTTTGGTATTTCTCCTTCTTTTTGCTGGAAATTCCTTGACTACTGCTGTAATTGTCCACCAAAAGTTAAACTTAAAGGATTTGTTCCTCCGCAAGTTGCAATAGCAAGATATTCCGAGAGTGAAATATCTGTGTTTGATATTTCACTTTTTACTTAAGGAATTTATAGCTATTGGGAGTTTTCTTGATTTATAAACTAGGCCTAAAAGCAGCAGTTATTTTCTATTGGGAGTTTTCTTGATTGATAAACTAGGCCCAAAAGCAGCAGCTATGTTTATTAGCTCAAATTGTCCATTTATAAATTGTATAAATAATATATATTTTATATAAATATCAGTAATAGGAAGTGTATATATACTTTCATGATACTGATAAATGTATTTTCCTCAATTACCCTCACTTATACTTTATACTTATACCATTTTTATAGAATTTTAAATAAGTTGCTTATAAACCGAGGAAAATTTCCCAAGAATGAAACTTTTAGATGAATCTTAAGCCTTTTAAATGCTCAATGTATATACCATGTATACTTATATTTTACATCAATATATAAAATCTATTTTGCTTAGCAGCTATTTTTGTGGTAGTACTTTATATTACGTGCCATGTTTTGCTACTGTCCTGTATGAATCAGTGGCAACCTAACCTCAACTCATGGTGTGTCTAATGCCCTCCTCTGAATTTGGTTTTTATGTAAAAAATGTTAGTCCATATATTTGAGATGAAAATAAATAACTTATTGTAACATAAGTTGCCTTTAATTTGATATAATATTGAATTAAATTATAAGCAACCATTCTAAAATGGCTTGCCACTTTAAAGAAAATGTTTGCATATTTTTAGATCTAGCACGGTGAGCAGGAAGTAAATGTAATCAATAGTCCTTGAAGTATTCATTATTTTGGTTTTCTGAAACACTGCAAATCCAATGATTTAACCTTACAAAATATTGAAAATCTAATATAAAACCTTCAAACTTTAGATGTGTATCGTCTTAGCCTTCAAATAAAGTTAATGCTTTAAATTGTTCTTTATAAATAACTGCTTAAAGTGAGATATAAATTAATAAGTTGAAATGCAACATAAGTTAACCTTAAAATAGCTTGATGTAGGGAAAAAATTCAAGTAACTACTTTAAAAATTAATTTGAACTTATAAATACTTGAATAAAGAAAATATAGTATAACTCAAAGAATCGAAATATGGTAAATTTTTTTCACACCTGGGTATGTAATGTGAAATTGTTAAATTGTTTATTATGATATGAGTTAAAGAGTTAGTCTGTTTCTATTAACAAATAATTTTTTTAATTGAATAAATTTATGAACTTTTACTTATTTTAATCAAAGTTTTTTTTTTATATATATATATTACCTATTGAGAAAATAACAAAATTTCATTATATCTATAATTTCATATTTGCATGTGTCAACATTCTTTTACAGTATTATTAATTTAAAACCAACTAATTTATATATGAATGACTTTTATTTTTAGGATAGTTTTTATGTATCTTATGTCATTGCTTAACCATTGCATCTTATGTCATTGCTTAGCCTGTGACGCCCGAACTCATTTCGGGCACTCAGTGCGCTTTCCCAAATATATTCCACATGCAAGAGGTTAACCTACTTTTCATTACAATATCTAAATAATTTTCACTTTATAAAGGGTCACATATTTCTTTTATTTGTCTCAATTTAGTTCAATTTCTGTAGGACTTATTCAATTTTTAAATTTTGTTAATTTTCTATTGATGAAATGCCTATGAAAGTTTGCTTAGAAGGGAAAAGAAAATATAATATTAGATTTCTAATCAATAATGTGAACTAACATACTTTTTTTAAGGGTTAGTGATCCATATTGGTTGTATATTAGAAGCTTTGGATTTTTAGAGCTATATTTATTAATTTTTGCAGCTATAAATTAATCTGATATAATATAATTCATTTCAAATATATATATATATTTTTGAAATTCAATATCTTCATTACAATTGAAATTATGCCTTCAACACAATTGACTTTTTGTCATCAATGTCATCAACCAATACTTGTGACACCAATCACAATATAGCTTCAAAAATAAATTCCAATTTTTTATGAATCATGAACCAGCATTATTTTGGTAATGTCAGAAATTTGGGAAAACTGCAGTCCAAAGCCTTGCCTCGTTTGAGGTCCATCGAAACAAATCTTAATGTGAACTTTAGTTGGTAGGTACCATATATAATTTGCTTTAAATGTCAATTTTAAGTTATAGATGTCTTGAGTAATTTTTAATAATTTTAATTTGTCTACAGTATTACTGTTTACTTATCTGTTATACATTTTGAAATTAATGAAAGCTCGGAATTTTCCATGTTTAGCTTTTTACAAAGATTTAATTTAGTAACCACTATTAAAGTTTTTTTATTCTGAAATATTTGCTACTGTCAGATATATTTTATGAAACATGTTCCACATCACATATATTTCTATTTTTCAATAATATTTTTAAAAAGTTAGAAATAAAAGAGCTTAAATAAAATTAATCAAAACTGATGGGAGAAATAACATTTTTGAATTACTATTTTCTAATTTACTTTTTAATACACAACTTGCCTCTGGATAGGTGCAAGATAAGATAAAAAAAAGCATTTTTTTTTTAACTGGTGTATTTTTTTTATATTTCAGTAATCTTTTTCTAACAAGATTTTAAGATAGCTGTAACCAGAGGTCAAATCTTGTGATTTTTTACGGTTACCCTAAAAGTAAACACTGAAGTGATCATAGTTGTCCTTAAGTAAAGGTTGTTGCCCTTAAATTTTTCAATGTTGCAGAATATGATAACTGTTACAGAATATGTCATTAACTATTGGGCAAAACTTCAACATTTTAGGCCAATGGCTATCGCATGATTTCTAGCTGCATAGTCATGTGATAGATTAATACGTTTTCAGTTTTTCATGTCTGATCAGTTAAATTGGTGAAAGTGCACTTAAAATAAGTGCTCGTAATCCAATTGATTAGTTTTTATCCTATTTATCCAATCAAAACATGAATTTGTGAAGTAGGAATTAAATTTCTAGTTTCCGTAAGGACATCTTAAATTCTTTTTAAGTTGCCCTTTTAAAAATCTGGGTGACTTGGACTACAACCAGGCAACCACAAATTTTGACCTGTGGCAATAACTAAGACATTACTTAAGCCTTCTTTCTGAGGTTTTAAAATAAATTTGTGTTTTAATTTTAAATTCCACTTTAAAATTAAGGTTTGTTTCTAGTGCTAAATTTATTATTTCTTTTTCACTGGGCAATTCTCAGGAATTCACCTCACAAGAAATATTGTGTTAGATGTGTTCTCTTACACAATAAAAAAAATCATTATGATTACTTTCCATTTTGATAAGAGCAAGTTTAATCATTTGTGTTGAGTGTTCATATAAAGAGTTTGATATTAGCTGAAGAAGCAAAACTGGCATATTAACAGTATTTAAAGGAAGTGCTATGACTTAATTTGTAATACATTTGTTTAACTTTTATATAAAGTAGGAGTAGCTGTTTCCTTGAATGTATCCTTTGTCATATTCTACTTTGTTTATAAAAAAAAAGTGTTGGGTGGAAGAATACAAAATTAAAAGTTTTGCCTGTCTTAGAAATGATTGTTGGAACATTCCCGACGTATTTTTATGTATTTCTTGTTTTTGTTACATCTACCTTGGTTTTTTTTTTATATATATATGTTGATTTTTAGTTTTATTTCAGATTTAAATTTGTCTGTTTCAAATACAGATAAGGTCCTACTATTTCATAACATTAGAGCATGCCATTATATTGTGTAAATGCTGTGATTATATTTGTATAATTGAAAGAAGTAAAGGAATTATATTCGTAATTAATGTAAGAAAATAAAAAATAAATTCATATTAAGTATTGCTTGTTTATTATGCATATGTTGAAGAAAAATTATTATTTATACAACTACTTGCAAAAGTAATACTTTTTCAAACACGGGAAAATGCTTATTATGAGTGTGTTAGTTTGAGTTAAATAATTTACCGAGTTTGAAAAAGTATTTTTGCACATGTTGCATAGATTTCTTATAATTTCATATAAAAAAATATTCTTAATACATGTACATATTAACGGTTGCAACTCCAGTCAATTAATCTCTCCTGAAAATATCATTTCTGAATTAAGGCTTGCGATCTAGGTGTCTCATGCTCAAATAAGGCGTGATAAAGTCTTGCTTTCGCCACAAGTTCTGATTAAAAAAAGTTACTTTTTTTCATGTTATTATAAAAATTTATTTTCTGTTTATTTCTTAGTCAAGCTCATCAGAAAATATTATGATTAAATCATTATCCTAAAAAAATTGTTTAAAAATAGCCTATATCAAACAAAACTTGAAAGTCATTAAATTTAGTTTTTAAAAGAACCTATGTAGCATTGTCAAATACCTGTATTTCAGTATTTGTATATTAAACCCCTTGAATTTGTTTTGGTAACAGTCCTAAATAAACAGTAAGTAGAATGCTATGCATTGTAGCAATAACTGGTACAAAATAGATTGAAATTTTGCAATAAAAAAAAAATTAATGCAAATTAAGACCGTATAAAAATGCAAATGTTATCTAATATTGCCAAAAAAATTATTAGCAATTTGTGAATGAAGTTTTTAATTGAATATAATGATGTGTTCAACCACATCATATAAAATAATTTCAAAAGTCTTAAAATGTTTTATAGAAAACAAAATAGAACCTTACGATCTAAAACATGAAAAGAATTACCTTAACCAAAAAATGTCTCCTTAAATCACATTTTTGTCAATAACTTTTTTTAAATCGATTGACAATTTCAGTCGTAAAATAATACAGAAGCAGCAAGGACGAATTGCGGAATAAAATTAGTTTTTTGGAAGTCTTCTATAGGAATTCCAGAAGTGGGATTCCTATAAAAGACTTTCAAAAAATTTATACAAATATAAACTTGGAGGTCAGAAGATTATTTCGAGATGTGTCGGAAACCCGTTTTATTGTCAAGCTTAAATTAAAAGTGATAGCTCTAGATGAAAGTGAAAATTATTTTCAGGGATTTACAGATGACACACTAGAGAATACAAGGCGGTTAATTTTTTTTTAAAAAACTTAATTGTTCAATTTCTAATTTGAAATATATTACTGTAATAGTTTGCAAAAATAACCAACACACCTAAGTACGTAACATATTGGCAAAAGCATTCACAATATCGGAAAAAATCTCGGCATTAGTGGATATTACATCAGCGGAAAGCACAGGAAGAATGACTATCACACCAACCTGGGAAACCTAATTATCAACAATAGTTTTCACTAACGGTGCAAATCTCAGTAATAATGCCTATAACAACATAAGCATAACACTGCGCAAAAATGACCATCACATACCAACGTAAAAAACGATTACGTTAAATAGTCAAATACAAATTTTAAGAACAACAGGCTCAAGGCCCAACAAGTTAGATCGAGTAAAAAATATGTACACGTATTCATCGCCTAATACATTATTTTACAGTAGCTAAATCCACTTTAGACATGCCAAAATATATACCGAATTAATATCGTAATTTTTATTCATAAATTGCTTCTAAAGATCAAATTTTAAAGAAATTACGGTGACAGAGATAATTTCGGAGTAGATATGGATGGCATTCTACCGCAAAACGGAGTTTACAATCTCACGTGCCCTTCGTAAACTCTGGAGCTGACCACCAGCCAATCAGAGAGCGAAAGGATTTTGTCAATTTCAGATTCTAACCGCCTGCTTGTTAGCCAAAGTATTAGGTAAAATCATGTGGCATCAGGTATTTGCATGTTTGTAAACAAGTCATGTTCCTGTGGTAGCAGTGCATGAGAGCATTATGTGTTCACAAGTAGGAAGTTAAAATTGGTACGGAAATGTTACTATTAATGCTCTTTTTAATCAAACTTTCTCAGCTTCTGGTAAATTCCTAGTTCACGTTTATGGGTTGGCGCACTTTTGAAAAGTTGGCGACAAAGCCAGAATGTGGCCAATTCCGAATTCCAATTTGAAAAATTGAGAAACGAACCAGCTCCATGATTTGTAGTATAGGAAGGTTGAAGCCAAAGCACGTCAATAAAAAATATGGGGTTGCCAAATTTAGAACTGTATCGCCTACAAAACCGTGCCAAATCGGCTTGGCGATATTTTAACGTCAACTAGGAATAGACCCAGCTTCTTTTCGGAAAATTAGATGAAAAATTTGCTGTTGTAAGATTGATGTGTTGGTATTGCTTTCGAGTTAGCTAGTAAAATTTATTCATGAGAGTAAATTGTTCAGGAAGTTAGTTTCGATTACTTTCAGACATTTAATTTTAAAATAGCACTATCTAAAAACTTTATAGATAAAAACAGATTTTGTAGTCAACTCGTCCACAACCTTTTTCTTTATAATTTTAGTTCAGGCAATTTTCCTCCATCCTTGGGATATTTATAAGGTGAACCTACCAGTAATTGACCATTTAATGCAAGTTTCTACACATTTAATTGTTTTTTCCTTGAAAAATTATTAACAGAATATTTTGAAATTTTTCCAAAATATCGATTGATTGATTAATGAAGCTCAATAATAAATTGACATGGTGGTCCAGTTCTTTTTACAATTTAAAATATCATCAGAATTTCTTACCAAAAGCAATTTTGCCAGTAATTGACCAAGTAGATATTACTGATTGACTACAGCCATGCTAGTAATTGACCACTTCTTTTCCAGAATAAAACCAAAAGTTAATTGTTAAATTCTGTTATAAAATGCTCTAACATTCATAAATTAACTATTAAATGCATTAAAAAAATAGAAGTCAAAATAAATATAATCAATTTTAATCAATGAAAATACAGGAACATCAGTGTAAAATATAGTATGATGGTTTTATAAACTTAGGTTATCAAAGTTAGTTAGACTGGTAGGTAATCATGCATATCTTTCTCAAAAAATTAAAACAAGAAAATCAAAATAATTTGGAAAAGACTAATCCTATACTTTCAATTCTGAATAAATTTAGATGAAAAGAATCGAATTTAGAGGATAAAATTTCTTGAACAGCAAAAAGCATCCATTTATCTAAAGGAAATCCTTTTCTTGCATTGGCATTTATCTAATTACATAGAAGAGTTTCTTCTGAGGGTGTAAGAATTGTTGGGGGGCCCATTTTACTAAATTCTGGGGTTTTACCTCTTAGTTTATTAATCAATGTAGAATGAGGAATGTTGTATTTTCTGACAGTTTCTCTTTATTTTCCCATTTTTTTCTCTTACTTGAATAAATGTAGATTTCAAGTCCTCTTCGGTGTACTTGAAAAAGGATTTTTTCTCATCCATGAGTGTTTAATTTTAATGATTTCAGAATTCTTTTAGCCTAGGTATATGCTTAAAACTAGAAAAAAAACTTCCTTAATGATTTATTTAACTCAATTTCTTATCAATATTCAAGTTAGTTTTCTACCTTAATTTTTTCCTGTTAATATTGCTAAACATATATCTTATTCAATTAAGGTGTGAAAGGTAATTTTGATATTTACAAGGGTATTAGTGATCTGGAAAGTTTCCGGATTAACTTTGACCAATGCCTTTCTCTTTCAACAGACCATTTGATCTAATTTTTTTAATTTTTCAGAAAATGAAACATTTTATCTACCAGAGTGTTAGTTTAAATAAACATTGTAATTAACCAACATAATATTTGTGTCGGGTAAAGTGCACTTAAAATTGACTTTTGACCATTTCTCTACTTTTTTAAAAAATTATATCAAGAAAGTAAGTCTAGTGTATTTAAAAAAGATCTAATGTGCACATGCAATAAGAAAATCCATCTTAGTGTTTAAAAATGATTTACTTTTATATTCTAAAGTTGAAAAGCTGTTACTTTACACCCTTATCAACACCAATTAACGACATTGGTCAATTACTGAAAATATCTATTTTTCTGAACAAATAGTAAGTGAAGATTGCAATAAAAGCATAAACCTTTGTTATCACTTTGTTTTTCCTTTGAAAACATGCAAGTAAGTAAAAATTTTGTAGTTAGACCATTTCGGTAATTTACTAAAAATGACTTAGCCTAATCAGTAATTAACCATCTGTTATTCATAATTTGTGTATCAGTTTAAAGAAAATTTGCTTGTATGTATATTAATATAAAACAAACATAAATTATCCATTGTCATTATTTTACTAAACCATTTAGGAATTATCCATGTTGATGCTAAAAAATCACAGAGAAGCTAAACCACCCTTCACTAATAGTGTCAGTCACTCATATGAGGCCCTGTAATATACCTTTGTGTTTACTTATTTTTAACATCTAATTGGAAGTTTGGTAACCACTATAACTTTTGGCTGTGGCTTTCATTGGTTATTGGATATATTTTGACCAATAAAAATTAGAATACCATCACAACAATCCCTGTTTACTTCCTTTTTGTGTCATTTTGGTCAACTACTAGCTTGTGGTCAATTATTATTTTTTTACTGAATATTTCATTCTATAAAAAGTATCTTAGCTGCAAAGAGAAGTGTCATGAAATTTTTTGTGTATGTGTATTTACATTTTATTTTTGTGTATTAGAAAAGGAAATAACGTGAGTTATTTTATATTTTAACTGCAGATAACTTATCCGGAAAAAACACAAAAGATGTTCCTAGTTGGCCTCACAGGTGGAATTGCTACAGGCAAGAGCACTGTAGCAACAATTCTTCGAAACATGGGAATTGAAATTATTGATGCTGATTTGGTGGCGAGAGAGGGTAATATAATCACATTTTTATTTGGTCTTCTATAGATGCCTTCTTACCTTCATTTGTTTTGATTTCAAACTAAAAGATGAACCTTTTTATTTTTATATCAATGTTTAATTAGGAATATCCTTTAATTATTTTTGTTTGTCACAAGCACAGTTCATTTTGTTAAAAAAAAAAAACTTGTAGGAAATAAAAAAGGAACATGACCCAATTTGAGTTTGAAGTCTTAGAAGAATTCTGTCAAAAAATGGGATTCTGCCTTTTAAAATATTTTTTTAAGTGGTCACAGGATTAATGCAAAAAATTTTTTAAAAAAAAAAACTATTAAGGTAGTCAAAGTTTTTTTTTTTTTTTTTTTTTTCTTTCTACTCTGGCAGTATTATATATGCTAAAAGCCAAATAGTGTGACCAGGTTCGAAGAAAAAAGACATCTTCATTTAACTTGGGTTTTTTTCTTTTATGATTCCTGAAATTAAAAATTACAAAATTTCTGTTGATTTACTCTATGACTTTTTGTTGAAATATCCCTAAAGAACTTTGATTTGGTGAAGCTAGTATTTGATATGCTATACCTATGACAGTTAGCTTTGACGAAACAAAACCTGGCAATTCTTCTTTTTAAAGTATGCATGTGAAAAATATTTTATTTGTAAAAATTCTTTAATTTATGCTGTAATATTAACAGATATAATTCCTATATTGATTCAATAATTTTACAATTAGTCTATATGATTAATTTTCAATGTTGACTTTTTGATTAAATTGGTAATCTGCAAGAATGTCGATTAAATTCTAAAATTCGATAACCCAATATACCAGTTCTTTAACCCTATGTACTAGTGATGGTACAATGTAAATTTAGGCAAACAAAGACTTCTCATCAAGGGTGTAGTGTGGCCTGTACAGTGTACCGTTATTTTTTTTAGAGCCAGTACAACGTTTCACCACTTTTTTAATAAACTAATTAATAATAAATCATAAATCTTTTTTCATGTGTATATAAGTTAGTGAGGAAAGAAATGTATAAATTAAGAGTATTTACCTTTTTTCTGTGTGATATAGTATGTATAATATTGTGAATTTGCATTTTATAATTAAAAAGTCCCAGCTACAGTTGGGGTTAACACCACAATCGGAAAACTTGTCTACAGGCAAAAAAAATTTAGCACTGCAACTCTGCTTGTCATACACCTTTGATGTTTGCCAAATCAAAAGTTCTAATTGAACTGTTTCATTTCCTCAACTCTGTTAATACTATTCTGTAGTGGTTGTCCTCAGATTTAATATATTTCTTTTTAAATTTTAATTGCAGTTGTTGAACCCGGAAAAAGAGCATGGAAGAAAATTAGAAAAGAATTTGGAGAATCAGTTATACTCAGCGATGGGACTCTTAATCGTGAGGCTTTGGGGCAAATTATTTTCTCAGAACCTGATAAGAGACAAACTCTCAACTCCATCACTCACCCTGAAATCTACAAATCTATTCTTTTCAGATGTATAAAGCTATTTTTCTGTGGTAAGGTTCTAATTTTTTATGAAACATGACATAAGTTTAAATTGTGTATCAAGGGCGGATCCAGAGTTTTATTACGGAGGGGGCGGTGGCTGTCGAATAGCTTAGGTAAATTTTGTTGCTCTTAAGTTATATCACTATACCATGGGATAACTTAACTTTGATTATATTACAAAGAGGTGAAAAGTTTCAATAACATAAAGGCGACACAACGGTTGGCTACGTGTGAATTTACGACAGTAAATTCGAGTTGTCTACGACTATTTGATTCAGGATAAATTATTGTTAAGTATGATAGACAGAACAATCTAACAAAGAATGCATTTATACATTGAACATTTTCAAAGTATAATTTTGCTTTGTTGCCTTGATTCATCCTTGGTTGTTGTTTTTTTTTTTTTTTCATCTTCATTTTGTGGGATGAGTACATTTATATTAAAAATGGTCAGTCAATCTTGATTGACTTCATCCAAAGTCTGAGAATAGCGCACGTTAAAACGAGAGCAGTCCATGAATAACGGAGGGGACAATCGCTCCCTCCGCCCCTCGCTGGATCCGCCAATATTGTGTATATATATGCAAAGAACTTCAATTTTAAATAGCCTCCAAGTCCCGATAATCTCGACAGAAAAGCAACTATCAGACAATCACCTCGTCGCCATTGTGGCATCATCATTCATTATGGATTTGTTTGCTGTTGTTTTTTGCAAGAATGAAAAGCAACGATTATGAGATTAATGAACCACAACAATTTTAGATTTTCCCTTTTCCAACTTGATTGGTTGCTTCTTTATTTGAGACATCAACGAATTATTTAGAAATGGGATTTCTGAATCGGTGTTGTGATGAAAGATACGTTTATTGAAAAGTTTGTTGGGCGAGTACAATTGATGTGGGAGTAGACGATCAGAGAAGGGACACTTGCCGAGTGTAGAATCCAGCTTTAATGAATGCTTATTGCCTCTTATCTCATACTACATTAGGCACAAGCGCCTTTCTTACGTATATTCACATCGAGAATGTTCAGTGATCTGTCTCTCTAATCAGAATGAGGAATATCTCCCTCTGCCGCTAGGAGTCGCCACAAGGGGTTCTCTAGTGGTGCGCCCCCTATCTCCACACTCGGTCATCTTGGTGAACTATGTCCTCATAGTTTATATCTGAAGTTATCTGAAATAGAAAAACACAAGGAAAGCAATATGCACAGATACTATGATTGTCACATCTATGATTGTTTTTGATTGGTGTCTCTTTGTAATGGCCAAAAAATTTTGCTCGCTGAGTGTAAATTTTAAATGTTCTGGGTTTTTTGAGTCTTTTCTTAAACTGTTTGAGGCTCTCCTTACTCATTGAGGTTTCTTCAGTCTTCTTATTTGCATCTGATAATGATCTCTTCTTTTTATGTTTTTCCTTCACATCCTTCTGTTCATCTTTTTTGGTTTCATCTTGTTGAAGGTTTATCTTCATCTTTGAAATTTCTGCATTTTGAAGTTTCATTCATGCTGAATATGTTCAACGAGAGTAGAATCTTCCTTCATTGCTCTAACTTGTTTAGTTATCTTCACATCCATTTCCTTTACTTCTTTTTGTCTGGAACATAATTCTCTCTTCACTTCAATGCTGTGATTTTTCTCCTTTAGCTGTCTTTTTAAGTTTGCTCCTTCTTCTAAACTTAAGACTGAGGGTTGCAAGAGCTTGACTTTATTAGCGGTAATCAACTCACATTTTCCACGAGTTTGGCATCGTTGACCTAACTGTTCTTGTATTAACTTGGCTATTTTCAATTCATTTTTAAGATGGATAATTTCTTCTTTAGCAGATCCAATTTCCATTTCACAACCTGCAATGTCTTCTCTGTATTTTTCAAGAATTTCAGTGGTTTCTGCCAGTTCCTTTAAATTTTCCGATTCTATTTCTTCAAGTTTAGCTTGTAATGCATCATTCTTAACTTCCAGTTTAGAGTACTGTACTTTGAAAGTAGCACCTTCTGTATGCAACTGTAAGATTTCATCTTCACATTCTTTGATCTTACTTTGAGCTTTGTTCAGTTTGCAATAAAGTTCTTCCATCTTTTTTTTGAATTCTTCATCTCCTCTCAGTACAGCATTATCCGCTACTTCAGGAAAGTTTTCTTTAAAAGGCTTACGTTCTGCAAGTAGACATGCCGCAATCCTACGCTTTTCGCCAAATAATTTCGCACCTGTTACGGACTGTTCAATCTTCTTTTCGCCGCCAAGGTATAATCTTTCTCGGGTCACACCAGTAAGATGACTAGCGCTTCTGCATTCGGAAGGCGGAGCTACAAATTTCTCCTCTGCTCTGCTTCCTGATTGGCTGCCGCGGCCGTCGATCTTCTTCTCAACTGTCAGAATAGATTTGATTGACATCTTGCGGAGCGCTTCGTTCTTAATAATTTCTCCTGTCTGCTTCTTAGACTCATCCGGCTGGCGCCTGATAACTTGTAAATAAAAAACACGTGGATCCTCTCGGCTTGGATCTCGAAGCTGTCTGTAAAAGGATGGGTTTTCGAATTTTCCTATAACGTCCATTCCAATTATTAACTCATTTGTGTGGTCTTTGATGACGTATATTTTTGCATTGACTGAATGAGTGTCGATTTTAATGTCAGTATGGAAATATCCTAATGGTTGTATTTCTATATTACCTAACCCTTTTAGTAATATGTCATTTGTCATTAATTGGGGTGATCCTATTTTTATATACAAGTCCTCAGAAATGAAGGTGACTTGGCTCCCTGTATCATTAATAGCAACTATTTCATGATCGAATATTATTACCTTTGTGGTGCTTTTATTGTCAGTGTATGCACTAATTTTATTGATTGGACTATTATAACTTTCATTTTCGGGATACACATTACTTTTATAATTAGGATAATTACTAATTACAGCTCTATTTGCCTTCTTTTTTGGACAATAGGCCTGAATGTGCCCGATTTCATTACAATTAAAGCATTTAATACCTTGATTTTTAACTTCAAACTGACTATATTCATTAGGCCACTCTGTATTATCAACAATACCATTATTTCTTTCCTTACAAAAATGGTTAGTATTGGTTTGAGCACGAACGAATGGACGTTCCTGCATATTTTCTCTAGACTGCCAGTGCTTCCTGTTTTTTTCTTCATATTTATTTTCGTGAAATACCGTATTCTTTTTTAAATTATTTCTAGTTGAATCAAAGTCATCGAGTTTGTTGACCAAAATTTCCCTATTTTTTATTTTCGGAAGTTCGTCCATGAAGTGTTCTCGAATTTCTTTGGGTAATTTTCTTTTTATTTAATCGACTAGCATTAATTCTTTTAAATCTTCAAATGTTGTGACATCAAGTCCGCTCAACCATTCGGTTAGATAATTGTTTAGTTCAAAAGCAAAGTCTCTCCATGTCTGACATTGTTCTTTTTTATGGAAGGAGAATTGTATTCTGAACTGTTCTGGGCTAAGTCGGTATCGTCTCAGCAAAATGCTCTTAATGTGGTCGTAATTATTCGCTAGTGTTTCCGGCTCACGTGTTATTAAGCTTGCTATGTCAAGTGGAAGCAATGTAATTAAATAATTTACCCAAGTATCTTTCGATATTTCTAGACGACTAATTTGTCTCAAACAGTGTCAAGTAGATGCTTATGTCACTACCGTCAAACGGTTTCATATACTGTAATATATTTGGGCTTCTGCTTACTTCGTTTTCACGTGCGTTTTCGCCATGTTGGCGAACTTCTGCTTCTATGCGCAGTTTCGCTAACTCGAATTCTTTCGCTTCCCTATCTTTTGCTAACTCAAACTCTTTCGCTTCCCTATCTTTTGCTAATTCAAACTCTTTCGCTTCCCTATCTTTTGCTAACTCAAACTCTTTCGCTTCCCTATCTTTTTCTTTCGCCAATGATTCCTCATTTTCACGATCATTTACAATTGTGTTTAACATATTTTTAACAAGGTTTTCATCATAATCGGCATGTTCTGTTATTAATTTACATAATTGAGCGATTTTTGGATTAATGGGTTGTTCCAATCCCAGTTCATCTATTAAAACGAGTAAGTCATTCTTTCGTGCTCTGGCAAGAAACGCCATGTTAGTATAATCGAAAATTGTACTCACAGTTTTTTCTGTTGACTTGTTACCTCGACTTGTGTTGCCGGTGCGTATGTTTCGTTGTGGCTTCCCAGTGCTTGCTGGCCCCCTTTTCAATGATGTTGACCTCTTATATTCGACACGAAGTTTCTTGGCTTCGAAAGCGGTGTTCCAATGCTTGTTGTTTCCGCTAAATAATCCTCTTCATCGGCGCTGACTTCGCTTTTCCGACGTGGTGGTTTCGCTTTCCGATGAGACGTGATTTCACTTTCCGGTCACTGTGCTAGCTGCTCCACTTCTCAGTGATGTCGACTTCTTTTATTCGATGAGCAGTTTCTTGGCTTCGTTAGCGGTGTTCCAATGCTTGTTCTTTCCGCTAGGCAATCCTCTTCGTCGGCGCTGACTTCGCTTTTCCGACGTGGTAGTTTCGCTTTCCGGTGAGACGTGGTTTCTCTTTCCGGTCACTGCGCTGTCGTTTACACTGCTAGGTGATACGACGGCTTATACTCCGATCCCCGGTTCACTGCTGGGTGACTACGGTGCTGTTCGGTTTCATTTGTACTCGTATCTCGTACTTCTGGTTTGCCCTTACACGTTCTGCCGTTTGATTCTTAACGTAACGTTCTGACGCCTACTCAGTTCGTGATGCCGAGCCCCCATGTGGGAGTAGACGATCAGAGAAGGGACACTTGCTGAGTGTAGAATCCAGCTTTAATGAATGCTTATTGCCTCTTATCTCATACTACATTAGGCACAAGCGCCTTTCTTACGTATATTCACATCGAGAATGTTCAGTGATCTGTCTCTCTAATCAGAATGAGGAATATCTCCCTCTGCCGCTAGGAGTCGCCACAAGGGGTTCTCTAGTGGTGCGCCCCCTATCTCCACATTGATAATTGTTTTTTGGTGACCGTTAGCAAACAGTGGACGGAGCCCCCTATTGTGAATGAATTAAAACATTTTTTGGTCTTATATCCATGTGAATTTTACATCATAAATCCACCTTCTCCTCCATTACATACTTTGCATTTTCTGGATGATATGTAAGACATTTTACACAATCGTTTACTTATTATGATTAGAATGACATTCTTTTATTAGATAGCCCAAGTATATTTTTATTTTCAATACTCTCTTGCTTATTTTAATTTTCCTTTCTAATACATATTTTCCACATTTTTATTATAATGACTAAAAGTTAATCATATAAAAAAATGCATATTTAGCCTCCCTAAAATATTTGTTTTTCTACGTAATTAAGCTTTATGTTCATTAATTTGAAAGTACTCGTGTGAGGTTGCTACACACCCCATAGCTTTAAAATGGACATAATAAAAAATGTATTTAGGCAATAGCCGAGTTTAAAAATATTTGCTTCATTTACCAACTGTTTTAAACCACCATACCTTTTTTTGATTGAGAAAATGATGTAGGTTCTTTTGCTAGTGAAGACAAGAAACACAGTAGGATGCATTACTTTGTGCTATTTCATACAGTAAAAATTCTGTAACATAAACACTCTATACCCGCTTGTTGACAGTGCAAGTAGGAAAGACTATTTCTCATTTTGTGTGTGTACCTAAGAAACCTGCAAAGTATATCCAATTTTCTTTTATGTTCCAAATTTGTTCAATGCCTAATAAAGGTTAAGTAATTGTAAATTATCAAGTTACAAATTTTTAATTCTTCTAATTTCTAAGTAACACATAAAGGTTACGATGTTTGTTTTATGGTTCTGCACACGTACTCCACAGATAAATGCAAATAACTATAGAAAAGGAATCTCAATCAACTAGTTTGCTATGTTATTAATTATTAAAGAATTGTTTATTGAATAATTTATTATTCCATTTTGGAACAGTCCGAAAATATTCCTGAAATTCAGAAGGCCTTTGCAGGGAAAAATTAATATTGGGATTGTAAATCACCCCATCGGAGCACTCTCATAGATCAGATTTAGTGTGGAAACTGCCGGGTTAAAGGTTTGCTAGTGTATTTGTTTGTAAATAAAATATCTTCAAAAACTGTCCTATGCATCCCGATCCTGATAATCTAGAAATATGCACTCTTGTATTTTTTTTTAGTCACTGTTTTTCATACTATTCATGTGCCCCTTTCCCCAAAAAGAAGTGTTCAATATTATAGGTTGAGGAATATACAGCAATAGCCCAGCAAAAGCTTAGTAAAACACAAAAATTTTAAATATCCCATGTTGTATCACCTTGTACTAAGTGGTAAACACGATTAGAAATCTCTGATTTCTTTTAAATTTGAAAAAATTACGAAAATTTACACAGCGTTTCCAATAAATATTGTCCATTTGGGTAATCCATATGGTCACTTTTTGGAATTGTTGCCATAATGAAATCTGAATTGTCATAACCTTATTTGTAAATTGATAGATTTTATACTCTCTATTTGCATTTTAAAATTAATGTAATATTTCCTGTTTGTACAGTACCTGCCAAAATATCTCTTCAAAACGTACAGAAAATTTTATCTAATACAATTATGATTAGAGCTAACAAATTTGAAGAAGATTAAAAATTACTCTTCTTTTTTATAACATTTCAAAATTTATTCCAACCAGGTGTAACCACAATTTTTAATGAAACAAATAAATTTTAATAGTAAAAAAACACTTATCCTTCAAATTTTGTTAACAATTTCGTATCATTATTGTATCTGGTATAACATATTTCAAAATAGTATTTTAACAGGAATTGTGCAACAATAAATATTACATTAGGACTAAAAGACAGGGGAATGACCTGAGATCGCCCTTTTCACAGACAGAATCAGCGAAATACTTTTTAAAAAAATCATGGAAGTTTTTGCTGCGAAATATTATCACCTTGCTGTAAAAAAGAAAATGCTCTTTTTTTTTGCATCGCAACAATATTTCTTATACTTAATATAAATAGTGAAATGAACTGTCATTTAATGAATTTTTACAAATATAAACTATTTGTTTACATTTTGTTTAGGTAATCAGTTTGCAGTGATAGACCTGCCTCTTCTGTATGAAAGTGGCAAGATGGTGAAGTATATGCACAAAACTATTGTTGTTGTGTGGTAAGTAAATTCTTTTATAAAACTCTACAAATGCCTATTAATAACAAGTTTAAAAATGTAGCGAGTTCGACTGCTCTGGATTGCTCATTTTTACATTATTTAATTACCCGTCAATTTAATTCCAAATATTAAAGCTTAATATTTTTGTATAATGTGTTTGGAATTTTTCAAAAATTATCTGAAAATCTTTTGATAGTAATTACTCTGAATGGTAATAATGGCAATATTTCTTGCACACCCAGTTGAAACTTTCATCTTAAATTTGATATATACAAATATATTAGCTAAATGAATTGAGAAAAAATGGACTGTGATCATTCTTTGCCGTAGCTCTTCATATATTGTCCGGCTGCTTAGTAAGAGTTTTCCATATTTTCTACCATTTGAGACACAAATGCAAAGTAGTTCATTTCTCCTCGAAGGACTACTCTGAGTAGTCCTTATCTTCTATGCAGTTTTGTCGCAGTATAGTATCCATCTAGTTTTTTTACACTGAAAATTAAAATTCAACTAAATAAGGCATTTTTCCAACATAAACCTTTAAAAAAAAATCATACCTTTTCAGTGAACCGTCCCAGCAGCTGGAACGACTGATGAATCGAAACCAGCTGTCTGAAAGTGAAGCTTTGATGAGAATAAATGCTCAAATGTCTCTGACAGAAAAGGCCAAGAGGGCTGATTTTGTGATAACTAACAGTGGAGACAAAGAAGGTACACAACGACAAGTGGAAGAAGTAGTGAAGAAATTGAGACGACTGAAAACCCACTGGAAGTATCGCATTGTGGTAGTAGGAAGTATTATACTCACTGTGTCTGTATTGACGTTAGGGCCTTATGCACTTTACCTGCATTTGAAGTGAAGTAAATTGTTATTTTTATAAAGTATAAATAATTGTGCATGTTTTTCATGGGGTTAATGAATAAATTTTGTTTCCATAGACTTTCCCTTGTATAGTTTATGTATATTTTGACTGGGCTTTGTATTCAATTCTAACAATGTGTTCTAACTATATACTTTGTATTCAAATTATTGGATGTTTATTAAATAAAGGGACAAGTCTTAATATATAAGCCATCGTAAGTATATTGTTTAGTATATATTTTATTTGGGAATATTGTTTCAATATGTTTTCAATGAATGTCCTTTTATGTGATGCATATAATTTTTACTTGTATCTTAATAACTTAAATGGTGTACAAATATTTTTCACCATTGAAATTTAACATGATATTTAATCAAATGATTTAACGAAATATTATTTAAAGTTATTTGTTAAGGAAATATTACTTCTGACTCAAAAGATATAATCTTCAATTACAAAACTCAGTTAAAGGGTCTTCTATGTTGTAAAGGAGAATATTTTATCTGAGAATTTTTTCCATTAACTCATTTAGTAATAATTCATTTAGCCAATTTTCAAAGCAATAATTCATTTAGCAGATAGTATAAAAGTTATGCTGTGCATTAGTTGTTTACTTTCTTAAGCATATTTTCATTCGTATTAATTTATTTTAAGTAAATTCTGCTTGTACATATTTGCAATATGTGATATACCATACAATGAGACATACTACCTTTAACTGATGAAATAGTTGGTGTATTCAAATTGACCTTATGTTTCATTTTATTCATTAAATAAACAGTTTATATTTTATGCTATCAAAAGATTTACAATTTTATTGATTGTAAAACTAAGGAAACCAAATAAGGCTGTTACAAAATTATTAATTTTCTTAATTGAGAAATTGCTTATTGTATTACAAATGAATGTACTAAATTGTTTAAAACTATCCCTGACTAATACATACAAATATGAAATTATTGTGCTATTTTTATACATTATAGATTTTATTTTTTTATAAAATTTTGAATAAATATTTATTAATACTTTTGTGTGATTTTAATTTTGTAACACAAAATTAATGTTTCATTTCATCTAACTTCTTAAGATTTCAATGTGTCGAAGTGTGTGTTTTTTAGTTGTAGTGTAGAATTTTCATCTCAAAAAATCGAAAACGTTTTGCAGTGGCAGGCCTTGGTCAAAAATGCTAAAGAGGCCAAAACAATGACCCCTTCCTCACTTCCCACATTTATTCATGCAAGGTTTCTGTGCATACGAAAAGTCTGGAAAGTCATAGATTTCTAAACATTTTAAGTAAAATCACATAATTGTAACATCATGATCGCTATTCAGCTCATCAAATATTCATCTATGTTTTGACAGAAACAACGGTCACAGTTAAAAACATTTCTGAACACCAAATTTTTGACATCACACGAGTAAGTTCACAAGGTAAAAAAGAAATTTCATAATATGAGAACTGAAATGAACAGTTTTGATAAGCCTGTATTTACATTTCCCCCACACCCCCCTTTTATCTGTTTTGCAATGTTGATGACAAAATATTTGATTTTTGATCATATAATTTATTATAATTGTTGACTTATTCTTTCTTCAAATGTTTTTTTTTTTTTTATGAAGATTGATTAGCTTTTTTAACACTGGAATATCAAAGAATGGAAAATGATTTTTTCCTTTTTCTTCTAATTTGGAAGTTCACCAAATGACCTAGTACAAAATAAATAATTTGTAAATTTTCCTAATTTTATGCTTTTTTGCATTTAGAAAAATAACAACAAAATGTTAAAGGAAAAACATAGAGAATTATTTTGGTTCATCTGACATTATTGAACCGATGATAATTGTTTTAAAAAACAATTTTAACATTTTGAGAATTTAACCTAAATATTGGAGTTTAGATTTTGAAACGAAAGACCAATCCACATTTTTTCCAGAAATTTAGATTATTGGTTTAATACTTACAATCAAACTTTTAGATATGATAAAATACAGAACATTTTCAACTTAACTTTCAAAGAAAAATTTACCAATCTAAAAAAAGTTTTTTAAAAATAAAATACCTTTTTTATATAATCTATATATTAAAAAATATAACACAAGAAAAAAATTTGTGTTTTATAATTTTAAAACAAGAAGAAATTTTGTGGTTTTTTACTTTTTTATTGGCTCCATTTTACCATACTTGATTAACTTTATCTCCTACATTCGAACACTTGTTGTTTACTTTAAAAAAAAATGTATTCCAAACTGAATCTTGTTAAGTAAGAGAGATTCTTCTTTTGATTAGAACTAACCTCTATTAATTCATAGCAAGTAGTCTAATTGATATGAAAATATTAGCATAATTTATATTGCGGGAAGAAATTACTCTTTACTACAATTTATATGGACAGATAATTCAGTATTATTTTTTTAATTTCATAATCAGCAGTGAAATTGAACATTTCAGTGAAGTTTGTTGTTAAATTATAAAAACATTTTTAAATATCTATTTGAAAAAATATATTTAGGCCTTACGCATGTATTTATATATTCTGGATTTCTCAAAGCCCTTAAAGTCTGATTGGTTGATTACTGAATTGTTTGTTCTGTTACGCGAGATGTGATACCAACTCCGTCTCAATGGTCTCAACACGTACATCTTTTCAGTGTTTGTTAGTGATCTCGATAATAGATGGCAGCACCAAAATATTAATTGATGTACTGCATAGGAGCCTCTATCATTCATATTAAATTAAGAAACAAATTTTTATATGAAAATAATTTTATTTAAATTGATTTTTTCAATACAATTAATTAGATTTGTTCCGAAAACTGACAATCCTTTTTTCTTCGCATTTCTGAGTAATAATACTCAGTTTTAAATTATAGCCCAAATCTGTTCGCTCGAATAAAAACTTTGTATGGGCTCATGCATGTTCTATTCAGTGATTGTCAATTTTCCCTTTTCAGACCAGATATAATTAAACACAAGAATTATAGTTAAGATTTTTTAAGATTTATCAGACATGGCTTGGTTTACACCATTTTATTTTTATTAAAAAGTATTTTGATATATATCCACATTTTTCAACGAATCTTGATTTTTATATCTAAACCTTTAAGGGAACACAACCAGTGGTGTAGTGTAAAATGAAAAGGTGTGGGAACGCTATATTGCGTCGTTACAAACGTTTTTTTTTTTTGCGTGGGGGGGGGGGGATGATAACTAAAAATAAATAACTTTATTAATATTACTTTAATAATCGCATAACAGATAATGAACACATCAAAAATTAAACAGAAAAAAAATGTGTTTAAAAAATTATTTAAATTAAAAAAAAAAACAGTTTAAACTATTAAGTTATATGGAATATTAAACAATTTGCTTTGCACTACCCATTTTAAAATATTATTTGACACTTTATAAATATATTATAAGACATTTTTAAACATATTGGCATAAATTTTTAAGCAGATTTTTTACAACAATTTTTAAACAAATTTTTTACATGATTTTTTCAACAATTTTCATTCAGAAAAATTTCAATGAGAGATCGAGTTTCCATTCAGACATGTTTAACTTAGAACCCACCCTAATCGGGTCCTCAGCTGATCTGGGTTTTCGAAGCCTAGATTTAATATAATCATCTGACTTCCAGAATTTCAGAGATGCCTTACAAGCAATGGGTGCGGATAAATTCCCAGATTCTGTAGCGCCTCGAAATCTGTTTTCGAAATAAATTAAAAAGATTGCGATTGTGTCAGATGTCAATTGAGAGTTTTATGGTTTTTCTCCATCTCGAGATGAAAATATAGAGAAGTTCCTGGTGCTAGATAGACCCTTCCTTTTCTTTTTAAAATTTCTTTCATTAATAAAATGAAATTAACAACTAGAAGAATATCAATTGAAAAGTTGAAATTTCTTGATAAAATATTTATTTGTGTAACTATCTCTTATTTTAAGAAGGATATCCAACTGTAGACTCATTTGCCAAACGTATAGATTTGCTTAGGACATTCCTGGTTTTTTAATTTTATGCAGTTCAGTTTGTCTTTTCGACAGTGGTGATAATCGTCAAAAGTGAGTATGAATCGGGCTATGGAATCGGGAGGGAAAGCAAACTGCAAAATTTATATGATACTGCCATCAAAATTACTAGATTTTAAAAATATCGGGCTAATTTCTTTTCCTTATCGCCAACACTGTATTTAGTTTTTTTTTTTTGTTTTTTTTTTTTTTTTTTTTAAATTTCGGGATCAATATTTTTTTTTTACGAACTGCTGCTACATTTTTGGAATGAACTCAAAAATAACTGTAAATGTAAGCATTCTCATTCTCAAACCGAAAATCAATTTACAATACATTTGAATTGCTTTTCTACTATTTCACAGCCCAATTTCGATGTATTATACCCATTTACAAAACCATTAGCAGTTTTATATTAAGCAAAATGAAATATATAACATCAACAAATGTGAATACCTTCACTTTTTGAAAAAGGACTGAATCATTAGCATGAGTGCCAGCAGCATTATTTGTAGAAAGTTGTAAGGGGAAAAACATTTTTTCTCAAATCTTGATTTTTCGAAGCTATTTTCCTTCTCACAATGATAAATAAAAAATCTGTTATTAAATGGCACAAAATTTATTTTTTTCCGGTGAATTTTGGACATTCCTACAATTTTATAAAAATTTAAGCAACTAGGAGCGTCCTCCCATGCATCTTACTGGCGCCACCCATTTCCATTATTTTTACGTATTGAGTTAAATTGAGTAAGAGTAAAAAATCAATACAGTTTTGAATATATTTTGTCATGCTCAAATAACATATCAGTTTGATTTTCCCTTCATCAGGCAAGCCAATATAAATGCATAATTCCGTGATCTCAAAACACCCTAAAAGTTAATACAAAATAGCAGCATTCTACACTCACCTTTCATCTAGATTCTTAGCACCAACCAGTTTTTTCCGTCAGAAACCCAGGTTTTTTCACTTTTTTGGATTGTCCAAAAAATGCATATTTTATGGTCATTTGCTTTTTCCTCTTGAAAGAGTTAATTTTTTAGGTACGGAGCGAAGTTTACAAATATATAATTAAGTGGGTGATATAAAAATAAATAAAAATCTAAAAAACATCATATCACTTTTGTTAATAAATCGGTGAGCGTTCCCGTTAAAATTTGGGGAGGAGAAACATTCTTCAAGGAAAGGGCACAAGGAATTGTATGTGCCAGATCTCAGTTTTGCTATTTGAAAAATAGTTGGCGTTAAACCGTGTTCATAACAAGCCATGCACATTTGACCTCTGGAATTCATCCACAAATACAGATCATTTGTTGACGAAGATACTACCTCCTAAATTTCAACACCATGTTGGAAAGGTAGGAAGGGGGGGGGGGGGAACAGTTTAATAGATGTGTTGGATTGTTGATGGAATGGCAATGTGCGAGTTGCCGTGCCTCTTTAAAGTGTTTTGCAAATACTTGAATTTGCCAGCTCAACTATGAAGTTGTGGATTGAAAACGATACGAAAGAACTTTTCGTTTTCTTACTGAACTTTGTGTTGAGTGTCACATAAAGAAAAAATAATAATAAATACAAATTTAAAAAAAAATTAGGTGAGGGAACGCCGTTCCTCCTTCTAAAAAGGTAAAGGATCGTCGTTCCCACGCGTTCCCGCTCCACTACACCCCTGAACACAACACACACTTTCTGATGAAAACATGATGGCTTGAAAATGGCAATTAGAAAGCAACTTATCCACCCTATTATTACAAATCACCCTCCCTTAAGATTTCAGTGCATTCCCTCCCCTATCAACATTCATCAAACTATCATGTTTTTGTCGGAGCCGTATTTACCTGTGAACTATTTATTTTCTCCTTCTCTGCCCATTAATATAAAACCAGTCGATTCGTATTATTCGATCAAGTGCCCCCCTCTGATTTTGTTAAGAGACGAACTTATTGCAATTGCATTCCGTTATGTATGTTATGCTCTAAAGCAACGTTAGCCACTACGCGGCCCACGATAGATTTTTTTGCGGCCCTCCGGTACCACAGACGACAAAAAAAAAAATCAAATTTCATGGTATGGACATGTTTTTTTTTTTTTTTTTTTTTTTTTTTTTTTGTGGAAATATTATTTGTAATTTATTCGAAATTATATTTATTAACTATGAAGAACAGAGTTCTCCACAACGTGCCCGAATAAACTGTATGAAGAATCTCTTAGCAAGGTGGTTTTCATCAAGAATAAATTTGGACAATTTATTAAAATTAACTGCAACAAATACTCTAAAAGACATCGACTCTATCATAAAATAAACTGAACGATTTCGACCGCCATCGTCCCACAATTGATATCCCACACTAGAAAACGAAGTAATCTGGAAGTACAGAGTAAATACTTTAATTAAAAGTCAGGTCAAGTAGCATTGTCACGTTAAAACAATAAATTCCCTTCTTTTTTAGACTTTATTTACTAATAAAGAAAACTTATTATTATTTTTTTTACTTATTTGAAAAAAGAATCAAATATTAATTGTAATTTTATTAAGATAAAAAAAAAAAAAAAATTTTTTTTTTTTCAGTTTTCAGAAATGCCAAATCGAAAATAATTAAAGATATATATTTTGTGTATCCGGCCCGCGAAAAGCTCCAATATAAGTCATACGTCCCGTCTCTAAAAGTTAGTGGCGAACGCTGCTCTAAAATGTTTAGCATTAATTTGATACAAACACTTAACAACCTTTGAATTCGAGGCTTATTAGGAGTTAACAATAAGGGATGTTCACTGACTTTGGAGGTATTACAAATGTTCACCAATTCGTAGTGCTAATTTGAAACGAATCTTTGAGATAAATTAAGTACAAAATTGTACTATTATACAGGAATAACTTAATTAATAATTGTTAAGCAAAGTATGTTTGCTTAACAATTAGGAAAAGTTTTTTTCCTATAAATTTGCAATCTGAAGCGTTTGCGTTTTAATGCTTATAAATTTACTGTCCATTTTAAAATATTGTTTCTTCGTCTAGCATATCCAATACCGCAGTATTGATCTGAAGGTGGACATGACTACCAAGAGCCTCTCTCTGAAAGAGGCCTCAAATTCCAACAAATAAAAAAACGCATTTTGTAAGAGTAAAAAAAAAATCAGTTTTAATTTCATAAAATGCAATTTACGAGTTTTTATAGCTTATTTAAATGGCCTATCCTATGCCCCTCCCCCTTTTTTTTTAACGAATAGCAAAATTTTTACTAATTAATAATTTTTTAATTAATTAACCTTCTCGGGGTGAATATATATTTGAAAATACTCTATTGACCAAGTAGTACCCTTTATAGAGCAGATGTTCTTTCATACATGTAGTGGAGCCGATACGACACACCACCACTTTTTTGAACTAATTAATAATAATTCAAAAATCTTTATGCAAGAATTGTGATATAAGTTAGTGAGAAAATAAATACATAAATTAAAAGTATTTAAAAAAATATGTTTGGTGAATTATGAAAATTATTGTGAATTTGCATTCTATAATTAAAAAATTCCAGGTGAAGTTTTTGGGGCTACGATCGGGGAACGTATATACACTGTACAGGTATAAAAAAAAATTAACACTACTGTTCAGCATTTCCCAGAAAAAATAATAGCTTTTAGAGTTGAATACTTGTTTATAAAACACACTGGAACTGAATTCCTATTGAAAAACAAAACACCTCAATCAAAACACAGCCACAGAAACAACCCGAGTCAACCATAACAACGCGAAAATCAAACAAACGAAATTCCAAGCCGAGCAGATAGACACCATGCAAATTTCTGTTTGCAGATGTTTTCTCCAGCCAACACCTGATTACGCTTCACCACTTTCTCTTTGAATGCCACAAATAAAATAAAAAAAAAAGATAAAAACCTTGAACTTGAAAAAGCGTTTTCCACCTTTGACAAGTGGCGAATTATGACGGGAGGAGGGGGTGAATAGAACACGACACACAGGTAACGAAGAACTTCAAAGGGGCCGTCTCCCTTTGTGCCACCCCGCGCCGCGCTCACACTCCCTTTGTAGGGCGAAATTGGGCACACAGTCACTGGAGACGAAATGAAGTGAAAAGACGAGTCCCTTTCAAGTCATTTGACGCTGAAAAATGCATTTTTTATTATTCTGTCCTTCCCCTTTGCCCAATCTCCTGACTTGGAAGGGAGAAAAAAAATGAAAATAAATGTGTACCGAATGTGTTTACTGCGATATTTTTCACGCTTTGGGGACTGACACAATGGTGGACTTTTTATTCGAGTCCCTTGTTCGTGGACACAGAAGGGGAATAATCGTTTGGCAAAATATTGACGAGTCCGTCGCTTTGTAGGGAATTGTGGGAAGGGTGAATGCAATGGAATTGGGATTTCGATTAATAAGATATGGAAGTCTTTCGTATTGATGTTGTTTCATGTGCCTTTCTATTGATGTGCTACTTTAGTTTCTGGTCAAATTAGAGATATGTTATAATTTATTTTAAAAATGCCAACTACTAACTATCAATTATTAACTATATAAGACTTGCCCTTAACTTTAATTTTCTCTAAACGTGATATTTCAAACTTCAGTGTACTTATTCTAACTAACTAGTAGAGAAGTATTATTCATATTTTTTTAATGAAATTGTAGTATATTACCCACGATTAAATTGAGATTTAAAAAATTCCTGTTATTTTCATAATTATTTTTTTAAATACCAAATCGTTGTAAAATGAAAAGAATGTCACCCTCTTTATGTAATTAGCTTATTAGGACCACTTGTGCCAAATTTCAACTCCTAACTACATGGCGTCTTGTATAAAGGGAAACTAGTACAACGATTCACATTTAAAAGTTTTGACTCATTAAAGTGGACCCATTAACCAAGTTCGGAATAGTCATCTAGCTTCGTAGTTTCTTCCATTTGTGGGAAGGACATTGAGTGGCAGTCCATATTTAAAAGCTTGGTGCCCTTTCCACCCTTTGAGAGTGGAGAACTGCGATAACTTTGTTTTACTAAGTTAAGCTTTGAGGATAAGTATACCAACCATCAGCACACTAGCTCTTTAAAAAGTAGGACATTGATATTCAACATTTGGAGAGGTTAAACCTCGTGGTATTTCAAATTCGTGAGAGCTTTGTTTTACTTTGTTTTGCACTGTGGAAATTTGCATATGACAGAGGCTAAAGTTCACATAGCTGCCATCACAGGCAATTTTATCGGTTTTCTACGCTGAATATCTGGCGAGCGGCTTCCGTGTACCCCGATTGTGTTTCTGTTAACCGTTCTCATAATTTTTTTTTGCGTGCATTACTCGTCCGTTTTTTGTGATACACGTACCGTTCCAACGCTCTTTAGGGGTTTTGCATGCGCTGAGCATTTCATAACAGGAAAAGTAGGTGTTGCCATTCGAAAATTTCGAGTTTCTGTAACTAGAACCGTAACCGTGAGTGCCATTTTGTTACTATTCACAGAATCCCGAGCTCTTACCTTTGAATAACTATACCTGAAATTTCATCACGATCTGTTGAACGGAACGGCCGCTAGAGGTCGATATATCGGCAAAGTTTCTTTATGACCACCCTGTACATGCAGCATTAATAACAAAAAGGATTATTATTATTATTATTATTATTATTATTTGTTGCTGACTCATAATTTCACATCCACTGACGAAAAAACACTCCGACTATGTTCTTTTACAGCTATGATATCATGTGCAGTAATTTTTAGCGTCCTGGCTTTATGGGAAGTAGGACATTGAGATATTCCACATTTGTAACGTTTGATTCCATTTCAACTCGTTAAGTTGATTAAATGAGATCAGAATACCTGCATTATCAATATTAGTTATTGTTGACTTTTGTCACTAATTTCAGATTTGTGGCTTTATATCTGTTGACAATGCGAAGTAGAAGTTGGGAAAACAATAATAGCAATGATTAACATGTATGTAAAACTGTCGTTCATGATGAATCAGATTCGTTTCAGAAAATTTCATCAAAATTAGATATATTTTGTTTTAAACTTTTGTTGAAATCGAAACTGATAACATCTACATTATTTTTCTAAATTTTCTGTCTTAATTTATTATTGCTGTTTAAAATTTCTTACTGCAATTATCATATCATCTGTATTAGTGTAAACTGTACTTGACCTATGAATTAACAGTCCATCTTTCTAGTTTTGACGAGTTATTCTTGAATCGAAAGTTCATTCTGATTGTAAGTTTCTTATATGCCGGTGATAATTTGTAATAACATATTACAAAAGATCCCTCTAAAACAGCGTTAGCCTCAACGCGGCCCGGATTTGGCCCGCGACAGATTTTTCTGCGGCCCGCTAACAGCACAAAAAAAAATTCACGTTATGGACTTTTTTCTTTACATAATTGTAATATGTCCGAAATAGTATGTGTTAACTATCTAGAGCAGAGTTTTTCCAATACGTTCCCGAAGAAACTATATGAAGAAGCTTTCAGCAAGATGGTTTTCAACAAAAATAAATACAAGAATAACTTAATAAGTTGTCCACATGTTATTTAGTTAATATTGGTTGTAACAAATACTGAGACAGAAATCGACACTATCATAAAATAAACTGAACGATTTCGTCCGCCATCGTCTCGCAATTGATATCGACTAAAACAGAGTAATCTGGAAGTGCAGTTAAAATACATTTAATAAAAGTTAGGTCAAGTCCCATCATCACGTTGGAGCATAAGATTCACTTCTTTTTAAGACTTTAATTTACTAATAATGAAAATTACTATTTTTTAATTATTTGAAATAAAGAACCAAACATCAATATTAATTTTAATAATAAGATTAAAATAAAATTCAGTTTTTATAATATGCTATATATTGTTAAATCAATGATTATTAAAGATACATATATTGGTGTATCCGGCCCGCGAAAAGTTCCAACATAACTCATACGGCCCGCCTCTAAAAGTTAGTGGAGAACGCTGCTCTAAAACAAATGAAGTTTTATGATTGTCAGTGGCAAAAATAAAGCTCAATGCTTATCAACCTATAAGTCTAGCTCTAGGGGTAGGAGGTTCGAAACTCTCATTTTGAACTCAACACCTATCTTAGAAGTCAAAGCCAACTGCTGTTTGAAACAAAGGAGGACAGTCTCATCATAAAAGAGGATATTGAAGTGAAGTGGTTTTTTGTGGGCGTGTCCGCGATCCTTCATCAAGGGAACGAAGCACTTCATCATTCCGAAATCTTGTGGCCAGAGGCTTCTTCTAAAAAACCCACAGACCCGAGAGATTATGACAAGTGGCCCCTCCGTCCACTATCGTGAACCTCATCTTGAAAAGCAAACGAGATCGAGATTTTTTTCCCCCCTCCCTCCCGCGGTAGGGAAAATTTTGGAGAAATAGGGAATTTTGTGGTTTTGTTGACTAAATGTGAAAAATAAATTTTAAGCTTTCTGTATAAATTGACAAGATTTTCTAGCTTTAACTTGAAAAGCATTTTTTGTTAAAATATTATAATTTTCTTTACGCACATCAATGATTGCATACTTCCTTAGAAAATGAAAAACCTTACAAGCAGCTTTTATCAATTAATTGTAATCTACTCATTTATTAGTAGCAGAAGTATGATTAATTATTATTATTAATTGTTATTACTGGTAATAGAAGAATTGTTATAAATTATTAATATTAATTTTTATAATTTAATAAATTATAAGTGGCAGAACTCTTTTTATTCAAAATCATGTAGAGGAAGTATTACTGTTATTCTTATTTGAAATTAATTTTATTTCTTATTCAGCTATTCTTATCCAAGTAGCAATTATTATAAATTCAAATTGTTATAAATTTATTAATACCTCAGTCGTAGAAATATAACACTATAAATTATTTATCTCGAATTTTTATTCCATTATTAATATCATCTTAGAAGTATAAGTATTATTGTAAATGCAATTAAAAAAATTAAGAGTAACTACAGGCACACGTCTTTTTGTGTGTGTGTGTGTGTGTGTGTGTGTGTGTGTGTGTGTGTGTGTGTGTGTGTGTGTGTGTGTGTGTGTGTGTGTGTGTGTGTGTGTGTGTGTGTGTGTGAGTGTGTTTTGTTAACTCTTTAAAAATAATTATGCAATATTTTCTCAAACATTTCTACTAAAATATTGCTCCACAACGTATGAAAATTATACCAAATAAAAACTTCCAATGCATGAAATTCTTTGCACTTTTATAATGGAAATTAAAATATGATTCTTCTTGAGAAAAATTAAATTTAAGAAATGGGGAGTGATTCTGTATTGTCCAAACAGGTGTCCTATAGGTAGAATATAAAAAAAACCCCACTAATCTCTGTTTTTAATGCAAGTTGTGTAAAAACTTCATTATTTATTCCTTCAAATTTCATAAACCAGCTTGCATTACTGTTAAGAAAAATAATGGCGAAAAGAATAGCGATCAAAGATCAAACGATATTCAGCCAAAATATATATTATAAAAGAAGGGATATCTTGAATAGGAAAGGGGAAAAAAAAGACAGGGATTTATTCTCTTGATCGTTAAATAAGGAGAGAAATGAGGCTCTGTTCGGGAGCAATTGACCCCGCAGGCACCCCTCACTTCACATCACTTCTTCGCCAAAGAAGAAGGGGAAAAAAAGCATCCAAGACTAAACTCCTCCCTGCAGGCACTCAAGGTTATGCGGTTCTTCCGAGAACCAACATGGAGAAAGAAGTGGCACATGGGGCCCCCCTCCAGAGTTGTTATCCCAACTCGAGGCCCCCCTGCCACGCTTTTTATCGTGCTTGTCCACCCCCTCCCCACATCTGATCTGTGAGTTGGCTTTCCAGACGATTCTTCGCTTTTTCTTGGCAGTTCTTGCCCTTTGTGCTTTAGTGTCTATTGGAAATGGCGTTTAAATAAAAAAAAAATCGTTTGGTGCTTGATGTGAAATGGATGCGTTGGAGGCCCTGCTGTCATGGAAGGGATTTGAATGTGTGAACCTGCTGCGTTCCATTCTAGAACGTTCTAAAAACAGCTGTAGATTTGTTGCATATTTGGGATATTGAAGTTGGCAGATTTTCGCTGTAACGATGTCCAAAACAATTCATTCTATTTTCTTTGATTTCTATCTCGCTAAATTTCCAGTTGACGTGGTAGATTGGCGGGATTTTTAAAAGTTAGAAATAATGCCAGAATGACGGGATTTTTGGTTGTTGCGAAAAGTCAGGATGAAGATGATAGCGGATTCAAATAACGGTTAAAAGTAAACGATGACTCAAAGCATATCAAATATGTAAATAATTAATAAAATACGACATAATATGCAATGAATCACTAAAAGTACGGATGTGGAGTGTTTCAAAAACTACCAATTGGCGCCAAAGTCATTTGGCGACCTTACTACGGATACATCGACAATCTTCATAGCATTACTGTATTTTAATTAAACTGGACCTAATCTAATATCAAGAAGGAGATTTTACCAGGGTTCACTTATAATTAATAACTGTAAAAAAAAAAAAAATTCTGATTGTGTTACAATAACTTATAATGCTAGTAAAAATTTTAATATTAGCATTGAAAATAGAAAAATTATAAAATATATATCTTTGTAGTTTCAATTAACTGAGTTTTTGAAGAAACTGTCATTAATCTAGAAATCGATTTTGTTTTTTGTGCACAACACACACACAATAACTCTTTGAATTCTTGTATATTTGAGATAAGAAACTGCAATGTGTATGCTATAACAAAGGTTCTAAAGGAAATTTAATTTATTCAAACGATTTTGGTTCCTATTTGACAATGCAAATAAAAAAGATCTTTATTTAAAGTATTGTTTTATAAGAAGTGTGAGTTTTACAGCTACAAAAATGCTAAATTCTTATCACCCGACATTCATATTTTTTTTTCTTTATTATTATTATTTTTTTTTTTTTTAAACACTATACCTAGTAATAAAAGCTCGTAAAGAAAATTTGGAGGTAAAATAACGGGTGCTTTTCATTAATAAGTTTTTAAAAAATTTGTAAGCCAGTTTATAAAAAAAATTTCAAGTATTCAAAAAAAAAAAATTATTTTCCCTTCAAATTTTTACAAATATTTTATTTATAACAATGTGCAAAAAATTAAACTTTATTTTAATAATTTTGAATCAAAAATCATGGCGAAAGTAGCATTTTTTCGCGAGGACTAGTGTGAAAAAATACTTTCTCGCACGCCTTGTGCTCAAATATTATTTAGTCTTGGCATTGAAATGACATATTTTCGGAAGAAATTCATTGACTGCCAGTTGCTAACATTAATAAAAATATTTATTAAAAATATTTTTTACACGTGTTTGTGTTTATAAAAAATATTGTATGCAACACGTGGGAAAATACTTTTTCAACCTTTATACATCATTTGAACGTTCTATCGCACTCGTCAGATAAACGTTTTATCTCGTTTCAAAAAATAAAAACCCAATTTTGTAACTCAATTTTTCTTAATATAATTATAAATAGTGTAGATTTGCTTTTCTTAAAGTTCTAATTTTTTTATTTTATATTTTTTATTTGTTAACAGCGATAATAGAGACTTGAAAAAATTTACACCCGACTGAATCGAGAAATTTCGAGATGTTTTCGAGCGCGTACTGATCGCCAAATTGATTGCTCAGAATATTTTCGGGAAAGTTTGCTTGCGAGGGTAAAAAAATCGACAAGACGTGGAATTTCAGTCCGTAGGTAGATTAGAGCGAAAGGGATTTTGCTCTAATTTGACTGCGTCTGAATTATTGATGTCTTTGCTTAGTCTTTGTTTGGTAAAAGCTGACACATTTCAAAACCATTTTCATTAATTTGAAAAAATTTATAGTTTTTGCTCTACTTTTGGCGATAACTCTTTCATTTAAAAAAAAAAAAAAATCGCCAAAATGGAGAATTTGGCGATTTTTTTTTTTCGATAATTCTGACATTATCCTATCTTAAAAGTGAAACAGAGGAAAAGAGCAAAACAGTCGTTGATGAACTATGGAAGAGAACTCTGTGTTGAAGACATTCATTTTTCAACTTTTTACGCCTTTATATCATTTGTACGAGAATTTCGGAGTTGGAGATGTTTAGAGCACCTTACGAGGCATTACCATAGTAATTTTGATCAAAATCGTTAGAGCCGTTTTTTAGCAAGTATTGAAAAACATGATTTCTTCAATGGGAACCACCTAATGCGCATGTGCAATTTTGATGAAAACCTTAATGGTAAGTCCTATGGCCACCACTAACCCAACTCCGAATTTGAACATCATAAGTCAATACGTTCGCGAGTTATGCTAACCACATACACACCAGTGGCTGCCCGTGATCGAAAATACTAGTGCAGTTGGACACATGCGATATCTACCCCCCCCCCCCCTTTACCACATATTTTCACAATCATTCATGAACACAAAGTTTTTCATCTTTGTGGACGTCGTCAGAAATGTTTGCAGATGGGTGCAAGACTAAATTTGTATCAAAATCATTACTGTTTTAGAAATGTTAATTAATAATTATGCATTATAACTATTTTTTGAGAATAGTTTAAAAAAATCATGGTACAGTCAAACTCCATTAACGTGAAATCACTTAACAAGAAATCCCGTTTAATGCGAAGTAAATGCTGTCAGGATCTGATCATCACCTAGGCCCACAAGGCCTGGGCCTTAGGCCCATGATTTTAGGGGGCCCCTAAATAGTCTGTAAACCATTTTTGTTTCATAAAAGCTATGTGAATATCTTTTATAACCTGTATAAAATAATTTTTACATAAAAATCATTTCGTATTGATCTTGAACCGTCTTTAGTTTCCCAGAGTGTATTTATTCAAATAAACCGTTTAAAAGCGTGAAACACAAGCTTTTTTGAAAGATAGAGAAAACAAAATTTAAATGAAGTCTTGACAAATTTATAGGAAGATCAGCAAATGTCGACTCTGAAGTTGTGAATAATGCTGCAGATATTGTCGTCACGGATATACACATTGTTATAGTGAAATGCAATGTTATACATAACAAAGTTTTTCCTTTTTTGATTTATAAATTTGATTGTTTGAAATTTGTTTCTTTATTTGTGATAAAAAAAAAAATTTAGAAAACAATATTAACATTAATCTTCAACTTTTTCTATATTTCATGTTAATTCATTTGACTTTGCGTCAAAAACCCATTTCCAATCAATCACGCGTTTGAAAAAGGAACCCCCGAATGTCCTGGTCTTGGGCCCCAACTTGTCATGATCAGGCCCTGAATGCATTTCCCTGTAATTACTTAATGTTAATTTATTCGTTTAACATGAAATTCGGTTAACGTGAAGAATTTCAGTGGCCTCATCGACTTCGCGTTAACGGTTGTTTGACTTATATATTTTTGAAAGCGCAACCCTAATAAAGAGAAAAAATAGCAAAAATATTAAAAAATATATTTTTACCGACTTTTTTCATCATCCAACTAGATCTCATGGCATTCAAGAAACAGTGTTTAGAACAGAGGAACACGAAGATGCAAAAAAAAAATAGAAGAGTTAAATTTTAATTCTTCCAAGTTTTGGAAATAGTTTAAAAAAAAAAAATGTTCGCACGAATACCAGTTTGGTTTGATATTTTATATTGAGGCAACAAGTTTTCTGTTTGTCGGATTTTTTTACAATTACCATAGAAATTGGATCTTCATTTTAGAAAATTGTAAAATATATAATTTTAGTTTTGAATTAATAAATTTAGATGCAGTCCGGATGTACTGCACAAGCTGCTACGGGTACACAGAGATTTTTTTTCTGGACCACTTTTTTTTAAATCAGGATGTTTCTGGAAAAGCAAAAAAAAAAAATCGAAATTTCTTTTTGTGACTTTGTGACCAAAAAGAATGCGTAAGTTACAATGTAAACAGTGCCTTATGTAGATATATGGGTAATTGAAAGAAATATGGAATATCACAAAGTAGCAATAATGTACTCTTACTTTAAGAACCACTTCTAATTTTTCTGTATCAATATATAAATTTAAATTAAGATTAAGTTATTTTACCAAATTAACTAGGATGTATCTGACGATCTTTAAAACAACATCGTCACCTTTTAAGGAAGTACTAAAGAATAGAATTAAGGCTTTACCAGAAGACAGGATGAATTGAGCTCACTAAATAAGCTGTAGGAACCGGTTCCCCTATGATTGAAAAGCATTGAGTGAGTTCAAATCAGGTTGTCTTTTTTTATATATATAAATAGGGTCTAGCTAGGCCTAATGGAAAACCATTTTCTGAATCGAAAACTTTCTTTGGGTTGGTTGGTTGTTTTCAGATTATCTGGCGCCGTCAGCAACACGAGGGCTTTAATGCGCAGAAACATTCGTCATTAGACAAACCAACATACATTTACAAACACCCATGCCAACACGGAACTCGAACCCGCAACCTCGCGGTCTAGAAGCTAGCACGCTAACCACTATATATCGTTTGGTCGGAAAACTTTCTTTGGGAATACTCATTTAAAAGTCAACTGCGTTTCATTCCGCTAAATAAACCCCAATTGCAATATCTTTTCAAGTACAAGTTTGGCATAGGAAGTGATACCATAGCAACAGTGATACACTTCATTTGGATGCTTATTCAAAGCAAATACAAGACTTCCAGCTTTCTGCAACAAATATTGCTGTGATTTTTTTTTCCCCCCTTCTTTTTTTTCTTTTTTTAAAAAAATTATAAGAAATAAATCTAGTTAAAAAAAAAAAAAAAAAACACTATATTTTTTCCTTTTAAATTTTGATTGACCACTTTTTATACTGTTGTAGAATCCACATCCCAAAATGGCAAGCAAATATTTCGATCTGTATTTTCCAAAAATATTACACAACCCTAAGTGACATACACAGGATACAAATATGCAAGAAGAATAACTTGATTACACTTAAAGTTATTTATACAAATTATGTAATACAGTCAACGAGAAATGTTTAAAATCAATGCGTTTCGTAACATTTTATTAACAACATTCAAAATAATTATTTAACACTATAATTTGGAAGAATGATGTAGGTTAAAAAAGTTTAGGTGTAGTATTAAGAATAGAATTGTTTATTGTTTAAAAATAGAATATTTACTTTAGAGATAATCGAATATAAATTTAAATGCACGATTAATAAAACATCAAAAATAAGTATGGATTATTTATCATAGTTTCCAACAAGATCGTAGATTTGATAATACTTTGTATCAACGAGTCCTTAAAAAATATTTTCAGCAGTTTGATTCCACAATTTTGTGAAGAAAACAAATGTCTTGGAATACTAACTGGTATATTCAACAGTTCTCTTAGCCAAAACGTTAGGCAAATTCAACAGATTTGATCCCATACCACCCCGCATTACTAACGAGTTCTTTCTTCATAAAGGTTGACTATACTTTTTAGTGTAGGGAACGTTGAAATTTTCTCGACTTTTGATATCAAAACATCAAACTTCCAAAACACACACTATATGGAGAAAAGTCTAAGCCATCACGCGTGTAAACAATGACTATTCAACTGGAAAAGACACACACATTTTATTTCTTCTAAAGCCAATAAAAAAAATAATAACTTAAAAACTTTAAACTACGGACCCACGAAACGTTTTGTGGTTGGCAAAACAAAACTAGTTTTTGCATTCCCGCCAGATTCTATAACAATAATAAAGATCCTCAAAAAAGCAAATAGGTTTTGGGAAATGAATGCAAACGTTTAGGAACACGATTTCTTTTCCAATCTTCTTCTTCGACTCACGATGATTGGTCGGTTTTCTTCTCCCCCCCCCCCCCCATTCTGGCCCCTCCTATGAAAAATTTCTCATAATAATTTGCTCGTCAAGAACTTCAACAAAATTGTTCCGTGATAACAAAAAAACAAGAATGCTTTTTCGTTTTCCCTAACCACAGGGTTAGGGAGCCTAGCGGGCCGGATGCCTCTGATGTGGCAGTTTGTTTGAACAACATCACAGGTAATCACAGAGTCGTTTGGCCCTTGTTAACAGCCCCTCCCCCCCCTAACTTCTTTCCCCTCTTTGGAATGTTGAAGTACCTGCGCACGCACGTATACTGTCTGCGCATGCTACTACCCCCCCCCCCTTCCAATCTTAATTTATAGTAGAGAAACTAGCCTCAGGCGAAAATGATGGCGAAATTATCCATCATAGACAAATGACAATGTTGAAATGAAACGGCCCTAGGGCAGGTGCTGAAAAGAAGAAGAAGAAATATAAAAGCAGGCGATGATTTTCCGCAGACGATAAGTTTTTTTAATGACACATGGCAGTTAAGTGAGGACAGTATTTATCTTTTATTTATTCGTTCGTCGTGGCAACTGCTGATCATTTAAAAGATTTAACAGGCCAATCCCTCTGCATTCTAGCATTCAATTCATAGCACACGAAGTTCTTGTCGTCACATTATTTACATTAACGATCTCCTTGTAATCATCCGCCCTGAGATTAAATGAAGTTCATTTGCATGAATGATACCTATGCTGTAAGCTGCCTTCTTAGGATTTTTAATAGAGTGGGTAGAATTATAGGAACCAGTTTAGATTATTTGTTTTGTTGGTTTTGGCAACATTAGAAAAGATGGAACATGTAATTTAGAGTCATTAAGATAAAAAAAAAATTATAAAATAAATCAGTTCAAAGAATAAATTGATGATGTTTGCAAGAAAGACAAATACAACTTTCTGAAAGTTGCAAATTTAAAGGAATTTGGTAGGTAATTGCTGTTCTAAATCAAATATTTCCATGAAAAGAACCGACCATACTACATCAGTTTGAATTATTTTAAATTCGATTTTTTTTAATGTAATGGAACAAAGCCATAACATTTGAGTAGCTAAATTACAAAATAAAAATAATTTTCCAGGAAAGACAAAAATCGTTTACAATCTCATTCTACTTCTTGGCATTAGATGCTTTTTAAACTATTTATTTTCCCCCGTAGATATCTAATCTAATGAAATTGGCGATATTTATGTTTTATGCAAATCATAATTTTTTACCCTTTATTCATTATTATTATTTGTATTTTAAACCACCTCTTGATAAGTTTCGAAACTCTTAAAATTCCTAAGAACTTCCTTAAAAAGTTGCATCAACAAGCCACACTTTTCTTTATATTTTTAGAATTAGTGCTTTTAGTATTTTCAGTGATACTTATTGATTAACTATACGCTATACTTCAATTTGAATTATAATTTTTAAAAATTGCAAATAATTACTATACTTTACCTAAAGTTCTTTTAAAAATTGTGTAATTTTACTGTGTGCTTCCAATAAATCTAAGCTTGCGACTTTTTTAAACCGTTAAAAACCAAAACGTCAGGTCTGGGCAGCTGCTATGGGAACTGTATTTATTTGTGATTCCTTTACTGGAATATCTCATGACTACCAATTTTTCAAATAAACAACATTGGCATCTGGAGGGATGAATTTTCTTATCTAAGAAAATATGAATGGGAAAGCAACAACAAACAAACGATATTAAATAACAAAAAAACATCACTTCACAATTTTGAGAACAAAAATAGTTGTCTAGATACAGTTTTGGTTAAGAATTATTGTCTTGATAAAAGTAAATATATAGATATAGCCTTTGGTATTCTGGAACGAGTTCGGCTAGAATTAACCAATCTTCCACATTAGTGCTGAAGTTGAAACTAAAAAAAATTTTAATTTCTTATTAGGGATTATTTTACTGGATATTTTTAGGATTTAATATCCATTATTTATTTTACTCATTAACCATTTTCCTTACAATCAGTGCCGACCAAACGGTATAGTGGTTAGCGTGTTAGCTTTTAGACCGCGAGGTTGCGGGTTCGAGTCCCGTGTTGGCATGGGTGTTTGTAAATGTATGTTGGCTTGTTTAATGACGAATGTTTCGGCGCATTATACCCCTCCTGTTGCTGACGGCGCCAGATAATCTGAATACAACCAACCTTACAATCAGTCTTCATTATTGCTAAAGTAAATGCATGAAAATCTCCATTTTTGACTGACCAACACTTATCCTAGATTTTTGTTACTTCCCAATTACTCCTAACTTTCCAGTTTCGTTAAAATCTATTAAGTTCCCCAATAGCACAACAACGCTGGCCAAAATCACTCTACATTGGCCTATTCCGATATGGAACGTTGTTGTTATTACAGGTATTGGCCAATCTCACCCAATGAATGCTGGATAAAATATACTAAAAGTTTTTAAATGTTGATGCACAGTTTTAAAATTGAAATGTTTTTATATTCTAAAAAAGGATGGAAAGCAAAAAAAAAAAAAAAAAACTTTTGTGCTGTTTTTGACATGTTTACTTACAAGAAAATATCTTATAATTTGTAGCAATGCTCGAGTTTCTGCTAGAATTGGCCAATTTTCTAGGACCTCTGTTTCCCACATTGGCCAATGGTGCTTTGCTACTTGGTTTGTTCCATACTTTTAAAAGGTACTATTTCTAGCGTGACAGACGGTCAACGTTATTATTATTATTATTTTTTTATTATCGGAATTAGCTTGTAACATTAGACAACAATACGTCAAATAATCGTGGTCGAATTTTTGCATTTTACATCTTCTCCTGGCTGTAAATTCAGTGAGCGTGAAGAGTTTTAAGAAACAGTTAGATATGCACTGGGGGATTATCAATGGGCAATAATTCGATTACACTGGCTAGGTAAGTAACTTATATTTTGTACTTTGATTTATTTAATTTAGGTTATTTTGCTACTATATTTGATTACTTATGTTTGCGTACTATTGGTTTTTATAAAATTTGTCAGCTTGCATTATGTATTGCACTTTTCCAGTATGATTGTCAAGCGCTGTGTCAACATTTGTAAATTGTATTGTATTATGTATATTGAATTGTATTATGTATATTGTATTGTATTATGTATATTGTATTGTATTATGTATATTGTATTATGTATATTGTATTGTATTATGTATATTGTATTGTATTATGTATATTGTATTGTATTATGTATATTGTATTGTATTATGTATATTGTATTGTTTTGTATTATGTATATTGTATTGTATTGTATTATGTATATTGTATTGCATTGTATTATGTATATTGTATTGTATTATGTATATTGTATTGTATTATGTATATTGTATTGTATTGTATTATGTATATTGTATTGTATTATGTATATTGTATTGTATTATGTATATTGTATTGTATTATGTATATTGTATTGTATTATGTATATTGTATTGTATTATGTATATTGTATTGTATTATGTATATTGTATTGTATTATGTATATTGTACTGTATAATTCTGTAACTATTCTATATTGTATGTATGATCTTGTAACTTTTGAATGCAAATTATTTTCGATTTCTATACATGTGTATATATATATATTAACTCGACCAACCCTGTTGGGCCTTGAGCCTGTTGTTGGTCATAAAATTTGTATTTGTATTCTCCAAAATAGATCTCACGTCTCATAATGGGGAAGCGCTAGTCAGTCCAGTTACGTATTATTTAAGTCAATAAGGAAGCCCTCCCTTACACTGGAATCAGTGATAAAAGGAAAGGGAGAGTGACCATAGCAATGGGAGAAGATTACAATGAGAATTCCTAGCCTATCTTAAATCTTCACGAACGCAAAATCCGAACCCCCATAACTCACGTTTTGTTCTCCGATGAATTATCTGATCTCTCTCCTATAATTTATTACACATGTCCAGAAACGAAGCTCTTGCCAAAGGACATCCACCCTCCTATTCAACAGTTGGTGGATGGCCCATCCTTTTTTACTTTTCCAGGTTTTATTTTTCCTTGGGGTGAATAGGGGGTGAACGAACAAGTAGGCGTGGAACCTCCTGAACGAAGGGGTGGGCTTGTGCTCCATGGGTTTATTAACTTCTCAAGTCACAGTCTTCCCTCCTTCGGGTGATCCATCACCATTCGACAAGGGGTGGTCATTAGTGGGAATAGGGTGGTATTTCTTGAAAGAGGGCCTTTTCAGAAACATCCCAAAAAAGGGGAGGGTTGATGCACGTCTGCACTGCAGTACCCCTATTGTCGTCCCAATTAGTGCTGACCACATACTGTCAATTCTGTCACGGTTTAGATGACAGCTGTCCTTCTGGACCCCTTGGTGGATACTCAAGAGATACATTACTTTTAAGGGATTTGCATCATCAAATGAATCCTCATTCTAAATTAATTGGAGGTATAAGCTGTCCACATCTGTTCCCAGAAATGTTTCTATTTTTAAATTAGGTAAGGCTCATTTACAAAGACCAGCAACATGAAGAACATAGCATTTTTTTTTTTTTAACTATGATAATTTATCCTTACCAAACTAGGCAAAATGGCGACAACGTTCTTTACATCTGGGATACAAAAAGATCTTAACAAATAAGGAGCAAGTGTATTTCTTAAAAGACAGTTAAAAAGTCATGTATATAAATAATTATTAATAATTCATTGTATTTATCCAACAGAGGTTTAAAATGGAATAAGCAAAGCATTTTAATTCACGTAACGCTTGGAAAAAATAAAAAGCAACTACTGCCCAATTTTTTACCTTGATTATTTGTAAGCTAAATATCAAACAGCCTATGTAAATATAACTGTAGTCTGTTCCACTACAATGAATTTTCCCCATGATAGTTTAGCGCAGTATGGCCCTGGAGTAGCTTTCACGCCATAAAACCCAATATAACTATTATAACCCAAAGAGAGTTTTAAAGGGGCACAGCACCAACTAAACTTTTATTTTTATTAAGGAATTTTTAAATAAATAAATGTCCCTTGTTTAAATTTTTATTAAAACAAATATTTCACACACACACACAAAATGAAATTGCTTTTCATTTTTTTAAATTTTTTAAAAAGTTCAAATTTCTTACTCGTTTTTTAAACGCTAAGGCTTTTTTAAATGCCAAAATTTTTCATAATTTTTTTTAAACTATATTCTGTAAGAATCGACATTAAAATCTGGAATGCTGATAGTAATTAATTATAATATAAATGTTTATCCATAATAACACAAAACACATTTTTATAAATCTACAATATTTGTTTAGTTTAGTTTAAAAAAAATTAAAACTTTAACATATGTTAAATAGAATGCCAATTTATAAAATAAATATATTTTACAACACGCTTCAAAAATTTCAGATTTCTCCATTAATTATAATAAACTCCAACTTAACTTGACATCACTAGACGATAGATCTTCACCGTGCTCATAGGCATTTAATCCGTTTTAGCGGAGTGATGACATAATGCTCGCCAAACCTTATAGCCTTTTGTTTTCTACAGGGTTGTGGTTTAGCGAGCATTATGCTTTCACGCCGTCAAAATGGATTAAAGGCCTATGAGCACTGTGACGATCTGATGTCAAGAGACGAGTGATGTCAAGTTAAGTTGAACTTGAAAAAAAAAGTCTTGATGTTTCGAGAAACCTAATATCAAGAAGAAGAAAAAAAAAAAAAAAAAATCAGTGAGAAATATCGATTATGAGTTTTCATTTCTTGAAAAACCTCATCCTCCCATCCAGCATCAAATGTCAAATAACTCATTAAAAAGTCATGGATACAGTTTAAAAATTTTATATGCGTATTTAAAAGATTCCAAACAATAATTTAAGTAACTAAAAAATAAAATCGAAAATTTGGGTATTTTTACCCCTTAATGCAGTAATTTGTCCCCGTATGTTTTAAAACTTTGTGATTTGCAAATCAGTGCCTTGTACGGCTATGTAATTTAACTTCTTTTTGATTTGTTTTCTTACGGTTTTAAGTGCCTATAAAGCAATGATCTTGACTAATGGTTAATTTATACATACGTAGAGTTAAAAATAAGATATGGGGTTGACCAGATGCACATGATTCATGTTCGTGCATTTATAAAAAAAAGTGTATGTGCAAGAGCTAAGTTGTTTGACCCAAGGATGGCAAAAGTAAGTACATAGATGCGAATAAAAGTTGGCAATCCATTCTCAATTGGTATGGCACTGTTTGACCTCAAGTCGAGCTCAAACAATACCATTCCTATTTGACTGACGACCAGTTAACTGGAGTTCTATGGATAGCTTTAAATAATAAAGAGAAACCACCAAAGTAGAAAGTGACATCTGAAGGTCAGTTACAGGTGACAAAGGAACAGAAGTTCGAAATTATTACAATGGGCAAGAATTTATGACTCCCATTTAAAGTGTTCCTTCCTTCATTAACTCTACTGCTTAGCGCTGATTTGTGATCAAATGTCACACTGCATCTAGAACATGACGTCGTAAAATAGCTGTCACTATTGAATTCGAAGCATTCGATTCAGTTCTAAATTAGGCTATTTATCGAGCAGTGTCTTGGAAGACGATAAAGAGTGGCGTCCTTTGGGCTCCGATGTAATTTGTCTCTGATAGTCTGTTTTGTCTGAATACTAAAAAAGCTGAGTACAAGTTAGAAAAATTAAAGTGGTTTCAGCTCTTGTTTTGGAGGTTTGCATTGGAGATTTAAACTCTGGTTTTGTTTGTTGAATCAGTACTCGGATCAGAGTTTCTACGAAAACAATAACTATTTAGACCGGTTTTTATTCAAGGAAAACACGTCACAATTTCAACTTTTGATTCTTTTTTTGTTGAAAGTTAAACTTTGAAATTTAAACCATGAACTGATCAAAAATAATTTTTTGAAAAATTGTGCCAACCTTGAGTTTTATGTTATTTTGGAGGAAATAACTATTTCTTTTAATAACTAAACATATTTCTAGTTTGCAAAAGTTTTATGAAGGTATGAATTATAATATGGCACGTACGTAATTTGCTTCTTAAATAGGATAGGATATTATTTCAAAATTATTTTTGTTAAATGGAAGACGCACATAATCTTATTCTTGGCTACGCACATGATGCCAGGTGCGTAACCTAGAATTTATAAGGGATATGGTTGGTTGGTTGGTTTGTACGCTCAACGACCTAATTTTATGCACAGTGACGGTTAATTAGGCCGGGACCTACAGCTTAACGTGGATTCCGAACCACAGCGAACATCTATGCCTATCCCAGGTTGGAGGGGATATGGAATTAAATTTTGAGATAATATAACATTGAATTTTAAAATTCACTCTCGCTCTGTGAATTCAATTATGAAAATAAATCATAATTATATGCGGAAACTTTTTTCGATATCCTTTACAACAAGCAAAAATTGATAAATATATATTTCATAATAACATAAATGGATACACTATGGATTATAATCATATTTAAGGCGTTGAGAGCCAGAACTGACTACCCCACAATTTGATTTTTGATTTCCGAGTCTGTTTTTACTAGATTATTCATGCCAGAATGAACACTGATTTTTTTTTTTTCACCTGATGATCTACTTCTTATTAGATTTCTCAATGCTTAGACCAGTTGGATTTTATTCAGTGGTAGAAAAAAGTGGGGAGACGCCCAAAAGTTGGTGGTAAGTGCACCCCGCCCCCCTCCCCTCCCTCACTGTATTTGTCACACAAAAAAGGGGGGGGGGGGAAAAGAGTACTTCTATCTTTATACAAAGTACTATAATACCTTTTTATAACATTATGCGATATATACGTGATAAAGTTTTTTTTTTCTTTATTTGAAAACTTTAAATCATCTTTTCTCTGTGTCACAACATTTGGCATTTCCTTACATGCTTGATATATTTTTGAGAAGAAAAAATCTATGTTTATCTAATTTGAGTACTATCTAATATTCCATGCACAGTATTGTTTAATATATCAAGAAATTTAAAAACAAAATAGTGATAAAAACTAAAAAATAGTATCAAATTAAAAAAAAAACTCACATCTTTTTAAAAATTATGCATAGTGCAAGACACTGATAGGATGATTTTTTTCAACAATTTTGTCATTGGTTGTGTATATACAAGTATTATATGGTGCATTCAAAAATTGAATGTAAAAAAGAAATTTGCGAACGAATATTTTCCTTCTTGTGCTAAAAAAAATGCTAAAAAGTTACTTTAGTGGTTTTTAAATAAATTGAATGTTTTTAAAAGTGAAGGGATGGATTTTAATGGTTTTAGAAGTGGGGAGACACATGGGTAATTTTTTGAAAAGTGGGGGGACGCGTCACCCCACGTCTACCCACACTTCTAGCACTGATTTTATTACATCTATATTTTCACACAGTAGAGGATACACATATTATTGCCAATACAGATCTTGCTTCTACTAGCAAACACTTTATTTTCTACTGCTAACCGAACAAGAAAATGCACATTCTTCACCGTGACACGAAGCAATCTTACTTTTGACACGCATTAGCGCCAAGTATAGTTTTATCGCGACACATAACATCTCTGTCAAGATAAAAACGACGTCTTCAAGAGACTTTTTCCCGCCATAAATTTCTCGTTATCGCACGTTCCCCCAATAATTATGCCCTCACTGTCACTTCGCAAGACAGTTGGCCAGCCATCAAAACAAAAACAAGCACGATTGCCTCCCCAAGACATCAAAAACTGAATCACTATCTGTGAGTAAACCCGGATTGAGGATTCAGAACTATGCCCCTCGCCAAATATCGCCAAGACATAGATGGTTCTCTTCATGTTTGCCAAATTAGCTTCATCTCTTCAACAACTTTGTTAAGGGTTATTTGATTGGATATTTATAACGTATGGCCTAACTTCCGCCCTATTGAGTTTCAATGGCTTTTCTAACGGTAGTGCTACAACGTTTGAATAATTGCTGAATACTGCTAAGCAGCGATTAGGCTTATGTAGATCTTTTTGTAAAACATTAAACCACAAAAATTCCAAAACCGTCATTTCTATTATCCAAATAATCTAAAAAAACTAAAAGCTGAAGGTTAAAAAGTATTTTTCCAGTTGATATTTGGTATGAAATAGCTTTAAATGTAAAGTTCATAATGGCTTTATAATAAAAAGTTTAATTATTTTAGATTAAATATCGAGTGATGAAAACTCATAATCAGTTTAGCATTTTGCTAAAAAGAAAATTGTGACCAGCTTTTTTGCTTAAAGAATTTTGTTATTGAGATTAAACACTGCTGTTACAGATTTATACAAGCCTAAAATTTTGTTTTGCTTACGTTTGACATACGGTAATATACTGTTTAGTTTACGCTTGACATACGGTAATATGCTGCAGAGCTGTAAATATTTGTAAAAGAACATATTTTCGGAGAATTCTCTGAAGCTGATTCACGGGACTTAGCATTCTTTTTCCTACACGTAACATGGGCATCGCCTCCCTGCCTTTTGAAAATTACAGAATAAGTGAAAAAAATTACCCAAATTACAGAAATAAAGAAGTTTAGTACTGGCTTTAAATTATATTAGTTGGTGGTAAAGTTATACGGAAGAATAGTGATTTTTACTTGATTAAATATGCATTTATACCTACTGACGCACAGACATAGATATGTCTGTGACACAGTTGAATTATACTTTTCTTTTGGTTGGCTTTTCAATTAACATTTTAAATATTTGTTTATGTTCGTAATCGTAATTAAAATAAGATGTAAAATGCATATTTTTTGGTAAAAACCAGTAAAATATATATATATAATACTATCATCACCATCGAAATTGTCATTTCATTCTAATTTCGAACAAAACCAAGCTTTTACAAAAAATCGGCAGGGGCTTATAAATCATTATTTAATAACATAGCAAAGGTTATTTTTCAGTGATTGATAGAGTTCTAGGGAAAATTTTGAATTCAAATTTTAGATAGTAAATTTGTAGAAGATGATGGAAATTCTAAACTGGTCTAATTTTAGATTGAATTTTTGTTGTGAATACTTATAGAAATAGTGTGCATTTTTTTAATCGAAGCTAAAGATTGATTAGATCAGAATTTTTTTATGGATTTTTTTAACACCTTATTAGCCACAATATTTTTTTTTTTTTTTCTTTTTTCGCAACGCATCTTTAAGTATTAAGATTATTAAATGACCTTTTCTTTGAAACTGAGAACTTTCAAACACAATTGTGGAGTCCTTTTAGGTACATTTTGTGTTTAAACGAGAAATAATATAATTCATAACAAGAGTTTTAAAAAAATCCTTTATATGCATTGTCAATTTTTATATTCATTAACACAGCGCCGATATCAAAAACATTTCTATCAGCAAAATGTGCGGCAAACTACGTTTTAAAATTTATTTATTAAAAATGAAAGTGAATTTATACTATCACATCCAAATATTATTTATTCTGATTAAAGTAATTTTATAATATATTTATTAAAAAAAAAAAAATTGTGGTAATAGGGCAGAGTTTCAACTATGGTTGGTTCAATACTTTTTTAACACGATTGGATGACGCCAAGTAGGTTTATTAGTAATCCGTAAAAGCGATCTTTTAGTGACTGTTACACACAAAATCGAAGTTCATATAAATGATTTAATAAAGGTATTCTATTTAGCTCACCTTTTGCATACAACTTAAAAGAACGTACATTAGAAGTTATAAATAAAAACGTTTGACTTATTTTATCAAACATAAAAATAGTAATGACGAATTGAACGGAAATTACAAATTTTAATTTGAAAATAAAATTAAAAAAAAAAATAACAGGTTTTTATCTTTTAAAAAATATATATGGTTTCTTTTTTTTCTTCTTTTTCTTCTAAATATTGCGTTTGGTATTGGGCTGAAAAAGACTGTCGATTACTCAAAAATCCGCCGAACCAAAACTCAATTCAAACGTCGCCAAAAGAAACGATACGCTGCCAAACCGCACTATGAAATCACCTCAGGCCACATTCTTGCCATCACGCTGCGCTGAGGAACCTTTTTTTATTACCTCCCCCTTGCCAACAAGACTTCTTCCCCACCCCCATCTGCAGACGAATGGTTTATCCTATCCCCGTCCCCTATACCGGTTTCTGCTGGCACTTTTATATCCCCCCCCCCCCCTCCTCAACGTAAGCCATAAATAATGGCTGATATACAACAGGATCTGGTTTGAGCACGAACTGTGAACGAAGGAAACTGAGATTATAAGTCAAGAGAAGTGAGGCGCACATTTTCACGCTTCTTATCAATGAAACCAGCCTTTCAAGAAAACTGGCGTAGGGAGTCTGTTTAACTGCAACTGCAGCTCTCATCTCGACACGCTCATTTCCATTATTGTTCTACGTTTTTCTTTTTGTTTGCTTTTTTCTTTTTTTAGTTTTCATTTCTTGTTCTGTCTCGCCTTGTTAAGAGAACTCGTCACTTTTGCTAATGAAGAGGTGTCGAGTAAATTAGATGCAGGATATTTTTTTTTTGGTGTTTGAATACAGGCGTGATAAGTGTTATAATCGTTCTCTGGCTAATTTGTCGTTAGAGAGAGTTGATGGGATACTTAATAAAGTGTATCGCAATATTCGGAATTTTTCTTTGATAGTTGCGAATTTCACACAAAGTCGGAGGAGAAATGTTGATATTTTCCTTCTTTATTTTTAAGTTCACTATTCGGATAACCAGTGCCGCAGCTTTATCCAAACGAAACAACATTGATAAAATAACATCTTGGCATGCAAATGAGCTGAAACCTTAAATATGTACTTATCCGCATTTTTTGTTATCCATGTTTAAAATACATTCCCATATTTTTTTTTTTTTTTCCACTTTATGATTGATACGTCTATAAACTTATCGAAAAGGGGAAGTGCGGTTTTCGTGTGAAGTTATAGTGAAAACGTTCTGCGATTATTGCTTTTTTTTCGCTCACCAACCAACGCTAGGACTTCTAAAAGAGAAAAATAGATGAAAAATCTCTTTTTTACATCAACGAATCTTTCAACCATGACTCTTTGTACACTTTCTCACAGTTAAAACAAACAGACGAAACAGGCACTGCAATTTTTTCCTAAAAGCTGTAAAAAAAATTCCACAAAATATCGTCTACTTTTTTTTATTACCCGTTTCAGTGTGCTCGAAAGAAAGTTGAAGTCAGTTGCGCGCTTGACAAATGGTATACAGCTGTGGAAGTATAACACGGCATGGTTTACACTAAGCTGCTTTTTTTTCTTCTTTTCATTCAATTTTCATCTCCATCCATCCATAGTGTTTGTTCTGTTCCTCAGCTATGCTTCCATGCACTGCTAACTTCAAACAAAGCTGAGCCACATGTCAGGCTATTAAATGCAAACGATACTACACCTGAATATTTCGTACCAATGAATGGCAACTCGAATAAATCATGTCGTAAACGAGTTTCGCGGAATATGTAGGCTTCTGTAGATATTGTTTTGAATGTATATTTTGCCCTGCTGCTATGTTTATGTTGTCGACATATTTTAATGTGATGATAATTTTTTTTGTTCGTATTTATTCAAGTGTTAAATAAAATATATAAATATACATTTTCTTGTCTTGTAAATATTCTGTGCAGTATGTAAAGAATAAATGGTTGTATTTGTCTCTTCAAACTTCTAAACAATTGAACCATCAATAATTTCTTGAAACAAGAGACATTAATGTATTTTAATTTCTATGATTTATTTTAGCAAAGAATCCATTTCAATTTACTTAAACATAAAATTTCTGCATGATGTTCAGTAAACTTTTTCGACTATCAATTCATCATGCGTTCATCAAAAGCAAATATTAAATACTTCTTTCTTGGAAACTTGAAAAGATAAGCTAAAACGAGGCCGTGCAGGAACTATAAGTGTTTCCTATATAGCCATAGATATTGCAAAGCGTCAACTAAAACTATATTAAACAGTTATAGAAGCTGCAGGAGATGGATGACTAATATTTACATACAACATACCACCAACTTAAGACTAATAAAAATAATATAATTCAAAGATAAGCATTTGTAATCATCTCGTAATTTTGCTCTCTCACTTTACGCATAGTCAAAAGTGATTTACGTTTTCGGAACAAATTTCCATTACAGATCATTCATTTTCTCTACTATTATTCTTTTGTAATAAGGTATTCAATTAAAAAATTTAACCCAAACAAACAAAGTTTTTACTATAATTTCATAGGTTTTTACTGTGTTTTCAAAGTTTTCATATGTATTGAAGTATAATATTTTTATGTGTAATTGCAACTTATCATATACCTTTGGTTCAGATCGGGATTTCATAGTGTTTGACCACTAAAACCACTGATTTCGTGCCATCCCATTACCTAACTTTTTTTTCCCTCAAAAAACTTGATTGAATATATTGTCATCAGCAACGAGTATATCTGCCAAGTTTCATGTCGATTGGATGAGTTAATTATACACAAGTGGGTTAATTAGACACCAAAACGACAATACAATCGTGTGTAAAAGCTACCATTTAGTGCTAGCCCCTAAAACTTAATAGAATGCATTATCATTGACAACGAATTTATCTTCCAAGTTTAAAATTTAATGAATGACGGCAGTGGATAAATTAGCTCCCAGAAGCGGATTAGAAGCATGTGTAAAAGTGGCCTTTGTGATAACCCCCAAAACTTGATAGAATACATTGTTATTGACAAGGATCCTATTTGCCATGTTCTAGCCCGATTAGATGAAGGCAAGTGGGTAAGTTAGCTTTATGAAGATTTGACCGACACAAACACAAGCACAAAATCGAAGTTAGTTCTACACTTTACAATTTGATTTATCGTGACATTCTTTTTTTTTTAATTTGTACCTTTTTGTCTCTGGTTATATGCACTCCAAAACACAGGATCAAAAATATTATTAACTGTTAGCACTCAATACAGTAAAGTATGCGCTCTTCTTTTCGTTCTTTTATCTTTTTTTACTTTCAATTACCCATATATTTAGATTGTTTACACAGGGTAATGAAAGTATAGCATTCGGGGGAAAAAAAAAATCCGATTTTTTTTTTTTTGTGTGTTTATTTCTCCATGTTTTGGAAAGTAGTGGTCTAGAAAAAATTTATAAATGTGTGTATGTGGTCTCAGCATAACGCCCGAACAAATTGACCAACTATATTCAAATTTCGTGTGCAGGTTAATGGTAGCCCTAGGACCTAACATTAAGGTTTTCGTCAAAATCGCGCTTGCGCATGAGGTTGAAATCCTGAAAAATTCATATTTTACAGCAATTGCTGAAAACCGGTTTGAACGATTTTGATTGAAATCTCTGTGCTAATACATCTAAGGCAGCGTACGCCACTAACTTTTTGAGACGGGCAGTATGACTTATGTTAGAGCTTTTCGCGGGCCGGATGCACCAATGTATGTATATTTTATTATTTATTTATTTTTTATTATAAAGCACACTACAGAAAAAAATTCCATTTAAAGTGTACAAGGAATAGTACATTACAAACAAGCAAACAATAGTAACAAAAACCAGATTACACATTTAAAACCAGCAGACATTTAGCCTTGAACATAGAAAAGATAAATTAAAAATGTCCAAATCATCAGAAATAAAATTAAAAATTCTATAAAATTTATACAAACAAAAGTTGTCAATGTAGTTATATTTGGTAAAAACAGTAACAAATAAATTTTGGCTACGAGTATTGGTCGGTACAGCAAATTTAATGGAATTATGGATCTCAATGCAATCAATAAAATTATTAAGGACTTTGTAAAAGAAAGAAACACAAGAAAGCTCACGTCTAGATTTTAAACTGGGGATGCTGAAGAAATTGCGAAGGAAAGAAGAGGAGAGATCATGAGAATTATAATGGTTACCCTTATAATAAAGATAACGCATAAATTTAGTCTGAACCCTTTCAAGAATTATAATTTTATTGTTATAGTAAGGGTCCCAAATAAGTGAGCAGTATTCAAGATTTGAACGGACCAAACTAAAATAAAGAGTTTTAAGAGCCTGAGGATTAGAAAAATCTTTTGTATTACGTTTAAGAAAACCAAGCATCTTATGAGCCTTTAAGATAATATGATCAATATGAAGAGAAAAATCAAGTTTCGAATCAAAAATGACGCCAAGATCTCTGATATGGTCAGAACGAGTTAAAGTTTGATTATTGACATAATAAGGATAAGAAAAAGCTTGTTTTTTACGCGTAAAACTTATAACACTGCATTTATCAATATTTAAAAATAAACTATTAACGCTACACCAACGATAAAGGCAATCAATATCCAACTGCAACTCCTCAGCATCAGCAATGGTACAAATGGATCTAAACATTTTAAGGTCATCAGCAAACAAAAGAAAATCACAGAATTTAAAAATATCACAAAGATCATTGATAAATAAAATAAAAAGCAGGGGTCCCAAATTAGAGCCTTGTGGGACACCAGAAGAATGAGTAAATTTGTTAGAAATTGCATCTTTAAAATAGACATATAACATTCTATTACTTAAATATGAAAAGAACCAATCGGTAAGATTGCAATGAAAACCCATATTACTTAACTTTTTCAAAAGAATACCAAAGTCGATTGAATCAAAAGCTTTAGAGAAATCAGTATAAATTACATTAAGTTGATAGCCACATTCCATAGAGGAAATAATCTTATTAGTTAAACGAAACAAATTTGTTAGTGTAGATCGTTTTGGGATAAATCCGTGTTGATTCAAAGAAATAATGTTTTTAACCTGATGAAATAATTTTTTATAAATAATGATTTCGAAAATCTTGGAAAAAGGGCTCATTATTGAAATTGGTCGATAATTTTTACAATCAGTTGAATCTCCTTTCTTGAAAACAGGAATAATTTTTGTTTGCTTCCAAGTATCAGGGAAAGTATTAGTTTTCAAAGAAAGATTAAATAAGATAAGAAGAGGATAAACCAGCCCCTCGGAACAACCCTTAATAATAAACGAGGGTACCTGATCAACACCTACCGATAAAGAAGATTTTAATTCTTGAATGGCCAAAACAACATCCTCATAGGAAACACAATCGATTTTCACCAAATCACAAATACTATAATCACAGATTACAGAACTACTGACATAATCAGTGCTTGATTTATAAACAGAGTTAAAATAATTAGCAAAAACATTAGCAATATCCTCATTATTATCATATCCTATATTATTATAGTGGAACGTATTTGGCATTGATTTAGATTTCTTAAAAAAGACCAGAACTTTTTAGGATCGGAAATAAGTTTATTTTCTGTGTTGAGAATGTCGTAGTCCTGTTTAAGTTTGACCTTAACAAGAGATCTCAAAGACCCTAAATTCAGCAAAAATGCCTGGATCACCACTCCTCAAGGCCAATTTACGTATTCTACCCTTTTTCTTAATTAACTTCTTAGTATCACTCGAGTACCAAAAGGGAAATTTTTTAAAAACCGTTATCATAGGTATAGTCTGAATAAAAACTTGATGTAGATAGTCATAAAAATAAGAAACAGCTAAATTAACATCACTAAAAGCATTTAAAAAGTTCCAGTTAATCGATATTAACAGGTACCACATATTTAAAAAATCAGTTCTTTTGTAATCAAATTTCATCAATTTATGACAACTATTATTATTACGAACAGGCATAAAACAAAGATCAATGGACAGTGCAGGGTGATGATTATCTTCTAAAACGAAGGGTCTATCACAATGACCAAGGGAAACATTGCATAAGTCAATATTACACAGGATAAGGTCTAAATATTTGTTATTGCAGTTAGGTACAGTGTTAAGCTGGTTTAGGTTATACAGTTGCATAAAATTATGTAATTCCTTAATCTTTGAATCAATATAATAACAGCCATGAAAATCACCTGTAATAGATAAATTAAAATCACCACAGATAAAAATGTTTTCGTAGGAGCCAAGGGTTGAGAAAAAATCAAAGAACTTATAATTATCATAACTAGAATTAGGTGGAAAATAGATCACACACAAAAGCATTTTCTTACGATAGTTCGAATTAATAGAGATAAAAATACACTCAAGACCAAGTTCAGTGACATCAATCTGAACAACTGTAAAACACTTTTTGACTGCAATCAGTACACCGCCACCGCGTTTACAATTACTTGTATTCGAATCACGATCAGCCCGAAAAACAATATATCTATCATCAAATAAATCAGATGAGTAAATATCACTACAAAGCCAAGTTTCCGTTAAATATACAATATCGTAGTCATCAGAGGCAACAGAAGATATCAGAAACCTTGGTTCTCAAACCCCTAACATTCTGGTAATAAAAAGTCGATGCATTTTTGCGAGATTCCAAAATTTTCGGTATAGGATAAACATTTCCAGGATTTGTATTAGTCGCTTCTTCAAGCTGGCCAGATAGTCAACACAGTGGGTTAATTATTATTGCTTTATCGATTATTCTTTTTGGAATACCTCTGAAATCTAGAATGTTTATACCATCCGGCCATAAATTAGGATCACAGAGCTTATCGAAATTGTCAACAGCAGTAGACAGGACAAAAGACGCGTAAAATTCTTTATTTCTGGTATCAATTTGAACACATTCAAATGTATAGTCAACATTACCAATTAAATCAGTTATGTCAACTGTTTTAGTATCAGGGTGGAATCGATTCACAAGAATTCGACGCATTCTTTCAGATTTCACTACTCTTACAGAGGAAACCTGTCTCTTACCCATGATCACAGGAGATTTTTTCCTTTCGATGACTTTAGAACCCAATAGAGCTGAAGGCACAGCAGGAATAGGACTGTTCCCGGTAGCGACTGGAACATTGGAAGATGTATCCGAAGAGGCTGACACGCTATAGGAATTTGAACTCAGTACATCAGCATAAGTTATGCTATCAACAGGTTTAGTTGTGGGTAAAACGGGAATAGATACAAGATGACTTTGCGGCTTTAAGAAAGTTTTAGGTGTATTAGACACCACACCGACTGTCTTTTCAAGTATAGAGAATCGACCCCTAACTTCCTCCCGGGACACATCAAGCTTTGAGACAACGTCAACAAAGCATTGTTTAATATCAAAACCAAGATCGGGTTGAACCTCCAGAGCGACCGCTTGTACACAATGGTCAGCAGAAACCTTCAAAGATCGTCTATAACAGTCCAAAATATTTTCCATCCTAGTCTCAAAATCAACTTTATCCTTGGCTGAGCCTGACCTTTTTTCACAAACAGAAGAAAAAATCCCAAAAAGACCTTCAAGAGATTCATTTAAAAAATTTAAGCCAAAAACCGGAGGAGCAGAAACACCCACCTCTCTACTTTCCGCCATGTTGCCAAAATAGTTATTATCGATTTAACAATATATAACATTTCTAAAAACTCTAAAAATATTGAATTTTTTATCTTAGTAAAATTACAATTGATATTTGATTCTTATTTCTAATAGTTTAAAAAAAAAATCATTATTAGTAAATAAAAAGTCTAAAAAGAAGTGAATATTTTGTTTCAATAAGTCAATGGTACTTGGCCTAACTTTTAATAAAAATATTTAAACTGTACTTCCAGATTACTCTGTTTTAGTCAATATGAATTGCGAGACGATGGCGGTCGTAATCGTTCAGTTTATTTTATGATAGAGTCGATGTCTGTTGCTGTATTTGTCACAGCCAATCTTAATAAATTGTTCAAATGAGATTCAGTTTAGCTATTCCTGTATTTATTCTTGATAAAAATCATCTTGCTGAAAGCTTCTTCATATAGTTTCTTTGGGCACGAAGTGGAGAACTCTGTTCTACATAGTAAACACATACTTTCTGGACAAAGTACAATTACGTAAAAAAAAAAAAAAAATCCACACCGTGAAATTTGATTTTTTAATCTTCTGTACTGCCGGCGGGCAGCAGAAAAATCTGTCGCGTGCCAAATCCGGCCCGCGGGCCGCGTAGTGGCTGACGCTGATCTAAGGTGTTTTAATCGTCTCCACCTTCGAAATTCTCGTAGAAATGCGTAAAAAGTTTAAGAACGAGTGCCAAAACTCTCTGCCCTTGAGCATCGCCCATCAACGAATGATTTGTTTCTATTTCACGCACCAAAAAGGACAATGTAAAGTCTATCGAATAACATCGCCAATTTCGCCATCTTTACTGGGATTTTTTCGTCCATGGAAAAATTATTGCCAAAAATATCGCCAAACTGAGTATTTTTATTTAATTGAGTAAAAATATGAAAAAGCTAAATAATACCATAAATTTTAATGCAATGACTAATATTATAATGTAATTGTGCGATGTTCCATACCCCTAGTTCATTACCGAAACCCAGTCATCAGACTTCATTATGTTTACATTTCGTTCCATTTGTAACTTTTAAACATCCCCTAAAACATCAGACTAGATGAAATGCCTTTTTTTTTGTTGCTAGATTTTTCTTTTTGTTCTTTGTTATTTTCCACTACCGAAACCAAACATTAGACTTCATTGTATTCGTGATTACATTGTGATTTAACTTTAGATCAGGATTTAACGAGTTCTAAGAATTCCGTATCCTCTGATCTCTGATGTTTTGTTGCATAACAATACCGGTCATTTTCACAACGAAAACATTAAAAATACAAAAGACTAAAATCTTTTTTTTTGTATCTGAGTGTTTTTAAAAACATTCGAACATTCCAAAACATAAAAGGGCTATTTGAGTTGAGTAAATATCCAAGCAATAATTGAACTGGTTTATGCAAATTGTTCAGAAGGGAATGCATTTTTTCTTTCTTTCTTTCTCACGAATTGAAATAGGAATATATTTAATACTGTTCTTAATTTTCCCCCAAATTCTTTTTAGATCTTCAATAATATTCCAATGGACATAAATCCTAAATGACTTCAAATTTTACTTTTACCTAAATTTGTACCGTCAAAATAATTGACAACAAATTGGTTGACGTAGACAATAACAAGCTAACTTGTGTTAGAACGGATATGGTCAGTGGCGGATCTAGAGGGGGTTGGGGCTAGAAAAATCATCTTCACTTTTCTTAGTTTTTTTCTTTTCATTTTAATTATAAGTAAAATTTCTTTTCATGTAACACTGTCTCCAAAACACTGATTACACACTTTCAAGTGTAAGATAACAAACACTTTTAATATTTCTGATTAGAACTTCCTACAAAATTGTTTAATTGCCTAAATATTGATGGAATTGTAAAATCTTTTGGACTAGTGATTTATGTGAGGAGGACTCTCTCTGGAAACTTTTTAAATAGAAAATAAAATTCGACAGAGATACGGTAAATGTCTAATAATAAAACGAATCCAATTATATTCTTGTATCACTTCATTTTTAAGTTCTATAGATTACAAAAGGTAAAATGAATATATTCTTTTTTCGATAATTTTTTCCAATTGTCTTAGTAATACCTATACAAAAATTTAGTATGAAGATCTGTTGATTGCTACAGGTCCCAGACTGCTCTAAACAAAATCAGTTGAATTATGGCCACTCTTGTGAATACAAGGTTTTTCTAAAATATTTGGCAATAATTTAAAGGAGCAGAAATTAGCAGATTTTGTAACGGGAAGCTCAATGGATGTTTAGATAGTAGCTGAAAGCGGTCTTCTTCGTCAATTTATCACCATCACTCAGTGCTAGAAGTGTAGGTAGACGCGGAGTGACAAGTCCCTCCACTTTTCAAGAAAATACCACTGAGTCTCTCCACTTCTAAAACCACTGAAATCCATCCCCCCACTTCTAAAAACATGCAATCCGCCTAAAAAAAGATAATGAAAAATAACATTAACCTTTAAATGTAGTGACACTGTGAAAAAGTGATTTATTTTTACATTTGAAACATTGAAAACTATTTATGGTTTATATATCATATTATTATAAAAATGTGTTGTACTACTTTGTTTAAAGATATTAGTATTTTTACTAACACTAGGGGGCTCCTCCCCCTGCTCACTAACGCTCACCAACCCCCGAACTTTTTAGAATTCTTTATCAATTTAATTTCATGAAAGTATCTACATTTATAAGTATTATTTAAATCTAAATAAATAGTTATGTATTTAACATTGAATTATTGCTCTTAACTTTATCTCTTACTTCCAAGTAAAAAACTAAGTCGTCGAATGTTCATTAAAATAACAATACATTTTGGACCCATTTCAATGTTAATGTTAGAAAGTATAAATTATTTCTTTTCTATTTAATATTTTTACTATAAGTTACGAATTTATAAAATTTATCGTTGAAGATGGGAGAAGGGAAGGGGTGAGGGGGGGGGGTCACCACTTCTACCACGACCAAAAAGATAAAAGCATACCTACCAATAATCTGTGACAATAAACCACCACCCTTGCTAAGAGCTCGTCACACTGTCCATGTAGATACGCTATGATTCTTGTATTACTGTTGACGATCTCCATTTCAAGCACCTATTTTAAAAAGCTTAATCTTTAAAATGTTCGTTTCTTTTGACTTTAAGGGGGGGGGGGGGGGGTCTGGGACTCAAAATTCTAAAATCTTTATTTTTAGAACTATAATATTTTTTTTTTTTTTTTTTTTTTTTTTTGAAATTTTTTATGCTGTAATTTATGATGCTCTGAAACTTAAATAGCCATTTTAAATTTTCAAATTTAAAAAATATTTTTTTTAAATTAAAAATTTTGATATATCCAATTTGATATACCTAAATATATATATATATAAAAAAAAAAATAAAAAAATAAAAAAACCGCCACTTAAACATAATTCCTGAAGGCAAATTAAAAAAATATATAAGAAAGATAATTGTGGAAAGTTTCATAGATTTATAACAAGTATTTTTTATGCTATATCAATTTAAACTCAAAAAGGGACTAAACGCCATCACCAAGAAAAACAGTTTCAAAGTTTCAAGATAGCATGTCTGAGATACAGTTGTCATGTTACAAAAACTTAAATATTTCAAGTTCTACTAACGATATAAACAAAATTGTTATGCAGTTTTATTAAAAAATATTTGTATTATCTTTTACAATAATAAAAAAAAATTGAGAATTTTACAAATTTTGAATCCTAGACCCCCTTAACTGTCTTTCTATTGTTTATTTGTATTCTATTGCTTCCGTATGTTATACCGTAGGGGGAGGTGTGAACAATAGGTGAGTATTGTTACACGTATACTTACACCTTGCACTAGAGGTCGGAAATATCGATCAAAATAAATATGGAAAATATATCTTTGCATAGAAAAAAATATCAATACATAATTTTTTTTTAATTGGATTTTCAATTATGCCAGAAACGAAGTTTTTCAAGGCAAATTTCTACTTTTCATGAATTCATTCCATTGTTTTAATAAATAAATTATAAAAATTATTTTAATAAATAAATTACAATTATTTTTTTAATAAATAAATTATAAAAATTATTTTAATAAATAAATTATAAAAATTATTTTAATAAATAAATTATAAAAAATATTTTAATAAATAAATTATAAAAAATATTTTAATAAATAAATTATAAAAATTATTTTAATAAATAAATTATAAAAATTATTTTAATAAATAAATTATAAATTTTTTTTAATGAATAAATTATATAATCAATAGGAATAAATAAAATACATTTGGATGTCAATGCATAAATTCACAATGCATAAATATTTTTAAAGGAGAATTTTAGAAAAGTGGTTTACAGCAAATTTTCTGGTAGATATATTTTTAATACCTAAAAATAGATGCAAATTCCAGACACACGTTGGCAACAGAAACGACGCTATGTTAATGACTACTAATAAATGATCTTATCTTTCCATTACATTATGTTTTTTTGTTAGGGTGCCATTTTAACTGTCTCTCAGCCAAGTTCAAACTTTAGTTTTGAAGTTTTTGAAAAGGGAATAAAGAAAATCGAAAAAATACGTGGAACTACAAAACAATCATAAAAAAACTAAAAATGTTTGAAAATATCAATATATCGGTGACTTGTATCGATATTTTTACTATCGATATTAAACAAAAAAATATCGTCTTATCGATATAAATTGCCGACCTGTATTTCGCACATACATTCCATTACAAAATGTGCCTAGTTTTCGGTCTGCATTTCTTAAAAAACACACTGTTTATATTTTGAAAAATTGACAAACATGATTACGCAACAGATTTTAGTGCACAATCTAAACTCAGCTTGAGAAAATGTCAAAACCAAACAGGCCAAAGTGTCACAGCTGCGTGGATGCGGAGGAGTGATTAAAGGTCCCATGCCTATAAATCAAGATCTTTCCTCCAATTTCTTGGAATCGTGATCTTGCCTCTTTTCAGGAACAGGGGGTTTTACGACAAGGGGGATGAATCAATGTCTCCGCTTGCACGGACACTGTGGCGACCTCATTATAATTCCCTTTCTGTTTTTTGGCAGCACCTCCCTCTTCCCTTTCACAGAATTCTGTTCTCCCTGGAAAGAAACTGCACTCGACCTCGGACTGCCATTAGCATCGCCAAGAGGGGAAGGGGGGGAGGGTAAAAAAAAAGTCCCGGACGAGGAAGAAAATAAAAAAAGTGTGGAGTGTTTTGGGTTGTATAATGAGGTTGATGTTTGCTTTTCAGTTCCCGTGAAATTGCCAGGGTTTGTTTTGTTTTCCTGGTAAAAGCACTGTTTTTTGTTGCAAGGATTGTGATTGATTATTGACATTTTCGCGGGTTTGTTTCAAGAGAAAAGTTGGTCCGGGGAAGCGTGATGTACTTTCGTTTAGTTCAAATCAGCACGGATCCAACTCGAAGACACGCAACACTCCAAAACATACCTTATTTTTTATTCGCGAGACACAACAAACGTATCTGTATTCCCAATACTCGGTACCATTTACGTTTTTTTTTTTGCTATTCTCATAGCATTTGCATCTTTGGTGTATAATTCGCACATTTAAGGATTTGCTTTTGGGAATTCTGTTTAAAATTTGCGATTCAAATCCCGAATGAAATACAAAAAATTCAAACCAATACATTTCTGAAACAAAATAGTGAACACTCGGTCTTCATATACAATAACAGAATACATAGAATTGGGCAACTGCCTGTAGCCTTCGATATTGTTGGTGATGCTACAAGAATTGCGTTTGTGGTGTTAATATATAAAAACAAGTTGGGTTGGGAGTCTTTACCACAAAAATGCCGCTTGTACACACGTTTTTGACCAGTTTCACATTCAACAACTAGTCCAAACGGTTGACCTCTACTTTTCTCTTCAACATTTTAACAGAGCCACAGTATGTACAATTTGGCAACGTTCAATGACTGAAATCTTCTCCAGTTGAGGATGACGGCTATGCCCAAGGGTGTACGCACCGTTACAGTGTACCGTTACTTTTTTGAGAGCCGGTACGACGTACCGGTACTTTATTGATATTTTTTAATAATAACTAATTAATAATTACTCATAAATTTGTATGCATATATTATGATATAAATCAATGAGAAAATAAAAACGTAAATTAAGAGTATTTTGCTTAAGAGTTTGTATCATAAGTTATATAAATTATTGTGAATTTGCATTTTACAATTAAAAAATCCCAAGCTTCAGTTGGGATTATTACCACGATTGGGAAGCTTACGTACTAGGGATTTTTTTTTTTTATCACTACAAACCTGCATATGACAGCAGTAACTCTACCAATTTGATATTTTTTATTACACAAAATTTCACCAATTTTGTCGGCAAACTTGATGAGAAAACTCTGGTTTGTAAAAGTTAGCTTCAGTTGTAAATGCTGTTTAGAGATCCTTTTCCATACGATTTTATTGAGAAAAATATTTTTAAATCCTTTATATTAACTTCGATTTTGTGTGTTGTCGATGACGGTGGAATCTGGTGAAGCCTAATTAACCCCCTTGCCGTCATCCAATCGGTCTGAAACTTAGCAGATAGGTTCGATGTCGATGAAAATGCATTCTATCAAATTTTGGTGCTGTAAATGTCACTAAAAAGTCGCTTTTACGGAATACTAATAAACCAATTTGGCGTCATCCAATCGCGTTAAGAAAACATTGAACCAACCATTGTTGAAACTCTTTCCTGTTGCCAAAATTTTTTGAATAAGAAATAATAAAATTACTTGAATCACAATAAATAAATGATATTTGGATGTGAGAGCATACATTCACGTTCATTATTTAATAAATAAATTTTGAAACATAGTTTGCCGTACATTTTGCAGATAAAAATGATTTTGATATCGGCGCTGTGTTAATGAATATAAAAACTGACACTGCATATAAAGGATTAAAAAAAAAAAAAAACTCTGTTTTTATGTGTTATTTTATTTAGTCAATAAATACGAATACACTTCAGTCTTAAGGCTCTTCGCTACCGTCCATCTTGATTCTCCCCCCTAATGTTAAGTCTATGGGAAAATCTCTATATGCCTATTCGTAAAATAGAAAGAAGTTATACGAATATTTTTATACGGTTTGTTTTGTTGGATCGACGTAACTTCTATCCGTGTTTTGCTATGTTGTTTTTGGCCTAAAATGTTGTTAAGTTTATTAAAATATCAATTGTTTACTTTAACATCATATTAAAAAAAGTTGAAAAGAGTTATTGAAAATATAACATTGCAATGACAAAGATTAAACTTTTTTCTATCCAGATCATATTTTAAAATTATTTTCGTGTTTCTTAAACAGTCAAATTTAGAGAAACATTAAAGCTATATTTTGAAAAAAAACCTCTTCGCAAGAAGACACACCTCCAAAGGGGGACATAGATATTTCCCCCCCTCAAGAGCGAGGAGGGTCAAGTGATTTATTATCTTGGCTGGACCTGTTTTGCTGTATAAAGCGGTTCTTTATAAGCGGTCGTTAAGATGGTCTTATCCAAGCGGTCTTTAGCGTTAATTCCAGAAAACGTGCTTTACTGATGTATTTGAAGTTGCATCAAGGCGCGTTCTCAGGGGGGGGGGGGGAGGAAGTTTCACTGTCATAATCCACATAAAAACTCCGACATCCCGATGTTTTCTGACGAATGAATTACAAACACTAAAAGTAATCATAAATAATTTCAAAAAAATACTTTTTTAATTTACCATCATTCCGATAGGGTTAGCTTACCGTATCACATTTAAACAAATAAAACACTTGTAACTCTCATTACATCAAAAAATCGTCATACTTTATTTTTTATCTACTTAGATTTAATATAAACTACATATTCAGGGTTATTCAGAATTCCTTCCTGGGTTTCGAAGCAAGAACTGGACTATCGCATTGATGCATGCCGTGTGACCAAGGGTCCACACATAGAACACCTGTAAGCTATGTAAATAAAGTTTGAATTGTTTCTGTATTCTTTCAAATGTTCTTATTTTCTGTATTAGTCTTAGTTTTTTTTACTATAGTGCTTCGAAACCTAGGAGGGAATTCTGAATAACCGTTTATATATATAAAAAAAGGAAATGTTTAAAATATATAGATGTTTTCCAAATGTAATTTAACATTTCAGTGCTACATGGCCTTTGTATTTCAATCACCATAAATATGTAATAAAATCAGTCTGATATGATATTAGTGTATGTCCGTTTGCCTAAATATACTGCTCCTTCTCAGTGAATATAAACAAACAACATTTTTTTATTAAACTATATATAATCTAGATAATATTATTATACGTTTTCTAAGTAATATGTAGTCTCATGTTGAGGTATTTAATATAACTCGAATACTGGACTAGTTGCATATATAGGTGGCAGATTAAAAAACTGAAAAAATATTATGATATGGGACAAATATGGGATGTTTTAAAATCGTATTTGTAGAGAAATACAGCAGCAAATCAATTGTTTACTTGAAAACCCCTCCCACAGAAATTTTCTGGTTGTGCCTCTGTTTAATGTAACATAATGATAAGTAAAGTAGCACAGATGTAAAATAAAATGCAAAATGTACATGGGTCATATGCAATAGAGTACCATTATTGTACAGTTATACAGTTTTATCCATATTAAAAGTTACGCAACTCAAAGAGATATGAACTCCCCTGTCATCAGTGTTTACTTCCAGGGGCGGACTTAGAGGTCAATCAAGGAGGGTGCGATTATGACCTTGAGTGTTTACAGTGGTGGTGATAGTTTGTGAACTTGGGGGACAGGGGGGAGGGTTATCATCAATTAGTATGATACTACTAGTGTTCAATGAAAGATAAAAATTAGAGGGTTTAACTATTCTCTTTTGCGCCCATATAAGAAATTACCCGAAAATGTAATACACTTTAATTCAATTAAATTATAAATTTTAGTATTTATTATTAGATAAAAAATATTTAAGAGCACAAAAAAATATCCCATGCAGATCAGGTGAAGTGTAAAAAGTTTAACAACCCTGAAAATTCAACTTTTTTATACAAGTTAATTTACCAATATATTCAACATCACAAATCATTTAATGCAGAAAAAGGCGGCAGATCTTTTAACAACTTTAGACAACACTGCAGGTACGTAAAGCTCTATATTTATAAGGTTTTACTAATTTCCAAAGTTAAATAATGCTTTTCAACTCGGTTTGACATCACATTAGTAAATTAAAATATAAGTTATATAAACTTGAGACTACACTATAATATTGATCATTGTATTCAAATATGGTATTATTTTCTGTTTCCATATTTTCATTTAAATGAAAATGGAGAATTTGGCGATATTTTTGGCAATAATTTTTACATGGGAATCCCCCCCCCCCAAAAAAAAAAATCCACGTCTGTTTACTTCGAACAGTATTCTCATACTTAAAATGAGAATTTTTATAATTTCCAATCGATTAATTGCTCGTACTACCTTCAGAACTGTTTTAAAGTTATGGAAAGTTCTTAATACATTAACACTTTCCAAAAACGCATATCGTGGAAGCGTCCCACACAGAGGAGCTGCAGGAAGGTAGGAACGATATTGTGGTAAATGCCAATTCAAGACGACGATATGGTGGGGAAAGAGTTTTGGTCTTCAGAATGCAATATGTCGGATTGCTTTGTAAACTTCACAGGAACGCAAAGATAATTAAATTCGACTTTTTTTACTGTAATTACGATAACTTGATCTAGGCAAATCTGTAATGGTGAAATATGGGTTTCTAAATCGTATTTATTGATCCCAAAGGCGCCGCTAAACAATTTTGCTAGTGGAGGGATGGAGGAGCAGTACTATTATATATTTTGAGGCGGGAATGACATTTAAAAAAATTAAGAGCCAGAAAACGTGTTCGTGCATGAAAGAAAGATTATGGATATATACCAATAATCACCATAGGATGAAGAAATAAGTAGACAAAAAAATCAGTGCCACGGATATTTACTAAATGAACACAACACAAACTACTTACTACACATTCTTGTAACAAAAATTAAGTTCTCCTTTTTTCTTTGGCAAACAAACCAATGGACTTTTGTGTAAATTCTTTTAGGTTTCTATCAAAATTTTTCTCCAAATTTCAGTGGCATTAAGCATACTTTTCTTTTCAGCTTCTGCCAACGTGTTCAGTGTCGGTAAATTCAAAAGGACAGCAAACAGCGTGTGACAATCCCCCTAAAAAAACGTTTGCCACAGAGTTGAAACAGGGGACAATGCTACTATGTCTATGTCCTGCTACTATCCCCATATCTCGGGGCCACACCCGAAGGGTTGGTGGAAGAGGAGGGTATCGTTGAAGTAAAATGCCCCATGTCATGCGAAAACTTATCGCCAGAAGAGTCTGTGATTTCTCGCAAGTTTACGTTTTGGAGTCTTAATAAGGAAAAAGTAATATGCGGTATAAGCAGACGACACAAATACTATTTTCGAATTCAAGGACAATTACATATAACAAAACGTAATTACTGCCTGTTTGTGCTTTGGACCAGGAGCGGGATGAAGTATGAAAAGGTATTACGGGATGATTCTTTCTGGGAAAACGAAATGAAAGAAAAATTAACTAATTTTTATTTCGATTGTATACTGCCAGAATTAATTGATCCACGCCATACAAGATCAATGGCAATAAGGGATCCAGCTTCCATTTTAGAAGCGATGGAAAAAAGAAAAGAAGCCCTTAAAAGAAAAAAATAACTCCACTGTACCATTTTCATTGCATTGTAATTATGAATATTTTATTTATCCTTTTATTTTTTGCTTATTTTTAAATTTTTGTTATTTCTCAATAAATGTATACAATTTTCTTTTATATTAATTTTTGTTTAATTTGGAGATCTATTTTTATAAAATTATTCATTGATATTAAAATGATATAGGTTTAAATTTATTCGTGTGTTCTTTTGTGTTAAAATAATGGTTTCGTTTTGAAGTAAACTCTTGAAGTACTTTTTAGTATTGACAGTAAGCAGATTGGTTTAGGATTTTTTTAAAAATAATTTTGGAAAGATATGACATAAAAAACAGTTGTAACGTGCATTGGGATTTTTTCATCTAGAAATTAATTGAATATCACACTTTCATTGGATTTTTCGGATCTTCTAAACTGTTCCAAACAATTTACAACAGGTGGTTCCCAAAACTGTTCGTGCACTTACTAATTTCAATTAAATACTGCATTATCCATATCAAAAATTAATATTTGAAAATAAGATTTGTTTAATAATATCTCTAATTTCGTCTTAATAAAACTACATAAAATATTTTTAATGCATAGCAAAACTTTTTTTTAGAAAATCATTAAACTATAAGTAACGTATAAAATATCTCCCAAAAGTTTTCGTAAACTTAAATTTTTTCTTACGTATTGGTATTCGCTGCAATATTCTAGTACATTACGAAGACTTTTAGAGCCACTTTACATACAGATCAAATTGACGTATAGAAGTCGCAATACATTTGAAGAAAAAGTTTCTCATTTAAAAAAATTATACTTCCCTATTTTTAGTGCCAGAAAAGAAAAGATACATCGTAGTTTTCAAATTTATTTGTTGTAGAATAAATAATTGCAAACCTTTCAAATGTAGAACATAAGAAAATGACTAGTGACTTCACTTTTGGAAAAACAACATTAAGATTGTTTATTCTTCAGTTGTGAAATAATGGAGGTGAATCAAATTAAAGTTAATAAGAAGATATGAGTGTGAAACATGCTATTTATTTCCTTTTTTTTTTTTTTTTTTTAAATAATAATATTCTATTACAATGACACCAGTGTGTTCCCCCCACCTACTCTCTTTTTTTATATATATATATATAGAACCGAGGTTTTTATTCGATTCATATTCTTTCAGACATTCATTATTCGAAAATTCATCATGTTCAATATTCGAAAATATGTGAAGTGTTCTTATTTAAATAATTGTGAGTATTATCAAAAGTATTTTGCTGCGTGGAATGCTACCTCGCTCTTGTTTGATTTGATTAGATAATAAACGGTACATTTTTCCAAACCATTTCCCCCGTACAACATGTCCTTGCGCAAGTAACTAAAAACACCCCTCTCTTTTCTGGGAGCAATAGTGAAGACCCAACTTTTTCCAAGTTAATTATCGGGGGGACAACTCACTGTAACGATCAACAAAAGAAAACCATGACCCCTTTGAATTTTGGACCCCTTTTCCCCTGCTGTCAAACTGTCAATCCCCCGGTTCTCCTCGAATCAGATTCATTACCTCGTGGAGAAAGACACTCCTTAACTGTTGCCAACAATATCTGGTTTACTCGCAGAGAAAATAACGCTAGGGTAAAGAAGCGCCTTAAGCTGTCACTTGTGTGGCCATTTTAAAGATGGAGAGTTGCAGATGGCTTTAAAAGAGCAACTAAAGAACAAGGATGAAAATCCCTACGATTTCAAGAAGACGTCCCATTGCGCTGTTCGAAATCACTTTTAGTGGATTTGTGGGGGGAATCTCTCCACAGGGACGCAAAGAGGAATAACAAGCACACCTGCCAGAGGTTGGGACAAGGGGATTCAGGTGGAAACGTATGCCAATAATAGAATTTTCCCCATAGAGGTCCAGACGATCTTGCAGATTAGAATTTCTGAATAGAACTAGCCATGGTTATAGGTAAATCGTAGAATGACAAATCCGTGGTGTAAAGTTTCAAGGCATTTTTCATAATAAAATATTTTCTTACAAATTTCTGTTATTCTACACAATTTTTTTTTTCAAGATCGAAATATTACCTAATTTTAGCTAGTTGCATATAGAACTGCATTGCAAATCTAGCTAGTTGCATATAAAGAACTAGCTGAATACCCGTGCTGCGCTACGAAATTTTACCATTAGCATTTTAGCGATCAAAAGACATTCATGTATTCTACACTTCAGACGTTTGCTCCCATTTCGATCCCGACAAATTGATTTATCAAAATAGGAACTTTCCTTTGTTGACATTTTAAACGAAATTTATAATTGTGAATAGTAAACTGGAATAGTTTATTGTGTTTATGTTTGCTCTTAGTTCTAAATTTCAAAGTAGTAGCTGTATTGGAATTAAGTTAATTAGACATTAAGTTAATCCTCGTATAGTTTCAATGTTGCGTCGTCTTTTCATCCCTTAAAAATATCGATATTGGAATGACTTATTTTTTAACATTTGCAAAAAAATATCAGAAAAATGACTACATTGGAAGAGGAACATTCGGATATCCCTCGTTTGGAACATTTAACCCCTTTTCGACCCCTTAAAGTTGGTTAATCGAGAACAGAATAGCTTACTTTTTCTATGTTTAATCTTTTTTGACATTTGTACCAAATTTCCGAGTTGTGACCATATGGGAAGTGGTACATTCGAATATTCCTCGTTTGGAACGTTTAACCCCTTTTCCACCCCTTGATCCACCGGAGATCGGAATAGTTTACTTTTTCTGCGTTTGTCTTTATTGATATTCACACCAGTTTTCAGAATTATGAAAATATGAGAAGTAGGACATTCGAATATATCGCTCGTTTGGAACGTTTAACCCCTTTTTGACCTCTTAAAGTGGGTTAATCGAGATCGGAATAGCTTACTTTTTCTATGTTTACCATTGTTGATATTTTGTGCCGATTTTCAGAGTTGTGACTATGTGGGAAGTAGGATTTTCGAATGTCCCCCGTTTGGAACGTTTGACCCCTTTTCGACCCCTTAAAGTGGGTTAATCGAGATCGGAATAGTTTACTTTTTCTATTTTTACCATTGTTGATATTTGTGCCGATTTTCAGAGTTGTGACTATGTGGGAAGTAGGATTTTCGAATGTCCCCCGTTTGGAACGTTTAACCCCTTTTCGACCCCTTAAAGTGTGTTAATCGAGATCGGAATAGTTTACTTTTTCTATTTTTACCATTGTTGATATTTGTGCCGATTTTCAGAGTTGTGACTATGTGGGAAGTAGGATTTTCGAATGTTCCCCGTTTGGAACGTTTGACCCCTTAAAGTGTGTTAATCGAGATCGGAATAGTTTACTTTTTCTATTTTTACTATTGTTGATATTTGTGCCGATTTTCAGAGTTGTGACTATGTGGGAAGTAGGATTTTCGAATGTCCCCCGTTTGGAACGTTTGACCCCTTTTCGACCCCTTAAAGTGTGTTAATCGAGATCGGAATAGTTTACTTTTTCTATTTTAACCATTGTTGATATTTGTGCCGATTTTCAGAGTTGTGACTATGTGGGAAGTAGGATTTTCGAATGTCCCCCGTTTGGAACGTTTGACCCCTTTTCGACCCCTTAAAGTGTGTTAATCGAGACCGGAATAGTTTACTTTTTCTATTTTTACCATTGTTGATATTTGTGCCGATTTTCAGAGTTGTGACTATGTGGGAAGTAGGATTTTCGAATGTCCCCCGTTTGGAACGTTTGACCCCTTTTCGACCCCTTAAAGTGGGTTAATCGAGATCGGAATAGTTTACTTTTTCTATTTTTACCATTGTTGATATTTGTGCCGATTTTCAGAGTTGTGACTATGTGGGAAGTAGGATTTTCGAATGTCCCCCGTTTGGAACGTTTGACCCCTTTTCGACCCCTTAAAGTGTGTTAATCGAGATCGGAATAGTTTACTTTTTCTATGTTTACCATTGTTGATATTTGTGCCGATTTTCAGAGTTGTGACTATGTGGGAAGTGGGAGAATTAGTGATGAGTGAGTGAGTGAGTGAGTGAGTGAGTGAGTGAGTGAGTGAGGGCTTTGCCTTATATATATAGAGATTTATATTAAAATTGTTTTTATGGGTTAATTGTTTTAATAAGTTTTTTTCTTTTCTTTCTGTGCACACTTAAAGGCAGGACAACAATAATAGAGCATTTTTTTTCTTGCTTTAAATCGACTACAAATAGTCTTACATCAAATAAAAACCACTTTTGACAATTTTTTAAGACTTAAAATTTTTTTAAAAATCTAGTTTCGATATCAAGCAGATACCGGAAGTCTTGGGATATTCTGCCGAGTGACGCACAATAGAACTCCTTTTGTAAATATTTCAATTCAAATTGTCTATATTTTGCAAAGTTTCCAATTGGACAGCGTAAAGCACATTCTAACCAATATTGTAACCAATTGTGTATTGCAATGAATAGAATAGGAATGAAAAGAAAATTGCTGCGTTATAAGAGCAATTCGTTCGATATGTTAGGAAAGACCATTTTGATGTGAGCACTAGTCTTTTTTTTCTATTTATTATCATTTACTTGTGATAACCATTAAATTATAGCATTATTGGTTACGCAACATTTTAGCTTTGTCGCCGACTTTTCAAAAACGCCCCAACTCATACACACTGACTAAGAATTTACCGTTTTGCTGAAACCGGCTTCCATACTAATATTTCTGCAAATTCAAATCACACGGAATACGAAACAGCTCAATTATGATTAACCAATTCTCAAAATTATCAAACGAAACGATCAACAAGCGAAATAATAACTTGTTAATAAATAATTTTATAACAGAAGTTTCAGCCACATATTCAGATTCATGGTAAATTTTTTGTAAAAAAAAAAAAAAAAACTAATTAAATGAAAATTTAAAATAAGCTGTAATTTCCTATTACGAGTTCGTTTTTTCCATTTCTAATTAAAAACCTCTTTTTAAGTCTTTTATATTAACTTCGATGCTGTTTGTGTGTGTTGCTGCCGGGCAAATTTGCGGAAGACTAATTAACTCACTTGTTGTCATCTGATCAAATTGAAGCTTGGCAAATAGATTCGATGTGGATGACTCTGCATTCTATCAAGTTTTGGGGGCTGTCACTGTTACTAAAAGTTCTCTTAATCACACATCTCAATAATCATTTTGGAAAACTAATAAATCTCATTTAACTTTTTCTAGTTTCCGTAGGATCTACAGCGGCCGTTTTCAAAATTTTACTATTACCTCCAGCAAACCATTCGAATTTTTTTATCTTTTTTTTTATCTTTTTTTTTTAGAATACTTTTTTTTATCCAGGTTAGAAGGCATTTCTGAAAACTCTTTCTTGTCTCCAACGCAGGCAATCTACTCCAAGGCCTCAACTAAATTTCTATCCCCACTGTTCTTAATACGAGTAGGAGGAACCACAGGATAACGTAAAAAAAAAAATCCCATCCGTCAAAATCCCAGCCCCCGCCATGTTTTTCTCTTCTTTTATTCTTTCTTTCTTGCTTCCTTCTTCATCCAAAACCCTATCGAGTTGCGTCTTCTTTCTCAAGATCACCAAGCGCGGTTTCTCGAGTTACCGACGCTCTTTTAACCCAGAATAACGCTTCCATTGTTCTTCCAGAACACAGAGGCGGTCTTTGTTTCCAGTGAAGAGAGATGACAACAGAGTTCTCGAGTATTTTCCTGCAGAATGGATGAATTGACGAACAAAAAATAAAATAAAAAAGGAACAATTTTCCCGTTGATGCTTGTCGTTTTTCTTCTTGTCACCAAAGTGACTGGTTGGAAATGTCGAATTTCTAAACACTGATAGAATACCGTAAGCTATAAAGAAAATTAATTTACCATTAGCTTCAACGTTACTTAATTAATTTACCATTAGTCTTACGTTTTCAAAGATTCGAATTTCTCTGTCTGAACAGGGGCGCAACCAGAAAATTTCTGTAGGAGTTTTCAATCAAGCCCTATGTTTGCATGAAAAACAACTTATATGCTGAACTTTCTCCTCCCATATTTGTCATATGCCATCAATATTTTTACATTTTTGCAGTTTCTTATCCTTCACCTACATATGACAAAATATTACAACGGTTTCTATGCAATTTTCGAGTTTTACTGTACTTTTTCTGACTGTGAAAATTCTTCTTCTGATGCACGCCTGGGTCTGAAATATTTTGAACTTTCACGGAATGAGCCGAATGATTTTGGGATACAGCAACTCTTGCGGGTCGCCAATGTAAGAGTGAGTTTCGAATGAACCTTAGAGTAAGACGATTTGACTCTACGTAATGAACATATTTAATTATAAACTAGGGACCGACAACAATTAAAACGAAAAAAAAAAATTAAGATTGAAGTAAAGACATATTCTTTTCGCATCGAATGCCATCTGATTTGAAGCTACGGCTTTCAATTATGAGGTCCCCATCACGTGCACAGCGGATGAATACAGTATGCCCAGCAATTTTATTACTATAAATGGATTGTGCGGTGTTGTGTAAATGTATTTGAATGTAATCCATTCGATAAATTTAAAATGTATTTCAACTCGTAGAATTGCATTTAAAAAAAAAAAAAAAAACATGGTCCGAGCCTGGCCGTGACAAGTTGGGTCCTAAGGCCCGGACGCTTTCCGGGAGCCCCTTTCTAAAATATGAGATTTATTGGAAATGGACTTAACGCATATTCAAATGAATTAACTTTAAATATAGAAAAGTGGATAAATTAATGTTAATATATTGTTTTCTAAAAGTTAATTTTTTATCACGAATAAAGAAACAAATTTCAAACAACCAAATTTATAAATCAAAACAGGAAAAACTTCGTAATGTAGTATTGCATTTCACGATCACAATGTGTAGTAATATCCGTGACAACAATATCTGCAGCATTACTCATAATTCCAGAGTCGACATTTGCTAATAAATGCTAAAAAAATTTCACAATAAATTCGTCAATAATTTCTTTCAATTTTTTTTCTCTATCTTTCAGGATAGCTTGTTTTTTACTCTTTTAAATGATGGTTTGGTTTATTTGAATAAATACACTCTGGGATACGAAAGACGGTTCAAGATCAATACTGAAGGATTTTTATGTAAAAATTCTTTTATACAGATTATAAAAGATATTCACATAGCTTTTATGAAAGAAAGCTCCCTAAAATCAAGGGGCCTTGTGGGCATAGGCAATGATCAGGGCCTGAACATGGTTTATTTAGTTGTATTTGTGTTTTTTTAAACAAATTTACTTGTAAGGTTTATATTAATAAGAGTTTAAACTGATATTTTTTACTGGTAACTTCATGGATAATGCAAGCAAATGTTTCTTAGTACTAGCAACGTACCAGCACTCATCAACAAGGTATCCTCTTAAAGAGCGAAGTGAATTTTAATTCTTGTAATAAATTAAAAGGTGTAAAGGCAATAAAAATCAACTTCTCTGTTATTCAGGAATGGTTGACAGGTTCTCAAAATTTAAAGAGATTTCTAGTCTTGTGGTATGTGTAAAAAACATGCATGGACAGAGTCCAAATTAGATTTTTTTTTAGTTTTGGAAAAATCTTAAATCAAGTTGCGTTGCCACAAATATAATCATATATCGTAAATGATATACCTTAAAATAAAATTGTTTAATAGTGGTGAGATTATCACAAAACATCACTTAAACATACGTTTTTTAAAAAATAATAAAATAACATTTCAAATTATATTTCAAAAACCGCCTTCACTTTCATCGTAGCCAGAACAATTCACGCCTTTCTATTACTCCTCAGCCCCAAGTCTTTCACTGCTCACACCATGCCCGATGCTTTATACTTGTAAATAATCTTTTTAAAAATTCGTAAATAAATAGTTTTGCTTCTAATTCCTTGTCGAATTTCTTTCAAATAAAAAAATTATTATAATGTATAGATTTACAAATTATTTTTTCTCTCAGTTTCTTCAGACAATTAAAATAATGCAATAATAATCTTACCAATTTAAAATATATATATATATATACTAATCTTCAGCAAGAATTTTGTTTATCTAAATTTTTAAGAATTTATCTCTACCATTCAGCACATCACATTTTAAAATAAAAATCTTCAAGAGAAAATATTCCTAAATTTGTAAACATCAAACTCGCGAGACACACTTTAGAAAAAGAACTGAAAAGAGTTTTGAAAAATTATCGTCTGCTTGTTTTAAAAGTCAAATACACATCAGTCAATATTAATTTGCCTTGTCAACGTGTTAAAACTTTAGACGCTGAATGTTTAAAAAATGAGTAGAGTAATTGAAGACTAGAAATGGAAAACGACCCAAGTCCAAAAAAGAAAAATTTTCAGGAGAGTCGAAATATGATCTGGTACTATAGGCAATGGTTAAGTTCATACTTCAGATTGAATTGTTATTGACTATTGCTACTGGAGTTTGTATATTGGGAGTTCTCCACTTTGTTTAGCCCGGTCTTTAGGACATTTTTCCGTAAAAAAAGATTTTCGATTTTTTTGGTACTTGGTCGTTTTTCATTTTTAGTCCTCAATTGCACATAAAACCTTGCTTCGCAAACTGCAAAATAAACTCTAATTAGAAAGATGTTTAAAAAAAAGGTTTTAGCTGAGTATTACAAATATAAATAATGCACAGAACTTGGGGTGAATTTATTTATGGTATTCTTGGGAAAGGGACGCATCCAGTGAAGGGACTGCAGTTAACCCCACAGATCGAGAAAAATGACTTTAAATTTAGTGGTTCTAGATAAAATTAAAAAAAAAAAATCTGGAAAGTTTGACAATGTTGCAAACAAGTAATTAGTAAGCATGGGCGCCAATAGGATTATTTTAAGGGAAGGAGGGGGGGGGGGGGGGCAGATCGCACACTAGTGGGTGACAGGTGGTTAAATTTTGTTCAAACCTTGATTCTTTAATTGGATTTACAAATGAAATGTTAAAAATGGATTTATGTTCCATAAATACTTTAAAACATCTTTCATACCCCTGCAATTTATTCTACTTTACTCCACTCAACATTTAATTTTCAAATTCAAAGGGGGTTCACCCCCCTGAGGGCGCCCACGTTAGTAAGTTGAATATTTGATCTCTTAAAAAATAACGTAACTCATTTGCTTAATTGTTCTTCATTTATTAAACAAAAATGTAGATAAATTAAAAAACAGTTTTGCTATTTCACTTTCATCGGACATTGAAAAATCAATGTACTTCAAAACACAACCCCCCCCCCCCCCCGAAACAATGTGTCTGGATACACCACTGCTCTCTTGAATTGTTGTTTAAATTGATAATAAAATTATTATTTTTTTTTTTAAAGTCTTTCTGGGAAGTCTTTTTTGGAAGGGAGAAGTACTCAGAGTATGACGGTGGTAGGAGTGTATTTACGTATTTCAATTTTTACAATATAAAATCACAAGAATATTAGCCTCCTTAGTGGTAGCCAGTAGTCCGAGAGGCGACTGCAATTTTTGGACCCCATCGAACATTATTCTGAATTTTTTATAGAAATTAGAGAAAAGTGAGTAGATTAGGAATCCGCTGGTCTGCCGTGGCAAAAATGTCCGAAACTGATCAAAAATCGACTTGGAATGAGTTGAACTAGAATCCGATTGCCAAATGTGTCATAACTTGCCAAAATGAGAACAAACTTTTTCGTGTGGCAACCCACTGCATTGTGAAAAACGCAAACGATTTCTGATCTCTGGCTCTGAAAACTAGTATCTTTTAAAAGTAAGCCGAATTGGCGACATTAGTTACGTCATCAGTGACGTAATGTTTATTGCCAACTTGGCTCCCTTTTATTAGATGCAAGTAGACCGTCGCCAAATATCTGAATCGTCTGCAACCTTCTTAATTGAAAATTAAAGAGTGAGGGTTACCAAATATAAAAAAAAAATGCTCATTATTTTGCAAGCTATGGCTCATTTGGCAATTGGATTTAGTTCAACTTATTCAAAGTCGATTTTTTACCAGTTTCGGCCATTTTAGCCACGGCAGACCAGTGGATTCGTAATCTACTAACTTTTCTCTAATTTCTATAAAAAATTCAGAATGATGTTCGATGGGGTCCAAAAATTGCAGTCGCCTATCAGTCTACAGGGTTCCCACTCAAATCGCAGAATGAAAATCAATGACTTTTCTGAACCTAAATAATGTTTTTAAGGACCCTTGAAAATTTGTTTTCAGGCATCATTTCTATATATAAATTTTTAATAAAGTATATTCTACCAAAAAAGTTACAAGTTGGCGCATGCAAATACGTCAGAGAATTCCGATATGCAGGGTTCATACTCATTTTAAGAAAAAAAAATTCTATGAGATTTCCAGAGTTTTGTGTTCCACAAGGAGTTAATAATTTTTAGCAATAATTTATTATTTTAGCAAGCCAGATGAATATAGTCAAACCTCGATTACACAAATTCTTCTGATAACACGAAAAGTCTTTTTTCTTTAAGAATAACTTTCTGCAAGTCTATGTTATTAGATAATTCTGTAATTTTGAGTCTTCGAGTTAAGGTTAAACAAATCGCGCCGAAGAGTAGAATAATTTTCCAGAGGAAAAATGACCTTTTCCAGGTTTTAGGGAGGTGTGGATAAGTGACGGTCACGCGGGGATAGAAAGTCTAAATTGTATTTAAAAAAAATTTGAAGTTGGGCACACAACATCCACAACAAATCAAGGACTTTTAAGGACATCTAAGCATTTTCAAGAACTTTTAAGCACCTCAAAGCATTGTCAAGAACTTTTAAGCACCTCTAAGCATTTTCAAGGCCTTGAAAAGAAGTTCAAAAATACTAAGCACTTTTTTTAATGCCCATGGGAAACCTGGATCCAGCGTACGCCACTGATTAGAAATGAGTTACAAGAGATTCTTTACTATCCAGAATTTCTAGAAATATTAAAAAAAACAAAAAAAACACCATCTATAACAATAAAACAAAATGTGTGTCTGTCTCCCCTGTGGCTCAATAGAAACCTACTTAAAATTGAAGTAGAGCTATGAAATTTCGAACAAAAGAAGTTTTGGCCTTCTAATTGTATACATGCCAAACAGAATGTTAATATTTTAATTAGTTCTTTTTTAATTAAATTTTTTTTACAAAGTGACTTTAAACAGAGATACAGCTCCGAAATTTTCAACATTAGTAGTTTTAGTCTTCTAATTGGACTTTTGAGAAACAGAATGTTAATAAGTTATTTTTAATTAATTTTCTTAATTAACAGATTATTTTCCAAAACGACTTTTAATAGGGCTACAGCTCTGAAATTTTCAACATAAGTAGTTTTGTCCTTCTAATTGGACTTTTGAAAAACAGAATTTTAAATTCTTGTTTAGTTTTTTAAATTAATATATATTTTACAAAACGATTTCTAATAGGTGTACAGCTCTGAAATTTTCAACATAAGTAGTTTTGGCTTTTTAATTGAACTTTTGAAAAACAGAATTTTAAGTTTTTATTTAGTTCTTTTTTAATTAATATATAATTTACAAAACAATTTCTAATAGAGCTACAGCTCTGAAATTTTCTACATAAGTAGTTGTGGCCTTTTAAATGGACTTTTTAAAAACAAAATTTTAATTTGTTTTTAATTAATATTTTTACAAAAAGCGACTTCTAATAGGCTTATAGCTCTGAAAGTTTCAACATAAGTAGTTTTGGCCTTTTGATTTCGCTTTCCACAAACACGTGTTAAAGTAATCTTAAATTGGTGTTGTATTAACGGGGATTTTTTGTGTGTGTCTCGACAGCGGAGAGGCTTCTAATATTAAGGCTTTACGTAGAAATTAGATTTTAGTGAGTGAAGCGAGCTTATGCTTACGCAGCAATGAACTTTTCATTGAGCCTTTGCTTGCATAGCAATGAACATTTCAACGAGTGAAGTAAGCCTGTGCTTATGAGTCAATGCTCTTTTCAGTGAACGAAGCGAGCTCGATTTTGCATAGCGATGAACCTTCTTGCGAGCGAAGCGCCAAAAACTAGGACCTATACACCAATGACGGATTTCCACAACGCGAGGCCTCACAGCTAGCTTAAATATTGCACATGGTCAAATTTCGTAGCGAAGCACGGGTATTCAGCTAGTTTAAAATAAAGTATCAAACATTGTAATTGAAATTTCTTAATAACATCGTTATTGGCATTCAAGTTGATAATTCCGTGCTTTCATGATCTAGATTTGTTAGAATATACACATTAAGGTCATAACATAAAATCTTAATTTAAAATTTTGGAAATACTGAATTACATTACTCGCTCTTAATTTCTATTATGTGACAATTTTAGAAAATGTTGCCGAAAATTTAATTAGGAACAGAAAGAAACATACTTTTTACCTTCATAAGTGAAAGTGAGTATGTATGTATATTGTATTCAGTGAATATTTTTTGCTTGTAAAAAGGCTAAGTGGAAATTCACCCCGATCCATTTTAAATATAAATTTCTTTTCAACCCTAGTGGTAAATAGCCATAGAAAATTGTTTTTCCCCTCCTCCAATTCCATTTAGAAAAATGAATGCCTCTCCTAGATGTCCTCTATTTTAGTTTCCCTAATGCATTCAAAAGTTTTCTTTTAAAAACATCACGAAGTGAATTAAAATAATGCTTCCTAACCCACATAAAACGGTTCTTTATTAATATTGCCTTCATTTTTTCAGCTGCCATTCCATGTGAAGAAGACTGATAACTCCCAACAAATATCCTTCTTAAGACCACTCGACCAAGGGGATGCATTTAGTGAATGTATATCAGAAGAAATCATTGCTATACATGCAGAGTAAACAACTCCACAATCCTGAGAACAGGACAGTGAAGAAAACAGAAGCCTCTTTTGAGTCCAGAAGGTCGCAGGGAATCTGATAATGGGAAACTTGGAAAAGATAGCCGTTGATTGACATGAAGTGTTCAATATATACACAAATTGATAAGAGTTTCGCTGCCTAACTTGGTGTGAAGTACTTTGATGCATTTGGAACATGTTTAATCAGACGGAACTTCCTTTGATACCTCTCTGACCGAATATTTGATTCCTATCTCCTTATAAGGGATTTATCTATTGAGTGTGTGTGGTATAAATAACGATTTTTCCAGTAAAATTCAAACTCCATTCCATTAGATTCGAATGTACTTTTTCTGCAAGTAGACTTTCAATTTAATAATTTTTACTATTTCAGAAAAATAAAGAACCATATATATCATAAAATATCAAACTATTGTTGAATTTTTAATATTTTTGTTGAGAAAAAAAAGTTTATGATTTTCTGCTTCCAAGATCTAGATTTGTTGCATACACGTGCAATAGCATTAACTATAAAATTTTGTAAAATAGAATAAGGATTAGAAGGAAACAGGTTGTTACTTTCATACACGAGTATAAATATTATCGTTTTATAGAGTGAATATTTTTTGCTTGTAAAAAGGATAAGATGAAATTCTTAAATTTTTAATAAGGTACTATTTTTTTTTCAACTTTAGTGACATATAGTTCCAGAAATTTCTGTTTTTTTCCACCAATTCAATCAGTGGATCTTCCAGATGACCTCTATTTTAGTTTTTATATGCTTCAAAAGTTTTGTTTTAAACACAATTTGTTAACATTTAAATTTTTTTAAAGTAATATTTTTACCACATAAAATGAAAAAGGTACATACTATTTTTTTAGGCTTCAATTTTGGCAACCCAATAAGGAGATTTACCAAGGTTACATTCTAAATTTAAAGGGCTAATAACAATTACCATTATTCAAGATGTACAATTAATTGAAATATTTAGTTTTGAAAGAAAAAATAAAATATTTAAAAAACAGCCTCTTGCCAAACAAACTAAGCAGATTCAGTAAACTGTCACTAAGCTCATATAAATATCCTAAGATCTTGTGAATACTGAAACTAAGTAGCTAGATAACTTTTTTTCTGCAGATCAGCTATTTCAGGCTTGCATGTGTCACAAGTACACATTCCAACAAGAGAGATTAAATACTTCGACCAAAATTTACTTGTAGACAAATGCCTTCCTGGAGGACTGCTAAGAGGGAAATTACCCATATTTGTTTCATATAGAAAAAAAATGTTTACCTGGCAGTCTTGTCACAAGGCTTGGAATTTCCTAAATAAATAGACTACACAAGGTTTAATTATGACCATATACATTCACACGTTAACTTAATACATAAAAACTAAAGATACATGCAGTTAACTATAATATTTTAAATTGAATGTGGTTGCAATTATTTCAAAATATACACATAATTTTCTTACCAATTACTGGAGATAAGAAAAAATTCAATAGCAATAAACAATGAATTTGGAAACTGGATATTTCTTACTTTTAACTTATGATAATAGGAAGAAAAATTGTGATTTTAAAGAAAGACATCAAATAAATAAAGTACTAAAATATTTATTTACAATTTCAACATTTATGTACAATGTCAGCCTTTAATCTATACAAAAGTGGGACCGTGTAAAAATACAATATATGCACATTCATTTGATCCATCCATACAAATATTTCAGCAAATAAAATTAACTGATTTTTAATTTAAATTCAATAAAACAATTAAAAATGTTTTGCAAACTTAAATGCTTTCTTTCGAACAGCTATTTTTAAATGTTCTTCAACTAATTTTTTAATGTGTTTTAAATTCTATTAAAAAAGACAAGCAATAGTTTGAAAGGAAAAAAAAAATACAACATTGAACGATTATGGTTTTGGATAGCAAAATGTTTTGTAACAATGAAAAGTTATATTGAATACTATTATCTTCAAAGGAAACAGCAGGATCAGGATTACTTACCCACAAATATCCCTATAGATTTAAAAATTACATCCATAAAAAGGTGAATTTTAATCAATAGTAGTGCTTAATTCAATAAAATCAACACAAATTAAACTTGAACAGTGAAATTAGTTCCATATTGGTATTTTTAAAAATATATATATATATAAAAAAAAAAAAACCTTTACGGTGAGAAAAATAGCACTAATTTAAAGTTCTTAAATATACAACTGAATTCGAAAAGACTGAACACAGCACCAATTGTTTAGGAAATTAACGATTTCAACTAAAATACACTCGTACATATTTTGCCAAGTTGTACTGTATTCCAAAATAGAAATGGCACTGTGTTCATTAAACAATCTGGTTGATAAGTAAATGAACATAAACAAGATGCTAATAAACATCAACCACTGTTAAGTCATTTTCTCAAAACAAATATACAACTGTCGTGTTGTCAATGGAAACTTATGTCTGTTGATGTAAAATTCAAAAGTAACAATGAGTACTTTATCAAAATATTTATCAGTACGGTTTATGCATAACAGTAGAGATATCACTATATTAAATGTTCTTTTAATTTCTTTTTTATAGATTTAAAATATCTTTGTGCATGGATCAAGTTTCTTTCGATGCTTAAACTACTTTTGAGAAATGATGCATGATAAACTGATATGTCTACTAATACATATTTACAGATGATGAAATGCGAATACACATTTTTGCGAGCACAAATTTACAGATGATAAAATGAAATGCTGTTCACTTGCAATATTTTTGTGTTGACAGAAGCCAAGTCGTATTGCAACGCATGAAAATTACAGGAACTACTTCATCACAGGGAAGCACATCAATAATTGTTACTTTGGTATTGAGCACATATATTCACATGCACGTCATAGAATGGTTTCGCTGTTTGCTGTGCTAACCGATCGCTTAGAGTGACAAGATGCTGCTAAAACGTGCGGCTGTACCTGAAGGTAAGAGGGTACTGGCTTCTTTCTCCTCATGATGCATCGAAATAGTTTTTGAAGTTTCTGAAAAGCTCTTTTAGTTGCATCGCTGGAACCGATCACAAAGGTGGTAGCTACTCCCATAATTTGCAGCATGAAGAATTTCAGCGAGAAAACCTCAACAACTGGACGCGACAAAGTACCAGATGTAAGCCAGGCATCGCGATTGATATATTCGTATACATCAGAGCCCAAAACACATACAAATGGAATGAGGTAAAGATAAGTAAAAATGCCAATCATCGAAGTGACAGCCTCCTGATTTTCGGAGATGCGAACTGGTAATGAATTTGTTTGAACGTGAGAGTAATCTTCCTTTGCACATTTGGCAGGTAAGAAAACTAGAAATAAACAGATTATACCCAATGCCAAGTAGATTGTGGATGGCAAAATAACATAGAGTAGAAGATTTTCTGTGCTCTGATTGCCCACATAACAGTTTCCAATAAGTTCATCTGCGTCAATTACTTGAGTCACGAGGACAATTATAGTCAACATGCAAGGTATTAACCAGGCCAGAAGATGGTAGAAACGGCTGTAACGAAACAGGGTCTCGGGCCTCCATTTTAATCGAGATGACATGTAACATGTGATGCAGAGGACCAGCCACCAACCGTCTGTGGCCATCTTGAAAAAATATAAAACAACAAATATTATGGTACAGTTCACATTAACAAACCCGCCTTGAATAAGAAGCGCAGCATTGTGTTGGGGTTCCATATAGCAAGAGGATTCGTAACGTCCTGCTATTATCCGCAACATGTAAACAATAGAGCATGCATTGTAACATGCACTGATATACATGATGGCTACTTCTGGGTATCTGAATCTATAATCTCCTACAATTGCCACTAAAATGTTAAACAAGGTGCAGAAGAAACACAGACCAGACCAGGCTGCAAGCCAGTAATCAGCGAACACCTTGTTTTCCTCGTTGAAGTTGATGTTTGCCTTGCATAGAGGGGCACATCTCTGTGTCCTGTTGATGTAATAGTACTGCTCTGAGAACCGGTAACTCTTGCAGAGCCCATAATGCTGAGAATATCCCTTGTTGAATGGCAGTTTCCTGTCCGAAATCGTCACCTCGTGGTTTCTAACGTTTGGCCGGCGATTCCTGTTCCTGAGTCTCAAGTTGTTGTTGTCTGGTCCCTTCTGGTCATCGGGTCCGTCCATGCACATGTGCTTGTCGTTGTTCTGCGGTGGGAACTTGGAGCAGTTCAAACTGGCTGGCCATAGGAAGCCGAATTCTTGTAGAACGGGCTGGCACCTGTCGCGGATGTCTTCACAGAGGGATCGGCAGGGTCCTATGGGGGTGGGAACCTTCTCCGTGCACATGGGGACGTAGACGGAACAGAGGAAGAACCGGAGTCGCGATGAACACCCATACTGGATCAAGGGAGTGAAGGTCTTAAGCTGCAAATGGGCGTCTTGCTGGAGCTCGTGCCCTACCAGGTTGGGCATTCCAGTCACATTGTACCCAATGTCATGGCAAGTATCGATGCGGATCGGTTCGCAGACGCGGTCTGAGGCGGCCGCCAGACCGAAAACACATAGCGCGAGCAATCCTCCGAACATCTTCACCCTGTTTTCGCAAAAGAAGTTAAGCAAATCCCAAGAGTTACGAGCACATAGTCCAACACTTTACAATCCAAACAAACCAGCGTTCAGCAGCAAGTCGGTTGTTGATACAAAACCAAGAAAATAAAACTGAAGAATAACCGTGGCGCCTGTAGACTTCACACTCAGACGACGCGCACAGAGAGACAGCACTTTCGAATCTGACCTGACGCCAGCCAGAAACAACTTTGCCCCCTTCCTTGGGATAGGAGCTTGAGGCCACTAACAGGCCATTATCTTCAACCAATTGGAGCACAGCTTCCAAGATTGAGGTACGCCCTGTGCAGAGAAAAGAGAGGGGGGATGCCAAGAAAAAAAAATCGCGCGCGTTTTCCAACCCTGTTTTCGTTCGTGGTGCCATCCCCCCCTTGGGTCTTCGTCCCTGCTAACGAGCGGCTGATGTATCGGGTCAACTGTCGACTGTGGATGACCTTGGTGTAGACAAGCTCCCCCTCTGCCCATTTCGCTTTTTATTTACTTTTTCTTCTCTCTTTATTCAAAGACTAGTTTTTAATGGGCTTTTGAACTAGAATAGTGTTTTTTTTTTTTGTTGTGGTTATTCTCGCATTTTCTGCATCGAGTTTCTTTTGAAGAATGGAAAAGAGCAATTTGAAAAACGCGTGCGTTATTCAAACATGAGGGACAATTCTTCTTTGGTTTATTTTTTTCTTGCCACTCCACTTATTTCTCATTCTAGTTTTTCGAGAACTCAACGAGATGTTTTGTCATCAATTATAACAGAGATTAATTTTAGAGAGAAGTTCATTCACTTCGCTCTCTTTTTTTCTTCTCTCCTTTCTTCTCGTTTAATTATGTTGACATGGACTTCTTAATTATAACACTTATCGGGTTTGTTTGAACCATTTAAATATTTAATATGGAAGAAAAGTGTGCCGGTTTTTCTTTTGGAGGAAAGAAATTATGTCGATGTCGCTTAATGTAGTATTCCATTTTTCAACATGTATTGTTGAAATTATTTAGAGATTTTTTTAAGCGTGGATGAGTGTTTTGGACGAATTTATTTTATTTGACACTAATGATTTCATTATATTTTTAATTAATATGCTATGTTCAAACTATTAAATAGTTTTAAGAGTTAAAACTTTTTAGATAATGTCAATAATGAGATAGTGAGAAAATTTTAAATATTTTATGCAAAGTATAGTAAAGATACGTTGTCTGAATAATAATGATATTCAAGATTCAGTGAACGGATAGTGAAGCGATTTAACTAGCATTAATTACTTGCTTCTTTTAAAACTGAGCCAAGTTTACAATGCATACTATTTCATCAGTGACGACATAAATAAAGGAATTGCCAACACGTGTAAGTTTTTAAACAAGCAAGTACTTGTCACCAAAGAAATATAATAGTCATTTCCCTTCCTCATTGAAAATTAAATGCGATAGCTTTCATAGAAAAAAGGATGCTTATTATTTTTTGAAGTTATAATACATTTGGCTGTCTAGAACAGAGGCGGTCCCATGGGGGGGGGGGAGGGCTATGGGCCTATAGCCCACCCATGAGAGTGAAACTTACACTGGATAAAATGGTTTTCATGACTACCCTGCCCCCCCCCCCCCCCTTCTCCTTAAGATTTTGGATTTTTTTTTAAATGTATTTCCAGATACAAATATTTAAGAAAAAGTTTAATTTCAGGGCATAAATTCTCACTTCGCCCCCCCCCCCCCAAGTAATATATGAAATGATGCGCCTGTTTTTAGTTACATATATGCCTGCTTCTTTTTTGTCTAAATACCAGTTTTTTTTCTTTTTATTGTTCAATTTTAACTAATGTCATCCACCTAGACTATTGCATTAAAAAAACCACCATTTTGAATAATTAATTAAAATAATTATTTGTATTTAATTACTCAAATATAATTAAAGTTAATTAAGTAATTGCCACACTATGTATATTAATGTACTATTTCTTGATTGCGATAAAATCTAATTGACCACAACAATAGCTCTAATTAATTTTGCTTTCTCATTACGGAACATTTTTGCATGCCCCTCCCTTGTGATTTGCCTAGAACCGCCACTGGTCTAGAAATAGTTGACTCGTAAAACTAATTTAAAGTCGATTTTTGAGCAGTTTCAGCCTTTTCCGATCAATGTGTTCCTATTCTATTATTATGTTTTTTAATTCTGTAAAACAATTCAGAATGATTTTCTACGAGGTATCAAATCTTGCAGTCGATTTTCCTTCTTTAAAATGCGTTATAAAATTTTCTATTAAATACTGTATGGGGATGCGTAATTTAATATAAAATTTAATATAGAGATATATATCAAAATAAAAATTGCACTTTATAACTCAATTCCTCTACAGCGATTATTGTATATAGAAACAATGAGAAACGAATTTAAAATGCGAATACCAAAATAAACTTAATTTTACTACATCTTCAAATTTCGTGAATCAGTTTTGTACGATTGTTTTAATATCTGATAAAAAAAAAATTCACAAATTTTGAAGTTATACTTTTGCAGACGATTTGTTCAGGAAAACATTGCATTCGGTCTGTGACAGAACAATATTCCCTTCACTCTTTTATGATCGCTGTCAAAACCAAACATGTCTATTTTACCATCACAATGGCAACAACTCGAGTGCGTGATTACGTCACATTAATCCCCAGAACGTGACGCTCTGACCAAGAAAATTCGTCTCCCTTTTCGACCCTATCTCACCGAACAAGATCAAGATCACGAACATTTATGTTCTCTAACGAGATAATGGATGTGCTTAAAAAAAGAACAAAAAAGATGCGGCCGTTCTCGACCACTTTGAGGGTTCGATACATGCGATGTTATCTAAATGGCGCTGTGCTTCGTCGCTCATGTAGAAACTATCATTGAAACCAAATTGCTGCTTCATTTTTGTCAATCGCATTTTTTTGTTTATTGTTTTTTTCTGAACATGCCATCTCGTTGGCAAAGTAATCAATTTTGATACTTGTTGCCTTGTGTGTGAGATGTCAGTCTTTCCCTTCTGTGTGTGTGTCGTTTGACATGTGGGAATTGTTTCTTGAAATTTAATTAAAATTCTTGAAATTTTTCTGTAAGTACTAAAATTGATAAGCATTGCTTTCCATTATCCGAACATTGGGTAAAAAAAAATATTTGATTGGGATTAAAAAACGTGTAAATTATGTACCAATTTCGTATACAAGTCAGCAGTACTCCGACACACAAAAATAAGGTTTTCGTCGAAATCACGCATGCGCAGAAGATACCTGCCTTTTTTTTCTTTCTTTTTTTTTTAATTGCTAGCTATTTTCATGAAAAATCTTTTCTATGAGAGTTAAATAAAATGAATTCCCATGCTCTGTTACGAATTTTTACCTTGTGCATTTTAAGAATCAAAACATTCATGATTTCCACATTTCAGACGCTTATCGACTCCATTTCGACGACCCCTGAAAATTGATTTATCCAAATTGGAATAATTTTTCTATGCTCTCCCTAGTTGACATATGCAATAAATTTCAGAATTTTGACCACATTGGAAGATGAGTCTTGTTGAGATCTAAAGTAGAGCCAAGTGATAAAAAGTTGTTGTAAATTACAGGCAGGGAAAATTAGTAAGATTTTCTTCTCAAAGTCAAAATTCCCTTTCATAGTTTTAAATATCCAGCTACAAAAATGCTTATCCGACTTGGCCGTTACACGTCACAGAACCAACCCAGCAAACAATTGAAGCAAGCAGTTGAACAATCGTGAGTGAATCAGTAAGAGTCAGTGAGGACGTTGGCTTTTATATATAGAGTCGAAAACGGCAAGTAATCTGAAACGAAATAAATGAAAAGATGCAAGTGCATCAAATTTAATTTCATCCTTTAAAATAAAAATACGTTTTAATTGATTTTATGCAAGCGACGACGCAACGTTGACTTTCAATTGTTCTTCTTGGATAAAAGGAATTGTGATTGTCAGAACATTCGAATTTGTGTTTCTAGATTTAGTTCAATAAGTTGGAATGGCTGGACTTGTAAGATGCTCCAAATAATTTTTTGCATCAAGACCAATGCACCTTCTGTACTTAACTAATTGATAAGCTAATAGCAAATGGTTATGTCTTTCTGTTAGTCTTTTCGGGTTCAATTTCCGCGGACAAAAGTAGAAATTGACAACTATATTCTTTTTTCCCCAAAAGTTTTACCAAGGTCGCCAACTTGGTGAGAATGCCAAAAATATCTATTGCTAAACAATCATCAAAAATTGCCAAATATCGACGAGATTTTTTTAAAAAATTAAATGAAAATGTAAAAACTCAATTGATATGATACCTATGCATACAAATTGTAACTTAGTAATCATTATTATAATATAGATACACATTTTTTAATGTTCTACTTACCATTATTTTTTTTATCTGATTTTATTATCTTTATGATGGGTACGTGGAAAGTACCGGATATGTCGATAAGCTAATTATCAGTGCCAGAAGTGTGAGTAGACGCGGGGTGACGCGTCTCCCCACTTTTCAAGAAAATACCCATGATTCCCCCACTTCAAAATCCTCTGAAATTCATCCCTCACTTTTAAAAACACTCAATCCTCCTGAAAACTACTAATGAAAACTAACATTAACCTTTAAATCTATAGTGACACTGTGTAAAAGTTATTTTTTTATATTTAAAAATTTTTAAACTATTTATGGTATATATATCATGATATTATAAAAATGTCTTATACTGTTGCGTGGATGGGTTCGAAAGATTTGAAGCCAAAGCAGATCAACACTTGCAGAAATTTATTCCAATATAACTCTTCACAGATTCCCTTACAACTCCAGAACTTCTCGTTCTAGTAGACTCAATACAGCTCTTTTCAAAACAATAGAGCACAAAACAGCAGTTAAACTTGACACACAACTGCTAAATCACCGCAAAAGACAATGAAATACAGTTCGCTTTCGGAACTCTCTGAACGCTCGCTGAGACTCAATATCTCAACTCAGTAATTCCAGTCAACTCACTGACTAACCTAACTAACTCGGACTTATATAGGGGAGGCGGCGAACCTTCTTGAAACTTCTAGAGGTAGATATTTGGAGAACTTTCCATATCGTAGTCGAAAAGTCCTATACATGTACATGGGGACCAAAAATGTTGCCAAATGGTCGCCAGGTTTGGCGACATTTGTCGATTTATCGCCAAATTTGGTGACAAAAATTAGTCGCCAAAACCGTCGCCAACTTGGCTCTATCTCGCCAATTTCCATTACCATAATGTTAAATGCCCTGCTCCTTGTAAAACTCGCTTCCCAGCGTTATCTCTGTAAAACTCGTTATTAAGCATTAAGACCCATATTGCAGGGAAGCCAACTTAAGACGAACTATTGCATTGCCTTATGCAAAATGTGCATACATTTTCCTATTTACAAAATTAACACTACGAAATGTTTACAAATATACAAAAATTCGTAACAATACTATTTTATATGAAGATATAAGTATTTTTATTAACAAATACTGTTACACTTGATCAACTTTTAACTTTGGAAGAACTTTCTTTTAAGTTAAATTTTTATTCTTGTTTCATATACAGACAAGCTATTTAAAAAAAAAAAAAAAAAAAAAAAAAAAAAATGTTAGAATTCTCTATTAATTTAATTTCATGAAAGTATGCACATTTATAAGCACTATTTAAATTTAAATAAACAGTTATGGATATAACGTTGCATTATCACCTAACTTTATCTCTTACTTCGACGTAAAAAAACTAAGTCACAGAATATTCATTAAAATAACAATAAGTTGTGGACCTTTGTTCAATGCTAGCGTTAGGAAGTATACACTATTTCCTTACTAGTTAATATTTTTTATTATAAGTTACGAAATTATAAAATTTATCGTTGAAGGGGGGGGGGGGGGTACCGATTTTTAAAAAAAAAACTACTTCTACCACTGCTAATTATAATTTCTAATTTCACTTTGATAATTTTCTAGAGTTCTACTATATATATAAGAGAACGGATCTATTTGAGTTTTGAACACTGAAGTTCCGGAAAAACTGGTATAATAGCATGATATATCAATGCTTATCAGGAATAGACATTCGATAAACACATAGCCGAAGCGTTTCTCATATTTCTCACGCCAACTTGATGGCTGTATAGTTAGTGCTCTTGCCTCGCATGCCAAAAGTGCCAGGTTCGAATCCTGGGTTAGGCATTGATATTCGTTGTAATTCGGAATCCACTTTAAGCTGTAGGTCCCGGTTTGATTAGCTGTCATTGTGCATAAAAATAGGACGCTGAGCGTACAAACCAACCAGCCTCATGTTTCTCATAAAGCGTTAATGTTTGATGAGGGCTTAGCATTGAGTTAAGATGTCCAGTGCTACATGCCTATTATGTGGAAAGGGTAAAGTTGCCCGCAAGTGATCTTAATCATTTGCACAATGACAAATGCTTTTAAAACCTGTTGACTAAGGATCCATTTTCGGTAAGTTCGGACCAGGAAATCCCATCGCTTACACATTTAAAAAAAAATCAGCCACAGTTCGTGCTGACATTCAGAAAAGACTGACCTAACTTTGAAATTATATAACTGTGAAAGAATGAAAGCGATGAAGAAGATCCAAGGATTTCTTGGATACAGAAATATGAAATTTTAAATACACTGGTTTGCGGAATTAGTATACTCTGTCAATAAGGAATTGTTTGCGGAATTGAATCTGTCATTAGTACACAAAGTTAGTACTCAGATTTAAATACATTAGAAGTGGGGGATGAACAAAAGTTGATGACAAGTGCACCTCCATCCCAACGATAAATTTTATAATTTCATATCTTATAGCAAAAATATTAACTAGTAAGAAAATAATTTATACTTCCTAACACTAATAATTTTTACTTCTTAACACTAACATTGAACAAGGGTCCAATATTTATTGTTATTTTAATGAATGTTCTGCAACTTAGTTTTTTTACTTAGAAGTAAGAGATTAAGTAAAGTAATAACTCAACATTATATATATATAACTGTTTATTTAGATTGAAATAGTGCTTCTAAATGTGCATACTTCCATAAAATTAAATTAATAGAGAACTCTAAAATGCTTTTTTTAATAACTTGTCTTTTTTTTAAAACAAGTATATAAATTTAATATAAAAGAAAGGTGCTCCAAAGTCAAAAGTTGACCAAGTGTAACAGTATTTGTCAATAAAAATACTTATATCTTTATACAAAGTGGTATGATACATTTTTATAATACTCTGATACGTATATGTATTAGTATAATAATATGTGTATATTTTTGTTTTTTATACTTGAAAACTTTAAATCACTTTTTCTCAGTGTTACTTCATTTAAAGGTTAATGTTATTTTTCTTTAGTAGTTTTTAGACTGATTGAGTGTTTTCAAAAGAAGGGGGGGGGGGGGATGGATTTCAGCAGCTATTAGAAGTGGGTTCACCCATGGGTATTTTCTTGAAAAGTAGAAGGACGCTTCACCCAGCGTCTACCGTTACTTCTAGCACTGCACTGATTGCAATATTGAAATGTGACAACAAATTGTTGTAAAATCGCAATATAGCAAAATGAGTTTTATCATTTCTCTCTTGAAAACAGACTCTATAATCCCTTTACTGGATAGTGCAACACAAATGATTACTTTTGCAGGATGCAGTAATTTTGCTAGACAAGCAGACGGGTTTTTAGTACCCCCATATTCACCAGTTTTGTTTACAGACAAATTCGTTTCAACAGTAAACCCACCATACGCACCCTCATCAAAGTTAATCCCTTCAATCAATTTTGCAAATCCAATGTATTTAAAATTCCGCACCTTTCTATCCAACATCCCACTTGTCCCTTTATTCTGTCTCTCACTATTTCGCAATTAAAGGTCCACGGCAAAGAACGATCGGATCCGAATTTTTTTTCGAAATCGAGGTTTTCCCGCCATTTGCCAGGTAATAGCAGATATAGTTAAATAACCATGCAGAGTCGTTTTGCAAATAAATATCATGGTACTTGAGATTTTGAGCAACCATTAACCTCATCCCTGATACAAGCCCAGAGACTTGAAACAACAAATCAGCTTTTCTGGAGAATTGAGAGCCGACCAAACGGTATAGTGGTTAGCGTGCTGGCTTCTAGACCGGGAGGTTGCGGGTTCGAGTCCCGTGTATGACATGGGTGCTTGTAAATGTATGTTGACTTGTCTAATGACGAATGTTTCGGCGCATTATAGCCCTCGTGTTGCTGACGGCGCCAGATAATCTGAAAACAACCAACCAACCAATCTGGAGAATTGAGAAAAACGGACTCTGATCGTGCTTTGCCGAAGCCCTTCAATGGACAATTCCCGCATTTTTTAAAAACGAGTAAAATTAGTACCTATTTATGAAGAATTTCTTTCTGATTCCAAATATTTAAACAAAAGTTATTTGAACAAATTAGTTATTTAAATATTAAGAAAAGAAAATGCCCCGAAACCGAGCCAAAACCAGTCCGATCAAAACAGTTAACAAAATTCGTGACGTAAAGAGATCCCTGCGTTTCTATGGTTATCGTGAGGTTCCTGCTAAATAGTTATCGGTAAAAATGTTGGCGTTGGTAGACCATTGCCACATTCCGTACAGGTTGACGTGATTTGCGAGAAACTAGCAAATCTGGTTTTCCGCTGCTGTATTTCAAGCCAAGATGTTTGAGATCTCTTTACGTCACATTCAATGCCAACGAAATTAGTTGTTTTCTCCCCAACCTCTAATAAGGTAATTTTGATCGCAAATTAAAAAAAAGAAAAAACGCATTGAGCAGAAGTTTTATGTTTATGGCCTTTTCGAAACATTTAGAATTGAATAAATTTTTTTTTAAAAAAATGCGGGAATCGTCCATTGTATCATTTCACAGTCCTTTCAGTAAATCGATATAGATAAACAACTGGATAGCCTGCTCCGATAGCAATGCAAGGGAAAAAACGCGTCAGTGGTTGATGATGATGTGTGGACGATTAACCAATCACAGTTCACATTTACGGTTGAGTGAGAAAGCGGAAAACCTTGTAAAGTGCTACAGATGATATTTTTTTTACACATTATTACTAATTAAGGTCTACTATTGATAGTTTTGCTGTGTACCACCCAAGATTTTATTTTCAATCCTCAGCAATCCGTATTTGTTTTGTCCACTGAACTTTCTGGCAATGGCTTCATTTCCCCAGCGTTAAGCAGTCTATCTAGTTGTTTACCTATATCGATGTTTCAGTAAGACCTTGTACTTCCTGAACAGTTATTAAAGTTTTAAAAGCACAGGAAATTCGCTGAACAGTTATAAAAGCATTGGAAATTCGTCAAGGAATTTCAGATATGTATCCTGCGGTGTTCGAAGTATCCCGCAAGATTATCCTTGAAATTAAATCCGTTCCGTTTAGCCCCATGGAGAGCACACGTGTCCAAGCATCCTGTGTCATCAATATGTCTCCTGGTGCGATTCCTTAAATATTCCCGGTCCCACGCAGACCGGATTTCCTTTCTAGTATTCGACACTTACAGCCATTTTCATCCTGTAAATTAGAAATAGCAATATTGAAATAATTGGTAATAAGCAGTTTCACAGTTTGTGAAGAACAAGGCTGAAAGTGAAAGAAATTGTTAAATGCTAATACTCACAGCTCGAGGATTCCGTACCTGAACTGCTATTGTCCGCGTTTGAAGGTCGATTACTGTGTTATTTACCGTTTTAATATTTTCACTTATTTAAATACAAATGAAATGGCCAGTTTGGCGTTATTTCTGGCAATAATTTTTACATGGGCATTAAGAAACCGCCAAGATGGTGAAATTGGCGAAGGTATTCGATAGACATTACATTGTTCGTCCTTGTTATTGAAACAGAAAAGAAAAAAATCAATTGTTTATGAGCTCAAGAGCAGAGAGCTCTGTGTTAAAGGCACTCGATTTTTAACTTTTTAAGCTTTTATCGCATTTCTAAGGAAGTTTCGGACGTAGGGACGATAAGAGGCATTAGCACAGAGATTTTATTCAAAATCGTTAGGAGCCGGTTTTAACAATTTCTGAAAAATATGATTTTTTATCGATTTTTCATGAATTCAACCTTATGCGCAAGCGCGATTTTGACGAAAACCTTTACGGTAGACTACCACTAACCAGTACACAAAATTTAAGCATCTTAGTTTAATTTGTTCGTGAGTTATGCTGACCACGTACACACAGACATCGAACTTTTTTGACCGAATGCTGCACAAAATTCTATTTCTTTTGCTTTTATTAGTACTTTTTTAGTTACTGTAAAATTAAATCTCACGCTTGTCTGATTTGGTTGAATAGAGCCATGTGGAAATATTTAATGGGTTTTCATATAATATGATTTTTATTTTTTAAAATTACTTTAAAGGAAAGGTACAAAAACTTAAATCACTTATTTATTCCGTTATCCAAATAACCTATTTATTCAAATGAGAAGTTTAATAGGTTTTACCTTTTTTTCGTCTGCAGAATGTTTCCGCTACTTCCAAAATGGAACCTTTACTAAACAAGTATTTTAAATAAGCATATTCTTACGAAAGGCTTACTATTACGTGTCAGAATATCTTTGTGGCTCTAAATTCAATTTGCCAGGAAATATAAAAACATACTTCCTCAACCAACTGAAATTTCTTTTTTATGTTGAGGTTAAATTTCATGCTTTTGTGCATTTTTTATAATAAGAATTTCATTCAATTTATTCCCGTTATTTGATGTTCGCAATAAAACCACTTTAATTTTTATTCTTCCTTTAAATTAACTTCGATTTCGCTTGTAGGTTTGACGATGGCGGGAAAATCTGCGGAGGCCCAATTGACACCCTTGTAGTCATCCAATCGGGCTGAAACTTGGCAGATAGGTTCGACGTCGATGACAATGCATTCTATTAAATTTTGGGAGCTGCCACTGTCACTAAAATGTCGCTTTTACGGAAAACTAATAAACAAAATTGTCGTTATCCAATCGCGCTACAATAGCATTGAAGAAACTCTTTCCTGTTGCCAAAATTGTTTTAATAAATAAATAAATAAATAAATAAATAAATAAATAAATAAATAAATAAATAAATAAATAAATAAATAAATAAATAAATAAATAAATAAATAAATAAATAAATAAATAAATAAATAAATAAATAAATAAATAAATAAATAAATAAATAAATAAATAAATAAATAAATAAATAAATAAATAAATAAATAAATAAATAAATAAATAAATAAATAAATAAATAAAAATGTTTTAATCAGAATAAATAAAAGATATTTGGATGTGAGTGCATAAATTCACATTCATTTTGAATGAATAAATCTCGAAAAGAAGTTTACCGCATATTTTGTTGCTGATACAGATGGTGTTTGCATCTAATTTTAAATATTAAAAAACAAGCACACGCTGGCAACAGAAAAGCCGTTAGGTTAATGAATATAAAAATTGGCAACGCATTTAAAGGATTGATATTTAAAACTTTTTTTTTTATGGGTTCTATTATTTTTTACAAAAAAGCGTTTCGCTGATAAAATTGATTACCGCAACATTTTCCTACATATTTTTCATACTTTGCACAGAAGATACAACAACATGTTAAGATGAGTGTTATCCTTAAAAGGAAGTCCTAGTATAAGGATCATTCCCTATACTCGCTATGTTACAATCGTCTAGCCCAATGCATTTAGAAACTACTTAGCATAAAACTTTGACATTTGATGAGTAGGTACGAAAACGATCACTCAATGAAATGGCAAATTAAAAACTCGAAAATAGCTTCTAATATATTTTATTTTATGAATGACAATTAAAAAAAGCAAAAGACCATGGCATGTGAAACCACTGCATAGGCATTGACTCAAGGATATCAAATAATAAAACATATTAGAAGCTATTTTCGGGATTTTAATTTATGTCGGGTCATTAAGTGATCAATTTCGTACCTACTCAACAAATTTCAGGGTTTCATACGAAGTAGTTTCTAAATGAACTGGGCTAGAAGATTGTAACATAGCGAGTAATAGGGAATGATCCTTATAAAGATTTACTCTTAAGATTCGGAATACCCAAATACATTAATCAACATTGTTATAACTTTAAAGTACTTTTAAAAATCATCTACCTTTTTGTGTGTGTCTGCGGAGTCTTCGGGGGGGGGGGGGGGGAGAGAGTAATAAACCGACTTGTCATCAGAAAGCATCGAACTGAAACTTGGCAGATTAACTCAATGTCGATGAAAATCCAGGTTCAGCCTTGATCACCATGTAGGGCGGTGGACCAATTTCCAAGAGGACGTCTGCCCTTCTTCCACTAATTTTGGAATGAGCTATAATATGGATTCTCCCCTCAGAAATGTACAAAATTCAGTGAAACTATTGTTTTTATGCATATAACTTTCAAGTATTTTTTAAACAGATTGAAATGAACAAATGACTATGTATAATTCAAGAACGTTTTCCATTTTCCCTCTATTTACAATGTCGAAAAATTCTTTTTTATTAATAATTCCCTTCTATTTCGTTATTTAACTGTGATCTTAGCGTTTATGGAAGATTAAAGAAAAAGAAAATCCCGCCATTTTTTCAAATATATTCTTTTGCAGTGCTTTTTTTTAGTTAAAGAAAATGAGGTTTGTGGAATATTATACTTCAAAATCTGGACCGTTCATCATAGCCGCCATAATTTGAAAATAGCCAAACATACATGCACAACTCTGTTATTACTGTAATCGCTCGCGATTGACCAAAAAAAAAAAAAAAACTCTGACTTTTCTGATGATGATGACTCCCCTATTAATTATATTTGTAATCAGTGGTAGAAGTGGGTAAAAATAAGTGGGGGATGCCCAAAAGTTAGTGATAAGTGCAATCCCCCCCCCCCCCACCACATATATATCTGATACATTTTATAATCTTGTATCTTATAATAAAAATATTGGCTAGTAAGAAAATAATACTTCCTAACACATTGAACACAATGGTACAAAATGTATTGTTATTTTAATGAATATTCTGTGACTTAGTTTTTTTCTTTGGAAATTAGAGATTAAGTGAAGTAATAACTTTATAAAGGTAACTGTTTATTTAGATTTAAATAGTGTTTCCAAACGTGCATGCTTCCATAAATTAAAATTAACAGAGAGCAATGTTTTTTTAATAACTTATTGTATTTATATGAAACAAGAACATAAATTTTTTAACCTAAAAGGAATCTCCTCCAAAGTCATAAGTTGACCAAGTGTAACAAACAATATTTGTAAATGAAAATACTTATATTTTTACACAAAGTAGCATAATACATTTTTATAATAGTATGATATATGTATATATATACCATAAATAGTTTTTTTTTTTACATTTGAAAAGTTTTAAATCACTTTTGTCAGTGTCACTACATTTAAAGATTATTATTTTTCTTTAGTAGTTTTTAAATGAAATGAGTGTTTTTAAAAGTGGGGGGACGGATTTCAGTGGTTTTAGAAGTGGGGAGACGCATTGGTATTTTCTTAAAAAGTGGGGGGATGCGTCAGCACGCGTCTACCCACACTTCTACCACTGTGTGTAATGAATTATATGCATTACGCATTAAATTTTTTAGAGTTGGATTTTTTTCTGTCATCATCAACAAATTGTGACCAACCTCACAAGTACTTTTAAAATATAATTCGAATTTTCTAGTTTAAGTATCCAATTATAACCCCGTTTCCTTTTTGTGTATGTAAGAAAGCAACTGCATGCGACGTCACACTGCATAGAGTCCATAAGATTATTTTTTTGATAAAAATTCGAAATTTCAATCATTCCACTTTTTGGCAAAGAGATAAAAACCTGGTGTTTTTTTAATTTCATTTTCGCATTTCAAAATTTCTGACTAATCCAAGCAAAAATAAATTCGAATTTTTAACAAAACATGAAATGACGTTGTTGTAGAGACATCAGAAGCATCAAAAAGTTGTGACGTCGCCCACAATAACTTCATATTTGGGCAGACGATATATTTATGGAAACATTTTCATAGGACCTATGGCGCAAAAAATGACCGGAATTAATAAATACAAATTATTTAGAATGGAGTCTATTGTGCAATCTGAAATGCGACACAAGTCAAAGAGTAAAAACTACCTTTGTTTATTTATGACTAGAATAACGAGAACTTGGATTTAGATATTTCAAAACTAACAATGGAGGAGCACCATATTTTTCGAGAAAATTCTATGGTCTGTAAACAAGTTTCCAGTTTCGTGGACACACGGAAGTTCAACAAACTCTATCCGTGATTGTTCACCTTATTTTGGTTTAAAAGGGGACGAAACAAACAGAAAGTGGAAATTATTTATTTTTTTAGAAAAACAATACCACTCGTTGAATGCTTCGTAATTGTTTCTTTATTATTGTTATTTTGTTTCGAAGTTGAGCTCATTTTTCAATTTTCAGAGTTCATGAAGATTTATGTCTATCTTTGAGAGTTTATCAAAATAATGGAATGCATTCCGAGAAATATCTGAATTTGTTATTTTTTCATGGTATTTGTTGGTGAGGTTCTATATTGACTGATTGAGATGATTATATGCTGCATTGAAAGCAATCTCATTTGCATTTAATGCAGCACATAACAAAAGTTGTGTGTTTTAAGTAAACACATTGTCTGGTTGTTAATTTAAAGTAGGAAATAGGTAGCCAGGGGGAGGGATATGGGGATATATCCCCTCCCGAATTTTTTTTAATTGCTATTTGAACGCAATAATCAAAAGATCTTTTTGTTTAATTCTAAACCTACAGACATTTTATATTTACTTATTTCAACCGATGGCGATGGCAATCAAATTACCACTTTTCAAATAAACATTACATTCTTTTCCAGTTGATTATAAATAATACAGAATTTGGCATAGGCAATAAAACAGAAAATAATTATCATGTAATAATTAAATTTTTTTTTTTTTTTCGGGCTTTAGGGAGAAAAAGGAAAACATGGAATTTAACAGTTTTGATTAAAGTCTCAAAAGCGGTCATTTGACAGCTCAGGTAGGTTAATTTTTAAAATGGTAAATTTATTTAAAAGGGTCTGGGACTCAAATTTTTTAAAATTCTAAAAAAAAAAATTATTATTTAAAAAAATAAATACAAATACTTTTGAATAAAATGGCATAAAAATTTTGTTTCTATCATTAGTAGAATTCGAAATATTTAAGTTTTTGTTACATGACAACTGTATCTCAGACATGCTATCTTGAAACTTTGAAACTGTTTCTCTCGGTAAGCAGTGCAATGCATAAGGTTTCGCATAAGGCAGTGCAAGAGTTTGTCTTTACTTCGCTTTCCTGCAATGCATCTCTTAATGCTCGAAAACGAGTTTTACAGAGATAATGCAGGAAAACGAGTTTTATAAGAAGGCTATTTAACGTTATGATTAATGGCAATCTCGCCAATTTGGCGACGGTTTTGGCGACTAATTTTGTTTCTCTACTTAATTAACGACTTAATTTGTTTCTCTATGGCATTTCTGATGGCATTTTGTTCCTTTCTTGATTTTAAATTCATATAACTTAGAAACTACTTGTTATAAATCTATGACACTTTCTACAATTATTTTTCATATATTTTACTCTGATTTGTCTTCTGGAATTATGTTCTTCTATTTAACTTTTTTTTAAAAAGTTTTTGGAGCTTAGCATGCTATGGATTTTATACAGTTTTTGCACAAAATATTTTTTTAAATTTTTTCTAATTACTTTATTGAAAAATAATGAAGACAATTTTTATTTGAATTATAAGAAGTAATTTTATGGAAAAATCAAGTGATTTTTAAATTTTTTTTTTTAGATATATCAAATTTAGGAAACTTTTTGAAGTTCTTTAATTTTTTAAAATAAAATAAAATTTTAGTTTAAAAATTTAAAATAGTTTTTTAAGTTTCAAAGCATCATACATTACTCCATAAAAAAATTTCAGAAAAATAATTCTAAAAATAAACATTTTAGAATTTTGAATCCTAGACTCTCTTAAATGTTTTTAAATGCCTAAACATACGTAAAAAATTACCTGTTATCAGGATAACTATGTGCATTCGGCATTAATAATAAAAATATTTTTTATGATTTGTAGAATTAGGATTTCGTATTCCCTCCTCCCTCCCAAAAAAAAAAAATCTCTTGCTACGCCCTCTATGTAGTCAGCTCAGGTAGGGAAATACTCTTTTCAATTAATTTTGATCTTGAAGGATTGATATTTAGTTTGTTCACACTGGGTATACCATGGAATTTTAAATGCTTCTTATCTTCTCTGAAATCGAAAACAGAAACGTAGGACTCAAAGCAACTAAAATTATTTTTTTTTGTAAAGGAAGTCCTTGTAAGGATCGTTCCCTATGCTCGCTATGTTACAACCTTCTAGCCCAGTGCATTTAGAAACTACTTTGTATAAAACCTTAAAAAAATTCGAAAATAGCGTCTAATATATTTTATTTTATGTTTGAAATACTTACGTCAATGGCCTATGAAGTGGCGCCTTCTGTAATAGTCTTTTGCTTTTTTAATTTTTATTTATTGTACTAGGACTTCTTCTTAAGAATTATTATAATACTTTTGAGTTTTAACAAAATTTTAGGTGGTGTAAGACACTGAATTCGCTAAATTTTCTAATTTTTTTTTATTGTTTAAAAAAATAATATCAGATAGATCTGAGTTAAATGAAATCATAACTTAAAGTTACTTACTTGAGTTAAACTACTTAAGTTAAACTTTACTTGAGTTAAACTCTACCTGAATAACAACTTTTTAACATTGGGTAATTGACCCCATGACAGATGCTTCTCAACCATGCTCTTCCAACACTTCCAAGCAAGGGCGGATCCAAAGAATTATTACGGAGGTAACGGACAAAATATTAGTTTTGGGCTGTGAATATAGTTTAGATAAAATTTGTTATTTTTAAGTTATACTACTATACCATGGGATTCCAAAACAATAATTTTCAATTTATTCAATAGAACAAGTTTATATTTAAACTACAAAAACGTTATAATTACTTTAATTTATAACAAGCTACTTTTTAAACAAAAAATTTACTGTAAAAGAATTCTAAGACTTTTGTGTGTGTTTTTGTACCAAAACATACACAAAATTACATATATTTCTTGAAGTGCACTATTGAACAAATTTCTATTTCCACGTTCCATGATCATCCAGAATTAAACCAAATTTGTCCGATATATTTTGCAGAGCACTTTGCTGTCTTGCTTTGTCCTCGGCCTTTTCATCTCCAATTTCTCGGAAATTTAGTACGGATTCGTCAAAACTTGATTGACTACACTAGAAATCGGCGATATATCGATACGACTATATATTTTATCGATATTTAAAAAAATAATAATATCGATGATAAAAATATCGATACAAGTCACCGATATATCGATATTTTCAAACATTTTGAGTTTTTTGTTGATCGTTTTGTAGTTCCATGCGTTTTTTCGATTTTCTTTATTCCCTTTTCAAAAACTTCAAAACTAAAGTTTGGACTTGGGTGAGAGACAGTTAAAATGGCACCTTAACCAAAAAGAGAACGTAATGTAATGGAAAGATAAGATCATTTATTAGTAGTCATAAACATAGCGCCTTTCTGTTGCCAACGTGTGCCTGGAATTTGCATCTATTTTTAGGTATTAAATACTTCTCTACCAGAAAATTTGCGGTAAACCACTTTTCTAAAATTCTCCTTTAAAAATAAATGTGAATTTATGCATTGACATCCATATGTATTTTATTTATTCCTATTGATTACATAATTTATTCATTAAAAAAATTTTATAATTTATTTATTGAAACAATTTTGGCATGAATTCATGAAAAGTAGAAATTTGCCCAAAAAAACTTAGTTTCTGGCAAAATTAAAAATCAAATTAAAATAAATAAATAATCATGAATCGATATATCGATATTTTATCGATATTTTTTTTCTATGCAACGATATAGATTCGATATTTATTTTGTTCGATATTTACCAAACTCTAATTCTAAAACAATAATTTCCAATGTATTTAATAGAACAAGTTTATATCTAAAATACAAAAACGTTATAATTATTTTAATTTATAACAAGCTACTTTTTAAACAAAAAATATATAGTAGAAGAATTCTAAGACTTTTGTGTGTGTTTTTGTTCCAAAACATTCTTTCAAAACATTCACGAAATTTCATATATTTCTTGAAGTGCACTATTGAACAAATTTCTACAGCCATATTCCATGTTCATCCAGAATTAAACCAAATTTGTCCGATATATTTTTCAGAGCACATTGTTGTCTTGCTTTGTCCTCGGTCTTTTCATCTCCAATTTTCGGGAAATTTAGTACGGATTCGTCAAAACTTGATTAATTACACCCACAGCCTGAGAGAAAAGTGAGCGGTAAAACCCATGTAGTACATTGATTTTATTTTTAAGCCATATTTTCACATGTTCATTAACTTATTATCTAAACAAATTAAATAATTGTGTTACTTTTGGTCGCCAGTGTTAGCCTTTTGTTTATTACACTCATAATAAACAACACATAAATATTATTTGTCGTCTTTATTTTTTTTCTAATTAGCTCTGAATAACGGAGGGGGCCCCTTTCACCCCTTGCTGTATCCGTCATTGCTTCCGATTTTTCGAGTACAGTTTTCTTTGGTAATGGTATTTTCCCCGTCTTTTGAAGTTTGATTCGTTATAACTCTAAAACTGTAAATTAGAAATGCAGGAAAATTTTTGCGGGAGTTTTCTATATTTATTTTTTGTAATTTTTACTGTTTAATTTTTTATTTTTAAATTATTAATATGTTAATTTTAAAAATCTATAGATTTAAAAAAAAAAATGAAGAAATATTATTTACAATTTTTTTTTACTCTAATTGTTCTTAAAAAAAATTCTAATAATGTTTAAGAAATATTAAAAAGAAAAAGGCAATTTATTCTATGATTCTTTATGAGTAATTTATTATAAAAATTTTAAATTGAACTATAGGTTTCGGATTTATATAAAATAAAATAATTTTGGCATAAGTCAAAATTTTAGACAAATTAAAATTAAAAAAAAAAAAAAAAAAAAAAAAAAAAAAAGCTGCTATTTTAATATAAAATAGTTTATTTAACTACAATAATTAAAATATACCTACCCAAAAAATTTCAGAACATTCACTTCAAAAATTGGAGATTTTTATGTCCTTAAGATTCATAAGGTAGGGAAACCATATTTATTGAAAACTTACATTGGAAATTTTTCTTGAATTGTAAGCTCCCTACTTTTGTTGACTTGCTACTAACTAAAAATATATTTAACATTATAGTCGAGTTATAAATAGTTATAAATTTTTTGTAATATTTCTTTTAAATTTGATATTTTTATTATTATATTTAATTAATTTGTGCTAAGTAATGTAGACGATTATAGTTTTCGGGAAACTTATTTTGATCGAATAAATTCGAACGAATAGATGAGTTTTAAACGTTTTGGAACGCGCAGATTAAAAAAAAAAAAAAAAAAAAATAGTGGTCTAGGGAAAATGTCTCTGTGTGTGTGTGTGTCCAGTGTGGTCAGCATAACTACCGAATGGATTTGCCTAGATTGACCTACAATATTCAATTTTGACGTACGGATTAGTGGTGGCCGTGGGACTTGTCATTAAAGTTTTCGGCAAAATTGCGCATAAAGTAAATGCCATTGAAAAATTCATGTTTTTCTGCAATTGCTAAAAAATTGTTCTAACGATTTTGATCAAAATAGCTGTGGTAATGCCTTTTAAGATACTCTGAACATTCCCAACCCTGTTCCACACCCCTAGTTTAATCTGTGTTTGTTGTATTTTTTTGTCTGTGCTATAAATTTTTTTTTCTACTTATAGTTATCGAGTGGAGAAAGAATGAATTTTACTCTTAAAAAGGTTTAAAATATTTGTATATCGTAATTTTACTCTTAGGCTATTCAATAAAAAAAAAATCTCTATTTCCATTTCCCCTTCCCTTTTCTTATCCCATCCTTATTTTCTTTTTAATCTTAAGAACTGTTGATGTTGAGGGAGGCGATGGGGAGAGGGGGGGGGGGGGTTATCACCCCCCACTGGATCCGCCCCTGATGCCAGTTGGGATTGTCGAAATCAATCCTTGCTCGTTGCCGACATGAAAGAATCTTCACAACAATCCGGAGTTGGGAACCCTTCACGTTCGTAATTAATCATTCTTTAATACTCCATCATATTCCATGACAGCCACCATTAAAGAAACGATGGTCTTTCTTTCTGGTTGCTCGATATGAAAAATTTTAGGGTGCATTTACCCAGCATCTGGCCGAAGACCGTCATCAAGATGTGGTTGGTGACCAGACATCGTTTCCTTACAGATAATCAGGTATGGTCTTAGATACCAGCAGTTGGTGGTGAAATCAGGAATTAAAGTCTTTTCATCCGTTCTCGGTGTATCACGATATTCCGTATTTGCCTAAGCAAGGTGCCACTTATCCAAAGACTTATCTTCAACAAGAAGAAAAAATGGACTTGCCCTCGGGACATAGTGCGCAGAGGTCTAGGTTGCCAAGTTGGCATAGTTTAGGTGGCTTCTTGCACGTTTGGCAAGTTCTAAATGTATTCTTTGCGATGAATAAGATAGTTTTCTTTTTGGTTCATTGGATTTGGATGGTGTTTTGGTTGCATTTTTAAACGATTGTTCCTAAGAAGTGTACCTTTGAATGTTTACCCACGTTCTCCATGTTTAAGTGGTGACTGACGAACAACTTCGAAAAAACTTTAGCTGAGAACAACTGTGGATAAAAAAATAGAATTTGGCAAAAAATGACTTATAAAGAGTTTCACAAATAATGTCTTCAAATGGAAAGATATTAAGGCTAGGAATTTGAGCGTATTTCTCCAATAAAAAAAAAAACATCAAATAAATTCGTATTTGAACATTGGAACAGAAAGAAACCCAGTAATTTCCCTGCAGTTTCTGTGGTATTTAAAAAAAAAAAAAAATCTTTTGTTTGCAGGGCAAGCACTAGGTATGCATGTTGGTTGGTAAAATTAATGTTGGTACGATTAAACAAATACTCTACTCTGTAAATACAATCTCGTCATTCATGATTATACGAGCAGGCATTCTTCGTGTGCCTGTGCGTTGGAGACTCGTACATTGAAGCATCAAGTGGCCCACGATAGAATCAAGACTTGGTGCATAATAAAGGGATAATATTGAATTTTTAACGATTATTCTGATTGTTCAGCTTCTGGCTTCAAGTAGTCTTTGTCTTTTCAAATAGTGCTCAAGACAGAGCTAAGGCAATTTCTCGATATCTGCCAAAATATCGCATCGAAAAGATAACTTCGATTTTTTTTAACAGTTTTCTTCAGCCTCGAACTTTTGGAAAAGAACAAAGAATTGAATTTCTAAATGCTTGTAGAGAAAGTTACACTTGGTTTTCACTTCAAATTTATCTTACCTTTACTAAGTATTGTTTCTTAGACTTTCGAAAAGCTACCCGAGAAAATAGGTGACTCTTTTTATTTAAAAGGAGTCATCAAATTCTCTTTCTTTTATTTGCGCTGTAAAATAAAGTATCCCACATCATATTAGCCATTTTAAACCACTTCACGTTAAACAGAATAAAATAATGATAAAAAAAAAATAGTTTTGGACATTCAAAGTTCTTATTTGTCTTGAACTTGAGTGTATAAAGACGTAAGCAGAAACTGTCCAAATATTTATGTATTATACAACATATTCTATTCTTTTATGAATGTTTTTTGTACTCAAAATTCGAATCAAGTTGACTACATTTTTTTTTTTCATTTTTAATAAAAACCATTTTTTTTTACTGCTGACTGCTGACAACAGCTAATTAAAACACATGTAAGAAACTTAAGTAATCACAGATGAATGTGAAGGTTTTAATTTTGAGAATAATGCCCATTTTACTCTGCAAGACCTTATCCAGCACATAACTTCAAACGATGTCCAACAATATATAGACTTATATTGCAATTGAAGAAGTATTGCAACAGGGAAAGACAGAGGATCATTCTTAATTGGCCAACAAGGGGTGATGCTTCAAAAACTTGGCGTTGTGTTTTCAACATGCGTTTTGCAGCAACCTTCTCATTGCGCGAAGTCACGATGAGGTCAGCTCCCCCCCCCCCCCCCCCCCGTACAAATGAAGGGGGGCAGGGCGTGATTGCCGGTGAGCAAGAGTGTAATCAGAGTGTCAACATACACCAGATCATACGCTTCATCATTATATTTACTCAGGACTACACGTCCTCTTTCTCCGCAGGAATTACCATCTGCGGCCCGAACACCTACCCGATCTACCTCGAGTCAAATTGTCAAGGTCGACCTGAACTCCATCTTTGGTCACTTTCATGATTGCTACGATTGCTATCCCCATAAACTTAATGCAATGTTTTTTTAGAACATAGTGACTACTACTTCAAAACGTATGACATTTTTATTTGACATAAAAAAAAATAAAAAAAAACCTAACGCATTCAATTTCGATACAAATTTAATGACGATTGATATTTTTAAATTGAAAATAACGTTTAAATAACGACAGATGCTTTTTTCATTCGACTGGAAGAGTATTGCAATCGGTGGAAAATCACGAAACTAATTTTTAATAATAATAACAATACTACTACTATAATAATGATAATAATAATAATAATAATAATAATAATAATAATAAAAATAATAATAATAATAATAATAATAATCATAATTATAATGATAATAATAGTAATAGTTATTATTTTCATCATCATAATGATAATCATAATAATAATCATCACCATCTTAATGATAATAATAATAATAATAATAATAATAATAATAATAATAATAATAATAATAATAATAATAATAATAATAATAATTAATAATAATATTAATTATAATAATAATAATAATAATAATAATAATTATAATAATAATAATTATAATAATAATAATAATAATTATAATAATAATAATTATAATAATAATAATAATAATAATAATAATATTAATAATTTTCATCATCATAATGATAATCATAATAATAACCACCATCGTCTTAATGATAATAATAATAATAATAATAATAATTTTCATCATCATCATGATAATCATAATAATAATCATCATCTTAATGATAATGATAATAATAATAATAATAATAATTATAATTATTATTATTATTATTATAATAATTTGCATTCTCCTAATGATAACCATAATAATATTCATCATCATCTTAATGATGATAATAATAATAATAATCTATCGCAGGTATCAAGCCCGACAGATAGAATGTTCTCTATGCATGGGTGAGATCTCGGAATCAAACCTCTACTTGTTGCTCTTTGTTTCTAAAGTAGCCACAACGGTGATTGTAGCAGATAGTCGCATGTGCAACCTGATAGGAATTGTAGAGTTTTCTCTCTTTCGATACGCAAATTCTGGTCAGTTTTCCCTTAAAAGACAATCTGGAACATTTTTGGGCTACTTGTGTGCTGGAATTCACTAGACAAGATCCTGCTATGTCAATATCGTTTAGCTCTTGAGCAAAAATTCCGATATAACCAACCACTTTATTATCTCCTTCAAATTTCATGAATCAGGTCCATCGTTGTATTTAGATTTAGCAGATCTATAATGTTTATTTCAGGACTAAAATTTGAAGTTTAATGAGAAAATCAAGTATAACTTTTCCAAAATTTACATTAAAAAAATCAGTTATTTTCTCATATATTTAGTAAGGCCATCTGTTCCCCCCCCCCCCCCGAAATTAAAGTCTAGTTACGTCCTTGGAGGTTGGGGACAGTTTTGGCAGTTTTCAGGGTTTACTCCTAATTCACACCTGAAAGAAACCTTTTCAAAATTAATAATTTCAGCCTCCTACTGGTATCCAATAGGTTAATGATCGCATTTTTTACCTTTTCTTTTTCTGGAACAGCGTTGCATCTGTAGTATTTTAATTTTTCAATTCTGTGGAAGTAATTTTTGAATTTAGAGTGCATTATCCTCCGCGAATGTAAGGAATTTGTTCATTTTTACTTTCAATTACCCATATGTTTATATAGGGTATTGAAAGTATAGCACTCGGCCCAAAAAACAAATTTCATTTTTTTTTTTTTTTTTTTGCATTTTTCAACGTTTCGGAACATCCTGATTTAAAAAAAAGTGGCATAAAAAAATTTCTCTCGGTGTGTCTTTATATCTGCGTGTACGTGGTCAGAATAACTCCCGAACAAATTCATCTAAGATGCTTAAATTTTGTGTGCGGGTTAGTGGTTGTCATTGAACCTACCATCTGTCATAAGGTTTTCGTCAAAATCTCTCATGCGCATGAGGATGTAATCATGAAAAATCATGTAAAAATTATGTTTTTCAGCAATTGCTAAAAAACTGCTCTAATAATTCTGATTAAAATCTCTAGAAGTAATCTCTAGTCTACTAGTAACAGGTGGTATTTTAAGGTGCTCTAATCGTCTCCACCTTCGAAATTCCCGTAGAAATGTGATAAAAGCGTAAAAAATTGAAAAACGAGTGCCATCAACACAAAGCTCTCTGTCCATGAGCATTCCCCATCAACGATTGATTTTTTTTTCCGTTTCACGCTCAAGAAAGGACAATGTAATCTCCATCGAATAACAACGCCAAGTTTTTTAAAATAAGTATTCAATAAAAAAACAAAAACAAATTAGTTTAATAAAGTTTTTTTTTTAGTTTTTGAAATGAAGTGTTCAATTACAACACTTTTTAAAAAGTTTAAATTTGGAGGATTGTAGTATTTTTCTATTTAAAATCTGACAACCCTACCTACGAAGTTTGCGATTGCACCGTGGTTAAAAATGGCTTCCAAACAGCTCTGTCACTCCATCTCATTTCGCTTTCTTCGTTTTCGGTCTTCATTCCCTCCCTATACCTTTTCCCCCTTCATCTTCCCATAGCTATTAAATTCATCCTTCAAAATCCTGATGGCTGCCCGATAGCCGAAGACAAGCACTTAAAAAAGATGATGCCGGCCGAATCTAAAGACAAACACACCCTGGGATGGGCGATTTTTTTTTTTTTTTATTTGTATTTTCTTTCGGGGCCTCGCTGATGATGCAAATGATTAGGGGAATCTAAAACTTATTAGATAAAAAGAAAATGGCGAATTTTGAACGGGGAGGGGCGAATAGTGATGAACGTGATAGTTATAAAAGACGTATAATGCAAACACCTAATTACACTCGTAAGCGGGATTGTCCGGTAACCGATACTTAAAATCAGAGCAGGCGACTTTATATCTTTCTTTTTGCTTTTGGATATTCTGTAATCATCCAAAAAAATCGAATTCGACTTTTCCAAATGCGGACGCGGTGGTCTGAAGAAAAATATAACCGTACTCGTGACTTGGAGGCAAGATCAAATCGAGACCCGCTTGGGAGTCTGCAAATCCTGATTTCCCAAACTAAAATTGCAACTGTAAGGTTTTAAGTTAGTCATAGAGGTAAGATATTACTAAAATATGAAATCACATGCTATATAGGTCTTCGACTTATAACTGAAACTGACAGCTCAATGGAAGAATATTCATTCACAGTAGGAAAAAAATTATTCGAACAATGTCTTTATTTTTGGATCAAAAACTCTTGTATATGTCTGGTTTTTCCATTTTCTATAATTCCCTAAGAAAATGTATATTCTAATGAAGTCGTCTAGACATAGGCGCCAACTTTTTACTTTTACCACTGGGGCGCGATTCTGTTAGACTGAGAGGCGACTGCAAGCTTAGATACCTCATCGAACCTCATTCTGAATTTTTTTTATAGAATGTGGATTAAAGTTAGTAATTACGAATCCACAGGTCTGCCGTGGCAAAAATGGCCGAAACAGAACAAAAATCGACTTCGAATGAGTTGAACTAAATTCGATTGCCAATACGTCATAACTTGTCAAAAAGTGAACACACTTTCTCGGTCTGGCAACCCACTTCACTTTGATTTTGAATGTGGAAGGGCGCAGACGATTTTTAATCTTTGGCTTGGAAAACTTGCATATTTCAAAAGTAAGCTAAATTGGAGACATCACTTACTTCACCAGTGACGTAAAATTTATAGCCAATTTAGCCTACTTTTAAAAGATTCAAGCAAGCCGTCGCCAGATATTTAGAATCGTCTGCAACCTTCTTAATTGAAAATTAAAGAGCTATGGGTTACCATAGAAAAAAGAATGCTCATTATTTGGCAATTTATGACATATTTTACAATCGGATTTAGTTCAACTCATTCGAAGTCGATTTTTTTACAGTTTCGGTCATTTTTGCCACGGCAGACCTGTGGATTCGTAATCTACTAACTTTTCTCCACATTCTATAAAAAATTCAGAATGATGTTCGATGGGGTACCTAAACTTGCTGTCGCCTCTCAGACTACGTAGATAAACTAATTGAGAGAGAGGGAGAAAGAAGGGGGGGGGGGGAGAGAGAGAGAGAGAGAGATTAGCCCAAGAATTCCAAATACCACTTTTTTCATGATCTATTTACTGAATATATTAAACTCACCTCGAAAAGCAAATTTTAGCAATTCTGAATAATAACTAATGCCAAAAAAATCTACGACTGTACTCTCATCATCACAAAATTACTTATTCCCCATATCATACTGTTACGAATTTTTGTATATTTGTAATTATGTCGTAGTGTTAATTTTGTAAATAGTAAAATTTATGTACATTTCGCATAAGGCAATGCCATAGTTTGTTTCCCTGCAATGAGTCTCTTGATGGTTGATAACGAGTTTTACAGAGGTAACGCTGGGAAGCGAGTTTTACAAGGAACAGGGCATTTAGCAGTTGTGTTGTCAAGTTTTTAACTGCTGTTTTGTGCTTTATTGTTGTGAAAAGAGCTGTATTGTGTCTACTAGAACGGGAAGTTCTGGAATTGGAAAGGAATCTGTGAAGAGTGATATTGGAATAAATATCTGCAAGTTTTGATCTGCTTTGGCTTCAAATCTTTCTAACCCGTCCACGCAACAATACAATGCCTCAAAATATATAATTTTAATGAAATTGCACAAAAGATCTGCTATTCTTACTTAATTCTCATTGAGGGGAGAGGGATGGATTACAAATATTGTGTTTACTTTATATTTTCATATGATTTTTATTCTTTAGAACAGCGGTTCCCAACAAGTGGGCCGCGAGTAGCGTGGTACTGGGCCGTGGACACTGGTCAAGAGTCTAAGCCAAGATAAATATTATACAAGTTTACTTCACAGGCAGAGATGGGACCAATCGAGTCACTCGATTGTTAACAACAATCAAATAATTCGATTGTATTTTTTTTATGGTTTATCGAGTAAATTCAAGAGCCTGGCTGAAACTATACAGTTTTAATCCAGATATTGATTATCTCGAGGGAGAAAAGCAATTCCAAAAATCCCACTGATTTTTTTTTTTTTTTTTTAAACTTAGACCCCTTGTTTTTTAGTTTTCTTATAGTTGCGAAATCAAAGTGAATACAATAAAGTTCTTTTCTTTATAAAAAAAATATTTTTAAATCCTTATTGTATCGTATGTTTTACTAATTACTGATGCACGCACACGCACATACTCTATAAAGTAGTGAACCTTAAAGCTTTTTTTTTTTACAAAATTGGTGGGCTGCAGGTCGAAAAAGGTTGGAAACCTTTTCTTTCATAGAACATTACAAAATTTCCTGGGCACGCAATATTTTATATTAAAAAACACATTTTTACAGATTTTTGAAGCGGGGGCGAAAAGACAAAGTCACCCCCCACTGTTGAGGGAGCACGAGGGGCGATCGTTCCCATTGCCCCCATGTATTTGGAGCCTGTGTCATCTACCAGTTTAGTTTTGCAATAACTTTGTGAACTTCAATACAAGCCCCTACTTTCTACTACGTCATTCCATTTCAAATATTTTAGGTATAATAAATCTAAAATTTTGATACTTAATGTTACAAAACTATTAGATAAGATCGACATTTTGGTATTAATTTTTACACAATTAGGTTTGAAATGCAGCTTCTCACTTATTTTGAGCTTTCTGAGATTTTGAGAGAGGTTCACCAGGATTATTTTCAGAGGGGTCCAGATCGCATTACAGTGGGGTGCAAAGCGGTATAAATTTGGGTTCGAAACTTTAATTTCTACTGAAAAGTTAGTTAATGGTTATGTATTAATTCTATGTTCAAATAAATAGTTAAAAAAGACCCTGAACAAATTAATTGCTTAATAAACACTCGTATTTTTCCAAGGTCGGTTTGGGAAAACTTTGTATTTATATTAATTAAATCATGGCAGTATTCCTCAATATTAATTATGTGATACAGTATTGTGATTGCAGAATTGCGAAATAAATGTTATGAAAGATTTTATATAGTTTGAAAACGTCGCTTTAATTGAGGACAATTTTTTGTTAAAAGAAAACGTAACTGAAGTTTATACTGTTATTTCAAGAAAGCAAATATATATAATTACTATCCTATATATATTGACCCTGTTTTAAAAGAAGATTTTATATCCTCTCTCGAAATAAAATCCTGGCTGCATCCCTGCTGTGAAGTGATAACTTTTATTTAAAACTCTTTATGTTTTTCAGCAAACAGGTACGCCATTATGAATTTTTTAAATTTTCATACACCTATGAATACTTAAAATATCGTAAAAAGCCATACCGATAACTTACAAACTTTATTTCAATTTTTAAAATATTTAAATTTTTACGTATGAATATTTAGAGCAATTCTCTGGTGTATGCATACGGGACGTTTTGGCTCTTTTTTTTAATCGTTAAATAAATAAGAATTAAAAAATAATCTAGTAGAAGTGTATTTGTTTTATATAATATTATTTGGTGACAAAGTTGCATGGAAAGATAATTATTTTAACTAGGTTAAATATGCATTTATATCGGTCAACGCATGTACGCATGGGACACGTACGTCGTCCGTACGTTGGTGGTTTATAAATGTATATTTTACCTAGTTAAATTAATTATTTTTTCCATATAACTTCGTCACCAAGTAAAGTTATTTAAAACAAAAACACAACTACTAGATTCATCATAATTTTATAATTCTTATCTATTTACGAGTAAAGAAAGAGCAAATACCATGGGTGCTGTCGCCATCTATCGGAACAATATTTGAATATTATTTTTAAAATTCCAAAAGAGGAGCAATGATTCTAAATAACGTTATGCTCAACGCAGGCATGATCAAGGGGGCTGTGGGTGCATATTCTCTTTGCTACCTCCTTCTTCGGTGTATTTAGCATTCCTGTAAGCATGCTTTTTTTTATTCGTCCAAAGTAAATGCTTTTTGATTAAAAAATGTACTACTTTATAAATCAATTTTTAACTTCTAAATTCGCAAAGTTCCTTAAAAATGTTTCGCCAAGTGTCGATGAACAGATCGTCTTAATTAACGATTCCCTAATTCCGATCACGTGACGATATACTTGGCCACCCCGAAATTTTTTTATTTGAAGAAAGGGAGTGTGTGTGTGTGAGGGGAGGGTATTAGGCGAAGGTGTTATTCCTTTGACCACTACCACTTTAAAAACTTTAAATTTTCTGAACTTGAATACGTTTATTTCAACTTGTTTCTTTGAATATGTATACTTGAATATGGTTAAATTCAATTTTCTTAAATTTTTTTATTTTATTATAATCAGTATTATATGGTTTATCATATATAAGTTTTTCCCTGGTCCTAGTGTTACTTTTATTATATTTTACTTTATTTTTAAAAAATAATAATATTGTGGTCAAATGTACAACACATAGTTAGTACCTTTGACCATGGGTTGTTGTTTTTCTGACCAGTCATTAAACAACACAATAATGGAGGGAAAAAAATCATTACATTCTGTCAGTACAAATAATCAATGTAAGTTAAATTTAAAAAGGACATAATAAGAATGTTGTTAATGATAGTGCTTTAAAAGAATTATTTTTGTTTGTTATTCAACTTCATACATTTTATATTCGACTTTATATAGTGAAAAGTCAACTTCAAATGACAAACTTTCTAACTGTCGAGCAGATCCGCTTGTTATAGACTTTGGAGATTTAGCCACAAACAGGAGCGTAGTTTTAGGAGGGCCTTGAGGGGGGGGGGGGGACGACGACTCCCCTTCCCAATATGTTGCACAGGTGTTATTGCGGAAGGTTGCGATTGTAAAGGTTGATCTGATTCCATTTGAATTATTAAGATATTTAATATAAGACTAGGGTAATATAAGGCAGTAGGGGTTCGCCGATTGTGATATAAATATCACGTGCACAGAGCATAGTGTTGCCTGCTTGGCCTGTGCACGTGATGGCAAGGAGGGGTTCATAGATATGCAAATGGCAAGTGATGCAAAATCGAGCTCGCTTCGTTCGCTGAAAAGTTCATTGACACATAAACACAGGCTTACTTCACTCGTTGAAAGGTTCATTGCTATGCAAGTAGGGATGGAACGGATGTGAGTTTTGCCGGATACCGGATTTCGGATATCCGGGGTACCATGTCTACCGGATACGGATATCCGAAACGGATTTCACCGGATATCCGGCCGGATATTCGGTCTATATACTAAAAACGATAGTTATACGATATGCTATACGAAAAAAATGGTCATGATATGAAGTATCAAGTAAATTATAATTAGTGGTTAGCTCACCGCACTGCATGCCACAGGTCCATGGTTTGATTCGAGGACTGGGCAAGGTTGACTTAGCTGTTTATACCTGAAAGAAACAAACTGAGGAGGACCATGCATGCTTGGGAACTAAACACTGGGGTTTGGCGTCAGAACGACCATCTGACCGGAACATCTGCTATGTGACACACAAATGCCACAGTCAAGAAAGCTGAGCTGGGCCCAGCAGGCCTTGGTCCACACGGGCTGTCGAGCCACTGAGTTAATTTTTTTTATTTAAAAACTTTAGTTGATGAAACTTTGTTTTAGTGATGCCAATACCTACACTTGCTGAACAATTTTGAAACTTCATCACCATTTTGTTTGTGTGTTACTTAAAATTGTACCAAACATTCTGCAATGTGATGAAAATATTTCAGAAATACGTTTGTAAATTGTTACTCAACTTCTTCTTACCTTGTATCATGTAATGTAAACATAAGATAATCTTCCTCAAGTCTGCATAAATATCCTATATTGCTTTTACCCGAAAAACACACAGCAATTGTACTGAAGTCAAAATAATAAAACAATGGAATTCCATTAACTAATGATATTTATTTCTAGTTTATTAAGACAAATGTGTTAAAAAATACTTAATAAAACTGACAACAAAATTAATAAGATTTTTTTTTAATTTGATTAAAATATATGCAATACTTTCAACAATATCAATCTGTTTTGGAACAGATGTAGTATAGAACGTTCTGCAATTTGTTTTTTATAAAGCAATCAGAAATTTTTTCAAAATTAATATTTAAGTAATGGCAAAATTAAGTTAAAGTATAAATATTAAAATATAACTTAAAATCAAACATGTTGCAAGATAAAAAAAATCTTCTAAACAAAAGTTTTCCTAGGAAATGTCCTATTCAACATCTAACCTTTTTTTCTGCCCTTTTGGTGCAAATGCACTATAGAATTGACGACTTTTTGGAATATTTGATTAATGCCAATAAATAAGAGCCAGTGGCTTGTTTTAATAAAATTTCATCACGAGGAGTCTCGTGTATAAGAAAATCACAACATTAAAAAGATAACAAAACCGATTTACACATAAAAAAAAAGTAACAGCTTCTTAAAATAATTTGGGGAATTCCTAATTTGGCATTCATCGACAGCAACATAAATCTGTAACATTTTATAAAGACAAGTTGTTCTTAATAGTATTAAATTTACTAAGTAAAATATACCAAATTTCAAAAGGAACACCAATTAAAATGCAACGTAACGATTCAAAGTGAATAAAGGAATAGTATTTCTAGTGATATCCAATCAGCCTACTTCACTTTCAAAGATTTTTAGATTCGAAATACAAATTATTTAATGAAACGGAAAATGTCAATGAAATGGAAAATAGACATCTGGAATTGCTTTTCAGAATTTTTTGAGCACGAAAATTCAAAAGAGGAAAATGAGGACAAAAATGATTTACAAGCTGCAATAAGAAAAGAACTGGAAAATTTCTTCAGTGTTCCTCTAATAGACAGGAATTCTAATCCAATTGAATGGTGGAAACACCTTATACAAGAATATCCACGTTTAAAGAATATCGTATTGAAATATTTGAGCTCCCCACCAAGCTCAGTCAATTCAGAGAGACTTTTCAGTGGAGCAAAGCGAATATATACTCTGATAACCGAAACCTATTAGCCCCTAAGAATGCTGAAAAGTTATTGTTTATAATGCAGAACATGAAATACAGGGAATGAAAATATCACTTTTTCTCATTCCAAATAGATATATATGCCCAGTGAAGAACTTTCATTTCATCTGCGAGTGATAATTTCTTAGACCATACCATTCACAGCATAAAGGGGTAGGGTATTATCGTCGATAGAACAAAAAAAAAAAAAGCATTGAGGAGTGCGCATTGGCTATTTATTGCTTTTTACTCGCTAGCAAATGTCAGAAAAAAAGGAAGTGAGAATAACTAAAACTCTTAACAAGTAACTTATGTTATGGAAAAAAGTACTATTTATTTGTATTTCGGTTCGTGTTTTAAGGAGAAGCATTCAAATATAACATCTGGAATTAATCAGATCATAAACTTGGAATGAAAAGAACATATTGCAAAACACGTATGAAGGATGTGTATGGAAAATGATTGGAGGAATGGTTTATGCTTATCAACTCGGCGCCAATAATACGGAGCCTCTTTCTGTGAATTTAAACTAAATGCACCTGCATCTTCTAGCTCATGTCTGAAGTTAGGGATATGCGAAAGCATAGTTCTCACGAAGGAACTTTTTCATTTTCTAACTTGACTGCAATTTATGACCAAGAAAAAAAAATTTGAAAAAAAAAAAAAAGTGTAGGATGCGGTGTCCCCTTTGTCCGAAAAAGATCATTATTTTTTGCAAAAAATTATTTCTTGTGGATACCTGGTGGCCGGATATATAGCCGGATATCCGAATGAAATTATCGGATGTCCGGTATTTCAAATTGGATATCCGACGGGGTTTCGGATATTGAAAAATCAGCCGGATATGCCGGATATCGGATATTTGCCGGATATCCGTTCCATCCCTATATGCAAGCATAGGCTCGCTTCTCTCGTAGAAAGGTTCATTATTGCGTAAGCATAAGCTCTCTTCACTCTCAAAAATCCAATTGCTACATAAATCCTTAATATTGGAAGCCTCTCCTTTGTCGAGAAAAAAAATTCAAAGTTAATGCAACACCCCCTTAAGATTATTTTAACAGTTGTTTGTGGAAAGCAAAATTAGAGGCCAAAACTACTTATGTTGAAACTTTCAGAGCTGTAGGCCTATTAGAAGTCACTTTTTATGAAAAAATTAATTAAAAAACAAATTAAAATTTTAACATTTTTCTTGTCAGTCCAAATAGAAGGCCAAAACTACTTGTGTTGAAAATTTCTGAACTGTAGACCAGTTACAAATCGTTTTGTAATATATTTGTTAATTAATTAAAAGCAATATTAAAAAACAAATAAAATTTTAAAATCCTGTTTTTTAAAAATTCAGTTAAAAAGCCAAAACTACTTATGTTGAAAATTTCAAAGTTGTAGCCCTATTTGAAATCGTTTTGTAAAATATAAATTAATTAATTAAAAAACTATTTAAAAACGAACTAAACAAAAATTTAAAATTCTGTTTTTCTAAAGTCCAATTAGAAAGCCAAAACTACTTATGTTTAAAATTTTAAAGCAAACTATTAGAAATCGTTTAGTAAAATATTAATTAATTAAAAAAAGTATTTCAAAAGAAACTAAATAAAAATTTAAAATTCTATTTTTCAAAAGTCCAGTTAGAAGGCCAAAACTACTTATGCTGAAAATTTCAGAGCTGAAGCCCGATTAGTCGTAGTAAAATAATAGTCGTTTTGTAAAATGTTTACGAATTAAAAAAGAACAAAATAAAAAAATTTAAATTCTGTTTTTCAAAATTCCAATTAAAAGGCCAAAAATACTTATGTTGAAAATTTCAGAGCTCTTCTCCAATTTTAAGTAGGTTTCTATAGATCCACTGACTGACAGACAGCTTGTTTTATTATTATAGACTAGCTGAATACCCGCGCTTCGCTACAAAATTTTAACATGTGCAATATTTTAGAGAGCTGTGAGCCCTTACGGTCTCGAAGGCTAAAACTACTTATGTTGAAAATTTCAGAGTTGTAACCGTATTAGAAATCGTTCAGTAAAATATTTATTAATTAAAAAAATTAATTAAACAAGAACTAAAAAAAATTATAATTCTGCTTTTCAGAAGTCCAATTAGGTGGCCACAACTACTTATGTTTAAAATTTCAGAGCTGTAGCCCTATTAGATATCGTTTTGTTAAATATATATTAATTAATTAAAAAAGAACTAAGCAAAAATTTTAAATTCTGTTTTTCAAAAGGCCAAAACTATTTATGTTGAAAATTTCAGAGCCGTTGCCCTATTAGAAACCGTTTTGTAAAATATTTATTAATTAACTAAAAAAATTATTTAAAAAAAAAAAAAAAACTACCAACACATTTAACATTCTGTTTTTCAAAAGTCCAATTAGAAGGCCAAAACTACTTTTGTTGAAAATTTCAGAGCTTTATCTCTGTTTGAAGTCACTTGTAAAAAAAAAATTAATTATAAAAGAACTAATTAAAATTTTAACATTCTGTTTGACATACGTATATTTAGAAGGCCAAAACTTCTTGCGTTGAAAATTTGAGAGCTCTACTCCAATTTTAAGTAGGTTTCTATAGATCCACAGACAGACACACACACAGCTTGTTTTACTATTGTAGATTATTACAAATGATTTCAGAATATGGGTGCGCACATCCTCCGGAAAAAAAATCCTGGCTACGTCCTCGCTTGCAAAAATAGGATCCTAAAGCTTGGCGTCCACTTTTGCTGAGCAGAGCAGAGCGGAGTGGACTTGAGCCAATTACAAAGCTGCCAACGTCTACTGTAGCACGAGCCTCGTGCTGCAATGGACGTTGACAGCCTTGTAATTGGCTCTAATCTAATCCACTCCACTCTGCTCTGCTCTGCTCAGCAATAGTGGACGCCAAGCTTTAAGCTTGGCCCCAAGTAGCACAGCAGTATTGGCCAATATCAGCCCTACATTGGCCAATCCCGATGTGGAATGGCGCAAAATCGGCCGTTCGATGCCGATATTGCCCAATCTCGCCCAATATTGGATAGACGATACTCAAAAGTTTGAAAGGTTGATCGACAGTTTTAAAATTAAAATATTTTATGTATAAGAAAGGAAGGTTTGCATTAATATGTTTTGTGATATTTTTGCCACGGTTTTAAGCATTTTTTAAAAAATCATGTATTTTGGAACGATCTCGACTTACGGCCAAAACTGGCCGAATCCGATGCGCAGAATTTCTCAAAAAGAATCGCCACCGAGTGGCTGAAAGAACTGAAGTGCCCGGATGTGTGTTTACTAAGTTTATTTATGTTATGTCGCCGGCGCGACGGTCATTAGTAACATTAAAATTGGATCGAAAACTTATTACTGGTAAGTGTTGTCACAATAATTTGTCGATTTCATGGGGTATTTACGTATTACATTATTGGTTTAAGTTGGTTTTAGTTAATTTCAACGATACTTGATTGCCGACTTGGTTTGATCTACAAAAGCGATGTTGACAAAGGTGATTGATATTCACATTAAACTTGATTAGGAATCGAGTTGGTTTCAATTATTTATTTAATGCTGCTGTTTAAAATATAAACAAGATTTTCAGCTTTTATCTCATCCATACACGGATGCAAACTAATACTCATTTAGCCATTCCCCCCTACCCCTCCATTGCTTGTTTCAAATTATGCTCATCATTGAAATACTTATACTACATGTTACATTCTAGTTTGCCTTCCTATTTATCATATTTGTTATCGTTAGTTTATATTGCTTATAAAATTCAATATCCAAGCTCCATGATTAGCTCTGTTAATAGAATATATTGTGAATTGGGCATATTGAGGAAACCACATTAAATTAAAACACGTCTATTACTCAATCTCAAAGGTGGTGTGGAATAGGGTGCATTATCTCAATCAACCGCTTTGCATAAAAAGTAAATGTTCTAGAAAATGTCAATTTTAACAATATGTATAACTAATGTTGTTATGCTTCCTATTTTTGAAAAAATACACCAAACCCTGTTAACGCAAAATTGCTTAGCATAAAATCAAATTTAATGCGAAGGAAAAGCAGTTCTCCGTACTTAAAACTTAACGTTAATTTATTTAACACAAAATTCGGTTAAAGCGAACAATTTCAGTGGCCAGATCGACTTAGCGTTAACAGGGTTTTACTGTATATGTACATTCTCCTATTTAAAAGGTCTGTCTTGTGCAATTATTGATTTCTCAGAAAAGAGCAATGAATGGAAATTTTTGAAATATCTACAAAAATGTATTTTTAATGCCTAACTTCATTTGTGTTAATTTAAACACACTATGCAAAGATGTTGTTTTTATAAAATAAAAATGTTTTGTTCATTTAAAGAAAAGACTTTCCATTTGAAAAGTAAACATCAAATATTGTAATCAAGTATTATTGTTAGTGCTATTTTCTGTCTTGGAATGAAAAGTGTAATAGTTGTAGCCTTCCTTCCCTTGGCAGTAAAATGCCAGTATGGCCTTTCAATAGTTAATTTGTTATTCTGTTCAGTTTAAAATAAAGAAATATACTGTTGTAGGGTCATTGATGGAAATGGAGAACCCGTAGAAGTAATTCCTTCATCTTGGTTCATCTCAGACAAAAGTTGTCTTTGGTAGTTTGCAACAAATGGGGAAGGGGGGAATGAACATGATTAAAGAATATATGCCCTCAAGTATAACATGCAAACATTTAATTTTAAAATCTATTGTACATACAGTAATTAAATTACAATTTTTGTATAGGGTATATACAAATAATTCAAGGTATCACAAATAATGTTTCATAAGTCATTGATCTACTTATCAGTTCAAGTTTTGATGGTGTAGATTTTTGAAATGGTGGAAATGAATAACAGATATTTATTAACAGATTTAAATAATATTCTATTTTAATTTCTCAAACTGAAGATTGGTTTTTTTGTGAGTTATATTAAAAGTGCTTTAAATAAGATATTTAATTGTATAAATAAATTGTATATAAAGTTTTGCAACTAGTTTGAGATAGCATATATCCATAATTTTCCTATTTAGATTCATTTTAACAGGCATAAGATAAAGCTGAGCTTGCTCGTTCAATTGGGAGTGATTCTTCAGAAGATGAAAATTTATTAACCAAGAAAAGCCGAACTAATATTCCAGCCCGTTTCAAAGACGATCCCCCTTCTTTGGAATCCCACAAAAAAACGAGCAAAAACTTGTTTGTGAACCAAAAAGCGTGAAAACTTCCTCTACCAGGTAAGAATATATGATAATCAATTTGGTAACGATCCAAGCAATTTCAATTTGATGTTACAATAATTTATATTTTAAAATATAATAAGCAATGAAGAATCTCTGGTCTTTCAAATAAAAAAAAAATTATCTGTTTCTTTAAACAATTTTGAACAAATCACCTTTGTCATATGCTTATAATTGAAAAATTAGTTCAGTAGAAAAAACAACAAAAACACTATGTTCTAAATTAGTTCCTATAACTTTTCAAGTGCAACAGTGTATTTTATCACAGACTTTTCAACAACACTTTTTACTATTTATTTTGATTTTATTTGGTGGTTAATTTAACAGTTTAAAAGAGATTTTTCTCTCTTATAAATTATTTATTACAATTTTAAACGGCTAAAGAAAAATGAACGAGTTTATAAAAAAACAAACAGAATTAGCATTTATTTCGTGATTGATAGTTTTTTGTGTGCTTGGTTGAGGTTGGTGCAAACGTATTTGCAGAGAACTTTATATAAATTAAATTCATACAAGCTCAGTATATACGATTGAAATTTAAATACCAGTTTAAAATTATTTTCTTAAATGTTAGTAGAAAATGTTTTCTGATATAACAATTTAACAAAATGTTAATAATCTTATGCTTTTGTGCAAAATTGTGTTTTTCATTTTGCAATTTTTTTTATTTTTTAATGGGCAGTAAATGCTGCACTGCATGATTTCTTTTATTGATAACAAATTCCAGTTCCTTAACAAAAAGAGTTTGGATAAAATAAAAAGAGCTAAAGACTAGAAAAAGTTTGATGCAATAATTTGATTTTTAAATTTTAATGTAATCTTAATGAAAACAGAAATGAATAATTTTATATTTCAGGTTCGTTTTCTTCGCCAAGGTAGAAACTTCAAAGGAAGATAAAATATGTAAAATAAAATATGTATTATAATAAACAGCTTGTATTAAATTTATGTTTTTATTATAAATATGCACTGCAGAAAGTGACAATTAATTTAAGAGTGCATGGTTTTTAAGCCATAAAATATCAATTAAATTATATTGGGTTTCAATTATCGGTCATTAAAAAGCAATTAAAATAGGAATGAAAGTATGAAAAATTATTCATTATACGAGGTATTCATGTAAATATTATTGTGGATTTTTTAAAATAATAGATGTTTTTGTCAAATAATTTTTGGATGAAAACTTTTTCAATGGGGGGGGGGGGGGTCTGCAATTTAATTCACTTTATTGCTTTTACAATATTATGATTGAAGTGAATGAACTAAAGCATTAAAATGAGATTTATTTACTATCTATTTGATTCTTAATGCATAGAGAAAAATTATGTTTTAAAAATGAAAAGGGACTTCATAAATGAAGTTGATCGGTGCAGAAAAAATATACTTCACAAGTTTAAAATTCAACCTTCTATTTTTATGAAACCTTAGCATAAAAAGTTCAATGAGTATTGATTGACCAATAGGGATTTTAAATTCTACTGTTAGTTTTCTAGTTTAAAATTGCATGTATCTTTCTAAATCCTTGAATGTCAGACATTTTGTTATCTAAATGTTGTTTTTTTGGTAGGGGAGTTGAAAACATTATTTTACAAATGTTTAAGTATAACTTAACAAATTATTAAGGGTTTTTGGGCAACAATGTGTTACTAAACATTGAACAGCTCAAAATTGAATCTAAACGCATATAAGAATTATCATTTGCAACCACTTCTTCCACTAAAAAGAAAGTTCAGATATGTTGAGTGGCAAATCTACCCTAAACTGCTCTGTGATATAATAAAAAAATAGTAGCTAAAATTGCTCTTTCAGGGTTGGAAAAAAACATGTTTTTTTGGTTTAAACAGAGGTCTTTTTTTTATCCTTTTCTAATTACATGTATACATATTTATAAATAAAATTTAGCATAAACAAGAATAATTTATGTTTTATAAACAATGAATATTCCTTTTGAAAGTAATTTGAACTAAGTAAATAAACAATTGTTGCTATTTATGGGGACATTCAAATCATATTAAATTTTAATATTTTATTTAGAGGTACTATTTTTTAAATTCAATATATACAATAGTAATTGTTTACTACATAATACATAGAATATTGCTCTTCGATTCATTTGATACTTATAAAAACTTCAATAGTTTTTAATTGGAAGATTTATTTTAAAATACATTAGAACATATTGTATTTCAGCTAAAAATAGAAGTCATCTACAACATCAAATAATTTAAAAAATCTAATTATAAATAAAAATACAATTTTAAATTATTCTTTAAAAAAAAAAATTTCGTTTTTCTGAGGGAAAAGAAAAACATTTGGTTTAAACCAATGCTCATCGATATTGCCCAAGATTGCACATCAATACTGGCCAAAACTACTCCTCGAGATCGGCCAAAACTACGCATCGATATCGGCCAAAACTACGCATCGATATCGGCCAAAACTGCTCCTCGAGATCGGCCAAAACCGCACTGCGATATTGGCCAATATTGCAAAAATGTTAGCCGTTCGGTGCTGGCCGTTCCGACATTACCCAGGATTGGCCAATCTTCCAGAGCTCCGGTTTCCGACATTGGCCAATACTGCTGTGCTACCTGGGGCGTTCACTGTCGCTAAGCAGAGCAGAGCAGTCATAGCGGAGTGGATTAGAGCCAATTACAAGGCTGCCAATGTCTACTATAGCACGAGCCTCGAGCTACAATGGACGTTGACAGCCTTGTAATTGGCTCTAATCCACTCCGCTCTGATCTGCTCTGTTCTGCTTAGCGATAATGGACGCCAAGCTTAATGTCAGTGGTAGCCCGTGGTTGAAAATGTGAGTTGAAATGTTAAGCCTGATTTACACGCTACCAGTCGGGCCTCCAGTTTAGATTTCCAGTTCGGTGACGTCAGCTAGGCGACCTTTGCGCCGCTGTCCATCGATGATCACGAGAGAGGGCATGTGATTGGTTGATCGGAGTCGCCGGCGCCAGTAAATAGAAAATGTTTGGTTTACTGGAACCAGTAGCCTGGTGACGTCACATGACGTCACTGACTGGTGATCTTGACTGGCGATCTAAACTGGAACCGCTACTGGTAGCATGTAAATCCGGCTTTAGTGCAGCCAGACACATGCGAATTCGTTTGCATAGTCCTTTGATTTGCTATAATTGATTGTGATGAATCGATTCATCAAAATAATTAATGTGTTTTTTTTTTGTCTGATTTTAAAAGGGTACATGTACTCAATTATTTTTTCGACTGACTGGGGCTCCATCTATGATATTCCATGCGTAATTTTTCTTTTTAAAACTACTTTTTTCAATCCAGGAGACTAACTACTCAACTCTCAAAAGCCAAAACAAAAGAAAATCAAAATAAACTTTTGTTTTGTCCGTGTATTTCGGGTATTTTGCAGTTCTAAATGATAATTTTGTTATTATTGATCATTTGTTTTTTTCACTAACAGATTTTTTTTTTATAAAAAGGTATGTTTTTATTTCTGTCTGAAAGTGTTTCTTTGTTTATTGAAACGCTTTGTTTATCAATTTGTTTTTGTGTTGTGTTCCTTTGTACTGAGAATCAACTTAGTCTTTCAAAAAAATGGCGTCTATTTTTATGGGTTAAAATGCGTTATACGCCCTCACTTTTTTTGGCGATTTTACGTCAAGTATGGTAACCCGCGCCTATATGGATCCATTACAACTTGGCATCCATTTTAGCAAACCTGTAGTTCAATTCAGTAGTAGTGTCAATTGAACTTGGCAGCATTTTGCAAAGTCGCCAAGGGTAGGGGCGTATAACGCATTTTAACCTTTTTATGTAGTAAAGAACTGTTTTATTTTTGTATGTCGAAATTTCTCTAAAAATGCCTTTGTTTAAAGCAGACATGGTACTTTTCTAACAGTGACTTTAGCTTTTTCTACCGAAATTTCAATACTTTAAATGAAGCTTAAAAAATTAGAAAGTTGGGTTTAATTAGATTTGTCTGTTTGTCAATGTAGTATCATTGTGTAAAGTTGTTTGAGTTCTGAAACGTTTTGAACACTTTGTGGTTTTTGCTGATTTTTTATTGTTCTCGGGTCAAGTTCAACCTTTTTTGCTTGAATGCTGTACCATGTCTGTTAAATAGAATATTAGGTCGGTTATGAGATTGAATTAATGCAATGCTATTATTTGGAAGGATAATAGCTTTGTTACAATTAGTTACATTAATCGTCCTTGCACAAAATTCTTATTGGAATACTGATTATACACTAAGATGTTCACATGAAACCAACACTCGGAGCTAAGCTAAACAGCAATAATATAGCCTATGTTACCGGTGAAAATATACTTAGGGGTGCTCCTTGGCGAAAATTGGTGATTTTTTTTTGCACCAATCGTGCTCATGTACAATTCCGTGGTAGATAAAATAGCGATGATTTAAACACACATTAAAAAAATTACAAAGCAAATACAATACAATTTTAAGTGCAATCCACTCAGCTAAAAACTATTAAAATGGTAAAAAACATAATATAGAAATACTATTAAACACAAATGAATCATTTAAAGGGGTTCAATCCTATTGTATGCTTAACCGCTCAGCGTTGACTGTACAATAGAAATTAACACAATTTTAAATTGGAATAAAACAAGCAAATATTGAACGTACTTACCAACCGAAATGACGGTTAAAATGTTCAGTCAAAATGAGCGCAACACGTATTCCAACCAGTCACAGTCATGATAAGGTTTCCAAAGGTACATCTCTCGGTGCCAACTTGGCTGAAATTCAAGGGGCACCCTCAAGTATAAGCCACCCTATGTTGCCACATCATTAAGTTGTAAAACTGAACCACTAAGTACATTTAACCACTAAGTACAGTAAGATGGGTTTAAAGGTAATGATCAACATTAACCATATTTGTTTCAAAAAGGATAGTGTATATTATTCCTTAAAATATATTGTTTTTAAAAAAGTTAAATTTTTAATTTTATTTTGTTTTTGAATTGACGTCTAGGATTTTGTGGAGTGCATTTAAAACTACCATTTTGAATGTAAATTGAATGTTTTCAAGAGAGGTAAATGATTTGTGCACGATGTTTAAAGTATTTTTAAATCTTTTTTATTAACTTCGATTTGGTGTGGGAAGGCGATTGGTTGGGTGGGTCTGTATATTTGATGCTGCCGGACAAATCTACGGAGGCCTAATTAACCTACTTGCTGTAATCCATGGGCGCCCGCAGAAATATTTGCAGGGGGATGCAAAACTAGATTTTTTATCAAAATCATTAATTTTTCAGAAATTTTAATTAATATTTATGCATTTTAAATTATACTCTTTGATAATAGTTTTAAAAAAAAAATCATGGTATATATTTTTGAAAGCGCTACCATGTTAAAAAAAAAATGGTAAAAATATATAAATATATTTTTAACGATTTTTTATCATCCAACTATATCACACGGCATTCAAGAGACAGTATTTAGAATAGAGCAACACGAAGATGCAAAAATACAGTAGAGTAACATTATATTTCTTCCAAAGGAAATAATTAAAAAAAAAAAAAAAATCAAAATGAAATACAAAGGCAGTATTGGATATGTTTAATTGAATTTTAAAAATAGATTTCAAGATAGTATATCTGATGACTTAAAACACAAAATATTTTTTCTAGAATTTTGAGAACTACACAGGAAATGATTATACAATAAAAGAAATAAATACTTCTACTCAGTCTCCAATAATCCTAGACAATAGGTGCCAGTAGCTATAAAAAACCACATAGAAAAGAAATTAAAGACTAAAATAATAGAAAAACAAATGCTTATTGTAACATAAAACCGAAACAGCATATGTGCTGCATATGAAACGGCATATCTTGAAATTTCCACCTTTTCTCTTATATATATATATTTTAATTTTCAAGAGCTAAGGGGGTGCAAGTGCACCTCCTTGCACCCTTCTGGGGGGCCTGTAATCCAATGGGGCTGATGTCCATCGTATGGCTTTGTGGTTAGCGCTCTGGCCTTGCATGCCTAAGGTACCGTGTTCGATTCCCGGATTAGGCATGGATGTTCGTTGTGGCTCAGAATCCACGTTGAGCTGTGGCATGGTTCGTAAGTTTTTAAAAACCTTGAAAAGTGCTTGAAAAAAAAATGTTTCATTTTCAAGTGCTTGAAAACCTTGAATTCTGTAAAAATACTTTTAAAGTGCTTGAATTTCATTGTATTTTCTAAAAATATAGCATCTTAAAAATTTTGCTCAACAAAGTGAGCAAAATATTTCGAATTTAGCTAAGCCAATCAGCAAATAATTAATCAGCTAAGTTGATCAAGGATTTCGTCATTCCCCCTTTGATGAGTATAGCGCTGCACATGCGCAACATAATATCCTATCAAGTCACGTGATCTCTTGTTTTGTTTTTGTATCGTGTGAGCTAATTTTTGAGAACTGTTTAAAAATGACGGGGAAATGCATTTTCAATTCAAGCTGATTTGAAAAGCATGAATATAATATGGTTTGAAGCCTATGTCTTGGATTCGCACATAGCACGATGTACTTTATGGGCTAAAAATACCATAATAGGAGAAAGTGATTTAAAAAGCCATGCGAAGAGCAAAAAGAATTTAGTTTGTATAAGAAATTTGATGAGGATTGTTCGAACTATTTCTAGTAATAAAAAAATACCCCAAAAGCGGATATTTTTCATTACAATCAACGTCGTCAGCCTGATGGACGGATATGTAACTGAAAACGAAGTTTTAGATATTGAAACACTGTGGACAATGGACATTGAAAACCATAAAAAAATCACTGCTCTTCTAAATTAAATGAAAACATTGATACATTATGTGATCACATGTTCGCCAATAGTGTGATTGCATGCAAATTTTCATGTGGAGAAAAAAAACAACGTATTTGGAATCAAGCCTTCAAAGTAAATGGGAAGACAGTTTAACCAATAAGACTTTTGTATTTGACAAAAGTCAAAATATAATGAAACAAGAAAATCAAATGAATGTTCACATCTGTTATTGGCATAATTACCAAGTGAGTACTAGCTACTTTACTTCTGTTTTTATGGGACATGGTACTGCTTCTGATACATTGGAAGGCTTTTCTTTGCTATTGTAACATTACATTTATTTTAATTGAAACTTAAAAAACATTTTTTTTTTGTATTTACTCGATTTGAAGAAGCACCTTTTGCCAATAAAAAAAATGACTTTTTTTTAATGTATTTGAGTTGATAACGCATCCTTGAAAAGTCCTTGAATTTTTTTTCCCTTCAAGTGAACGAACCATGTGTAGGTTCCTGCCTGATTAGCTGTCATTGTGCATAAAAATAGGATGTTGAGCGTACAAACCTACCAACCAATTAGGCACATTTAATGTACTTTGGCTTAAGCACACTGCATATGAAAAATGGATTGCAACGCCAACAAAGTCTGCTCATAAGGTAACATTCAAACTGTGCGTGAAAGATTTTGATTTTAGCGCTATGGGCAAAGCAGTTGTGAAATCACACAATAAAGATATGCAAGAAAACAAATTTTCTAAGGTCCTTGAAAAGTCATTGATTTTCATTCGTTAATTTCAGTGGGAACCTTGTTTGCAGATGGATTCGATTTTGAAGACAATTCATTCTATCATATTTTGAGGACTGTCACTTTTACTAAAATGTCACTTTTGCACACACTTCTATAATCTCACACTTCTAATACCATCTTGTCATAGAGATTTTTTCTTGATAATTTTTTTCTAAGTATCATAGATTACCTAAATAGATTTTAAGGCAAACCCTAGCAAAAAATAAGAGCCAATTTCCATTGCTTTCCAACTTTACATTTTTCCTAAACTAAATAAAAGTAAGAGAATACGTATAATTTAAACTTAATCATGAAGCTGTGTACTTACTCTTAAAGGAATAAAAATAGGTTGGTTGGTTGTTTTCAGATTATCTGGCGCCGTCAGCAACACGAGGGCTATAATGCGTCGAAATATTCATCATTAGACAAGCCAACATACATTACAAAACGGGACTCGAACCTAGAACCTCGCGGTCTAGATGCTAGCACTCTAACCACTATACCGTTTGGTCGGCGAATAAAAATAGGACATTTAATCTAAGGTATTTAAAATATTTTGCTTATTTTTCCTTAATTCTTGTTTCAGCTCGTTCTCTGGCACAAGAGAAGCTTCAAAAGGCAGCGTCCTCCCATCCTCCACACAGCCAACTGGAGGTCTTCCCCAGGGCCTCAAGAAAGAGACCCCCCCTCCCCTAAGACCTAAGTATAACCATATCAGAAGCTCCTCATTAGACCTCAACAAATTGGGTAAGCAGCTGGGAATCTAATTTTTGCGTCTCTGTCTTTTCTCCCATGCAGGATTATAACTCAGAGTACTTCTCTTTTAAGGTTCTCTTCGAATGTGTTTCTTCTTGAACAACGGTTTATTCTGTTGAGGTCTTGGTGTTACTGTGTTTTGTCGTAGTTTGGAAGAGTTGCCTTATTTGGCATAAAAGTGTAATATAACCACCCACTAAACTGCTGATTTCATTTTGTATAAATTTGTTTCAAAACCTTAAGGTTTTAGTTATTTAAGAAAACTTTTGGCTTCAAATACCAAATAATTTAGAGGCGTCGCAGTTGTTTTTAAATCCTTTATATCAACTTCAATGGATAATTCCCACATTTAAATTTTTTTTTTATTCAATCTAAATGTTTCGAAAAGGCCATAAACACAAAAATTTCTGCTCTGTGCACTGTTACGTTAAGTGCTTATCGGTTGGTTTTATTTAAGTAAACATTGACAAGCACATAACTAACTTGAAAATATAAAGGACATTACTTATGGTAAATAAAAATTGTTCTTAACAATGCAAATTAAATTTTAGAAAGTTGTTGAGTCATGACTGTCTGATTAGTTCGCTAGTTAAGTTCGTAGCACGTTGTCCGGGAGTTCAGAGTCATCTCATGTTTTCTCCGGGTTGAGTCGAGTTGAGTTGTTGCTTTTGAGTTGGTGGGCATGTGACACCACAGTACCCCCCTGCCAGAGTTTAAGTCAGGAGGTGTTGGGGAAATCTGACACGTCTTCCAGACCTTGTGGTTGTCTGGTGTTGTCCTGTTACAACATCTTGAGGAATCAAAGGTCTTGGTTCGCTTGGCTGTTCCTCTGCCGAAGACGAATCACTAATGGTGAACTCTGGCTTGAGTCTATCAATGGAGACAGTAGATTCCTTTCCATTGATCAGCAGACGGAAGGTTTTGGCATCACGAGAAAGTACTCGATATGGACCATCATAGGGTGGCTGAAGCGATGCTCTCACTTGTCCAACTCGGACGAACACATGGGAGCAGGTGTTCAGCTCTTTATGAACGAAGATTTTCAGACGCGTGTGATGGGAGGTTGGAGTTGGTTTGATCCTGTTCATAGTGTTCCTCAACGTTTCAACGAAAATGGTATGATTTGGATCTGCGTCGCTGGAGACAAAAAATTCACCTGGAAGTCGTAAACCTGTGCCGTATACCAGCTCAGCTGAAGTGGCGTTGATATCTTCCTTAATTGAAGATCGCATGCCGAGGAGGATAGTAGGAAGAACTGCACTCCATTTCTCTGTGTTGTGACACATGATGGCGCTCTTCAGAGGACGATGAAGACGTTCTACCAAACCATTGGACATAGGATGATAAGCGGTGGTGCGCAGCTTGTTTATTCCAAGAAGCTTGGCTAGTGACTTGAAAAGTGTCGACTCAAATTGGCGTCCCTGGTCACTGGTGATGTGGGCCGGAACACCGAATCTTGAAATCCAACCAGAATACAAGGTCTCTGCAACACTTTCAGCTGTGATATCTGCGAGGGGGAAAGCTTCTGGCCAACGGGTGAAGCGATCGACCACTGTCAAACAGTATCGAAATCCTTGGGATGGTGTGAGTGGGCAGACTAAATCGATGTGGATGTGAGAAAATCTAGTGTCAGGGACTGCAAATGTTCCTAAGGGACTAAATACATGTCTTTGTACCTTGGAGCGTTGACAAGAAGTACAGGCTTTAGCCCACATTCGACAGTCTTTCTGCATGGAAGGCCAAATGAATCTTTCGCTTACGAGTTTCGTTGAAGATCGTATTCCAGGGTGATTGAGATTATGAAGGGTGTCGAATGCCAGTCGTCGACGTGCAGTTGGTAAGAAGGGATGGATTCTCTTTGTAGAAACGTCGCAGTGTAACTCAACATCGGTGCCAGGAAGTTTAAGTTTCTGCAACTGAAGACTTGATGATGTGGACAAGAGAATTTCTTTAAGATCTTCGTCGATGGTTTGGTCCTTAGCAACTTGTTCGTAGTCAATAGGAGAAGGAAAAGTGACTGTAGCAATTCTTGACAGAGTGTCAGCTGGGATGTTTTCATAGCTTTTAATGTGGACGATGTTGGTGGTGAATTGCCCTATAAAATCCAATTGTCGCATCTGCCGTGGTGAACCTTTATCTTGCTTCTGCTTAAAGGCGAATGTCAGGGGTTTATGGTCAGTGTACAGTTGAAATTCTCTGGCTTCAAGCATGTACCTGAAATGTTTAACTGCTGAATATGCTGCTAAAAGTTCCCGATCATATGTTGAATAATTTCTCTCAGTTGGTGTAAGTTTTTTAGAGAAAAATGCTAGTGGTTGCAGATCGCCTGATGGAGAGACTTGATGAAGAGCAGCTCCGATTGCAAAGTCTGAGGCATCAACATGCAATGCTAAGGGGGCATTCGCTGAAGGATGATGTAGAAGAGTTGCTTGTGCCAGCTCAGTCTTACACTTGATGAAGGCCTGAACTGTCTGTATTGTCCATGGGATTGGAGTTTGTCATTTCTACGACTATCCTTGAGAAGCTCATGAAGAGGTGCTTGAGTTGATGCAGTGTGAGGCAGGAAACGTCTGTAGAAGTTGATGGTTTCAAGAAATTGCCGAAGTTGTTTCTTAGTCTCAGGCTTAGGGAAATCTTGAATGGCTTGGACTCGATCTGGCAAAGGTTCAGATCCATACTGGTTGACGAGGTATCCCAGAAATGGAACTTCTTTTGCTGCAAAGACGCATTTAGAGGTGTTAATAGTTAGACCGTACTTGTCCAGACGCTTGAAGACTAATCTGAGGTGGTGATGATGCTCCTCAATATCAGAACTGGCAATCAGGATGTCATCGATATTAGAAAAGCAGAAGTCTAATCCTTGCAGAACTTCGTTGATGAATCTTTGAAAGCTCTGGGCCGCATTAGAAAGACCAAAAGGAAGACACAAAAATTCAAACAAACCAAACGGTGTGGTGATTGCAGTTTTAGGTATGTCATCCGGATTAACTGGAATGTGGTGAAAAGCGCGGACGAGGTCAATTTTGGAAAAAACCTTGCAACCCTCTAAATTCTGAGAAAAATCTTGAATATGCGGTACTGGATAGTTATCAGAAACAGTGATTTTGTTAAGAGCTCTATAGTCGCCGGTAGGTCTCCAGTTATTATCCCCTTTTGGAACGAGGTGCAGTGGAGATGCCCAATTTGACTTTGAAGGGCTGCATATACCTTGATCCACCATATACTGAAATTCCTGCTTTGCTATCTTAAGCTGGGCAGGATGTAATCTACGTGGCCGAGAAAATACAGGCGGACCTTCTGTTTCAATAAAATTCCTCGTGTTATGAGGAAATACTCCCGTAAATGGGCGGGGTCGAGTAAGGTTGGGGTATTCTTTTAAAATATCATGTACACATGAACCACTTGCAATAGTTTTAATTGATATAGGCGGTCCATGATAAGATTTTCCTGACGTCGTTAATGAAGTTAGAGGGTCAATGAGCTTTTTGTTTTTAATGTCAATAACTAGACCAAAATGTTCTAAGAAATCAGATCCAATTATAGGCTTCGTTACGTCGGCAACAGTAAATTCCCACCTAAATGGACGTCGCAAGTTTAAATTTAATTCCATCATTTTTGTCCCATACGTAGCGATTTTAGAATCATTGGCTGCAAAGAGATATATGGGCGAAGGTTTATTATTCCCGCATTGAGGTATAATAGAAATATCAGCACCAGAATCAACCAGAAATTTCATGCCACTGTTAAGATCCAAAATAAACAAACGACGGCTTATATGTTTGGTGTTAGGGCCATCATCACAAGCCGCTATTGCAACTGGCCCTGCGCGTTTGAATGTTAATAATTAAGTTATTAATTATTTTTGTGCAATTTTTTCATCATGTAGTATTTTTTGATAATTTACTTCTTAAAACATGTTTAAAGTATGGTGCAATTTTTTTGCGCACGTATGATTTCAGTCTTTTGGGTCTTCAGTCACTCACATCCCTGTTAATAGGATGTGTGGCATCCTCCACATATGTTGCACTATGATTTTTCATGCTTATCAGAAATTCCCAAACTTGTAAGAGAACAGGTTTTAATTCTGGAACCGAGTTTTGGGAAGGTTGCAGTACATCTCCCAAACATATCCTACACATGTTCTATCACATTGAGATTAGAGGAGTTGCCTGGCCACTGCATGCGCTTAATGCATACCTGAAAATTGAAATTTTCATGTGGTAGCCAGTGGCCTGTACACACTTTTAGTTTAACACATTCGCTGCCACCAAAATTTATATATCCATCCTCAGAAGCCGAATTTAAAAAAAGTGACACAGTGACATCACTATCTCCTTCCGATTCGCTCGTAGAATCCCAACCGTAATCTTCATCGTCTACGCTGTCATAATCAGAAAGATCACTCTTTTCTAGTAATTCTAATATTTCGGCATCAGTCAGTTTTTTATTTACTTTCCTTTTCTTGGGCTGTGAAGGTCCTGCAATACTTGTACTTTCCGCCATTTTTAAAAATGCACATAAAAAAATTTAAACACAACATTTAAAAACCAAGCACTAAAAATATAAAAATAATGCTTCACTAACGTGCCTCAAAAACCTCATCGTTCAACCTCCAAATCCGAACTAAAAATAAAGCAGTTTACTTATCATACTCGATCGTCGTCCCAGAGCATCGCCGGCATGGGAGGTAGCGCCATGATGACGCGCCAGCTCGTCAGTGGCAGCGAATGTGTTAATAGCCACTTCATCACAGACTTTATTTGGTGGCGCAATATCCAGGGGAGGTAGAGGTTAACCCCTCCTCCCCTCCAGAAGTGATAAATGTTCATTAAAGAAAGCGAATATTTAAATTTTACATTGCCAGAGGACTTAATTTAAAAAAATAGTTGCAGGGGGAAAAAATCAAAAGTGGCCTGTTGGTTAGTTTATTTAGTTGCCTTATCACTCCATTCAATCGACCTATGTTGAGTAAATATTTTCAGGTCTAGCTTAATGTATTCACTATTAAAAAAGTTGTCAATCAAGGCTGCATGGTGAGGAGTCTCACTATCATCCATCAAAATAATATTAAGAATACCTCAAAAAAGCAAATTGTAGGTTCAAATACTTCGTCTTTGTACCGCTTATCAGTAACAGACCCCTTTTCAAAGACGTGGAGGTCTGTCTAACATGATGCCTGACAGGACCATAACTCCCCTGACTTGAGAAACTCCTGATGTTTGTTCCGTAGAAAGCGATACCACACTACCCCCAGATTACAGTCTGCCCAGATTGATAACAAGAGAATCAGTTGCAAAACTAAACTTATTTTTCATGTCCGTGAGCAAATTGGTTTATAAAATTAAATTTTTTAGGTTATATTCTTATACAGTGTGAAGACAAGTAAACATAGATTTTTTTTAAAGAAAAATTAAATTAAGGATAATAACTTGACATGACATAGTTTTTGTGGAGAGTGGCTCTTTTTTTAAATATTTGTATCGTTGGCTTTATTTTCGTAAATAGTTAATAGATTCTAATGTATCTTAATGTAGTGCTTCTCAAATTTCCTTATTCCGTAAACCTTTTTTACTATGGCTTTTTCACGCTTTGAGAAATCTTGCTATCGAATTTTGTGGATTTCATTATAAATATTAGAATTTAAATTTCTTTCAAAGTTTACGTTTATTTAAATAATTCTATTAAATGCTTATATTATTCTTTTTCTTCTCAGGTTGTCTTGGAGCTCTTTGCTTTCTACTGAATACCATAAAATTACATAAGTGTGTCCGATATATCTAGTGTGATACCTACAATGTTTGAACCTATGAAAAATGAAAAACGGGACAATGTTATTGAGATGTCGAAAGATCATATTAGTTTTGTTCAAAGTTCAGACAATGATGAAGATGAAATGAGAATTTCAAAAACTGAGCAAACTGTTGCTATTACAAGTGCTTCCAGCAATATCCCCAGTGGAGACAGCTCTTTAACTAAGAGTTACCTGATGTGGCAAAACAATGCTAATGTTTGTTGGTTGGATGCTTCAATGGCACTACTGGTACACAATCGAACGCTGATGCAGTCAGTCAGTGAAAGCAGTAAGACACAGGTGGCTAATATCCTCCAACACTACTATAAGGCGGTTTCAGTTTTGAATGATTACGCTGATTCGAAGCTCATTGATGAAAGGGTGAAGGATGCTAAGGATATGCTGAAATCTGTCCAAGAATCTACACTCAAATACTTGCAACCCATCTTGAAATACAAGGAAGGAGAACCAGACTCAGCCTTCTGCTCCCTTTTAAATTTAATTGTTGAAGACAAATCTGTGAAAGACTTCTTCGAACTAGAGTATACTTGGGTTCAAGTATGCCAGGAGTGCAAGACCCACCGAGCCAAGAAACACAGGAAATCCATAATTACCCTCCCAAGAGTAAAAGGCTTTCAGCCCAGTTCTCCCATTTCTCTTTACCAGTGTCTAGTTTGCAAAGCATCTGACCAGAGAATGACACTCAGTTTCAGAACTCTGCCACAGTGTTTGCTGTTTCACTTTGAGAGTGGCGCTGGTAAAGGAGAGTTGCAGTGCAGCAGTTTCAAGGTAGATGAACGAACTTATAAAATGACAGGAGTCATGACCCTTGAAAAAGGTAGAGAGTCCAATTCCAACCACTTTGTTACTTTCATTAGGGACCCGCCTTCAGACATGTGGATGGAGTGCAATGATTTGTGTGAGGACATCACATGTTTCAATGTGGTGCCGCCTTTTATCGACCTTCAGGATGTGTACATTTTAATGTTTGAAGCGATGGATGGCAATGGTACTCTTCCCAATCGTTCTTTGGCAACAGAAAAATATGTTCTTGAGGAAGAATTGGCCAGTGAAAGTGTGGCTATACCTTTCATTGATCTTGAAGATGAGGCAGAAGATAAGGCTGAAGCAGGCATTAAAGAAGGTAGACAGTTTGAGGAAAGCAAGAACTTGTCGGGGAAAGTGGACTTATCTGGAAAAGATTGTAAAGAAGGATCTGGTGAAGATGTATTGGAGAATGTTTGTGGAGATGTATTTTGTGCAAATGCTAAATCGCTTGGAAAAGATCCTGGTAATATATCAAGTAATGGCAACATAGAAGATGTGAGCTTGTTTGGAACAGATTGTGAAGACGATTCTACCAAAGACCAGTATGAAAATGTGCAGTTGTTAAAGGCAGTTTGTGGAGATGAATCTACTAAGGACAAGTTTAAAGTAGAGGGTTTATTTGGAAAGTTTCATTTGGCTTGTAAAGATAACTCTAGTCAAGAATTCTCTGAAGTGTATCATGGAGGATCTATGTATGCTGCTGAAGATGATGTTACCATGTCTGTAGGTAAACCCCTTTCTGAGTCTAAAGATGCATTGCTTAATGAAATAACATCAACCTATGCAGTGAACCCAAGTGCTAATGCGCCATCTCAATTGCAAGTCAATAATATGGAAAATACTAGTTTGCAATCAGGGTCTAGACAAATTTCTGCTGCAAGTGTGTTCTTGAATAAGGATATTTTTACATCAAAAAATGATTTGGAATCTGTGGATGATATGGCACATTCTCCTAAGGACAATGCAGGTAAGGCTTTCATTGATACTAGTAGAACTGATTTTTCAGACAACTCTATAATTTCAAAAGGTGAAAGGAAGAAATTGTTTGAAAAAGAAAAACCAGTTTCTCATCATCAGAAAACACTGTTAGGATCAGAAAAAACTATAAATGAAACGTTGGAAAATGTTCTTGTTCCAGAAAGATCAGAAAGTCAAGCATCTGGCATGCAATCAGATAAGATTGACACCTCTTTAGAAGTTGAATACAGAAATACCTCAAAAACTTTAACTGAAATTAAAAGTGAGATACCTCTTGCTAGACAGAGCAAAGCAAGGAAGTCATTTTTCAGAAGTAGAAAGTGTAAACTTGAGGACAGTTCGTACCCCTTGCTAGACAGAGCAAAGCAAGGAAGTCATTTTTCAAAAGTAGAAAGTGTAAACTCTAAAATTTCAAAAGGTGTAAGGAAGAAATTGGTTGAAAAAGATAAACCAGTTTCTCATCATCAGAAAACACTGCTAGGATCAGAAAAAACTATAAATGAAACGTTGGAAAATGTTCTTGTTCCAGAAAGATCGGAAAGTCAAGCATCTGGTATGCAACCAGATAAGATTGACACCTCTTTAGAAGTTGAATACAGAAATAACTCAAAAACTTTAACTGAAATTAAAAGTGAGATACCTCTTGCTAGACAGAGCAAAGCAAGGAAGTCATTTTTCAGAAGTAGAAAGTGTAAACTTGAGGACAGTTCGTACCCCTTGCTAGACAGAGCAAAGCAAGGAAGTCATTTTTCAAAAGTAGAAAGTGTAAACTCTAAAATTTCAGAAGGTGTAAGGAAGAAATTGGTTGAAAAAGATAAACCAGTTTCTCATCATCAAAAAACACTGCTAGGATCAGAAAAAACTATAAATGAAACGGAAAATTTTCTTGTTTCAGAAAGATCTGAAAATCAAGCATCTGGCATGCAACCAGATAAGATTGACACCTCTTTGGAAGTTGCATACAGAAATGCCTCAAAAACTTTAACTGAAATACAAAGTGAGATACCTTTTGCTAGACAGAGCAAAGCAAGGAAGTCAGTTTTCAAAAGTAGAAAGCGTAAACTTGAGGATAGTTCAAAAGTTGAAAACAATTCTTCAAAAATGGATGATAATCTAAACCATCAAGCTGTTAACAAGTCTAATATTACGCCTGAAACAACAAGTGAAAGCTTACAAAACCTTGGTGTAAATAAAAAGAAGAAATATGGGGATCAAATAGGAAAAAAAGATTTGAAAACTTCAAATAAGCGGTCCAGAAAACAATTGATTGCTAAAGAGAGCAACGCTAAAACTTTTTTGAAAAACAGAAAACATAAATTGGTTGAAATTGACGATGATCTACATGATCACCCTTTAAAGACTTCTAGTAAAGCATTTAAAACAAGTGAAAGTTCCTTACAAAACCAAGGTATAATTAAAAAGAATAAAATCGGGGAACATACTATGGCAAGAAATTTTAAAACTTATAGCAATTGTTCAAACAAACAAGTGACTGCTAAGCAGAGAAAAGCGCAAACTTTTTTGAAAAATAGAACACATAAATCTATAGATAGCTCAATAGTTGAAGGAAGCTCCTTAAAACATGACAATGATTTACAAGAACATTCTATTATAATTTCTGACGTCAAAACAATAGTTGAAAATGCAAGTGAATTGAAAAATTTAGATGTAATTGAAGAGCAATTACAAATTCAATCAGATTCTTCTTCTAATAATTTGAATATGCCTATCCAACTTGGAGAAATGTATGCAAGTACATCACTAAGTTTCAGTGAAAATGAAAATTTTGAAAATAGCAATCAGAATAAACAACCTCAGAAAACAGGATTGATTTATTCAAGTGATCCTTTTGCCATAACGTTGATTGCTAAGGAAAATAAAGCTAAAACTTTGTTGCAAAATAGAAATCTTAAACTTCTAAATCGTTTAAAAGATAAAAAAAATTCTACAAAAACTAATGTTGCTTTACAAGAGATAGGTATTGATAGTGTTTCTACCGAAACAACAAATGAAGGTGTAAATTCCTTGCAAACTGCAGATGCAATGGGAAAGAATAAAATAGGAAAAAAACCACAATCAAAAAGGAATGTTCGATCTGTTAATTTGAATCTGTCAAACGATCTGTCTAACATGCCATTGCCTGCCAAGCAGAGCGAAGCCAAATATTTTTCGAAAAACAGAAAACGTAATTGTGCGGACAGTTTAAAAAGTGAAGTTTCTGCAAAAATAGACAATATTGTACAAGACAATATTCCTTTGAACATTAGTTTGGATAAATCTCCTAATGACATACCTCTTAAAAATGCAAGATACCAACTCAGAAATATAAAGCCGGCATCTCAGCAGCAAAATGGGACTAAACATTCAAAAGTAAATGAGCCACTGCCGTCAAGCTATGATAAAAAAATCGAATCCTTGCATGGTCCTAGCTGTTTATGTGATGGTACAAAAATGACAGAAGACCTTATAGACATGATTATAGGCAGTGTCCTTAAGGGTTTTTTTAGTTTCATTGGGATCAAACAGAAGAAATAAACTTTTAAATAAATTGGAAGATCATTGTTTCCAATTGCTGAAGACTTTACTTAATATTTGTAGAAAAAGATTTTTTGTGTGAAAAAAAACAAACAGTTGTTGAAATTTGTAAACTACGATTTTTGTTAATAAATATTTTGAAAAATTTATGTAATGTAACAAACTGTATTTGATAATTTACATCCTACATAGAAAATTTAAAAATAACAGTAGATGTAGTGCATGAAACTTACTTTGTAATTTCTTTTAATGTGAAAATGAAAAGTGTAATGTTTGTAGACAGAATTGGAATACATTTTTATATTTCAGTTAAGAAAGTTTTGTCAAAAGAAAATCTTAACTTCTTCAAGAATTTTCTAAAGCTACTAACTAAAAAAACTCCACAAATAAAAAAAAGATTTTTTAAAATATTCGTAGTTGTTTAAACTTATATCAATTCTCAATAAGTTAAAAATAAAATGTATTTCAAAATATATTATCAATTCTGATACATATGCTGTTTAAAAAATACTGTACAGCATTTGTAAATATTGGTTTCCCGGTACGTTGGCTTCAATCAGCTATTAACTATTTTTTATTTTAGATTGTTTAAAATTGAATCGTTGAATTATGACTCTTAATTGTGTGACTAAGATTTGTTCATGGTATAAGCAGTGGTGTAGTACAATGTAAAAAGGTGGTGGAACATTAGTCCATGTGGTTACAGATGTACTGTTTTGTTCTTTTCTGGGTGGGGGGAGGGACTGAAAATAGACTATCACCGCTCACCTGATATTTGCATTATAGCCGTCTATTCATAGTGTTCATATTGATTCAATAAACTATTAAATTTGTAATTTTCTTTTAAAATTTTTTATTTCATTTAATGTATAAATAGTGTTTTATATTCAATGTAATATTATTAAAAAGAAAAGGGATCTGGAAACATTTTATGAAAAAAGATCACTAACCAGTTAATTCCTCAATATAAAAATTTATTTCAATATCATAAATTATTTTAAAAGGTATACTTTTGTGATATTGCTATAAAATGAAGAATGTAAATTTTCATAATTCCGGATAATAATTAAAAAAAGAGCCTTTACCAGTAATCTTAACATTATAAAATTACTTTTTCCATCATCATACAAGACTCTAAAATCTCTAATTTTATTAAATGTCACAAAAGAGCTGTTACTCTTACTTGATTCTCATTGAGGTGAGAGGGATAGATGGTACCAGTGTGCTTACAAATATATATATATATATATATATATATATATATATATATATATATATATATATATATATATATATATATATATATATATATATATTAAATAACATTACAAAATGACATTCGTTTTTACGTAATTTTTATTTTGGAAAAACAAATATTTACAGTTTTTTTTGGAGCAAGGGTGAAATGATACCTTTACCTCGCTGTTGAGGTAACATGGGGGCAATCGCCCCTTAGCACTCGTGTAGTAGGCGCCTATGGGGTGCACTTGACCCCGTGTTGTCTTTTAAAGTGCATTTAAGTTATAGTTATTTCCTACAAAAATAAACTCTTACAGAAACAAAAATAGAAAAGCCCCACAAAAATCATTTAACTTCCACACACAGAAGCGAAAAACTGCTAATAGCGCGGTATTGCTTTGCCCACCAGCGCAAGTGACAAGAACTAGGTTTTTGGTTTCTTTCCTTCGGAAGTATTAGCCAATCAGAGAGTAAGTGCATTTTGTTTAAAACTTGGTTTCTAACCTAAAGAACAACTGACTGCCCCCGAGGTCGTAGTTTCACTGTACCTGTAACTTATAAGCAAAGTTTCTTCTCCGTGTAAATATTTATTTTTGATATCTCTCAAAATTCTAAATTATCTAAATGACAATTTTCTCTTTGGAAGTGAGTTTTAGTTCCCTGCAACTGATTTTTTATTTGGGGACAGAGTTTCTACAGTGCAAAAGATACTAAATATAAAGGTAGGTTTTATTGGATTGATTTAAAGGTACAATTTGTTATGTTATGTTCGTTCAGAGAAAGTAACAAGCATATTTTCATACTAAATTATATTAATATTCCTTAACATTTAAGGTTATTCTTCGATTTCTGCGATTTTATTGATCCTTTCATAACCGCATTACCTATTCGTTAAAAAAAGAAAATCAAGTATGTCCATTAAAACATTTTCGAAACTAAAAACATAGAAACTGGGACGATTACACCAACTGGGATGGCTGCCAAACCAGAGTGTGTTTCAAAGTCGACAAAATTATCATTGCATTTTTCAATTTGTTCTAAAGATTTAAGGTTTTTAAATTACCTTTTACTAATTGCATAGCTCCTCGTACTAAATGTTATGAATTTAAGGTAGAAAAATCTCCAGTGCATCTGTATTGTAATGCATAAATTATAGAGCTTGGAAATTTTGATCATTTTGTGTAGAGCTGGAGCTAAGAAATACAGTTATTAATGTGTAACTTTAAAATTGAAACTTTTTAGAGAGTTATGGTCAATGTAATTCCGGACAGACTTTCTTCTTTAAAAAAGAATGAAAATAACTTTTATAATTGCTTCCTTTGGGACCTTTTCATGACCATAATTTCCTATAACTGATTTTTTGAGTTCTAAACCGGAATTTTTAAAATATTAGAACATTTAAAGTAGGGTGAACCTACCAGTAATTGACCAGTTAGTGCAAGTTTCTACACATTTAATTTTTTTTCTTAAAAAATTATTAATGGAATGTTATGAAAATTTCCCAAAATATCAATTGATTAATGAAGCTCAATAATAAATTAACATGGTTTTCCAGTCCTTTTTACAATTTAAAATATCATCAGAATTTCTTACCAAAAGCAATTTTGCCAGTAATTGACCAGAGCCATGCTAGTAATTGACCACAGCCATGCTAGTAATTGACCACTTCCATTTCCAGAATAAAACCAAAAGTTAATTGTTAAATTCTGTTATAAAATGCTCTAATATTCATAAATTAACTATTAAATGAACTAAAAAAAGAAAGTAAAAATAAATATAATCAATTTTAATCCATGAAAATACAGGAACATCAGTGTAAAATATAGTATGATGGTTTTATAAACTTTAGTTATCAAAGTTAGTTTTACTGGTAGGTAATTATGCGTATTTTATTCAAAAAATTAAAACAAGAAAATCAAAATAATATAGAAAAGATTATCTAATCCTATACTTTCAATTCTGAATAAATTTAGATGAAAAGAATCGAATGTAGAGGATATTATTTCTTGAATAGTTTCAAAATCATCCGTTTTTCTAATGGAAATCATTTTCTTGCATTGGCATTTATCCAATTATATAGAAGAGTTTCTTCTGAGGGTGTAAGAATTGTTGAGGGCCCATTTTTCTAAATTCTGGGGTTTTCCCTTTTAGCTTATTAATCAACGTAGAATGAGGAATGTTGTATTTTCTGGCAGTTTCTCTTATTTTCCCAATATTTTCTCTTGAAAAAGCGTAGATTTCAAGACCTCTTCGGTGTACTTGAGAAAGGATTTCTTCCCTTCAATGAGTGTTTAATTTTAATGATTTCAGAATTCTTATAGCCTAGGTATATGATTAAACCTATAAAAAAAACTTCCTTAATGATTTATTTAACTCAATTTCTTATCAATATTTAAGTTAATTTTCAACTTTAATTTTTTCCTGTTCATATTAAAAAATATTACTAAATATATATCTTATTCATTTAAGGTGTGAAAAGTAATTTTGATATTTACAAGGGTGTTAGTGATCTGTAAATTTTCCGGCTTATCTTTGACCAATTCTTTTCTATCAACAGACCATTTGATCGGATTTTTTGAATTTTTCAAGAAATAAAACAATTTATAAAATTCTGACAGACATTTTATGTACCAGAGTGTTAGTTTAAATAAAAATTGTAAGTAACCTACATAATATTTGTGTAGGGTAAAGTGGAAGTATACTTAAAATTGACTTTTGACCATTTCTTGACTTTAAAAAAAAAAATTATGTTAAGAAAGTAAGCCTAGTATATTTAAAAATGATCTAATGTACACATGCAATAAGAAAATCCATCTTAGAGTTTAAAAATGACTTACTTTTGTATTCTAAAGTTGAAAAACTAATACTTAACACCCTTATCGACACCAATTAACTACAATGGTCAATTACTGAAAAAATCAATTTTTCGGGACAAATAGTAAGTGAAGATTGCAATAAAAGCATAAACCTTTGTTATCACTTTGTTTTTTCCCAGAAAATATGCAAGTAAATAAAAATTTAGTAGTTGACCATTTTGGTCAATTACTAAAAATATAACACTTAGCCTGATCAGTAATTGACCATCTGTTTTTCATAATTTGTTTATTAGTTTAAAGAAAAACTACTTGTATATTAATATAAAACAAACATAAATGATCTACATACATTATTTGTATTAAACCATTTAGGAATTATTCATGTTGATGCTAAAAAATCAAAGAGAAGCTAAACCACCCTTCACTAATAGTGTCAGTCACTCATATGAGACCCTGTGACATACCTTTGTGTTTGTTAATTTTTATCATCCAATTGGAAGCTTTTTTACCCCTATAACTTTTGGCATGGGCTTTCATTAGTTATTGGATATATTTTAACCAATAAAAATTAGAATACCATCACAACAATTCTTGTTTACTTCCTTTTTGTGTCATTTTGGTCAACTACTGGCATGTGATCAATTACTGGCGTATCACCCTATTAGAATCTTACAGTACCAAATTATCTTTAAAAATTCCTAACATTTCTTTTAGATAGGACTGTGTCAGGTTAATAGTTTTGATAATAATTTTGAACTTCTTAATATAAACTATGGGAATAGACTGGTTGGTTTTTCATAACTTTTCCCATTTTTGTTCAGATGACCCCAGTGTTCTCCCCTGTATTGCAATGGGCAAGTTGAGCATTTAAATATATTTTTTAAATTTTATTAAGAGTGGCAAAAGACAACCAAAACTAGAAAAAGTTTTTAAATCCGTTCAATATTTCTCGAGTTATACCCTTTTCAATTTCCCATTTTTAAAAGCGCTGCAAAAACGAGACTAGCTTAGCTGTGACGTTCCCCTACGTCATAATCCAACTTTGGCTTTGCACGGTCTTTGAAAGTATCGTGAATTTATTCGCATTGCTATAGTGCGTTTTTTAAATTTTTTAAACATTTTTTAATCTTGTATTCTTTTAATCTATTTAAAAATATACATCAAATTCAGCATACAAATATTGCCTCATCCTGATTTGTAAGAATCCTTCAATTTCCAACACTGCTAAATTATTTATCAGTGTTGCTAAACACGCAGATATCCGCAAGAAGTGGTGTAAAGTCATGACTAGTCAAAACGAGACAATATTTCTGCAAAAAGTTCTCGACACGTTTGTGAAGATCATTTTGATGTGATAATAGCACACCTATTACTCTTGTTTTTATATAATGACATAATTATTTTGAAATTCTATGATATACAGTGGTTCCCAAAAGTGTTCGTACAGTTTAAAAATGTGTAGAAAAAGTAGTTCTTAAGTTTGGAATTGAATTTGAATATTAATTCCTATATTTTTTTTGTATTGATTCTGAATGAAACCTAATACTTAAAAAAATTATTGAATCGTTTTATTTTTATGGGAATATAAATTGATTGAACTAAAGAAAAAAAATACCACAATGGTGTTCGCTCGACTTAAAATTTTCTGATAAATTCACAGTAATAGAATTATTTTCTGGCTCTTTTTTTTTTTTTTTTTGCATTGTGGAAACATGTAAAAAATTGTTTGTCTATAATATTTGATTATACAATTCTTATAATCCATTTGTTATTTAAAATCATCCTTAATAAAACATAAATATTGTATTAACTATGTAATGGCAGAAGCTATATTTACTTCACCAGAAACTAAAGCATTGCCTATGCTTGTGAGCTTGAGTATATGTAGTTTGTTAAAAACGAATGCAAAATAAAAATACATCGCACAGCAGGGTATGAAATAAATATGAGAAAAAATAATGAAAAATAGAAGCTTTTTAAGCCTTTCAAGTTAATACGAATTCGTCCTAGCGGGCTGTATGCGAACATCGCCGCCCTACTGTTCTTATTTTAAAAAGTAGGTCAAAGAAAATTGGATCAGCGTTTTAATTGAACAGGAATATGCAAACACAATTCAATTAAGTGTATAAACAAAATTAAATTCTATTTGGTTTCTATTCTGCTGTGATAATTTGGAAGAATTTGTTAAAACGATCCATTTCTTTAGTAATAAATGTCGCCAACTTTGTGAATAACAGGTGTACAAGTTGTTCAAAGAGGTAACAAGTAGGCTTGGGCGATGTTAACATTTCTGCATCGCGATGTATCGGGAAGCAAAGATCCCGATGTCACGATATATCACGATGTTAACTATATTTTTTTCACTAAATACTATAAAACAACGTTTTCGTAACACGCTATATAGCCGAAAGTTATACTTAGCTTTGCAACATTTTATTGAATTCATGTATGGAAGTTTATTTTAAATAACATGAGCAGCGACCGAATTACTTTCAGAGTGATACACAAAGCACCCAAGGGATATAAGCCGGTTATTTTTTTATTATTTTTTTTGGTTTAATCCGGATTTTTCAATTTCTCTATCTTAATGAAATTTTACTTTGTTGTTATCCACGGAAGGAGAAGGGAAGGGGGTGGGGCGAGGACAAGTGCACTTCCTGGCGGTGCACATGTTTCTTTAGTTATTGGATATTATTAATTATTAAATCAAAAACATACTTTATAATGAATATTTTATTTCTTACTATATACAATATAACTATTAAACAATAAAAATAAATTAATGCATAACATTTAAAATTCTAATGATCTTTATTTTGTGCCAAAAAAATCTGCATTTTAGCATTTTTAAGAAGCAATGTTGGATTGAGTAATTAATCTTATGGAAATAAACTTTATTCAAATTGTACAAACTGAAAAAAAAATTATAAAACATTTATTTACTTAAGAGTTAGAAGAGAAAATTCTTCAACGTAAATGGGAAAAAAATTGTAGTTCATACTGACTTTGGCAGATATAACAAACCATCATAGTAATTAACAACCTGATTATCATAACTGGGTAAGAACTAGACATAAATTACCACGCAAGAATACCGCAATCCCCTTGAGTTAACAAATAAAGCAAAGCTCTCAAAGGGTAAAAATGTTAGATAAAAAAATCCTGAAGTTAATGTAAAAGATTTAAAAATACAAAAATGTAATTTTTATTTCTTCCAAGTTAGAGAAAAAAAAAAATCAAAAATGAAACGCATAAAGTTTAGGAAATACTCAATTGAATTCCAAAAATAGAATATCAAGGTCTTTTATCTGATGACTAATTAAATAAAAATCCAAACGTTTTTCATCAGTTAAAAGAACAAAAAAAAATTTCAAACAATAAAAGGAATATTTCTTTTATGGAATCTCCAATATTACTAGACTAACTGGCGCCTGAAAACCACCTTGTAATTTCAGTACTCAGCTGTCAAAACGAAATAGGAAATGCCATCTGTGGCGTTTTGTTTCTATTCAATCACGGAAACATCGCACATACCGGATACGATTACCACGATGCCGATACAGCAAAAGCAAATGGAAATCATCTCAAACGGCACGGTGTAGCTGTTACACTACGTTTCTACACAGTCTTGGATACACCTCACATATGCAGGGAGGATTACTGCGATCTGGTGAAGAATCGTGTCTCAAACGGCGCGGTGTCGACGGTTTCAATACGTTTCTGTAGTATTTTAGAAACACCATGCATGAATCGTGGCATCATCGGTTCTTCGTCCTTGAAGTGCTAAGCAATGAGTGTATCGCGCTCTCGTTAAAAAAGATCGTGATGTATCGGTTTAGGGAAAATAGTGACACCTGTTTGACGATGTTGATTTCACACCGGTTTTAGACGATGTATCGATACATCGCCCAAGCCTAGTAACAAGTGTTCTTGAAAATAAGAAAGTATAATTTCTATCGGAATATAAATTAATCTGAACTGAAACAAAAATAAAATGCTTTCAATAATAAAAAAAAATGCTATATTGAAAATAATGGCAAACTTCTTATTTTACTTTATTGGATTTTCATGGCAGTTGTTTACATAGCACGCCAAGTTACAGACATTTCATTTATTAGTAAAAAATGTGGAAACTTCTACTATTCGAATCCATCAATTTGAAAATTTGATTTTAAAAATACTACTGGATACAGATAGTGTTTTTATAACTTTCTTAGGAGTGAAGAGTTATTGAAAAACGGACTTAAAGTTTTCGAAATAGCAACAAAAAATGTATGAACAAGGAAAAAGTCATTTGGTTCTTGTACAAGAATCAAATTAACTTGCATAAGAATGACTTGTACAAGATTAAAATGAAGATTATAGAACGTGAATTTTAATCGAATATACAGTTTCTTGGTAAATACTAGTTTCGTTTCGAATAGTTTGTAAAGTATGTAAAATTTTGAGCTCCGAAAATATTGTAAAAAAAATTGGCGACTGCAATGATAATTGAAAATAAAAACTTACAATAAAAATAAGTCATATTCAACCAAGTTAAAGACAAATGAAAAACTGTTTGTAAAATGGGTTCATACCTTTCAGATTTTACCACGAATATCAGCTGCTATTAAATTTGTAGGTCGTCGTAGGTAAGCAAAATGAAGGATAAAATTTTCCATCGGATTATGACGTCCAGGGCCTGATTTAGAATTTTTTTTACTGTAGGCCCAATATTCAGAGAGGGGCCCCAATAGCAAATATTTATTTCTTTACGTCACAATATTACTAGATCAAGCTACATTCGTTGAGACTAACTTTTTACAATTAAAACTCATAGTTTACTTTCACACGATTTTTTTTTGCTATAATTAGTATGATCTTAATTTGCTCAAAACTTTTGAAATAATCAAGACCCCCCCCATGAACACTAATTTTAAAGTACACTTTCCTGTATTTTAAACTTACATTTTACCACAGGGTCCACAAATTATATAATAATAAAGATTACTTAATTTTATAACAATAATTGAAAATAATACAAAGTAACCTTTCCACTGTTTCTACGATCTCACCAAAAAGGAGGACCAAAAAAGTCCTCGGAAGAACCTGCAAACCAACCAATCACAAAGACTCTTTCATTTCATAATATAAGAAGTTGTATATGGTTGGTTGTTTGGTGAACATCTCTTTACAAGAGGCGAGAGAAGGAGAACAGCGGCGTAAAGCCTTTGTCTCCGTGTACATATGAAGAAGTTGTATATGATTGGCTGAACCGGAAAAATTTGCTTGATTAGGTTTTATTAGGTTAATCTATCGAACTTAACTCTCTGTGACTATAAAAAATATGGAATTTGCGGATGTGTAACTAAAAATTTTTTATTATTTTTGTTCAGTACTTCCCATAAAAAGACCATTATATTTAAAATTTTCAGAAAACTTTCAAAATTTGGGGGCCCCCAAATCTGGGGGCCCCTAGGCCCGGGCTTAGTGGGCCTAATTGTAAATCAGGCCCTGATGACATCATATCTAACCAGCTAACAATGAAACGTTTTTCTGTTAAGTCACGATTCCACTGTTTTTACGATTTTTTTTCTTTTGATATTTAATTAAATAAATTTTTAACCGCAATATAACTTATATATTCGGAATCAGCTTTGCTTCTTTATTAAAATTTATTGCTTTTTTGCATTTTTAAAAAATACGCAACTTTTCCATTCTCTATAGGACCATTGATTATGCCACTGGCTATAGACAACAGTTTTCTTAAAGTAACGGGAATTGAACAATTGTATGCAAGGCAAAAGAAGGTACATTTTATCTATGTTTTTTTAAAAAACTGACTGTCGCGAATTTCTAGATTGAAACTTCACTGGTTTGATACAAGAGTAAAGCTTTATACAGTAAAATACTGGTTTTATGTGTTTTCTGGAGTCCTAAATTTCTCCAGTACTTTTCCGTTAGTGGGGGCCATTTGTACTTCCAAGTACGGTATGGATTCTGCGCCAAGGTGATTTTTGCCGAAAAGGCAGCAGTCGCCATTTTTAAATAACAGGTGAACTGCCTATAGTTGCCATAATTTGGTGCAGTTTTATGTAAACAATTCTTGGCGCAGAATCCGTACCAAAACTTGAAAGTACCAACCACTGAGCTAAAGAAAACACTTGAGTGAAGACCTTGGCTTCTTTTACAAGAGGCGGCGAGGGGGTCAACAAAAACATGCCATATGCCAACCACTAAGGCAAAACATTTCGATTCGCCTATTCAAAATACTCGGTGCAAGGCAATACTGCAATAGGATTTTAGAAAATAGAATAGATCCATTTTTCACTGAAATTTTATTATGTATACAGCTATTGCACTGTTTTAAAAAAAAAGCCTCAAAATGCAGTACCTTGCATAAAAAAAGGTGGGATATTTTTAATCCTGCAGTGTCCCAAAGAGCTAAAATATGCATTTGCAATCAAATTCACGTACTTGGCCCAATTTCACGATTATCCAGAATTTCTATCTTGTAAACATGGCAAATAAGTTAGATCCTGTAATCTAAATTCTATTTTGCTTGATTTGGCACATTTCCATTCTCATGTATACAGTATTATTTCCAATAAAAATAATACCTTAATATCCTGACTTTGGAAGCAAGTATTCTAATCCAATAAAAAATCATTTGTTTCTGTATAAAATTTGTTGATTGCAAGTGAAGAGCCAAAACTTCACCCATAATTATCAATGCATGAAGCTATGCACACTTGCTAAAGGGTGCGATTCAATTTCGGCATGCTCAGTCAGCACTCCAGTTTCGTATTCTTTCGCTTAGGTACTGTACGCAAAAAAAAAATCTGAATGATGGCTATATCTTCGGTTTTAATTATCGTAAAATCTTGCGATTTACACCAAAATGTTTTGTTTACGATTTTCTATATGTCTGATGCAAACATTTTTTCTTAGAGGGCTGTATACTAAGTAATTTTAACTCTATCTTTAAGAATTTCAATATGCATCCCTATTTTTTTATGTTTTTATTCAATTTAGAATACCTTGTTTACCCTGGATATCAAATTTCAGTTCATTATGTTGAGAAACAAGTCACTTATGAGTGATAATGTTTTGGTCGATCTTGAGGGCAAATTTCTTTATAAGCGGGGAAGAATCAAAGTTTTGCATGCTTCAAAACATTATCTATTACGCGGTCCCTTAAAGTGAGTTTTTTACATTTTTGCCAAAATATCGAGAACCAAAAGTCAAAATGGAATGAAAGAAATTCTGGAGGGGTTTATGACGATCATAATTCTAATGGAAGAAAAAAAAAATATTTTTCTTTTTAAAATTTTTTAAAACTTGTTTTATTAATTAATAATTAATTATTTAAAAACTGTTTAATACAAAAGTTGCATGTTATTTATGTTTGTCCTTAAACAAACTATCCTTTGAAATAAAAATTGCTGAAATATATTAACTATATAAGAATTTATGGCCATAAAAGCAAATTTTCTTTATAACATTAATTTGCCATTTTTTACTTCATTTAAATTACGAACTACTCGTTGGAAAATTATGAAATTTGATATTTAGACGTTTTTTTGGATTCTAAATCTTAATATATGTAAGAAGAGACACCAAGCCACACAGGAATCAAATAACGTATTAATAACGTTTTTATTTAAATCATTAAAGGAGACGTTTCCACTAGCGTGACTGCAACCATCGCTTGTACATTTTACTCTGCTAAAAACAAAATGCAATCCTTCGGTTCATTGTCACCAGCGACTCTTGATTAGTGATGCCATTCAAGAGTTGGAAACTACTACTCACACTTGGGCATCCTGTTGGCCTCGCCTCGAGGGCCACTCCACTTCCATTGTAGAAAATTGTTCACTAAAAGTTACTAATGACCAGTCCAATGGATACACCTCTTTAAACACATATAAAATCAGTTAAGTAACAAAAGTAATTTTTTTCACTTATCTCTTCATTCCCATGGTTGTTGTGTGATTTGGTCCATTGTGTTGTCCAACCCTTTCTATGTCGTAGCGCAATTTCAGCCCCGCTCCAAACTGTGTTCGCTGAATTGCCACTAATTCTCCGACTTTAAAAATATGTGTTTTTTTCTTTCTTTGGTCGAAGTACTTTCTGTTTTCTTCCTGCATCTTTGCAATGTTTTCCTTTGCTTCGTCCCTCATCTTGTTTCTTTCTTGATTCCTGTTATTGATGTACTTCTCTTCAAGCAGTTCCTTGATCTTCAAGTCTTCCTTATTTTCATCCAACTCCAGTGAGTAACTCAAATGGTGTAAAACCTGTGCTTCGTGAGTTAGCACTGCTTGTGATTCTTTGACCTCTTGGCAAAAACTTGTACCATTTGGTTGGGTTTGGCGTCTTCTTAACCATACCATTCTGTCTCAGTCCTATGTCTGGCACATCTTCCTGGAAATCCAGCAAATTTTCCAGTACGTTGCTTCTACTTTCTTCATTAATCTCTAGTTTTCTCTCTTTTGGCGGTTCTTCTCTGAGATAAAGTATTACTTTCGCATTCCTAAAATTTGGATGCCATTCTCATTTATACTAAAATTAAATTTATTCAAAATCCCATTACCAAGAATGAAATTTGATTCTAAACCCTGCATCACATATATTTTAGAATGCACTTTGTACGAGTCAATTGCTATGTTACAAGTAAAATACCCTAACAATATTATCATAACATTACTAATACCAACTAGTGCCTTTAGCATGTCTCAAGTTTGGGTTTTCCTAACATACTATACACCTTTTCACTACACACATTTAGACTTGCAGCAGTGTCCACAACTGCTTCTATTTGTTTATTCATGACATCTATGCACTTCATAATATTACTACTAGGTACTTCATTTATGTGAACTACGCTATTTACAGATGCATTATTTACAGGTACACTATTATTTATAGGTTTCAACTCTTTATTTGGGCACTGAAATGACTTGTGGTCCATTACCCCGCAGATATAGCATTGAATACTCTCATTTTTACCATCATATCTCTTAGGTTTTTGTGTATAATCATTTCTCTCATTAGCATTATTAGCACTTTTATTGTAAATAACTCTTTCATTATTATATACACTCCTACTTGGGCTAGGATTATACGTTCAGGCCTTGCAACTGGTCCCTTTTTTTCCTAAAAGTCCCTTTTTTAAAAAAAGTCCCTAAAAGTACCCTTTTTACGAAAAATGTCCCTTTTTTTTCCTATTTCGTCCAAAATGCTTAAAAGTTGTTTTATTGTGTCAAATTCTCAAATTTTCGGTTGGAATAGTTTCCGCTAGAGGGAGGAAACTCATCGTCTAATGGGATTGCGGATGATGGCTTGTTTTGGCATTTTTGCTAGAACCTTATTTCAACATCTAAAGGTTTTTATTACATACGTCAGCATTTTGAAACGGAAAGGCATAAGAAGATATGTCAACAAAAACTGGATGCAAACCAGCTGCAATTATCAACTAATGATAAAGCGTTAGCCCTTAGTATTCATCTCTATAGTATGAAAGACTCGGCCTATACGACAGAACTGATTTGGTGTTTGAAAATGGTTTCGGGTGATATTCCAACAAATTTGTCTCAGGATATAGCTCTTGTTTTTCGAGCGATGTTTCCCACTCCTGGGGCTGTTCCCGAGGAATTTTCGTTAAATCCAACAAAAGCACGATATCTGATAAGTGATGCGCTAGGCCCGCACTTCAGGAAAAAATTTCTAAAAGATATCGGGTCATCATACTATACTTAGTTATTTGACGAAACCACAAACAACGCTGAAGCAAAAGAATTGCAAACAGCTGTTAGATTTTGGTCCGAAGACCGAAACATTGTGTCGACCTGCCATCTGGAGACATTTTTTTGGGCCATGCGACAGCGGATACTCTTAAAGAACATTTGCTTCGGGCATTGGATAATGCTGGATTGCCCCTTTCGAGATTGCAAATGTTGGGCAGTGACGGGCCCAAAGTAAATAAAAAGGTGTTCTTCCTTTTAAATGTAGATGTGAAATCAGCGAGAGGAAAGGGGCTCATTAATTTGGGCTTCTGCAACATTCACATGATCCACAATGCTTATCAAAAAGGTTTAGAAGAACTGGGCTCAGATGCTTCTGAGTTTATTATAATGATTCATAGGTTTTTTAACGACTGGCCATCCTGGTGGGAGGACTTCTGTACCATTTTGGACACAAAAAAACCCTGCCTAATTTGCACTTCATTAAGCATGTTAGCTCTAGATGGCTAACAATTGAACCAGCATCCCAGCGATTGCTCGATCATTGGGATGCTGCGATTGAGTACTTCTTAAAGTTCGTACCTACAAAGCAGGGGAATTTATTAAAAACAAATGCCTATAAGAGGATCCTCCCACTTTTAAGGAAAAACACGATTAAGGCTGAATTGAAATTTATATGCTTAAGTGCCTTACTATTTACAGGTTTTACCTGTTTATATCAGAGAAATGAATCTTTAATTCATGTTTTGCATGAGCATATTAACAACCTTGTTGTATGCATAATGGGTCGGTCATGTAAAAAAAAGAGGCCATTCAGTCGTTCAAAAAGGGGATGACAGAAAATATATTCCATGCAGATAATCTTTTGCCTGTCAAGTTTATGATCATTGGAGATGAGTTATCAAGCCTCCTTGCTCACTTGTCAAGCTCTGAAAAAGAAGAGTTTATATTACTTACTCGTTGCCATTATACTGCAGCAGGGAAATACATTCTGGAGAAAAATGTAATGTTTTCAAGAGTGTTAAAGAGATTTGATTGTTTAAACCTAGACAACCAAGATCACAAGCCAAAAGCTTTCAAACTTATGGCCTCTTGCTTGCCTGTACCTTATCATGAAGAAAAATTAATGGATGAAGTTGTGCTTTTCAATTTGGAAACACTTGCAAATGAAAAACAAGTTTAGAGGTATTGGGCTCAACTACAAACCTTTAAAACAACAGAAGGACTTTTAAAGTTTCCAAACCTTACAATGGTTGTGAAGGCTGTTTTGGCTCTTTCTCATGGTAATGCGGTCGTGGAAAGAGGTTTTTCTAAATCGGCGTGTGTGCTGACGGAAGATATATCTTCCATGTCAGTACGTTCTCTGAATGCTATTTTAAATGTAGCCAATGGTTTAAAGATGTACGATAACAAACCTCACTTTGTTCCCATCACCAAAGAATTGGTTGATTCTGCAAGGGTAGCGTACAGAAGCTACAGAGATTACCTTGAGAAGGTAAAGGCGGAAATGTCAGAAAAAGAGAGGGTGGCTGCTGAGCAATCTAAAGCTCTTGAGAAGGAAAAGCTCCGGATTCTAGAGCAAAGCAAAAAGAGCATCAACAACTTGCAATCACAATTGCAGGCAGCCAGGGGCTCAGAGGACATGCAAACTGTAGCTGTCGATGAACTTTTGCAGGACGCCAATCATAAACATAAAAAAGCAAATGCAAAAAATGATTTTGGAGTTGCACAAGTGGCTCAAGCTATGTTAGAAGGGGCTGTGCAGAACAGTGTAAAGCGTAAAGAAAAGAGAAAATCTGTTGTTGGTTTAGAACGCAAAATAGAAAAAAAGAGAAGCATGATAACAAATTTCTTTGTAAAAAGTCCCAAACCAATTTAAATCAGTTTATTGCAATACTATGTAATGTGTGCCATCTAATTTAACTGTCTATTATAACGTATTAAATCTTTTTCTAGTAATTTTTTGGACCTTGTGTATTTTTAATCCTATTATAGATGTAGCAGCATTTGGTTTGGATATCATATTTCATTATACAAACTGATGCTAATTTCAAAAGAAAATATAGTCATTATGCCATAAATATACATTAGTTGTTTATTTGTAGCAATTTTTTAAACAGATTGATCTGTAACAGTGTTTTCTAAAGAACTAGCTAATTTAGAATAGTTTTAAAATGTAGATTGTGTATGTTTATTTTCTTGTAAACTTACATTATTGTGTATAATATTTAGTTTTGAAAGTGATGAGAACTATTAATAACATCTGTGCTTTTATAAATTTAGGTCCCTAAAAGTCCCTTTTTTAGAAAAGAATGGTCCCTTTTTTTCCTAGGGACTAAATTAAAATCTGTTGCAAGGCCTGTACGTTGCTGCTGTGCACGTAGATTGAACTGATGTGTTGAATCTTGTATGTTTGTTTTCACACACATTTGTTTTGTTGACATTAGATAACCAAACACTGTCATAGTCATCATCTAGAAGATCTGTGATTTCTTTCATTTTTTTCACTTTGGTCATCGTGTCCATAAACTGCTCACGAGTTTCTTTTGGTAATTTCCTCCAGATTTGATCCACCACTAATAATTCTTTTAACTTATCAAAAGTCGTGACCTCTAATCCCGAGATCCATCCATCCAGGTTGCTCGCCAAGACGAAAGCGAAATCCCGCCATGTTGCAGTAGCTTCTTTTTTTTAAAGGCAAAGTTGACTTTGAACTGCTCAGGGGAAAGGTAAAAACGTTGCAAAAGTATTTTCTTGATGTGATTGTATTCGTTGGCGACATCATCTCAGGAAATAATATTCACGATCTCCAGTGGTAGCAGATCTAACAGATGCAAAACATAGTTTTCTTTTTGAACACCAGCTCATGTGATTTGTTGTTCAAATAAATTCAAATACAGCCTCATGTCACTACCTGCTTCAAATGGCTGAATTAATCTTTTAATATCGTACTGCTTTTTTCTTGTCCCACTGTTGTAGCGTTCACATGAATCAGAGCTAAGAACTCCGCCTGTAGTTTTTGAAGCTCGAATCCTCTGTTGTTCTTCTCGTTTTCTTTCGCTTCATTTCATTCCAGTTCTATATTTTCGAGCAATCTCCTAGTAATTTCTTCGTTGTAACCATTACTGTCAGTAATTAGCTTAACAAACCGAGCCACTTTGGCACCTTCGGGCACTGTTAGATTGAGGTAGGATGCTAGATTCATCAAGTCAATCTTTCGGCTTCTATACAAGAACACCATAGTTAACAGTCAAAAATAAATTCACAATAAAAAAATAAGCACAGTTCCAAGAAACCGCAGTGTTCCTTTCCCAATTTGTTTGTAAATACAAGTCCTTAAAGTTAGCTTTCAGAATACGAAGCAGCAAATCCCTTCCGATTCGTTTGTAAAACAAGATTAGAACCGAGTCCGTGCTGGTGCAATGGCAAACCCACTGATGCCGTAAAGAACAGTTCAATTTGTACTTCAAAAGTCTAACTCACGTTAAAAAAATTATCTCTGTCGAGCCCCATGTAAGAAGAGTCACACAGGAATCAATTGACGTATTAATAACGTTTTTATTTAAATCATTAAAAGAGACGTTTCCACTAGCGTGACCGCAGCCATCACTTGTACATTTTACTCTGCTAAAAACAAAACGCAATCCTTCGGTTCGTTGTCACAGCGACTCTTGATTAGTGATGCCATTCAAGAGGATGGAGCAATAAAGTAACTATTATTTTTTTTAATACTAAAACAATATTTTATGCAATGTGATTAAATGAAACTTCTAATTCAACTACTTTTCTTACCTTTTATTGACACATAAAATAACAAGGTAATGCACACATAAAAAGGAAAACAATTTAAATTTTTTCATGAAATTTGAATTGGCCACGGTTGTTAACAACTACAGGTGAGGAAATTTTTTTAATTATTTCATCTTTTTTGTAAGCAATGCAGTCACTAGGAACCGGCCACTTATACATCCCAGGTGTCCCTCTTGTTTCATGCATAACTGATATTTCGAACTCATCTGGAGTTTTTCTGTTCGTTACTTCCCCTGGATATGCTTTACTATCAAACATAACAATTACCCAGTCCCCTTGGCAAATATTCAAATTTTCAGCCTGAGACTTATTGTCGTGAATTGTTTCAGAATCATTTGCATTAAACTTGCAGTGGATTTTTTGGTCTTCCCACCAAATAATATGATATTGTTGTATTCCAGGAACGTTTGACACTTTCTCCCAAGACTTGTATGCTTTTATTTCACTCTTTATTTGTTCTTCAGTTAAAAAAAATACTTTGGTACTTTTCACAAGATTAGATGCTAAATCAGCAAAATTTTTCGCTGATTGTATGACGAGTCCACTTTGTGACATCATTTTTTGCCTGACTAAACGCTTAACATTTCCCCCCACACCATCCACTACACCTTTTCCATGAGAGGTGGCGAAATATTTCCATACGAAATCTTGATTATATTTTTCAGCAAGCAAATTAAGTAATTTCACCATATACTTATTTTTAAACTCTGATGAGGGTCCATCACTCCATATGACTTCCTTCTCAGGGATATTTTCAGGATTATCATTTGCAGAAATTTCACTGTACAGCAACTGAATACAGGAAAATATGGTGTCTTTATCTTTACTCGTTGCGTCAGAGCAAATTATGTATGTTTTGCATTCATTTTTATAGAACACTGCTGCAGTGAATAGCAAAACAGTAGCTCTGCTCCAGAGGGCACTTTGAACCTCATTTTGATACTCGCATGAAAAAGACATAGCAAAGTCTATTTGCATTATTCTTGTTGTTTGATTACTTTTGTCTTTTTCAAATTCTGCATGTTGGATTCGTTTAATGTGCACATGCTTCATCATAGTTGGAAGATCTTCTATCATTTTCTCATGCAGTGCTCCAATGCAGGTTTCTGTTGTTGTAAGTTGGATTTTATTTTGAGTTTTTTCCCATTCTTTCCAAATCACAGTTGTGGCAGGATCTGAAGGTTTGGACAATAATTGACCATTTTGGCAAATAACACATTCATTTTTCCAGCATTTGGAATCCAGGCTTGGATTACAAAGGCAGTTTTCCCAAAATGTATTTGAGTACTCGTACTTTAAAGACTTCAGTTTCAATATAAAATTTTCATGTGTTTTACATTTGCACTGTTCTGATGGTGTGTTTTTCATGAGAAGGACATTCTTGGGTCTTAGGCTGCAAAATTTTGAGAAGCATATTTCAAAAGTAGGATTTTCTTCCTTAAATATAGCAAAGGCTTCTTTTAAAAACATTGTCAAATAATGCTTTTGAAGAACTTTCTTTTTTCCTTCTTCCCATACACAAATGCTATCTTTCATTCCTGGACAGGTGTATACAATGTCTGTTCTAAAGAAAAAACTTATAACTTTAGAGTAATCTGTAGTACTTGGTTTTGATTCTTCCATCTTTCTGTCTAAACTCATTCCAACACGTTTTGTCAATCCATTCATAACAGCAGCTCTCTTTCGAGGAGATTTGGGAAGTGCTCTAATAGTTTTTAGTACTGCTTTGCTGAAAGTTCGTGGAGAGTTGTAAGCTGAAGTACCTTCTAAAGCATCATCAATGTTTTTTTCCCTTTTCTTAGCTCGCTGAATTCGTTTTCTGTCTCGTTCATATTTCCGCAATTCCAGCTTTTCTAATTCATTCATTTGTTTCTTCTTCTGAACTCTTAAATTGCGAAACCTCTTGTTTTCTTGAATCTGGAAATTTGGATTATCCACTTTCTTCTTTTCCCTCATTCTTTTCATCCTTTCTGAACTTGAATGTCCCTTCTCTTTATCCATTATTAACCTGGAATATAATAAATAGTTTAAGTTGCTATGAAAATGTAAAAAGCTATTTTCGTAAATTGAATGAACAATTTTAGAAGTCATATTTTGCATTAAGTTTAGTGTTCAAGAAAACTGTATATGTTATTTTTATTCAAAAGGATTGATTTTTATTTAGTATTTATATATTCTAACTAACCTTAAATATAGTGAGTAACTTTTGAAAATATGAATACGAGAACCATTTTAAAAGTGATATTTTGCATTGAATTTAGGTTGAAAAGAGCTATAAATATCATCTAATATAAAATATTATTGAGTTTTATCTAGTATTTATCAACTTGAATTAGAAATAAAAAAAGTTAATCATCCTTAGAATGTTTTATAAAAACTTCCCATTCAAGATGTCACGTGTGGGACAAAAAGTAATCTCTAAAATTTCTCATTCTAGTGAAACCTACATAAATTCAATAGATTATTCAAAGAAGACTGATTAATTTATGTGTAAAAATGAAATATGGAAACATAATAGCATTTTATTAAGTTTCTATTGAAAAAAAACCATCTTTTCTGTCACGTGTGGGACATATATTTGATGTAATTTAACTTATTTATTTCTTATATACATAATTCAGTAAAATTTTTCAAATAGTAATAAAATGAACAGTAGATACTTACTTTTGCTGATTATAATTGATTAATTGTTCAAAATGAAATATTTTCAGTTGAAGTTGATCTAAGCCTAAACCTCTCCAGCTGTACACATGGTCAATCTTTAAGGATCCTCATTTGACTCCCTGTTGCCACTTAAAAACAAATTTCTTGAAAAATACTTTAAATTTGGTTAATTTGATGTCTTAACTGTTAAATAATATGAGTATTAATATGAGGGAAAAAAGATAATTTTTTGCTCATTTAGTACCACTTTTCATGGAATGGCCCTTGAACTTTTTAAAGTTTGGTTTAGTTTTAATATGTAGCTGACCCCTCATGATAAAAATTTTTTATATACAATTAATAAAGGTCTTCCACAATTTACAACGGTACTTGACTTTTGTTATTTCATCAATTAGAATACAAGATATAGTGATCATTCGGTTTTTTTTTTGCGTACTGTACCTACGGCCCCTTTTAACAAAAAAGTATCTTTTCTCTTATACCAATAACAAGTATTTTTCCGCATGGTGCGTTTTCCATTTATCCAATTTCCCTTATTTTGTGTTTTACAAGATTTGCCGATGATATGTTTTTCCTTTACTTAAATTTCCTGTATTCACTTGTTTAAAGAGGGGTTTTTGAAGTATAGGGCTCAACCCACCCCTCACCAAAATATTTTTCATTTTATACTATACATTAAAATACTATACACTGAACGATTCGGGCACATAATTTTGAACTTCTTAATAAAAACTATGGGAATAGACTGGTTGGTTTTTCATAACTTTTCCCATTTTTGTACAGAAGACCCCATTGTGCTCCCCTGTATTGCAATTCTCTATAGGATCATCGATTATGCCACTGGGTATAGACCACATTTTCTTAAAGTAACAGGAATTGAACAATTGTATGTAAAGCAAAAGAAGGGACATTATTTCAATGTTTAAAAAAAAACCTTATTGTCACGAATTTCCAGATTGAAGCATCGCTGATTTGATACGAGAGTAAAGCTTTATACAGTAAAATACCGATTTTATATCCTTGTATTTTACGTTTTTTCTGGAGTCCTTTTTTATTCTGGAGTTTTTCATTTAAATGATTTTCGGGATTTCTTTTTGTAATGTAGGGTTTCCACGTACGTTTTTCATTCATCTTCCTATTGTTCGTCTGAGGGGAATGAAATATTGAAACCCATGGCCAATTCGGCCATGAATGTTCTAAAACTGTTTAAAAGATACTTTCTGAGGCATTAATATCAAGAAGAATTTACAAGGCCTTTCAATTCTTGAGAGTGCTTTGTAGGAATTCAATTCATTAAAAAGTATATAATGGGACTAATATTTGAAAATAAAAACATCCATTGCAAAAGTACTCAATTTTCTAAGTAGATTTTACACCTTCTTGTATATTATGTTTCTTTTATCCTATTCCCATGGAAAATGGAAAATCCAGGTTTCACTATAATTTGTCATAAGATCTTTTCTAATGAATTCAGCATGTCAAATAAGAAAGGCCAACTTTGATGCACTGTAGAATAGTCAATAATGGTGACAAGTATTCTGCATTTTCTTCGATTGTTGTAAGTTAGTGATGAATAATTTTCAGATAGCACAACTATAAAGTTCAACCAAAGTGAGCATAGTTAAAACTGGTAAAAACCCACTTTCAAGGACATTTAGTCAAGATATCTTTTTTCTATACATTACTCTTGGGTTGTAAAATCCATTTTTGGCTGTATGCCCAGTCATAAGTGTGTAAACTCTCAACTTCACTTATGTATAAACAACAATATTACATAGTTTAAGACTTGTTAAACCAAGTCCCTCTAGTGCATCTTCTTGAATGATTTATTGTAATACAAATTAAACATTATTTGCAAAATTATATAATACCAACTTCAATTAAGAACTTTTTATGATCTAGTCTATTTATAACTGACTGTATAAAATTTTTATAATGAAGTTGTTACCAAACTATCCTTACTTATTATAGCTAGACTCCTTCAATGTTTTAGAAGTGAGTACCTACAGCTGGAAATGTGACAATCTATTATTGTCCATCAGGCTGCCTGAGTGATTTTCTAACATTTGAGACACTAATACTGAGCATTTTTTCCTTGAAAGTTCTCCCAGAAGTAATATCCTATTGATACTTGGACTACTTTTAGTAGTAAAGATCCTGCTCTAATGATATTTTGAGGCTGTATAGTGTTTGTTTAGCTCCTGTGGAAGGAAATCGCCAATACAACCAACCTTATAGACTGAAAGGCGACTGCAATTTTTGGACCCCATCGAACATCATTCTGAATTTCTTATGGAAATTAGAGAAAAGTGAGTAGATTACGAATCCACTGGTCTGCCGTGGCAAAAATGGCCGAAACTGGTAAAAAATCGACTTTTAATAAGTTGAACTAAATCCAATTGCCAAATGCGCCATAACTTGCCAAATAATGAGCATTTTTTTTTTATTTGGAAACCCTCACTCTTTAATTTTCAATTAAGAAGGTTGCAGATGATTCGGATGTGTGGCTATGGCTTACTTGCATCTATTAAAAGGGAGCCAAGTTGGCAAAAAATATTGCGTCACTTTGGTCGTCGCCAATTTGGCTTACTTTTAAGTTTTCCGAGCCAAAGATCAGAAATCGTTTGTGCTTTTTCTCATTAAAAATCAAAATGAAGTGGGTTGCCAGACGAATAAGTTTGTTCAATTTTTGGCAAGTTATGACATATTTAGCAATCGGATTTTAGTTCAACTCATTCCAAGTCGATTATTGATCAGTTTCGGCCATTTTTGCCACGGCAGACCAGTGGATTCCTAATCCACTCACTTTTCTCCAGTTTCTATAAAATATTTAGAATGACGTTCGATGGGGTCCAAAAATTGCAGTCGCCTCTCGGGCTATTAGTTTTTGTAAAAATTTAACTGAACTTATTTCCACATGATTAAAGGAGTATATTCAATTTTTGGGAGCTAGAGCTATGAATATAGTTGAATTTATGAGTCGTTGGGCAGTTAGTAACTTTCCTTACTCATGGTTAGCCTTAATTTATCAGCATTCACCAGTGACTTTAAAAAAAAAAATTCTTTTGTAGTGAACTGATTTTTTACCCTTCTTCATTGTATAAATTAGTTGTCTGATACTCCTTTACATTAGATGATGCCATTCCAGACATGAAAGATGTCTGTCAAAAAGGCAGAATTCTATTATTTGGAACTTTTTAAAAAATGCAGGAAAACAAGAACGAAGGAAATATTTAGGCAGAAAAAGAAGAGAGTGGGTCTGTTGAAATTTTACTCATGTACTCTGTTCAGGTTAAGGAAATTTGCCAGTTTGGTTGAAACCTATGGTGAAATGTTTGAATATTTTTAGAAGTTTTATCTTGGTCCATGTTGTAAGCTGCGATCTATTAAATAAAATATCCAAGCCATTCCAGGTCCAGAAAAAATAGGCATTTTAGCCAAGTATTTTTCACCCAATTTAAAAATGTTAAAATTGTAGTTTTTCTTTTGAATTCAGTGGTAAAAAATTAGGAAACTGAAATTTTTTTAAAACTTTGCTTTCATGTCTGTTATTATTAAAGCGTTCTTTTGAAAGATTTTTATCCTACTATAAAATACAGTAGTTCTATTAGATGTCCATATTAAACTTTTTTTTTTTCAGAGTACCTCACGATTCCTGAATATATGCTGGATGTCTAAAAGTAAATGACTATGTCAAATACATCAAAGGAGAAATCCATTTTTGTACCGAAAAGGAGTGAAAGATTAAGCAATGTCTTTCGGAATTTAAAAGGCCAATATCAAGTTGTTGAATACTCTGATAGCTCAGATGAAGATATGAATGAAATAACAATTTTGGAAACTACACAAAATGGGAGAACAGAATGTGCTACAAATGCTCCCAATGTCATTCCCAGTGAAGACACTACTCTGACTAAAAGTTACCTGATGTGGCAAAACAATGCTAATGTTTGTTGGCTGGATGCTTCAATGGCACTGCTGGTACACAACAAAACGTTAATTGAATCAGTCGACGAAAGCAGTATGACACAGATAGCTAACATCATCAAACACTACCATAAAGCAACTTCGATTCTGAATGACTTCTCTGGATCCAAACACATAGATGTTAGGGTAAAGACTGCTAAGGATTTATTGAGAACTGTCCAAGAATCCACACTCAAATATTTGCAGCCCATTGTGAAATACAAAGAAGGGGAGCCAGATTCTGCCTTCTGCTCTCTCTTCAATCTCATTGCCGAAGACAAGTCTGTGAAAGAGTTGTTTGACCTGGAATACACCTGGGTCCAAGTGTGCAACAAGTGCAAGACCCACCGAGCCAAGAAGCACAGAAAACCCATAGTAACCCTCCCAAGAGTAGAAGGCTTTCAGCCCAGCTCTCCGATTTCCCTCTACCAGTGCCTAGTTTGCAAAGCCACTGACCAGAGCATGACCCTCAACTTCAGGACTTTGCCACAGTGCTTGCTGTTTCATTTTGAAAGTGGCGCAGGTAAAGGCGAATTGCAGTCTAGTGTTTTTGAAGTCGATGGCCGGACTTACCAGATGACAGGCGTCATGACACTGGAGAAAGGTAAAGACTTTGATCTCAACCACTTTGTCACTTTCATTAGGGACCCTCCTACAGATATGTGGTTGGAATGCAACGATTTGAACGACGACATCTTGTGCTTCTCTGTGGTACCGCCTTTCATTGAACTTCAAGATGTGTATATCATGATGTTTGAAGCATCTGATGAAAAAGGAACCGTCTCCAATCGCTCTCTAGCTACTAACAAGAGTGGTCTTGGAGAGGAAACGGTGAGTGGAAGTGCAGATATTCCACTCATTGATCTGGCTGATGACGTAGAAAAGGATGGCACAGAGAGAAGGAGCAGAGGAACCAGTGACAAAACTTTCAATTACAATGATGGGGATGAAAATAAATATATATTAAGAGATACTATGAATTTAAAAGTGAATGAATTGTTTCCATCAAGCTGTGAAAGTGGAAACGACTTGTTGAAGGAAGCAGGAAATGAAGGACCCGATGACAATATGTTAAATTGCAATGACGGAAGTTTAAATTATTATGTCTTAAATAAGAAGATAAATTCAAAGACATTGCGATCAAGTTGCAAAACTGGCTTAAAAATATTACATGTTCCGAAATGCTTTCGTGATAATATTGGTTTGGGTGAGAAAATTGTAAATATGGTTTCAAGTGATATTTTTTGTGGTATGTTTAACTTTGGTGGGTAAAAAAGGTTTTAGTTGTTAAGTTTTTGCTTAGATGTATATTTTAATATAATTTACTTTCTATAACTTTTCCTGAGGATATGGTTTAAGAATTTTACTGTAGTCTTTAAAGTAAGTTAAATAAAAAAAGATATTTTGACTTCTAACTTGACCACGAGAAATATCAAGGCAAGCAAATGAGATGTATTATTACAAAATTAGACCCTTCAGTTATTTTTTGCTGTTGCTCTTCATATATTTGTTAATTATTTAATTCCATTTGAAAAATGTAATGAATAAGAAAATTGATTGTTTCTTTAGGCTTTGAAAGTCGTCGTTTTTTTTTTAGGTAGTCGTCGTTTTTTAAGGTAGTCGTCAATTTTCCACGAAGTTAAATTTTTTCGAACAAAAAAATTTGCAAAAAAAAAAACAACTGCTTCAAAACATTTAGTTTTCTCAAACAACTGTCGAAGCTACTTAACACCATTTGAAAGGCAAATTTTTACTAATTTACAATTTCAAATGGTTTCAGGCGAGTTGAAGCCAATTGCTATTGTTTGGTGTCGCCATCTATTGAGAATGACTAAAATTATAATATTTTAAATTTTATTTTCGAATTTAAATATTTTAATGGACATTAAATTAGTGGTGAATTGAAGTGAGTTTTATTTTTAATAAAAATTTCCTTGGTTTTGGAAGCAATATTTGTGCAGACATTGTGAGTTGTATGTATAGAATTAGGTGAATGGGGTAAGAAATACTAACGAGTTAATTTGAAAAGAACAGTACAATTCTTTCAGATTCTGTAAACATAATTTATGAATATTTCTCATGCTTCATTGAATCAATAACATTCTATACTTGTAGGAAAAATCAGACAAATTGCATAGAGGCTATGTGCTCGTCTATCTTTTTGTATAAAGAACGTTTTTAACCATTATTTAAATAATTTATTTATAAATATTTTGTTTTTATTTATTAGATATCTTGAAAGCTGTATATAATGTGATATATATATAATTTTGCTTGTATTAATAATTTGCTTCTTGCATGGGTGTTTGTTTATTTCGTAGTGCAATATATTTCCTGATTGAGATAGTTAAGAAAGTCATAAAAATCATTAATGGAACTTGGAAGAATACAGTGAAAATATTTTTTTATATCAAATCAATTACATTAATTTTGCCAGATGTAATTTTTCTCTTATAATTGTATTTAAGAAGTCTATTCAATGAAATTAATAACTATTGTTGTGCATGCTTTTTTTTGAATTAAAGGCCTTTCAAACAAGTTAAAATTATAGACAGTGAATCCAATTGTGTAACATTATTAATAAAATTTATTATTTCCAGTCAGCCAGTGATAAATCAATATATTAATAAAAATAATGTACAGTATTTATCATTTAAAACAAGCTACAGTTTCAATGCATATACATGTCACTTGAAAAATATATACTATAACATAACTAAACAATTTACAGTTGCATATTTTATTAAAATATTTTTTTTGATTTATAAAGCAAATACCTTTTTTAATGTTCATTAAAGTAACAAGGATTAGATGCAAATATTCAGCAATAAAGTACTCTTAAAAAGGGCGTATTTTTGTTGTTGTTAAATTTGAAGTATAAAATGAAAGATAATTAATATACCAAATGAAATACTTTTTAGATGCTTGAGATATCATCCACTATCTATAACAAGAACAGCTCCCGCCATGTCTGTTGCCATGGAAACAAAACTAGCCACATTCCTCCATCGGAGATTTAAAAAAAAATAAAAAAATTGCATGTATTGTAACTTTTTTGGACACAAGTTTCTTGCATACATCACCTCTAATCTAAATTGACTATCACCATCCAGACTCTCTGATGGGAGCTATTCTTCCAATAGACAGTATAAAATTTCATTTTGGAATTCATTTATAAGATTGTCTGCACAATTATACATATATACATTGAAGTTATGAAAAGTTAGTATTTCTTATTAACAATCACCAAAACGCACTCTTATGAAACATTGTCAAATTTAAAATTTTATATCATAAATCTGCGTATGTTGCTATACACATAATGTATTTCAACAAGTAATACCTACAATTTGCAACGTATATGCATTGATCCTGCCCATAATTAATCCAACACCATTAATTATCACATGATTTCATATACTAAGTTTCAAGCAGTGTCATTTACACAGGAACTAGACGACAGAACAATTGCTGAAAAGTATTTGGAACATGCATACAGGCAAAGTTCAATTAAAAATTACAACATGGGAATCAAGTAATATGGTGCCTCAGAAAAATTTCTATAACCTTAATTAAAAATGATTTCATAAACTATCAGCATATTGCCAGTAAAGACTGAAGAAATTTAACACTGTATGTAATGGCCGAAAAATATTCAGGATTGATGTTTACCACAAGTCGGATAAAAAAATAATGATGGGAAGGGGTAATGTAGTACTATTACATTGAGGCTAGAGAGGTAGGAGTTTAGTATTGCATATCATGCAAGTTTCTCAAACCTAATTCTAAAAATTATTTTGTTTCAACTCGTTTGAGAATTGGGTGCCCTTTTTAAATCGGACATGATAGCAAGGTGAGATACAGGATCCTCTATAAATATTTACCAATTTTTACCTGCTCCTAGGCAAGTGAGATGGCTCAATGAAGATGTGTCCAACAATAAATTTTACTTAGAATTGGTTGGTGAAATTAGAATTTCCGGAGCAATGAAAAGTAAAATAAAAGATGATTGATTAAAGATAAAATCTATTCTAAACCAAATATGGAAGAGAGTAAAAATCGACATTTTAAATTACTAAAAGTTGATACAATGATCGATACTCTTTTCAGTAGTTAAGTGACTAATATACTTATTTAAAATAACTAGTTTTTATTGAAATTGTTGATACAGAAAAACATTTAACAATGATTAATCTTAGGAATAATTAAAAATTGATGATTCTAAGACACTAGCGAATTAAAATTTTATCTGCTGTGTATGCTATGTTCTGCTTTGTAATTTGCATAACAGAGCGCTTTAGCTAAAATGGAATTCATTGGTTGATTATAGCAAGTTTACTGCAGTACCTTATAGTTCTGTTATACATAACACATTATGCATTTTATAAACATATATCTTGCTGAGTAAGAAATGCACAAAATATAATTGTTAGCCAACAATATGATTTTTATGGGTAATAACAATAAATGCGAATGCACATTTTTACAATTCATCAATATTTGTAGTAGGTTTGGAAAACATTTCCAAGTTAACTTATAATAAAAAAAAATCATAATCTGAGCAGAGTTTCCACAAATTATTTGTGTTTCAACATGCAGTTTAAGTAACAATTCTGTGTTTTTTCCTTTAAAAAGTAATTTTTACAATATTTTTGTTTGTTATTTCAACTCTGCCAATAAGAATTTTCTTGGTTCATAGACACTAACAGGCCACAAAAAATTTACAAGTTATCTAGTCAAGCTGGACCAAAAACAAGCTTAGAAATTATGTCATCCATATAATTGAATAAAACAACCATTCTAAAACCTTACGATTCTAAAAGAGAAAGTGTATATATTTTACATCTATAATCTTCAAAAAGATTGCTCAAAAAAGTAAAACAAAGAAAAAACCTTTATTAAAAATTGGTAATGTTTGAAAATATGCCAATACGTAATAACTATGTTTTTTTTTTATAAACAAATATTTTTCATTTGTTAGTTAGTTGAGTGCGAAAGGGAAAAATTAGGACTAAGAATTGACAGCATCATTCTCGGACTTGAACAGTTTGTATTTAAGATTCATGAGCTTCTTGAACTGAGTTATCATAACTTGCATGTTTAAAATCTAAGCATTCATACACCCATTTTTAAAGTTAATTACTACTTAGATAATGGCATGTTTAGGTATAAATGTCTATACAAAAATAAATTTATCGATTGAATTTTTTTCCCTGAAAAACTAAGGGCCTTCAAATTTATAATCCTCAATTTAAAAAAAACTTATAAAAACTGGAATTTTTTTTGTTTGAAATGAAACACGATTTTCACATATTTTTACCCAATTCCTGTAACTAGGAGGCCTATAGCCGTCACTGTGTCTGCCTACAGATACTATACTGATTTTGAGAATTTGTTGAACTGTGATAGTGTCTATAATCAAAGAAAACTTGCTTTTTTTTAAGGTATGTATTTAATGAATATTGTAATTTACTTCAAGAATTGTACTAGACCACAGGATTAGTACAACTTACTAGAAACACAAAAGATCTCTCGCATGAAAAAGAATAATAGGCTAAACTTATTGAAGCCAAGTTAAAAGTCATAAAAATAATTTGTGAGTTTTGCATTAAAAGTGTCATTCATAAATATTTGCAAACACACATAAACAATTCTTTGATATATCTCTCGAGAAAATTAACAGTGAATAAATAGTAGGCGTTTTAAAGATTTTTATTTTGCATATGAAGAGGAATCGGTTATTGCTCATTTGTAAGAACACTGTCATAATTAAAGTTTTTTAATTTTTACATTAGAAAGGTTTGAAATCATAAATGTTTTTATGGAATATAGTATTTTGACCGAAAAAAAGTAATTTTTCAGTAGCGAAATCAATGCGATGAATCAAATCGATATTAGTTAGATATCTAGAATTGAATTTGTTACAAATAGGGGATTTTCAAACTAACAGTATTCTACCAAACAAGTGATATTACCTTGCACAACATTTTTGCATTTTAGTCTCAATAATTACAAGCAATCTTTCAACAAATATGTGCATAGTAATAAGTGTGTTTAAGTTCGAAGATTTTCTCTCAAAACACTGAGACAGGCAACTTTCACAAACATAAAACGTAAGTCAGATTTTAACTTACAAAACATATATGTTACAGGTCTTTCCAACAGTCATAAAATGGCTTGCAGAAAAAAAATAGAGATTAATACTTTCATTGAACTTTGAACAGCCAAAAAATAAGAGATAAAAGCAGTTTCATAAAAGATTAACAAAATGGGTAGAAAGAAAAGTTTAAATTATTTTCTTGAGAGATTCGGAAAAAATAGTATATAAATGCTCATGAAAGAAACAAGCCACCCAAAAAACTGATTAGAAACTATGAATACTGGTTGACAGTACGATATGTGTTTCATAAAACAAATATTGCACTTTTCAAAGCAGCAATTCAAGGTTTTGGTAATTTGCAAGGTGGAAACAAATTCCAAGAAAACATACAAATATTTTCCCTGACAGATTTCAAATGACCTTATTTAACGATTATGTTACTATCCAGAAAAATTATAAAAACTATGGACATTCGTATTAGCGAATTAAAGAAGCAAAAACATACTTAAAAAGTGTAATAAAATGCCAAGATTTATAACAATACATTAAATATGCAGGCAACTTTTTATATTTCATTTACCAAAATTAGTAACATTCAAAAGTCTTAGAAAAAAAATCCCTAAGATAGATATAATTTTTAAGTTTTGTTACCACCCTGACACTTTACATCAGTAACAGTTAAGTTGCAATGCATATTACAAATTTTTAATACTATTATTTAAAATTGAAACTACTGCTTTCTAAAGGCAGCATAAGTTTTTAAATAGTTTAGTGAAACATTACAGTTTTTTAAAAGGTTTCTATATAATCAATCAAGATGTTACGCAGTAACTTATTTTTAATAGTTATGTTTTATACATTACAAGTAAATGACTTTTGCTGAGTTCACAATAACTGAATATAAAAATATAAGAAACAAAAACAATTACACAACCTTATATCACAAAATATGAGCAAAATAATAATATTTTTCTAATATAATGAAAAGTCTAAAGTTGTCAATAACAAAACTATGATTTTGACTAAACAGATCTAAGAACTTATAAAGTTTTCTTTTAGTTATAAAGCAATTTTAGGCCTATTTATTGCTCATAATTTTTAAGTGTTGCAAAGTTAATTTAAAAAACAAGTAGCACAAATCAACTAATATAAAAAGCAGAGACGCTATTGAAATTCTGTTTTAACCATACAAATAAATATTAGATTATTAAGTGAGACTTTTTATAAATTAACCTCTTTACAACTCTCTGTATTTAAATAAAAGTGACGAATAAATAATTAAACTTCTTTATCATAATCATGCCTGACAACTAAGATACATTTTAGAACTGAAGTTGTATAAAAGAGTAAAATTAGACTACTGCATCAGGAGAGTCATTAAAAGTCAATAATTAAAAGAATTTCTCAAGTTAGAATAATGAACATTTTGTACACAGAAATTTCTAGTTTTCCCGAATAAAATATTTTGGGTTCTACATATATTTTAGGTAAAAGAGGTAAGAAATATGATTAACAAGTTGAAGCACAATGAATTCTGCTTCAATTCTCACAACCAAATACAAGTAATAGGATAATAAAGCAAGAGAATCATTATTATTGTTTAAAAAAATTCTAAATACTAATGTTTAATACAATAATGCCGGCCTTTTTTCATAAATCTATAATTATGATGTACTATGCTCGTCTAATCACAAAATAATTTTTTTTTTTATTTTTTTCATTATGGTTTTTATGTGTTTTTTTAGGTAAAATTTAAACTTATGAATAACACAATAGTAATTAAATGAAGGTCTACAATACAACTCACAATAAGTCATCTTTGATCCTAAAGAGGGAAAGGCCAAAAGAAACAACAAAATTTTGCACATACAGGTGTATTTAGTCCCATTTACTACATTTATTGACACATGAATGATGTATTATCAAAATTTAAAAATAAGTTATACTAAACTTTTATGCTCCTAAAAGACTACATACACCATGTAAAAAAAAAAAAGAAAAAAAAAAAGAAGCAATAATCCCACAGCAAATAATTTACATCATAACTATTATACTCAAGACAAATTATCTGAATTGAAAAATCTAAGTCATTCTTGATTAATTAGAGAGTTATGTAAAGCTATGACATTAATAAATACTATTAATACAACATAAAGCGTTGCATTAATGAAACAAAGTACAGTTCACAGTATGCAACTTAAAATTAACAGCCTATAAATTTAAGAGACAACTTTTCCCTTTTAGGACATATATATCACTAAAATTGTAGATGTCATTAACTCATCTGTCACTACAATTTCTCTTCCAGAGGAGATATATGTATAATCAGAAAACTTTCAGCACTTTTAAAAGTGGAGTGCTAATACTTCAAATGAGCCATTTCTACCCACCCCATTGGCACAGTTAACAGAACACTCGCCACTGCATTTCCGAAGCACAGCTCAGTACAATGTATTAGATCAATTTCAACAATATTAGATTATGTAAACATCTCACTTCAAGATAGGTCGATAACCAAAATTGAATGTACATTTCCAGATAAAAACAGGTATCCTGATTTGATATGGAGCAACAAGGGTACCTCCTAAGATATGGCTGTCTGGAGGAAGAGTACACTGGGTAAAATATCATTTCGCTGCATCCCGCAAACAGTTAAGAAAAAGGCTTGAGGTGCTCCAGCTGTATTTCCAGAGCTATCCTTTCCTCCATTATCTCCGACAGTTCCTGGTTCAGTTCATTGTTAAGCAGAGACAGCATCATGTTGCGTTCTCGGTGGGCCTTGATAGCGGCTTGAAGCTCTCGTTTATCCCGGGGGACACTTCTGATAGAAGAAAGGAAAAATAAATTAGTAAATAAAGGATATTACCAGTCATGCTACAGCTCTCTTAAGTAAAAAAAGTTGGAACTTCATGCAAAAGCAATGAAAATCAGCAAAAAACAATAAAATTTAAAAACATTTCATGTCAAACACAATTAGTATAAGAGTTACCTCATCACTGACTCACTCTATAAGATCGTGCCATATAATTATGATTAATTAGATGCGTGTGCATTTTTTCATTTATTTCTGTTCACATGATATGGAAATTACATTGTTATTGTTACAAATTTTCTTCTCAGAGGATTGTTTCAATATCAACATAATTTTTTTCCACACATACAGAAAAGTGGCAAAAGTGGAGGATGGAAATGTCTTGAGGGGGAATTTTTTTTTTGTGTGGAAGTTTTTGAGGAATTGGAAATAACAGAAGTATTTCATTATTATTATACACACACAGATACAGGGTGGTCATAAAATAACTTTGCCACTATATGGACCTCAAGCTTTCGTTCCGTTCAACCGATCGAGATGAGATTTCAGGTATAGTTATTCCGAGGTATGAGCTCTGGATTCTGTGAATGGCAACAAAATGGCGTTTATGGTTAAGGTTATAGTAACAGAAACTCAAAATTTTCGAGCAGCAACACCTACTTTTTCCTATTGCAAAATGCTCAGCACACGTGAAAACCCTAAAGAGCGTTGGAACGGTATGTGTATCACAAAAAACGGACGCATTATGTAAGCACAAAAACAGCTTTGCGAACGGCCAACAAAAACACGATTGGGACCCACAGTGGAAATTTACACATGGAAGTTAGGTCAAGGTTCACATGGGTGCCATCACAGGCAATTTTATCGGATTTCTATGCTGAATATCTGGCGAACGGCCTCCATGTGACCCGATCGTGTTTCCGCTGGCCATTTTCAGAGCTGTTTTTTGTGTGGATAGAACATATCTGTTTTTGTGATACACGTACGGTTCCAAAGCTCTTTAGGGTTTTCGCATGAATTGAGCATTTTGCGGTACAAAAAAATAGGTGTTGCCATTCAAAAATTTCGAGTTTCAGCAACTATAACTGCAACTGTAAGCGCCATTTTGTTGCCATTCACAGAATCCCTAGCTCATACCTCTGAATAACTATACCTAAAATCTCAATCGGTTGAACGGAACAGAAGCTAGAGCTCCATATAGAAACAAAGTTATTTTATGATCACCCTGTATAGATATATAGGATGTTCAGAAATGAACACATTTCCCTATTACCCGTGTAATCTAGAACAAAAATAAAGCATATTTGCAAGTTATTGTAAGGTAGCAAATGAAAATTTATGGGTCTAAATTTTTTTTTAAAGTTGGAACTCTTTTTAAGTAGTGCAAGAATAAAAACCGAACTACGGACTCAAAATGTATCAATAACAGAGCATAAAACACAAACTGTTACAACTGTTCAATGAAAGAAGTTAAATACCATCCACATCACATTGGAGATTGATTTGATGCCAATTCCAAAATTTAATGTTTCATCTTATTTGCGACATCCTTTTTCAAAAATTCTAACTTTCGATTTCATTCGTTTTAAATATTGTTTGCTGTCTCAGTTTATTTTATTATTCTTTTGAAGCTCAGCCAAGAGTGTCGAATAATGATATGTTATGAATTTTTGAAATTGTATTATTTCTTCATAATCTTGGATTCCACAACAAAAATTTTTGATTAAAAGGGTGTCCCAAAATGGACATCCCATTTAAAAAATTTAATATCTTGACAGCTGTTTATAACAGGGCCTTGAAACAAGTTGTACAAGTCAACAAGTATTAATTGGATATTTAATAAATCCATGAAAATTAAATAAAAAAATTAGTTCAATCTCTTACCAATAGGAGACGCTTCAGTAGCTTAAAAAAATACTTAATTGAATAATTATATTTGATTTTTTTAGATATTGTGACATAGTAACAATTGGACAACTTGGGGATAAAAAAAATGAAAGAGGAATACCTTCCAAGAGATCTTTCAAAGGGGATGCTGAAATACATTTTTATTTTGAATGGAAGGAAATATGGAAAACTCTCATCAAGGAAATGGATTGCAAGGATTAATTGGTTAAAACTGATTAACTTTGAATGCGAGTTCAAATGCGACCTCAATAAATATTGATTTGCAGATCCTAGTTCAAATTACAAATATCATTCATTTTAACACATAACTATGAAAATATATATGACATGCGGTGGTTTTTGAACACCCTGTATAGATATGTTATTTTATATGAATTTTCATTTGCATATTAAAAGAAAATTTTATTAAATATTTCGTGTATATTAAATTAAAGTGTTTGTTATATTTCTCATTTTTCAAAGGGTGCCTTACAACTTTCTAGTCGTACTATATTGACAAAGAGGTGAATCGAACTAAACTTGGATTTAAAATTTTTTAAGCTACGTTCAAAGTGCTGAAATTTCTGTTAAAAAGCTCAAACCAGTGTTTCCACTGAACTGTACCATGTCTGTGTTATGTACTGATTTTCCTAAAGTACAACTGTCAATCTTTCCTTGCTACATACACTTAATTATGTCTTTCATTTCATCAGTAGGGTTGTAATCGATTTCGAAGAGAAATCAATTCTAATCCTGAAACGGATTTGTCGGGTCTATCAGGCCCAAGTCCATTCTTTGTTGTCAAATTAGGGATGTATTTTTTGCAGGGTTAATATCCGTTAAGTCTGGCTTCATAATTTTTCAAAAGAACACATAAAACCAATTTTCTTTACAAAATTGGTTAAAAAATTTACATAAAACAATATATACTCAACATTAAGTTAATATATAAAAAAAATTAAAAGCAAGTTGCTGTATTTAAGGGGGTATAATACCGAAATTTCTTCAAAAATCCCAATTTTTTTTTCTGATTTAAAAAATAGTTCATACATTCCTGAAGAGAATGATGTTTTTATCTTATTCCTCCGGTGATTAGAACGCCACAAAATTACCTGTGATTTAAACATCACTCATGGGCGTAAAACCTTGAAGCGTCTGCTTAAAGTGCGTTTTTCGAGCACTAGTGTTTTTCACAGATGTTGCATATTCAAATCGATATATCTCCAGAACCCTTAACAATTGGCTATTCAAATTTTTGGAGCATTTAATTTATATAGTTTTAAATATTTTGTCTTCACAGAATTTTATTTTTTTAATTCTGTTTTAAAATGTAATTTTTAGTGTAAAAGATAACATAAAAAAAAGCAAAAATTTCAATATTTTAACTTTGAGAATTTTTTAAATTTTTTTTTAGTTCACCTATCAAAATTCTGTGAATACAAAATTTTCTTTATATAATTATGTATTACAGAAAGCTTTCACTTTGAAATTTTTTTTATTTTTTCTGGACTTATATCAAAATACGCAAACATCAATTATTATGGATTTTTCTTGGTTTTTAAATTTTTTTTAAATAACAAAACACAATATTTAAAAAAACATTTTCTCAAAGATATATAAATAGTATCTCATACATAAAATAAATTTTTGACGTAAAAATGTACATAAATAAAGTTTTTTTTATTTTCGGTACCGCACCCCCTTAAGTAAACTTTTAAAAGAAATAATTAAAGTATATACATCTTTACAATTATCATTTTATGTGAAAACCATCACTTTTCCAAATATGATATTACAATGACTTTTTACACTCCTCACCAAATTCACCGATATATGCCTATGTATATAGCTTACGTTATATTAGCAGCTGCAATAGCTAAAGGAGGAGCTGACGGATGCCTTTTCCTCTCTGCTAAAGATTCCTCTTGTTGACTAATATCTACTAACAAAGCAGTACTATCATCTATAACAGCAGATGGCGTAGAAACCTGTAATCAGTAGAAATAGAACCTGTTGATAATATGAAGTGGGATACATTCTACAAAAAGTGAACACAAATTATGACAAGTCCATACACTTTTACCAAATAATTTAAGAATTATATTGACAACTGCAATTATTAAATGGATTTCAACAAGGAACACTGCAAAACATACTTTTAATAAAATCAAACACATGGGACAGTTAAAAGAAGAAATAATATAAAATATAGTATTAATTGCAGAATTTTAGATAGGACAAGCTTAATTATTTAAATAATTTTTTGAATGTGTATACCTTTTGATAAGAATAAAATATACAAGTTAGAAATGTAAATTAAAAAAACAAAAACAAAAAAAACACCCTTTTTTGAATTTGAGATGCATATTTATTCTTTCCTTACAAGTTAGAATACACACTTTCACTTCACAACCAGCTACTAGGAAATGCTATGTGTTTTAACCTATTAATTTCAAATGACTCAAATGAAGAGAAATCCATAATTTTAGAAAACTGCCATTCTAAGCACATTTTTAAAAAACTAACAATACCTTTTCAATAACTGGATTGATTCCTGGGATTGCATCACAATAAATATGTCCTAAATTAGTTGCGATTATTGATCTTTTGGGTAAAATAGACAAACACAAGCAATGAATCGATTGACTAGATACTAGTAAATGATGATAAAATCATCACAGTTCAAATGCACTTCTATTGAAAACCCAACCAACCCTCATCTAAAATTTAATTAATTTCCCAAAGAATTACATAGTAGGCGAGATTTTTGTATTGGATTCATAACCTGTCTTCAATAATCACTACATTCTTTATTTAATTACTAGCAGACCCGGCCACGCGTTGCTGTGGCTAACTTTTTTGTTATATTACATAGTAGTAAACTATTCAAGGGAAAAGGTAGAAGAACACCAGTCATGGGGACCACCATGCTTTTTTACAGATGCCATTTGTAAAAAAACATGGCGACTTCCATGATTGATTTTCTACTACTGTTGATATTGCGCAAAAATTAATACAAAAGAAATAAATTTTTATTTTTTGTATTCAAGTTTGTAACAAATGAATACATTACAAAGTTGTTAGTAAATAACACATGACACTTCAACTTATAAATGAGGTAGGTAGGGCAGATAGTTTTAAATCTTTAACAATAATGTTTATTATTTTGAATTATAAATACTTTTAATTTCAATTTAATTTAGCACTAATCGGTGCACAATATTTTTGGTTAACCTGTCTTTAACCTGTAACGACGGTTTTCCTACACGTGAACATGCAACATATAGTTGCCCATGAGAAAAACATGGATTTTCCAAATCTAAACCACAAATGGACATTGTTTGGCCTCGAGACTTATTTATAGACATGGCAAAAGCTAAACGAATTGGAAACTGTAACCTCTTGAAGGGTATCGTAGATTCTGATGGTATCATTGGAATACGTGGCAACAGGACCACTTCTCCTTTAAACTTTCCAGTTAAAATGGTAGCTTCAAGAATATTTCCGGTGATCTTTTTGATGACCAAACGCGTACCGTTGCATAATTAAGGTGGATTCAAATTACACAGGAGAATAATAGGTGAACCAATCTTTAATCAAAGATTATGTGGTGGCATTCCAGGTATTAACTATGTGATAATACTTACATGTATATATTTTAGTTGAAGATTTTTGAACAATGAAGCACTAATAATTGAAAAGCAAGAAGAATTCCACTGTATTACTTTTATTATAATATGAATTCAATTTATACTTCAGTCTAAATAACACGTGGCTGGCAATGCTATTGCTCGATGAAAGGTGCATTGCTGCGTAAGCGTAAGGTCGCTTCACACACTAAAAACTAATTGTAAGGAAAGCCTTAATATTAGAAGCTTCTCTCTTGTCGAGAAACAATAAAAAAAAAAGCTCCTTTAATAATTATAACACAACACTCCTTTAAGAATATTTTAACACGTGATGTTTGTAAAAAGCAAAATTAGAAGGTCAAAACTACTTATGTTGAAACTTTCAGAGCTCTAGGCCTATTAGAAGTCACTTTTTGTGAAAATATTAATTAAAATTCATTAAAAAAAATTTAAATTATAACGTTCTTTTTGTCAAAAGTCCAATCAGAAGGCCAAAACTATTTGTGTTGAAAATTTCAGAAATGTAGCCTAATTAGAAATCGTGTTGTAAAATATTTGTTAATTCATTAATTAAAAAACAAATAAAACTTAAAAATTCTGTTTTTCAAAAGTCTAATTAGAAGTCCAAAACTACTTATGTTCAAAATGTCAGAGCTGTAGCCCTATTAGAAATTGTTTTGTAAAATATTTATTAATTAAAAAATTAATCAAAAGAGAACTAAATAAAAATTTGAACGTTCTTTTTTGTCAAAAGTCCAATTAGAAGGCCAAAACTATTTGTGTTGAAAATTTTAGAGCTGTAGCCTTATTAGAAATCATTTTGTAAAATATTTATTAATTAAAAAAATTAATTAAACAAGAACTAAAAAAAAAATTTTAAATTCTGTTTTTCAAAAATCCAATTAGAAGGCTAAAACTACTTATGTTGAAAATTTCAGAGCTGTAGCCCTATTATAAATCGTTTTGTAAAATATTTATTAATTAATTAAACAAATTAATTAAAAAAGAACTAAATAAAAATTTAAAATTCTGTTTTTCAAAAGACCAATTAGAAGGCCCAAACTACTTATGTTGAAAATTTCAGAACTGTAGTCCTATTAGAAGTCGTTTTGTAAATTTTTTTTTGTTAATTAAGAAAATTAATTAAAAAATAACTAATTAAAAATTTAAAATTCTATTTTTCAAAAGTCTAAATAGATGGCTAAAACTATGTATGTTTAAAATTTCAGAGCTCTATTCCAATTTTAAGTAGGTTTCTATTGAGCCACAGACAGGCAGACAGAATTGAAATAAAGAACTAAACCCTTTCACAAAAATAAATTTTTCAGTACTGCGGTAATAAATCAGTTGCCGTAATAAATCACATGCCATTAAATTGTAGCTTATGTGAAACGTTGGTACTTTCAACACAGCGCCATCTGTTAGAATCATTTGGAGCTAACAGATAATTGTGACTGTCAAATAATAAGCAAATATTTTGCAATAAAATAATATTGCGGCTATAAAAATTGAGATGTAAGCTATCCTATCTCTTAAGTTAGATCAAACTGCACAAGGTGTGCAAATTTGATTAAAATCGGTTCAATAGTTTATGAGTGCATTGGGAACAAACAACGTGACACGTAATTTATATATATTAAGATTTAATAAAATTCTGAATGCAATTGATAATGATATGGTGATACTCTCCACTTTTAAATTGATCTGCTTTTTTCCCAAATATCAAGTCATTCTACACCTCCGAATAATTTGCTATGTACTTATTTCATTTATGCACCTTTTGTATGTAAAACAACAATAAAATATAACTGTAGAAGATGTAAGAATTGTTTAGCCCTCGTTTAGTTTACTAATATCTTAAATAAAAAACACAAACTACTTTTTATAAACTATAATAATTGTTTTTAGTTACAATATTTTAAATAATACATTAAAATTGGAACCTTAAATGAAAAAGTTGGATATTAGATCACAACTCACCTGTTCCAACAGAAATGTCTCTGAACCAGCAGATGAATTAGCAAGCAATCCTTGAAAAAGAAAGAAAGTCATAAACGATTAAATTAAAGTATACTTAAAAACATGTCATTTATCGAAGCCACTCCAAATTATAATGGTATTATAAAATAAAATAATGAACAATATTGAAATTAGAAAAAATAAGAAATTAAGATTTTTTTTTTTTTTGCATTTAGTTGATAGCAAATAACTATAAATATTGTTGTTAAAAACACTTACTATCTTGTGCAGTCAAAGGTTTTTTATAAACTTCAAAAGCTCCAGACTAGAAAAAAAATTAAATTAAAATAATCATTAGAAATAAATTAGTAAATTCAGATGAGTATTTAGCTTGATAAATAGTTAATATTAAATTGTATGAATCTCATCTAAAAGAGTTTTGGTCCCAAAACAAACTGAAGTGAAAAAAATGTTTTAGCATCAAAACAGCAATTTTGAAATCCAAAACAGTAATCATGTACACACATAATTACATAAAAAAACTATAATTAAAATAAATACCTTTAAATGTAGATTAGCAGAATCAGCTTCGTCAAAATTAGTGAAATCAGCAAAATCGATGGATTCATTCAAATGGTGTTCTTCAGAATGAACATTAGATTTTTGAGGTGTAGCCTGTAATGAAGCAAATTGTTTTTATATATAAGAGATTAGGATTCTTCAACAATAATATCATAACTGTTCTGAATTTAAAATAAGTTTTTATTAACTGGTTGTATAAGTTTAAAAATATCAAAGTGGGAAATTTATTCAAATTACTGCAGTAGAATATAACTTACACTACTAGGAGATACTCTTGGAGGCACAGCAGGAGGTGTTCCCAAAAAATGGGGGACTGTTTTACCTAAAATAAAAAATAATAATAATAAATATATATAGATATGGCATAAACCCATTGTTAAAAAGAAATAGAAATTAACAATGGTTATTTAAACAGTAAGAATCAAAAAATTAAGCATAGATGAAAAAGTAGACATTTGAATATTTTATGGGTTTATTATTTTGATATTTCATTTTCTGAAATATGGAGTTTAAATTTAGCTTGAAAATCGGAACCACATAAAATTGGTATCCCACAAAAGTTTAATTGCAGCTACATAGAACACACACTGCATAACAAAATCAGCTAATATCTCATCAATGGAAATGGAAAAAGCAGAATTCAGAAAACAAACTTTTTTAAAATTATTATAGAAACAGAGATAATTTCTGGCACACTAAAATAGTAGTTTCTTTCACATTTTCAGCATTTTTTTTATGAAGCTGGGAAAGTAACATTTCATGTAGTGTAAAATTGACTAAGAAAAAACAACTGCGACACCACTGACTATTTGTGAATTAAAACCAAAAGATTTCTTCAAGGCTTCAAAGAAACTTTTAGGCTTTAGTTATTCAACTAAAGCCTTAAAGTTTTGAAACAAATATATACAAAACAAATTCAGTTTGGAGGGGCAGTTATATTATACTGTTATGCCAAATAAGGCAACTCTTCCAAACTGTGACAAAACACAGTAACATCAGGACCTCACAGAATAGCCCGATGTTCAAGAAGAAACACATTAGAAGAAAACCTTAAAGGAGAAGTACTCTGAATTTGCATTTTGCATGGGAGAAAAGGCAGAGATGCAGAAGTTAGATTCCCAACTCCTTACCCAATTTGTTGAGGTCTAATGAGGAACTTCTGATGTGGTTATGCTTGGGTCTTGGGGGCGGGGGTGGTGGGGGCTCTTTCTTGGGGCCCTGGGGGAGACCTCCAGTTGGCTGTGTGGAGGATGTGAGGACGCTGCCTTTTGAAGCTTCACTTGTGCCAGAGAACGAGCTGAAACAAGAATTAAGGAAAAATAAGCAACTTTTTAAATACCTTAAATTAAATGTCCTATTTTTATTCCTTTAAGAGTAAGCACACAGCTTCATGATTAAGTTTAAATTATATATATATATATATATATATATATATATATATATATATATATATATATATATATATATATATATATATATATATATATATATATATATAAATAATTTATATATATATATATAAATTATAAATATATATAAATTTATAAAGTTATATATATATAAATAATTTATATATATATATATATAAATTATAAATATATATAAATTTATAAAATTATATATATATAAATAATTTATATATATATATAAATTATAAATATATATAAATTTATAAATTTATATATATATAAAAATTATAAATATATATAAATTTATATATATATAAAAATTATAAATATATATAAATTTATATATATATATATATATATATATATATATATATATATATATATATATATATATATATATATATATATATATATATATATATATATATATGTAATGTACTAAAACATTTTAATTAAAGTTTTTGCAGTGTGGTCGTGGAACAGTGGAGTCAATTTGGAACAATCGAATACATATATTAAAATAGCTCGAAGAGAGAGCGTGAAAGTTATGTCGTAACTACATGATGATAGGTAATAGAATGTAATGCGTATTATTGTAGAACAGAGAGCATAATCAAGCAGCGTCGTGTTAAAACCGTGAGAATCGGAAAAAACCTCCTGGATATCCCCCCCTGATTTAACAGTTTAGATATGATTTTGAAAATTAAAATATAAATGCAAACTAAAGTTTTCAAATTGCTGTAACAATGGAGAACCAAAAATGTTGCTTATTTTTAAATATTTTGAAAAAATTACTAAAAGCTTTAATTTTTAAGTTATTTCATTCTGTATTAAGGATAAAAATGAATAATTTAAAACATCACTTGTATTATAATGTGTGGAAAAAATTATTATGTCAAAACATATAGGTCAAACACAAAAAGGTTTTAGTCTGTTGGGGATGGGGGGTGAAGAGTTATACTGATATAAAATAACCACTAAATTATTGAAATGATGGACTACATTTTAAATATCTCTACTGTAATATCAGCTGTGTGTAAATAACACTTTTTGTTTTTTCTTGTTTTGTTAGCAAAACCAAGTTAGTTTTACAATAATTATGCATGCTGCATTATAGATTTTCAATGCTACATAAGTGTCCAAATCTAAATATTCCTAGAATATTGTTGCATACAACATAAAAGCATTTGGCTTCCCATAGAGTAAACTAAGGTTATACTTTTTTATTAAAAGTAACTATTTAAAATTCTGAGTCTGAACAAATGCAAAACAGAAAATAGTAACAGGAACAATTAAGCAAAATGGGTAATAAAAATAGAAGAATTCTCATTATTTTTTTGTTTATTTAAAACCACCAAAATGAGTACTACTTAGCAAACCTATTTTATATTAAGACATTATTTTCAATTTTAGTATGCAAACTTCTTAATAAATAATGCTGGCATAAAGAATATTGTAAACATTATAAAAGCTTACCTTCTTCTTAATTCCCTGGTTAGCATTTAATTGAGAAAGAAGTAAGGAATAAATATCAAGTAATAAATAGAAGTATAGTTAAATTCCGCTAACATAAAGTCAAAGGGATCGCCCAAAATTTTGCGCTAACCATCTTACAATTTTTTTTTATCTAATTACTGCAGATTTAAACCACTAGCTATATGTGTATTTAATTCACATCTATTTTGTATCCTTTTCCTTGCAGGTTTAAATTGATTCATAGAATAAGTCGCTTCAATCTTTTCTAGATATTTTAAAATCGTTCATAGAGCGATTCTATACTTGGACACATTTTTTTTTAAAGAACTTATCATCAATTTCATTACATTTTTTTGCTATGTTTCTAACGATTGCTACTTTCAGCTTATATTGACAAGACTTAACAAGCAAATGTGACTGAGTTTAGTTTCTAAGCCTACTGTTGGATACCGGAGGGGTACGTGAAGTCACAAAACCAGTTCACAGATGGATACCATCTAAATACGTGCCTAAATCAGCTAATTTCGCAGCGATTTCCTGGAACTTTAATCACTCAAACATTTTGCCTGTTTCATATTATTCCAAATTGAGGAATGTTTTCTTAGGATATCTTAATATCTTTAAATTTCATCTCAAATAATGAAAACAATAAAAAAAAATGTGTTTTGAAGAGCAATTTTTTCCCTTCCTAAACAAGATTTCATATTATGCAATTTCATGTTAAACAAATAAATTAACATTAAGTTTAAGCTGCTATTAAACGGTATTTTGTGTTAAGCGGTTTCGCGTCAATGAGATTTGACTGTATTACAAAAATGTTGCCATTCATGAATTTATTCTTTCATTACATTTTTTTTATACAATTTCAATTTTAAATCAAAATTATGATATTTAAATTTTTTTTTTTTAAATTTTTAGTAGTAAACAGGGTAAAATAATATATGAATTGAACATTGAAAACGAAACATGAGAAAAAATAAGTATTACATACCAACCTCTCATCAGTAATATTTACTCCAATATTTTTACTATTTGAATAGCTTAATGTAAAAAGGAATCATGCCACATTATTAAAATTTTTAATGCTTTGATGGATTTGTGTACAGTCAACTTGCAATAACTCGAAGTCTCATTAGTCAAATATTCGTTTATCTCGAAGTTTTCTCTAGGTCCCAAGACCATTTAATGTTTTTCAACACAAAATTATCTCTATATCTTGAAGTGTACATCTTTTAAGTCAAAGTTTTAGTGAAAATTTTATCATTACAAATACAACCCCCCCCCCCCCCACAAAATACTAATAAAAAAACTATTTTTATTTTTTTCTCTTCACATTGCGTTTTACAATTTAAATTGTTACCTGGGAAAAGAATAACGCATTTGCATTGATGCGTACAGAAAGTAAACAGGTTTTTACTGTTACAATCCATTCCAGATTTGCAAATTTGAAGTGCGAGTCAGTGGTTTTGGTTTAAGTTGACTTTCAATAATTTTAAAATGCAAGTTGAATATGCTTAGTTTAATTCAAAAGGTTAAACTGATCAATGAAATTGAACATATCTGCAATGTTGGAAAGATGTTACTTTAAAGTATAGAATTCCTCTGATTCATCTCAACCATTTTGAAAAGACGAGCATCAAAACTCTATCCATCGTGTAAATGTGAAGGTATGTGCCTTTCCTGGTGTCGAAGCTACTCTTTTAAAATGGTTTGAGACATATTGAAACCAGAATTCCAAAATCCCTCTTAGTGGGGTGATCTTAAAAGAAGGTGAAGGACTTTGCCAGTTTACTAATAGTTGAAGGATTTATAGCAAGTGCAAGATGGCCAAAAAAGAATTTAGCCAGTCCCTTGAACTTCCGAGTTATCACGAGTTGACTGTATATACCAATATAGACATATATACAGAAGCCAATACATTGTTCTAAGTTAAAAAGAGTGAAGTCTACAGGCTGAGAAAAAGCAAATGTTAAGCAAGGACACAAAGCATCAATGATATTGTTTCACAAACCTTTCTACAAGGATACTATTACGATAATAATCCAAAGTTGCAAGGCTTATTCAGAGACGAAACTTTCAATAACAAAGGGAAATGGAACAATGAATTACAGTAAGCCAACCATTAATTAATTATAAAAAAACTTGAAAATAGAATACTTTTGATTTCTGTCTAATAAGATAGTTTATATAATTTAAAAAGCTTAATTCAGTGTGTTTTACAGTGTACATTTGATTTTGGAGTTTTCCAGATATTTTATTGGGAAATTGGGGAGGAGAGTTGTAGAAGTTGATATGTAAAAATGACTTTCAATAACAAAGGGAATTGAAACTTTCAATAACAAAGGGAAATGGAACAATGAATTACAGTAAGCCAACCATTAATTAATTATAAAAAAACTTGAAAATAGAATACTTTTGATTTCTGTCTAATAAGATAGTTTATATAATTTAAAAAGCTTAATTCAGTGTGTTTTACAGTGTACATTTGATTTTGGAGTTTTCCAGATATTTTATTGGGAAATTGGGGAGGAGAGTTGTAGAAGTTGATATGTAAAAAGAGGTCATGTTCATATGAGACTTGATTCGCTCATGGCTATTCTTAAGAAAGTAAAATTGTAAATTCTTAGGATCAATTCCTCAGCATTTTCCCAATTAAAATTATTCCACAGACATTAGAATTACAATTTTTACTACAAACGCAACTATTATAAATGAATTTTTGTTATGGTTGTAGTCATAATTCCTTTTTCAGGGTGGCCACAAAATTCAGGAAAAAATGTTCCCTGATTTCCCTGATAGATTTCTAAAAAATTCCCTGATTTTAGAGAAAACTTTTTTCAAATTTCCCCAAATTTCTTAGGTTTTCCATATGTTTAGACACGCTGATAAAATAGAACATGTATGCTAAAGAGATAATATGTAATTTTTAAAAAAATAGTTTTGCTGGTAGTGAAAAGTTTAACTTATTTCGTAACATTTAACTTTTAATGGCCTACCACTACAAATGTCCTTGTAAATAGCGCCAAAATATGGATGAACGTGCCTTAAACAATACAAAATTTCCCTGATTTTCATGAAATTTTAAAAAGTTCCCTGACATTTCCCAGAATCAGAAAGCTCCCTGATATTTCTCTGATTTCCAGGTTCTGTGACCACTTTGTTTTTATACTCCAAAATCTTTACAATTGCCAGTGCCTTCAGTGCAATAAGCACAATGCTAACCCGAACAATTCATAATTTTTGAAATTGTTTCAAGTAAATCATTTTACCTTTGCATTAAACACAATTTTGAATTTGTTCAATTTGCATGCATTTCAAATAGTGATTAGTAAAAAGCATTTTAAATAGGGATTGGTAAAATTCTGTTTAATGCAAAAGCAAAACGAGTGACCATAGAGTTTCAAAAATGATAAATTGTTTTTACTTGTCTTGTTGTTCCTGTTGCAAAATTTTTGGGACTAATTCTTGGATAATTCAATGACCACAGTTTTGGGGGAAAAAAAAAATGTAGGTAAAGTCATATGCAAGAGAAAGTTGTTGTAAGAAACCAATGATCACGGAAAAGACAGAAGAATATTAAAAAGTAATTTATCTTAAAGAGGAAAAATACAGCAGCAAATATAACTAATAAGTATTCACACCTGATGGCTGTGTGGTAAGCGCTTTGGCCTTGCATGCCAGATTCGAATCCTGGGTCAGGCATGGATGTTTGTTGTGGTTATAAATCAACGTTAAGTTGTATGTTCCAACTCATTTATTCATTAACATTTTAACTACAGAATTCGGTTCAAATACTTAATTTCTTCCAAGTGTTTTATTTTCATTGCATTTATTTATTGACTCTGTAGTCTTTGTTAGAAAAGAGGATGAGAATTTTGCAAAAGAGCACTTTAACTTTGATTAGGTACTGAACGTACATACCTAGAATGGACACGAACATTTATTGCATCAGAGTTTGTGTCGGGTTGTTGGGGTGCTGTTGAACTACTTAGGCTGTGACCTGCAAAAATAAATGGAGATAAAAAGTAAGTCAACAAGAATAGAAACAGGTAAAATTAATTTGGTGAATAGGGTAATTATATCAAAATAAGTATACATCAAAAGATTCACTACAGAAAAATAAAAAAATTCTTTTATAAGAATTAAAAAAAAAAAAGGACTGCAGGAAGATATGCATTTGATACCTTCCTTAATATGGAAAAGCTTGTGCTAGGAATCAACTTCTTTTCTTCCTACTTGATAAAATACTCTCAATATTCCCTTGAAACATCTTCCTCCATTGATTTCCTTTTAAATGTGAAGGGCCAAATTCACATTAAAAACACATATATACATAAACATACCTGCCAACTTGTACGGATTTTTACTATTTTGTACAGTTGTGCGAACAGCTAAAAAAATCGTATGGATTTCACGGTACTTTTCGTTTTTTTCCTTAAAACCGTGTTTTTTCCCCAAGTCACCAACGAAACCGAAACGGTTTTCCAAAGCTGCCGCGTCAGTCAAAATATTCACACTACAAGGTTGCGCCCATGTACAACAATAAAGCTTGTTGGTGGGGATGCATGTTTTCATTTGTGTTGTCGACGGGATTTGGCAAACCAAACTACTGTTTCGGACTTTACAGGTTAATAAAAGAGCAGAAAACTGAAAGTGCTTTAGTTTTTTTTTTTACTCTCCCTTCTTTTGGACCGTACTCCAACGTTGCGCCAAATAATAGCACTAAATCGCGGCCCTGGGATGCATTGTTTTCATTTGTGTTGGCGGCACCGAACGACTGTTTCGTTATCTTGGACTTTTGTGATTTAAAGCACTTTCGGTTTTCAACTTCTTTGTTAGTCTAAATTATTTATTTTAAAATATCCATGTCAAACAATCTTGGTATAAGACTCCAAAAAATATCATGTTTTTTTGGAGTCTTATACCAAGCAGTTTACTTCAAATCATCATAAATTCAAGCAAAGAAACAAATTTTGCATTCTGCTCTATCTATGCATCTGATATTAAGATTTCTCATGGAGGATTTACTGATATCAAAGTTCATATCAATTCTAAAAAATGCAGTGACAACATCAAATGTAATAATAAGAATTCGAAAGCATGCATAATTGATATTTGTGCGTGTGATCACACACTTTGAATACCACCAACTCCTGGTATGTTTCACTATAGTTTTTGTGTCATAAAGCATGTTATTTGGGTGTAATGTAGATTAAATCATAAACCTCATCAGAGATTTCATCGTAAAGTTTAAATTTGATTTATTTTTAAATCCGGGTTAGTATTTTATTTTATAATTTCCATTCTGTGCTAAAATGTAACAATTTGTTATATTTGGGAGCAATTTAATATTAGGCTTTTTTTCTTTTTTTTTTTGCATTTGCAAGTGAATTACTATTATTTCTATATTACATTCATAAATATTGTTGCTATTTGACTTTCCATGAATCATAGGAATGCAAATATTTGTTCCGTAAAAATTGTACTAATTTGAAAATGCCAGTGTTGGCAGGTATGCATAAAGCAACAGACTTGTTTAACCTTTTGGGATATATACCTGCTACTAAAATTTTATCTCTTTAGGCAATAAAGTCATTAAATATGTACAATTTAAAGTGACTATTTTTAATAACTACAACTAAAAAATGTAGATGAAGAATTTTTAGGGAAAATATGAAGGGTTAGGATGATATTACATTGTTTAGTAGAAAATTCTAAATAAATAACAATTTGGTCATTACAATATATTTACGAATACATTGCAAGAAAGAAAATTTAAATGATTTAAAACAAAATAAGTGCTTATATAAAAATATGTTTATTACAGAAGTGTCAAATCAATCACTGTTGAAAAAGAAGTGAACACTTAATAGAAATTTTTAACAAAAGCTATTTTTGAAACTGTTATTAAAAACAGTATTTTCAATTTTTATGTTTCTTTTTAAAAAATATCTATGTGTTTTAGTGTAAATATTGTTTCTAGATCTGAAATTTAGTTATACATTTTGTTAATAAACAGTTTTAGTCACCACTAAAAGGATAAAAAAGAGGGAGTCTTTACCAAGTTGTTCTTTTTCAGAACTCGCATTATAGGAAGCCTGTCGCTCTGGTGACAAACGCAACGCAACAGGATGGAGAATTTTTGGGTCCTGAAAATCAAAGAGCATTCAAATGTTAATGAACCAAAGTCACACATTTAAGATCAATTTTTCTCTCCAAGCAACAAAAATATAACAGTTATTTAGATAGAAATTTAGTACACAAGTCATCCAAACCAAAAATTTTGTATGTCCTCCACTTGAAAATCTATCCCCTATTTTTTAATAATCCAAACTTAATAACTTGGGAGAGATAACTGAACAATTATTATTATAAAATTTGCGTGAAATGCAGAAAATATTATTGGATTAAGACTATACAAATGTGCCATACTTTTTTTTTTACCTGGAATTATTCAGCAGAGCAATTTGAAAGGGTATAATTACAAACTGCAAGCCAAATCTTCCGTTGTCCGTTAAATTTTGGAAAAGCAGCAACCCTGAATGTTACTTTTAAAGGAAAAATATTAAAAATAATTTATCCCATTGCCATTTTGATCAGATAAGACAGTCTGGCAAACAATGACATTCTTAATCCATGAAATTTTTTTCTACATACCACATGAATGCGAAAATAACAAAATAAGGTAAAAAAAGGTACAGTTGCCTCTAAGAACACAGGAAAGAGAAACTCTTTTAATGTACATGTAATAATGATTCTAAGCCCTGCTTAGAAAGAGATAAAGCAATCCCAACTAAAAAGAGGAACTACACTAAATGTCTACTTTTCAGTTTGTTGAGATTGAAAAGATTGAATAAAAGACAGTTATAAATTTAGAATCTGCATATTCAAGTCAACATCTTTCTTTTTACTTTTACACACATATTAAAAGTAAAAAGTTTTGTGAATAAATACAGAAATCAAATCATCTCAAGATTTTTTCTAGCAGTAGAAAATCGGAAAGAAAATGTGGTCTTAACAAGTTTGTATTTTTGTGTGGACCAAAACAGTTTTGAAATTTCATGCAGTGTGTGGACCCACCTGTTCAACAGATGCTGCAGAAAAGTCGAAATTCACTGGCTTCATGCCGGGAGAGGATAAGGAACTAGTAGGAGAATCATTAAACTTTGTCCACTGAAAGAGAGCATCACTTTTCTTAAGGAGAAAAGTTGCAAGACAAATGGAGATTAGAGGAGAACAGTCATAACAACTAATAAACAAATAAGATTTTAGAGTATTGTTTCCAATAGGTACATTAAGAGAATAAAATAAAAAACTATTGAAATGCAAATACTTAACATAAAAAGTGATTATATCTACCATTAAATAAAATAGTGGAAGCATTTTTTATTCACCAAAGTATGAGTACAATAACTAATCCTTTATTCAGCAAACTCATTGTAAATGCAATCCTAGGTTTTGGATCTCGCTGGATTGCGAGTCAGTTCCGAAGGATGCAGTAATTATAGCAAAAACAAGAAAGTTATAAAAATCTATTGCAGAAAAATCAAAACTATAGTACAGAATAGATAAAAATAAAATAAAAATAGAAAACCATAGCATACATGTCTTCAGCACATTGCTACATGAAAGCAGAATGTGCAATACAATCCTACAAATATTAGAAAATTTAATAGCCAAAACTAGATATTAAGAAGCCAAAAACAGATATGAAAGTATGAAATCTTAACCTTAGACCAGTTAGGGCTGTTTAACTGGATCCAGTTAAACAGTCTTAACTGGTGTAAGGTTTATTTAAAAATAAAATTCATCTTCTCTTTTCGTGGAGCATAGATGGCAGTGCAGTTTTAAATGTTTTATGCGGGGCAATTTCGGGAATATCATTTATACAATATTTCAACTCTTGGTGCTGGGCTAGGATCTTTTCGAATCAATGTGGCTATTGACTTTTGGCGACAGCGTTTTTGTTAAGTTTAGTTTTCAAGGTATGTTTTATTATATTATCTTTTAATTTTTTTTGACTTCCTATCTATCTTGCTGGATGCGTAGGGGCTTGATATAATCTATCAATCGCACTTCAGAAACGCATCCATTGAAATCCCGACTGGGTTCAAGCCCCTCGACAAAGACACTCAGTTGGGATTCCATATTTAAGATTTCATATCTGTTTTTGGCTTTTAATATCTGGTTTTGGCTATTAATTTTTCTAACATTTGTAGGATGCAGATGTAATTGGTATACATAAAAAAAAATCTCCCCCACGATATCTTTTACCATTCACAAAAACTGAATAATTGTACACATTATCTCCCAATTCAATCAAATGATAAAAAATTTAAACATTGAGGAAGTTTAAACATTTACATGACCAAAAATAAAAAATGGGTTTAGGTGGCAAAACGATGCAAATATTTATTTTGTTATTTAAAAAAAAAAGATTTCAACATTTATGACACAGTTTGCTCAATTTTAATGACTTCATGTATTTTGCTTTTCTAACAAAAGAAATTCTGGTATTTTATAGACTGACAAATTATTGCTGGAAGAAATACACATGTTGCATAAAAGTTTTTGCAGTAACATTATACCATTCTCAAATTTTTTATTTTCTTCTTTGAGTTTGCAGGGTTCCCACTCAAATTACAGCATGAAAATCAATAACTTTTTAATGACTTTTAAGGACCTAACTAATATTTTTTATTACCTTTGAAAATTTGTTTGGGGCCGTTCAAATATTACGTAAGCACCTGGGGGGGGGGGGGGGGGTAGCGATGTGCTTATTTATGCTCACAAGGGGGGGGGAGGGGGTATGAGTGATGCTTACATAAGCATTTAATAATCCCTTTATTTCTAAAAAAAAATTTAAACTTACAAAAAATTTCACTTTTGTACACCGAGTTCTAGGATAGGTGACTTTCCATTCAAATCGATCTAAGGGATTTAAACTTACGTCACATAAGAGTGACGTACTCTGCCTTCAGCCAATTACAATCAAACATTGATGATGCAAAATACTGCAGTTTCAAAATGAATAAAGGGGATTCCCCTCTTTTGGGTGTTTGGAGACGTGAATCCTACATTAAACCTAACTTATGTGACAGACAATTTTAGTTTTTGTTTCGCTTGGCGACTGGCGGGCGCCTAAGATGGAACAGTAGTTGGTTTAAGGTTCAAGATTCCGAATTGAGTTGTGTTTTGAACAAGTTTCTTTTTCCACTGCAATCCTTCTTGAACTTTTTGAAGATTAAGCAAATATAGTTACTCTGCTTTCTGTTTGCTTTTAAAAAAAAAAAACATGTCTTCATTTCGTGAAATTTTATATAAAAAGCTGTTTGAAGCTTTTAAAAAGTCTACATCAAACAAACCCTTGAAAGATATTCAGGATATAAATAATGAGGTACGGCGTCATTTTAAAAATGCCTCTAAAAATGACGAAGAACTAGAAGTGTTGGTGTTAAAAAGAGTCGAAGAAGAGTTGCGAAAGGCAACTAGAAAAAATTAAGTTAAAGTTCATTATTTGCATTGAATCCTAACTTTTTTTAGATTATTAACGTTACAAAAAAAAAAATCAGGAGCAGGGGGGGGGGGGGGGAAATACTGTATGCTTACGTAATTATAGAGGAGGGGGTATGCGATTTGCTAATTTTTGCTGACAAGGGGGGGGGGGGGGGGTCAAAAATTACCAAAAACATGCTTACGTAATATTTGAACGACCCCTTTTCAAGCATAATGTCTATGTATAAATTTTTAATAAAGTATATTCTACCAAAAAGTTACAAGTTGGTGGATGCGTAATACAAATATGTCAGAGAATTCTAATGCAATGCAGATAAGTGGTGGCCTCGCGGGGATAGCAAGTCCGAGTTGTATTTTTATAACTTTTGCAGTTGGGCACACAACATTCGCAAAAATTAAGGACTTTTAAGCACCTCTAAGCATTTTCAAGACCTTGAAAACAAGTTTAAAAATATTAAGCACTTTTAATGACCGTGGGAACCCTGGTTTGTCATCACCACTCTCAGAGAAATTATTAATATTTTCGCTTGGAATCATCACTTTGTTGAATTGTAGAACAAATGTGCCTTGATAGATTACTAAGCATTAATTTTTTTTTATAAAACAAGTGCAGGTTTTGTTACGAAACAAACTGCAATGGGACATCAGAGTGACATAATAGTTTGCTTCAACACCACTTTTTTTAAGGCAACAAATTATTGATCCAAAAGAGTGCCAGTTTATGGATCATTTCACATTGCAGAATAAAGGGTTCATTACTGTAAACCACATTGATTAATTAACAAATAAATGGAAGTAATAAATTAGGACCAATAAAAAAACCTTAATGAAATTTTTATTAAGTTTCCTAACAAATAGTTTAGAAGAGAATAATAACACCCTACATCCTTGCTAAGTATTTGAATATATTTTAGTTATTGGGAATGTTTAATATTAAAATTAGACTTTTATTTAATATTTGCTGAGTAGTTTTTAAACTTTTGATTAAAAATGTATCGAGGAAAAAAAAATATAGTATATAACTTTAGACATACAATGAAAAATTCTACAATTAAAACTAAATTCGGCCTATTTAAACAAGAGAGATTATTTTAATTAACACTTGTTCTATCATTTAATTAATGTGACACTTTATAATAATTCTGACAAGTTTAAAATATTATTTGTATAAATGCTCAACATCTACACTCATTATAATAACTTAAGTCACATTTGAGAATCGCATTTCTAATATTCGATGTTGTATATAAAGTGTTTGCTTTTTGGTCTGTTTTTGGGTATTCATATGCCTCAGCTGTATGAAAAATTTCCATTTTGGCATCCATTCAGAGGCCCAAACTATTAAACTAGTTACATATTAATTGAAAGACATTAAAGTGATATCATAAATACACAGTACTTTATTTTTTTAGAAGTATAGAATTAAAAAGCATGCAGGAGCCAGAGAATAACAATTTGAGATTTTTTTTTCCAGACTCACCGACTTGCTCTGTGGTGAAACAAGCTCTGTGGGAGAAGTTTGTTTAGGGCTGCCAACAATCTGGGGTACACCTGGTACTTGAGTAGGAATGGCATCAGCTGCATAAAAAAGAAACATTTATTGATAAGAAAATGACACTTTATAAAATTTAATAAAGGCAAATACTGAAGTTCTTCAAATTTGTGAATTGAGACAGTAATTTTATGTATGTATAGATCAGTGTTAATTTTTCTTATTTGGTACATCTTTGACAACCTCAAAATAAACAAAAAACCCTAAAAAATATACACGTTGCAGCAAAAAACACATCCACATTAAAACAGATTTAGAAATAGGTTTTTTCAGCAAAAACTTAAAAATATTTTTCAAACTCAATGCCTTGTTCTAAAGTTAGCACAGAAAATTTATTTGTTGCATTTTCAGGTTCACAGTCAATATATTTTTCTTTACTAATATCAGTCATATGTTATGGTTTAGCTGAAATGCATAAAAGTTTTTAGGGTGAATTCAAATTGAACATTAAAATTAATTTTCAGTTGCTATTAAATAGAAAGCAAGATTTTTTTTCTAATATTCTAATTCAGGCTTTGGAACCATAATATTTAATTTAAAAACAATCGCTGTTACTTACTCTCCGAAATTAATTTGGGGACTAAAGAAGTCGGCAATATTTCAGGTAATTCAATATTATTTCTACGTAGGACAACTAAATGCATAGCTGTACAAAACTCTTCTATACTCAGGGCACCATCTTTGTCTACATCAGATAATTGCCTGGAAAAAAAAAAGCAGCATTAATTGAAAACATTTTCGTACTTAAGCAATAAACTCTCATAACTGACATTCTTGCCTTGAAGTGAAATAAAGTTTAAGAAATGCGAAAAAAATTACCACAAGGATCATATCCAATTCATTAAAAAAAAATTTAAAAACTCTCCACAATTTTTTTTTTCTGAGACCTTCAACTAGTGAATAATATACTGCTTAAGAGAAAAAATTTGATAAAAAAGTTTGATTATCAAATTCATAAAAAAAAAAATCTTAAATAAGAGGAAGATTATTTGAGATTTTTACCTGGTATTTTTTAAGCCAATAATGAGCTATGTTGCATCAAATACAAAAAATAAGGACTTTTTCATTGTTTGCAAAATTTTTCAAGCACATTGCTGGGTTTGTAAGAACTCATACAATTGAATTTAGATAATTTTTTATAAATATTAGTTTTCTAATGCTATGATGATACAACATTTTAATTGAAAAAACTTCAATTATGATAATTTAAATCAGAGGAACAGACATATATATGAAGTGGTGAAGAACAATAAATAACATTGGAAACAATAAGTGAAAGAAGAATAAATAAGTCAGCTATTTTTTTCGTCTATTATGAACTCTGACACACCTACTATTGAACACTTGGGCATAGCTGGGGAAGGTATGGCTTATGTTCTGTGTAAAAAATATGTAAATATATAGCAAATAGACTTAACTTTATAAAGAAATACAAATCTATTCTTATCATACACATTTAAATTAGCACTGAAAAAAATAGAGCAATAAAGATACAATTTACAAATAAGTACAAACCATATTTTAGATAGCTCAATTAGAGGTAATTTTGATTTTTCAAAGAACTCTTTGGCTGTGGCACCTAAAACATAAAAGTAAATACTTAGAAAACAAAAATATATCGATAACTTAAAAATAAAATAAAAATATCAAACTCTTTGGAATGCGAAGGCTCATTCAACGGGAAATCAGGAATTTGTGTAACTAGGGTTTACAAAAAATATATTAATAAAATACCTTTTTACATAAAAGCAACCTTAGGATGACTGATATTTGGAGTTTCAAATCTCAATAAAACATTTGAATTATTACACAAATTTTACTTCCAAACAAGGAAATAGTTAGTTGGTTTGTACACTCAACGACCTATTTTTATGCACAATGGCGACTAATCAGACCCAGACCTACAGTTTAATGTGGATTCCGAACCACAACGAACATCCATGACTAACCCGGCACCTTTGGCATGAGAGGCCATAGCGCTAATCTCACAACCATCAGATGGGCCCCAACAAGGAAATGGCACATTAACTATCACCATCTACTATTTTTACTTTTTCTAAGGTAATATTTTACAAATACACATATTTTCTTCTATTTAGATTACCCAGAAATAAATAATAAAACTATTTGTTTCCAAATATCTAATGAAAATTAAAAATATGCATTAAAATTGTTTTTCCCCCTCTTTTTTAAATTGTATTATCTTTTAGAATTTTTTTTTTAAATTCAACTTTATTAAATAATTTTTGGCAGTTTTTATACCTCATGTGACATCAATGGACATTGCTTTTTATAGTATTTATTATAACAAATAAAAAGTTTATATATTTATTTTTTTATCTCAACCACTAAATAGTATTTTACATTCTTGATGATATCTCCCTTTATAATAAGTAAACTTTTTAGAAAGATTTTTTTTTAATGGTAAAATTCCCGATTTTTCATAAAATGACCCAAATATTAACATGATCTTAATCAGTATACCTGTAATTCTTTTCTTCAGATCCGGCTGCATTGATTTGAATTGATTGATATAGTATTCCTTTTGCTCGTCAGTAATGGACCAAATATCAAAATCATCATCACTAGAGTGTCGTTCGCTGTTATCTTCATCATTACCCAATAAATGGTGATGTTCTTCAAAATTTGTCCATCCTGAGCTGCCCTCTATGGGAAAAAAATAATTATAATCTTTTTACTCAAAGAATAATGTATGAAATTATAATCAGCCATTTATAAACAGCTATTTTGGCTATTCAGTTTAAAAACCTAGTAGTATATGAAAAAATAAAAAATAAATAAATCTTTTAATTTGAAAGGTTATTGAACCTGTACTACATACACCGATATAAATTAAGCCATGCAAATCTTTAGTTTTGGAAATTTATTCCTTAAAAAACTAGGAAATCTATCCTTTTGTTAACAGTATCAATGTTTTAGCTCATTCCTCTAAAATCAAGTGATTTGCAGTTAATAGATTTTTGAGTCAGACAGTTGGCTTCCTAATTAGCAAACGGAACATGTGTACCCAAACTGACTTAAATTCATCAAATATTCATAATATGCAAAAATAATTAAATATAGCTCAAATTAAATTGAGTTTTTAGCAGTTATTTTAAAGCATTAAATCAGAAAAAAATTAAATATCAATAAGGCTTAACTAAACAACATATATGCATAAAATAAGCTTATAATCAGCTATCAAAAACCAAATGAAGATTTTTTTGAATAAATTGATTAAAACTTTTTCATAGATTATTGTAAAAAAGTTTTAATATATGATGGATTCTGAAAGTTAGACTTCAGGTTTGTTACTCAAAATGCAAAATAAAATTCCCCGACTCTTCCAGGTTTTTCAGACTTTTTTTCTTTTAATTTTTGTGTGTTTAATTTTCTTTTGTGATATAATTTGAAAGATTTTTTAAAAATATTTCTCTGTGATAAAAGAATATTTAACAAACCTTTGAAAAAGGACCAGCTTTTGTCTGTTGAGAGAGATATAGAGCTTCTTGGGGAGGTGGGTGCCTCAGTGGGAGAAGAGGAGGGAGAGTCATTAGACTTCAAGGAGGGAGCTACAAGGACGAGGGAGGCTGGCTGAAAAACAAAATGTGATTATTGGTGAGAGTAATAGTTTATTTCTTGTTTAAAGTTTATTTAACAAAGTCATCACATGATTAACCCTTTCACAACTCTCACAAGCTCAGAAATGCCAACTTTTTTACAGATTTTTCATGGTTTTTACTTATTTTCCTTAGTTTTTACAGACTTAATGTAATTTTTAAAGTTTCATAAACGTTCTTTGCAACCAACAGAAAGAAAAGATGTACACAAAATAATCTTGAAAATTTTTGCCAATATTCTTGAAATTCACCAATATTTTTGCTTTTGCCGAGGTTTACGTTGCTTTTGCTGAATGTTACGCTGATTTAATAGTTGCTATTGTATCTCATATTCATTCTTCATAATATTAGAGTATTGGCCATGAATAAACCGTAAAAAGAAGTACAAATTACAGAAAACCAGTAGAAAAGTTGGCATTTCTGCAACTTACACAAGAATGCAAGTTCATGTAAAATAAAGCACTTAAAAATAGGCTTAAAATGAAAAAGGGCAGCCCAGTTGGGAGAGGCGCTGTTCTCGCAACAGAGATGATGCGAGTTCGATCCTGGCTAGTGCTCACAATCCTGATGGCGACGAGTTCAGGGTCTGGGATCAACTAAAGAACGCCATGTTCGCAAATGGTAACTATGGCATGTTAAATCAATCGTGGTCGCTAAGTCCACCAAGTTCCCATACAAATCAATACCTCTGGGTGTGGCATAACCAAGTCTTCTGTTGGAACTTCTGCTTGGTATTGCCTCTAAATTAAGCAGTTCCACATACAGTCGGTAGCACTGCCATTTAACGGGTAGCTAACGAAAAGAGGTAGAAATGAACCCTTCGATGGTTATAGGTGAACTAGTACACTTCCTCTCACGAGCAAGTGTGTGCTAACATCCTGTGCAGTACTACCCACTACCGATCTTCAGGAAATGGGGTACAAAATGCTTGATAAAAGCAGGCAGAGGTGCCTTGGTCCTCATTGGCTGATGGTCCTCATAAAAGAAGAAAGAAACTGTACAAATAAGTAAAAACCAGAGAAAATTCGTAAAAAAGTTGGCCTTTCCGCAACCTAAACAAGGATGCAAGTTTATGTAAAATAAAGCACTTAAAAATTAGGGTTAAAAGTAAAAGTTATTGTTAGTTTTTTACTGTAAACATATTCCTGTTAACATTTTATGACTCTAGTCATAAAATGTTAACAGAAATAGTCATAAAATGTTAACAGAAATATGTTTGTAAGACTTTCTTTTAATTTCTTAATCAATTTTAGGAACTTAATGCCTAAAATGCTTGAGGCCTAAAATTTGATCAAGAGATGGGTTCTTAGACTGGCTGTTTACAACAGCCAAGGTAAAAGGTAAATAAACTTGTATTGTTTTCAGAAAACATAAAATTACTATATTGCATTGATGGCATACGAAAACAATACAAGAGATGTGCTCATAGGTGTCAACTTTTCCAAAAACATGGGGGGAGGGGGGGGGGGGGGGCGAGTTTTGATGGAAGATGACATTTTTCGAAAATCTAGGAATGACACAACTTCTCATATAATACCAACAATAAACAGTTATTATAATTTATTTGGAGAATGGAGGGGAAAAAATGAGATAGTGTTACAAAAATCAGTGTAGGCAGCCCCCCAGAATATAAAAGTGGGGAGGCCAGCCCCCCCCCCCCCCCCCTGCCCCTCCGTACTTTACGTCTATGGATGTGCTGATCTGAAAAATTTATTCTTTTTCCAAAAGATGTAAAAGATATCGCAAACCATAATCAAATTACTAAAAATCTGAAATGCGATTATGATAATATTTAATCATTTGGTTTTATCTTTACATTGCTATGTCTGGCAACAAGGGGAAATATTGAGAAGGAAACAGTGTTATATTTTTATATTTAAGAAATAAACTAGCTTATGTATTCATGCATTGTGCTAGTCTGTTTCTATATTACATATAAACCCACATTTTATGGAAGGTCTCGATAACAACTCTTAAAAACCCCCGCTATATTTAGCTGGTGTCGTCGTAACTGAGCAAGAGCGACTATATATTTCAAGAATAAAATGAGTACTGCAACAAAATCATATTTGAAAGGCAATTTAAGAATATATTTCTGGCATAAGAAGTTAATGACAATTGAGAATATGTCAGGATAAGAAGCAGCCGATAAAACCCAAGACTAATTTAATATTTTTAAATAAGTAATATTAGTTTCTTCAATTAACCCCTTCTCAAGCTGGTTTGAAAAATAAAAATAAGCACTTAAAATACAAAATAATTTTCTATTAAGTGGAGAAAACTTAATTGAATTATTATATGTTTTCAACTAAAAATATTAGCTTGGTGTTAACAATCTTATCTTTTAAACAACTTTCACAAATAAAAGTAAAATAGCATGATGTGCCAACAAGCATTAAACAACAGTTAAGGATTGAAGGAATCAAAAGAATTTTTACCTAGCTAAATTAGTTTCATCCAACCAAAACAATTTGTTACGCGTAAAATATAAAAATTTGTAGGATTATGAGCAGTATACAATACATACCTGTGAAATGGGTTGGTGACTAGGGGATACCTCATTCTCTAATACAATACTGTTTTGCTTGAGGACAGAGCTGAGGGACCCTCTGTGGCTCTTGGTGGGGGGTGGAGGGAGGACAGTAAGAATGTGCGATGCACTTGCAACATTTCTGTTCTCCAAAATATTGGAACAAGCTGCAACAAGGTAATTATTACAATATAAGCACATGATTATTTTGAATGTGACTTTTACAAAGTTAACTCCTATATTTACAGCACATGACAGCATTTGATAAATCAGAGGTGGTACTATTAAAGGATAAAAAACACCAAAACAAGTAATTGTGGTTAAGGATAGGAGAGTATTATCCAGCCGTCTGAATTTTTAGGCACCTTCCATCTTTTTTTATCCATCCATGGCTCTGAATATAGACATTTAATTTCTGACTTCAATGAATTGCGGATTTAAATTATGTATTTTTTATTGAAAATAGATTTTTTTAAATATCTATTATTTTGTCGCCAATCCATTCTCAAAATTAGAGAAAATGACTTTTTGCATAAAACTCTACGAAAAAAGTTTTTTTTCTTCTTTCAGAATCAAAGAAGGAAATGGCAATAATCTAGCAGTATTATTTGAATGCTGAACCTCCAAATACCTAATTAACCAGTTTATTAGGTATTAAAGAAATGTAAACTAGTAAAATAATCTTACTTTTTTTTAATCTTTGAAATCGGAAATAGCACCAACCAAAGTTAACGAATCGATGCGATAACTGTCAGTACCAGTTTAAATTTGTACATCTGATACCTTAAGAATCAAGTTTGCAAATTCCATTGAAAGTCAATAATACACAATCCACTAATATTTCCCATCCACAACCAAGGAAAACATCCTTGAAAATGGTGTCATTTCCAGAATCTAAAAATACTATTGATTAACTTAAACTTCTACTTCATTATTACAGAACTCATGAAACAAGAAAGTAGAACAGAGAACTTGTAGCAAAATCAGAATTTTTAATCTTCCAACAGTTAGAGAAAAAACTACAATAAAACAAAATACACTGAAACTAATATATAAATTAACATTAAAAATATATATATGTGGGGGTTAGTGGTTCGGTTTTTTAAATGTCTAGGGGATTTATTTAGGGAAGCAAAAATGAAATAAAAGATAAATAAACTTCCAAATCAGAAACGGAAAGTACAATTAAATTTATTAGACGAAACATCACAATCACTTTTAGACAAAACAAAGGGGGGAAAAGTATTAAATACTACAAGGCAAATGGCAGCACAAGTTGACGAAATTAAGTGTTTAATTAGTATATTACCTAATTAGCGAAGTGGATTGAGTGCACCCAAAATAAACTTGCCGATAGAGTGAAGAGCTGGTGTGCTTCTACTTAAAAAAAAATCGCAGAGCTCGAATACTTATTCGTAATAACAAAATAAAAAGAAACATCGTCTTGCAGTGCCATCTGTCTTTACAAGAGGAAATTGAAATGTAAGGTAAACAATTGATATGGGATAATAAAAATCCTACATATATACTTACAAATATCATTCATTTTTCCTATCATTGAAAGCAGATCAGTTGTAAATCTGAAAATAAATATAAATTTAGTCAGGAAATTTTTTAAATAATTCTGTTCTCAAAAACTAATTGAAATTTTGAAAAAAGATATTCAATTGTTTCAACATTTCTCTGGTCTATTTCATAAAAAACTCGAGTACTTATTGAGTACATAAGCATTTGCTGAAGCTATATCGTAGAGGCAACTCATGGGGTACAGTCCAGGCTGCATATAAATTTATTAGTTCAAAACAAAAATTATATATTTTACAATTTTCTAAAATGAAGATCCAATTTCTAAGGTAAGTGTAAAAAAATCTGATAAATAGCGGTTGCCTCAATACTCGATTCACGAGAAAAAAAAAAAATGAAAATGCTTCCAATCTACCCAAACTGGTGATTTTTCTCTGTACTACAGCCGAGTATTCCTGAAACTCGTTTCGGCTGTGAAGTCGCCATGGTAGCTGATGGAAAATTTACTAATTGCTAGTTAATTTTAATTATTTATTTTGCTAATTTCCTTAAATGTAGATTAGAACTGCAAATGAAGAGGGAATATCTTTGGTAAATAAAAAAAAAAATCTCTGATAAATAGCAAACCTGTCGCGCAATGCATAATTGAGGAAAAAAAACCCTGCTGAAATCAACTAAATCTGATGATGGTTGAGCGAGTACAGTTAGAGAGTGAAAGTTCCAAAAGGGCTGCAGGGTTACCATGGAAACAACTTCACGCTGGCATGGGGCCAAATGCAGCCTTTACGAATTTTGCGACTTTGGCTGTATTTGTAAATTCAAAGTACTGATTAGCTTGTGCGAGTGAGAGAATCGGGATGAATGGGTGGGTGAAAAACAAGCATTTCTTAGATTTGGTTGGTTGTTTTTAGATTATCTGGCGCCGTCAGCAACACGAGGGCTATAATGCGCCGAAACATTCATCATCAGACAAGCCAACATACATTTACAAACACCCATGCCTTACACGGGACTCGAACCCGCAACCTCACGGTCTAGAAGCTAGCACGCTAACCACTGTACCGTTTGATCGGCAGCATTTCTTAGAATTTTCTCCTCCAAACGGAAATAGTTCTATGATACGTTTACACATGTGATTTCTTGTAACTTCTTTATATTATAGACTAAAACTTATAATTTAACCATTTTGAATCATGGAGCCCTGTCATAAGTTAAAATAAGATATTTTTTCTATTTTCTTTCTCGTATCAATTAAAAGAAAACTTATAGTGATTAAGATTAAAGAATTTCTATTCATGAATGAGTGTGTATGAAGGCGGGCGGGGGGGGGGGGGGGGGGGTAACTGTTCCGGCTGCTCTAAAATTTTTTATCACTGGCATAATAACTAAAAGAAGTTTTTAAAAAAGCAAGAATGTATATAATGAACAGTTTAACAAACAGTATACATAACTTTAAAAGCCTATTAAGAAACCTAAAACCTCCCTTTCACATTAACTTTTTGGAAAAGACAATACATCGCTGCTTCTTTTACGTTTTATTTGCTAATTTAAATTGTTGTTATAAACAACATCTCAGTGTCCACCAGAGACCAAAAGTTGAACATCAAAAGGCCAATCTGTTCAAGAGTTGACCACAGACATGCGAATTCTTATTTATTTTTTTGGACTTGGGACGCATTCCAAAACGTTCAAGTCCAAACAAAATTGTGACCCAAGTCCAAAAATGCGAAGAAATGAAATTTTTTTTAATATTTTTTTACCGAAAGCAACACTTTCATAATATTGGGAAATTGAAAGTAAAAAAGTTGTACAATGATAACATAAAATATGGGAAAACATTTCTACTGACTTAAGTAAATATAATCTAAATAATTAGCTACATTGGAATATAATGTTTCCACCTTTAATTAAAAAGGGCATAAGGACAAGACTATGCTGAAATACTGCAACAAATAGAGATAAAAGTAAAAAATTATACAGTTGGTTGATTTGGATTTTTACTCTTCCATTAGACAGGTACCAAATGGCACCAAGCCTAAATGTTTACGTGTTTAAATTATGCGTAAATGTATCACCAAGCCTAAATATTTACTGTTTGTTATAGGGTTGCTATAAGAATCCTATAATGATTTGTAACAGAAATTATAAATGATCTCAAAGTTATTAGTCTGAATGAAATATTGCTGCAATTTGGCAAATTTTATCTGGTACACGTCTAATGGGAGAGTACAATCAGATTTCTTATAGTACACAAGCTTCATGTGGTTTACATTGCACTGAAACGTTGATAAACGAAATGGCTTTGACATGAGTAAAAGGCGAGATTGCTTTCTGAGAAGATTTTTAAAGGAAGTACCATTCAGTTTAATTTTGAAATGAATGTCAGAAATCATTCATTAGGAATCGTAACCATTAAGACACCATATGTTTTCAATAGCTATCATGTCGTAAAATACCATATAGGATACAAATTCTGGAAACATGACTGGTTGCCAAGATTTACAAATTTTAGAGTGAACTGAATTAAAAAAAAAGGTTCCAAGAGCCACAAAGTCTGAAAATTGGTGCAGTTATCACCAAGCGGAAAAGTTAATACGGAAATAATATTTTCAACTCATGGACTTATATTTTTATTCTTAAGTTTGTGGGTTGCAGTAGCAATCTTATCACAGATTGAAAGTTTATTAGTTTGAATGAGTTATTGCTGCAATTTGGCGATTTTTTTATGGTACCAATCTAACGAAAGAGTACCAAAAAAAAAGACAATATCAAGTTGCTTTCATAGTCAGCATACATGCACATTTTTCGGGTTTAGATTTTTTGTCCAATCATTGGAAACAATTTCAAAAGAGTGTTATCACTTATTGATGCAAGTGTTTAGTTAACCTCTGCAAGCAAAGTTAATGAGAGCATATACGATTTTAAGTTTGTAACATATTGTATGGAATACACGCACTTATAGGAACTATTAATAGATAAGAAATCATAGTTAACTTCAAAATTTTGCATTTAAAAAAATTTCTTGATAAGTTTTAATTTATAAAGAGCAATTTAAGACCCATTACTACACAACAATATTGAGACATTAGTCTACTAAATGAAAAAAATAAATGTCAATATTATTAAATTTTAGGAAATATTGTAAACTGTTATATAATTTATTTGTTTCAGTCAATAAACAAATCAAGGATTAAGGAAACCAAAATAAGACTGATCAGATTGTGTGTAGTAATGACATAATACGTCGACGCAATTGACAGCTACGTAAAACTAAGAAATTTTAAACTAATTAATAAAATAAACATGAGAGAATATTACTTTTGTGTTTTGAAAACTTATTATCCAATTTGATCAAGAGAATTTAAATACAGAACATAACTTTTAAGTAATAAACATGGGTTCCACATATTTTCAAAACAATTAATTCCAGATCGATTGAATAAAATTTTTACAAAAATGGCCTTACCACGCAAAATGATAAAATCAAAAAATTTTCAGAATTTTTAAAAATGTTTGACACTAACATAATTTTTTAGTCACGGGACAATCTAAACACGACATTATTAATAAATTAAAGTCTGCCATATTAGATTCGTGACGTCATCTTACCTCCTCATAAATGTAGTTTCTTAGATAGAAATATTTGGGAGCAAAAAAAAAATAATTTCTTATTATTTTAACTTAAGTGAAATTCATAAATATTTAAAGGAATTTTATTCAACAAAGTTTTTAAACAGAAAGTTTTTAATTACAAAAGTCATGTTACATTTTGCGCCACCTACATTAGCGCCAAAGTTGTAAAACGATTTTGAATGTTTGTAACTTTTGATACGAAAATTGTTGTCAAATTTTGATTAGAAAATGGCTGATAAAGACGCCGGTAATTATTCATTTTTATTGTATTTAATCTAATTTTCTTTGATAGATTACTTCTATTTGCTAATGCATGGAAATCTTTACGTATTTAAATTTATTTGTGTCTAGGGTTAGGCATTTAATTTCCTCATGTCAACAAAAAAGGAACTTATGATTTCTTGTGCCCTTTGATCAAAATAAAATATATTATATTAATTAACTTTCTTATGACAAGTTTGCAATTACATTTTATCAAAAATGACAAATTGCTTCAATGCGCTATTGTCAAATTTTGATTAGAAAATGAACTAATTGGGGAACCAACTTTCAAAAAGAAATCCGTCGTCAATTCAAGCTATTTTGTGTGTAAATTAAGAGCAATGTAAAAATTATCTTGAAAAGTATATATTTGTGTGTCGGGTCGCACATCTTAATAGCATTATTAGCAGGGTCAGTTTTATTGTCATCCTGTGTAACATTATTAAAACTCAGTTATGACCATGTCCCAGAATGTTTTGGGGTTTTCTGTTGCAAACCTTCAAACCTCAAATTTGTTCAGAAATTCAGAAATATTTCTCCTTTGTTGCCAAAAAAAAGACGTGTTCTGTGTGTAAATTTATATAAAACTAGCATAATTTGCCAATACACATTCAAGATGATTTATAATTTACCCTAGAATTTAAAAGCAACACAAAATATAATTGTAATTTGACAACTTTCTACACAGCACCTCTCATAAGTGATAACATTTCTAAAGTTCCACAACAATCAAAAAGCTATTTAAGTTAGGAAATCTATTTTTTAAAATTTAGTTATTTTATATGTTTATGAGAGTATTATTAGAAAATTAATGCAAAAGTTAATTACAAAAATATGTGCTTTATATGTAATAAAAAAAAATATGTGCTCCACAGTCATCAGGGACGACAGTTTTCCTCCTTTTGGAGGATTTCCTCCTTTTTGGTTTTTTGTGTAACATTTTCCTTCTCTTTGTCCCTGTTTCGGAGATCTGCATTTTTCTGATCTGAACCAGTTTTTCCTGCTAAAAAGCACTGAGCTACAATACTGAACTGGAATAACGACTCCCTATCACTTAACAAGCGACCAAACGAGCTTCCGTGGAAGCATACAAAAGCGCATTTCAGACAGCCAAATAGGCAAAACATGTCTTTTCTCCCTGTTGCCCAGCGCGTTATAGTAAAACATTCTGCAGTTTTCCGCTTTTCAAGCTATGCAACTAAATTTATTATTAATTTTTAAAAATTATTTTAGAATGATAATTTCTTGTTAAGCATTGCAGAAACAGATGGGGAATTGATAAAGGATGGATCAGAACTTCAATTTCATATCTTTAAGTTTAAGCACATTAGTACGAGCTTTAGTTTTTTTTTTTATATATATACATTTTGAATATTAAAACTAACTTGTAGGGAATAGTTTTTTTTTTTTGTGAATTGATGAAATAATCATTCATTGTTTCAAACCGATTTATTGTTCAGATACTTTTAATGACTGGTTAAATGCATGAATGCTTCTTTTATGCATTTGTTTACTACTTTTTTTTCGGCAAATCGAATCCTAAGATAATTATAATTAGGAAACCGTATTCTGCTTTTTAGATATGAATATTTTCACCAAAAATCTGTTTCGCAAAAACATATGCTGTAATATTGGAAAAGAAAATCAATTGCCGAAATACCATGTGCTTAAACTTAACATATGATTAGCTTTTATGTTCAACTATTTTGAATTTCACTTGTATGTATAATTGAGCAACCACACAGGAATATACTGAGTGTATAAAACTATGATTCTACGAGCCAAGCTCATGATGTTGAAGGCTGCCAAACTACTATAAATATCAATTTTAAATTAAGAATTATAATAAATTAATTTCTATTAACTGAAAAAATAAATTGTATCATGGAATTGAAAACGAAGTGTGTTGTGAAGACCTTCACAAGTCACAGATGACGAAGCATATAATAGATCGGTATCTTAGATTGCGTTTAAAACATTATGATAAAAAAAATTAACTTTAAAGGTTTTACATAAAAATAGTCTAACTAAAAGACAGCAGTTGACCTATTCTCTCTGATATAGTTGCTTTTCAATTAGACCACATGAAATGTAAATATTTCAGATATGACACATTGTAGGAATAATCAGGATTTCGAAGAAATGCTTGTGTGAAGTTCTGAACTTTTAGTTTTATTTAATTATTGTGAGAATTAAATATACACAATTTCAAAAGTATTTCTTCCAAACTAGCTATTTTCAAACTTCTTTACCTAAAAGAATTATAAAAACACTAAGATGGAATTGTAATTGCTATCCGTTTTAGAGTTTAAAATATTTTGTACAATTAGTGGGATAACGTTTAATGTCTTACAGCATACATACTACAGTAGTAATACAATAACGTTTTTCTCATTATTGCCTCATTATTTCAAGATGCTTTTATATATAATATACTTAATAACATTATTTAAATAGGTACTTTACTTAGGAAGACATATCAGCGACTTTACTCTTAATTTACAATGCTACACGTTTCTTATTAAAAATTATTCATTTGAATTAAAAGAACAATATAAACGTTTGAGCTTGAAATGTCATAAGTATTGAAAAATACTTCAACTCTGGTTCCCCGTCACGGTGATTAAGATAAGACGCAAAGAAAAATTTCCTCTCATTTTGCCTATTTGCGCACTCACACTTCGGAATGGGGTGTAATGCGTTCAGCTCGCGGAGTCCTCACTCCAGTCTTAGTTCTTTAGCTCAGTGCTAAAAGGATACTTTTCCTCATGTCTAAACAAAAGTTTTTTTTTCTCTTAGCTCCCCTTTCCTCACAGATTACTTCACTGACTCCTAATATTTGAAATGTAATTATTATAAAGTATGAGAAATTTCATTGTGTCTTTAAAATTATTGAATCATCCTTCCTGCATACTTTTTTGTTGTTGAATTTTTGTGTATTCCTTCCTCGAGCTTTTTTAACGAATTTTTGGATTTCCTCCTTTTTACTCTCTGATCACTCTCATCCCCGAGTCATAAAATCCAAGTAAGGTGGCAATCATCAAAGAATTGTGTCTATTCCTAGTTTGAGGCCAAGCGAATTTGGCGTTAATTAGGCAATAAGAGTAGGCATATTTAGCAACCCTATTTCTTTTTTTTTTTATTTGTTTTACTATTGCTTAATTTTCATAATTGATTTGTAGCATATTTGTTATGTTTTCAGTCTTCGTTTAGTACTGACGACCATTTTGAATTGGCAACCATCTTGTAGATTTTGAATCAGCCACCATGTTAATTTAACAGCATTTTGGCTTGTCGTCAGCTTTTAAAATTGCACAACTTTTCCAAATAAACCAACCGAATTATCGAAATAAAACTAGGGGTGTGGAACATCGTATAACTTTCAATTACACTATATTACTGATGAGATTTGTGTTATTTGCCGTTTTTATATTTCCATCATTCAATTAGAAAAAATTGCCAGTTTTGCAATATTTCTTGCAATAATTTTTATATGGACCATGTATATCAAGGAAAAAGAACTCTTGTTAAAGGCATTCTTTTTTCAACTTTTTACGCCTTTAAAGCATTTTTACGGGAATTTTGGAGGTGGGGATGTTAGAACACCTTCAAAGGCATTATCACAGCGATTTTGAACAAAATCGTTAGAGCCGTTTCTTAGCAATTACTGAAAGACATGATTTTTTTAATTGTAGTTACTGTCAATGCAGGTGGGAGATATCAAATGAGACATTCATTATAAACCAAATATTTATTTTCGTCTCCTCTTGCATAAAAATATAACTATCTTTTATGCAATTACAAAGCTCCACCACCTGGTGGTTAAAATATAAATTTACAAATAAAATATTAGTTCCCAAGCAGCACTGCACATTGGGCGAAAATATAGTTAAGTGCCAATAGGTACCTGTGCCACCACCAACTCTCTCATCAAATTTGAACATCGTAGATCAATTTGTTCAAAAGTTATGCCGACCACAGACACACACAGACATTTTTTCTAAATCACTTTTTTGAAATCAGAATATTCCAAAACATGGAGATATTAAAAAAAAAATTAATAAAATTGACCTATGTGTATACACAGTGCTAAAAGTGTGGGTAGACGCTGGGTGAAGTGTCCCCCCACTTTTCAAGAAAATAGTCATGCGTTCCTCACTTCTAACACCACTGAAATCCATCCCCACCACTTTTAAAAACACTCAATCCGTCTAAAAACTGCTACAGAAGAATAATATTAACCTTTAAATGTAGTGACACTGAGAAAAAATTATTTAAAGTTTTCAAGTGTAAAAAAAAACTATTTTCGTATATATATACATATTGTACAGTTATAAAAATTTATTGTACTACTTTCTATAACGATGTAAGTATTTTTATTGACAAATACTGTTACACTTGGCCAACTTTTAACTGGAGGATTTTTCTTTTAAGTTAAATTTCTATTCTTGTTTCGTATAAAGACAAGCTGTTTCTTACAAAGGACATTTTAGAGTTCTCTATTAATTTAATTTCTTGAAAGTATGCATAATCAGAAGAACTCTTTAAATATAAATAAAAAGTTTTGATTATAATGTTGAATTATTACTGCACTTAAGATTTTTACTTGGAAGTAAGAGATTAAGTACCAGAATATGCATTAAAGTTACAATACGTTTTGGACCCTTGTTCAATGTTCATGTTAGAAAGTATAAATTATTTCCTTACTAATTAGTATTTTTATTATAAGATATAAAATTTATCGTTAGGGAGATGGGGGGTGGGGGAGAAGCACTTTTCGCCAACTTTTGGCCATCCCCCACTTTTTTTTTACCCACTTCTACCACTGTGTTTACATATTAGTAATTAAAAGTAAATAATACTCTTTCCAACAATGAAAATCGTCTTTTTCCACAAAACTTTACTTTAAACCAATCTATAATAATAAAACAAGCTGTGTGTCTGTCTATCTATCTGTGGATCTCTAGAAACCTACTTAAAATTGGAGTAGAGCTCTGAAATTTTCAACTCAAAAAGTTTTGACCTTCTAATTTTATGTATGTCAGACAGAATGTTAAAATTTTAATTAGTTATTTTTTAATTAATATTTTAACTAGTTTTTTTTTTTACAAAGTGACTTCAAATAGAGATACAACCCTGAAATTTTCCACATAATTAGTTTTAGCCTTCTAAATGGACTTTTAAATAACAGAATGTTAAAATTTTAATTAGTTATTTCTTAATTAATTTTCTTAATTAATTAAAAAAATTACAAAACGACTTCTTATAAGGTTACTGCTCTGAAATTTTCAACATGAGTAATTTTGGCCTTCTTATCAAACTATTAAAAAACAGAATTTTTTTTTTTTTTTTTGATAAATATATTACAAAATGATTTCTAATAGAGCTACAGCTCTGAAATTTTCAATATAAGTAGTTTTAGACTTCTAATTGAACTTTTAAGAAACAATTTAAATTTTTTATTTAGAATTAATAACTATTTTACAAAACGATTTCCAATAGGGCTATAGCTCTGAAATTTTCCACATAAGTAGTTTTGGCCTTTTGAAAAATCAAATTAAATTTTTTTATTTAGTTCTTTTTAAATTATTTTTTAATTAATTAATATGTATTTAACAAAACGATATCTAATTGGCTACAGCTCTGAAATTTTCAATATAAGTAGTTTTTGTCTTCTAATTACACTTTTGAAAAACAGAATTTTAAATTTTTATTTAGTTCTTTTTTTAATTAATAAATATTTTACAGATTGATTTCTAATAGGGCTACAGCTCTGAAATTTTCAACATAAGTATTTTTCACCTTCTAATGGGACTTTTGAAAAACAGAATTTGAAATTTTTATTTAGTTATTTTATAATTAATTTTTTTAATTAATTAACAAATATTTTACAAAATGATTTCTACTTGGGCTACAGTTCTAAAATTTTGAACACAAGTAGTTTAGGCATTCTAATTGGATTGGTTGGTTGTTTTCAGATTACCTGGCGCCGTCAGCAATGCGAGGGCTATAATGCGACGAAACATTCGTCATTAGACAAGCCAACATACATTTACAAACACCCATACCTAACACAGGACTCGAACCCGCAACCTTGCGGTCTAGAAGCTAGCATGCTAACCACTATACCGTTTGGTCGGCACATTCTAATTGGACCGTTGAAAAAAAAAATTTAAATTTTAATTTGAGTTTTGATTAATTTTTTTTTAATTAATATTTTCACAAAATGCAACTTCTAATAGGCCTAGAGCTCTGAAAGTTTTAACATAAGTAGTTTTGGCCTTTTAATTTTGTTTTCCACAAACGCGTGTTAAAATAATCTTAAAGGAATGTTGTATTATTGTATTAACGGGGGGGATTTGACTTTTTTTTTGTACCTCAACAGGAGAGAGGCTTCTTATTTTAAGGCTTTGCGTAGCAGTTATAGATTTTAGTGAGTGAAGCGAGCTTATGCTTACGTAACAATGAACCCTTCAGCGAGAGAAGCGAGCCTATTCTTGCATAGTAATCAACCTTTCAATGTGTGAAGTAAGCCTGTGTTTATGTGTCCATGAACTTTTCAGCGAACGAAGCGAGCTCGATTTTGCCTAGCGATGAACCCTCCTGCGAGCGAAGTGCCAAAAACTGGGACCTAAACACCAATGACGGATTTCCACAGCGCGAGGCCTCTAGGCTAGCTAAAATATTGCACATGTTAAAATTTCGTAGCGAAGCATGGGTATTCAGCTAGTTATTAATATGGCACATCATGTGAAACAAAATAATAAGAAATCCTAACATATATAATAATTTTTTTTTTCTGTTAAAATAAAAACAATTTTATTTGTATCTTCTACTCTTCATTTATTAATAAGATCTTCTGCCTGTTTAAGGTCAATTTTCTTAAACGAAACTATCAATTGGCAACTATTTTTGTCACCAACTTGGCAACATTGGTGAAATTATCAACAAATTTGCTATTATTTTTTTGGTTCTTAGCGTACTATTGCAACCATGCAAACCTATGGGATAACTCACCAAATTGTCAACCCCAATTTCGCACGTGTCTAAGACGATAACTCGCCAAATTGGCAACTCCGATTTCGCACGTGTCCAAGGCGCTGAATTCGCAACCATGTGCTTCTTTGCTTGGTGGTGGAATTGGTTTTTTTTTTCAATGTCGCCGATATGGTTGCAATAGTTATGCAAGTATCCTTTTTTTTTTAATTGTAGAAAGATTTAATTTTAAGTTATTCAAATCTATTTAAAAATTTAATCTAGTGACTAGTATTAGAGTGCAATTAAAAATTAGGCAATTTTACAATCCCCTAATTCTCAATTCTTAACTTTGTTTACAGTTGAGGAACGCGTCATCAATGAAGAATACAAAATATGGAAGAAAAATACACCTTTTCTTTATGATCTGGTAATGACGCATGCTTTAGAATGGCCAAGTTTAACTGCTCAATGGCTACCGGATGTTACCAAGTAAGTTCCTTTCGACCAAAATTATATAAAATATCTATCATGCGTTACATAGTTGTAATTCTTGTTAAATTTTTTACAGACCAGAAGGAAAAGACTATTCTATTCACCGACTCATCTTGGGAACACATACGTAAGTTCCACATTTTTTTTTAAAGGCTCTAACATGGTTAGTTTATAAATTTAATTTTTAAAAAAATCTATTCTATGTCACATTAACATCTTCATGTAGACCTGTTTTGCAATGGAGAATTCACCCTCCCATAAACTTTTCTATCAGAAATTTGACTTTAAGCTGTCCGCAAATATATGACCAAATGTTATATATGATAAGGTGATCCACTTATCCTCAGTTCGTGATTAACTCCAACATTACTCTGGCTATTTAGATATTTTTACTTGTCCTTTTTCTAGTGGTGACTAATTCTGACATTTTAAAGGGTTGATCTTTTAAACGTTTTATTACAGAGTGGCCACAGAACCGGGAAAACCTCGAAATCAGGGAAATGTTAGGAAGCTTTCTGATTCTTGAAAAAATCAGGGAACTTTTTAAAATTTCATGAAGATCAGGGAAATTTTGTATTGTTTAAGGCACGTTCATCCATATTTTGGTGCTATTTACCCGGAGATTTTTGGTGGTAATCGTTAGAAGTTTAATGTTACTGAATAATTTAAACTTTTCATTACCAGCAAAACCATTTAAAATTTTTTTGCAAATTATCTCTCTAGCATACATGTTCTATTTGATCAGGGTGTCTAGACATCTGGAAAACCTAAGAAAATTGGAGAAATTTAAAAAAAAAGTTTGCCCTAAAATCAGGGAATTTTTTTTAAATCAATCAGGGAACTTTTTTTCTTGAATTTTGTGGCCACCCTGTATTAAGTTGTGAGCATAATCTTGAAAATATTTTATCTTCTTTCAGATCAGATGAGCAGAATCATTTATTGATTGCTAGTGTGCAGTTGCCAAGTGAGGATGCTCAATTCGATGCATCCCATTACGACAGTGAAAAAGGAGGTTAGTTACTTTTCCTGTAGGGTACTTTTAAGTGTAATCTCATAGGGTTCATTAATTCTCTGGTAAATTTTCTAGTGGCAGTGTTCAGGGTTCATACGCCTCAGGGAGAACAGAGAATACTCAGGGAAAATAAATCAGTCATAAAATTTCTTTGAATTCTCAAAGAAAAATCTCCTCTAAAACCTGGAAAGATCGTTGTTACTCTGGAAAAAAATCCTATTCTTCGGTGTTATTTGTTTAACCCTAACTCGAGGAATGGAAGTTGCAGAATTGTATTTGATAACAGAGACTTCCAGAAAGTTATTCTTAAAGAGAAAAATACTTTTCTCCTGTTATCTGAAGAGTCTTTGTAATCGAGGTTTGACTATAGTATAATTATCTGACTGAAAATAATTATATCGTATAATGAATTTCATTTTCCTGTATTCTTTTACATACAAATTAATGACATTAAAAATTATTCATTGTATACATTAGTTGATTAAATCATATTCCCAAGTTTATTAACTTTTCAAATTTACTTTGTAATATATTTTTTAAAAAAAAAATCTTTAAAATGACTTGTTTTCCTTTTAGAATTTGGAGGCTTTGGTTCAGTAAGCGGAAAAATCGAGATTGAAATCAAAATAAATCATGAAGGGGAAGTGAATCGAGCGCGTTTTATGCCCCAGAATCCCTGCATCATTGCAACAAAAACTCCATCGAGTGATGTCCTGATCTTCGATTACACCAAGCATCCATCCAAACCAGGTATTAAACCATCATGAAAAGCTATTTATGTGTCTGAAAATTTCAAGTTTGGATAAAAGTCATAGTGTAAAATACCCTAAAAAATAAAAATGGATCCCAAATTAGGAAAACAACCATTAATAATTAAAATTACAAACAAAAGTGATTAGCTTTAAGTGGATTATAAGAATAATCTATCTTGGGTACAGCTAATTCAAAATAATTCATATACAGGGTTCAAACTAAATTTTGGAAACACTTAGTTTTCAATATGGTATGAAGACATATTTAAAAAATTAAATAAGAAAAATGACACCATTTGGCCATACTGGTCCCAAAAGATTTAGTATGCTCGATGTGTCTACTACCAGCAGCAACAACATGCATCTACACGCAAATTATAACATCCTTATAGGACTTCATTTTAATTTCACTTTAAGTTTTTCAAGAATTAACATGACATTTCAGGGCTTAGAGATTACCTATCTTCTAGTTCTTAAAAGTATCAATTCCCATTACTGTTGTTATTCCCCCTGTATTATATTATAGGTCTAAAATGGAAATCTTTAAAAAGTTTTTTCATAATATTTTAGTTGTAATCATCTCTATCTTGATCATTCCAACTTTTTTAATTTTCTGTGCAATCACAAAAGTATCCCTTCTATTTGAATTATATTTTAAATTGTGCGTTAAGCTGTAGGTCTCGTCGTTGAGTGCACAAACCAAATTTTGAATTGTAATTTTTCTTTTTGAATTAGCATTATTTGATTAATTAAAAAAATATTAAGACTGTGGGATATTTAATTTGATTGTTCTTGGAAGTATTTTTTAACTTGATATGCAATTTTTTTTTTCTTCAAATATTCTGTCCTGGCTTTGAATAATTCATTTCCAGTGTGCGATTGAAGTATCTTTTTTCCAGATCCAAGTGGTGATTGTAGTCCTGATCTCAGATTGCGTGGACATCAGAAAGAAGGGTAAATAGCAAATTTTTGTAGTAATTCATAATTAGTAATTACAGTCAAACCCCTTTAACGCAAAGTCGACGGGGTCGCTGAAATTGTTCACTTTAACTGAATTTCGTGTTAAACGAACAAATTAAGATTTAAGTAAATGATTTTGGTACATATAATGATATTTTACACTTCCTCTTATGTAATCACCGACGGAAGAAAAATATTGACATTCTTCTACATCAGTTGTCCTGAATAAAACACTAATTTTATTTTACACTGGGGTTTAAAATTTTATCTGGAACAATAATAATTTTCTAAAAACACTTCTTGTCACTTTTTTGAGGGCTTTAACTCCATCATAAATACAATTATTGCCTGGTAAGAGATTTTAGGGTTTTCCCCCATTTTAAAATGCAAAGGTGATCTGGTTTTCCTGTGAAATACCGCCTAGGAGGGTCTCTCCTTAATGATTTTAGTCTAACAAAGCTTTGACCTAGTGTAACTTAGTACCATAAAATCTTCGATATAATCAATTGCTAAGTTAGGAAATTAGTAGGTTAATTGGAGGAAATTGCTAAGAAATTTTTTCTCAAGTGGTTGAAAATGTCTTTGGATAATTTTTAAAGAAAGGTATAGTCTTTTGTCAAATGGTTGAAATTAAACCTTGCTTGAAATCGGAGCGCAGTTGTTTTTATAAAATGTTAAATTGCTTAATATTGGTAGCTTTAAAAAAAAGTTTATTTGCAGGTATGGCTTATCTTGGAACCCAAATTTGAATGGCCATTTACTCAGTGCCTCTGATGATCATGTGAGTATTTTAAACATTAAATTTATGGAAAAATAAAACTTTTAATTAAATTAAAAGTTTTTTTAAGCTATATATTTTGTAGTAAAATTTGCCTGTTTTGTTAAATGTTTATATACAATTTTCTATTTATCCTTGATCTCTAAAATCAAGCATTAACTAGCAAAACTTCATCAACTGCAAGATTTGTTGTTTGTTTTGAAGATACGTTTTGCACTGTTTGTCAGTATTAACATCTTGAATTTATTGGTTTAATTATATTGAAATTATTTTAATTCCTCTTTCAAAGAAGTAATTTTTAGAATGCTATATTGCAATTAGTGGTACTCTTACGTTAAACAGAAGAGTACCACTATTACCAAATTGCAGCGATAATCCATCCAAACTAACAACCTTCAAATCATTTATAATTTCCAGGGATGAGAGTTTTCCTCCTTTTGTAGGATTTCCCCCTTTTTTGTTTTTTATGTAAAATTTTCCTTCTCTTTGTCCCTGTTTCGAGGATCCACATTTTTCTGATCTGAACCCGTTTTTCCTGCAAAAAGCATACTTTTCCTCATGTCTAAACAAAAGATTTTTCCTTTCCTCACAGATTACTTCACAAGCTCCTAATATTTGAAATGCAATTATTATATAGTATGAAAAATTTCATTGTATTTTTTAAAATTATTGAATCATCCTTCCACGAGCTTTTTTGACGAAACTTTTGGCTAATGTCCCTTCCGCTTGCTTTTTTTAATGAATTTTGGGATTTCCTACTTTTTGCTCTCTGATCACTCTCATCCCTGAATTTCTGTACTAAATCATTACAAGGTTGTTATAGCATCCCTATAACAAACTGTAAACATTTAGGTGTGGTGATACATTTGCGCGTCGTTTAAACGTGTAAACATTGACCAAACGGTATAGTGGTTAGCGTGCTAGCTTCTAGACCGCTAGGTTGCGGGTTCGAGTCCCGTGTTAGGCATGGGTGTTTGTAAATGTATGTTGGCTTGTCTAATGACGAATGTTTCGGCGCATTATAGCCCTCGTGTTGCTGACGGCGCCAGATAATCTGAAAACAACCAACCAACTAAACGTGTAAACATTTAGCCTTGGCGCCAACTGGTACCTGTCTTATGGAAGAGTACCCAATTAATTAACTTGTATGAATGTACTTATCTTTCCTAAAGTGATCAGAAGGTGGTAAATAAAATATAAACAATGTTAAGAATTTAAAACTGGATGTTTTTCATCATTGTATTTTATTGTGTTAAAATTTTCATTCTAGACCATTTGTTTGTGGGACATAAATGCTACTCCTAGGGAAAACAAAGTTGTTGATGCAAAAACTATTTTTACTGGACACACAGCTGTAGTAGAGGTTAGTGTATTTTATTAAATGTCCCTGCTCCGTATGCCTAATGGTTATTTATTTGACCACAATGTTTGTTGAAGGTTTGTATTAAAATATGAGAAATATTATAACAGGTATAACACTAAAAAACTAATGAAATTTAAAAATGAAATTTTTTTTTATTTGTAAATTATAAGCTAGTTTACAAAAACTTTTTGATGTGTAATAAAAAAACTGACTCGTAATTTTGTCTTTAAATTTTGTTAATGAGCTTTAAATACTGGTGTTGTAACCTATTAAAATATTTAACATGTTTTCAAGCAATACTTGGGCTGATGTTGCTGCTTGAAAAATTAAGCATTAGGTTTAAGAGATCAGCTGACGAGCCACTTAATACATTAACTTTGCAATTAAAAGTAGTTTCAAATTGAAGTTTGAATTTTGTTAAAGATTAAACATTAATGTTTAGATAAAATAACATTAAAAATAGTGTTACTGACAATCAAGAAGTTTTGTTTGTTCCTTTAAATATCCTATGAACTGAAGTTGGAATAACTGTTAAGTAGATGTTTTTTGCCTAAACTACAATAATTAACAATAAAAAAAAATATTAAAAAGTTTTATTTTTTAGGATGTAGCATGGCATCTCCTCCATGAAAGTTTATTTGGATCTGTTGCTGATGATCAGAAGTTGATGATGTGTGTAACAAAAAGCCTTTTTATTTATTTTCTTATTCAATTTATATTCAACTCTGTTGAATTAGTATCAGTATACATTGGAACAAATTTTTCTTTAATTTTAGAATTAAACTTGAAGTTATTTTCACACTAAAAAAAAAAGTTAGGAAATTAACATATCTGCATGAAAAATTTTACACGATATTTAGTTAACTAATGAAGATCTCATGGCGCAAATCATAATTCAGTTTGTAATTTAATTAGAATTTTAATTTCAAATGATTCGCACCAATTTACTATATGTCTTGATTAGACCACAAATCTGAGAGTTTTGAAACATTTCAAACATTTACAATCATAAATAATGCAAATGTTTCTAATAGTTTAATTACTGTGATCCCAAGATATTGGAAGGCAGTTTTAATTTTTACATTACTGATGAAATTAAAAACGACCGAGAAATAAACTAGATTGTGCATCCCTTTCAGAAACACTACTGGCATGTCATCGAATCTGAAAATACATTATTAAAACAGAATTTCAATCATAGTATTAAATTGAATTCTAGTTACCAGTCTGACAAACTTTTCCAATTCTTTCTACTGAAGCTTTGAAGATATTACTCTCTTTTGCATCTTCATTCCTTTGTAAAGTCGAATTTTCGGCAATGGTAGGAATTAAAACCAAGTATTGAAACAAGCTGAGATTGTCAAAACCCCTACAGCTTGTAATAATTCGAATTGACCTGAATTTCATTGTCATCTTCAACAGCAAATGAAAATATGCGCACTCTTTACATACAGAGTTACCACGGACATTAAAAGTGCATAATATTTTTTAACTTGTTTTCAAGGCTTTGAAAGTCATTGAAAATGCTTAGAGGTGCTAAGAAGTCATTGAAAATGCTTAGAGGCGGTTAAAAGTCATTGAAAATGCTTTGAGGTCCTTAATTTTTGTGGATGTTGTTTGCCCAAATGCAAAATTTATAAAAATACAACTCAAACTTGCTATCCCTGTGTGCGCCAACTTGTAACTTTTTTGGTAGAATATACTTTATTAAAAATTTATGTATAGACATGTCTGAGAGCAAATTTGCAAAGGTCCTTAAAAACATTATTTAGTCCTTAAAAGTAATTGATTTTCATTCTGAGATATGAGTGGGAACCCTGTACATGGAAATATTTTTTTTGTAAAACTTTTAATATATTTTTTTCATAAAAAAAAAAAGTTCCCTTTTGGCCCATAAAACCTCTTTCGGAAAGAAAGTGTACTGTTAATCTAAAGAAACAATGCATGAAGTGAGTCCCTATTCATTCGATTTCTAAAAAGTGGGTCGCAATTTTTAAAAGTTGGAATCCCTGGATTAGAAACTAAGTAACTTTTGGATTTTTATGCTGTTTGTTTTTCATTTATTAATAATATTTAACAAAATCTTTTATAATTTTAAGATTTTGAGTATTGTTTTGTTTCAGTTGGGACACGAGATCGAATAACACTAGCAAACCCAGTCATACGGTTGATGCCCATACTGCTGAAGTGAATTGTTTGTCCTTTAATCCATACAGTGAATTCATTTTGGCGACAGGATCTGCAGACAAAGTATGTATCAATGTTTTAATTCGTATTTGCAAATAACACTAAATTGTTAAAAAAGTTTTTTTCGTTTTAAAATCTTAAGATGCCAGACAAAGTTTTTATGATTCAGAATCCCCAATATTTATTAAATAGTGATTTAGAAACGATTTTCCAACAGTTTAATTATTTTAACAGTAGCACAGTACAGAACTTGTTTATTTATTTATTCCAAATTTTAACAAGGATAACAATAACAAAAGCCAATCCTTTTGCTATTTGATAAAGAAGTTTAATGCAATCTCATTGTTTTTTGGTTCAATGTAAAGTTTTGTTGAATAAGGTGATGGCTCAACTGTTTTCTTGCCATTTCAGTATGTTTTAAAATTAGAATGCTATCCACCAACAAAGAAAACATTACAAATTTGGGTAAATTGAAAAAAAACTACTTAAGTTTAAAAGAAAGTTCCACTACTCAACAGTATAATGTCTTAATGGGGATCCATTTAGATCAACTTTGCCACTAACTTTTAGAGGCGGGCTGTATCTGTATGTCATATGTTGGAGCTTTTTGCGGGACGGAAAAGCCAATATATGTATCTTTAATTATCATCGATTTGACAATACATGGCATTTCTAAAAACTGAAGAAAAAAATTATTGAGAGTTTTTTTATCTTAATAAAATTACAATTAATATTTGATTTTTTTTCTTCTTTTAAATAATTAAAAAAATAATAATTTTTATTATTAGTATATTAATAACTTGAAAAGAAAAAAATCTTTTGTTCCAACTTGACCTTGGAATTTGACCTAACTTTTAATAAAAGTATTTAAACTATACTTCTAGACTAGATTATTACTGTTTTAGTCGATATCAATTGCGAGACGATGGCGGTGGAAATCGTTCACATTTTTTTTATGATAGGGTCGATGTCTGTTGAGGTATTTGTCTCAGCCAATCTCAAAAAAATTTTCCACATGAAATTCAGATTACTTATTCCTGTAATTTTTTTTATGAAAACCATCTTGCTAATAGCTTCTTCATATAGTTTCTTCAGGCACGTTGTGAAGAACTTTGTTTTACATAGTAAAAACATACTATTTGTAATTTCGGACAAATTAAAATTATGTAAAAAGAATAGTCCACACCGGGAAGTATCGTTTTTTATCTTCTGTACTGCTGGCGGGCCACAGAAGAAAATCTGTCGCTGGCCGTATTTGGCCCGCGGGCCGCATAGTGGCTAACGCTAATTTATATGGAGTCAATATCCTTGCAATATAGCCATTGCTTCCAAATTTCAGTAGTTTGATAATTGTTTGGCCTGGCAACCTGGCGAATTTTTTGGGTTTTGTCTCGATCAAATCATGTATGAATAGAATTTCTTTTTTAGTTATCTCCCAGAAACAACCTGCTCTTGAATTCCAGAAATATTGGTGTTTTGGCACCATATATATTTTGATATGCACTTGTATATCTTTTACACCAAGGAAATTGAATACAACTACTAAAAATTTTTATTTAACTTTAAAGTAACTGTTAGTTTGTATTTGCAGACTGTTGCGCTGTGGGACCTTCGCAATCTGAAACTGAAGCTGCACTCATTTGAGTCCCACAAAGATGAGATTTTCCAGGTGCAGTGGTCTCCTCACAATGAGACAATCTTGGCTTCCAGTGGGACGGACAGACGGCTGCATGTGTGGGATCTTAGTAAGATTGGCGAGGAACAGTCGCCTGAGGATGCTGAGGATGGCCCACCTGAACTCTTGGTGAGTGGTCCATTGTCAACTCTCTGCAAGGATTGATGTTGTAAATATCAACAATGCACTTCTTTTCGTGTTTATTGAAGAATTAAAAAAAATTCTATGAGGGAGAAAAACATCGTGTTTTCTTAATCTTGTAGTAAAAGCTGGAATACTTTAATGATTTTCACTGTTTTTACATTATTAATGATCAAGTATTGAATTCCCAAAAGAAAAAGAAAAAAATGTAATAGATCTTCTATGTCCAAGAATATTCATCCGTATTACAAAATCTTAAATTAGCTTTATAACTACAAATTTAGTTTTTTATTGAAAAAAAACTCGAATAAATTTTATGCATAACATTGAGTGTTTGAAATTGCATGTTTACTCTTTTAAAAAATTCTGAGTGAATGATTCACACTGGTTCAGATAGTGTTTTTAATTTAAACAATGTATACTTATTATTTTTGAATTTTATTAATAAAATGTGATAGTGTCTCTAAATGTTTATTTGGTTTTAGTTTATTCATGGTGGTCACACAGCTAAAATCTCCGATTTCTCATGGAATCCAAATGAACCCTGGGTTATTTGTTCTGTATCCGAGGATAATATCATGCAAGTCTGGCAGATGGCAAGTATATTTTTTTAATTTCAAATAAATTGTGTTTTACTTATTTCTTGTCAATTCAAGACAACCTGTAGCCTCACCTTCTGGGAAAAAATTAAATTTTTCTTGCTTCTCATTTAAAAAAGACATTTTTTCTTTAAGATATTTTCAATTTGTTAAGGTCTGAAAATTTGTCTTGTGTGCCAGTCTTAGTTTGATTAAAAGAGTCAAGTCAGTTTTATTAATTATCATCCTAGGCAAAGATTAAACTGTGGATGCTTTTTTAGCAAAATGCTTAAGAACGTTCTTAAATGCTAAAATTAGAAAGTGCGGTTTAGCTCTTATGCTAAAACATTTTGACACTAAATTAACAAAAATCACCACTTGTTTTCTCAAAGTTAGTCATTTACCTAAAAAAAAAATGGCCTGGAGGATATAAATTTTTTTTTCACTTGATATTTAGTATAAAACAGCTTTATATTTAAAGCTAAATATGATTTTTTCAATGAAAAGTGTTTTACTTCTGTTAAATTAAACATCACAAGTGATGGAACTTGTAATCATTTTGCTAAAATAAAAATTATGATTTTTATCTTTTGTGCTAAAGAAATTTTGTATTCCCAGCCTTAACACTGAAACAAAGACTTGTAAATGTTGAGATATTGAACCCCTGTTACCCACTTCCCCTTCACATAATTATGAACCGTTCTTGCATAGCAGTGCCGCCTTGTGGCTGGCTGATGTAAATGTATTATGTGTCTTGATTTCATTCCTATCTAATTATTGCTCCTGATGTACTTGAAAGCTTATCATTTCATAAAATACTAATTGTTCTGCTTATTCTGTTGCTTCTCTCACATGCTCGCTAACAACATCCCCAACAGTAAATGTATAGAGTGGCTACAGAATCTGGAAATCAGAGAAATGTCAGGCAGCTTTCTGCTTCTGGTAAATGTCAGGGATTGTTTTTTAAAATTTCTCGAAAATCTAGGAAATTTGCTGTCATTGTTTTGAAGGCACGTTTCCCAATCCAGCCGTATTTTGGCCCCATTTACCCGGAGAATTGTAGTGGTAATCGTTAGAAATTTCATGTTGCAGAATAGTTGAAACATTTCATTATCGCCAAGATATATTGGCATATTTTCTCTAGCATACAGGATGTCTTCACATCTGGAAAACCTGGGAAGGTTGGGGAAATTCAAAAAAAGTTTGCAGTAACATCGGAATTTTTTTAGATATCTATAGGGAACTTTTTTTCTGAATCTTTTGGCCAACCTGATATACTCATTTATTTATAGACTAAATTAAAAATGTTTTCCTTTCATAAATAATATAGAATTAACATTTTATTAAGTATTAACATTTAGTTTGATGCTATTTTTCACATTTTTAGGCTGAAAATATCTATAATGATGAAGAACCTGAAACTATTGCTACAGATTTAGAGACCACTGCAACTTGAAGCGTTTCATAACATAATGAGGTCATTTTTACTTGTTTTTACTTCAACTTGTTATCAATAAACATTTTAAAATGTCATCCCCATTTCCAGTTTTTGGGAATTCTATATATCTGAAGTGTACACAGTTTGACAATAAAAGTTTTGATAAGAAAATAATTTTTCTATCTGCTCATTTTAGTAAATATTTGTGTAATGGTAAAATTAGTACTTTCCACATTAAATAAATGTATATATTTAATATTAAAAAATTTGGCATCTGTTGTTTCATAAGTGGCCACTCTTCTGTATTGATATTTATAATAACTTGTATCGTTTTTCTTTACACTGAATACATGTACAATGATTGCTTGTTTACAAACATATAATGATCAGATGGGTGACGGTAGTGTTACACGGTTTGTACATTTTTTAAAAACCTTGAAATATACTTGAATAAAAACTTTAATTTACAAGTGCTTGAAAAGTTTGAATTTCTTAAAAATATGTTTATATTGCTTTAATTTCATTTTCTAAAAGTATAGCCTCTTAAAAATTTTGGTCAACAAAATAAGCAAAACCCTTTGATATTAGTTTGGCCAATCAGCAACTAGGAAAACAGGGTTGCACAATTATCAGTAGCTTCTTCAAATTAGTTTGGGGTTTAAATTTTGGGGGGATAAGTACATTTTTTATTATTATAATTGCTATAAGTAAGTTTTAATTTTTGTGAAACTTTTTATACATTTTTTGTAGTTACTCGTTTTGGACATGTGCCATTTGCCAGCAATTTTTTTATAGTGTGTACGAGTTAATAACACATCCTTGAAAAGTGCTTGGAATTTTTTTTCTCCTTCAAGTGTGCGGACCATGTATTTCCAGGAGATGCAAGGTAGCTAAAGATTTTGTTCAGACTTTTTGTTTTAAGTAAAGTTTATTTCTTAATGAAATGCTGATAATTATGCGTTCGAATGACTAATTTAAAATCCTTTACACAGCTTTTCTCTCTCTCTCTTTTTTTTTTCATGTTTCAAAAGCCAAAGTATTATCAGACCACAGCAATCTCGCTTCTCTACGTTTATAATATACGTCCTGATCATAGTTTTTTTTTTTTCTTTTCATCTAAATAACTATGATTTGTGTCCTATTAAAAATAAAATTTGTATCTTTACAATCCTGTGTAAAAATCATGCCTTTGCTCATTGCATAGATGCTAAATTTTCTAGTCAAATATTTAATCATTATTAGATTAGAGTGTTTTTTTTTTTTTTTTTTTTAAGTGCACTGTAGCTCAAAAGTTGCCTTTTGCTAAACCACGATGAAATGAACAAAAAAATTGATGGACGGATGATGAGTCGGACTCGTCCACTGTAGCTGTGCCCAAGTAAGCAGATGACGAGTCTCGCTCATCAAATAAATGTACCCAAAGGGTTAAAAAAAATTGCAGAATTTGTTTGGTTAATTTTAAAATGCCAGATAGAAAACATTCTTAAATATTCTTCCCAACTAAATTCACGTCCCTAACATCTTCAGATGCTTCAAACTCTTTGAAAGTTTAGAAAAAAATAAAAAAATTTCCCTACATAACTCGCTTATCTGGTTCAATACTCCTTTGTACTGCATCTTAATTATTAAAAGAAACAATAACTTTGAGTGAATGCAAAAATACAGTACCCTATTGTTCTTTTTATTATGCTGCATTGAACTTGGACTTAGTGTTAAAACATCTTCATTTTTTATCTTGACTCCAGTTTTGCCAGAATGAATCAATGCCTTGGCACCACTCCACAGATGGAATGATTCATGAATTTCTTCAGGTCCATCAGGGATGCGTCTTGTAACAGGTGGTTCAAATCGATTTGATTAATCTCGGTTTATCATGTAGGTGTAATTGGTTGAGGGGAAGAACAAGAATAGCCCAAAACTTTCGGACACCACTTTCTGATGATCTAACATACTGAACATTGAACTTACCTCCATGCCATGTAATAAATTTTTCTCAAACTGTTTAACTTATATAATAAAGTTATTTGTATATAATTAGTTCTGAAACATTTTATGAAGAAGTAAGAAAACTACACAGTTAATTCATCATTATAAAATAATTTATTTCTATATCGTACATTATTTTAAAAGATACATTTTTATGATATTTTGCACAAAAAGGATGATAGCACATTTTAATAATTCAAAGTGATTTTCCAAATATTTCTGAAAATTTGCATATTATATGCAACAAACTAAAAAAAAAATTAGCAAAAAATTCAAATATAGAAAACATATTTACTTAAAATTATAGGTTTTGAAAATATAAAGCAAAACATGATTTCAACTCTTGGAACTCACTCATATTAGTTTGCTAGTTAATATTAGTTTATAAAAACTATAAAACGTTCATTAATATTCATGAACTTCTTTGACATGAATACTTTAAATCTGCATGTGTTATAGTTGCTTGTTGATTATAATCAGAGAAAGAAGTGTCTACATATTTTTATATTTTACAAATGGGCAAAATTTCATACTTTTAAATCGGATAGTTTTTGCGCTGTGAGGCAGAAAAGTATTCACTGCAGAAAAATTCTTAAACAGTGGCGACTCTTCAATCTTTACTTTTTATTTTTAAAAAGTACTTGAAAACTACTTATATTTGTCTTAAAGGTCAATGAAAATAGAAAAAAAATCTGTTTCAACAAATAAAAAATGTTTTCTCCATTTCTGTTCATTGGTATTTAATTCCCAGTTTTCTCTTACAGATAGTAGTTATAATTCAAAAGCTATCATTACAAATAAACATTCTTATTTTCTCAAAATATTTCAAAATGCAGCCCAATCTTATATAATCTCTTAATTTCATATAGGGAAATCGACTACTATATATGATAAAATAATTCAGTGAACTAGATTCGTTACTCAACTACTATATATGATAAAATAATTCAGTGAACTAGATTCGTTACTCAACCATCATTAACATCTGATATAAATTATTGCATTTTATGATTAAATAAATTTTCAATTCAATTTCTCCAATAAAATGGCTGAAGCTCCACCACCACCATTGCAAACTGCAGCAATTCCTTTCTGCAATGGGAAAAGGCTGTGGATGAGGCGACCAACTATGCGAGCTCCAGATGTTCTAAAAACAAAAATTATTTTATTTCGATTAAATTGCTTGAATACACAAGTTTTCTATTGTCATTATCTGAACAGCCATTTTCAGGCCCTGACGTTCCATCCTTTTCTGTGACCAGTCAATATCTGGCAGAGTTCTCCAAAATTCGTGAAATCTGCGTGAGCACGCATTGAAAATTAATTTCACCCCACAGAATCAACCTCATGCAAGAATTCACGCATTGAAACATCATTGTTAAATTTAAAAAAATAATCCCCCCATTTTATAAAATCAAAGATCATCCTAACCGGTTTTCGAAGGGCGGCGCTACCTCTGCAAAATGCAAAATTTTCGTTTATTTTCCAACGGAATGCAATATGCGGATCACCCCCTTCAAAATCTCCTGTCACGCATGCGCATTCATATTCAAACATCCCTTGCGCAGACCAGTGACTGATTGAAGTCATTGAATGGCTGCTGATACCATGTGCGATACTAGTAGGGGGCTGACCGACAATTTCCAATTGCCATTTCGTATGTTCCATGATTAAGTGAATTTCGCCGCCTTTTTACCATGCCTTCTTGCACAAAATAGAGAAGAAGGGTTACCTTATGCGTGAATTCATAGAAAACGAAGATTAACACTATGTCGTCGCACGTCTGATGTTTTTTTTATGCGTTGGTACGATTGGTACAGAAGTTCAGAAGTGGAGATTATTTCACCTATAGCTGTCGCCGACGTTTTTTCGATGTGTCGTCGACATTTGCCCTGTTGAAAGATTCGATTAAATACTATGGATTTAATATTGAGAAAACACTTTATTTGCCGATATTTACATGAAGTTTCGTAACCCGTCTAAAAATTCTTAGAACGACAGCGCAAAGTCAAAACCATATCGAGTGGAGTTGAGTAACACCAGTTGGAGCTGGTAATACGTAAACATACTCCCACCTTGCAATTGATAAGGTCTCTGGAAATTGCAACAAATATCACAAATCAAGTCTATTAGGAATTTTAATCCGTCGACCACTTCTTGTGACAACATCTGGGACTACTTCTGTTGAAGAATCATCATCTTCACTGGAATCTGGACCATCTGAAGTTGCAGATCGCAGAGGCCTTATTCTTTCATCCCTTTGCTGCACAATGAATGGTAATCTTTCAGAACTGCTGATTTCCAAGGAATAAAGTCTGAAAAGGTCTCAACTTCTCTCCGTCAGCTGTTCACTTTTGCGACTCTTGAATGTCCATCTGCTCCAGGGAGGACTTCAATTACGATTCCTAAAGGCCAGTTTATGCGCTTGGAATCAGTTTCAAGAAGAACCACATCTCCAATACTCAACGATTCTTCCCGGCTGTAACCCTTTTGTACCAACATTGCTAAATATTCGTTACGAAATCTCATTCTTAAATCATGCCGTAATTTGTGTACGAAACGCAATCTTCTATTTAAGCTTTTATTATCGATTTCATCTAAATCAGTTGTTTCGCTGTTAGGAATGCTTTGCAAAAAACACGCAGGCGTTAATGGCTTCAGACCCTCAGAATTGTCTTCAATATATGCCAGCGGCTTGGAGTTTATCGTGGCCTCACAGTCACAGAGGATAGTTTCTAATTCTTCGTAGTTTACACATTTTCTGCCTAAAATTCTCCTTAACATTTCCTTTAACATGCGGATCATGCGCTCCCACCATCCACCCCACCATGCGGCGGTTGGCGGGTTAAACTTCCATTTAATTTTCTTGATAGTCGAAAACGACATGATCTTGTCCCAATCTAAATTTGTCAGAGCATTGTTTGTACCGACGAAATTTGTACCGTTGTCTGTGTAGATTGTATCCACTCGACCTCTCCTAGCGAAAAACCTTCTTAAAGCCATTATAAAAGCTTCTGTGGACAAGGAGTTTACTAACTCTAGATGAACAGCCCTATAAATGGCACAGGTAAAAAGCACAACCCATGTCTTTTCGCCAGATCGTAAATACAAGGGGCCTGCAAGATCAATCCTTGAAACTTCAAATACTGCAGCAACCTTTATTCTGTCCTTAGGAAGAGGAGCAAAAGGTGGCTCGATAGGTTTGGCTTTGAATCTTCTACAGGCAATGCATCTAGAGCTTACTTGCTTCGCTAATTTAGTGATTGAAATAATCCAGTACCTTTCTCTTAAATTGGCAATCAGAGTTCGAAGTCCCGCATGATGTAGTTCACAATGCTTTTGCTGAACTAGTCTGTGAATAATCTTGTGGTCCGCAGGCAACAACACTGGACATTTGAAACTTTCATCTTCTTCTCCCAGGAGAAGCCTAGTTCTAAGTCGGACAACGTCATTTTCATCTTTGAATGTTTGCATGGTTTTCAAGGTCTTCATTTTGTTTCCGAGGAAACTTTCTTTCTTAATTAATTTCAGCAAACAATCTTCAGCTGACTGTACCTCTTCATATGTCAGTTCCGCTTCCTTGAATTTTTCCTTTTGTTGACAGTTTTTAATGAAACGGAGTATCCAGGCAAGCATTCTGAGAATCTTAGAATACTTTGAGAAGTAAAGGAACTTGTCAGAAAAATTACTTGATTCGTGTTCCACATTACTGACTATTGCCTTCCTCTTCTCAGATTCAACTAAATTTTCATCAATATCTTGTATCTCATTCAATGGCCAGAATTCTTGTGATTTCCATAACCAGTCTGGACCCTCCCACCATTTGCTCTTCAATAAAACCTTAGCATCACAACCTCTTGAAGGAAGGTCGGCAGGATTCCTCTGACCTGGTACGAAATGCCAATCCTTAGAGTCAGTATTCTTTCGTATTTCTGCAACCCTATTTCCCACAAATGTATTCCAAGAACTTTCTCTTTTGATCCAAGCTAGGACCACTGTAGAATCAGTCCAAAAGTACACTGTATTTGTTGTCAACTCAAGACCGTCTATCACTTGAGTATATAATCTAGATAATATCAGGGCTCCCATGAGTTCCATTCGAGGAATGGTAATCTCCTTGGTAGGTGCTACTCGTGATTTGCTTGCTACTAATTTTACCGAAATCTTCTCATTAAATTCAGATCGCAAGAAAATACAAGCTGCATAAGCAACTTCACTGAAGCAGTGAAGACTTATTTTACAATCCTCAAATGGACCTGAAACGAGTCTTCTTGGAATTTTGCAATCTTTCAGGAAGTGCAATTTCTTCACCCAGGTTAAAAATGCATTGGATACATCTGATGGAAGAACATCATCCCAATTAATTTTCCTTTTCCAAATAGTTTGAAGTAATACTTTAGGAATCAATGAGACGGGGCATGTCATCCCAATAGGGTCGAATAGTCTATGGGCAGTAGACAACACAATCCTTTTAGTTATATTTTCTTCTGGAATTTCAACCATCTGTTGCAGAAAAGTTCGTCGCATTCGGTATCCCAAGTGACACCCAGAATCGGAATAACTCTCTTGTGTACCTCTTCTACAATTTTTTCAGAAGCAACCCACCCTCGTAGTTCAAATTGTGCCGAAGCCATCAACTCCTTAGCTTCAGAAATAAATTTTGCGGCCTCTTCCTTAGTTTCTAAACTTGTGGCACAATTGTCAACATAAAACGATTTTTGAAGATGACGAGCGATTTTCTTCCTTTCATCTGAAACGTTCTCTAGATGGTGGGCTATAGTTGCTCCTAATAAGAATGGACTGGGAGAAGCTCCAAACACTACTCTACAGTGTCGAAGAGTAATAAGTTCTTCTTGTTTTGAAAACTCCTTCCACCATAAAAATTTGAAAAAGTTTCTATCTTTTGGATTCAGACTAATCTGTAAAAATGCTCTTTTGATGTCTGAGGTTATGCCAATTGCATTTTTTCGAAATTGCGTTATCAATTTTGGCACCAACTCTAATAAATTTGGGCCCTTTTCCAAACAATTATTCAGGGAATTTCTTTTGGAATCCTTTGCCGAGGAATCGAAAACTGGACGAATTTTCGTTGTTGTATCGCCAGTTTTGATTACAGGATGATGTGGTAAATAGTCTCCTTTATTGTCATCTTTTTCTACAATCTCAATGACTCCATTTTGAATCCACTCCTTAAACACATCATTATATTCACTTATATGTCCAGACCGAATAAGATTTTTAGTAGTTGACATTAACCGTTTATTGGCCAAATCTTTGTTGAGCTCTAATTCAGGACTTCCACTTTTCCACGGCAAACATACTTCATACCTTTCGTCTTCGTTTCTTTTAATAGTTGTACGGAAAAATTCTACGGTTTCTTCATCCTTTATCTGTCTTGACTTAACTTCTACCGGATCTCTTATACCCAGGACATCTAGGTTCCATAATTCTGTCAAATCCAAATTGGTAGCATAAGTGATACTCTCCAAAGATTTAGAGTTGTGTGTTTGTTTACCTTGAAGTGTCCATCCAAGTTTTGTTTTAATAGCAATTAGATTCTTGTCAAGGGGTTCAATTATTCCATCAATAACGCACCAAGGTAATCTGCTCCTATTAGTAAGCCTATTTCAGGTACATCTTCTCCTGTATCACTTAAAATAATATTTTTTCTTTTCAAAATGGGATAAATATTATTATCCTGCACCCGTGGAATAGCACCACAAATTTTCCTTTCATCCAAAACGGAAATATCATGCTTAAAATTCGAACACAAGCTTTGCAATGTAATATCATAGACATTGTGGAATTCTTGCTTAGTTTCGTTGCCCCCGAAAAGTCCATGGCTCAATAATTCGTGATCTACTGGTTTTAAGCCTAATTCCTCAGCAATATCTCTCCTTATGAAAGATCACTGCGCACCAGTGTCAAACAATCCTCGGACGATCCTGGACCTGTCATCAGTGGCGGCTCGTGGGCAGGAAAAGTGGGGGGGGGGGGGCCGAAAAAAAAATAAAAAAAATTGGAGTTTGCGAATTAACATACATACATACATACATACATACATGCATGCATGCACGCACGCACGCACGCACACACACACACATTGAACCATAGTACGTTTAAAGTGTAAAAACGTATCTTTATAAGTAAAAAAAAAAAGGTTACAAAGACTCTGTAATTTGAATATTGAGCTTCTAAGAAAGTATATTAAGAAAGAGGGAAAAAATTTAGCAAGCACGATCAAATTTTTTTTCCAAGTAAAAAGAAACCTCTGTAAGGAATATTAGTCCTTAACTGTGAAAATCTTTTCAAAGTCATTTGCTTAAAAAAAAACCTGCTTATGCTCCAGAAAGATAAGAAGTTTCCTTTCAATCTCTTCTATTATATATAAAAATGTGCTTATAGTATTTGACAAAAGTTCACTCTACTTTCAATTGGCTGCCTGTAGACTTTTTATTTGTTTTGCCTACAAAACCCATTAAAAAAAAAATAAAAAAAAAAAAAAAAAAAATGAGGCAAGAAATGTTTTAAGGAATTCTAAAATTAGAACTAAACCTTTTTCCAGAAATGAGAAAACAATCCTGGGAATAATTGCTCAGCAAAATTAAGAAATATTTCATTCGCTATCCAATGTTCATACTATGACCAATCGAGCGATGCAACTTATAACATGCAACTATGTAGCAATATAACTTAAAATAAGGATTTTGTTTTTTACGAAAATTGCAAGAAGGTCGAAAAATACGGGGGGGGGGGGAGTTTTTGAGGTCAAACAATAGCAGTGCGATTATGTGAGATTGTTTACAGAGGCGAACATTGTTTGCAACTTTACTTGGACAAAAGGGGGTGGGGCTTAATTATATTCCGGGATTCAAAGATAAAAGAACAGACAGATAAAAGAACAGACGTATGGAGCATAACTTTTTGTCTCCATATAACCTAATCGCATTAAAAATGCAATAAAAAAATGTTATAAATATTTAATATTTTTATTAGATTAAGAATACTTAAGAACATTTTAAAATGAGCTAAAATGTTGATCGGGCGAAATGTTTAAGTTCAACAACTTTGAAGATGAAATTATTTTAATGTAAGATAAATTATCAATATTTTCAACATCCCACATCATTTTATGCACAGTAAAGCTGATAGGGTCAGATTTTTTTAGTACTTTTAGCTAGCACTGTAGGAATTTGAAACTACCTAATAATAAGGTTCTTAATGAGTTAAGCAATGCTTTAAAATTCTGTTTGACATTATAATAGTAAATTAAAATACCAAATTTCGTTAAGCTGTAGGTCCCGGCCTGATTAGCTGTCATTGGACATAAAAATAGGTCGTTGAGCGTACAAACCAACTAACCAAAATACCAATTACATAACATATGTGAAACTATAAAAACCGATATTGCTCAATCACTATTCTGTACAAAAGAAAAAGAAAATAAAGATTTACGAGTTACAAACTATACAAATCTAATAACTCGATTAAAAATTCTGCAGCATATGCACAGAAAAAAAATTTCGTTAAATATTACATGAATTTAAGAATTAAAATACAAATTACATATACATGAAAGGCAAAAAACTATTAAAAAAATGCTTCCTTACAACAGCAAATAAGTTTTATATATATATATATATATATATATATATATATATATATATATATATATATATATATATATATATATATATATATATATATATATATATATATATAGATAGATATATATTTTAAAGTCATCAGTAATGCTACTAATATTTCAGTCACTGATATTTTAATTATTAATTCATGCAAAATAAATTTGGTTTATATAACAGTTAATAAAATGTGACAAAACCTTTGAAAGTACAATATTTACAATTTTGCAAACAAAATTGAAGGTATTGTTATATTGACCAGTTCAACAGTTTTAAATTGAATTACTTGATATTCTTTGAATAGTAAAATATATCTCGTTGTGTATTTTTTTGGCGCAAGAGCTAAGGGAGAGTTATACTGCAATGGAATATCCTTCAATCAAAATTTTTTTCAGTACTGTACATTTACTTATTTATTACAGAGTTTTTTCTAAAATTATATCCTCTCTCTTTTAGTTTTACTACCCAATAAAAGGATAAATGTCGTTTCAATCCAATTCTAGTAAAACCATTTATTTTTATAAGGAATGTTTTGTTGTCTTTATAGAAACTCTTCTATTAATCGTATCGGAGAGTTACGTTAATGATTCCATACGATATCATATATCAGTGGGAGAGGTAGGACAAATCAACACTTCTGATTATTTGGACGAAATTTAAATACTCAGTTATTTTTTGAGACAAAGAGTAGATATCAAAACAAAAACCTATTATTAACTCATACATTTTACTAAATAAAGAGTAAAATTTAAAACAAAAAACTTACCGTTGTTATTTATTGGTGTAAATTCTTTCGCAGTCGTACAAGTTAAAGACACTAAAGATAAACGTCCGATCCCTGACTTCAAAGTAAAAATTGACCATTTCCTTGCAAATCCCAGGAGCAGGAGGTGTCTTGGTAATTTGAAACTCACGTTATGACAAAAAACCAGGATGTCACGTGAAAGGGAAGGAATGGCCCTCGTCACATTATAGAATTTTCTGTCTTATCTCTTTAGGTTTCAAATTCAAGTTCGTCCAAAGTAGGGGGACATTTTGTTCCCCCAAGCACAGTCTAGGGAAACTAACATCCTTTGAAGAGGGCAAGTTAGAGTTTTAATCGGAATTGTGGGTTCTTATAATATTCTGTGGAATTGCAATAATACTACAGTACGTTTATTCAAGTTTTTTTTTTTTTTTTTTTTAATTATGAATTAGGCTTTTATTTTTGTAATTTATTTACGTGCGTTATTTTTTATATCAAATAAATTTTAAGGGGTATCCTAACGCTATTACAGTAAAACAAATTGGCATCTCATCAAGAGGAAGATTGCACAATGCTATCTGATGTAAAAATTTTACTCACTCTTTTCGACCAGATTTGTAGAAAAATTTGAATAGTCAGTTACAGCTACATTGGAAATTACTTTCAAAAGAACACTTTCAGTTTTCAGAAACAAAAGGATTCTTCTTTAGAGTGAGGTCTTCTCTCTTTCCACAAGACCATCCTATTTTTTGTGTGAAATAAATTATTTACTTTCATTCAACTTATTTTTTCAAACACAGATGTGCATAAAGATATCGTAGTTGGGGATTTCAAATCCATTCTTTCAGCAATAAATTCTAGTGTGACTTACAGCATTAAACTTTATGAGCCTAGTAACAAAATAAAAAATATCGATGCGTAACATTAATATTGGGTCTTTGATCAAATGAGATTAACTTTTATTTCGGTTGGGGATATCCTTATCCTAACCCTTGGCTACGAGCCTGCCTCCCACTCATAGATCAGAAAACCGTGTCAAAACACGAAACTCGGGAATTTTGTAATTTGAGAACCACACAAGGGGTACAGACTCGCAGGATATTGCAGGTGGCGAAAATCAGTCCCCCCGTCTTTTTTCCATTCCGTTTCTTCTACGGGCAAAGAAAAAGAAGCTCGATCAGGCGACTTAAATATCCATCCATAAGGACATTTATTAGTTGAGTGAAAGTGAACAGTTTCAAGATTAAAAAACCAGTTAAATCAGTATATTAACTAATAAATACAAAATTTATTTAAAAAAAAAAAAAAAAAAAAAAAAAAAACATTTTTAAAAAAAGAAAAAAAAAAGAGAGAGAGAGATAGAGAGGGAAACGACCAAAAAAAGTGAGGGGCCCCGGGCCCCCCCTGGCCCCCTGCACCAACCGCCACTGCCTGTCATTATTGACGATTTTCACTAATACAATTAACAATAAGGTTGATGAATTCTTCGATGACAAGAGAACCTTTGCTTCTGATTCAGGTGGTTTATCTTGCTTTGCTGGATTTATATTGGGGCACATAATACTATGATGATTTTTCTTGCATAAGATGCACTTCATATAGGTTTTGCAAACCTTCGAATTGTGACCTGGTTTTAAGCAGACGAAACACGCACCCTTTCTTTTCAATGCTTCTTTTTTCTCCTCCAGCAACATGTCAACCGCCTTAAAGCATTCTGATGCACTGTGAAAGGACTTATTACAGAATAAGCATTGCTTGTCATTTTTCTCTAACTTATTCCTTTCACTAGATACAATGCAAGCAGCAGTAGGAATTTTATCTTTCAGTTTAAACCTTTGAGATTCTTGAGTTTTTCCGAAACCTGATCGAGCAAGCTGTAGCCTCTCATCACTTTCAACTTCTGATCGAAGAAATTCTAACAAGTTTCCCAAAATATTTGCCTTGTCTTTATTTTCAACTCTACTACGCGTTCGTTCCCACTCCTTGATGAGATCTTCTGGTAGGGCAGATTCTACTAAAGGATATAACATCGCTTCGTACTTGTTTGACGTCACACCTAAAGTCTCAAGTGCTCGTAGTTGAGTTTCTAATTTATCGTAAAGAATACTCAAAGTAAAAATTTCCCCACTCTTTGCTTGAGTTAAAACAAGATTTAAAAGTTCACGAACATAAATTTGGATTAACATCTCATCTTTAGCAAAACGTGACTTCAGTTGTTCAATAGCTTTATAATAATTTGTACCGGACGGTGGAAAACTTTCTACCAAATCTCTTGCCGAAGATCCAATTTCTGTTGCTTGTAGAAGATATTGAAATTTGTCACCTGAGTCGATACTATCATCTTCATGAATTTTGTTGAACTGTCCCCAGAATCCAAGCCAATTCTTGATATCACCGTCAAAACGTTTTAACTCCAACTTAGGAAGACGAAAATTTCGCTTTGTTTCATTTATAGCGCCCGAAAATTCATTTCCTTCAGTTGGCGACAAAATTAATTCAACCTTTGTTTCCATAGCAATCCATTGATCACGATACTTTTCCGTTAAATCAATGTCACTAGAAAATTCATCTTCATCAAAGGTTTCCATTTCTAACCACACCACCTTTAATTTTTTATCTAATTGAAATAATCGGTTAGCTTTGTCCTTCAAAATATTGAATACAGGTATCAATTCATTCTTACTTACGCCTTCTGTCTTCATAACGGTTTCCACTTCTTTCAATGACATCGTAAATAATCGCCGGAGTTGCGTTCTCTCTCGTTTTAAACTATCCATAGTACCCTGTCGCGGACGCCACTTGTTGAAAGATTCGATTAAATACTATGGATTTAATATTGAGAAAACACTTTATTTGCCGATATTTACATGAAGTTTCGTAACCCGTCTAAAAATTCTTAGAATGACAGCGCAAAGTCAAAACCATATCGAGTGGAGTTGAGTAACACCAGTTGGAGCTGGTAATACATAAACATGCCCGATAGTTTCAAGGGACACCAACGTGGTGTTACCGAAAGGCATAGTGTTGATAGTTAGCTTAAAGTGTTTTAAGTAAGCATTTAAAAAGCATATTTCCGCCCTGATATGCGAAATCACGCACTGTTATTGTTGTAGTTATTGATTTTGTCAAAAAACTTGTTTTGCTTTAGTTTAAAAAATACCCTTTGGATTTTAAAAATATCCCTTAAAATTTAGAGAGGGGGTGAAGATACCCTTAGGAAATATTTAACTGGCAAACTCTGGTTTCTGGTCTCGCAAAGTCTTAAAATCGACATCGATACAATCGGTCTATACAATCTAGGGCTTTCTGTAAGTCAGTGATTAGCAAACTCATTTGTGAAAAGAGCCCAAGATCAGCAATACAGATGCAAAAGATTTCATTTGAAAGCCAAATTTATTTCCTGGCAATATGTTTTTTACTGGCTAGTTAAAACTGACTCCTAACAGAGGATTCCAGGTTTCCATCAAAAAGACGATTTCTCAATTTACAACTGATCATACAAGTCAGAAATACTATTCTAGATGTTGAAAATTTCAACGTTTTCCTTCTCCAGGTATTTCAAAGCAGACCTTTTTCTGTGAACTAAAATCACATTTTATTTTTTTCCATGTCAACATCAAGGCGTTTTAATTTAGAGTTCCATATTTCTTTGTTGTTTAACTATTGTAATGAATTTCAAAAGGATTAATGTTACTATTAAAGGGCGAAAAACGAAACTTAATATTAAAGGGAGTCAATATTAAATGGAGAAAATAAAAGCGTAACGTCCACCATGAAATAAAATATTTGGTTTCACTAATCGTCCGTTATCACTAACACCTTTCTCCAGGCTGGTCAATACCCTCCCCTGGCTACATTGGAAATAGATCATTTCAATATTCCTCGTTTGAAACATTACTTGCCTTATCAGGGCCGTAGACAGGGGGATCGATGACCCCCCCCCCACCCCGAAATTGTGGGAAATCTTGTTTCACCACATTCCCCTTCTTTTTTTGTGCAACTTATTACAAGTATTTACATAAAAAATTATTCATGTCATAGATGTAATATGAGTTTGAATCTCTTGATTCTGAAAAAATTACAAGTGAAAAAATCTGCTTTATGTTATTAATTATATCTTCGACCATACCCCCTCCCCACCAAAAAAAAATCCTGACTACGGACTTGTGCCTCATCTATGCTTGCCCTTGTTAACATTTGCACCGAATTTCAGCGGTGTGTCTGCAGTGGACATGGAACATGATGATGTTGGCAATCTTTCATGGTTTAAGAAAAATTAATCCACATAGTGTGGGGCTCAGAAATCCCCCATGTGAGTTAGGAACTCGAGAGAGATAATCCGAAAGTGAATGTGGCTGAGTCATTGAACTATTCTTCTTTGTAGAGAATTCAATAACTGGTGGTGTGTACCTAGACCTTTTAACTGAATTTGTGGCACCACAGTTGAATAATCTTGAACCAAACGTCTTTTTCCAGCAAGATGGTGCACCGCTACATTGGGGTCTCGATGGTCATATTCTACTTGATGAAACATTTCTAGGTTAGTGGATTAGACTAGATGGCCCCCTTTCCTGGCCACCTCGTTCACCTGTTATCACGTCCCTGGATTTCTTTCTGTGAGGATGCCGATCAAACGGTATAGTGGTTAGTGTGCTAGCTTCTAGACCGTGAGGTTACGGGTTCGAGTCCCGAGTAAGGCATGGGTGTTTGTAAATGTATGTTGGCTTGTCTAATGACGAATGTTTCGGCGCATTATAGCCCTCGTGTTGCTGACGGCGCCAGATAATCTGAACCACCAACTTTCTGTGAGGATATTTTAAAGATTTTGTATATCGAAATAAGGGGCTGATATCTCTCGCACTGTTATGAAACAAAAGATCATAAATGCCATCGACACTGTCAATAACACTTTGTTGCAGAGAATATGGGCAGAAATCGAGTATCGCCTTAATGTGCTTTGCTCAACTAATGGTGCGCTTATAGATTGATAGTTGTCCTTTTTCACTTTGTCTTTTACCAATTCAGAATGTTTGGGTTTGCAGTTTCTGGAATGTATACTTTTTTTTTATTTTCGTATAAATACACTTATGTAATGTTAAATGTTCGTTATATACAGTTACTTATTTCTTAATTATTATTATTATTATTATTATTATTTTTTTTTTTGGTCAGTTTAAGTAGCAAACGTCCTGATTGGAATTTTATTAGGTTAAGGATATACTCACCCCAAAGGATGTCCCAAGCTAACTGCGCCACCATGAATGTTAACTTTTTCAGGGTCCAGATTCAGCATCTTAATGTTAGCCAAGACCGAAACACTGAATGCTTCGTTGATTTCCCATAATGTTATGGCATCCTTTTCTATGTTAGCTTTCTTTAAGAGCTATGATTAAAAAAAAAAAATAATAATAATAATAATAATAATAATAAAATAAAAAAAAAAACTAAGTGATTCGGTCAAAATCTCTAAGATTATGTCGTCCATTGAACAAGTTTTGTGTGCCAAAATTCGCGGCATAGATATTCGAGAAAAAAAATTGGTCGAATTTTTTTTTGCATTTTACAATACTGCATTATGAATTTAAAAGAAAAACTTATGCTTAAAAAGTTATAAATAATTAGAAATTTACATGTGAATGGCGAATTGTCTATAAACATATGCACATTAAGTTAGTTTAATAATGTTTCATGCTAACATAGAATAAAAAATTTAACCATAATAGTTGAAATTTGTCGTAAATAAAATTTTTTTCAATGAAACTCACTTTTGGAACTACAAAACCTGGAGCAATAGGAAAGTCAATAGGATCTATAGCAACATCAGCAAAAGCTGAAATATAGGCACAAAAGTTAGAACAAAGTCTATGGTAAAGTTTTTCTGTGAAATCAACATCCTGAATATAAAAATTGAAAACTATTAATTTTTATCTTCTACACTACTATAGTGAGAAGCTTACACAAATGCTCAATCTGCCTGAGATCAGCATTCCAAGACAATATTACAAAATACTATAGACACGTGTGATATATGTCAAATAAAAAGTCCAGTCGAGAGGAGTTCCCGTACCACTATCCAACCGGAAGACAATTTGCAATGAATTAAGCTTAAAATGTAAGTAATGCATGTATGTGTCATATATTAGTTTGAAGGTATCGCTAAAAAAAGTAGAATTACATAAAATTCAATCGGAAATATTGGAAGTGCTTCTAAAATCAACCAGAAGAGTTTTTCCATTGTAACTCTATGGTTAGTAGTTCACAACTTGGCTGCAAATAAAGATATCGGACAAGAATTTTGATATTCAGTGACAAGTTTTCTCTCTAAGTTTGTTGCCAACTTGGCGACATTTTTGTTGAAAAAAAACCTTCTTATAGATAGTATTTTCTTCAGATTTCATCAATCTTAACAGAGGACGATTTTAGTTATTAAATGTCGCCATATATTACGTATCTGTACCTGTTGTACAGCAATGAAACGTGTAGAAGCGATCTTTTGATGACAGTTACTGTCACCATAAAACTTGTTTTAAACGTCTACCACGTTCTTGACAATTTGAAGAAAAACTAAAGATATATTTTTGAACAATTCGTTTATCTTCTAAAAATATTGTTGCGTGGTTGGGTTCGAAAGACTTGAAACCAAAGCAGATCAAAACTTGCTGAAATTTTTTCCGATATAACTCTTCGCAGATTCTTTTACAACTCCAAAACTTCTCGTTCTAATAGACTCAATACAGCTCTTTACACAACAATAGAGCACAATCAGTAGTTACAAAACTTGATACACAACTGTTAAAATCGCCGCAAAAGACAATGCAATACAGTTCGCTTTTGGAACTACTCTGAATGCTCACTGAGAGACAACTCACTAACTCTTGGCCGGCCTTATATAGGAAAGTTTCTTTCGAGAACATTCCAGAGATAGAAATTTGGAGAACCTTCCAGATTGTAGTCGAAAAGCCTTATACAGGTACATGGGGACCGAAAATGTCGCCAAATAGTCTCCAAGTTTGGCGATTTCTTGCCGAATTTGGCGACCAAAATTGGTCGACAATTTCCATTAACCATAATGTTAAATGGCCTGCTCCTTGTAAAACTCGTTTTCCAGCATTATCTCTGTAAAACTCGTTTTCAAGCATTAAGAGACGCATTGCAGGAAAGCGAAGTAAAGAACTCTTGATGCACTGCCTCATGCGAAGTGTACATAAATTTTCCTTTTTACATAATTAATGCTATGAAATATTTACAAATATACGGAAATTCGTAACAATATTTTTTTACTAATATTTAAATGAATCAATTAGAAAAAGGTATCTAAAAGTGGAAAAAACATACATGTGTTGCGTTCCATTTTGTATTGCATAGCGCAAACATAAAAGTAGAAATAAAATTTAAAATAACATTAAAAATTCTTCTATTGATCGGATTGATGTCAAGCAAAAAGTTTTGAATTTTTAGAAATTGCAAAAATAAAAATTGAAAATTACCATGTACAATGTTAATACCTAAATTAATCTTAAAACGTTGCTTAATGTTAGAAATAAAGGTATTCTTTCTTTAGACGGATACCAAAAACTGCCGAGTCTGAAAGTTGGTGTAGTTATTTCCAAGCTAAAATGTTAACAATAATATTGCTGAAAATAGTATTTTAATCTCGTGGATTTTTTTTAGTATTTCGGGGGTTGCTATAACAACCTAATTAAGAATCGGAAGGTTATTAGTTTGAATGAGTTATCGTTGTAACAATTCGGCGATTTTATCTGGTACCCGTCTAACGGAAGAGTACCAAACCAAACTCATTAAAGACATTTTTTAAACCAATGATTAAATAAAACGGATAGAGCTTAATATTTTGTAAATGCTTGTGCCTTATATGACGAGATTGTGTTCTTGATAACGCTATAAATATGCCCCCCCCCCCCACCTCCTCGAAAAATATCTTCAACGCATAACTATGTAGGCACACTTGTATACAAATATTGTTATTCACTTTTAGGCATTTTGCTCCATCATTTTCAAGTTATAAAGAACCTTCACAGGAATAGAGAAAAATTAATAGCAACAGAGATACATAAAAACACATTTCAGGCACTTTTATCTAAACAATTTCCAGATGAGCTGTGGAAAATATAATAAACCGGCTATTTTAACCGATGATAAGAAAGATTTAGGATAACAGAAATTTCATACTTCCGAGAAGAAAATTCTTTCAAAAATTATCTTCGTATTTAGGTTCCCGAATTTAAATCTAAAGGAGTCGATTACATTGATATAACTAACTAGGTTTACCTAAAACTAGTAGAATTGTGACTTATTTGTCTCTCCACACACTATTGTGCCACCTCATACTAAATACATTATCGGCTGACTTATTAGTTTTGCGTTAGCTGGCGTTATTATTGAACTATTGCTGCTCTACTATTACTTGAACTATTACTGCTCTACTGTTGAACTATTTCTGCCCAACTCTGTAAGCACACTCTGGTTAAATTTTATGTAATCCTTCTAGACTTTCAAACTGATTTATAACAAATGTCTGTAGAAGTTTTAAACTTAAAGAATTGTAAAGTCACTTCTGATTGCCTTTTATGTACTTTCGGTTGAATTTTAGTATGAGAACTCAGCCCGACGAGACATGTTGACATGCCGTCTGGCACATCATGTGTAGTTTTGTCTGGGAATGTTAACATCGGTCAGACCAAAGTCTTTGGCCGACCAAACGGTATAGTGGTTAGCGTGCTGGCTTCTAGACCGCGAGGTTGCGGGTTCGAGTCCCGTGTTAGGCATGGGTATTTGTAAATGTATGTTGGTTTGTTAAATGACGAAATGTTTCGGCGCATTATAGCCCTCGTGTTGCTGACGGCGCCAGATAATCTGAATACAACCAACCAACAACCAAAGTCTTTGACTATGCTTCTCACTACATTAGGGTAGTGTAAAAGCTGAAATCGAATTTATTAAGAACAATTTTTTCACGCCGATCGAAAACGGTTATCTGAAAAACATACTTGAATTTTTCTCTCGATTTCAACACTCAATGTAGACATTTGTAATTTTTAAACATCCTCAATTTTAAATATTAGTATTTTATAATTATAGGGGTTAATTAATCGTTTACTGCAGTTGTTTGGGACTCAAGATCTTTAGTTTGTTATATTTTGACATTCTATTTTATAAAATCCAGAATAAGAATTAAATCATTTTTAAATTATTACAGAAAATACTAGTGACAGTTTATTTTGTTCCTTTTACCACTTAATTTGAAATTACTGACAATGATATTAAGGCATTACATTCTTCAAATATTCTTCAGCAATATTTATTTGTCTGGAAACAATACCATAACGTTTTCTAAATCCGGGTAATTTGATAAATTAAGTACCTAAACAATATTTTAGAAAATATCACTATGCATATTTATGCTAAAATATTTCACCTATGATTGTAGCCAATGGTTTCACATTTAATGATTCGGCAACAGCCTTTGACGTTATCACACAAGCCGCTGCTCCATCACCTAACGAACATGCATTAGCAGCTGTAATGGTACCTACAAAAAACAAGCATACATTAGTAGCTGTAATGATACATACAAAAAAAAAAAACAAGTATACATTACTCCAATTACATAATTGTACTCACAATTACATTATGTCATCAATTGTGTGGGTACAGGAAATAATGTCAAATTTTATAAATTGGGATTTTTAGCAAAATTTAGCATTTTCAAAATTACCATCCTTTGAAAAAATAGGCTGCAACGTTGGCAATTTGTCAAAATCAGCACGTTTGTATTCTTCGTCAGAATTAACTTTTATATCAGCTTTTCCTCTTTTCCCAGGCACAATAACTGGAACAATTTCTTCTTCCAGAAATCCTGACTGGAGAAAGGCAATTATTTTAATAAAGTTACTTTAATCTATGGAATACAAAAAGTACAACAAACAAAAAGAAATGTACAAGTATTTTAAAATTGATTCTTTTTATCATAAATACCTTTTGCTTATTGTTCAGTAATAGCAATGTTTAAATTGCAATTTGAAAATTATACGGTTATGAAACAGATAATAATTCATGCCCGTGTTGCATAATTTTTTTGTGGATATCCGCGACAAGCAGTTATAAATTTTAAATTCTTTCTACAGAAAATTAACATTTATTTTTTTTACTCTTTAAGGATAATTATAATGCCCTAAAGAGATGAGTCGTGATATTTGGCAGTTTCAAAAGTTTTTCATCAGCAAAAATAGAAATTGAAGTAGTGTAAAAAAAGTTGGGCCGACTAAAAGACCAATTTTGTGCTGGCGAACATCGAATTTGAGCAATAAGTGGCAATTTCGGTACTAAATGTAAAATATACGGAACAGTTGGTAATTTTTTTTCAAAAACAATTTAGTGGATTATTTTTAATTTGAGAAGAAACTAAAAATTATTAGTCAAAATATAAAACACACCGTTTGAAGACAAACCCACTAACTTGGCTTCATCTCGTTTCGAAATTCACGATATTCTTTCAATATCTATTTATTTCCACGGGAAATTTTTTGAAAATGGAGTAGGTAAGAAGAATTTTGTCTAAAAATATAAGTTTTGGTGCAACTAGGAGTTGAAATAATGAATTGAGGCAGTGGAACAATTGGAGTAGGTATAATACCAGGGTTCCCACGGTCATTAAAAGTGCTTAATATTTTTGAACTTGTTTTCAAGGCCTTGAAAGTTCTTGAAAATGCTTAGAGGTGGTTAAAAGTCCTTGAAAATGCTTAGAGGTCCTTAAAAGTCCTTAATTTTTGTGGACGTTGTGCCCATTTGCAAAAGTTATAAAAATACAACTCAGACTCGCTATCGCCACGTGACTGCCACTTATCTGCACTGTATCAGAATTCTCTGTCATATTTGTATTACACATCCACCAACTTGTAACTTTTTTGATAGAATAAACTTTATTAAAAATTTATACATAGACATGATGCCTGAAAACAAATTTTCAAAGGTCCTTAAAAACATTATATAGGTCCTTAAAAGTCATTGATTTTCATTCTGTGATTTGAGTGGGAACCCTGAATACATTTGACATAATTATAATCACCAGATATCAATTGTGAGTAATTTAAAATGTATTCAATACAGGACAATTTATTGCCCATGCAGAAGTTGCATTCTGCATTGAGTCTGGTATCCCTTACTATGCCACAGGATTTCTGCCATTGATTGTTATGCACTTAATAAAAAATCGAATTAGATTTTAAAAGTTCATTTAGCAATTCCACAGAAAAGAAACTATAAAGATGTTCATTATTACTTCTGCTGCTGCAATGCTCTTTTCGTAACTTGAAATGGCATATTTGTCTTGATCCTCCCGAGAAAGGTCAAACTTTCTTGCAATGACTTCCGCACACCTACCCTAAAAAGGAGAGTGCCATTCACTTTTAGTTGAGAACTACAGAATTCAAGAATAAAATGTAATTTTGGTAAGGACAACTCACCGAAGTTAAACCATCTGTAACTATAGCATCCTGAAAACCAAATAATATTAGTAAAATTAACTGTATTAGAAATTGTGATTTTACAATCTATACATATAAAACCCTCACTGATTAATTTTCAAAACTTTTTCAAAGAGTGCTGAAATATCCACTCAACCAGTTTGATCCGGTTAGGTATATTTGTCAATTAAGATAATCAAATTAAGAGTATGTTGGTAACTTGAGATGTAATGAATTAACTTAAGCATTTTTTAAAATTTTTTTTATATATATATATATATATATATATATATATATATATATATATATATATATATATATATATATATATATATATATATATATATATATATATATATATATATATATATATATATATATATATATATATATATATATATATATATATATATATATATATATATATATATATATATATGTGTGTTCTTATAGAAGATAAAATTGGGAAAATTGGGTGTACACGCATAACTTTAGATTTGAATCAAATTAAACTGAATTTTCAGTATCTAAATTACACTAATGGGGAATACTAGCATACCTTCAAATCAATTCCTCCGTACGGTGTTTCACCTCTTTGCAAGTAATACGGCGCATTGGACATACTCTCCATCCCACCGGCTACAACAACTTCCTGAAACGAATAAAAACCTTACAAGATTCAGAACTGTTACAGTGAGTTTCAGAAGCAGTCACAAAATGTCACGTTGACCTTGCCCCTTTAATTAGTATATCAGTTGTTATAAATAAAACGGCATAAGTGTAGATGACTTACACCATCTTAACTAGCAAGTGTGTTCGAGTCAAGAAATAGTCAGTTGTTATGGCAACCAAGGAATTTTGTTTGGTAAAAGACGAAGAAAGCAGGCGCGGTTACCTCTAGCAAGATAAAATATGAAGTGCCGAGACGAACATGAATCTCTCTACCTTTTATAACCTGTCAGAATAACGAATGCACAAAAGAAATGGCGTGACTTAAAAACAAGTTTAAACTGTCCTAGAGAGGTATAATCCAGCCAAACCTATGGCAGATCTCATTAAAAGTCGAATTGAGATCGGCAACACTAGAAAAGGCTTATACAATATAAATAGAGATGGACTATGGGCAATACATTATATACACATGCTTCATAATACAGGATTATTTCTTCCTCAAAATTAAACAAAAGTATATGAGGTTAAGAAATGTGAACAAGTAATTTTTATCCTACGTGTTTCGTCCGAACTTGGCTTAGTTTGCTCTAGACGAGATTCAGAAGATCATTAGTCCTCATATAATTGAGAAATATACAGTATAAGCGAAAAGCCCATTGTTTAGTAAGGTTGTAACGTTAAAAGTTTGATTGGAACAATTTTTCGTTGTACATAATTTCAAACTTGTGATAATAAATACACAATGTAGATTCTTTACAGATATAAAATTATAAAATTTGTTGACTAGTTAAAAGAACAATACATATATAATAAAGAAACTATATTAATGCATTTTAATTATCATACACACCTGTTGACCAAGCATTATACTTTGTGCACCAAGCATAATAGCTTTCAAACCAGAAGCACATACTTTGTTGACGGTAGTGCAAATTGTAGAGATAGGAAGACCTGAATTTAAAAAAAAAATTTAAAAATTAACACATAATTTTAATGAAAATTAAATAATATTGCTATAAATCGTAATGATTCGTCAAATACTTTGATCTTTTAATAAATAAAAATTTTAAACGTCTACAAATAATAAAACAAAGTCACTCAAAACTTTGGAACTTTGTTGTAGAACTTTTTGCATTTTTATATAAATGTGAAAACACGTATGAAGTGGAAATACCATTATTCCTTTATTTAAACTGAGTTTATTCTGTTTATATTGGAAAGTTAAGTAATAATCAAATCATATTATCAATTTAAACACATAAGTTACTAAACTTAAGGGCATGTATAGTTGACAATTTCTTTCAGCTGTTTACATCCACAGAGACTTAGATCTATATTAAGTAATTAGTTTTATTAGTCAACCAACAAATATTCTGAACCTCTAAATTTAACTGTGATTTATAGAACTTTAAAACTTTACATCACCTACTTTATTTAGTTTAAACCAAATCAAATGTACGCTAATTTTTCTGCTCTCTTATATATGCATATTTAAATTCCTCAATCAAATTTCAAAGTCCATATTCAAGTTGCCTTTTGCTGCCTTTGTAGTATTTAGTTAAACTTTTTTTCAACAAATTATATTCTAAAGGAAATTGAATTACAACACCACAAAATAGCTTCTTTTTAAAGAAAATATAAAAGCAACACAATTATTAATCATGGTTATATGAGAAGAAATAGTTACTAGAAAAAGTGTATATAGTTTTATGAAGAATTCCTACCAGCAGCAAGACAGGCTTGTCTTGCTGGGGCTTGACCAAGACCAGCTTGTAAAACACATCCCATATAAACTTCTTGCACAACATCATTTGAAATTCCTGCAAGAGAAGGTTTTATTTGTAAATTATCTACTGGTCCAAGAAAAACTCATCTGCGAACATGGTTGCAATGGCAAGTATGTAGTACATAGTTGCAACGGAAAATAACATAATGTAATCAATTATTCAAATAGCAAAATACAGCACCAGTAATCATCAACAATAAAGACACAAAATTGAAATTTAACATTTATATGACGAACATGCTGCAAGATACTAAGGACCAGGGTTGTAGTGTTAAAAACAATCTTACCAGTACGCAAACTTACCGATCGTTGCGATAATTTCAACTGTAGCTGGATTTTTTTAATTACAGAATCCAATTTCACAATATTTTACATAATTTACCTCAAAAAAAAAAAAAAAAAAAAAAAAAGAAGCCGTAAGCCGCACAAAAAGGTACCGGCGCGTACTACACCTACCCTGGTAAGGACTGTGACAATGGGGTCAGCTGTGTAAAAAAAATTTGAAACTCATTGCGGAAAGCTAGTAAAAATCAAAATCTTGTAAAATTAATCTGTTATCTTCAGTGAATTCTTTTATAGATATTTTTACACTTCAATAACGCAAAACTGACAAATCTTAGTAACATTGTATTGAAATATTTATTTTATACATAGAATGGTTGTTTCGTGTTTTTTTTTTTTTTTTTTTTTTAACTAAGATATTTAATTTCTTTTTATTTAAAGCATATAAATTTATTTTCTATTCAAACAATGTAATGGTGTATTTTCTTATGTAAAACACATAAACTCCTGATAGACAAAAATTAAATTTTCTATTTTAATTATTTTGGAAGAAAGACCAAAATTAAATATTCAAAAAAAAAAAAAAAAAAAAAAAAAAAAAAAACTACCTTAACACAAACAATGAAAATGATTTTTTTGCAATTTATACGATATTTTTGCAATTTATATTTTTACTCAACTTCCACAAATAAATATAAAAGTTTTTCGCAACATCTTTCGGACATCAGTGTTTTTATAGTAAAAATATCATTTACTGTACCTGCACTTTTAATAGCTCCTTGAATGGCAAATTTTCCCAGCTCAATAGCAGAAACAGATGAGAGGTCTCCTTTAAAAGAGCCAATCGGTGTCCTTGCAGTTGAAATTATCACAGCTTCCTAAAATGAATAAAAAAACGAACATTAAATAAGGAAATATGCATATCAGAAACAAGAAACCTGTAAAAATGAAAACAATTAAAAGTGAAACTGAAAAGAACTTTGTAAATATAAAAGTCTATAGCATATTATTATATTGTAACCATCAATTTAAGAAACGTTTCTCATTATAAATTAAATTATCAACAAAATTAAGAATATCCTAACCTGCATAGTTGCATTAATTCTAATTCACAAAACAATCTTTGTAATAAAATTATATTTTTCTCCACTCTCCCTTTTTTCAACTCACTTTTCTAACAACAATGACTTGCTGATTGTATATTTTCCTAAGCAATGTTATCCATATGTTACACATAGTATGTAATGTAATGTTACACATAGTTCGAGATTAACATACAATTAATTTAGTTTCAACCTATACTTATCATTCTGAGCAAACACATGGGGGCCGCCCGTAGGATTATTTACATTGGATTCTAGGCGATTAAAGTTTTAGTTGAAATATTAATTTTTTTAAAAAATGATTATATTTCCTACTGAAATGTTAATTGTTATACATTAATTTTCAGTTAAAATGAATCATTTGAAACTCTATTACACTTATTTTTTTTTCCTTTCGGATTTTACCACTTTTCTCTACTTTACTTTTTAGTTTCCAAAAGCGAAAACAAAACTGACACTTCCCAGCGGCAGACATTCTCAAAAACATTGGCTCTTTATATTTACCCAAAATCTTGACAAAGTTTCATTATCAGACAATAACCATTGAGCATGAATTTAAATATCAAACATTACTTTATATATTTATAAATTATATTGATATACATTTTTTGTGGAAGAGTAAGCGCATTGTTCGATATAAGTTTGGAACACTTGCAAAGTATATTGGGAGGTAAAAGCAATCATTATGTAGAAAACATCACTTATTCATCGTGAATTTTAAGTTTTGATGATGACATTTTGAGACCCATGACAGTCTCAAAATTATTCATAAATGTTTTGGCTGGGTATGTCTAGGGTCTAAGTCTAAGGGAATGATGTTTAGTCATGAAAGAGGCAGTTTCGACATTGTTTTAATAAAGCACATTACTTAGTTTTACCGAGGCAAGCTGTTAAGCCTTGATTAAGTTCTAGCGATTGTTATCATGTTATGATATACTGATGATAGTTTTAACTCTGTTTCAGAGAGATACAGAAAGGTAAATAGCACTCCTCGCTCCTCAGTTTTCCTGCGCTGTAATTTACATGTGCATTGGCGTCGCTGCTGATGGCTGACGTGAGGCAGGGGCGTACTGGCCATAGGGTTGTCCGGTGCGATCACCGGGCCGGTCAGTGTCTGTAAAAAATGAGCTCGTTCGGTACTTAAGATTTTTTTTTTTTTTTTTAATGTATTTAGTTGTCTTACTTAATTTTTTTCTTCTTTTTTTTTTCTTCTTTTTTTTTCAAAAAGCCTAATGTATTCATATCGCAATCACTTTATTTTGAATATTTTACACATTACTTTCAAATGATAGAGTGCATGTATTTTCCAAATACAACATACATAATATATATTATCGAATGACGACTTTTTACCCATTTCATAGTTTTTAAGGTTAAATATATATTATAATTTCGGATGTAATTTTTTTTATAAACGTGCTAGTTATATACATGAAAATTTTTAATTTTGAAATTTAGATTGCGTTGTTATAGGTTTTGCAACACATTCTCTATGGTTTATGGAAATCAAATTCACTCAATGGAGGTATAAATAGTCTACAGATAAAATTAGATTTAATTAAACTAATTCTTAAAAAATTAAACTATTAAAATTAATTAATAACACTTTTAAATTATTGAATATAAATCTATATCTATAAAAGTGAGTTGTCTGTACGTCTGAACCTTATACAAATCCACAATTTTGCACCTAGAGATACGAAATTTGTTACATAGAAGCTTTAGTACATGGAGATTGTAGAGAACAGCTTTTAAATTCGATTAAAAATTTTTTTCATTAAAATTTAGCGACATTAAAAAAAAATCTTGGAAAATCCAGTAGCGCGGGGCCACAATGCTAGTAATCATTAAATATAAATATTTAAGCAATAAAAGCTGTTATCAAAACTATTTAAATATTATAAGTAATAATTTAATTAATTAATGAATGGAGTTATTTTATTATAAACAATAATTATTAAACTTTAATTAACGATTATATTGAAAATTTGGGCCGGCATCAAATCCAAAATCAGCGGGCCGATTTTATGCCCCAGTACGCCCCTGATCGTGAGGTAATATGACATAAATATGTGAAACTCATTGCTACAATGAGATTTATAGGTAGGTTTATTCGTGGCAAGTGAAGACTTCTAAAAAAGAATCAATGAAATAAGATTTTATAAATTGCGTGGAAAACATTGCACAAGAATTGAATACATACCAAAAATACTGCTAAGACGAGGATTAATCTGTATTAAAAAAGCCAAATCCTTCACATATTCATCACTAATTTCTTCACTTTCCATATAGCCACAACTCTTCCAATCAATTTGGTTGAGGTTCAGAACATCTAATAGTTAATGCAGATTTGAAAACTCAAATAATTTTTCAAAAAGATTACATCAAATTTCAGTTATCACTGTTTAAATGAAGTTTTACGTGCCAAAAACTCGAACCAAAAACTCGATAATGAATTTAAAATATTCAAATTTATTTTCAGAACGAAACAGTGCTTCAAACTATTAAAATAACTCTCTAGCCTTCAGACAATACCATTATCTTACAAAAATTCCATCTAGAGATTATTTTAAAGCAAAAAAAAACAAAAACAAAAAAAACTGTAAACTCATTTGACCTATTTTTGTGATATTTCAAGTGTGCACATACACCTCAATGAAAGCAAATTCTTTAATACTCAAATTGAAGTTTCGTTTCAATTTGTGCAAAATAATAATATTATAATCTAACATTATAAAATAAGAACAATTAATCAAATAATTCTGTGTAGTTTTGATTAACGTCTCTCGTTTTGGCCTCTAAATGTAAGTTCTTGTTTACTTAAAAACAATTCTACTTTGATGAGTAATTGCATGAAGCGTCTATTCAGAGAGCTACCTTTTTGTTTAATCCACCATATCCAACACAATTCCAAATCTTCTTTTTAATTCTGACAATCAAATATGACCAATTAAACAATTTTTATAAATAAAAACTACCATACCACATAACCACGGAAAAGTTTATAGCCAGAAAATGTGAAATCTTTCTCACTAAATCTCAATCACCCTACTCAATCGGATTCTCACATGCGGAGTCAAATAGTTCATCGAATTCTCAAGAACAGCCGAAGTCGATAACTGCTGAACTGGTTGTCTTCTCACTACACATTACGTGGAGGGAAAGGCTCTGTTATGCTCCATCATTTAACATGGCAACTTCGCATCCGAAACGCGTTTCAGGAACACACGGCTGCTGTTCGGATTAAAAGATCTCCAGTTTGGGTTCATAGGAAACGTGTCTCTCTCCCCCCTCCCCCCGTGAATTGAGTATTGAGGCATCAAGTTTGTTATTAATCAGATTTTTTTTTTACACTTACCGTAGAAATAGTGTTTGATTGCTATCTCATTAGTTAACTAAAATTGAACACTATTAGCCAGTCATTATAATAATAATCAGTTCTTACATTTAATATTAACTAACTATATTTTCTTATAATTTAAGTTATTTAAATTAAGCTCCTCTTCAACTATTAAATAATCGACTCACCCAACTCCATGAAAGGCTCGTGCTGGTTTATTTTTTGTAATCGAGTTTCCCCCCCCCCCCCCTTTTTTTTTTTTTTTTTTTTTTTTTTTTCTTCTTTTTTCTCAAGCACATTAACTTTTGATAGAACACATACACACCATTCTTGGGACCAAGCCCATTTTTACGAAAACACAAAACTTAAACTGCACAACAATTCGATGTGGGACCAAAACACGGAATTGGACACGAAGCAAATCATACTGGAAATAAGGGGTTGAAACGCATACACAATTAGAATTAAAATATTAATTCTTCTGACGAAACGCACCCCCATTGAAAGCACTTGTATAGAACCACACACACTCCTTCCGATGGCAATTCAAAACCTGCAGTAGGGAACCCATAGTTGAAATAAGAACGCACTCTGGTAAATCCTCAAATCGCCGGGCCGTCGTACTGCCCAGCAAGCAAACACAGTCACCTGCGTAGCCGTAGCCAAGGTGTGAGAAGTCTATATTTTATACCATTCAAAACTGCGTCTCTACGTGATTAAAATACTCGAGCAAGGATTTTTAAAAACTTTGTTTCCATACAAATCTCACTCAAAGAATCGCAAAGAAAATTCTGCCTAAAAATACACGTACTAAAATTTCACTGGATAAACTTTTGATCCTCCTACAAAGATTTAATTGGAAGAAGGGTGCAATTGTAACATCCCTTACCCCTCGAAAATATTCGTAGACTTTTATAAATTTTGGAGCAGACACATTGTGATAAAATGTCCAAAACCACAAAGGGAACCACAAAATTGGGAAATTAAGTCTGGATAATGACTGATTAAAACAGGTCAATGGATTTCGGATATTCATCTTTCGTTCACATTCAAGAAGTGACTTAGATACTTTAAATTGAACAATCAAAACTGTGTAATTAGAAAATATAATAATTACTTAATTTTCATTTAAATTGCATGCTTAACAAAGCTCTAAAACCACATGTTTTAACTTTTTACTTAGAAAACCACTTTCAGTTTAAAATGAAATTTTCTAGGTGTTTGGTAGGATTTGATCCACGCACCTTCAGATCACTAGCCTGATATCTTAACGACACCACCACCAAAGCTTGCTGAACTTTTCTTAAAATAATAAGTCTTTTATTTCAAACTTAAAGAGAAAGTTGTTTCGAGATTTTTATTTATTTTTTGTATAAAGGCTGGTATTTCTCAATTCCGTATATGAAGCAATTATTTTGTATATTTTACTTACTTTTTGTAATTATTTATTTTTACTTTCAATTACCCATATGTATACATAGGGTAATGAAAGTATAGCATTCGGTCAACAAAAAAAAACAAAAAAAAAAAAAAAAAAAAAAAAAAAAACGATTTTTGTTTTTGTTTTTGTGCATCATCCTGTGGAACATCCTGATTTCAAAAAAGTCATCTAGAAAAAATGTCTGTCTGTGTGTGTGTATGTGGTCATCATAACTCCCGAAAAAATTGACCTACGATGTTCAGATTTGGTGTGCGGGTTGGTGGTAGCCATGGGACCTACCGTTAAGGTTTTCGTCAAAATCGCGCATTTGCGTATGGTAGCTGCCACGGAAAAAATCATGTTTTTCAGTAATAATTGTTAAAAAACGGCTCTAACGATTTTGTTCAAAATCGCTGCGGTAATGCCTCTTAAGGTATTCTAAACATCCCCACCTCCGAAATTCCCGTAAAAGCTTTAACGGCGTAAAAAGTTGAAAAACGAATGTCTTCAACACAGAGTCTTCTTTCCTTGAGCATACCTCATTCTTGATCGTTTTTTCTTATCTAGTCAGTTTCACTTACATCAAAGTAAATGACCCAATTTCCCGTCAGTATTATAATGTAATTGAAAGTTGTGCGATGTTCCACACCCCTAGTTTAGTATATAATTATTTAGTATATAAATGTTTTTGTACTCAAGTTATAATAGGTACAGATTTTTTATTATGAAAATTTTTCTTGGTGTGGTAAGGAGGATTTCTACTTAAAAGAAACGAAAAGGATTTGATTGAAAGCCTATATCTCTCTACAATATTTAATCATGATATTTATTGTCACTCTCAATACAAAGAGTAGTATGTGAATCTAATGGTGTTATCGATTACGCCATTTTGCGCTTAGAGCTACGATTTGATTATTCGTGCTGAAATATCCATTGGCCGTTTCTTATTCATTTAGAACATAACAAACTCAAGAAAAAGAATATATATCTCCCAAAAACAACTAGACATTGTAAAAAAATCCGCAAAGTAAAATGGTTAGACAGAAAAAGTTATGAAATCCAATGATTGCTGCCAAAATTTCTTTAGGTTACTTGTACACAATGAACTAAATTAGGTTTATTGAAAAGAATCCCAATAGGAAATCAGTACTTGGCAAGCTAGAGTTTTTATAAAATTAATTTCAATTCAGTGCAATGGGTACAAAGTAGCTTAAGCATATGAAATGAGATTATTCCCAAATAACTCTAGCCTGAAAAGTTCTGATTGTCTATGGGGATTCTTTCCAATAATCCCAATTTTGTTCATGGTGAACAAGTAATATAAAGAAATTATATGCTGCCGCTTGGACACAATCATTAGATTTCATAACTTTTTCTGGCTGACCATTTTACTTGGCAGATGTTTTTACAACGTCTAGTTGTTTTTTGAGAGATCTCATTTTGCTTATTACAAAGAGAATATTAAAACTTATAAGAAAGACATAATCAGTGTATTAAGGAAAGAAGGATAATTGATTTTTAAGGAAGTATATTTCTTATTTAATTTATAATTTATAAGTTTATAATAATTAGTAATTTAGCTAAAAAAATTGATTAACTAATTAACTAGTTAATTTACTAAATAACTATCCAACTAATTACCTATATTAATCAATTAATTGAATTGTTACAAGTACATATTAAAAGTCTTTTTTATAGCCTAATTATTACAATAGAAATTGTTTTGACCAACCAAACCCAACGATATTGTAGAACTTTTTAAATAATCGTAATATGATTCCCAAAGAGGGATTAATTAATTCAACAAATAAAAGCTTACCATATACACTTCAGTTTCCTACAATTAAAAAATCCTTAATAAAGATTCAAATACTCGCACAATTTCTCTGTATTAAAAATATTTGGAAAATGAAATCGACGCGGACATGAAACTTTACGCAACTTGAATGAAGCTTTTCCCACCCATCGCATTTTCTCCATGATTCGTGAAGACAGTCGTAAATTAATTTAAACGCAAACATTGTTCAAATTCTTATGATGGTTCCCAACCTCAAACAGCGTACATTTTTTATGGAAGCGGAGTTTAAATTTTAAAAGTAAACTAAGTTAGCATATATTCTTAAGCGAGACTTTTCTTCATGTTTATGATTTTTTTTAGTTTGGTGGCTTTTTTTTAACTTTTCTAAAGTATTTTAGAGGATAATAAATACAGTATAAAGTAAATCTCCAATGAGTTATTTTATGGTTGAATTTGGGTAGCTTGGATGGGAATTAACAGAGTTGATGATCAGGTGTCGCGTTGTTTCCCCCTTTCTGAATAACTTTTAAATTACGAAATGTAATTGCAGGTGATGTTGTTACGGAGTAGTGAAGTGCAGTCCCTTACAATATGAAAGGGACTACAATTTCCATTCCACATTGGAAGGAAAGAGCAATGTTTGTACATGCGATGTGAAAGTTTTAAATTTAAACAAATACAAAAAAAGATATGATGAACTTAAAACTTTTTACTCAATCTGAATTAAAATAGTTTGTTACAAACATGTAACTTCCTAAGAAATCGACAAAAGTTTTAGGTCCCAGTTTGAAGGAAAGAAATTTATTGTTTCTTTTCTTTTTACTTTCAATTACCCATGTGTATACATAGGGTAATGAAAATACAGTATTCGGTCAAAAAAAACTTCTCGTTTTTTTTTTTTTTTTTTTTTTTTGTATTTCTCCACGTTGGAACATCCCGATTTTAAAAAAAGTTATCTAGAAAAAATGTCTGTCTGTGTTTATGTGTGTCTGTGATCAGCATAACTCCCGAACAAATCGACCTACGATGTTCAAATTTGGTATGAGGGTTAGTGGTGGCCATGGGACCTACCATTAAGGTTTTCGTCAAATTCAAAGATTGCTAAAAAACGCCTCTAACGCTTTGGTAAAAATAGCTGTTGCAATGCCTCTTAAGACGTTCTAATCGTTCCCACCTCCGAAATTCCTATAAAAATGTTTTAATGGCGTAAAAAGTTTAAAAACGAATGCTTTCAACACAGAATTCTCCTTCCTTGAGCATACCTCATCAACAATCGTTTTTTCTTCTCCCCTTAGTTTCACTTATAGTAAAGGATAGCATAAGGATTATGGAAAGTATATCGCCAAAATCACTATTTTGGCGTAAGTTTTTTTTTTTTAGGTCCATACTAAGAATTATCGCCAAACTGACCATTTCTTCTAAATGAATGATGACTATATAAAAACGGTATGTGACCCAAATCCACTTCAGTATTATAGCGTGATTGAAAGTTGTGCGATGTTCCCACCCCTAGTTCCTTGTGCGTTGTTGCGTATCCTCCATGTCTGACGAAGTCAGACGAGATCCATGAGACCGTTGACTCTAAGAAAGTCGAGTAACAAAAAGAGTATCATGATAGATGTCCTCCCTTGAGAGTTTCAAACTGACCATCAAACGCTCCCACGTGGGTCATCCCCAGTGTTTTTACCCATTTACCAACGGATGGACAGGTGCTCTTTCTTCTCTCCACTGAAATTTTTGACTTTTCCCACGAGTATAATTCCAGAAAATTCAAGAGAGGAAGAGGTGGAGTGACTGCAAACTCTTTTTAGCAAGTTTATCGACCAATTCATTGCCATGAATGTCCACATGAGCAGCGATCCACTTAAAGTGGACATAAGGATTTAACGAAATCTTTTTTTTACTTTGAGCAGAATAGATGTACTGGTCTTGTTACCTACCAAAACCCACAGTTATTAAGATGGTGAAAAGAGCTGCGGCCATGGACGCCCCCAGGAGGGTGCAAGGAGGTGCACTTGCACCCCCCTAGCTCTTGAAAATTAAATATATATATATATATATATATATATATATATATATATATATATATATATATATATATATATATATATATATATATATGAGAGGAAAGGTATAAATTCCAAGATAAAAAGAAAAGCATATATGCCGTTTCGGTTTTTATGTTACAATAAGCATTTGTTTTTCTATTATTTTAGTCTTTTGTTTCTTGTCTAGGATTATTGGAGGCTGAGTAGAAGTATTTATTTCTTTTATTGCATAATCATTTCATGTGTAGTTCTCAAAATTCTAGAAAAAATATTTTGCTTTTTAAGTCATCAGATAAACTATCTAGAAATATATTTTTAGAATTCAATTAAACATATCCAATACTGCCTTTTTATTTCATTTTGAATTTTTTAAAATTATTTCCAAAACTTGGAGGACATATAATTTATTCTTCTGTATTTTTGCATCTTCGTGTTCCTCTATTCTAAACACTGTCTCTTGAATGCCGTGAGATCTAGTTGGATGATAAAAAATCAACAACCTCTCTATATTTTTTTAAATATTTTTACTATTTTTTTCTTTTTAACAGGGTTGCGCTTTCAAAAATATATACCATGATTTTTTTAAAACTATTTTCAAAGAGTATAATTTAGAATGCATAACTATTAATTAAAATTTCTAAAAAAATTAATGATTTTGATAAAAATCTAGTCTTGCACCCCCCTGCAAATATTTCTGCGGGTGCCCATGGGTGCGACTATCAGATAGGATCCATAATTCGTCATAAATGTTCTCGGAGAGAATTGCATCGAGTCCCAGATCTATAGCTATCAATTCACTTCTAAAAACTGAGCAGTAATTTGGGTTATGACGACTAAAATCAAATTACCCCTAGGGAACTCAATAAAAATACCACTACCTGCTAGATCGTCAATTTTACTTCCGTCAGTATAGATCTTAATGGCATTATTGGGTATGTAGTCTTAAGTTTTCCAATGTCATTTGCCTGAGATGTTCTGATACGAAGTCCATCTTGTTGACTAGTGAATTTAAGTTAATGTGGAAATGGATCTTGGGGAGTCCCTCCGCTGGTTTAAAGCAGCATTGCAATGTTTTCCTGGTTTAAAGCAAAGAAGAATAGTATATATATATTTTTTTTTTCAAGAGGTTGTTTACTTCAGGGATGTTCTAGGTATCATACCATCTTTCAATATGTAATACAAATCTGACGAATGGAAACCTTTTATTGATTCGTTCAAAAAAAAAAAAAAAAAGTCTAAGAGCAGTATTATTGCGTAATGGAAATGAGTATATTTTAGTACCTGTTTTGATTTCAGTTCAATTTAAAGAGCTAGAATTCACGAGAAAGAGACTGGGGCGCAACCAGAGAATTTCTGTGGGAGGTGCCTTTAATCAAGCACTAAATTTGCGCCTGTATTTCTCTGTATAAAAACGCTTTCTCATTCCATACGTGACATGTCTTCATTATTTTTAAATCCTTTATATTAACTTAAATTTTGTGTGTTTGTGACAAACAAATCTTTGGAAGTATTTTTTTAGACCTATTAAGTTGGTGTAAATTATTACAATGCTGAACATGTAAAAACAAAGCTATTACGATTTTTAATCACCATGTGAAACATGCAATGGAGGAATGTCTATTGATTGCTAAATACAAATATTATAAAGTACTAAAATGGTTATCATTGTAGCAATCTTCCAGTCTCTGTCTGAAAACCAACGTTTTACTGTCTATTATGCAAAAGATGTGTACCAATTACCATCAGCGACTTATCGTCTCTTTAACTGCAACTCTCAACTCCAGGTGTTCGACTGAGAACCCAGACATCGTCAGGTGCTGCTCTGCTAGGCGTAGGTGTTTGAACTTTAATGCAGTTTGCTTCGACGTTTAAACTTCCCTTTCAACTGCAACTTAATTCATTGGAAAATTGTTAACATAGGGAGTTCCCTACATCTTACTTCGTTAAGCACACCAAGCCTTCTTATCACTTCCCATTCTCTGTATGCGACACCATTAATTTCAATATTTTAAGAAATTTTACAAATCTTTCTTTAAGAAACCTCATACTTTTTATTGTCATGTAAAATTTCAAACGTAAATTTAATTAGAATTAAACTTTATAGAAAGATAACGTAAAGCTTTGTGATATGTCCGAATTTATTTTTCAAAAGGCATAAGAAGTTTAAAAAATGTAATTCAGATGAAGCGGGATATTTTGTTCTTTTTATAAGTATAAAAGTTATACGATATTTATTTACATATTTTTCAGTACAAAATGTTCCCATTTGGATCTGTACAAGTGATATACAAAGACACGTGCATGCACGCATATAAAAACATGTACCTAAATGTACCCAAAAATACAATTTAAATGTAAAACTAGTAATGCATATAATACACATATATAGACATAGAAAGGTGCAGAAAACTTACGAACGAACAATGAATATAAACGAATAAAACATTTATGAAAATCTACATACATTTAAATATGCACGTGAACAGTACGTATAAGACACACACGTTATACCTGCATGGTTCAAGTCCTTTCAACTGGTCAGATTTTTACCATTTGATTATACGGGAATTTTCCAGGTCATCTGCCAGAGGGGTAAAAACCAAGTTCAATTTCGACACTCGCCGAAGGAGTTCGTAGCAGAGACTTTTAGTCTCATGCAGAGCGATCAAGGTTTGGTTGCTTATCAGGTAGACCAACACTATCAGAAAGCCAATAAACAGAATTCACACAAGAACAACAACGATAAACACAGAATCAAGCCTGTCACAAATAGAGAAGGAAATAGAAAATGTTAGAATCAAAAGAAACAAGGACTTTCCATCAACTTTCACCCTGATTATTGGAGCCTCTTTAAGTTTGTCTCCAAGCTCGCCTATCAGATATTATCAACTGTAGCGAGGGGAGATTTCAATAATTAAATCTCGCCAAAAGTGAAACACAAGTCTCCCACAATTTGTGGACCCGAGGTAACACAAATTGTTACTCTTCCGTTAGACTGGTACCATTAGGCGCAGTGGTCGCCGAGCCTAAATGTTTACACGTTTAAATAACGCGTAAATATATCACCAACCTTAAATGTTTACTTTTTATTATGTTATTGCTGTAGCAGCACTATAACAATTTATTATAGGAATTATAAATTATTCGAAAGTTGTTAGTTTTAGTTATGATGAGTTATCGCTGCAATTCGGCAGTTTTTATCTGATTCCCGACTAACAGAAGAGTACCCCCAAATTTACTTAGAAGTGACCTTTCAAAGACTATCACAATCATATTTGTTTATTCTTACATTTTCAAAATGTTCTGAATGTGCATAGTAAAATTTGCAGTTGGTGCACTACTTCAATATTTCATTTTTATTTATGAGTTTTAATAACAAACACTTTCGTATTACATTTGCGTGGATTTCCTTTGTTTGTCATAAACATTTAAAAATAAAATATTTATAAATATACTTGTTCAGTTAAAAAGAAAATTACATTAGCTCTTCGAAATACATCCAATATATAATGTTTTTTCGATCGGATTGAATCGATCGGATTTAATCGATCGAATTGAATCGATGTTAAAGTAGTTACAGTAAATCGAAAAACTTTTTGTAAGCTCGTTTTGTAATTAAGATATTGTAAATTTTCTTGGTAGGATTTTGATTGAATGTTGTCATGGATATAAAATGTATTAGAAATGCGGTAAATGTAAAAGTGCGGTTTACAACTGAGCACAGATGCGTTTTCAATTCATTTTATAAGCAGACGTGCAAATACCATTGTTTTAAATGCACAGTAAGTCAACAAGGGTTAATTTGGAAAGAAAATTTAAAATTTATGGTTTGTGCTCTTAAGAAAAAATACATGATATTAGGTTTGCTGTAAAACTAATTTAAAAGATGATTCTAAAAATGACAACTTATTCCAAGACAAACGATTATTGAAATTTTTGTTTCTGTTCAAACATATGAAAGAACTTCATAGTCATATTTTTTTTTAAAAATGAATTGCGCATTCTTTCGAATTTCAAAATAGAGGCTTTACCTATTAAGAATACATTGGAAGTAGTTACGAATGAAAATGGTATTACATAAATTTCTGGTGTTAGTAGAGATTCTTCGATATTATATCTTCAATAATAAATTTCGATTTTGAAACAGTTAGCTGAAGAAATAAAATGAGGCGGTCAACTCGGACACAAATGTGACTTGATTGAAATGTTGAGCCTTTAAGAGAAGAAAAAGTAGACATTGACTTTGGACTAATAATCTCATTAAAAGCGCAAACAGTGTCAAATATATTAAGTAAGAACTTCTTGCTAACAGTTTATTGAAAGACATGTGCTTCCCGTCGAATCTCAAAATAGCGGCTTTACCTGTTAAGAACATGTTAGAAATAGCAACAAATGATGATGGTACTGTAGCACTTTCTGGTCCCGAAGGTAGGTTGATCGATCTTATATCTTCGGTACTAAGTTTCAACTATGAAATAATAGTTCCTGAAGACAGGGAATGGGGCGTTCTAGAGGAAACAGGAAACTGGACTGGTATGTTGGGTCTTCTGGAGAAGAACGAGGCTGATATTGCATTCGGATTAGTCATAACAGAACAGAGACAGAAAGACTTTGACTTTAGCTTACCTTACTCATCTGGAGATGTGACTTTTATGGCACCTAGGCCGAATTCGACATTTGACACACTACCTTTTCTAGATCCTTTTAGCATGAGTGTATGGGGATGTATTCTTAGCTCCTTCTTCTTGACAAGCATAGTAATATCGTTTACAGGAAAGAGATCCTTCGTTAAAACAGTTTTCGATTTATTAGCAATTCTTCTGAGACAACCAGTGACTATTCTAAATTCTCATTCCAGTGGTTCGATTCTTATTTCTGCGTGGTTGCTGTTCGCGCTAGTCATCTCAACTTGTTACTCGGCTACCTTTCTTTCCCATTTGTCGTTGCCTATTCAGTCGCAGCCATTGAAGAGTTTCCAGGATTTGGCAAACGCGGTGAAACGAGGAACCCATAGGTGTTTTGTCGAAGATGGTGGTGCCGTTTATGCATTCCTGCAGTCCTCGAGCGAAGAACATCTCCAACTACTGTTAAAGAACATCGACAAGAATAATTGGTTTTATAAAGGAATCGACACGATATCCACTGAAAATCTCAAAAACTCGGTCGTAATCGAATCCAGATATTCATTGCAGATGCTTAATGCGAGAATGGGCTTAGAGTCTTACGAGTTGTCCAAAGACGGGCTTTTGTTCTGGCATGTTGCCGTGACTTTTAAGAAAGAATTTTGCTGCAAGATGGAGTTGAATGATGTTATATATAAGATTGGTAGTGCCGGTTTGCTGAAAGAGATAAGGAAGGATGCCGTTGCTGCGAAAAAACTAGAGACGTATAAGGAAAAAAGGATACATTTGATAGAGTTGAGAAGTGTCTTTGTAATAGTGGCAATAATTTATGGTATAGCGTTTGTTATACTTATTGCTGAAATACTACACAATCGTTTGTCCGAACGATATAAGAATGAACTTTATTGATACTTAAAGTAAAGTATGCTTCTCAATGTTGGGAGTTTGAAATGTTAAGGCGTCGACGGAAACTTTTCTACTGCACCTGTGCTGTTCAAGAAGAAAACATTCGGGACATTTTCATCTTACCCATCAAATTCTTGTACATATTGAAAATTTGCCCATAAACAAAATACTCATGGCGATTGGGTATATTTATAGTTGGGCTCAAGGAAAAGGAAATTCCTTTTTTTTACAAAGCAAAATATAATTTGACTTAGGATCGAACCTGATACAAATGATGATGAGAATTGAATACGTTTTTCGATCTGAAAACTATGATATTAGACAGAAAGAGGTTATATGCAAAGTAAATAATTTTGTTATAGAAACATATTTAGAACTTCAAATTTTTTTCTACCGAACCAATACTTCTTGGTTTTGATTGAACGGAAGGAACACAAGAGGTTCCTTTACAAAGATGCTCTGTAATTTATAATGCTGTTGCTCTTATGTTGCTGTTTAGAATTCTGTACACTCTACGTTACGACCAAGAATTCGTCAGCCTATGATGAACACAATAACCACGTCCAATAATCTCCATGTAAACTATAGACTTTAAAAATTTAAAAACATCTTTTTTCAACCATTTCCAGAATGAAGTGGTTTATCTGGTTGTATATATACAGCGTGTCCCCGTAGAACCTGGCCGACCTTTATTTTCGACACTGTTGATCTTAGATGCATAGTCCCAATTGAAGAAATGTTTTAAATCGTTAAAATATTTTTACTGAATAGTATTTAAGTTAGCAATGGGGTTCGTATAAAAATTACGGATTGTAAATTTTTATACGGTCCCCTATTCCCCCAACTCATATTTAAAAGAATGTTGCCCAAGAAAAAACATTTCAAATAAAACTAGGGGTGTGGAACATCGCAAAACTTTCAATTACACTGTAATAGACATGGATTTGTGTCATTTACCGTTTGCATATTTTCAACCTTCATTTAGAATAAATGGCCAGTTTGGCGATATTTTTTTTTTTTGCGATAATTCTTGCATGGGTTTTTTAAAAAAAAAAATTCGCCAAAATAATGATTTTGGCGATATACTTTTCGATAATCCGTATATTATCCTTTATTATAAACGAAACTGAGAGGAGAAGAAAAACGATCGTTGATGAGGTATGCTCAAGGAAAGAGAACTATGCGTTGAAAGCATTCGTTCTTCAACTTATTACGCCATTAAAACATTTTTACGAGAATTTCGGAGGTGGGAACGATTAGAACGTCTTAAGAGGCATTACCACAGCGATTTTTGTCAAAGTGTTAGAGGCTTTTTTTAGCAATCATTGCAAAACATGATTTTTTCAATGGCAGCTGCCTTTTGCGCATGCGCGATTTTGACGAAAACCATGATGGTAATAACATGGCCACCACTAACCCTCATACAAAATTTGAACATCGTAAGTCAATTTGTTCGGGAGTTATGCTGACCACAGACAGATATTTTTTCTAGAACACTTTTTTGAAATCAGGATGTTTCAAAACGTGGAGAAATGAAAAAAAAAAAAAAAAAAAAAAAAAAAAAAAAAAAAAAAAAAAATCGATTTTTTTTCCTTCTCCCCCCCCCCCCCGACCGAGTGCTAAACTTTCATTACCCTATGTATATATACATATAGGTAACTGAAAGTTAAAAAAAAATGAAATTTGTTAGACCAATAGCCACGGTGTTATTGGAATTTAAAGTTTTAACGCTGTTTGGGGAGCCCGTACATAAATTGAAATGAGAAAATATCATCTTATCGGAATAACAACGAGCTTCTAGACTAGGTAAAAAATTACAAATTGTACAACACATAACAAACAGTAAACAAACTTACAAACTTATAAACAATTTTAATTAATTTAATTTTAAATAATAAGATGATAAAAAAACAGCGCTTTTTGTTAACACAAACAAAAATAAAAGGTGATAGAAATGAACAAAGTGAAAAGGATAAATAACCTCTTTCTTAATTATATATGCTCGAAGTGTTTTCCTTCAACTAAAATACCTAAGCGCACACGTAATTCAAATTCATCTTCAACATTTTTCAGCATTACCCCTAGTAACAATTTTACCTCGGGCGGTGATCGGAATTCCATCCCCAGGTGAATCGCCGGTGATTGGCGATTCACCGGAAACTCACCCTAAACTTATCTTTCCCTTGGCAACTAATCCATTTTGTCCCCGTGGCCGGCCATTGGCCGATGTCCGGAAACTGATCGAATTCGAGGAGTACCAGACAAGAATTGGTTTGAAGGCCGAGGGAAAAGGGGGAAATACGAGCACTATCCGAGGAAAATTTTGCTCTCAAGAAATATCGAAACGATGGTCGTTATTTTGTCGAAAATATCAATTAATAAACATTAAATAATTATAAAGATGTAAGTATCGAATATTAAAAACGACAAGTATAAATAATGCAAAACTAAAATATTTACCCAGAGCGCGTAATTCTTATATCGTAGGCCGACCAAACGGTATAGTGGTTAGCGTGCTAGCTTCTAGACCGCGAGGTTGCGGGTTCGAGTCCCGTGTGGGCATGGGTGTTTGTAAATGTATGTTGGTTTGTCTAATGACGAATGTTTCGGCGCATTATAGCCCTCGTGTTGCTGACGGCGCCAGATAATCTGAAAAACAACCAACTTATATCGTAGTATTTCCAGTGACATATTAAGAGTACAAATCGAAGTTATAACACCACCAAATTACTCACGCCAGAATTGTCTAAATTACTTACCCTGGATCCGAAGCGCGATGACTTTGCCACTGGACTGTTGGTACTCGCTATTCTTGGTATAGCAATTGTATTGTAGTACAAAACTCTACTATCATACAGACTTTGCAAGGAAATTGACTGAAATTTTTTTTTATATATATAGGGAATTTTCGGAAAATAGCAAATCTTCCATAAATTTGGGAAAATGATATTAATTAGCAAAAATATATATATATCCCATATGAAAACATATTTAGTTTTTGTATTCTTATACGTAACCTTATGTAAATATATATAACCTTAAATATCTAACCTTATGTATAATCCTACAAATTAAATTAATATTAAATATAGTGCTTACTATTTGTTTCCCTAAATGTCTATAAGCTTTTGTCTCGTGTATTAGGGCATGAAAGTATTAGTGTTTCATAACATTTATAAAGGTTTCATAGAAAATGAATATTTATGGAAAAAAAGGCACCGTACCAAAAATTGTAAAATTTATCATGCACCTGTACCGTTTTTTTAAAACTTATATTAAACTTCTCTATGAATAGAAAATATATATTTTTTTTTTGTATCTATGATCTTGTCAATGACTTTTTCTTTGATTCTCGCTCACCAGAGGGCACTGTGCGGTTTCCCACCTTTACTTAAAAGATGTTTAAAAAACGGGCCAAAATGAGTTCATCAAATTATAATGAAAACTATTTAAAAACAAAGGACTATATTTTTATTTTATATTGAAATTGAAATGATAATTTATTTTTAATTTTAGAAAATTGTTCCTATATTTTTTTACTATATAAAAACTTTTATTTATGGATTTTATTGACGTATTAGATAAGCAATATATAATTAGTTTGCATTTTTTCAAAATATATTTTTACATTTAAATTTTTCGTACACATATTTTTAAAATATTTTTCACTTATTGCCAAAGCGAAATGTTTAGCAAATTGTATACTTGATTTAAATTTGAAATACATTCAAGGATCGCCTCTAATTCAGTGGAATTGCAAGAAAAAGAAACATAAGTTTTTTTATCGCCTGTCGTTGTCGTTCCGATATCTTTTGCCGATCAAAAAAACGATGATCAGAAATTCCACCGGCCACCGATGTTGGGAAGATATCTTTTCCCGATGAGTTTAGGGTCATCGGCAGACGAGGAAATACGGGTGTGTTTATATATCAGTCTGGGGAATCGCCGATGATTTTGATGAATTCCGATCATTGGCCGACGAAACGCCATGCAGTGATTACTACTAGGGACAGGCGTAATACACCTGACAGCGGATAAAATTTGATTCTGCAAATCTAATAGACTTGTTGATTCTTTTCCATAGATCTTGCTTTTCAAAAATCCCCAAAGAAAGAAATCTAAAGGATTGAGATCTGGAGGCCATTCTACCGGACTTCCATAGCCAATAATGTTGTCTTGAAACATGTTGTGTAGTACTGTTGGGCAGGATGCTGCCTTGTGTGGGTGGTGCACCAATCTGTTGAGACCACAACTTTTTAAGGTCTGCTAACACATGGTCATCCAGAAAGTCAGTTAAAGGTCCCTGCAACAGGTTCGCATACTTTTGACCTATTAATGTATCAGTAAAAAGAAAGGTCCTACTAAGGCTCCTTTCCATATGCCACACCGAACGTTAACGAACCATTGCTTGTTTGACGGATTACATGGGGATTTTGCAGGTACCAATAGTGTGTATTTTGCCGATTTACTACCCCAGTTCATGAAAACGTGCACTTATAAGAAAATAGAATGTTATTCCCAAATGATGAATTCAATTCTAGCTTGTTCATCTTGAAATCCATGCAGAAATCAAACCATCTATTTTCATCCCCGGGCAAAAACTCTGCACCAATCGCGAGTGATAAGGATGTGTACCGTGTTGGTTTAAGACTCTCCACACATTGGTTTTTGAGTATTTACATGCTTCACTAATGTCCCTGACACTAGGCTGAGGGAAAGCAAGAGCATAGGCCAAAATTTCTTGACCCCTCACTCTTGCATTTCCGGATCGAGGACGTCTTCCTATGCTACCCGTTTCTCGCAAACGCTTTACAACATTTAAAATCATATCTTTAGATGGATGTATACCATTCGGAAATATTTTAATTGCATTTGTCTAGTAGCCTCTCGCCCATTTCGATTACATTGGTCGTACAGAAGTGTTGTAAGATATTACAACACCTTTTTTGATGTGCAAGAAACCCTTAGGGGTTCAAGAGATGGTAATTTTTATAGAAGGGACTTCCTCCCACCAAGTGGCGGAAATGAGTCATTCCCTCGACCTTCGTCGCACTCCCCCCACGCTTAGCAACTGAAAAAGGTTTTTTTTTTTTTTTTTTTCGTTTTTTTTTTTTTTTTTTCAAATTGATTGGGTTAGAGAGAGCAAGTTTGAAGGGTTTAGCCAATCAGACTTGTTGGCGGGTTTTGTCAAGTAAAGCTTGAACAAAAATCCACCACTTTCTTTCCTGACACCCACCTACACAGAAAGTGCATAAGAAAATGCACAGATAGCCAACTGCCTAAAGATATTGGGTAAGTCCTTTTTCTGTATTCCTGCAATGTACCCATCTCTCCTCCAAACTTAATTTGTAAACGTACTTAAATAGTATGTCAATCTTCTAGTTAATGAATGTTATCTGCAATAAATGTTTTTGTTAAGTATACATGTCCTCTGTCCTATTTCTTTGGAATCCAAGTGTTTAAGTGTACCAAACCTCTAAGTGAAGGAGGAACAAAATCACTCAAGGATCAGGAGCCACTTTTTATTTCTTTGGAATCACCACCTCCCTCAGCTTAGAACAAGAAGTAACATTTCTACGTACTGTTCCGCAGAGTACATTTTAACATCGAGGATTGACAAAATAGTTAAATACATCTGGTATTGGTATGAGCTACTTTTAGTCTGAAGTGAACATACATTATTGGTTTTCTACCTACCAATCACTAATCTTCCACTAAAATTTGCATAGGAACCTGCAAATCCCGCAGTACTACATGCTAATTTACACATAAGGATCGGGAAATTTTTTTCCCTTCTATATATATATATATATATATATATATATATATATATTTTTTTTTTTTTTTTTTTGACCACTAACGGAAAATGTTTTGAAATTTCTAAAATTTTAGGGATAGACGAAAAATTTACGTACAATTTTAGGAAAAAATGAGAATTTAAGGAATTATAGGAATTTACTGCGAATGCGTCCCCTGTACAACACAAGAGTGTGAATTTGTTTTGCCTCGACAGATTTCATTTTTGCTTTGATCGTACGTAGTTGAAAGATTTTTGTTAGTTTCAGGGAGTATAGCACCTATTATCTCTTGCAAACGAGTTCAGCATCCACAATTCACTACAAATATTGATAGATCGTATTCATGCGTTTGATTTCAGAATAATTTTCCGAACGCAATTGCTTTTTCTCGGTATTTCATTTCTTGTACATGCCCTTAAAATATGTTAATGACCACGGGTGTAAAGTGGTATAAGTCACTAAATTCCATTTTTCATATCTCCATAAAAATTTGTCGTACAAATTTCGATTTCTTTTTGTTTGAAATGTTTTTTTATGGGAAACATTTTTCTAAATATGAGTTGGGGGGGGGGGGGGGGGGGGAGTGAGGAACATATAAAAATTTACAATCCGTAATTTTTATACCAACCAATTTTCTAACTTAAAAACTATTCAGTAAAAAAAATTTAAAGATTTAAAACATTCTTCAATTGGGACTATGCATCTAGGACCAACGGTGTCGAAAATAAAGGTCAGGTTATACGACCGATTCCAAGCTCCTTTAGTTATTTCGCACTCAAAGTTCATTGAGCAACATTGTTTGTTCATTTATTTAAATCCTATAATAAGCATAGTTTTGTTTTGATACTAGTATATCGCCCTCATTATTAACAGCATCAGCGTGATGACATGGTTAATTTGCTTTAAACTGTGAAGAATTCGTAATAAATTAGCTATTCAGTGTATGCTAATATAATACTAAATATGATAGATGGGATTGGTGCTTGATTTTGATCAGTTAGATAGAGGGATATTGGGCCATGAAACTGAAAAAATTGGATTATTTATGATGAGCTACAATACTTGCGACATCATTATCCTACTTCTTATGTGAGACGCGTTTTCACGCACATATCTAAAAAATATCAGGTATTTCAATGAACTTCTTTTTTTGGGAATAGAAGCAGTATAAGACCCCATTGGCGACTTATCCCGGTTTGAACTGATCGGATTGGAGTTTTTTCAGGGTGACCACAAAATTCAGGGAAAAAAGTTCCCTGACAGATTTCTAAAAAATTCCCTGATTTCAGCAAACTTTTTTTTTCAAATTTCTCCAATTTTCTTAGGTTTTCCAGATGTCTAGATACCCTGATCAAATAGAACGTGCTTGCTAAAAAGATAATATGCATTTTTTTAAAAAATAGTTTTGATGTTAATGAAAAGTTTAAATTATTCCGTAACATTAAACTTCTAAGGCTTACCACTACAAATCTACAAGTAAAGAGCCCCAAAATATGGATGAACTTGCCTTAAGCAATACAAAATTTCCCTGATTTTCATGAAATTTTAAAAAGTTCCCTGATTTTCAGGTTTTCCCGGTTCTGTGGCCACTCTGTTTTTTACACTTCTGCTTACCCCTCCTTCCTACACGATGTCCCGTGGATTTCAAACTGGCAACCCTTGCAGTTTTGGCAGTTATAATTTGTTTTGACCCAACAATTGAGTGTTTGAACGTGAACGGTAAACAACCAAAACACCATTGGCGACTTTTGCTTGGAGCTTTCTTGTAGTCACCAAGCAAAAATTCGCTAATGGGATCCTATACTGCTTCTAGTATCCTTTTTTGCGCTACTTAAAAAAAAAAAATACAGTAAAAGGCTCGGTACAGTACAGTACCCGGCATTCAAGCTTGGCGTCCACTATCGTTGAGCAGAGCAGAGTGGATTAGTCAATTACAAGGCTGCCAACGTCTACTGTAGCACGAGGCTCGTGCTACAATGGACGTTGACAGACTTGTAAAGCTTGGCGTCCACTATCGCTGAGAAGAGTAGAGCAGAGCAGAGCTGAGTGGATTAGAGCCAATTACAAGGCTGTCAACGTTCATTGTAGCACGAGGCTCGTGCTATAGTAGACATTGGTAGCCTTGTAATTGGCTGTAATCCACTCCGTTCTGCTCTGCTTAGCGATAGTGGACGCCAAGTTTAATTGGCTCTAATCCACTCCACTCTACTCTGCTCAGCAATAGTGGACGCCAAGCTTCAATCGTGACCTCCGACATTAAGAAAGCCACCCAACTAGTATGATGACGTCACCTGTGATGGATGCACTTTCCTTTCAGTTAGTGAGGGAAGACATTATTTTTGTGTGACGAAATATTTTATCTTCCTTATTTTACGTTTTGTACAGATATTTCAAGTAATTGGATTATTTTATTTCCTTGACAATGTAAAAAATAAGATTATCCCTACATCTTAAAACACTAATTTTGTATAATTTGAGGTTCTAAACTTCGTCTAATTCCCGTATAAGTATGATCAAGTATAATTTCTTTTCGTTTATATGTTTATTTTTTTTAAAGTAATTTTGAAATATTTTTAAATGTTTGAAATGTGAAAGGAACCACGACTGATGACGTAGGAAAAAAAACATGGCAGAGTTGGTTAACCTTTTACATATCGATGGACACGATTCAATTAAGCGGAAAGCTCAATCGACCTTAATTTTTTGAAAATCAAGCTTGGCAAGAATCATTTTAATTTTATTTGAGATTTCAAAGTTGCGGAGGGGGTATTATTTATTTTGATAATTTTTAAGTAATGTAATTGCGTAATGGCTGGATTTGCTCTGATTAGAGGCAATAATATAAATATAGGCTCAAATTTGTTATTCTGTGCCTCTTGGTGATTTTTTGAAAGTTTGTGATTTGGTGCAGAAGGTGGCAAACCCCCGACTTAGTTTTCCGGGAAACCTAGTGACCGTTTGGATTTGACAACACACATATTTTTTAAAAAATTGCAGTTTTTAAGAATGTTGCAGTTTTTCCGAATGTTGAAATTTTTATTCAATTGTTATGATTGAAAATGCGAATGATTGAAAAAAAAAATGCTGACCTTCCCCAATGGTTTTGTTATTGTATAATGGAAGCATCTCTCCCTTGTCATATTCTTCTGTAATTATCAGTGTAAAATTGGTCAATCATTTTTGGTAATTAATGCCCTATTAAACGTGGGTGATATTTAATTCACCTTTTTATTTTATAAATTCTTTTTATTAAGAAAACTAGAGATCGGGAAGCGGAATAGCATGAGGGTTTTTGTATATGGCCCCTGTTTTCGGCTGCGGGATTATGAATTTCTCCCAGGCGTCCGTTCTTATTTCGAAAAGGAACTTTTAACTTTTGTCCAATGGGATCCCTCCTTTCAATTCGCCGGAGAAACGCGTCGTAGTAGAGAGCTTGTGATTGGTGGAGGCAAGTTCAGGACAGGAGTACGGGGCTGCTTTTCATGATTTTTTGGAGGACGGACGAGTTACAGAGTGGACGTGTTAACCGAGTGCTCCTCGGTAGCGTCCTTTTGGAAGAAATGGCCCAACCTGATGTAGGTTCGGCGGAATCCCTTCGGAGACATTCTCCTACAACATAATATTTCTTCACCGTCGTCACCGTTCCCGGATGTGGGAGTCAGCCATGACTTCTGCGAGTTCCTGTCAGAGACGTTCCTCTACAACATAATATTTCTTCACCGTAGTCGCCGTTTTCGATGATTCGGTGCCAGTTCCGCTACAAATTTCAATATGGTAACTCTTCATCGTCGTTGCTGTTCTGGATGATATGGAGCCAGTTCCGCTACAAATAGCCACATAATATTTCTTCACCGTCGTCGCCGTTCTCGGATGTAGGAATCAGCCATGACTTTGGCGAGTTCCTGTCAGAGACATTCCTCTACAACATAATATTTCCTCACCGTAGTCGCCGTTCCTGGATGATTTGGAGCCAGTTCCGCTACAAATTGCAACCTAATATCTCTTCACCGTCGTCGCTGTTCCTGGATGATTCGGTGCCAGTTCCGCAACAAATTTCAACTTCTATCATCTCCTCGCCTCATCTGCCAGATATACCCGAACTTCAATTGTGCCTCCAGCAAGTGAAAATCCGGCCTAGTCCAGACATCCCCTCTCTTCTGCTCGTGGAGCCATCCCCCCTCCGCCCACCATTCCAGTGGGAACTTAATCCCTAAAGAAAAGATCCAAGTTTCGGCCCTTCCCCATCACAAGACATGATTATTCCTCTTCGTAAGAGGCTGACCTCCAACTCTTCGCCTCATCAGCCAGATACACCCGGACTTCAATTATGCCTCCAGCTGTCATCTAGCCTACCTAAATAAATGTATCTCAGGTATTTTAGGAATAGTATTCGTTTTAACAAGTTCTATTCCCCCTTTTTGGTTTAAAATCAGATGAGAATTAATATCTCACTAGGGGGCTTTGCCCCCTGCTCGCTAACGCTCGCCAACCCCCAAACGCCTCGCTGCGCTCGGATTGAGCAGCTTTGCTGCTCGAATTTGTGGTTAAAACATCTTGCTGCTCTCGAATAGGTTTCTGATAAGTCACCCCTTTAGAGAACGGCGTCCAACGCGAAGCATTTTCTGGATAGAAATACTTCAAAATAATAATTACTCTAATACAAAAATGCTTCAGAAAAACAGAAAAAATCAGCTTTGAAACGAAGAGTTTAAAAAGAGCGTTAAAATTACCAACGGGTTTGTTTACATACGTAGATAGTTTTAAAATTAGCAACGGTTGGTTGGTTGGTTGAACCCCTGTGCAGCCGGTTTGTTTACATACGTAAGGATGTTGCCAATCATATATTCAAAATCATTGAGGCTTTGTAGTAGCTTAATGATGAAAAATATTGAAATTTAACTAATTAATAAAGTGTTAATAAATTATTTTGGCACGTTTTGGCAAATCTACAGCTTATTTCCTTTAAAATGACACCTTGATCATTGAAATTAGTTGAGCAGTTTAGGCGGACGGACTAACCCCAAAAAACGTATTGCCTATTAAATATATAGATTCCCATACGATTCGTCATGCTATTCTAAGTCCTAGTGTTCAGTTTTTGGTTAATTTAAAACATGGGTAGTTGAGTTTTTTTATTTATAGATTGTCCTTTATTGAGTTTGTAAGATGGTTTTTTTTTTTTTTTTTTTTTTTTTGATATCTCAGTTCATGTCATAGCATACTGCTAGTAATTACCTAGACAAGGGATTACCCAATAGTTCATGATTTTTATCTGTAAGTTTTATACTTAATAGAATTCTCTTGAAATAAATGATTTTTTCAGGTCACTAGTTGGTCTTAATTCTCTATTAATTCTATGTTTTGTACCATGCTGTGTTTTCAATAAAATTTATATTTGTAAGTACCACTATGCGACAGGCAGTTTAAAGTAAGGACACAACGCAAGATAAGTCGAATGAATAAAATTTTATCTATTAGTTTAAAAAAAAAAAAAAAAAAAAAAATACGACAAAAAGTTAAAAAAAAAAAAAAATTTTTGCAAGATTTTTTTTTTTTCCGTAGAAGGGGACTTTTCCCAGGACAAATATATATATATTATAAAAGATGAAAGTAGACATAGACAATTTCAAAACAAACACAAGGAGGGCGGAAAGAATCTTGGAGCTGGAACCCTTAGTTACACATAGAGTTACTGGCAAATAATAGCAATTTAATAAACCTAAGACATAAATTTGTAAAAGCAAAAGTAATTTAGCAGAAAATTACAGGTAATCAGACGAAACGGTCGTTTCGCCGCCAACCTTAAAAAAGGCAGAAACCGACGGTAAGTATCTATTCTCTGCACAACTTCCAGCGAAAAGCCGAAATTGACTATTTTCTAGCGCGCTTACGAAATTTCACATAATTATACAAAAAATACCATAGAAGCGTCTCGGTGATATCTTTCAAAGAAAAAAAAAATTGAGTACCTAGGATAAAAGACAACGAAGGAAAAAAATATTGAAATTTCCAAAACGAAATAAAAAAACGAGTTCTAACCCGATTTTGATGTAAAAATTTAGACAAACGTCCAGCCCTAACTAAGCTATAGATCTTCAAACGGATTGAATTATAGGATTCGAAATGTTTCAACTTAAAATCCTACACTGGTTTGAACTTCATTAAATAATTCTTTCTACTTTTAATTAATTTAAAACCACTTTTTTTCATTTCATAATTTGGCGACAGATAAAGGCGATCAGCTTGTAATTGAGGTTCAGATATATATGCCAAAAGTTGCCAAACAGGTTTGCTATCATTTCGAAGTTAGTTTTTCCGACATGTTAGGCTTAAGTGAGAATGAATGTAACTTTAAAGTATAGGCAGAACGAATTGGACTATAATTATATGGCTTATAACATCTTTAAAATTTAAATAATTTAATTTTTGAAGAGACAGAATTAAAGAGAAATATTTGTTCTTTAAGTTGCATGGTGTTATTTGAACTGTATGACAATTTAGAGAGAGTTAACTTTCAAAAACATTTTAATTTCGTGAAATCTCCATTGAAAAATGAAAACAATCACATTTTGTTGCAAGATACTATGGGTTGAATACAAAGTATAAATGTGGAGGTTATGCGAGCTGACGTCACAGTCAATTCATTACAGAGGACTAAATGAACCACGCATTGAGATTGGCTAATGGAATTTGCAAAAATGTCATTCGTTTTTAAAGATGTGTTGATTTTTACTTTCCGTTGTAAAATTAAATTGTAGAATCATACAGTCGCTCGAAAAAATAATGAAGCACCGGTACTCTTTCTAAATCAAACTGGAAACGCGTTAATGATTTTTTGGAATGCGAATCGATTCTTTTTTTCAAATCATCGATTAGATGGCTAAATCGATTCGCTCTCCAAAACAAAAACATACACAAGGAGCGTCTACAAGCAAGGTGTCAAACCGAACCGATTTTTTTAAAAAATCGGCGTGCGAAAACCTCTTATTGAACGTTGATCGTTCTATGTCCGCATACGGTGGCAACAAGTTCACTTTCCCACGTTCAATGGATAAACGTGGAAACGTTCCTCATTCATTTTCACGAACCTTTTTTGCAACTTTGGCAAATGACCTTTCCATGTCAAAATGTATCTTCAGTCACCTCTATACAAAATGTTCACCAACGTAGTTGGATTTTGTCAAAATGTATCTCTTTCGACATAGACTCATTTTTATTTGAAAAACTTTTATTCTCATTGTGTGTGGTGCTTCTCTTTCATTAAAAATGTATCTTTCTTTTCAAAATTATTTTAATTACATAATCATTCGTAAATAGATAAAATATATTCATCAATAAAGAATTATAATTAAAATTTATTAGTATAAACTTTTTATTATTTTGAATAACAGATGCTTCTAACCATATTCTAAATATCAAATATAAATAACTTTTACATTACAAATGTTAAAATAAAATAAAACATGTCTCAAAAATAAAATATTTATTTAAATTATTTTTATTTCAAAAACTTTTATTCTCATTGTGTGTGCTTCTCTTTCATTAAAAAATTTATCTTTCCTTTCAAAATTGTTTTAATTACATAATTATTCGTAAATAGATCAAATATATTCATCAATAAAGAATTATAGTTAAAATTTATTAGTATAAACTTTTTATTATTTTGAATAACAGATGCTTCTAACCATGTTCTAGATATAAATAACTTTTACATTATAAATGTTAAAATAAAAGAAAACATGTCTCAAAAATAAAATATTTATTTAAATCCTTACAATTAATAATACTTTTTTATATATACAATCAAGAGTGTTTTTGTAGACAATATTTCCATGTATAACATTTTTCATTCAAAGTATGACCACATGGTACTGGATTCTGAAACAAAACAAAAAAACATATATAAGTTCAATCGATTTTCCCACATTTTTTCTTTCTCTTTCATAGGAACCCATGTTAAATTAAACAACATTTGGGGATCTCATTCAATAACTGATTCTTCAATCATTATTTAAAAAAATATGCTCTTTATCAATAATTCCTCGAGTTAGGGTACTTAAATACATTAGAGAAACATGTATAGAAAATTTCAAGCATTTATGTCATATAGATTTTAAGCTATGCCCCCTCCAAAAAAACATGAAAAAACGGCATTTCGAGAATTTCGACTTCGAAGTTTAAAAAACATGCATGAAATAACTACATTTTTGTTTACTTCCAAAATTAGTTCCATTTACTTTGAAATGAAGTTAAAAAAACATGCATGAAATAACTACATTTTTGTTTACTTCCAAAATTAGTTACATTTACTTTGAAATGAAGTTAAAAAAACATGCATGAAATAACTACATTTTTGTTTACTTCCAAAATTAGCTACATTTACTTTGAAATAAGATATAATTACAATTAAGGTATCATTTTAAAGAAAAAATACATTTTAATAAATAGTAATAAATTCGAAATTTACAAGTCTCACTTTGTTGAAGAAAGGTTCGTGCCATCTCCAGGTTGCCCGATGCGTCTGTCCAAAATTCCACCCCCCCCATGCGCTAAGGGTCCAAAATTCCATGAGAGCTGTCACGTCCGCGGGAGCTGGCACGTCCATGGGAGCTGGCACGTCCATGGGAGCTGGTACGTCTACGGCAGCTGGTACGTCGTGAGTTGTCACGGTTACCCCCATGGAGTCCGTAGGAGCTTCCAAGTTTGTGAGAATTGTCAAGTCCACTGGGTCACGACTCAGATTGAGCGGCTCCTCCTGACCTTCTAGTAATGGCCACTCCACCAAGGGAGATGGTAAGGGGTGACAGCGAGGTAGGTAAGGGGACGAATTATATATCACAGGAGGTGGGTCCACGGGTAGAGAAGTAGCGGTAGAAGACGACATGGTCCTAGTCGCGATCGGAACCGTCAAATTTAACGCTCTTCCATCGCTCGGAATTTCTTTCTCTGTGGTTCTTTCCTCGTGCCTTTCTTCTTCTTTTTCTTCTTCTTCCACGGAAGGGCTTCCTTCCCACGTCTCGCACTCTCTCGGACACCTTCCCTTCACCCACTCGGAGACGACGTGGAAGGTGAATACAGTTTTTTGCACGGCCATCAACACGTACGTTGTCTCGGGGTGTATCACGTAGCATTGATGGGGTTGGAGGACGTACCTCTTGTAGCACTTTTGCTGCTCGGGATTCATTAAGAACGACTGCCTCTTCACGTTCGGTCTCTGTGGTTCGTAGTACAACAGAGGGACGGACGTCGTCTGCACCACATGCCACGTATTTTCCGCCACCGTCTGTTGCCCGAAGGTGAAACAGTACTTCACTAGGAAATGGTGATCCCAGTGAAACCACACCCGCACGTCGGTGTTGGCTTTTTTACTTCCATATTTGGCGTTGGACTGGGTTCCTGCCAATCGCTTGCACACCTTCAACCAGTCCAGGTGTCGGAGGGGATGGGGGACTCCGGATTCCTTGAGGGTCCTGAAAAAGTTGTCCCGCATACGTTTGTCACGGTCGGAGTTGCTGGAGTCTGGCTTCCTTCTTTTCTCAAAGGATATTTTATTTCCGTGGTGAAGAATCCGAAAAGGTTGGACCCTGTGAGCTAAATGCTGCACGGCTTCCGTCCTCATCTGACCAATGGGAGGTCGGAGGTGAGACGATAAGACTTCCCCGAAAAAATCCATTTGGTGCGAAGGAGAGAGCTTTTAGCAAGAGCTTTTAGAGAGAGATCTGACGAGTCGAAGGTAAGCAAGAAAGAGCGCGTTCCCTTTTTATAGAGCGGTCGGAGCCCTTATAGAGGCGCTGCGGAGAGTCGCTTGGCCTTGGACCGGTGCCAAAGAATGATTCCGGTATTCTCCGTTTCAAGGCTTGGATCAATGCCAAAGACTGACGTCACTACCGTCTGTTGCGAAATACTTCGAACATTCTAGAAACGGCCTCTCCTTCCCCCTCACTCCTTCGTACAGCTATAAAAAAGGGTATCCCTTTTCGTCACACTCCATTCCGTCCAGAAGGATTGCGTCCATCGAGTGGGTTTCCCGTGGCTTCTTGTCTTGACGACCTCTTTCGTTAAGACTGTCAGTGTTTGGAGTGTTTGGAAAAAATCTCAAACACTGACAGTCTTAACGCCATATGCCGTTCACTGATTCATCCGAGAAAAGGGAGACCACAGCAAAATACATATCATCTGAAACAACGGTGTGACACGTAAGTTTTGTTTATTTTTAAAGCAAAAGAATGGGTCTCGAAGTCGTGTCCGTATCACGATTCGAGACCCATTCTTTTGCGCCCCTGGTATCACCAACGTTGGAAGAATGGAACGAAGGAAAACAAAGTGTTTTCTTTCGACGTGATTGTTTCCGTCTCTTTCTAAAGAAGTCGACGTTGGAGGCAGTTTTTAAATTCCATACACGTTGATTTTTTCCCGTCAAGTCAACGTTGGAGGTTTGGCGGTTTTTAAATTCTTGACACGTGATTTTTTTCTAAAGAAGTCAATGTTAGAGGTTTAGCGTTTTTTAATTATTTCAGGGATGCCAGTTTTCCTCCTTTTGGAGGATTTCCTCCTTTTTGGTTTTTTATGTAAAATTTTCCTCCTCTTTGTCCCTGTCTTGAGGATCCACATTTTTCTGATCTGAACCAGTTTTTCCTGCAAAAAGTATACTTTTCCTCATATCTAAACAAAAGATTTTCTCTCTTGGCTCCCCTTTCCTCCCAGATTACTTTACTAACTCCTAATATTTGAAATGTAATTATTATATAGTATGAGAAATTTCATTGTATCTTTAAATTTATTGAATCATCCTTCCTCAATACTTTTTTTGTTGAATTTTTATGTATCCCTTCCTTGAGCTTTTTTAACGAATTTTTGGGTTTCCTCCTTTTTGCTCTCTGATCACTCTCATCCCTGTTATTTACGTGTGATTTTTTCTGTTTGTTTCTAGCATTTTTATTTTAATTTTTTAAATAGGGTATATAACTATCTTTTTCTAAAGAAGTCAACGTTAGAGGTTTAGCGTTTTTTAATTATTTACGTGTGATTTTTTCTGTTTGTTTCTAGCATTATTATTTTAATTTTTTAAATAGGGTATATAACTATCTTTTTCTAAAGAAGTCAACGTTGGATGTTTCGCGTTTTTTTTTTAATTATTTAAGTGTGATTTTTTCTGTCTGTTTCTAGCGTTTTTATTTTTATATTATATAACTATCTTTTTCTAAAGAAGTCAACGTTGGCGGTTTCGCGTTTTTTTAAAATTATTATGTGATTTTTTCTAGCGTTTTTTTTTTAATTTTTTTAAATCTGTTAGTTAACTCTTACTGCACAAAATAACACAAGAGAATACTTTGTTTTTGTAACATGCACCATCTTTGTGCAGATTTATTTAAAAAAATGTATACATTGTTAGTTTACTTACCACGCAGGGTAACACAAGATATCGAATTCAGTTCACCACAACAAGATATGTACAAAAGAGTCTATACACAACAAGATATATACACGCCACCCATCGGTTTTGTCCATCTTCCACCATCTCTCTATGGCAGAATGGAAGCAGGAAATGTTTTATATCCTTCATTTGTGCACAGCACAAATTCTCTTGTGTTCCATTTCACACGGAGGTGCACAATACTCTCCACATCATTCGTCGTCACAACTCCTTGAGCCTGTATCCAGTGGGGAGAGAGCAGGGTATCTTCCAGTGTGTCCGGCTCGCGTGAGACAGAGGGAGTGTGAGGCGTAGGCGAGGGTGTTTCGAGAGCCGAAGGCAGCAGGGACGTCCGTTCCGAGGGTGGAGGTAAAGGGACGGCACTCGGGCAGGTTTCCGAAGGTTCTTTTTTCACGTGTGGAAACACCTCTCTCTCCTCCGAACATCTCCAGTATTTTTTCAAAAAAGCGTACCGCTTTGCGGCATCTTGCTGGAGGCGACGCAGCATCTCAATGATCGGCTCTCCCTCAGGGTCCAAAGTCAGGTCGACGGCAGAGTTTTGATTCACCTTGTACTTGTACTTGATCCGTCTCTCGTTCAGACGCACCTTCGCTTGGGTCAAGAGGTGACGCATCCGGTCCCGCACTATCCGACTTTTGGGATCGATCAGACGGTCAAGATGTTCCAACGCGTCCTTCACGGCCACCAGAGAGGTGTTGGCGAAGTTGCAGGGAATCGAGGAAGGAACCAAGTCACGGAGGGTGAATCTCTGCGAACACCCTTTGGAAAATTGGTAAGGGGTCATGCGGAGGAGACGCGATATTTCGATGATTTTGAAGTAGAGTCGAGAGTCGGGGGCAATGAACACCATGAGGGAAGAAGTGTTTTCAGCATAAAGTTGCAACGTGAACCACATGGCAGCAATAAGAACAATTCTGATAATACTACGAAAAGCACTCGGAAAACACTCGAACGAGGCTGCAGGAAAGCTTCTTTTTATACGAAGAAAGAAAGAAAAAAAAAAGTTTAAAAGTAACTTGCACTTTTAAACCTCGGAGACCTCGAGTTTTCTGGAAAAAAAAAATTTCTGAAAAAAAAAAAAAAAACTTGCACTTTTAAACCTCGGAGACCTCGAACTCAAAAAAGAATTTCTGAAAAATTTTTTCCTGAAAAAAAAAATATATATATATATATATATATATATATATATATATTTTTCGTATAAAAAGTAAAAAAAATTTTTTTTCGAGAGCTCGAGGTCTCAGAGATTTAAAAGTGCTTTTTTTTTTTTTTTTTTTTTTTTTTGACCTCGAGGTCTCCGAGGTTTAAAAGTGCAAGTTACTTTTAAACATTTGCTCAAAACTTTTATATAAAACAAATTATGACGTCATTCCCACTGTGACGTCATACACAAGCAACTTATAACTAAACCGAAACTAAAACAGCAGCAGGAGGGAAACATCTCCACACCACTTCCGGTGACGTCATCATCCTTCATTCCATCCCGCATCCCGCCCTGGCCCAGGACTGTCATTTTCTAACTGCCCCGCCTTAAAAGTAAACCGAAACTGAAAAGTGTTGCCACCGCTCAAAACTTTAATATAAAGTAAATTATGACGTCATATCCACTGTGACGTCATACACAAACAGCTTATAACGAAACCGATATTAATACAGCAGCAGAAGGGAAACAACTCCACTTCCGGTCACATGACACCCCATTAATTTTTTTTTATCTCTTTACACCTTAATTTAACTAAAATATTACTTTAACTAAATTTTTAAAAAGCTCATTTAACGTTAATTTTTTTTTTTTCAGGATTTTGTATGTGACCATTAAATTTAATTCATGAGAGAAATATACGTTCTCACAAATCTTCTTTTCAGATTTCCTAAATTTCAAAATTGATTAGGATTTGAGGTGATGGTGTCTTCTTAAAAGATATTATTGGGTGGTTGGTTAGTGACCTCATATTTCAAGGAAATATACGTTCTTTGGAATAAGTTTTTTTATATATATATACATATATATTTTTTATATATATATATATATATATATATATATATATATATATATATATATATATTTTTTTTTGACCTCGAGGTCTCCGAGGTTTAAAAGTGCAAGTTACTTTTTTTTTTTCAGAAAAAAAAAATTCCAGAATTTTTTTTTCGAGAGCTCGAGGTCTCAGAGGTTTAAAAGTGCAAGTTACTTTTTTTTTTTTTTTTTTTCAGAAAAAAAATTCCAGAATTTTTTTTTCGAGAGCTCGAGGTCTCAGAGGTTTAAAAGTGCAAATTACTTTTAAACATTTTTAATTCCAGAATTTTTTTTTCGAGAGCTCGAGGTCTCAGAGATTTAAAAGTGCTTTTTTTTTTTTTTTTTTTTTTTTTTTTGACCTCGAGGTCTCCGAGGTTTAAAAGTGCAAGTTACTTTTAAACATTTGCTCAAAACTTTTATATAAAACAAATTATGACGTCATTCCCACTGTGACGTCATACACAAGCAACTTATAACTAAACCGAAACTAAAACAGCAGCAGGAGGGAAACATCTCCACACCACTTCCGGTGACGTCATCATCCTTCATTCCATCCCGCATCCCGCCCTGGCCCAGGACTGTCATTTTCTAACTGCCCCGCCTTAAAAGTAAACCGAAACTGAAAAGTGTTGCCACCGCTCAAAACTTTAATATAAAGTAAATTATGACGTCATATCCACTGTGACGTCATACACAAACAGCTTATAACGAAACCGATATTAAAACAGCAGCAGAAGGGAAACAACTCCACTTCCGGTCACATGACACCCCATTAATTTTTTTTTATCTCTTTACACCTTAATTTAACTAAAATATTACTTTAACTAAATTTTTAAAAAGCTCATTTAACGTTAATTTTTTTTTTCAGGATTTTGTATGTGACCATTAAATTTAATTCATGAGAGAAATATACGTTCTCACAAATCTTCTTTTCAGATTTCCTAAATTTCAAAATTGATTAGGATTTGAGGTGATGGTGTCTTCTTAAAAGATATTATTGGATGGTTGGTTAGTGACCTCATATTTCAAGGAAATATACGTTCTTTGGAATAAGTTTTTTTTTTGTTGATAGGGTGGAGTGAGGCGGTACCAATTCTTCCTAAAAGAGGTATCGGGCTGGAGGTGGGTCCTCACTTTTAAAATTTAACTTCAAAATAATTAACATTTTCTTAAGTCTTTCAAATTAACTTATTCAAAATTGGTTAGGGAAGGGGGGTCTGTAGATGAGTTACCATGAAGGCAACGTCCGATAGTCGATATTTTAACAATTGTTTGGTAAAATATTGAAATGTCACGTGTAGCTCGGGGTTAGGGTTCTTTAGACTCTTAGCAAATGGCCTTCACTTTTATTAAATTTAAAAGTCGTGTTAAGATTTTTTTTTATTTGCATGTATCTCTGATCTTAGAAATTTAATGTAAATGACTCTTAAATTCATCCCTAGATGGTGCCACTTCCTTAAATTTTGTAGAAAACTATCTTACTAAACTGTATAGCCAATGAAATCACGTGACACATTTCAACCAATGAGAAGAGAGTATTTGGTGATGTGTCTAAAAACCGACCAATCGCAAGCAAGTATTTTTCCGATCTCTAACATAAAGCAATTCATGACGTCATACCCACTGCGACGTCACTAGTAAAAATATCTATAACTCTAAGTTATTCGTTTAGAAGCAACTCTAAAACAACTCAACTCCACCTGAAAGGTAAATCGAAACTAAAAAGTGTTGCCACCGCTCAAAACTTTGGTATAAAACAAGTTATAACGTCATACTCACTGTGACGTCACTAGTAAAAATATCTATAACTCTAACTTATTCGTTAAGAAGCAGCCCTAGAACAACTCAACTCCAGTTAACTGGAAACAAAAACTAAAAAGTGTTGCCACCGCTCAAAAACTTTGATATAAAACAAATTATGACGTCATATCCGCTGTGACGTCACGCAATAAAAACCTATCACTAACTTATTCACTAAGAAGCAGTCCTAGAACAACTCAACTCCGTCTGTTAGATAAACCGAAACTAAAAAGTGTTGCCACCACTCAAAACTTTGATATAAAACACATTATGACGTCATACCCACTGTGACGTCATACACAAACAGCTTATAACGAAACCGAAACTAAAACAACAGCAGGAGGGGAACAACTCAACTCCACTTCCGGTGATGGCATATCCTGTGATGTCACTTCCTGTGACGTCATATCGTGTCACGCCCACTTCCGGTGACGTCATCATCCCTCATCCCTGCTCCGCCATGGCCCAGGACTGTCCTTTTCTAACTACTATGATCCGACTTTTATTACTTCTAACAGATCTGAAGTAATTGATATTACTATTGCTACGCAGACTATTAGTAAAAATATCAATAAATGGAAAGTAGATAGTAGACCATCAGAACATCCATTTTGAAATTAACTCTAACGTTAAACTTGATCAAAGCTTCAGAGACCCTTTGAGCACAGACTGGAAAAAGTTCCAGGAGGAGCTTAAGGGGCTAACTAAGCTAGGGAACAAACCAATTAGAGATACATATGATCTCGAAATTGCAGCAGAGAATCTGCATAGTAATATTTTTGAATCATATAATAACAACTGCCCAGTTCGGACTAAGAGAGCAAAACACCAATGTCCATGGTGGAACAACTCTCTAGCAACCGAAAAAGCAGAAGTCAGAAAACTCTTCAATAGAGCTAAGAAAAATGGTGAATGGGATAACTATAGGAAATCCCTCACCAAATATAACAAAAATGTAAGGAAAAGCAAAGAAGACTCTTGGAGAAAGTTCTGTGAAGAGATTGAATCTATCTCTGAAGGAGCTAGAATCTAAAGAATCCTTAGAAGGGATGAACCAATAATGGTAGGCACCTTAAAGGATGATGATGGTAACTTTGCTAATACTGGGAAAGAAGTCATGGAAATCATGGCAAAAAACCACTTTCCAGGATCTAGGGATATTCATAGCGATGATGGCCAACACTTCATTGGCTCAAATAATAGAGTTGGTAGAAGTCAATGGGCCTATGCGAAGAACATCCTTAATCACAATAGCGTTAGATGGGCTAGATCCACTTTTAAACCACTCAAAAGCCCTGGACCAGATGGAATAATGCCCATCATGATACAGAAGAACTAATTATCCCAGTACTTACTAGAATTTATAGAGCTAGTTTAGCCCTGGGATATATCCCAAAGATTTGGCAGAAGACAAGGGTTGTATTCATCCCTAAGCCTGGAAAAAATAGCTATGACCAGGCAAAGTCCTTCAGACCAATCAGCCTATCTTCATTCTTTCTTAAAATCATGGAGAAAATTATTGACAGGCATATTAGAGAATACATGGGAAGCAATTGTCCCTTGCATGATCTACAGTTTGCCTATCAACCTGGAAAATCTACAGAAACAGCACTTCATCAGCTTGTTTCCAAGATAGAAGACACCCTGGAAAGAAAGGAAATTGCTCTTGCTACTTTTCTTGACATACAGGGTGCATTTGATAATACCCCACATCTATCCTTATTAATTCCTTAAGGGACACAGGGATAAACCATATACTATGTACATGGATTGAGAACCTGCTATCAGATAGAACTATTCAAATGAACATCTTTGATGAATCTCTTAAAAAAAAGGCTACCAGAGGTTGCCCTCAAGGAGGTGTCTTATCACCATTACTTTGGAACCTGGTAGTAAATAACCTTATTAAGCACCTGAATAATATAGGTTATTATACGCAAGGTTATGCGGATGACATTGTCATCCTTATCCTTGGTAAAGATTTCAACATAACTTGTTCACTTATGCAGAATGCATTAAGTTATGTTAGCAAATGGTGTACAGAGAGGGATCTGAAGGTTAGTCCGCAGAAAACCAATCTTGTACCATTCACCCACAAAAGAAAATGGGATGGTTTTTTCATCCCTAAACTTTTTGACGTTGAAATCAATGTGGCTTCTGAGGTGAAGTATTTAGGCTTATATCTTGACCAAAAACTCACATGGAATAAACATGTTGACTACAAAATAAATCAAGCAAAAAATGCATTATGACATGTAGGCGCATGCTTGGAAAAAACTGGGGTCTACAACCAAAAATGATGTTTTGGATGTACTCAGCAGTCATCAGACCTATGATCACTTATGCCTCTGTGATCTGGTGGTGTAAAGTGGAACAGAGAACTGTGAAGGACAGGCTGGGTAGTCTGCAAAGACTAGCCTGCTTGTGTATCACAGGTGCAATGTCCTCGGCACCCACCAGAGCATTAGAGACCATATTAGATCTGACCCCATTAGACATCTTCATTTGCAGCACTGCAAGAATGACTGCATACAGAATGATGTTAAAACAACAATGGTATGACAAGCCTACGGCTAAAGGACATATCAGCATCACCAGAAAAATCCATGAACCTACTCTTCTGATGCCTTCAGACACTTTGGAGAAGAAATACATGTTTGAAAGACCATTCAAGGTAGTAATACCCACCAGAGATGAATGGAATGACTACATGTTTAACCAAACAAACAATGATCTTATCTGGTTCACAGATGGATCAAAGAAAGACAACCTCTCAGGACTGGGAGTACATGGCGTATCACCAAGAATTAACTTCTTTAGAGGTCTTGGAAGGTATGCCACTGTGTTCCAGGCAGATGTCCTTGCAATCACTGACTGTCTACGGATTAATATGAGAAAAGGCTACCGAGGTAAGCGGATTCTCATTTATACTGACAGTCAAGCAGCCTTAAAGGCACTTAATTCATTCCAAATCAATTCAAAGGCTGTATTGGAATGTAGAAACCTTCTAGAAGAACTGGCATTAGAAAATGAGGTTACTCTTGTACGAGTGCCAGGACACAAGGGTATAGAAGGTAACGAAAAGGCTGATGAACTTGCAAAACAGGGATCGTCTTATAATCCAATAGGTGAGGAGCCCTTCTGCGGGATCAATTTGAAGACTGCAAAAGGTGTTCTTCATAAATGGGAAAAACAGGAGATGAATAAAACGTGGCGAAGTTCTTCTGGACAAAAACACGCTAAAAGCATGATTATCAGATCATCTGCGAAGATTGCTTCTGAAATTCTTAGATACCCAAGACTGAAGATGCAAGCAATTGTGGGCTTCATCACAGGGCATTATCATTTCAGAAAACACCTCCATACAATGGGACTCTGTCAACAAGACCCCATATGCAGGAAATGTCACAAAAACGAGGAAACGGCACATCATGTTATATATGAATGTGATGCTCTTGCCCTCACTCGATTAACTACTTTAGGAACCACCAACACTAAAGAATTACACCTTAGTTCCATTAGAGGTTTGTCGGACTTTATTGCTAAAGTGGGCGATCCGAACAAATGGATCTAAGAAAAATTGGGTTTGGAGTATGGTACAAAATGCTACCCTAAAGCAGAGGTGCCACATATCTGACTAACCCAATACAACTTAACAAAGAAGAAGAAGGCATGACCTGCAGCACTGTTGACCCTTGCTTGTTCTACAGAATTAGAAGTGGTAAGAAGCTTCTTATTGCAATATATGTAGACGATGGACTAATAGCTGGTACTGATGATATTGAAATTCCCGAATTTATTCAACAGCTGAAAACTGAGTTCCAGATAACAGTTGGATCATTGGACTGTTTCCTCGGTATGCACATAGAAAAATTGAATGATGGTTCAATCTTTGTTGCTCAAAGTAGTTACACTAGGAAAATACTTGACAGATTTGGAATGACTGATGTGAATTTGGTTGCAACTCCTAGTGAAAAGTCTGAGCTAAATGATACACAACTAGATGAAAAAGTACCTTATCGAGAGGCTGTGGGCAGTCTGATGTACCTTGCCACAGCAACACGTCCAGATATAGCATACGCTGTAAGTGTTGTGTCTGAGAATTTGGAGAACCCATTGCTTTGCCATTGGCAGGCAGTCAAGAGAATCTTCAGATATCTCAAAGGAACAATTTCTCAGGGACTGTTGTATCGCTGTGATTACCGTCCAGAAGAATTTGAAGCCTACAGTGACTATGCTGGTGATGTGAAGACTCGACGCTCACGTTCTGGTACTTTGTGTAAATATGCTGGTGCAGCTATTACATGGAGTAGCCAGAAACAAAAAAGTGTGGTGCTATCTACAACAGAAGCGGAATATGTGGCAGCCAGTGAAGCTACCAAAGAAGTCATATGGCTGAATCGACTGTTGGGAGAGATTACTCATTTGAAGCACACACCAACTATTCTAGTGGATAATGCGAGTGTCATTAAGCTTGCGAAAAACCCAGAGTTCCACAAGCGATCCAAGCACATTGAAGTCAAGTTTCACTTTATTCGTGAGAAGTTTCGTGAAAATGTGCTGAATATTGAACACATTGATGGACAGCATCAGATTGCAGACATTATGACCAAGGCGCTGGCACGTTCATCTTTTGAAACTTTAAGAGATATGATGGGAATGCATGTAAATTCTAAATGATGTATTTCTTTCTTCTCATGTGCACAGTATATTTTGAGAGGAAGTGTTGAATATATCAAAATATCCATGTAACTTCAACTGTAATATCTTTTGTTTCTTTGAATCTGTAAGCACTGCAACTTCTTCTCTGTTCTTTCTTCTTGCCATTTCGTTACCGTATGTTATGTGAATGTGATAACTGCATTAAAGTAATCTTTTCGTTCCTTCAATGAACTAGTTATATTTCTAGCCGATTTAAACTTGCAAATATAGCAGTAATTATATTACAATGCATTAGTTACAGTTGGCAGAGAAATCAATCTCCATTCCAAGTATCCCAGTTGAAATTCCTTTATAGCACATGACAATTTGTTGAGCATTTACTTAGGCCTCGATTTAAGCTATTAAAAATGTCTACTGGAAGAAAAAAGGATCCAATTTGGATTTATTTTAATGATAAAGTTGAAGTTGGTAAACAAGGAAGCAGAGCTATTTGCAAAAAGTGTGGAAAAGAAATGCAATGTCTGGTTTCAAGATTAAAAAATCATTTTTCAATTTGTGCAACTAAAGATGTAGTTGATCCACAACAACCCTCTGAAGGTATGATGTATGTGTTTAACTACTACATTGAAAATATCTAAAATTTTAAGGAGAATAATTTGTGTAATTATAATTTTTAGTAACTATTAATAGACATCAAGGTTAGGTTAGAAGAAATTAAAAAAGGGTTTTAAATTGATTTTTTAATGAGTTTTTGGATAAGGAATATAATTTTGTTCATGGTGTTATGATATGTCTAAATGTAAGATTTATGAAAATCCACCTGTTGAAAGTGGAACATTGTTTGGACATCTCACATTAAATAATTACTAAATAAATACTTACTAAACAAAAAGTAACTGCTTTTAATGTTAAAATTTACTTTAAACACCATGTTCACATTTTTTATACCTTTTTATTTGAAATAAAAGCCAAACAAATACTCTTAAGGGTGTGCATGGTGCTTTTTTAGTGTTTGAATAAATAAGAAGGCTTAGCTACTAAAATCTCTATATAATGTATAATAGCTAAATTGAAGTTACTTAAACATGTCACTCAACAGAGTTCCTTCAAAATAACATCCAATTTTATAAAATGTATTTATTTTATTTACAGATTTTCGAAAATGCAGAATTATGGCAAAATGTATCTGTTTGAGGGACATAAAATGATCAAAATGGTTCGTCAAAAATGTTTCAAGAAATAGTACCTGTTTCAAACTCGGACACAATTTTGTTGGTAGTGTAACATGGTAATTACTAATATTAGGTAATTTTCACTAAGGTGATATATATAAAGATCTTAAGCCTTCTTATACAAAAACACTAAAAATCGACACACACATACCAAAGATACTCTTAAACACTAGTACTGATATAAAAAATGTTTTTAAAACACTTACAAAAGTTTAACTTAGAACTGAATGTTAAAGAAAAGTTTAAACTTATTATTATTTTTAGGTTCTCAAGTAGAAGTTACTATTACCAGTAGCACCACTATGGGAAATCTTAAAGACACCCTATGCCTTCTAGGTCCATCCAGTTTAAAACGCAAACATGTTAGTTCTGCACTTCCACTACTATCAGAGAAAGATAAAAAGCTGAAAACTACAGATCTGTCTTCTTTTGTAGTAAAAACGTCATCCAGCCAGAAAGAAATGATAGACTGTCAGGTTGCCAAGTATTTTTATGCTACCAATGCATCTTTTCGTAGTGTGGAAAATCCCCGTTTCAAAAAATTAATGGAGATACTCCACTCTGGATACATTCCACCCAGCAAATCTGATTTAAGTGGCAATTTGCTCAATAAAGTCCCACAGTCAGAAATGAAAAATTGTGATGATAATTTGACAATTCAAACTTTATGTATGTCTTTGGATGGGTGGTCAAATGTGCACAACCAACCTATAGTTTGTGTATGTGTGTGACTACCATGGAGGGAAATGTTCATTTATTGGACACCGTTAACACTTCCGGAACACCCCATACTGGCGAAAACTTAACAGATTTGGCAGTTACTTCCATAAAGAATGCACAAGACAAATTCAACTGCCGCATTCACAGTTTTGTGACTGACAATGCAGCTAATATGGTAAATATGAGGAAGGCATTAGAAACTAAAGGCAGCATTGATGTAGTGTGCTATGGTTGCTCAGCACATATTTAAAACTTGCTTGCTAAAGATTTCGAACTCCACATGGTAATAGAACATGTGATTCAAATAATTAAATATTTTCACAACAATCACTTTGCTAGGGCAAAATTCAATGAAAGTAAGGGAAGAAAAGGTGTTGGCCTAAGTTTACCATTAGAAGTGCGTTGGAACACCATGTGTGATTCTTTAGAGAGTTACATTAAGAACTGGCCAATTTTAATGCAAATTGTAGAAGAAAATAGATGCATTTGATGAAAGTATAAGATCAAAGCTTATGAATATGGTCACTAAAAGAAAGGCTGAGGACTTTTATTGTTTCGTTTGAAACCAATTTTGATTGCTTTAGATCGGATGCAGAGAGAGAACTGTAGTATTGCTGAAGCTGTTAATACATGGAAAAAGCTTGAAACAGACCTGAAGGAAAACAAAGTGCTTGATAATTGCAAGAAATCAGTTTTGAATAAATCCTTCCAAAACAGATATGCCCAAGCTTTAACACCAGTACATTTCTTGGCATATCTATTGTCCCCAACATTTCAACCAGAAAACTTATCTACAGAAGAAGAAAAGAAAGCAATTGAATTCGTCAAGAGAAATACCAAGACACATCTTTAATAGCTATTCTTCTGAAGTTTATAGTTCGTACAGATCCATTTAATGGGACCTTATTTGAAGATAAGATAGTAAAAGTCGTCAATGCTTTCGATTGGTGGAAGTCTTTGGCGGTATTAAATGACTGTACTGCACCGAAAGAACTATCAATTATCGAACAACTTACGACTGCAAAGACCACATCTGCCGGGGTTGAAAGAATGTTTTCAACCTTTGGTTTCGTACATAGCAAATTAAGAAATCAATTAGGTGTAGAAAAGGCAGCCAAACTGACATTTCTGTTCAAATCATTAAACAAATAAATAATATTTTTATTAATGTGATTAGCATTTCTAGTTTTTTCTAAAATCTTTTGTTTTAAATTTTTTAAGCAAGTCATAATATGGACCGACAATTTTGTTATGCTCCCAAAGTAATCCACTTAGGACCAAATGCTTTATAATAGTTATTTGCATGCCAAACAAAAAATATTTAATTTAGATTTCTACTATCAACTGGGTATTTACCAGCTCTATAATATAAATAGTAGTTAAACTTTTTAAAAGAAATATTTTAATTTTTTTTTTAAATCTGATTTTAGTAAAAAATATCTAATTTAAATTAATGGTTAGATTTATTCTATCAACTGGATATTTACTAGCTCTATATATAGACTGTAACAGTAATTATACTTATTTAAAAAAAAAAAAAAAAATTATAATTTGCTTTGTTTTTTTAAAAAATCTGAATGTAAAAAAAAAAAATCTGATTTAAATAAAAAAAAATTATGATTTTTTTACACCCTGGATATAAGTCATCGATATATCGATATTTTCTAATATGCATACAAGTGGAGAAAAAAATACTGATGAAGAATTCTGCTTTGAAAAGGAGAATTTGTGTTTAAAGGGAATATTAATTGGTTAATTCATGCACAATTGTTCATGATTAAATTGTACCGGAAATGGTTAAAGATACTAATGAGATCTATCAAAAAGACTAGCCAAATTTAATTTCCTCTGATAAAATACTTTATTAAAACATTATTTTGATTTTGCATCCAACAATAACTTGTACATAAACTATTGCAAATATATAACAAAAACGAAGTACATACGATGAGTTTGGCAAAATTAAAATCCATTTATGAATACTGATAATAAAATTGAAAATACCACCACCTAAAATTATAAAATACCACAACATTAAAATTATAATCATCACCACAAATAATCATATTTTTTTTCTCAAACATGTATAATCTTTCATTTTTTAGGCTTATTATAAATAAAAGTAAATTGTAAATAATTAACTTCGAATTATATTTGAAAATACTACTGACAACAAAAGTTTCATAGTAGTATAAACGTTATCCCTATTTAATAAAATAATCCATTAAAATATATCCATTAACCAACCATTACGAATAACCAGTGTAAATTATTGCAGTAATAAAATTAAATGATATTGAATAACATTCAAATCAGAGTTTTTCTAATAAAATAGCTGAGCCTCCACCACCACCATTGCAAGCGGCAGCAATTCCTTTCTGCGATGAGGAAAGGCTATGGATGAGACGACCAACTATGCGAGCTCCTGACATTCTAGAAACAAATATATTTATTTTAATATACCAATGATAAGAAACCAATAAGTTCCACAATATTTTGATTAAACACTTGAGAATACAAAACATTCTTAGGTAGTCAATACACTGTTATCCACATAGGGATATGTCATTCTGATTGCAAAATCGTTTAGACTTGATTCTTTGGAAAAATTTGCTAGTGAGTATTTAACCATTAACAATACAATGTGCAGAATGAATGTACTACTTGGAATTTGCACATTATTTTTAAGGCAGCTCAACACTTGTTTCCTTTTGTAGTGGGTAAATTATTGCTGGGCCTGAAGTTGTGTACTGAAGCTAATGTTAAAGCTTGATAACGAGCTCACTGTTATTTAAATAAGTTTTGTGAGACTCTAAAAGAAGAATAAATAAACAGTTTTATTTGGTAAAACTGTTAGCATTTCCTGAGAATTTTTTTAACAATGCCTGAAATCCTTTGTTTTCAAATATAGCATGTTGGGGATATACTGCCGTCCTAAGCAGAAATGCAGTAACTACACCTGAGGTGATTTGTCAGAAAACGCAATTTTGTTTCTTTTTGGTGGGCCACCTATTTAAAATATAATAATGTTTAATCTCTTTATGTTACTAGGGGGTATTTTTGATGCTCTACAGAATGAATGCATAAAATTATACGATTTTTTGAAATTATACCATGAATTGGCGGTTGCATTTCAGCCTAGTATTTTCTGATTGGTGTTAAACAAAAATGCAGTAACTCCATCAATCAGCTATTGAAGATACATTTTACGACCCAAAGATGGTGTAATACTAACTTAGTTTATATCACTGTATTACGACATAAAGATATGTAAGAACGTTACCAACGAATGAAATTTTAATGTTCCATCAAAAAATCATTTTATTGGAAAAATTGTCGGTGCTATTTTATAAAATGAAAAATATCCTTGTATTACTTACAAAGCTATACAAATAGTAATGCTTATTTTAGCTTCTACATAGAAAAAAAAACGAGAAAAAAAAACAAACACGGTTTGCAATTCTTTTTACCATGGTTTATCCCATTCTTCTTGCCAAACATCGTCCAAATTGTTGCGCGAATCTACAGCTTTTTGGTTAACTGGAAGTGTTTTCCCAAAGTTTAGATGATTTTCTGGTATCAGATATAGCAAGTTCTCTAATATAATTTTTTTTTAGATATAAATGCTGTTGCGTTGGCCCAATTCAAATGATCTATAAGATGCAAGACCATCTGGTTCTTTTTCCATATTAATCGCACTTAAGCTCATAAAATCCTAAAAAACAAAATATTCATTGTGAAATAATAACTATAAGTTTCGGCAAATAAATGATTTGGTTGGTTGTGCACTCAACGACCTATACTTGTGCACAATAACGGCTAATCAGGTCGTGACCTACAGCTTAACGTGGATTCCGAGCCACAATGAACATCTATGCCTGACCCGGCACCTTTGGAAAGGGAAGCCAGAGTGCTAACCACACAGCCAACAGGTGGACCGTTCCCGATTTGAGAGTTTTAACAATAACAATCATTATCCCATGCGTCTATTTGTTTATTTGTGTGGATTCCAAGCCACAATGAACATCTATGCCTGACCCAGCACCTTTGGTATGGGAAGCCAGAGCGCTAACCACACAGCCAACAGGTGGACCGTTCACGATTTGAGAGTTTTAACAATAACAATCATTATCAAATGCGTCTATTTGTTTATTTGTGTGTATATGAATTTTATTATAATTTTTGTATACCAATAAAAGTTTTCAATGAAAAATCAATCGCCAAACTTTCTGCAGTCAAATCACTTTATAAACTCAACTTCTAATAACGGTCTTCGGTCAACTTGCAAAGGATAACTCTGAAGATTGCTTTCTATAATTATAATAATAAAATTAAAAAAAAGAAAAGATTTCTACATTCTAAACATCAAACGACTTTTACAATAATTGCCAATTGTCCAAAAAATAAAAATTCATGTTTTCATATCAATCAGTACACAGTGGTAAAAGCAAAAGATGATAAATAAATTGCTTTTAACACAATAATTTGAAACTTATGAAGTGGATATCACAATATCTAAGGTGTATATGTGTATGAGTCACGGTCAGTCGTCTTATAAATGCTCCGGATGCGTATATCATACTTCCCAAAGTTTCTACACATCTTACGATCGCAGAAACGTATCCATTCCTCAATTCAGTAGAGTTACAACATTTCAGCTTAGTATTAATCTTTGCTGCATTCTTGCTTAGTAGACCTTGTCTTATTCTGGAGTTTCTGCAATACTGACTACCGAGTTTACTAGGAAAGGGCCCGAAAACCAATCATGTGTTTATGTACACAAATGCATATGATCTTAGAGGCACCAAAAATCACAATAACTCAAAATCGACAAAAAGTGGAGTTACTGCATTTCTGCTTAGGACGGCAGTATATCAGTCAGTAAATGAAATAGTATTTTAATATAAATTTATATTGTATTGCATTTACTATAATCTGTTAAGAAGAAACAACAAAGAAGTAGTCATCATAAAAAAATGGTTGCTTTTGAGGTTTGCCTCTAGCTGTTTGAATGTGTTCTGCAAAATGCAATAGCTATATTGAATTATTTACAAAATCATCCCACGAGTTGTAAAGAAAGCACAAAAAAAAAAATCTGAACGATGGCTATATCTTGTATTCTAATTGATGAAGTAACAAAAGTAAAGTACTGTTGTAAATTGTGGAAGGTCTTTATTAATTGCATATGACATTTTTCATCATGAAGGGTCGTCTACATATTAAAACTAAACCAAACTTTAAAAAGTTCAATGGGAATCCCACAATATTATACCTTATTTAGAATCCAAAAAAACATCTAAATACCAAATTTCATAATTTTCTAAAGCGGGGTTAATAATTTAAATTATGTAAAAAAATGGCAAATTAATGTTAAAAAGAAAATGAAGAAAATTTATTTTTTTAGCCATGTATTCTTAAATAGTTAATATATTTTAGCAATTTTTGTTTCAAACGATAGTTTATAAAAGGCCAAACACAAAAAACATGCAACTTTTGTATTAAACAGTTTTTGAATTATTAATTAATAACACAAGTTTTAAATTTTTTAAATAGAAACATGTATTTTTGTTTGCTTTTACTAGAATTATCATGGTTGAAAACCGGCCCAGAATTTTTTTCATTCCATTTTGACTTTTGGTTCTCGATATTTTAGCAAAAATATAAAAAAGCTCACTTTAAGAGACTGTGTAATAGAAAACGTCTTGAAGCACGCAAACGTTCAGATATTTCGGAGCACTAAAGAAATTTGCCCTCAAGATTGGCCAAAACGTTTGCTTTCATAAGTGAAGTGTTTCTCAATATAATGAACTGAAATTCGGTATCTAGGGTAAACGAAGTATTCTAAATCAAATAAAAACATAAAAAATAGGGGTTTGTATTGACATTTTTAAACATAGAGTTAAATTTACTTAGTATACAGACCTCTAAGAAATTTTGTTTGCACTAGACAATTAGAAAATTGTAAACAAAACATTTTGGAGCAAACTGCGAAAATTAGAACCGAAGATATAGCCATCATTCAGATTTTTTTGCGTACTGTACAACAAAATTTCTAGAAACCTGAAGTCACTGGATGACAAGAAACCACTATTATGGTTTTTGAAACATCAGTTTTGTGATAGTTGATTGTGATAAAATATTTAATGATGTATTCTTTATGTTTTGACAATTTCTTATATATAATAAGGCTTGTATGTGCTTGTTTTCAGTTGCTGTTGACTTGATGATGAGAATGAAATGATCCACGTCAATTTGAGTTATTTTCAGATGAAAGAAGTTTGACAATTGCAACCTTCTTTTAATTCCTACTGTTTCCAAAAATATAACTTCACAAATGTATGAATTAAAATCTTCATGAAAGTTTCGGTAGAAAGAATTAGGATTTTTTTTTTTTACACAGATTACCAGCATTTTGTCAGCTTACTATGATTAAAATTCAGTTTAACTATATTTTAAGTAATGTAATTTTATCATTTATTACAATTTCATCTTTCGAATACCAGTAGTAACGTTTTCCTGGAAGGGGTGCTTAAACCAGTTTTTCTCCTCAAGAAATGAAAAACTGCTAAGACTTAGCAGTTTTTCATTTCTTGAGTAAAGACAGGACTCTCACTCACTCAGAAAGATTTGGAGCAGGAAAAATGCCTTCCAGAACAGGTAAAATTTAGTTTTTGAGCAGAAAAAATGACTTTCGGAGCAGATAAAAGCAACATTTGTAGCAAAAAAAAAAAATTGTAGCAGATATATAAATTTTGCAGTAGAAAAAAAATTTGAAGCAGAATTACCTGAGACGAATGTTGTCACCAAATCGCCGTCGCAAATCTTGGCAATAGATGCTATTACTTTACCAAGGTTTTGTCCAAAACGAACATAACACCAACGTAAATATTGGGGATAGCACCCACCATACCATCGCAATCTCGGTAATATCAGCGCGAAATCCCAGTAATATTGTATTTTTTAAGTCACCAAACAGCGTCCCAAATCTTGGCAGTAGCTGCTATTACATCAGTGTAAACTTCAGCAAAAATGACTACCACACTTGCGTAAATATTAGCGATAACACTTACAATACTGTCTAAAATACTGTCGTAAGTTGAGGACTCAGCAGAAATGACCATCTTAAAAACGTACATATCAGCACAAATGTTGGTAAAACTGACATTTTCTCGGTAATGTTTGTGCAAGATTCAGTAATATCAGAGATATAAATAAAAGCGCAGCACTCTTCGAAAATAACCCGTCACATCAACGAAAATATCAGCAATAGCGCTGAATAAACCGGAGCAATTCTCAACAACAGCGCTAATATATCGGAGAAAGACTCAACGAAAATGACCATCACAATAATTTGCAATAATGTCTGCATTAGCGTCGCAAAACATCGCAGTAACATCAATATATTCTCAGTAATATCGGGGCAATTTCGGATATTGCAACATCGTAGCACTCGGCAATAATTAGCATCATACCAACAAAAATATCAGCAATAGCGTCGAATTAAAGGGAGCAATACTCAATACTAAAGAGCTATTTTATCGAAAGACTCAACAAAAATGACCGTCATAACAACGTAAAACTTGGCAATTATGTCAGCATTAGCGTTGCAAATCATCGTAGCACTCGAAGAAAATAAACACCACACCAACGTATATATCAGCATTAGCGCCGAATATACCGGAATATTTTTCATCAATAGCGATATTACAGCAGAGAACAGTATCGAATTTCGTCACGCCAAAAGGAGTCACTATATTATGAGGCAACAATAAAGAGAGTCTTGCATATAAAGCATGCTACACTAATAGTTCCTTAGAGCATTATCCTAACTGTAAATGTATTGTGTTTTTTACTTACCCTAAAGGATGTCCCAAGCTAACAGCACCACCATGTATGTTCACTTTTTCAGGGTCCAAATTCAGCATTTTGATGTTAGCCAAGCCAACAACACTGAATGCTTCATTGATTTCCCATAGTGCTATGTCGTCCTTTTCTACATTAGCTCTCTTTAAGATCTAAAATAAAAGAAAACATTTAATAGAATAAAAATATTGTTCCAAATTTAAAACAAGTACAGGGTTTCCACGCATATGGAAAATCAGGAAATGTCATGGAAAGTCAGGAATTTGGACATTGGGTAAATTTTGTCATAGAAAGTCATGATTTTGAGCAAAAAAATGGCCTTAAGTCATGGAAATACAGTGAATTTCATGTATTTCTAAATATTTGAAGTAAAATTACGTAACTGTAACATCTTAAACACCATGATCGCTATTCAGCTTATCGAAAATTCATCAATGTTTTTATTTACGTTTTGATGGAAACAACGGTCACAGTTAAAAACCGTGGTCAATGAAAACATTCCTGAATTCCAAATTTGTGACATCACACGAGTAAGGTCTCATAAGTAAAAAAAAAAAATTCATAATATGAGAACTGAAATAAACAGTTTCGATAAGCTTGTGTTTCCATTTAATTTTTTTTTTTTTTTCATCTTCTTTCTTTTGTTTTGCAATGTTGATATCAAAACATTTGATTTTTGATAATATAATTTATTATTATTGATTTTTCTTCAAATATTTCTTTACTGTTAAAGATTGATTAGCTTTATTAACACCTGAAATATCAAAGAATGGAAAATTATTTTTCACTTTTTCTTCTGGATTTGGAAATTACTGAAACAAGGATTTTTTACTTAATTTAAAATAAAAATTTATAAAAATCATTTTGTGATATATTGATTTACTTTCTATGTTCGTGTTAGTAAAATTCATATAGGTTGTTATTATTATTATTTTGTGATTTGATTTCTTGAGTCATGGAAAATTATTTGCTTCAGTCATGAAAAGTCATGGATTTGTGACATTTTATTTTGGCAGAAACCCTGCAAGTATTAGATGTCCAAATTCATTGATGAATTTGGACCTCTAATACTTGTTGAATTCAACAAGTATTCACGATTTCATCATGATGAAAGAAGTTTTTACAAAATTTGTTCAATTTTGTTTTACAATGACACACAATGCTGCTTTTTACTGATAGGTAGGACACATTGAAAATCGTTTTACTCCGGCCAATTACATTTTAATCTAAGCTTTGAGGAGCAATGTTTGACATGCTGTGTAAAGCACCTTAATTTCTTTAAATTAAGTTGACAGAGAGGCACATACTTCAAATATAAACTATTATATAATGGTGATTAGTATATGAATGAATAATTTGTATAAACATTCTTTTACTTTGCTTTATAATGTTTTTTAATAATATGGAATACAAATGTTGCGATCATGGGATATTTGTAATTAATTACAAGTTATCTTAATTAAACTCACTTTTGGAATTGCATAAGAAGGGGCAATAGGAAAGTCCACAGGGTCTACAGCAGCATCAGCAAAAGCTAAAATAGAAAAACTAATGTTACGATCTACAAATCTAATAATAAAATTTGTTAAACAAAATATATAAATTAAAGGCAAACCATATCAATGAAACACTTCACTTGTGATTTTCATTACTTTAAACTTATTAATTTTAAAAGTAATTATAACTTTATAATCTCCGAGGTTAATTACAATGATTATTTAGTTTGTTATATTTTGATGCAAATGTTTTAATAAAATATATACAGAACAGACCATATCAATGAAAACCAAATCATATCTCAGAAATCATTCTCAAAAACACTCATCACAATTAACTTTTCAAATTATAACATAATTTGAAATTACTGATAATGTTAATAAGCTGCATATTTTCAATCTCTGCAAAATTGATCCATCTGAATACAATGCAATACAATGTAGTTAAATCCTAGATCCATAGATATTAATAATTTTGACAAAATAGATAACCTAAAAATATTTTACAGAAATTGTGCAATCCATGTTTAAGTGAAAGCTTTTTCACCTAAGATTCTAGCCAATGGTTTCACATTTAAAGATTCGGCAACAGCTCTTGATGTTATCACACAAGCTGCTGCTCCATCACATAATGAACTGGAATTAGCAGCTGTAATGGTACCTATAATAAACAAGAAAATTCCAATTACAATAGCTGTACTACCAACTATATTGCATTATCAATTCTATGAGCACAGGAAATCATGTAAAATTTAAAATTAGGATTTTGATCTGTATTTATTATCTTCAAACTTACCATCCTTTGAAAAAACAGGCCGCAATGTTGGCAGTTTGTCAAAGTCAACTCGTTTGTATTCTTCGTCAGTATTAACAATTATATCAGCTTTTCCTCTTTTGCCAGGAATAATTACTGGAACAATCTCTTCTTCGAGGAATCCTGACTGAATGAAGCAATCATTTTAATAAAGTGACTTTAGTCAATAGAAAAAAAAGCACATCAGACAAAAAGAAATATACAAACATTTTAAGAATGAATCAAGTAATGGTAGGTTCAAAAATATATATATATAAAAAAAACAACTATTGCATTAACAATAAGCAAATAACAAAGCCGTTTGGCATTTACTGTAAAGTTTAACATAAAGGGACTAGTCAAAAGAAGAAAAACAACCCTTCTCTATGCTCATTATAGCAGCAATTTTTAAACTGCATTTTGAAAGTTTCGTTTGTAAAACAGTTATATTCAATACATTTTAGAGGATTTCTGTGACAAACTGTAGATCATAAATTGTTTCTGAAAAAATTAACAAGCACTGTTCTTTTATCGATATTTATTACCATCATATCACATTTATCATGCTAAAGAGGGATATTTAATTGCAGAGAGATTTATAATAATCTAAAAATCATAATTATGGGTTAAAAAAATATATAATAACAATAATTTAGATTCTTTATTCTCCAGAGAGGCCACAAAATTCAGGAAAAAGAGTTGATTGATAATTCCCTGATTTCCTTGACAGATTTCTGAAAAATTCCCTGATTATAGGGCAATTTTTTTTTCAAATTCCCCTGATTTTCTTAGGTTTTCCAGATGTCTAGACACCCTGATCAAATAGAACATGTATGCTGAAGAGATAATAAGCAATTTAAAAAAAAAAAATAGTTTTGTTGGTAATGAAAAGTTTAAATTATTCCGTAACATTAAACTTTTAATGACTTACCACTACAAATCTCCATGTAAATAGCGCCAAAATATGGATGAATGTGCCTTAAACAATACAAAATTTCCCTGATTTTCAAGGAATTTTAAAAAGTTTCCTAACATTTCACTGATATTTTCCAGAATCAGAAAGCTCCCTGACATTTCCAGGTTTTTCCCAGTTCTGTGGCCACTCTGTTCTCTGTTAAAATGCCAGTTTTTGCCATAGCATATCATGCTAAATAATAAGTTAAGTTTTTATGAGATCACAGCAAAGAAATTTTTAAAGAATGTAAATTATTACGTTTGCAGCTGCAATGCTCCTTTTATAACTTGTAATAGCGCATTTGTCTTGATCCTCCCGAGAAAAATCAAATTTTCTTGCTATACCTTCTGAACAGTCTCCCTAAATAAAAAGTGCAATTCAGTCTTAGATGAGCATTACAAAACAAAAAATACATTTTTTAACTAGTACTTTATAGTTATAGAATCCTGATATCATAGAATGAAAATTAATGACAATTCAAGTACTTTTAAGGACCAAAATAATATTTTTAAGGACCTTTGAAAATTAGTGTTTATTCATCAGGTGTAACTTTACAGATGCTTTACCCACAGCATTGATATCAAAATCTTTCATTCTCAATTTGCATTTTGCCTTACAAACAGACTTTGATGTTTACAAACACACTTTGATGTTGGTCCTTGATCTTTTGGCTAGCAAGACATAAACACAAATCTCACATGTTTGTCTTACAGAGTACAGAGTGTAACTAAAACCATTCGATTTCTACTCCACCAATCCGCAAATACGAAACAAACAATGTAGAAAATGATGCATGCATAATATACAAAAAAAATAAAAAAATAATAATAAATTAATGCTGCCTAGATAAGTGACAAAAATTAAAGAATTTGAAGGACATTCAAGTATTTTTAAGTACTTATAAAGCCTGGGAAACAAGTTAAAAATATTAAGCACTTTTAATGAATGTGGAAACCCTGCAATCATGAAGTTTTCAACTTTTAAACGTAAAAATAGATAAACTTTTCAGTTTTTACAAATCAAAAAACCATTCTAAAACTGTATCCCAATTCAAAATATCGGCATAAGAAAACCTTTTTAAATAAAAAACTATTTATAATGAGGTTTGTTCTTTTGTAATGAAAATATTAAAGTAAATGGGTGTTTGGCTGTTTCATGTCAAAACGTTAGTTTGTTTATTAGTCATCATGTGGCAATCTATGGCAGGGTACCTAGCGTTGAATCAGCTATACTAAAGAAAAGGAAGTTCAGGATTAAAATCGAATTTTCTTAAATGAAACTCACCATGTGACCATTAGCATATGCATCAGTTAAACCATCAAAAACTATAGCATCCTGAAAACAAAAATTGTACACATAAAATATAAGTAGAACTAATTGAAATGATAATTTTATAATTTATACCTATAAAAGCCCAAACTGAATCTTATCACTAATTCTCCCACTACCCACAAAGCTAAAGGGATGCAATTTGGCACAGGTGTTCGATAAAAGCTAATTAAAAAAAGTAAGCATGTTTATTCGAATTTTTTAAATTAAAACAATGAAATTATGGAACGAGATTGTGCTAATTCATTTTTTTAATTAAGAAAAAGTTCAGATGTACTGAACCATTTTATACCAAACATTTTTTCTATAGGTAACTTAATCAATAAAGGTTACCAAAACACAATTTCATGCTGATGTTTTGAGATTAAGAGAAGAAATTCAGGAAAAGAGTTATGCCTTTAATGTGAGATTCATGAACCAATCTGATCAGGTTTTTTTCATTTTCTTTTCTCCTATGGGTTGGCGTTTTAAATCAATCCAAGTTTATCTGGAACAATAATTTTTTGGTTTAAGCTAAATGGTTTAATAATACATATGGGTTGTGACTAACAAATAAGAATAGCTGTATGTATAAACTTTTGATCTTTCTCAAAAGCTAATTGCATATTGTTTTGGAATTAAATACATTATGATTTTAAAATTATGTTACCTATTAATATTTATCCAGTAACAGAGACTTGGAAATGTGTTACTCTCAGAGATATATACAGATGAACAGACACCATAGCAACATGTGCATTTTTAAATCTACCAAAAAATTTAATTAAAAAAATGTATCTATTACGAGAAAATAATGATGATTGTATTAGCATTGTAAACATAAACCTATTTCTAGTTAAAGACAATGTTGAACTAATTAAATAAGTTCATCAGGCTTCAAAACAGTGGCGGCTGGTGCAGGGGGCCTGATCCCTCCCCACTTTTTTAGTTGATTCCCCCCCCCCCAAATAAATATTGGTTGGGTTTTTTTACAAATTTTTTTTTTTCAATAAAATTATAAGTTATTTGTTAATATACTGATTTATCTGAAGTTTTAATCTTGAAACTGTCCACTTTCACTCAACTAATAAACTTCCTTACAGTTGGATATTTAAATCGCCTGATCGAGCTTCTTTTTCTTTGCTCGTAGAAGAAACAAAATGGAAAAAGTATGGGGGACTGACTTTCGTCACCTGCAATATCCTGGGAGTCTCTACCCCTTGTGTGGTTCTCAAATTACAAAATTCCCGAGTTTTGTGTTTTTTCACGGCTTTCTGATCTACGAGTCGGAGGCAGGCACGTAGCCCAGGTGTCGCATTGATTTATTAAGATTAAAATTTATTCACCAGAGGTGTTGTGTCCTTTTAACTTTACCTGATAATTGTATAGTGTCCCATGTCAATCTAAAACCTGAAAACACAATATATCGCAACACAAAAGTTATCACCAAAAGTGAAAGAACTGATACAAACTACAAGTGCCGGAGCAACCAGTTTAATTAAAAAAAAAAGAATTACATTAGATTACAAGACTTCCATAAATCAAATAAAACAGCTCTCGCCAAAGCCAGAAAATAAACAATTTCTACCAAAATACCTCAATTTAACAGTTCTATAAATTTACTTAATTTCCAAATAGCACAGAGGCACATTTTCCTCCTTGACATGACTGTCTAAGACAAGAGAAGTAGCAGCGCTGGCATCCAATCTTTCAAAACTGGCACAGCATTCCACAAAAGTGTTGGCAATACACAGTTATTAAAATAATCATTTTTGAACGAATCCAGGATGTCCATCCACTCGCACCTTTTCCTCTCGAGGATATCTATGGTAAATTATCCATCATCACCTTCAGGTGGCTTCCCACCCATTCTGCAACACAACAGACATCTAACGATTTTCTTGGCGTCCCTACTCATTCTCACGGACCCAATCAACACGTCTTCTCTCAAGCGCAGCGAAAGCAAGAATATCCTTCAAAAGACACGCTACTCTCGAACTTTTGGTCGGCTCAGCCAATCACAGGCGACCACACGGAAGGGCAACCGATAAATTTTAACAGTATAACTCACCCTTAGCTCTTGTGCCAAAAAATATACAATGACATACATTCAAAGAATATCAAGTAACTCAATTAAAAACTGTTGAACTGGTCAATATAACAATACCTTCAACTTTGTTTGCAAATTAGTAAATATTGCACTTTCAAAGGTTTTGTCATATTTTATTAACTCCGTTATACAAAAACCAAAATTATTTTGCATGAATTAATAATTGAAATATCATTGACTGAAATATCAGTAGCATTACTGATAACTTTAAAATATTTTTTTGGAATTATTTTAAAACCTTATTTTAAGCATTTTTTATTTTTTATGGTTCTTGTCTTTCATGTATATTTGATTTGCATTTTAATTCTTAAATTCATGTAATATTTAAAGAAATTTTTTCCTGCGCATGCTACAAAATGTTTAATCAAATTATTAGATTTGTTTAGTTTGTATCTCTTACATCTTTACTTCCATTTTCTTTTGTACAGAATAGTGATTGAGCAATATCAGTTTTTATAATTTCACATATATTATGTAATTTGTATTTTAATTTGCTATTATGATGTCAAACAGAATTTTAAAGCATTGTTTAACTTATTAAGGACCTTATAAGGTAGTTTTACATTCCTACAGTGCTAGCTAAAAGTAATAAAAAAAATCTGACCCTGCCAGCTTTACTGTGCATAAAAGAATGTGTGATGTTGAAAATATTGATAATTTATCTTACATTAAAAGAGTTTCAGCTTCAAGGTCGTTGAACTTAAACACTTCATCCTATCAACATTTAAGCTCATTTTAAAATATTCCTAATCTAATAAAAATATTTATAACATACTTTTTTATTACATTTTTATTGCTATTAATTATATGGTGGCTAAAGTTGTTCTCCAAAAGTCTGTCCTTCTACCTTTGAATCCCGGCTTATACCTCCCCTCTCCTCCTCAAGTTGCAAACAATGCCCTCCTCTGTAAGCAATAGCACCCTTATTGTTTGAGAGATCTACAAAAACTATATATAATTTTTGGCATTGGGGTCCCCCACTTTTCCTGCTCACAAGCCACCACTGCTTCAAAATATTGTTGTAAATAGTTAATAACAAAATAGAAACCAAGGATTAAAAAATTTACAGCATATAATTCTCTATAACAACCATATTAAAAAAATATATATCTCAATTTGTCTTTTTGCTTTTATACAATGTAATGGCAATAAGTTCTGACTTATGGGCTATGAAAATGTGTTACGATCCATTAGACACATAATCAAGCATATTCTACAACATTTTTTTTTAACCACTCAATATTTAATCCAAGCATTAGGGAGGGTAAAGTTTTCAAGTGCAGATATTATTCAGATTTATGTACTTTGGGAACCTAGCATCAATTAGTGCCAAATAAAATAATCCAGTATGACTTTTTTGGTTGACACAACAGTATTTTTATCTTTTAAATTCAAGATAACGTGTAATTATTGTGAGCATAAATTAAATAATAAAAAGTTGGTAAAAGAAATTTTTGAAGCCCAGTGGCAGCACATTGCGATGCCACGCCACAATTCCGCGGTTTGATCCTCAGACTAGGCAAGGTTAACTCTACCTTTCATCAAGGTTAACTCTACCAAGGTTAATACTACCTTTCATCCCTTAAGTGGGTCGATTAAATGAGAACCAAGCAGGCACTTGGGAACTAAACACTGGGGTTTCCGCATCAGACTGACCATCTGACTGAAACATTGCTGTATGGCATCCCGAGGGCCACAATCAAGTAAGCTAGATTGGGCACAGCAGGCCAAAGCCCACGGGGCTGTTAGATCACCGAGTTTAGTTTCAGAAGAAATTTGTGTTGATATAATTATGGAAATTCACACTAATACACAATTATATAATTATGGAAAATCACACTAATACACTATTATATAATTATGGAAAATCACACTAATACTATATTAATCTGATTGGAATTCTTAATTCAAACTAATGAAGAATGACAAAGATAAAATAAAGCAAGATAATGTATCCCCCAAGACACGACAGAGATGTATTGTTTTAGTACAAGAAGAAACTAACATACCTTCAAATCAATTCCTCCGTACGGTGTATCACCTCTTCGCAAGTAATATGGTGCATTGGACATACTCTCCATCCCACCAGCAACAACAACATCCTAAAATAAATAAAAACTCAAAATTCAGTAAGAAGTACCAAAAATTTATAAAACTTAAAATTTAGATGCTGCATGTGTACTTATAGCAATAGGTACACATGCAGCAACAAAATAGTCCACTAACTTTTTAATTAATATATTAGGCATTATACAAATGATTTATATTACAGAAGCTAGCCCTCTTCCAATTTATACACAAAAGCTAAAGTCAAAGAACTATTTTTTGAAAGTTAGACGGTTAATTTCTTTGTTTTTAAAATTGAAATCTTTAATTGACATAGAAATATAAAACTAAGACAGGTTAACAAGTAGTAATACAGATTTGTAAATAAAAAATTTCTATTTTTTATTTACAAATCTGTATTACTTATAACAAGCAAAACATATGCTACTTATTTCTTCTTAACTAGTAACTCTGGTCTAGTCTGAACTAGATCAGATTCTGTAGACTATTTGCCTTCTTGTGTTTATGATACATGAATTTTATCTTTAATTTCATACAATTTTCCAGAGACTCTAGAGAAAAATTTATGCTCTGTTGATGCTGGAGAAAATGTGCATTTATTGTAAAAAATTATTTTCTCTAAAATGTTGAATTTGCATAACTACAAATATACTGTGGTTAACAATTTAAATTTCATTTTTTTAAGTGACTGATATTTTAAACACAGAATTGCTAATTGTTGTTTTTGTTAGCCATACAACTCACATTTTCTATGGAATATTTTAGAAGTTTATACAATTTTCAAAAATGTAATATAATTTTCGTTTTGATGACATAAGTCAAGGTACAACATTCTTGTGAACCTTGGATTATTCAATTTAATAAAATAAAATTGTTGTGATTTACAAACAACATTTCTGTTAAGATTACTTATTTATAAATATAATTTTTTTAAAAATGCAATACATTTTATAAGTCCAAACTTGATTTCTTATGAAATGTATGCATATATTAAGATGTCACCAGTTGAAATTACCAAATTGAAATAGCCACTTTTTGTGGACAAAAATATGTTTTTCATTTCTCTTCAAACAGTTGTGCTGAATTATATGATTATATTGTGGTGAAGTGGCATTTGGATAATTGTTCTCACCCAAGACACTTCAACCACTTTTTGTGTTTATTAATTAATTTGTGAGGTTTTAATTGTGTAGGCAATGGTAGATGACTCAGTTTTCAAAGTAAAGGGTCTATTACACCCTACTGTGCTCAGCTTCGTTAAAACCAGATGTTTTGGGGGAAGGAATTGTGTTAGGGGATTTTTGTCGGTTCTAGGCTGGCTTAGAGCGGATGTAAGTCGGATATATTTCGATGCTGAATGTCGAGCGGGATGTGTTTATGTGACACAGGTTAGAGAGGTGAATTTCGCAAAGAAACCAAAAGTCGCTGGCCGGGCAAAAGGGTTCAGCCCTTATTGCTTGTGGGGCTTAGGTTTTGATCAAATGAAGGGCGCATGACCTAAAGCAAATGTAAAATAATTTAAGTGTTAATTTAATTTAAAGGACAGCTTTTTATGTAGAATTATTAGTTGTCACATAGTGAGAAATGGCAACATTTAAATTCGCATTAAAGTTAAGTTTATTGTGAGCGTTATTTAAAATTTAAGTGAGTTTATTAAGTAATAAATTGTCTAGTTGGATATATTAACTTAATTTGTATTGAAAACAGAGTTTGGGTCATAGTAAAGTTTTCGGTTTGGTATTGTTATGATATGACAATTTCATAAGTCTCTCTCACAACCACAAGCACTGTGCCGTATTGTTATATTTTGTGTTATCTGAATCATTGTGCTTTCTTAAGTATTAAACTGCAGTAATCAAGAAAATAAATTATATTATTTAACCTCAATATGGAGTTTTTCTAAGGAATTAAATCGTTATTGGGAGCGGGTTACTTGTTTCCTTTACAGGTTTGGTTCTAGTTTGGTTCCTCAAGTTCAGGTAACTGTTATTCAATTGATGTTTCGGTTATGTAGATAATTTAACTTCATCGTAGTGAACCTTGTTGATAACCCTTCCTTTTTATAAGAACCTTACCCTATTATGTCCGTAAGACTTGGCGCTTATTTGGAAACAAAAAACAACGCAAATATTAGAAAACGATCCCAAGTATACGATTAATTTTGTCTAGTAGTATTTTGAGCAGAGGGTGCGAGCGACCAGGTTAAAAGACATATATATTATTATATTTTACTAAGAGCTGTGGATTGAAACAAGATATATTAGATTAAAACAAATATATAAACACTGAATCAATCAGTCATATCAATTGCCAAACTGCACAATCTTGATAATATATGGGGGGTACAAAAAATCCACTGGGCACACTAAATACATGAATTGGATGTGAAAGCATTTCCAGTCAGCAAAGTTTAGTGAACCTGTTTACATATAAGGTTCTTTGGGCAGGATTTAATGAAGATTTGATGACATGCTTCTACTAAGTTATCATTTGAAGAACATAGAGCAAGATGAATTAGTTTCAAAATATATATTGCATCAGTTGTCTACCTCCTCCCCACTCGTACACTTCTTAAACCTCAATTAAAAATTCATCAACCATAATTGTTTTTAGGAGATCCTTCAGGAATAGGTTGCTTTTCACTGTTTCCCTTTCTCCCCACCGCTCATGTATTTTAACCCTAGATGACTGAAGTAAAATAAGTGTTTACCCTGTAACTAATCATTCAACAAATTAGTGTATTTTAAAAGAAGCATTATAATATTTTAATTAATAAATAGAAGTGTGAAAAAAAACCCATTTCGGTGAGTGAGAAGGAGTTAGTGCTATGGGAACATTTGTAATCCAATGAACTCAAAGTATATTACTATTAGATAATAGATGAATGTTTAATTATCTATTGATAAAAAGATTTACTGAACCTAAAAACTTCTTTGCACATATTCATAGTTATGTTGAGTGTAGAATATATATTTTTTACAAAATGCATAGTAGTCATGTAACCCATGTCTACCAAAAGGATCCTCAAGGTAAAGACGGGTTACTCAGCTTCTAAACTACTGAATTTGTTGTAAGCTAATTTACTGTTGGGAACATGCAACACCATCTGTTGGCAGTTGCTACATTACCCTCCCTCAAGAATTTTATCAGAGATGGAATTTGATACATGATCCCATCAGTTGTTAGTTGCCATTGCGTGATCGAGAGAGCTTTATTAAGTTCACCGATATATATTTTTTATTCATTTTTGTTTGAGCAGCGATATATTTTTTTGCAATTAGCAAGTCTACTGTTGTGTACCATCCATCGTAGAAGTAGTTTTGCGTGTCCATTTCATCATCTGGAGGTCACCAATGTAGCCCTTCGTAATCCATGTCCACCAAAAGGATCCTCAAGGTAAGTACTCGGCTTTTATACTACTGAATTTGTTATAAACTTATTTACTGGTGGGAACGTGCAATCTGTTGGCAGCTGCTACAGTTATTAAATTTGCTCACAATTTAAATAAGCAATAAATGTATACAATTCATGTATCATTAAATTCATGTAAATCGATGCATCAACAAACTTTAGTTTAAAAGTAATATACACACCTGAAGACCAAGCATTATGCTTTGCGCACCAAGTATAATAGCTTTCAAACCAGATGCACAAACTTTGTTGACAGTAGTGCAAGTTGTAGAAATAGGAAGACCTGGATTGAAAATTAAACAATATTGCAGGAAATAATGTTTAGTCAAATATTAATATATAAATAAAGAATGCACATAAAGTGGAAATTTATTCAAGCTGTGTTTATTACCATAATTTTTTTAAGTTAACACTTCACTTCGAAACTATGCTAAAAAAATTTAAAACTATTCTTTGGGTTTAGAGTTTCCAACACTAATTAAGGTTTAAAATAATTCATTATGAAATAAAACCCTTTTATTAAAATTGCTGACTAGGCATTTATTCCTATTTTTAAGCTGTTTACAACCATACACAATTAGCATTATTATCAGATAGTTGGTTCAATTACCTAACCAGCATAATTTAATAGTGCATCTGGATCTCTAAATTTAGTTGCAATTTACATAATTCTAGACATCACATCTACTTTAGTTTAATTTTTGTATTTTTCCGTCATCTAAGGTATGCATATTAAAATTCCTCAGTCAACTTATATAATCAATACCTAATTTTCTTTTTATTAGTTTCACTTCAATTTTGTAGTCCTTACTTGAATTCCTTTCAACAAATAGTGACTTTGAATTATAAAACTAAAAATTAATCTATTTCAAAGAAAAATAAAAACTACCCAACCATGATTATAGGAAAAGAAATAAATAGTATTAGAAAATGTACATCTAGTTTTATAAGGAATGCTTACCAGCAGCAAGACAGGCTTGTCTTGCAGGGGCTTGCCCAAGACCAGCTTGTAAAACACATCCCATGTAGACTTCTTGCACAGCATCTTTTGAAATTCCTGCAATAAAAGTGGTTTATTGGTATGCATATTTTTATTTGGTCTTGTGAAGCTACACCTCAAAGAGTAAGGTATCACACAAAAAAATGGACATGATTTTCTGCAAATAAAATTCCTATTGTTTTTTAGTGGGAAGAATAACAAATTACAAAAAAATTAATTTGAAATAATACTGAAATACTTTTTGGACTTAAAAAATATATCATCAAATGAAGAGTGTTAGTTTAACAGAACAAATTAACTGTCACCAATATAAATTTCTAGAAAACTTTTTGGCATCAACTCAATTCTTGGATTGGTTACTATAGATTTTCTCACTTGATAACAAGGATTTCAGCATCACAACCAATAGAATTATACTTAACAAAATGCTGATAGTATTGAAGTCGGTGGTCAGTGTGCATGCAATGTATAGACATGGTATAGCTCCCATAAAAAGGATATAAAAAAAATAGCTTCATGCAAAAGCAATGAACACAGGCAAAAAGAATTTAAATGAAAAAAAAAAAAACTACTCAAGTAAAAAACTTAATATAATTACACTATACTGACAAACAGGCAAACCAAATTAAACCCAGTTTTAGAATTTTGTATGCTACACTCAGAATTCTAAAAAAAAATGGCTTGAACTTTTAAATTTAAACTATTCATCTTTAGCTAATATTTGTTGAGCTTATAAACAACAAACAATTTTATATACGATTGCAGACAAAATTACAATTCTAAAGAAGGTTGATACAAACAAATTAAGTACGAGCTAAATTTCTCCAACAAAATTATATTAAAATTTTAGTTATTCTGCATCCATTCAAATTGTGAAATCAATCAACACACAGACATTAATTACGGGCATAAGGGCTATTACATCAGTAGAAACTTAAATGAAAGCACTCACCACACCAACCCAAATTTTGAAGATAATGATAATCACATCAACAAAAGTATCAGTGAATGTCATCAAAACTATGTCACAAATCTTGGCAATAAGTGCTAATACATCAATGTAAACCTCTGTGAAAATTACCATTACAGCAATGTAAACCTCTGTGAAAATTACCATTACAGCAATGTAAATCTCAACACAGCAACTATTACATCAGTGTAACGATCAACAAAAACACTCACGCAACAATAAATAATGACAATACAGGCCATAACATTAGAGGAAGTAGCGGAAAAAGTGCTCATTACATCAGGTTTAGGGATCTGAATGCACATAGGTTCCATGGTTGTCGAACTTATAAGCAAGTGCATAATCTCTTCCAATGAAATTTTTAATATGGATTTGCATCAATCTCAGCAGAGGCGGTTCCATGGGGGGGGCTAAGGGGGCTATAGCCCCCCCCCCATGAGGGTGAAACTTACACTGGATAAAATGGTTTTCATAACAACCCTGCCCCCTTTCATAACAACCCCCCACCTAAGATTTTAGATTTTTTTTTTTTTTTTTAATGTATTTCTAGATACAAATATTTAAGAAAAAGTTTAATTTCCGATCAGAAAATCTCATTCCCCCCCCCCCCTAGAATTATATGAAATGACGCGTCTGCCTTTCTCCCCCCAATTCTCCGTAAAAGGTAAAAGAATGTCGTAGTTTTCGACGTTTGGTCCAAGTGCCCTGTTAATAGGTAACCAAAGTACCCATAGACTAAGAATAAATTAACTAGACCAAGTCTGTATGGCAAAACCTAATAATACGAACAGCGCGGTCATGTGACGACAGCCTTCAAAACGGAACTGGAGAAAAATTCTTTCATTTACTTCAAGGTTAAACAATTGAAAGCTGAAGACTATTTTCTTGAATGCCGAAAAAATGCCAGAATACTATACTGGATTTGGATGCAAAATTGATTTTGAAATAGGGGATTCAATAACCTTTCACAGTCATGTCATTTTTTAAAAATTATCTTAATAATTTTATTTTTTTAAGACTTATAAAAGTTAGTTTGTATTTTGCTTTCTGACATAGCTGCCTTTAATTGGTAATAATGGTCTTTATCATTTACTTACTTCTGAAAATTGTAATTGATAATGAAATGAAAATGAAAGTCTAGACTAATGTTTTATAATATTTTGAAAAGGGTAGAAATGGTTTTTAAAAGGCATTGGAATTAGTCACGTCACGTGTTCCGTCTTGGTAACACCCTCTCTTAATAACAGATATTGGAGCGTCCTGTCTATTTTATTATTCGTTTATGAAAGTACCAAACGAACACGAACAGGTTTTAAAACTAGTTCAGAAGACATTCCAGAACATCCTTGTTCTTCCTATTGTATTGTGTGTCTTTGACTCGTACCAGCCTGGAATTTTTACTGGTCTCCCTATACCAGTTTATAGTTGTGCATAGTACGCTATCAAAATGAAGCGACATTTAACCGATTATTTCGGGAAAAAAGAGAGCAGCGCTAAAAGCCATTGTAAAGAGCTAGATGTTGGAAATTTGGAATCGAAGTCAGAAAGTGCGATAAAAGCCTATGATCCTGGCAAGATAAATCTTCCGGTAAGCTTTACACATAAATATTTATTTTTATGTGTCGTTCAGTTCCAAAGCCAGACAACTGCAGTTTTTCGAAAAATGCATTTTTGAATTTTTTTGCAAGTAACTTAATTGTACATGCAAGTAATTTAATATATAGGATAATAAAAACAAAAACGATATCTATTATACTCTGTTACAAAAAAAATAAAAAATTACGTATATACTCGTAGTGATTATCAAATTAATCAATTTCTATATTTATATGTAGGATACATATGAAAAATCACATGATCCCTGTGATATAGGAAGAGCCGTGAAAGAAGTTTTAACAGATGATGAGAAACTAAAATTACTAAAAAATACTTGGATACCTCCAACAACATTTCCTTTTCCAGAACTAGTAGAAGGGAAACAGAAACGGAAATTTAATCATGATTGGCTAAAAAAATACAAGTGGCTAGCATATAGCCAAATGCTAGGCGGTGGACTTTGCACCCAATGCGTTCTCTTTGCTCCTTCAGGTGCTGGTATCGGATCTCAGGTAAAATATTTGATTTTCTTTTCTTATGCATTTCATTGTAACTTGTGTGATATTTTCATTTGTATGAAATGTTTTAACGATTATATCAACAACCAACTGATTGGTCGTTATCGTCGAATATTGTTCCTTAGATATTAAAAAAAAATTGGGTACAATTAAAAATAAATGATTTAAGATTAATTTAAGAATAAAAATTTCAAATGCATTTCTGACTTTAATATTTCAAAACTTTAATAATTGTTTTTTTAATACTTTAAAAAGTTATAGCCTAAATTCGCCCAATTTATATTGAAATTATTAAAATTTTGACTCCATATTTTATTTTATTACTCTTGAAGTTGTCAATAAAAATTAACGAAATTGTAAGTGACCCGTAAATAATGTACAAAATTTATGGAACATTTTGTGTAATACTATTTTGAAAGTGTAAAGGTACTGTGTAACAGCAAAACTGGCCAGCTCCACAATTTTGCGAAACGCGTTCTTTGCAATTTTTGCGGAAGGCTTACCTATATTGTCGGCATTTTGAGAAATAAAGTTAATACTAATGCGAAACAAATCAATTTAAACTTTCAACTTTTAAATCTTTATTAAAATCCTTTTTTTATACTACTAAACCGGGTGCTTTACTTTAACGACCGAAATGTTCAATTAGTTAGAAAAACTATGTATCCTAAAATATGTATAAATATAAATTTAACAAGCGTGTACATTTTTTAGGCTCTCAAAACACTGGTAAAAGAACCGTTAGCCAAATATAAAAAAGCCACCGAAGATCTACGTAAGCATGAAAATACTAAGTACCACAAATTCTCCATGGAAAAAGCAGTAGAATTTACAAAAGTAATGGAATCAAGCAAGAAAAGCATTGACGTTGTTTTAGATTCCGAAACATCGGCCATTATTGAGGATAATCGAAAACGATTGAGGCCTATAGTAAAAACTATAGTATTTTGTGCTAGGAACAATTTGCCCTTAAGAGGACATCGTGATCACGGTTTGATTTCACAATTAAAAGAAGAAAGTAATGAGGATCTTCTGGTTGGAAAGCATGGAGTTTTCCAAAGCCTTTTGGCTTTTCGTGTGGATGCTGGGGACGAAGACCTCAAGCGACATTTCGCAATTTGCAGGCGTAACAGTGCAATGATTAGCAACACAGTCCAAAATGAAATTATAGACTGTATCGGAGAAACTTTTCGTTCTTCAATATCAGAAGATGTTAAAAGATCAAAATTTTTCAGTATAATGTGCGATGAAACAACAGATGTCAGCACCAAGGAACAGATGACATTTTGTGTTAGGTACATAGATACCCAATCTTTCGTTACCAAAGAAGAATTTGTTGGTTTTACAGAAATGACAGAGACAACTGGTGTTGCTATAAAAGAAGCAATCGATAAAGAGTTGGATGCCTTGGGCTTAACAAAAGAACACCTTTGCGGCCAAGGGTATGATGGGGGTCAGAAATAAAGCTATGGAAAAACAAATGGGATAGTGAGATTGAGCCGCCTTATACAGCAGTTGAGGCCCTGAAGAAGTGCGATCAACAATTTTTCCCCAACATTTTTATTCTTCTACAGATATTTGGAACAATCCCCGTTACAACAAGCACACCCGAAAGGAGCTTCTCCACATTACGACGGATTAAAACATATTTAAGAAGCACCATGGGCCAGGCAAGATTAAACGGACTAGCACTGGCAAATATTCAAAAGGATAGAAAAATCTCCATAGAAGACGTCATTAACATCTTCAGTCGCAAAAAAGCAAGACGAATGAAAATTGCAAATTGGAATGTCTAAAATCACAGACACAGACTCTACAAAATTTGATGTTTTGTTTTTGTATTAATGTATCGAGAAAAACAACTCAATTTTAACTAAGGTCACCCACCTAGACTATTGCTTTAAAAAAACCACCATTTTGAATAATTAATTAAAATAATTATTTGCACTTAATTACTCAAATATAATTAAAGTTAATTAAATAATTGCCACACTGTATATTAATGTACTATTTCTTGATTGCGATAAAATCTAATTGACCACAACAGTAGCTCTAATTAATTTTGCTTTCTCATTACGGAACATTTTTGCATGCTGTAGCCCCTCCCTTGTGATTTGCCTAGAACCGCCACTGAATCTCAGGAATCATTGAAATGTTGATAAAAAAAAGCAGAAATTTGCATTTCACTAGAACTGTGCCATGTCTGAACATTAATTAATATTTAAATAAGAACACCTTAAATAAACTGTTCTGTTTTCCTTGGATCTGTTGTTAAATATAAAGCACATCACCTGAACACCTATGGCTTAATTGTTATTTCTTAAGTGTACAAATTCTTCATATACTGTCAAGATATGCGATATAATTATATGGGACAAATATTGCACCTGCTCTTTCAATAGCTCCTTGAATGGCAAATTTTCCCAGTTCAGTAGCAGAAACAGCAGAGAGGTCTCCTTTGAAGGAGCCAATTGGCGTCCTTGCAGCTGAGATTATCACAGCTTCCTAAAAGATGATAAAATAGGATAAAGACATTTACACTACTAAAAAACACAAACCAGCAGAAAAAAAGTGTACAATCCATTACATTACCAATTTCAAACTTAAACAATATTTCTAAATAATTTCCCCCCCCCCCCCCCAAGACCAAAGAATGCAAAGAGGAACTTGCACAAATGAGGAAAATGAATATTTTTTGTATTTTCTAGTGTTACCCAACAAATATATTTGAGCAGTGCAATTATTTTTTTATTTTTATGCTTTCAATTAATCAAAAATCGAGTTTGAAATCAAAGCAAAAGTCGCATGACCAAAGAAGCATAAAAAATTGTGACATTCTTACGCATGGATTCCGTCGAAAATCCGAGGAAAAAGCTGGTATGAAAAAGGTTTTAGACTGGTTCATCATCTGCGCATTGACGTCACACGTAAAAGTAGCTTTTTCCCGCCAAATCATAAAGTGAAAAACTAAATATTTTTTTTAATTATCTATCCGAGCTCAAATTTTTGAAAGAATGGTATTGTTTTCATGATTTTTTCTCTACTTTTATTTAAAAATAAAATAAAAAAACATGAAAGTTCCTCATTATCTCATTACAACTATAATTATGAAATAATCCTCATTAAAAATAAAACTAGTGTAGAAACTAAAAACATCTTTACCTGCATTTTTAAAAAATTCCAAAAGAACTTAAAAAAATAAAATTGATATAATTGTTTGCTTCACTCTCTTTCTCTAATTTCCCTTTCTCTCAACAATATCATGTTTCAAGTCTATTTCGCCAGGAAATGTGCTTTTTTTTATCTCACCTCAAAAAGAAAACATATAACTGAAACCTGTACATAACATACTGAGATGTCATTTTATTGCTGCTATGTAATTAAAAGAAGCAATTTATAAAAATTACGTGTGATACAACATCAAATAATGGAAAGTAATAGCACATTAAATGGGAACATATTTCTATTTTTTTCAGCAATTATTAGAAAACAAACTTTTAAAATATAATACTTGTTCTTAAGTGAAAGTATAGTACTTTGATTAAAAAATACTTTAAAAATTAATTCATTAGTATTTATTTGTAATCTATATATGACCAGCTTTATACTTCCCAAATAACTAAAAAAATAAATTCAGATCTTTTAAATACTGTTTTCTTTTTCAAAAACTAAATATAAATTCAAGAAATTCTAAATACAAGTTAAATACAATAAAATGCGCAATAATATTCAATTAATAACCGTGTGAAATATGCTAATTGTGAAGTTTCACATTTGATTTTAGTTCCAAACAGTAATTCTAATTGATCGAAGATGTAGACCAAATAAACTTTAAAAAAAAGCTTCGAAAAAGTCGAGCTTTATAAAAATTTAGCAGACCAATTATTATATTAATATTACATTAATATGTTATGTCAACTAAGTTTTTTTATGCATAGTAAGCATAGAACTTGTTTATACATTGAAATAAAATTTCTATAATGAATATATATTTGTTGGTTATTTTTAATTTAGACGTTATCTAGTGCAAAACCTCCACTAGAGATATGCTGAGCAGAAACATCATGAAAACTGCAGATTATCTAGGGATATGCCTCCAAAGGAGTCTTTTGAAAGGAACTGTATCTCATTGTATTTTGCATCTTGAATGTGAGAAAACCCTTAAACTCTCGTCAACCTGCACAACAATCGGGACATGATTTTTCTAGTCCGAATTGTTGTTGTATCTACTCATTTTTTAAAGTAAAGCTTGCAACTTGATATATTTCTATCAGAATAAAATTCAGAAAATTTCTGAATGCCAAATGAATGGCTCTGCACTCCCAACCATGAGTCGGCGGCAATGGATATGGTTAACGTGACAAGATTTTTCCGACTAAAAATCAGGACACGCCTCTGCCAACGTAGAAGGGGGCAGGTTCTTTTTTTTGTGTGCATATTATATTTAAGGAACACATTCTATTTAACAGAAAAGCGGGACTGTTTGGCAAGGCATTCGGGCAGCGGGACATCAAGGTGAAAGACAGGAGTGTCTCGCCAAAATCGGGACGTCTGGTCACATTAGATATGGCTAAAGATTCCCATAAAACACTAACTTTTTCAACTATAGAAGTATATATATTTTTAATATTTACCCAAAAAAGTAATCAAATCAATTGAAAGGACTTACATTTTCAGCCATTTCATCAATTATTTACGAAACCTAAAATATTAAAAAAAAATATGAGCAATATTTCATATTTAGTAAAACGTAGTTCACAATTTGAGCTGAGAAATTTTTTATGATGCAGAGATTTATTATAATAAACAATGCTGAAACTATGCTCTACAGAATCATATTACAATCGACCAGGCTAATATTTTCAGCAGTAACATTTATTTACGTTGCAAAGAGTCACGAAACACTTATTAATATAAAGGCTCCAATATCCTTGCGGTAGAGTATCAAGCTCATAACTAGAGGGTTATGGGTTTGGGCCTCCGTCCACAAAATATCGGTAGAAATAGACAATGTCCTCTCGTTGGTGTGGTGGGGTTGGAAAGAGGGGTTTACACTAGAAGTCGGTTGGTTGTTTTCAGATTATCTGGCGCCGTCAGCAATACAAGGGCTATAATGCGCCGAAACATTTGTCGTTTGACAAGCCAGCATACATTTACAAACACCCATGCCTTACACAGGGCTCGAACTCGCAACCTTGCAGTCTAGAAGCTAGCACGCTAACCACTATACCGTTTAATCGGCGTACTTACACTAGAAGATTTCGATCTCGTATTCTTCTAGATGCTCAAAATAACGAGACGTATTTGGCTGTGTTAAGCACTTTATAAGTGGCAGAAATAGACAGTCGGTAGTTGCAAAAAACAAAACAAGACTCATTAATATTTTGTTTCTATTAACAAATTTTAAAAAATGATTTCTCAATTATAAAATCCTTATTTCAAAATCAAATTTAATACTTGGAATAAACATAAAATACTTGATAATAGGTAGTATTCTAAAGGACAAAATCAAATGTATAGATAAACTATTGAAACCTGGCAGTTTTTGGCAAATTTTTTTTTTATTTATTTAAAAGATCTGCTTGTTATAATTAAGTAAACCCCTCCAATTTTATAGCAATCATAATCAGTGTTCAGCTTTTGGATAGAGTTCCGAATGAGGGCGATCCACCGCTAGGGGAAAGACGCGCCAAGGGCGGGAGCGATAAATAGTTCAAAATGGTACTGTTGTGTAACTTGGCGTAGAAATGTAGGGAATACTATTGTTGAGAGAGGGAATAATTGGAGCTTCGGAGAAAAGGAGTGCATGTGGACAGGATAAGCATTAACTCGTAGCGGTGTGATGATAGGCGGATTTGTTGGGACTTCCGGTTAGAACGTGTTTCAGGTTCGGCGATGCATTGGCAACAGACTGGGCGTCAGGCGCAAAGACGGAGGGGAGGGGGATGTCCCATTGTGATAGACTGCGACAAGGGGGAAGGGGGTAATCGTTTTGACAATGCATTCTACTAAGTTTTTAGGCAAAAGAGAATGCTTCCATTGCGTGAAACAGATGGTTTTTATTTTTTAACAGAAACATTTTTAATTTTTATTCATTCCATTTAGCATGGTCGAAGCCCCTTCCCGCAAATATGTTTTCATTCCATATTTTATCGGCGCGACACTATTATATGGAATATGTAAATGAATAATAATAAGCCGACTTTACTGCACTTATGGCTGTCACCAAAAAATTCTATTGGAAAGGGGGGGTGGGAGGAATACATCATTTTGCCGATTGCAATCAGGAAGTGTTTTTATAGCTTAGTAACTTTTTATCTACTAAATCAACAAAACAGTACAGTGTAGCACTTGACTAATAATTTTATTTATATTTGAGTACATTTAAAAAAAAAATATATATATATTTTACATAACTTGAAATAAATTAACATAATTTATAACGAAATAAATTGATGGTTTTAATTAATACTTATTTGACTTGTAGAGCTCATGCTTTTAATATTCCTTGATAGAGGGATTCGTGAAAAATTCCAGATTCGTTTGTTATATATATTTTTTCATTTCATGACTGAATACAACTATTATAAATTTATGTCAATACTTATCAATATTTTTATTGAACTCTTTCGTACTTTTATTTTTACTTTATAATTGTTTTTTAAATCACAGAACTAACTTTTCACAAGGAAAACAATTTGCCTAAGGAATCTTTTATCATAATAGCTATATGCATACAAAGAAAAGCATTTTTTCCATCATTTTTACTTTCATTAGACAAAATAGTAAAAACACCATAAGTTTCAGTTAAAATGAATAATTGAAAGTTTCTAACAAAGATTAAGTATAAAATTTAATTTTTGTATATAATTCTATGTTCAAAGTAACTACAAACATTTAATTAAAATATACAATTATCTAGAAACCTTCAAATGATTTTCAACTGTAATTATTCTTGCCCTAAGATATTAAAGGGTATTCTCCTCACTCAGGGTATTTTCTCTGAAAAATAGCTATTTCTCCTTCTAATTAACTGCTGTGATATAAAGTTTTATATATATCCAAAGACATGATAGTGTAGTTAATGTTTTTATTCTTATATTTAGTTCAAACAATATTTAAATAAAATTTAAACTTGTGTTTTTAACTACAATAGGAATTTTTTGTATCCTTTTCTGGAGTTACCTGGATTATGAGTCTATAATTTGTAACAATCATCTAAACATACTAACTTTTTTTTTTTTTATCAGATAACCAAAAGCAAATTTCTATTGCTAAAATTGAAAACATTTGGAAAACATACTGTCCATGTGCTTAATTGTATTGTAATGCAATGTGTGCTTAATGTAATTGTAATGCATAAAAATAATTATTTCGATTAATTTTCTTATATTGATTAATATTGCAAGCATTTGGAAACTTATTTTGCAATCGTAATAGATGGATAATATAATCTTTGGAAAATGTTAGGTTATTGTTTTTAAAATTCATGTTGTATATCCCTCCTGAAAATCCGGATACTTTTCTTTGTTTTTAAATAAAAATATATTAATGCGTAGTTATTAAATTGTTAGAAATAAATGCAAAATATCATGTCTTAATCAATTACAAAATTTATTTATACACAAAATTAACACGTTTTTCTTTTAAAGTTATCCGTCTTTTTAAGAATTCGTCGAATTTTATCTCATCTAAACTATGTCCTTTACAAATTGTAATAAAAGAAAATAATTCGTACGGGAATCCATTATCGATCTCAAGTAATTTTTTTACCATCTTTAGCTAGCTGGTTCTATTTATCATAACAAGATGAAGGTCAAAATAGACACGAATTTCGGGTTCCAAACAAAGTTTTGATTGCAGAATATAACTCCATTTCCACATGCGTTCTATTTTTTTTATTTTTTTTTTTTTATTTAATATTCAACTATTCTTTAAAGGTGCGTGTACTACATAACAGGTATTTTTTATTATTTCTTTTGTTTTATTTAGTAAAAAATGCAGTCTAAATTTTCAATTAGTACAAAAAGAACACTTAATTTAGTATATACCAGTTGAAACAATTTGGAAGGTAACCTTAATCTAAACAAATGAATTCAGCATAAAACCAAACTCAAAATAAAACATGATCCAATGAAGATTTTGGCAAGTTTTTTTTTTTGCTATGAGTGTTTAAGTGAAGGTTTCAGGCTCTAAATTTTGCCAAATTGCACATGCTTTAATATGGCTTAGTATCTGGTTTTGATATTCGGTAGTAAAAAATGTGTCTAAAAGCGTCCTTTTAGTGACGAACCCAAGATAAACTATCACTGATAAAGAGTCTATCTGTCAAGTTTTAGTTCGTTTGAATGATGGCAAGTAGATTAATTCCTTCTTCTACGCGGCACTAGAAACGTGTGTAAAAGCGACCTTGGGTGTGCCATTAAGATTAACTCCTTTGGTTAGTGTACCAACTAAAAGTTTAAGGGAGAGATGGTCAGTCGGAATTTGTGGATAAAAGGTTTTAGCATGGAACAAAATAGTAACAAATCTCTAAATGACTTCCGTTCAACAGCTACATTTTTTTAATCATTTTTCTTGAATTTGGAAAAAATTATATGTTATACTTTTTTTTTTTTTTTTGTGTGTGTTTTGATTCGTCTGTCCCAAACAGTCTCTCGAATACCTCTAAAGACAATATCAATGACAAAAGCTTATAAAAATAAGAAACTGATTAAATGTATAATTTCATTACTTGATTAAAATTGTAAAATAGTTAAGTTTTTCATGTAGATTCAGGGAGACCTAAATATTAAATGGCAGATATAATTTTTTATTACTGTTGATTAGTATTATAAACTCGACATTTTTATTCTTGAAAATAAAAATGTGCTTTATATTTATGTTTAAAAAAAAAATTAAAAATCTTTGTTTTTGTCAAAAAAACATCAAACTTCAGATCCATTCCGGAGACTTAAATATTTTTCGATTGAAGTAAAAAAAATTTGGCTAAACATGTGACCATAGTGACAACTTTTTATCAACTTGAAATTTTGAATTTCCCCAAAAAGTTTTTTTCGATACGCCCTATTGTAGAGGTTTAGAGAGGGTTGGTTTCACTGTGTCTGGTAATAAATTCCACATTCAATAAGTACTTGCAAATATCTTTATATTTTGGTATACTTACATTATAGCCTTGAATTAATTTTGCACCCCTTTCGATTGTATTGCTTACAATCCTGAAGCGTTTGTCCTTTCAAAATATATATGCACTCATTCTAAATATTAAGATCTGAGTGTAAAATATGAGTTGAAAACCGGTACCTTTTGAAGAAATTCAAAGTTTATGGTTTAATCAAGTAATCTACTTCTTGATCCAAAAGAGGAAAAAAGGATTGAGCTTTAACTGATTATCGTATAGCTCTCATATGTTATATTCCTCAAGTATAAAAATCCTGATCAGCAAAAAGTTAATCGTTCAATTCTTTTCCATTTTCTAAAGTTAATAGGTCTTAAAATTAAATTTTTGATTCGTCATTTTGTAATACGTTTGTCTCATTATAACAAACTGTAAAATAATATTTCTTAAATTATTGAATATAATATTTTCGATTATTATTGAAAAAGTTCATTCTCTGGCAGGCAAGTCGATAGTGGCGATTGGGTAACAAACAGGAAAAAGATGAGTGAGGAGTGGGTTATAACTTTATTCCACCAATTAATAGATAACTCCGATGTGTAACAGTAGGTGACATATTTTTAGTACGTCAGGTAACGCCTCAAAAACCATGATATGCCCATTAAACGTCATTTACATAAAGTGTGTATTGTACGTCATATGAATTGAAAGTCTTACAGAAAATTTCAAAACATCTAAATTTTAACATCCGAAAAATGAGCCCTCTTTTATCAAATACATACCTTACGTACGGTCTGACGAGAAGTTTCAATTTCTAATAAAACTTGCTTATTTTTTGGTAAGATAAAAATAAAAGATACATTTTATAAGGTTATTCAACGAGGTTTATTTTTACTTATTACAAATGTGAAATTGAGTGAAATGGAAGTAGCGTGCAATTCTGTTAAAAAATATTTCTAATACATTTTTTGTCAAATGATTACAATTAATGTCAAGTAGAACTCTATAATTTATATTATATAGTACTTCATTTATTATAATACATTTTTAATAAATGAAATATTTCTAATACATTTGATAAATGAAAATATTTCTAATACATTTTTTGTCAAATGATTACAATTAATGTCAAGTAGAACTCTATAATTTATATTATATAGTACTTCATTTATTAAAAAAGTGTAACGGTGTGCGGTAATGGAGAGTCGAACGCGGGACTTCTAGATCAGAAGACAGGCACGCTAACCACTAGGCAAAAGTGATCATTAGTGCCTAGGTGTTATATCTGTCATTTGTACACGAGACCACCATATAGCCCCTTCCCAGTGAGTTGCGAAGGGGTGAACGATTGAGTTGCTTGTGTGTGAGTTTAGTGCGTTGCGTGTGGCAGTGAACAGAGCGCCAGAGGTTGCTTGCTGTGTGGCAGTGAGTCACCAGAGATGCTGAGGTGGTAGTGTGGAGGTCGTTCAGTAAGTAGATGGTGCCACTGATGTGTTCGAATATTCGTGTCACCAATATAGCGGTGTGCGCTAACGGAGAGTCGAACCCGGGACTCATAGATCAGAAGACACAAGGCATATTCTAAGCAAAATTTACGACTGCCCATTACGAAATTCCATCCACCCTCCCCCCCCCCCATCTCCCCTCTTCCTTAAAAATAAATAGTCTAATAAAGTCACCAGTGATATAAATAGGTTATGTTTTGAATTTAGTAATAGTTAACCATTGAAGTATTCACCAAGTGACTAAACCCCTGTCTTGTCAGAAAAAGTTTCTCTCGTGTTAAGAATGTAATAATCCGTCGAAAGTGTAAAAGATTTTTTCTTATCCGGCAATTGACAAAACACTTGTTTAAAAAATATCATAAATGTATATTAAATGGTTTACAATTAACGAATAAGTACATTGAGTCATCCTCTCTAAAACATTTTATCGGGTAGAAAATAGAAGGGCTATTGGTTGAAGGAAAAAAGGCATTTACGTTTTTTTTTTTCCTTCGTTTTTTTTCTTCTTCTTTCTAATTTTTAACATACCTCCTTAATCAGTCAAAATACCAGTCGGTAAGTATTTTATAGAGCCAGAGTAAGTGTCTGTGAAATTAACTAAATGCATACTACATTCAGGTATTGTGAATCAAATCACCTTCATTAATCTAGACTTTGATTTTTTGAAGTCCAATTGGATTGCTTAGGAATAGAGGTCCCTATGTGTGATTCATTAAAAATTGACCAAAAAGTTTATTCTTGACGCATTTTCTTACTTATAAGCTTTTCCCAATACTTGATTCCCAAGTTTAAAGAGTTATATTCCACAATTAATTAATGTTAAAGATTTACTCATCAAGATGTCAAGTATATGCTTTATATTTCAAAAAAGCTATTACAAATTTAAAACTATTTTTTTAAGTATTTGTAAATGCAATTATTTTTCTTAAAAAGAACTCAAAATATCCATGTTGTGGACTTGTATCTCCACTAAAATGGATGTGTTAAAATGCTAAAAATTACGCTTCATTTCTATTAATAAATCTCTAGTGTCACAGTTGGTTAATTTGTACGCTCAATGAACTATTTTTTGCACAATAACGGCTAATCCTGATGTGACCTAGTTTCCGATCCACAACGTTCATCCATTCATAATCCAGGATTCGAACACGGTACCTTTGGCATGCGATATCAGAGTACTAACCTCACAGCCATTGGGTGGCCCTCTAGTTCGTAGAATTAGATTTGTTAATTCAGCTGTGGCTTAAATAACAAACTTTCAGCTTAATAACTAAATACCATATCTACTGATAATTTATCTTTGAATATAACAATAAATTGATTTTTAATACGTTAATCTCGTATCCTGCTATATATTTCATATTTAATTTAAAATGTTACACACCTTTTCATTGTGACGTTTCAAGAGTCAATCGTACGCAGTTGTGTAATTAGATTATTTTATTATGAAAAAAAAAAAAAAAAAAACATTATAAAAGATTACCAGTCGCCATTGCTGCTGAAAGCACACAATTAAACTGGTTCGTTCCTTAGAATAAACTGTTGTCAAGTCACTGGCCCTCTAAAAATATAGCGTAAAGATAAGAAAAAAAAAGTCCCCTTCAAACCACATTCCTGGGGGTGGAGTGTTGACCGGAAATATGGGGAGCAGGATCGAGGGGAGGGACACTAGATTTATTGAGGAAGTTGGAAGATAATGTTCTGTAAAAGACCTCCACCTTGTCCTTGTCCTGTAGTAATGCAAACAATTTTGTCACACTCTTTTCTTGTCGCAAGATTTTCTTAAAATTAATTCTTTTTGTGTGGCAAAACTATCTTATCTTGAAGTTTGTGTGTTAAATTGGTCTGAACTATGAATCTTTGAACTCTTTACTATACACATATGCATGCTATGATGGCCTTACTAAGCTACAAGGCTCAAAAAGATCCCAATGAAATAAAACGTCGTTAAATGAACAAACAAAGGAAATATAAAATCGAATGAAAAAGTCCTCATGCATATTAGCAAGAGAAAAGAATATTATTTTAAAATAATAATAAAAAGCATTTGTCATCAAATTGGAAAAAGAATTACTTGCAGATTAATAATAATTTTCTGAATTAAAATAAAATGCGCACACGCAAAAGGAATTTTTCTTCACTTTTTAAGAAAAAGAACTTAAAGAAAACACATTCAAAGTAAAAGTTTGAAAAAAATATTTGAATGTTGGGCTTAATAATGTAATGTCACCAAATCTATACTTATAAGTAAGAGTGTATTTGCCTAATTTAATGTATCCTTTGAGTTCGAAGAATAGGAATGAAAGTTGGTAGGACCATAATTTGAGATATTTTGAACCAATTTCAACTGTGTCATATTTTTAATGCGTTTCTTGAGTAACTCCCATTATTGAAAAAACAATTTCATCCCAATGTTTTCCTTCTGATAATAAGGAATTAAGGAGATAATGCTCATAGCTCGCAATCGGCTGTACATTTGGAACTGGCATCTCTGAAGCTTAAATAAGTTGATAACAGGGTTCGTACAGTTCTTGAAAGTCCTTAAGAACTCCTTATTTTTAGTTAATGTCTCCAAGGGCCCTTGAAAAGTTCTTGAAAACTCCTTATTTTTAACCTGACGGTTCTTGAAATTTTTGAGGGCTCTTGAAAGAACATTTGTTTTTCCTTTTTTTCTTTCTTTGCATGTGTATTTCAGAAACTTCCATTGAAAAAAAAATCCTGATCTCCTAATTAAAAAAAAAAAAAAAAAAAACTTTCATAATTTATTTTCCTTTATTTTCTCTTTCCGTAGTTGAAAAGTATTTATAATAAATAATGTAATTCTGAATTTTGAGGATCATCATAGTAATAAATTATTCATGATGAAATGAAGCATCTATTAAACTGTTTTTCCTGGGCATATATATTTTGAATATTAAAATGTATGGAGCCTTCTGCCCTTGTAAAGGATTTCATGGCTGGTAAGTGAAGGTCACCGTTGTCAACTTAAATTTTGAATTGTTGAAACTTTTTTTTTGTTGCAACCGCGTTCAGCTTCCAAAAATATAGATCTGCCAAAATTAAAACAAAACACTAATAATTCAAAATATTTCTGCAACATGAAACAGTAACACCGTTCCAGTGCGGTTGTTTGGACAATACGAATTATAAAAGGTGAAGCGTTAAAACAATTGCATTAAGATCTTTTTTGTAAGTATACTCACTGATTTTGTATTTTTTACTTTATTTATAATTTTTTGCACCACTAACCATATCGGGACTCTTGATGCCAATGCATCCAAGTTTACGACTTTTAATTTTTAAATCCTTCATTTTAACTTCGATTTTGTGGGTTTGTCGATGGAGGGCGAATCTTGGTTAATTAATGCCTTAATTAACCCCCTTACCGTCATCCAATTGGGCTAAAACTTAGCAGGTAGATTTGATGACAATGCATTCTATAAAATTTTGGGGGTTGTCACTATCAACTGAAAGATCCCTTGAACGGAATTCTAAAAAAACGACTTTCCGTCATCTAATCGCACTGGAATAGCATTGCCGATCGTTAAAGAAACTCTTTCCTGTTGCCAAAATTGTTCTAATAAATAAGTAATAAAATTGTTTTAGTCATAATTAAAAAAGATATTTGTATGTGAATACATAAATTCACATTCATTTCTATTAAATAATTTTTGTAAAGTATGCACAATCCAATATGCATTCCGATTAGAGGTCGGAAATATTGATCAAAATAAATATCTATACTATATCATTGCATAGAAAAAAATATCGATAATTTTTTTTCTTTAAATCTGATTTTTAATTTTGCCAGAAACGAAGTTTTTCGAGGGAAATCTCTAATTTTAATTTTTGTAAGGTGATTACTTTTCCAACTGAAATGGATTTATAAAAAAAAAAAAAAAAAAAAAGAACACTAGGGTTGTGGAGCATCGCACAACTTTCAATTACAATATAAGACTTGCGGGGAATTGTGTCATTTACCGTTATTATATTTTTATCATTCATTCAGAAAAAATTGCCGGTTTGGCGACATTTTTTTGCGATTATTCTTGTATGTACTCACGATAATCTTTACATTATTCTTTATCATAAGTGAAACTGACTAGGTAAGAAAAAACGATCCATAATGGGGTATGCTCAAGGAAAGAAGACTCTGTATCGAAGACATTCGTTTTTCAACTTTTTACGCCGTTAAAGCATTTTTACGGGAATTTTGGAGGTAGAGACCTTAAGAGGCATTACCACAGCGATTTTGAACAAAATAGTTAGAGCCGTTTTTTAGCTATTATTGAAAAACATGATTTTTTCAATGGCAGTTACCTTATGCGCATGCGCGATTTAGACGAAAACCTTAATGGTAAGTCATTTGGGCCATCACCAAATTTGAACATCGTAGGTCAATTTGTTCGGGAGTTATGCTGACCCCGTACACACAGACCTTCCTTTTTTTCTGGATCACTTTTTTGAGATCAGGATGTTCCAAAATGTGAGAAATGCAAAAAAAAAATCGTTTTTTTTTTCTGGATCGAATCCTATACTTTCATTCCGATTCGGCATAGGTTTAGTGACAAATATTTAAGTCAATTGCTTCTCAAACTTTTCTTCAGCATGATCCACTTATAAACTGTGTCATACACACGGAATTAACTTGGTTCCATTTTTTCACTACAGTTCCGAAAATTCAGTTATTTGTTTTAAAAATTATTTACCGTACACATTTTATACCAAGGCTATATATACTAAATCTTTTTGAGAAAAAAATTATATTAGAAAAAATTAAGATTTGAATTGGATTTTCTTATCACCACCAACAAATCAAGCACAGGATCACAGTTAGAGAACAACCTATTCATTTATCTAACCATAATCAAACTTATTTATCATTAAATATAAAATTACGTAAATTTCATAAAAGTCAGAAAAATAAATTGCTATAATAAAAAAATTATAAATAACAAAAATAAATAAATTGTCTATGTTCTAATGAGCACCGTGTATTTTTTGGAGAAGACATAATTCTTTGTTTCTCTCTTTTTCGTACGTCATATAATAAAACATGTGTTCCTAATCGACCTAGAAACACCTGTTAAATTACAATATATGACCAGATTACAGGGGGGGCCTGGGCCCACTTACATGTATCCTTGTTAATATTGTTTTGTTGTGGGATTTTTTTAATATTTAAAAAAAAAAAAAAAGCTTAAAACTTATTTATTCTGTCATTAGACATTAACTATTGTGAAGGGAGTAGGGAGCTCTTGTAACAAACTCGAAAATTTTTTAATCAATCACAATCATTACTGCAAAAAAGCGACCCTTCTCTTAAAGATGCTAGTTTTCCTGGGAACAAATTAACCCCTTCTTCGGACAACCTTGAATTTGAAACCAATAGGGGATATAAGGTTGCGACTTTCACGTGACATCCTGTTTTGTCAAAGCATAAATACAAAATTTCTAAAACATCCCTGATCGCTCTGCTCTTGGGTGGACTTCTCTGTAAAGGAATGGCCATTTTTTGTAGAGACGGCGATTGCACGTTGGTCCTCTAGTATGACGGTGTGAAAAAAGTGGCTACAATAAATATACATTGCATTCATTTTCGCTCTTTGTTTTTCAAAATGTAAGAGTAAGATTTTCTCTGCAAATTGTTTTTATTTAAATATTTACCTTTTTCCCGAAAAATGCTATTAAATTATTAACGTAACTTACAATCCGATGCCATCAACGGAAGAATTTCTATACAGAGAATAAAAAATGTTCTTCTCTAAATAAGTGGGGCCACTAGATCTAAGCCATCGTATAATGCTGTGTTAAAGTTAAAAGATAAACGTCACAGTTACATAATTTTCATACCCCCCCCCCCTCCCAAATAATATGTAAAATGTAGATAAAGCAAACCTAGTTACTGTTACCAGAAAAAAATTTCATGAGCATTTAGTAAAGAATCTGAGTCATGAACCTACACCCTTTAAAAAGGAAAATCATACAAGCAATTTGAAATTGTCAAATAAAATTTGTTCTTTGAAAACAACTTCTTTTCAAAATATCAAGAATCATGGTAAAACACCTATTTTTAACTATCGCTATGTCAAAACTCATTGACCAGAGGCAATATATTCAATTTACATGTGAAACGTCTTCGAATCGAGCCCCATCGGATTTTTTGCAGGTTGGTCTCAATGTAAGTAGACATCTCAAATTTGAGATGCATATGCAATGCATTTTTCAAGTAATTATTAATTTTTTCATGAATTTAAATTAAAACTGTTGAACTGGTCAATATAACAATACCTTTGACTTTGTTTGCAAATTTATAAATCTATATATTTAATAGGCAATACGTTTTTTGGGGTTAGTCCGTCCGCCTAAACTACTCAACCAATTTCAATGATCAAGGTGTCATTTTAAAGGAAATAAGCTGTAGATTTGCCAAAACGTGCCAAAATAATTTATTAACATTTTATTAATTAGTTAAATTTCAATATTTTTCATCATTAAGCTACTACAAAGCCTCAATGATTTTGAATATAAGAATGGCAACATCCTTAAGTAAACAAACCAGCTGCTCGGGGGTTCAACCAACCAACCGTTGCTAATTTTAAAGCTATCCTTACGTATGTAAACAACAAACCCGTTGCTAATTTTAAAGCTCTTTTTAAACTCTTCTTTTCAAAGTAGATTTTTTCTGTTTTTCTGAAGCATTTTTGTATTAGAGTAATTATTATTTTGAAGTATTTCTATCCAGAAAATGCTTCGCGTTGGACGTCGTTCTCTAACGGGGCGACTTATCAGAATAAATAAAAGATATTGGGACTTCAATGTAAGGGCATAACTAATGAAGTTTTAAGTCAGAATGTTGGCGGATAGTATATTTAACTTTCTATTATGAAACTTGCAATTTGGGTGTTTTCTCTATTAGGCCTTCCATTAAAGTTATAAAAATTTGGTTACATTTTTTATGGCTGGCAAACCTATTCGAGCGCAGCAAGATGCTTTAACCACAAATTCGAGCGGCAAAGCCGCTCAATCCGAGCGCAGCGAGGTGTTTGGGGGTTGGCGAGCGTTAGCGAGCAGGGGGCGAAGCCCCCTAGTATTGCATATTCTAAGTTATGGCATTTTTCATTAGTTCTACTGTTAAGCCGAAATTATTTTGCATGAATTGATTCATGAAATATCATTGACTTGAATATTAGGAGCAATACCGATGTCTTTAAAATGATTTATTTAAATTATTTTAAAACATTATAAAATTATTTATTTATGTATTTACTCTAAAGCTATGCTCGAAAGTTACGAAAAGTGAAATTGTTGCTGTCGGCATTTTTTTCTTTTTTTTCTTCTGTGATTCATGTAATATTTGAAGAAAATTTTTTCCCTGTGATTTCTACAGAATTTTTAACCAAGGTTTTGACTTTATTTATTTTATAACTCTTCCCTAACTCTTTGTTTTATTTTTCTTAAATACAGAATAGAAATTGAGAGACATCGGTTTTCATACTTTCACTTATTTTTTGTGACAGTGGCAAGGGGGTGCAGATCGCATACAAAAGGGTGCAAAGCGGCTAAAGCTTCAAACCAGGAATTTTTAACCGTGAATGAGTATCGGATTTATTACGGAACAATTTATAAATAGGTATGCCGTAATTTTACGTTCAATTGAATAATTTGAAGCCTGCACTTTACTTTTTTGGCTAGGAATTCTTCGCTTCATTTTTAATTTTCAAAAGCAAAAGGTGCAAGTGCATTCATTTTACCCTTCCTGACGTCGTCCATTCTCAAACGAAACGTCGCGTCGTTTTTGTAATATTAATTCCTTTTATTGAAATATTTACTTTATCAGATATCAGTATACTTAGATAATTTAACTGTTTAATAATCTTGTAGTTTTGTTTTCCCATATATATTTAAGTAACATTTACAAAATTACATGAAATTCATGTGTCTTGATATTTGCATGTTCCTCTCCCCCCCCCCCCCCATGACATGCAATTGTTAATTTGGGCCCCCTCACTTTTAATACCCACGAGCCGCCACTGCCAGATTAATAGAAAGCTAATTTGACATTCTAGTTTATTGAAATGTTGCAAATGAATGCAAATTAAAAACTTCTGCATGCTTTTACATTTTATACAAAAAAGACTTAAAAGAGCAAACAAATCTGGCCCTCTGTGGCTGAAGTTTAAAAACAAACTCTACCCATTTTGAATCACTGTTATGATAATTTCTCTTCTCCATTTTCCGATTAATATATGCTGATTCAGTGAATCTTTCTTATAAAAGAATATAAATTAGTCATAGATAAATATATACAAAAATGTGAAAGAAAAGTAATTGCTTTAGCACATACATGATTTTGTGACTTTTCCATGCTAGAGCCGGGGTACAAAATTTCTTTAGCAAAAAAGCTGAAATCACAATTTTCATTTTAGCATTTTGCTAAAATGATTATGAGTTCCTCACTCGGGATGTTTAATTTAATACAATTATAACACCTTTTTACTATAAAATTATTATTAACTTTAAATATAAAAGCTATTTTATACCATTATCAACCAGAAAAATACTGATCACCATTTAGATTACTTGTTCTTTTAGGTCGATGACTAACTTTGGAATAACAAAAATGACAATTTTGTACATTTTGTGTCAAAATGTTTTAGCAAAAGAGCTGCTAAACCACACTATCTGATTTTAGCATTTCAGAAAGTTCTTAAGCATTTTGCTAAAAAATCACCCACAGCTTAATGCTTTTAAGCCCATATTTTATAACAATACAGAAGGATTTATTGTCTTTCATTAAATACAACAGTTTTGGTAAAAAATATGTACTCGGAAGTAAATATTTTTAAAAAAGTAATTTCCAACCTTAAATTGTTAAAAAAAATTAAGTTTTGCTATTAATATACTTTTCAAGAAAAAGTAAAATCATCCTTTCTTTTTTCATAACGAAAATGTGCTAAAAAGTATTTAAAAATTAACAAAACGTTTTTAATAATTGTCTTTTGAAATGCAATTATACTGTCCACGAGCGCCGACAAGACTATTTGCAGGGAGGTGGAGATTGAATCGACGACATGGATGGTTAAGGCGACAATTAATCCATGATTTTTCGAAGTGGGAATTGGATGTTAGTTAATAAGTGTGTGTGTGGGAAGGGGGGGAGGGAGGGGCATTTCTTCCACAGTTCTTTATTTTTCGTAAGCCAGACGGAAAGGAGTGAAAGTGCATGTTTCTTAAATGGCCCTGACTATGTCTTTATTCTTTGTCTTTATCGCAGTACTTCGCGAAGTTAATTTTCGGCAATAAAAAGAATCCACCGGAATTTTACCAAGAATTTTTCCAGAATTTGTTTGATCAACGTTTTTACAATTCTAAATTCGAGTCACCTATTTGATCAATAAGTCAATACTTTTAATTTATTTCAAAACGTGTTGAAATGCGATTTCCACATCCAATTTCACACATTTAATTACTTTCTTCAAAACTATAATCTGAAAATTAAAAAAAAAATTTGTATTGCAATGAATGTATTAGTCAAGTCACTGAATTGATTTACGATCGTGGTAATGCATTCTATCTGCAAGTAATAAATGCCTCCCCCTCCCCCGCAAAAAAACCCTTGAAAAATTAAATGCATTTGATGGAAATTTAATTAAAATGTGACAGGAATTTACTTAAAATATGACATTATATAAAAATGCCAATAAATATTAAAAAAGTTTTAGACAGTAATGTAAAAGTAATTAAAATTAAGTACACATTAATAATAATTCACAATTAAATAAACAATCCATTAACACACACACAATTAGTTATGCATTCACTAATAATTAAATAACTATTAATTATGCATTAAATAATAACAGTTATGTGTTAATTAAAAATTATTTTATGTCAATAAATACAAAATTAATAATTTATTAACCTTAATTGCAATTTTCTATATTTCCACCGGACTTCCCTTGATTTTAATCGGTAAAGTAATACTAACGCTCCCCCCTCCCTCCCCAATCGAAATTCTTAGTGACGGCCTTGTTAAGTCAAGTGGGTTGACTATTCTTCCGGAGTTTTGCCCGCCACAACTCCAAAATACAAACAATTTTTAAAAAAACAAGGGTAAAGGCAAATTAACTGGCATCCCCCCTCTCCCCTCCCCCAAATATTCCACTAGTTAATCTGTAGAACCGCCTACAACATCGAACTGCAAGCAATCGGTCTCTACACACAGCTATTGCTCTTTCAACGCCTTTTCCCCTATCTCCGTATTTTAGGGAATGAAGCGAAAGGGAGAAACCCGTTTGGCGAACCTTTAGGCGAGCGGTAGCATCGTGGCTGCGCCAACTACTACTAGGGTTGCCCCATCGCCCTTATGCGGAACTCCTTCCATGAACCAGCTTTTACTATTTAGCTCCAAAAGGAGTTGCCAAAAAATATAAACCCCATATTCTTTTAGAGCAGGTATACCAATTTTAGATACCAATAACTTATTTTTCAATACGTTGTAGATTAAATTGATAATACAAGACTAGTATCAAATTATATAACTTTTACAAATAACAATTTTTTTTTATCAAAAGTATAATGAAAATGAAATTTCAGACCGTTTATTTTTAATAAGTGGAACAATAATAAATTAAAAGAAACTACAAATTAAGGAGTAAATATGTATACGCTGAAATAAATTGTTCTCCACCTCCCCTCAAGTCAAGTGTAGCGGCTCCTCGTGATGTTAACAGTGTTGCCAGACTGAAATTTACAAATTATCCTCCAACCTTTGACTTTGATACTTGGGTTTTCAGTGGGGCCAGCCCGAAGGCACTATTCCACTTATCGAAGGGTGCCCGAAGGGCAATCATCCAAGTTGAAAAAATCAAATTGGCATGGCATGACAGGACCAATGGCGGATCCAGTCAGGGGGCGCGGGGGGCGTGCGCCTCTCCCTCAGCTTGAGTCTATATTTTTTTAAAAATAAGTTCAAGCAACAAACATATTTCGACCTTTATCTAATTTCCGAAAAAGGAAAAAAAAAGCTTAATTTTGGATCAAGGTTCTTTTTATAGACTTCTCCCTTCTCGGACGTTGAAAGACTGTATAAGCATTCAAACCTCCACCCCCTTGATCTTGAAAACATCTTCACACTTCAAAACACATTCCTTTCTGTTAAAAGTATCCTGGGGTCGAATTATCAATAAATATTCTCCCCATCCTCCAGGACCAAAGATTAGAGATGTGATATTTACGTTATTTTTACTGAACAGGTGTTCTCTGCTCCCGTTCTTTTAAAATGAACTACTCATTAACCCGTTCTTTTGAAGAACTAGTTCTTTTTTTTTCCAATTGCCGAAATCATAGCCCTTGCGAAGAAGTGCAAGTCGGTCTCTGGGGTAGGTCACTAGGGTCAAGGACGAATCTTTCTCCACAATGCTCTGCTCTGATGACGTGGCGTTTTAGAGAATGAGAGGAAAATTACTAAGTTTTTGTGTGGTTTTCAAATGACTGCGTCAGAATAACAAATACAAATTAAAAGAGACTTTTATATTTTCGAAAATATGATTGTGACAGTCACACTCCTTAAATTTTAAGCTCTACATATAATTTTAGGCTGAATATTAGCATTTATAAGGTAGGAATTTTAAATGAATGGAGTTTTTAATATCTAAAGTTTCCAAAACAATGGGACTCAAAGAATGTTCAAAACCTCAATGGACAAATACAAATAAATATTATTGCATTTTAGTGTATAATTTATTAAAAGAGGTGAATAAATGAATTAGAACTCTAAATTATAAATTAATGGAGGTATACAAAATCACAAACGATATTGAATTTTGTATAATTTTTTTCCGACAAACAAGCAATTATTATTATTCTTACTTTCATTTACCCCAGGACGTAGCCAGAAAAAAAAATTCTGGAAGGGATATGAAATCATGTCAATAAATCATACAATCCTCTTTATCAATGCCGCATGTATTAAGTAATCAAGATAAGAGGGTTTTTTTTTTTTTTTTTTTTTTTTTTAGTATCTTTAGACATTCAAAAACATCTATAATAATAAAATAAGCTGTGTGTCTGTCTGTGGATCTACAGAAACCTACTTAAAATAGGAATATAGCTCCGAAATTTTCAGCATAAAAAGTTTTGGCCTTCTAATTGTACATATATGTTAAAGAGAATGTTAACATTTTAATTATAGTTCTTTTTTAATTAATTTTTTTTTTACAAAGTGATTTCAAATAGAGATACAGCTCTGATATTTTCAACATAAGTAGTTTTGGCCTTTTAATTGGACTTTTAAAAAACAGAATTTTAAATTTTTATTTTGTTCTTTTTTAATTAATTTTTTTAATTAATTAATAAACATTTTACAAAACGATTACTAATGCGGCTTCAGCTCTGAAATTTTCAACATAAGCAGTTTTGGCCTTCTAATTGGACTTTTGAAAAAAGAGTTTTAAATTTTTATTTAGTTTCTTTTTAATTAATTTTTTTAATTAATTAATTAATTAATTAATTAATTAATTAATTAATTAATTAATTAATTAATTAATTAATTAATTAATTAATATTTTACAAAACGATTTCTAATAGGGCTACAGCTCTAAAATTTTCAACGTAAGTAGTTTTGACCTTCTAATTGGATTTTAGAAAAACAGAATTTTAAATTTTTGTTTAGTTCGTTATTAATTAATTATTTCAAATATGACTACAGCTTTCAAATTTTCAACATAAATATAATTGTGGCCTTCTATTGGATTTTTGAAAAACAGAATTTTAAATTTTTATTCAGTTTCTTTTTAATTAATTTTTTGAATAATTAATATATATTTTACAAAACTTTTTCAAACAGGGCTACATTTCTGAAATTTTCAACACAAGTAGTTTTGGCTTTCCAATTGAACTGACAAAAAGAATGTTAAAATTTTAATTTGTTTTTTAATTAATTTTTTCACAAAAAGCGACTTCGAATAGGCATAGAGCTCTGAAAGTTTCAATATTAGTAGTTTTGGTTTCTAATTCTGCTTTCCACAAACACATGTTAAAATAATCTTAAAGGGGTGTTGTATTATTTTATTAAAGAGAATTTTTTTTTTTCGACAAAGGAGAGGCTTCCAATATTAAGGCTTTACGTAGCAATTAGATTTTAGTGAGTGAAGTGAGCTTATGCTTACGCAGCAATGAACCTTTCAGCCAGCGAAACGAGCCTATGCTTGCATTGCTATGAACCTTTCAACGGGTGAAGTAAACCCGTGTTTATGCGTCAATGAACTTTTCAGCGAACGAAGCGAGCTTAAATTGCGTAGCGATGAACCTTATGAAGCGAGCTCGATTTTGCGTAGTGATGAACCTTCCTATGAGCGAAGCGCCAAAAACTGTGTCCTATACACGAATGACAGATTTCCGCAACGCAAGGCCTCACAGCTAGCTGAAATATTGCACATGTGAAAATTTCGTAGCGAAGCATGGGTATTCAGCTAGTTTTAAATAAATTTAATATTTTAAAGAAAATATCAATTGATTTTTGTGTTTTAACGGCAAACCTAAAAATTTCGGGAAGGGATATATCCCCGTATCCCTTCTGGATAAACGCTTGAATTACCCATATGTATACATAGGATAATGAAAGTATAGCATTCGGTCATTAAAAATTGATTTTGTTTTAAAACTTCTCCACGTTTTGAAACATCTGGCTTTCAAAAAAGTTATCTAGAAAAAATATCTGTCTGTGGTCAGCATAACTCCCAAAAAAGTTGACCAACGATGTTCAAATTTAGTATGTGGGTATGTGGTGACCATGGGTGCCATTTAGGTTTTCGTCAAAATCGCGCATGCGTACAAGGTAACTGCCATTGAAAAAATCATATTTTTCAATTATTGCTAAAAAACCGGCTCTAATGATTCTCATCAAAATCACTGTGGAAATGGCTCTTAAGGTTTTCTAGATATACCCACCTCCGAAATTCCCATAAAAATACTTTAATGGCGTAAAAAGTTGAAAAACGAATGCCTTCAACAAAAGTTGAAAAACGAATGCATTCTACAAAAGTTCTCTTTCCTTGAGTATACCTCATCAACGATCGTTTTTTCTTTTCCCTTCTGTTTCACTTATAATAAAGGATAATATATAAAAACGGTAAATGACACAAATTCACGTCAGTATGTAATTGAAAGTTGTGCGATGTTCCACACCCCTAGTTTCCATTTCAATGGTAAACTATGCTAAAAACAAGTATTTAATCGGCACCATTTGAACAACGTTTTAGTTTTTCTTTTTTAATTTCTAGGAAGTTATAACTTTATATAAGTAACTCAAAAATTTAAATTATTTTTGAGCATACTCGTTTCTGAAAACAAAATTCTTATAGTATTATAACTATCGCTCTATAGAACACTTATTATACTGGAGGGAAAAAAAAAAAACTTCACAATTAGTGAGAGATAATTTGTTACAATCACTGTAGTGTCTACTCGTTTCTGGATAGTAGAAATTACATTGGCCCGATGGGGCGATAGAGGATGAGTAATTTGTGAAAGATTCTCACGGTGATAATGTAGTGTAGAAAAGATGAACTTGAAACAAAAATGTTAGAGACAGCCGAGTTCGTTTTACCAAAATAATATTTCTCAATAGATTTACAATGTAATGGGACACACTAGTTTTACTACACATTATATAAAAACTACAACCTTTATTACAGTGTATTTCGAAACACAACGAACAACTCAGCCTGCTAAGGATTCATTCCTAGCACCTTAAGAATATGACAAGCAACTTTTGGAATTGCATTAAACAAAATACGAAATTTCTTTTCTTTCTTAATTAATACAAATTGGAAGACCAAGAAGAGGCTTAAGATCCAGTAGGGTTGGTCTAGACAAAATAAAATACTGAATTTATAAAATACACAATATAAAAAACCGAATATGCAGAATGCATAATAGAAAATACCTAATTTGCAGAATTCGATATTTTCAATTATGTATTCCTATTATGCATTGTGTATATTGCGTAAGTAAAGAAAGTCAAAACTGTTTGCAAATCCTCACATGCCGAGAATTCTGTGAAAGAACATGTTCCTTAACAAATTTATTATAAACTCCGGAAATTTATTTTTTTAATTCTTTCAAAACCAGCTTTTATTTGTTACATACAAATATAGTGAAAAAAATTATAATAATTTCAATTTAAAACCAAGGGTAAAATTAAAAAAAATAAAAAAGTTTTTTTATTTTTTTATTTGCCGGATATGATTTACCGGACCAATGTAACATAGACCTAATACATTAAAAATTTAAAAAAAAAAATTCCACAACGTTTTGTTACCATAAATTATGTTTCCTTTTTCCAAATTAAAAAAAAATTAAGTTTATTTAATTTAAAAACACACTTGTAACACATTATAATAAAAGAAAAACACGGTTTTATTCCAATGCATTGATAGTTTGAATATAGAGAGAAATAAAATAATTTAATTATTATTATTTTTTTGTACTCAAAATAAAAAATAAATAAAAAACATATAAGCATTAATATCTGCTGAAATTTATTGAAAAGATCTCACCCCCCCCCCCCCCTCTCCCCGCGAGCATTTCAACACTGTCCTAATAAATAATGAAAACAACAGCATATCCGAGAAACACGGAACCCAAGGAGGTTAGAAGAGAGAGGAGGTCCGAGCAAGCTTGGCGCGAAGAAGCAGACTTTGGCAACCCTACTCTCACTTGAACTAAGCCTATACAAACCGACTTTTTAGTACGCTCTTCTACGGGAAAAAACGTGGGTAGGTTTTGAAATTCTGCCAAATTTTTAATATAGTTTTTAAAAAAGCAATTTCTGTGGTTGTAGGCTATAGTTCAAGACCTGAACTATCAAATGGTATGCGTATTACTCTTCACAGCTAATAATTAAGCAATATTCAACGGTTTTTAAATCCCTCACACTAACTTCGATTTTGTATGAGACGTGCAAATCGATGGAGGGCTAATTACACATTTGCCGTCATTCAATCGAGAAAAAAACTTATCAGATTGATTCGATGTTGATGACAATGCACTCAGTTAAGTTTTGGGGGCTATTACTATCACTAAAAGACTGCTTTTACACACGCTACTATTGGACTAATTAGCCAACTTGCCATCCACCCATCAACCTGAAACTTGGCAGATGGATTCAATTTGGATGACAATACATTCCAAATTTTTAGGCGAGTCACTACCACTAAAAGGCCACTTTTACAAGATTCTTTTTATTGACGCTTTGGTTTACTTATAAACCCATTTCCTATCATGAGATTAAACATTTAAACTTGGCTGACGCACTCGTTGTCTATGACAATGCTTTCTATTAAGTTTTGGTACTGTCAGACAACGGCAGTTTTTACATACGTTTTTATTGCCTTACGTTAGAATTATCAGTAGCCTTTATTACTCACGTTCTATTATCCAGACACAAAGCTTAATTCAAACATGTTCAATTTTAGCAATATTTAATGACTGAAATCTTCTACTATTAAAGTTACCGAGGAAAAATATTCAAAGGGCTAATTAACCCACTTGCCGTCATCTAATTGAACTGAGACTTGGCAGATGGACTCGTTGTGGATGAAAATTTTAAAAATGAATTCAATATTTTAAAAAATGGATACAATATTTTTTTTACCTTTGCACACTACGTAATTTAATCGTTTCGTAATCTATTGGAAATATTTTACACTAGCTGCGTTGTTCCTCGTTGCGGATATCCATCATTGGTGTATAGGTCTCATCTCAGCTTTTGGGGCTTTACTCGCAGAGAGGTTCATTGCCACGCAAAACCAAGCTCGCTTCGCCTGTTGGAAGTTTAATTGTAATACAAAAACAGCTCGCTTCACTGGCTGAAAAGTTTATTGATACATAAGAACTGGCTCGCTTCACTCGTTCAAAGGTTAGTTGCTACGCAAATACAAGCTCCCTTCGCTCTTTGCTACGCCCGCACCGGCTTGTTTTGTTCACTGGAAGGTTAATTATTGCGCAAGCATATGTTCACTTCGCTCACTGAAACTCGTATTCTACGCTTATTTGAAGTCACTTTACAAAGAAAAACTTTAAAAACTTTTTTTAAAAAATTAAATTAAAATGTTAGCATTTTGTTTAAGAAAGTCAAAATTAGAAGGCAAGATCTACTAATGTCGAAAATTTCAGAGCTCTACCCTTATTTAAAATCACTTTATAAAAAAAGCTTAAAAAATAATTAAAAAATATTAATTAAAGTTTTTGGTTGTTTAATTCGATTATTTCGTTTTCCGTGCGTCAAATTCCGAATGTCCGCTGAAATCTAAACCGTAGCTTTTACAATGACATACTTTTGAAGACTACTCGGTGCTAATTTGTAAAGGGCAATTGAGGTTCCGCTGTCAACTCCGTGGGTGGGCATGAAACGAGATGCGAGAGCAGGTTTTTCCCTCCCTTGGTGGCGGGTGACAACAGCGTCGCCCCTCTTTGATAATTTGTAACGGACGATGGGTATAGTAGGGTACAAAAGGGTCCGAAAGCAAGTCCATTATCACTCCATGGCCTGAGGGAGGAATAGGAACAGAGAAAAGCCCCCTGCTATTGTGACTGGTACGCCGAAGTTTTACGACTTGTCGATGAACAAGGCGGCTTCTTTTTTTAGTTCTTCAGGTATTTGGATTTCGAACTTTATGTTTGAAAAGAAAAGGAATAATGGACAAAAATTTGATTCTATTGAAAACTTTGGATGCTCTTTTTCGATTCGAATTGTACTAAAATAGTTTTACAAAACATGATTATTGTAATATCATGGGTAATCAGATATTCTCTACGTTGCTTTGGTTTAAATTATATTATTACTTATGAAGCCCTGATGTGTTTTTGGAATATTTTACGTGATTGGAATACTGAATTCAATAAAAAATGCTCACAAAAGTAATTAATTAAGAATAATTTCAATACTGTAATTCGCCAGAAATCAATATTAAACTCGTATATTGTAAGAAAAAATTGATAAAAGAAGAGTAATGAAAAAAAAATCCTGCCAATTTCTTTACTGCAAGATCTGTCACATTTGTTGCGGCATTATCGGATGCCACTTTAAACTTTTCCAATGTTCATGTATCTTTTGTTATAAATTTTCTTCTATTCATAAATTAGACTCATAATAAAATTCTCATTTCAGTAATGAATAACTTTTTTCATGCATAACACTATCCTTTAAAATATAATGCACTGTACTAAATAATATTATAATTTTTATTTATTTACCAATTAGAAGAGAAAATTCTTCAACGCAAATAAAAAAAAAAGCTTTCAAAAAGCACTGAAACGGTTAACAATAATTATTATCATCAGTTTATATTGACATTATTATATAAACCTACAGTCCATCAGTCATTATTATATAAACCTACATAATAAAACTCAGAATTAAAAATTAACAGATTTATCTAAACTTTTACAAACTACACAGAAATTACGGCTCCAGATTAGAGGAACCACCTTTTGTTTTATTTAATAATGTAATCTTATTAAAGGGTAAATATCTGAAGTACAGAAAGAAAACTGTTCGATGATTTAATTATTTATCTCATTAACATCTTAAATTCAAGAAGTCTTTTTACTATTATAACTCATAAAAACAAAGTTTCTAATATAAATCCTTTATATATATGTTTTATGTGTTAAGTCACTGAACTCAGATCAAGTTTTGATAATGTTTGATCACTAAGGGGAAAAAACAACATCTATTCCGAAATATTTACTAGTTTCAAAACTTGCTTGAATACATTTTCATCCACAGCGAGTCTATCTGGTAAGTTTCAGTCCAATTGGATGAAGTGTGATGTCATCCGAAGCGACGATAGTTGCTTGTGTAAAAGCATTCTTTTATAATAGTGTCAGTCCTTGTCAAAACTTGATATAATACATTCTTAGCGAAAATGAATCTGTCTATCAAATTTCAGCGCGATTGGATGACGGTAAGTGGATTTATTAGCATTCAGAAACGATAATAGAAGCCTGTGTTAAAGCGATCTTTTTGAGTGTCTGCGACAGCCCCCAAAACTTGATACAATGGATTGGAATCTATATCAAATCAATCTGCAAAGTTTCATTTCGACTGGATGACAGAACGGGTGCTAATAAAAAAAATCATTAGAAGTGACAATGTATAGTGTCTGCAATAGCGGTCTTTTAGTGACAGCCCCCAAAACTTAATACAATGCATTGTCATCGATAACAAATCTATGTGACCAATTTCACCCGATTGGTTGGTTGGTTCGCTCAACGACCTATTTTTATGCACAATAACGGCTAATCGGGCCAGGATTTACAGCTTAACGTGGATTCTGAACCACAACGAACATCCATGGCAAAACCCGGATTCAAACCCGGCCTTTGGCATGAGTGGCCAGAGCGCTAACCACACCGCCATCAGGTTGGTCAGCCTGATTGGATGACGGTAAGAGGGTTAATTAGCCATTCGCAGATTTGTAGGTCACACACACACACAAAATCGAAATTTATATGAACAATTTTTTAAAAAAGGTAATAATTTGTAAGTAACTGTCAGAACAAATGAAATACAATCATTTGATATAAGTTGAAACATATTGTGACTTACCATAATTTCCAAATTTGCACCTGCATATTACATCTTATTATTTGTTTTTCAACCTTCTCGTATATTATACTTGTATGGTCAAATCGCTATTCTCAGAAAAAAAAATTTAATGATTTTTAGAAGAATTTTGTTTATCGATACAAAAGTATCATCAAGTCAATAACGCCACTGCTTATAAAGCAATGTTAAACAGTAAACAAGCCCATTTTATAATTGTTTTAGAATAATAAAAGCTACAAAAATAATACTAACTCAACACAGATTCTCCCGCAAAACAGCCATGCAACTTAGCCGTGCAACTTAGCCATACAAACAAATTGGGAGAAGGGGGGGGGGGGGGGGACAGAAGAAGTTCTCTTTGACAAAGAGAAAAATTATATTCTATAAAACAGCGGTTTCTAACCTTTTTAGTTGTTCGGATCAACTATCTATATTTGAAAAAAATATACTGTACACGAAAAATTAAATTATATTTTTTTATAAAGTGAGGAACTTTATTGCACTTGGCTGTTACAACAATTAGAAAACTAAAAAACAAGTGACCAAAGTTTAAAAAAAAAAAATCATCGGAATTTTTGACATTGTTTATCCCCCGTCAATGAGAGAGTCAATATCTAGATTAAAACTTAGCCATGCTGTTTAATTCACGCATTATTCACTATCGATGTTATTCACTCGTTACAACATCGAAAAATACAATCGAGTGGCTCGATTGTTTCCATCTTAAACCCTGAAGCTCCGATAATATTTATCTCGGCGATTCTCTACCAGCGTCCACGGCCCAGTACCACGCTCCTCGTGGTCCGGGGGGTAGGAACCGCTGGTAGAGAAAATCAACTAAGCTTGGCGCAGTTGGGAGTTTGGCGTCGAAAAGGGCTTAGTTGCTTGGCGAAAACGGCGATAAACCTGCTTCATAGGTACAACCGGTTTCGAATGGTTTTCCAGCTTGCTCACACCTCCTTCTCTTCTAACCTCCTTGCACGGAACCAGTTCCCGCTCCGACAGAGAGCGGGAATGAGCAGAGAGCAATTGAACGGGATTAGTTCAAATGAACTACTCTTTACGGAGCAGTTCAAACTGAGCCGTGCGGAAAGAGCTACTCAGCTCATCTGTTCTGAACAGAGCTGGTTGAAAAGAACTGGCTCTTTGAAACAAACTGTCCATCTACTCTGCGCCTGCGCAACGCAGCCCTGCTGTTAGGAGTGAGATCATGGATAAGGAATGTGTGCGAGGAGGGAGAGGGGGAAACGAAACCTTCTTCCTCAAGAGTGACGTCAGAGGTATGACGCATAGGATCGTAAAGGGAATGATATCGTTGAAGAATGATAAGGAACAGGGTTTTGGTGAGATCAAAGAACAGGATGTTCTTGCTCTTTTTAAGGAACAGGCTCAAAATAGCAGACTGTTCTTTTATTTCCCATCCCTACCAAAGATACCTTTTTCTGTCGGCTGGGAGGAAGAGATTTTGACTCTCACATGTTCAACGCCAACCAGGGGGGGGGGGGGGGAGAATGGGAGGTTGACCATTTGGGTTACCCTCCCTCCTCGGAAATTACCACCTTCATTCAGCTGGACATTGTAATTGGCTAAACTTTAAAGTTTTGATAGAAAGGAAGAGGAAGGTTGTTTTTTAAACTGCATAAGAACTTGTCCAGCTCTAGCTCGTGCTTCGGCTTGTAAATAAGCGCCATGTTTGAATTCAGATTAAAAATCCTCCTTTACAACACCACAGTGGAAAGGTATGCCAATTTTTTACAAGAAATAGACTTAGAAACAGTTTTGTAAAAAGTATTATCTGTGTAAAGTAGATGTACTCGGTGGGTGCCCTCGGGAAGCAGGAAGATCTACTTTTTTTAGTGATTATTTCGGGGGAGGGGGGGGGGGGTCTTGTTTAACGATATTATATAATGTCAAATTTTATCACTGGACTTTTTCATTTCATTTTATCATTAGACTTTTTCATGTGTAAGTATAACTATTGGCAATAGAGACTTCGAAACTGGGATTTGTTTTGTAATAACTGATAAAAAATTAAATTGTATTTGTTTCTATTGCTTTATTAAAAATATTACTTATAATTATTAGTAAAACATTCTCTTTGGAATTTTTTTTTTTCCCTACATACTTTAGATTACTCGAGTAGCTATGGATTATCCAGTAAAACTACGTATTTTTACTTATTAAGCTCACTGCATTGATATTTTATGAATATGTTAAATTTTGATATACAATTACTAATTTCCCAGTTTGATGTAATTATAATGTAATGTTTATACTTAGTCACAAATAAAAGTAGCAAGTTCCCGCTTTCATTGGAATTTCTTCAGTATAATCGATACCTCCGGAAATGTAGCTTGCTAAAATGTTTAATACGTACACGTTGCATTTTGAATACAATTTTTTTATTAAATAAAATAGTTAATGAAAAAACAAAAGGACAGTGTTAACCACCCTAAGCTAAGCTATCAAGCCGGAGATGTGACGAATGAAGGGGGGGGGGGGCAATCAATGTATATGGATGATCTTGAAGTATATTTTTTGAACACTGCTTAGATTTAAAAAAAAAAAAAAAAAAAAACTTGTTTTAAATATTCAATTTCGTCCTGACTAAGGCACGGCAAATTGTTGCGCCCCTCCCTCGAGAAAATCCTGGATCCGCCACTGGACAGGACGGACGAAAAAATGGAACATCTCGAATCTTTAACATCAAATCTGGAACTATACTCTCCTTCCAAACGAATCGAGGCCGACCAAACGGTATAGTTGGTTAGCGTGCTGGCTTCTAGACCGCGAGGTTGCGGGTTCGAGTCCCGTGTAGCCATGGGTGTTTGTAAATGTATGTTGGTTTGTTAAATGACGAAATGTTTCGGCGCATTATAGCCCTCGTGTTGCTGACGGCGCCAGATAATCTGAATACAACCAACCAACCAACCAACCAAACGAATCGAGGAGATGGCAGGTAGGAGGAGCTAAGCAGTTTAGCAATTAGAAATGGCCTGGAACTAAGCAATGGAGCGACGTGATGAAGTTCGATAGAAATCTCTGGTGAAAGAAGCTTCGATAACTGGGTCTGATCTAAAATAAATGGCCAGGACAGGTTCCTCCTCAATGAAGTGATCAATCAGAGGCTTGCAGAATAGGATTGGACTTAATCGAGTCAAAGAAATCTGAAGATCTAGTAAACTGATGTTTCAATAAAGGTAGAGACGTCCTTGGTTGGGGTAGAGACCTTCTCTACAGTTTTGGTCGCCTGGCTGACCGTTGTGACAGGTGCGGGGGTGGTCTGACTTGCCATCTCCGCATAGCTTCGTTTGACAATCTGCTTGAATTGGAGAGATCTGGGGAGAAAGGGCTGCCTCTTCAGAACAGGAGGAGAAGGAGTAGATGGAATGATCGCCCTCTTTTTTATGACGCCTCAAGTAATTTCGACATAATTTGAGCGTTTTAACGGTTTCTATTCGTTTGGAAATATCCATATCATTGTATTGATCTAAATAAATTATGTTTTTCATTACATAACAAACAGGGATTTACATCTTTATTAGAATTAATTAGCAAAAACTTTTGGGTTTTAAATTTGAATTATGAAACACCTGAACAAATTTGTTCGTTATTATCAATGAATTTTAATACGTGTTCTAAAGGCGGGATTTCCTTAGTAGTCACAGATAATTCGTACGCCTTTCCTGTATTTTTATCTAATTTTTGAAGTACTATATTGAAAATTATAGCATTTGAAAGATCATTAGATTCTAATTTAAGAACTTTTGAGCCTCTTATATATTTTTTCTAGCAACATCGGATAAATTTCGCAATGATTTTGGTTGTTGGTTGGATGTTTTCAGATTATCTGGCGCCGTCAGCAACACGAGGGCTATATAATGCGGTGAAACATTCCTCATTTGACAAGCTAACATACATTTACAAACACCCATGCCCAGGGCGGGCGACAGGGGGGGGGGGGGGGGGGGCAAAACAGTGCAATTGATAAGGGCCCGCTTCGCAAAGTAGGGCCCGCAATATACGATTTTTTTTTTTTTTTTTTTTTTTTTTTTGCTACATGTCCAACAGACACAAACCACAAGTGGAGGGTGAGACTATGGGGGACAGTTGTAATGGGTGTCTGCTTTATCAGAGTGGGAGTCATCCAATTTTTACTTTTTGTTGTTCTTTTGACGCTTAGTAAACAATCTTTTGGGTTCTAGTGAATATTGATAAACCTCTAAGGGGCCCATGACGAGCTCTGACCTCAAAGGCAAACAATATTTATTGAAAAAATTATAGTGTTATTTCGTGGACAAAGGTTTAGTATGAAGTAAGAATTAATCTAAAAAGTGGCCTTTGATGACCTATGCCTTATGGATCTTTTTGAGGGCCCTTGCCCATATAAAATACGATATTTATTCTTAAACGTGAAACTTCATTTAAGTACATGCAAAAGTTATTAATTGTCATTTCATAGACTAGAGTTCATTATAATTTTTTTAGGAATAAACAAAAACGTTATAAACATCAAGTATGCCCGAGGAAACCCGGGCCCCCAAAATACAACGTAATAATAAAATATAGTAAACAATAATTTTAGTATGTTAATACCCACCCAAATTGTGTATAAGTACTAGGAATAAATAATTTTCTGTGGTGTGTTTTACAAGTACGTCGCGCAACGTTAAAAAAAATCTAAACAAACAAGAATTATACATCAAGCATTGAACTTCGAAAGGGCCCCGTCGATTGTTGTCCCAATAGAATAAATATGTTATATTTAAATTCAAACTACATAATCATCAATACGCTAATTGTTTATGTGCCCGTCACATGCTCATGGACGTAGGCCCTGATCATCGCCTAGGGCCACAAAGGCACGGGCTTTGAACACATAATTTTAGGGGGCCCCGAAATTAGCTGTAAACCGATAACTTTTGTTTCATAAAAGCTATGTGAATATCGTTTATAATCTGTATAAAAGAAAATTTACAAAAAAATCATTTTGTATTGATCTTCAACCGTATCCCAGAATGTATTTATTCAGATAAACCAAACCATAATTTAAAAGCGTAAAAAACAAGCTTTCTTGAAAGATTGAGGGAAATAAAATTGAAAGGAAGTCTTGACAAATTTATTGAGAAATCATCAAATGTCGACTCTGAAGTTGTGATTAATGCTGCAGATATTGTTGTCACGGATATTACTACACATTGTGATAGTGAAATGCAATGCTATGCATAACAAAGTCTCTCCTCTTTTGATTTATAAATTTGATTGTTTGAAATTTGTTTCTTAATTTGTGATAAAAAAAAAAACTTTTAAGAAACAGTATTAACATTAATTTATCAACTCTTTCTATAATTAATGTTAATTCATTTGACTTTGTGTCAAGCCCATTTCCAATAAATCACGCGTTTAAATATGAGCATAAGAGGGGCCCCAAAATGTGTCCGGACCTTAGCCCCAACTTGTCATGGTCAAGCCCTGCTTGGACGCCACGGTCCCTCATGAGTACAAATATTATTTATTGTTATTATTATTATTTGCCAAAACGTTCAGCTCAAGATTTTAAGATTCTGTCGCTATACATTTGTACAATTGTATTTAAAGGAAAATATTTCTTAGAATATATTGAGGGGTGATTTTTAGTTTTAAAAAAAATAGAATTTTTTTTTAATAATTCGCATTTTCCCCCTCATTCTAATTTTTTTTTCATATTTGCAGTCTCTATTAATTACTTTTACGAATTGCTATTAATATTAAAATATAAAAAAATTTCTTAACTTTTCTTTTCCTTGATTTCAAGCATTTGGGGGAAAGACTATTTCAATAAAATTCAAAACGTATTCGATTTTATCAAACTTTTTTTTTTTTTTTAATTTAATTTAATATAATACATTGATTAAAAAAAATATGGACATTTCAATGTATTTAAAATTTCATAAACACTTACGACTTGTGAAAATTGTTCAACAAAATTCTGTGGTATTAAGCATACTTTAAAAAAAAAAAACTTAGTTCCATTACTTCTTATCTATTCAAAGGCGGTAAAATAAAGATTTGTTATACAATAATCATGTTTTTCACAACTGTTTTTTTAATTCACGATTAAAAAGTCCGGAATATTTAAAAATGTTTTCCAATTTTAGTTATATTATTGATTTTTCAACTAATACAAGTTCATTTGTTGCACATCAAAGTTTAAAGTAATACATTTTAAAATAACATTTTCCTAATTTTTTCTTAAGTAATAGGGTATTTGACACCATCAACAAATAATTACCAAATGCAGCATATATATAGTATTTAACGAAGTAATAATAATGCAAGCATTTTCCACTCGAAATAATTGCTCAAATTTTTATAAATCGAATTCTAAAAAATGGTTTTCTGAGCGCTTCGTCATGTGACCAGAAACGATCGCTTAAGCTCCTCCCAGAATGTGACGTCAATATTGTGGAGTGGAAGTTTGTGAAAAAACAACTTCATACGTTTATTTTTAAGCTTGGTTCGTCTTTCTTCCTACTTTATGATTAATTATGACCATTGAAGGTAACTTTTAGGAAATATTTATTTAAGAAGTGTTATTGGAACATTGGAAGATGGTTTTATAAAGGCACACATTTCGAATTTACCCAAAATAGATGCTTTGATTGTGGGATTCTTTTTCAAGCCAAAGCTCAGAATTTTATTCTGCAGAGTATAGAAATGTTAAAACATTTGTGTAAGTATCAACAATTCTCACAGTTCTTATAATTAGAAAAGCAACAACAACACTTTTACAGTTATAATAATCATAAAAACATTAGGATAAAAAAAATAGCAATTAATATAATCCGCTGAGTACTGTTAAAACGGAGTGAAAAAGGAACAATTATCAACTTTCAAAGTAAAAATAGAGTGTGATAATATCGTTAACGAACATATTTTTGACTTAGGAACGTGGGTCTTATCTTCTATAATGATCAAGCCCAAAAATGTTGGAAAAAACGTGACTTGCATTTATTTTGATTTTTTTCATGTTGTTCCGATTCACCCCGCAGAAAGGGATGAAACGGAACACTCGTTATAGTTTATAGCTGATATTGTTTAAAAAAGACAAAAAGGTGAAAAAGACAAGTAATAATGCAATGAGGTGAATAGAAACACAAGATTATCATAAACAAAATCCTTTAACCCTTTATCTACTGACGGTACTTATAAGTCCAGTCATTGTACTGCATTTCTCATGGTACTGATTTAAATGCTTTGAAACCCATAGGGACTTTGAAGTCCACTTCTATGAAGTTTGTTCTTCACCTATATTGAATGACAGCACAAGATTGCTTCTTTTTGGAAACATTAAGTATTTAAAAGAGTCAGTACAAATTTTAAAAAATTCTGTAAATAAAGGGTTAACTGCTGTGATTGGGTGGTTTGATCTTTTTTGGCGCAAGGGCAACACGTGGTTTATACTGCTCCAAAAAATTTGGTGAAGATCAATTTAAAATTTTAGTAACAAAGAATTGGAAAAATTAATTTAAAGTCAAAGATTAAATATTTTAGGCGGTTGGAAGCATTCTACAAAAAATGACTCGCGGTCTGTCAGACCGCATACAGTAATTAAAGGTTAATATGACAGACAAAAAAGGTTTTTGTCAAAACAATTCATGCAAACAAAACAAATATTTTGGTTTCCAATTTACCACAAAAAAATTATTTCAATAGTGCATCAGTACATAAACTTAATATTGTGTAGTCAAAACATTTAAAAGAATTAAAGTATTACTTGCATCAAAATGATCTTCACAGAAGTGAATCGTAGTTTGTGGTGAAAACTAAGTTAATTCTCTTCTTGCAAGATTTAACCACTTTTTTTGTATGTCTGCTTTCCTGGGTACAGGTGTAAACAACTTTTCTGGAGTTTTAATTGAAGTACTTGTACAATGGGGTACTGCATAATACTGATACCGGTGAAACATTTCTTGGAACGAAATCAAAAGAAAAACACATTTCGCGCTGGAAACTCACTTGCGATTGCGATGCTGTTTATGCAAGGTTGACGTCACAGTCAGATGGGTTTTTGAGCAGCGTTTTAGGGGCGGGGCTTCTACTTGCATTTTAAAATGCAATTTTTAGCTTTTTGCGGCATTATTTTGAAAAAAGAAAAAATACGTGTCTTTTATTTTGTGCATACCTTTTATTTAAAACATATTTTGAAAATTTTTCAAATACCCTATTGTTTCGTTCAAAAAAGTTACATTAACCATTTCTGTAGAACATTTTAGATTTTGCTCATAATGGAAAACGCAATATATAAAGTGTAATATTGCCTTTCCAAGTTTCACAAGAAATAGGCATTTGAGAAAAAATAGTAGACATGATCTTAAGATCGCGTGAGAGAATAGGGTTATTTGCTCTAGTTGTCGCCATACCACTTTACCTCCCAGAACGTTTGCCTCAGGGTGAGACGGGGGAGAAATTACAAAGCGATGCTCGATGTTATCTATCTCGATGACTCTGTTCCAAATTCTACAATAGACAGGACCCAGGGGGTGGCCATAAACTAATTGCGTCTCCTGTTGGAATTTTAAAAGCAGGGGTTTTGCTAATGACGCTTTCCATGAAAGGCCATTCTCCAAACCATTGCTTGGGGGTTAGCAGGATGGTATGGGGTGGTCCAGTAGGATATATCAACAGGCGAACAGACACAGACTGACAAGTACGTGACACCCAGATAGAAGTTATATGGTTACAGTTCACAATTTTAACTATTGTTGCGTTGGTACTATACTTAATACGCTTCGTGGTTCTGCGATATATATATATATTTTTCATTTAAATTAATTCCTAGTCTACTTTACGGTATTTTGGCAGTATTGGTGATAATTGTGGTAAGTGATAAAGTTCATTTTTATATATTTATAAATAAATTTGTGGCTACCATCAATTCTGTTGAATCTCATCGAGATTTTGACTTGACGATAAACTGGAAATGAAGCAAAATAGGTTTTATTTGGAACTAACTAAATTTTTCATAATCCAATGAAGTAAGAAAAATAGTATTTGACAAAACATTTATTATCGTACATCTATTTTTAATTGCTAACTGAACTCTGATAATGAAGTATTTTTTTATTAGATATTTGCTTAAATACCTAATTAATTAACTAAATGAAAATAATGTATCCTTTGTAAGATATTATTTTAATATTGCTTTCTGAACAAAAGTTTTAAAAACACTTTTTCGCAGCGAAGGAAACGTGAATTATTTAATATTTAATTTTTTTTAATATACATTTAATATCCAAAACAAAGCCGTCAATTTTTAACAAAAGAATGACTTTCCAACGGATTTTATTCAACAACTAAATTTTAAATTTTATTTTGACAAACGTTAATATGCAAGTAGAAATATGGCATATTTTAATTTGTCTTAAACATTTTATTTTATTGATTTTAATTAGGCTGTTAAACATTAACTCAAGTAAATTACAATGTTTCTAAATGATTAAAAGTATTTTCTTTTTTTACTTTTATGAAAATATTAGAATAAGATAAGTTAAAACAACTTTTTATCTTTTAACTTTTATTGAAACGAAAAAATTAAGGCAATACATTGGATTTCCTCAATTAGTTGTAAAGTATATTAGAAAAATTATCAAGGGGTGGTGGGGCTTAGCTCAGATGTTGACTCTCTGTGAACTTCAACTGTCACTCTAACTGCACATTTCATTTCCTTCTTTGGTTTTTAATTTTAAAGCTTGAAAGTTTTTTTAAAAAAATAGGCCGTAGTATTCTTATTATTAACTATAATTAGTTATCTACTGGTACTCCAATATTTACTTTGCTATGTGATTGAAAATCAGGTTGTTTTACTTAATTACTTGATATTTATTAGTAAATTAAGCTTTTGATATATTAAATTTTAATTTCCTCCTTTCCCTCTCTTCTTTTGCTTTCTTTTGTCAACTAATAGCCATTTATAAATTTTAGGGTTTACAAACATATTTATTAAAATGTTTGATATTTTAAAATTAGTTTCCATATTTATACTTGAATTTTATAAAATATAAATTACCATCTTTAAAAATAGATGACCCCTTAAAATGGAAGGGTGAGGGGTGCCCATATTATCTTCTCTTATAGTTAAAAAGTCCCTTTGACCTCCTCTGGCAATGATCAATTAAAACTGTTTCACTTACAGCGTTGCTACCCACCGCAACGTTAAATTTACTGAACCACAGTCCATAATGAATTTATGCATTCACGTCCAAATATATTTTATTTATTTAACAATTTCGGCACCAGGAAAGAGTTTCAACCATGATTGATCAAATGGGATTTATTTGAATTCCAAAGCGATTATAGAAGTGTGAGTAAAACCATCTTTTTGTGGCGGTGAGAGCCCCAAAGTTTCAATAAAATGCATTTTCATCGACAATGAATCTACCTGACAAGTTTCAGACTGATTGGATTACGGCAAGTGGGTTATATCTTTTCAGATATGCCCGGCCGGTACAACACACACACACAAAATCGAAGTTAATATAAAGGATTTAAAAATCATGGCAGATGAAACAAAAGTCAGTAGTTCATTTTTCTTGGAATTAACGTATATATTTCAGTTCATTCTTTCTTAAATTCACGATTTTTCTCTTCCTTTTGGACGAAGTCGAGGCCATGTTTTCCCAATATAGTACATCAAAAACAAAGGCAAAGGACTTTTTAACACGACGCATAATCGTGAAATGTTAACAACAAAAGATGCTATCTACCTCAGTTGGATACGAGAGAACAGCGAACGTCAACAAGAGCTCGATGCAAATGTAACTGTGACGCATTGTGGGGATCACTCCAATTACCGCATTCTTGTTGTTCCATATTTCCACTGAGAAGATACCAGGGAGCGCTGACTTTAAGTTGGTATTAATATTAATGTTACCAATCTACGCCACTCATTTCTGTGTTTCTTCGCCTTTTCTTTATTTTTTAAGGTTTGAGATTAAGCAGTAAGTTTATAATGAGTTTACCCAAAAAAAGAATGTATCACCATTTATTGTTTTAGTTTTTTCTTAGGTTGAATTAGTTAGAACTTTAATATCACAAATATCCATAAGAAGAACCGCATGCGGCTCCGACGTCTTGGTCTAATGGCCCTTGTTATATACGCATCTCTATTTATAAACCCCATCTCCCTAATTTCCAAATTAATAACTGCTGTGGAAATATTACCTTTTTAGTATGGACAGCAGTATATGTAAATGAGGGGGAGATTAGGGGGGGGGGAGGGGGCCCGAGGTGCAGTTGCATAGGGGCCCGAAAATCCTGTCGGCGGCCCTGCCCATGCCTTACACGGGACTCGAACCCGCAACCTCGTGGTCTAGAAGCTAGTATGCTAACCACTATACCGTTTGGTCGGCTAAATGCGTTTAAGACAGTCATCTCTGGACAAAAAAATAATGACGTTGGAAAGAAGATTACTGTTGTTCTATACCGTTTGGTCGGCCGCAAGGATTTTGGATTTTAGAAATTAATTTTGTCTACTTTCAAACGCTACAAACCCAAGTTAGGAGGAGGATATGTCTAGACTTCAGAAGAGACAATGCATAAAACGGAGGATGATAAGGAAACGGAGTTAAATTTGAATTAGCAGGAGGCCTTACATCAATTTCATTAAGAAATAAGTTTTTCTCTGATCTAATTTATTTTTCCTCATAGATACCTTGTATCTAGTAGGGCTTTGTATATTTAGTATATCATTTTGTATTTAATTATTAACCCTAATGATGCATACCACTAATATTGACATTCCTACAGGGTTCTCACGGTCATTAAAAGTGCTTAATATTTTGAAATTGTTTTCAAGGCTTTGAAAATGCTTAGAGGTGCTTAAAAGTCCTCAATTTTTGTGGATGTTGTGTGCCCAAAAATCCTTAAAAACATTATTTAGGTCCTGAAAAGTCATTGATTTTCATTCTGTGATTTGAGTGGGAACCCTGTACTATTATCGGTCTATTCTTAGAGGGTGTGTAAATGTAGTCAAGCTCATTTGGCGCCTGTGTTGGTTATAAATTTCCACATTTTTCAAACTTTTATTGACATGCATGCACAACAGTGATTTTATGATAACCTTAATTAGAATAGAAGTGATTTTTTTGTTGTTGCCATTTTGAAATTTGCTCTCGGCTAATAGCAAAATGTGAATTTGTGTATTAAGTCGTATTTTATTGATTATTTTCATACTCCTTCTGTTTTCAGTCTTTTTAGAATAGCCATTTTTCATTATAGGCATTTGGTGGATTTTGAATCAGCCGCCATATTGAATTGATAACTTTCAAAAACTTTCTTGTCGCCTACTAGTCAAAAACATGCCAATTCATACGCATAGACTAGGATGTATTATGACCTTGATATGAAAGTTTTTATTTTACATTATCATACCAGAATGCATTTAATATAGTGTAACTGAAAGTTGTGCGATATTCCACACCCCTTATTGGACTTCTTTCTTAAGTATTAGTTCGTCTTTGATATTCTGTCAAATGAACATTTTAAAAACTATATACTTCTTTTCTGGGAATTTTAACACTTTTCTTCATTTATTTTTAATTTTGAAACACCAGGGTGGGGTGCAAGTGCTTCTTTTTAACTTCCCTGTTAAAGCCCATGCAAGTTGCCGTACCAAAATTTGACCGGAAATTACAACCAAAAGTCAATTTTCAAATCCTTCAGCCTTACCACACGGACACAATATACCCAACTCTTGTTTAATCTCGAAGCTTGCTGTGATCTTTGACTATACCGACAACGAGGACTGCTAGAATAGCAGGGGAAGTTTTTACTCATGCCGAGTTTTGTGATTGCCACAAAATAAGTTTATCTCACTTGGCAGTTATCTGTTATTGAGAAAATTTCTCACCTCACTTTTTTTTTTATATCAATGTAAAATTCGTATAAAAAATCTATCACATTAGTATTAATAATATAGTTCATTGCTTTCTGTTAAAAAATGTGTACTTGATATTTAAAATGTTTGCTCTTAACTTGATTAAATTTAAATATTTGTTAATTAAACAGTCAAGTGTCTTATCTTGAAAAATTATTCTAAATCAATAGATAATAATTTATCCTTTAATTTTATATTGGTATTATGCCAATATAAAATATAAACGGACACAATATACCCAACTCTTGTTTAATCTCGAAGCTTGCTGTGATCTTTGACTATACCGACAACGAGGACTGCTAGAATAGCAGGGGAAGTTTTTACTCATGCTGAGTTTTGTGATTGCCACAAAATAAGTTTATCTCAGTTGGCAGTTATGTTATTGAGAAAATTTCTCACCTCACTTTTTTTTTTATATCAATGTAAAATTCGTATAAAAAATCTATCACATTAGTATTAATAATATAGTTCATTGCTTTCTGTTAAAAAATGTGTACTTGATATTTAAAATTTTTGCTCTTAACTTGATTAAATTTAAATATTTGTTAATTAAACAGTCAAGTGTCTTATCTTGAAAAATTATTCTAAATCAACAGATAATAATTTATCATTTAATTTTATATTGGTATTATGCCTAACACAGACATGTAATATTTATTTTAGAGAAGAAAGAAAATGAAAGGCTGAACAAGTTATATTCAAACACTTTTTCGTACTGCCATTTTGTGTAGTAGCATAATACCCAATTTTTTTTAAAAATAACATTGTATAATTGAATTAGTATTATTTCAAATAGATATTTCGGTCCTCTAAATTAGATGATTATTTGTATGGGAAGAAGCGAGTATTTTAATGTAAAAAAAGATTACATTATTTTGGGATATAATGATTACTTGTAAAAAATTATTAATAAAATATCAATAATAGAGTGAATTAATGAAAAAAATTAAAATACTAGTTTCAAGTTCATATGCCTGGTGGGGTATCAAATCAGGGTCTCTTGCATGACAAAAAGAATGCTAAACACTATACAGCACAATTGACCACTTCCGTAGAAAACAAGTTTGAAATTAAAGCTTTGGAATTGAATAACATTTTCGTAATACATATTTCCTGATAATTCCATTTATTCAAGTTTTGAAAGCCCCGAAACAAAGAAACAAATATTTCCATTCATTTGACAAGGAATTTTTTTGATGTTTTATAAATGGCACTGAATCTGAAATATAGCTTTTGTATAATACATCGTAACAAAACGAACATTTTGCAAGTTGTATTTTAAATATTATGTTAAAAAAAAATTAAAAGAAATCCTATAATAATATTTTCACATTCACTAAACACATGCCTACTTTCCTTGCAACTTTTTTAACTTAATTTTTCTATTGGTACTTTTTGCTAAAATTTCTACTGGCTTCCTTCGCAAGCAAAATTCAGGCCATCAGTTGGTGAAAACGGAAACCATGTGTTTAGTTCCCAACTGCATCGCTGAAATTATCCTCAACCTGATCCAACTGCTTCGTTTGGGATGAAGCATTCATCGATACTACAAGAACAGGTTTTGCCCCAGGAAAAGGGCTTCAAAAGTTAGGTCAAGTGTTAGGGATATTGTGTCCATGTGATAATGGTCTCAAACCAGTAATTTCAATTACCAATATGTATGAATTCTATAATGAAACATGATTTTTTTAGTAATATTAATTGGTTGATTCATGCACAACTGTTCATGATTCAATTGTACCGGAAATGGTTAAAGATACCAATGAGATCTATCTACAAGACTAGCCAAATTTAATTTCCTCTGGTAAAATACTTTATTAAAACATTGTTTTGATTTTGCACCCAGCAATAACTTGTACATAAACTATTGCAAATATATAACAAAAACAAAGTACATACAATGAGTTTGGCAAAATGAAGATACATTTATGAATACTGATAATGAAATTAAAAATACCACCACCTCCTTTGGAAAATTTCTATTCATAGCAATAAAAGGCACTCAATGAGGTAGTTTTTTTAAAAGCACTTAATACAAATTAATATATTGTTAAGAAAAATATCAAATATTCCATGGAAATCCTATATTTTGATAAGCAAAATTAAACTAATTTGAAAGACAAGCAATTACCATAAAAAATATCAAACTATTTTGTGTGAATTTGTAATAAAAAATTTGCAGTTTATTAATAATGTAATTTAACTTTTCTAAAAAAAGAAATTGTTTTTAAAATTATAATCATTTCCACAAATAAACCTACTTATTTTTTCAAATATGTATAATCTCTCATTTTTTATGCTTAATATAAATAAAAGTAAATTGTAAAGAGTAAATTATAATTGAGATTGATCTTAACTTCGAATTATATTTGAAAATACTGCTGGCAACAAAAGTTTTATAGTAGTATAAAAGTCATCCCTATTTAATAAAATAATCCATTAAAATATATCCATTAACCAACCATTAGGAATAACCAGTGTAAACTATTGCAGTAATAAAATAAAATATTAAATAACATTCAAATCAGAGTTTTTCTAATAAAATAGCTGAGCCTCCACCACCACCATTGCAAACGCCAGCAATTCCTTTCTGTGATGGGGAAAGGCTATGGATGAGGCGACCAACTATGCGAGCTCCAGACATTCTAGAAACAAATATATTTATTTTAATATACTAATGATAAGAAACCAATAAGTTCCACAATATTTTGATTAAATACTTGAGCAAAACATTGATACAAAACATTCTTAGGTAGTTAAAACTAAAATTTGGAAGCATTTTAGGCCAATTTTTGGAAAAGTGATTTTTTCATAAAATTTCCTAAGTCTAACCCCTTTGAAAAATTTCAAAAAATTCAAAAACTTATTTTTTCAGTCACATTTTGACAGAATATGAATCAATACACTGTTATCTACGTAGGGATATATAATTCTGATTGCAAAATCGTTTGCACTTGATTCTTTGGGAAAATTTGTTAGCGAGTATTTAACCATCAATAAAACAATGTGCGGAATGAGTGTAGTTGGAATTTGCACATTATTTTGAAAACAGCTCAATGCTTGCTTACTTTTGCATTGGCTAAATTATTGCTGTGATGTGCCTGAAGTTGTGTACACTGAATCTAATCTTTGGTTTGGAACTTCTGACTATCTATTTCTACCACTTATAAAGTGCTTAACACAGCCATATACGTCTCGTAATTTTTCAGCATCTAGAAGAATACGAGATTGAAATCTCCTAGTGTAAACCCCTCTTTCTAACCCCACCACACCAACGAGATACTAATGTTAAAGCTTGATAACAAGTTCACTGTTTCTTATAGAAGTTTTGTGAACATCTAAAAGAAGAACAAATAAAGTCAAGTTGTAAACTGTATTGTCATTTCCTCTGACGAAATTCGTAACAATGCTTGAAATCCTTTATTTTAAAATGTAGCTTGTTGGGGATATATCAGTCAGTAGATGAAATAGTATTTTAATATTAATTTATATTCTATTGCATTTACTATAATCTGTTAATAAGAAGCAATTATAAAAAATGGTTGCTTTTTGGGTTTGCATGTTTGAATGTGTTCTGCAAAATGTAATAGCTATATTGAATTATTTATAAAATCCTCCTACGAGTTGTACAACAAAATTTCTAGAAACCTGAAGTCATTGGATGACAAGAAACCACTATTATGGTTTTTGAAATATTCGTTTTGTGATAGCTGATTGTGATAAAATATTTAGTGATGCATTCTTTATGTTTTGACAATTTCTTATATATAATAAGGCTTGTGTGTGCTTGTTTTCAGTTGCTGTAGACTTGATGATGAGAATGGAAAGATCCAGGTCAATTCGAGTAATTTTCAGATGCAAGGAGTTTGACAATTGCAGCTTGTTTTAATTCCTACTAATTTCAAAAATATAACTTCACAAATGTATGATGATGTAAAAGGCAGCAAAATCTTCATCAAAGTTTTGGTAGAAAGAATTGGGAAAAATTTGTTACACAGATTACCAGCATTTTGTCAACTTACTATGATTAAAATTCAGTTTAACTATATATTAAGTAATGTAATTATTATTTATTACAATTTCATCTTTCGAATACTAGTAGTAATGTTTCCTTGGAAGAGAGGCTTAAACCAGTTTTTCTCTTCAAGAAATAAAAAACTGCTAAGACTTAGCAATTTTTCCTTTCTTGAGTAAAGATCATAACTTTTTCATTAGATTAAGCAAATTGAACTTTCAATACTTGTTATAAAAGAGGAGTCACTGTATCATGAGGCAACTATAAAGAGAGTCTTGCATATAAAACATGCTACACTAATAGCTCATTAGAGCATTATCCTAACTGTAAATGTATTGGGTACTGTAAATTTACCCTAAAGGATGTCCCAAGCTAACAGCACCACCATGTATGTTCACTTTTTCAGGGTCCAAATTCAGCATTTTGATGTTAGCCAAGCCAGCAACACTGAATGCTTCATTGATTTCCCATAGTGCTATGTCGTCTTTTTCTACATTAGCTCTCTTTAAGATCTAAAATAAAACATTAGATAGAATTAAAATACTGTTCTAAATTTAAAACAAGTATTAGATGCGCAAATTCATTGATGAATTTAGGCATTTAATACTTGTTGAATTCAACAAGTATTCACAATTTCATCATGGTGAAATATGTTTTTTCAAAACTTGTTCAATTTTGTTTTACACTGACACACAATGCTGCTTTTTACTGATAGGTAGGACACATTGAAAATCGTTTTAATCTGGCCAATTACATTTTAATCTAAGCTTTGAGGAGCAATGTTTGACATGCTGAGTAAAGCACCTTAACCCTTTGCACTCGAGCGGCGCTGCTGCGGCGCCCGGCCGATTTGAAGAGTCAGCTCGAGCAGCGCTGCTGCAGTGCCCGAGTGATTTGAAGTCTTAAATCGAGCAACACTGCTACGACGCTATGGTCTTTTGTAACTTGAACTCCTTATTTACGATGTGCGATTAGATATTTTCCTCAGAAGTACTTTCGTGGACTAGGTTCTGCTGACATTGTAGCCATATCTTAGCTCAGTTTAGTTAGACTCAGCGTAGCATTCGCTTGAAACAGTCTTGGCATTAAATATAGTAACTAAAAAGTGTTTGAGCATTAAAAATGTGGAGGAAGAGCAGATCAGCTCGAGTTCTGACCGTAACATGCCTGGAGGTAGGCAGGAAATTTCGTATTAGTGTGATACATGTCCTGACAAACCTAGGATGCATCTTAGATATTGTTTTACAAAATATCACACCAAAAACTAATTACAGAGTGTAATATTTATCAAAGTTTTTTGTTTCCGACATATAAATGAATAAACTGGTGAAATTTTATTATTTGTATACGTTTGTTTGTTTATAAATGTTTTTAAAGTACTTGTAAATTGTTTGCCGAATTTGGCAGAAATCGTCTTGAGTTGCTGGTTCGAGCAAGCGAAAAAGGCCTCAAATCCAAAGGGTTAATTTCCTCAAATTAAGTTGAAAGAGAGACACATACTTCAAATATAAACTATTATATAATGGTGATGAGTATATGAATGAATAATTTGTATAAACATTCTTTTACTTTGCTTAGTACTGTTTTTTAATAATTTGGAATACAAATGTTGCGACCATAGGATATTTGTAATTCATTACAAGTTATCTTAAACAAACTCACTTTTGGAACTGCATAAGCAGGGGCAATAGGAAAGTCCACAGGGTCTACAGCAGCATCAGCAAAAGCTAAAATAGAAAAACTAAAGTTGGGATCTATAAATCAAATTATAAAATTTGTTTAATAAAATATATAAATTAAAGGCAAACCATATCAATGAATACACTTCACTTGTGATTTCTAATAGTTTAAACTTATTAATTTTAAATGTAATTATAACTTTATAATCTCAGAGGTTACTTACAATAATTATTTAGTTTGTTACATTTTGATGCAAAAGTTTTAATAAAATAAATACAGAACAGACCACATCTATGAAAACCAAACCAAATCATATCTAAGAAATCATTTCCAAAAACACTCATCACAATTAACTTTTCAAATTATTACATAATTTGAAATTATTCATAATGTTAATAAGTTGCATTTTTTCAATCTCTGCAAAATTGATCCATCTGAATACAATACAATATAGTTAAATCCTAGATCCATAGAGATTAATTTTTCTAAAAATATTTTACAGAAATGGTGCAATCCATGTTTAAGTGAAAGCTTTTTCACCTAAGATTCTAGCCAATGGTTTCACATTTAAAGATTCAGCAACAGCTCTTGATGTTATCACACAAGCTGCTGCTCCATCACTTAATGAACTGGCATTAGCAGCTGTAATGGTACCTATAGTAAACAAGAAAATTCCAATTACAAAAGCTGTACTACCAACTATATTGCATTATCAATTCTATGAGTACAGGAAATCATGTAAAATTTAAAATTAGGATTTTGATCTGTATTTATCATCTTCAAACTTACCATCCTTTGAAAAAACAGGCCGCAATGTAGGCAGTTTGTCAAAGTCAACTCGTTTGTATTCTTCGTCAGTATTAACAATTATATCAGCTTTTCCCCTTTTGCCAGGAATAATTACTGGAACAATCTCTTCTTCGAGGAATCCTGACTGAATGAAGCAATCATTTTAATAAAGTGACTTTAGTCAATAGAAAAAAAAGCACACCAGACAAAAAGAAATCTACAAGCATTTTAAGAATGAATCAAGTAATCATAGATATAGAAATGTATTAAAAACAACAACTACAGCACGAACAATAATCAAATAAAAAAGCTGTTTGGCATTTACTATAAAGTTTAACTTAAAGGTACTAACTCTTTTGTCACAAAAAAAAAATTCTCTATGCTCATATAGCAGCAATTTTTAAACTGCATTTTGAAAGTTTCGGTTGTAAAACAGTTATGTTCAATATATTTTAGAGGATTTCCGTGACAAACTGTAGATCATAAATTGTTTCTGCAAAATTAGGAAGCACTGTTCTTTTATTAATATTTATTACTATCATATCACATTTACCATGCTAAAGAGGGATATTTAATTGCAAAGAGATTTATAATAATCGCAAAATCATAATTATGGGTTATATATATATATATATATATATATATATATATGTATGTATTAACAATAACTTAGATTCTTTATTCGCTGTAAAATGCCAGTTTTTGCCATAGCATATCATGCTAAATTATAAGTTAAGTTTTTACGAGATCACAGCAAAGAAATTATTAAAGAATGTACATTATTACGTTTGCAGCTGCAATGGTCCTTTTATAACTTGTAATAGCGTATTTGTCTTGATCCTCCCGAGAAAAATCAAATTTTCTTGCTATACCTTCTGCACAGACTCCCTAAATAAAAAGTGAAATTCAGTCTTAGCTGAGCATTACAAAACAAAAAATACATTTTTTAACTATACTTCATAGCTATACAATCCTGAAATCATAGAATGAAAATTAATGACTCGTCAAGTACTTTTAAAGTCCAAAATAATATTTTTAAGGCCCTTTGAAAATTAGTGTTTATTCATCAGGAACTTAATGTGTAACTTTACAGATGCTTTGCCCACAGCATTGATAACAAAATCTGTTGGTGGGAAGAATAAAATAAGATCCAGTCTTGATAAGCCAACGTTTATTTATCGTCAAATAAAAAGAACCTCATTCTAGGAACACATCACAAAGAATATATATACGTACACAAGTAGAAAAAAATGTTCATAGACATAGTTATAGTGAATGCAGTTAACAGTTAAATATTCCCAGACCGACAACAAATTTAAAAGTACCATCAAAATCTTTCATGCTCAATTAGCATTTTGCCTTACAAACTGATTTTGACGTTGGTCCTTGATCTTTTGGCTTGCAAGACATAACAAATCTCATATGTTTGTCTTACAGAGTACAGTGTGTAACTAAAACCATTTGATTTCTGCTCCACCAATCAGCAAACACGAACCAAACGATGTAGAACATAATATAAATATACAAAAAAAAATTATGCTGCTTAGATACGTGACAAAAATTAAGGACTTTGAAGGATTTCCAAGCATTTTCAAGTACTTATAAGGCCTAGGAAACAAGTTAAAAATATTAAGCACTTTTAATGACCGTGGGAACACTGCAATCATGAAGTTTGAAACATAAATATAGATAAATTTTTCATTTTTTACAAATAATAAAAAAAAAAATTCTAAAACTGTATCCCAATTTAAAATATTGGTATAAGAAAACCTTTTGAAATAAAAAACTACTTTTAATGAGGCTTTCTAACTGTATTCCAATTCAAAATAACGACAGAAGAAAACCTTTTGAAATAAAAAACTATTTTTAATGAGGCTTGCTATTTTGTAATGAAAATATCAAAGCAAATGCGTGTTTGGCTGTTTCATGTCAAAATGCTAATTTTTTTATTAGTCATCATGTGGTAATCTATGGCAGGGCACCTAGCGTTGAATTAGCTACACTAAAGAAAAGGAAGTTCAGGATTAAAATCAAATTTTATTAAATGAAACTCACCATGTGACCATTAGCATATGCATCAGTTAAACCATCAGTAACTAAAGCATCCTGAAAACAGAAATTGTACACATAAAATATTAGTAGAACTAATTGAAATGATAATTTTATAATTTACCTATAAAAGCCAAACGGAATCTTATCATTAATTCCAACAGTACCCACAGAGCTAAAGGGATGCAATATGGCACAGGTGTTCGATAAAAGCTAATTATAAAAAGTAAGCATGTAAATTCGAATTTTTTTTAAAATTAAAACAATGAAATTATGGAATGAGATTGTGCTCTTACCATAATTTCATTGTTTTAATTAAGAAAAAGTTTTGATGTACTGAACCATTTTAAACCGTGTATTTTTTTCTATAGGTATCTTAATTAATAAAGATTACCAAAACACAATTTCATGCTGATGTTTTGAGATTAGGAGAAGAAATTCAGGAAAAGAGTTATGCCTTTAATGTGAGATTCCTGAACCAATCTGTACAGGTTTTTTCCCCTATGGGTTGGCATTTTTATCAATCCAAGATTATCGGGAACAATAATTTTTTAGTTTAAGCAAAATGGTTTAATAATACATATGGGTTCTGACTAACAAATAAGAATAGCTGTATGTATAAACTTTTGTTTTTTCTCAAAAGTCAATTTCATATTGTTTTGGAATGAAATACTTTATAATTATGATTTTAAAATTATGTTTTCTATTAACCCTTTGAGTACTGAATTATTTGAAGATTTTTATGCGCATGAGACGGATTTGGATGGACGGATGACGAGTCAGACTCGTCCACCGTAACTTCGCCCAAGTAAGCAGATGACGAGTCTCACTCGTCAAATGTACCAAAAGGGTTAATATTTATCCACTAACAGAGACTTGAAAATGTGTTATCCTCAGAGATATAGACAGATGGAAGATGGACAGACATCATAGCAATATTTGCATTTTTAAATCTACCAAGTAATTTAATTTAAAAAATTGAACTATTACAAAAACAATGATGATTGCATTATCTTTGTAAACAAAAACTATTTCTATTTGAAGACAATGTTGAACTAATTAAATAAGTTCATCAGGCTTCAAAATATTGTTGTAAATAGTTAATAATAAAATAGAAACCAAGGAGTAAAAAGTTTACAGTATATAATTCTCTATAACAACCATATTAAAGATCATACATCTCAATTTGTCTTTTTGCTATTATACAATGTAATGGCAATAAGTTCTGACTTCTGGGCTATGAAATGTGTTAGGATCCATAAGGTACATAATCAAGCATACTCTACGACATTTTTTTTAACCACTCAATATTTAATTCAAGCATTAGGGAGGGTAAAGTTTTCAAGGGCAGACACCCTCCTGATTTATGCACTTTTGGAACTTAGCATCAATTAAGGCCGAATAAAATAATCCAGTATGGCATTTTTGGTTGACACAACAGTATTTTTATTATTTAAATTCAAGATAATGTGTAATTATTGTGAGCATAAATTCAATAATCAAAAGTTGATAGAAGAAATTTGTGAGGCACAGTGGCAGCACATTGCGATGCAACGCCACAAGTCCGCGGTTTGATCCTCGGACTGGGCAAGGTTGACTCCACCTTTCATCCCTTAAGTGGGTTGATTAAATGAGAACCAAGCATGCAATTGGGAACTAAACACTGGGGGTTCTGCATCAGACTGACCATCTGACTGAAACATTGCTGTATGGCACCCCAAGGCCCATGATCAAGTAAGCTGGATTGGGCCCAGCAGACCAAAGCCCAAGGGTCTGTTACACCACTGAGTTTAGTTTAAGAAGAAATTTGTGTTCATATTGTTGTGTTGGACGGGTTCGAAAGATTTGAAGCCAAAGCAGATCAAAACTTGCAGAAATTTATTCCAAAATAACTAACTCTTCACAGTTCTCTTACAGCTCCAGAACTTCTCGTTCTAGTAGACACAATACAGCTCTTTTCACCTCAATAGAGCACAAAACAGCAGTTTAAAAACTTGACAACAACTGCTAAATTGCCGCAAAAGACAATGCAATATAGTTCGCTCAGTATCTCCAGTCAACTAATTCAGTGACTCAAAATCCAAGAACTACTGACTAACTAACTCAGGCCGCGCTTATATAGGAGTCAATACTTCTAGAGACTTCTAGAGATAGATATTTGGAGAACTTTCCCGATCGTAGTCGAAAAGTACTATACTTGTACAAGGGGACCGAAAATGTCGCCAAATGGTCGCCAAGTTTGGCGAGATTCCCATTACCATAATGTTAAATGCCCTACCCCTTGAAACTCGCTTCCCAGAGTTACCTCTGTAAAACCCGTTATCAAGCATTGAGAGGCTCATTGCAGGGAAACAAACTAAGACGAACTATTGCACTGCCTTATGCAAAATGTACATAAATTTTCCTATTTACAAAATTAACACTACGAAATATTTACAAATATACAAAAATTCGTAACAATATAATAATAGAAATTCACACTAATACACAATTATATAATTACTATTAATTAAGGAAAATCACACTAATACTATATCTAATCTGATTGGAATTCTTAATTCAAACTGATGAAGAATGACAAAGATAAAATAAAGCAAGATATTGTATCTCCCAATACACCACAGATGTATTGTTTTAGTACAAGAAGAAACTAATATACCTTCAAATCAATTCCTCCGTACGGTGTATCACCTCTTTGCAAGTAATATGGTGCATTGGACATGCTCTCCATCCCACCAGCAACAACAACCTCCTAAAATGAATAAAAACTCAAAATTCAGTAAGAAGTTCAGAAAGTAATAAAACTCAAAATTCAGTTGCTGCATATGTACTTATAGCAATGGGTACACATGCAGCAACAAAATAGTCCATTGTTATTCAATTAATATACTAGGCATTATACATATGATTTATATTACAGAAGCTAGCCCTCTTCCAATTTATACACAAAATCTAAAGTCAAAGAACTATTTTTTGCAAGTTAGACAGTTAATTTCTTTGTTTTTAAAATTGAAATCTTTAATTGACCTAGAAATATAAAACTAAGACAGGTTAACAAGTAGTAATACAGATTTGTAAATCAAAAATTTCTAATTTTTGCATGAAGGAAACTTAATTTTCTTGAGATGAAATATATGATTAAAAAATATAAGGGTGACGTAAGTTAACAAGCAATACATATGCTACTTATTTCTTCTTAAATAGTCACTCTGGTCTAGTCTGAACTAGATCAGATTCTGTAGACTATTTGTCTTCTTGTGTTTATGATACATGAATTATATCCTTATATTTCATAGAATTTTCCCCAGACTCTAGAGAAAAATTTATCCTCTGTTGATGCAAGGGAAAATGTGCATTTATTGCAAAAAATTCTTTTCTCTAAAATAATGAATTCGCATAACTAAAAATATACTGTGGTTAACAATTTAAATTTCATTTTTTTAAGTGATTGATATTTTAAACACAGAATTGCAAATTGTTTTTGTTAGCCCAACAATTGATATTTTCTATGGAATGTTTTAGAAGTTTATACAATATTCAAAAATTTAATATAATTTTTGTTTTAATGACATGAGTCAAGGTTCAACATTCTTGTAAACCTTGGATTATTTAATTTAATAAAATAAAGATGTTGTGATTTACAAACAACATTTCTGTTATGACTACTTATTTATAAATGTAATTTTTAAAAAAATGCAATACAATTTATAAGTCCAAACTTGATTTCTTATTAAATGCATGCCTATATCAAGATTTTACCAGTTGAAATTACCAAATTGAAATAGCCACTTTTTGTCGTCAAAAATATGTTTTTCACTTCTCTTCAAACAGTTTGTTGATATCTTTCATCACATTTACACAGTATTGTAGTTGATTAACTTTAAACCCAGACAGTTTTTGATCATTACAATCAAAATATATTATAATTTATTACAGTCAAAATAATTTCACCAATACTCCTAAAGCAGTTACAAGATGATGGCCATAAAAGCTACAATGCACAAAAAGCCTTTTCGTTCAGATTTCTTGAGTGCAAATTTTACCATATCAAGAAAAGTAAACTTACATGCAAATGCACTCTGACTTTTACATTTGCCCAAATGCTGAATTAAACTGCTATATTTTACTAAGAGCTGTGGATTGAAACAAGAGATATTAGATTGAAACAAATATATAAATACTGAATCAATCAGTCATAGCAATTGCCAAACTGCACAATCTTGATAATATATAGGTAAAAAAAAAGGGAGATACCCCCTCTAACCAGCACCACTGGGCACACTAAATACATGAATTGAATGTGAAATCATTTCCTGTCAGCAGAGTTTAGTGAGCCTGTTTACATAAAAGGTTCTTTGGGCAGGATTTGATGAAGATTTTATGATATGTTTCTACTAAGTTATCATTTGAAAAACAAAGCAGGGTGAATTAGTTTCAAAATATACATTACATCAGTTGTCTACCTCCTCCACTTTTTAAACTTCAATTAAAAAATTATCAACCATAATTTTTCTTCAGAAGATCCACCAGAAATAGAGTGCTTTTCACTATTTCCCTTTCTCCCCTCCGCTCATGTACTTTAACACTAAATAACTAAACTTAAATAAGTGTTACTCTGTAACTAATCATTCAACTCATTAAACAAATTAATGTATTTTAAGAGAAGCATTACACAGGGATGTGATTGACCAAAAGGCAAAAAAGAGGAAATCCAAAAATTTGACACGAAAAAAAGTGAAACGGAAAATTATACAAAAAGCATGAATTAAATAGTGGATGTATAGAAAAAATTATCAAAATTTAAGCCCAAATGGGTTGCATATTTATTTCAAAACTTTTATAATAGTAAGAAATCAATAAATCAGGATTTTCAAAAATACTTTTGTAAAGTATTTTGTCAAGTACCACTTTCAATATATATAACATAGCAAATATGAGGTAGAAGTAAGTACTGTATTGTAAATATACCTGGTTAAAAATTTTTTTAAAAACATTTCTTTAACTTTTAAAACACTTTTGCAGTATATCTCGGACACATTACTAGCCTTTTGTTTCTTACAGACCTTCTCTTAACATGACTCGATTGTAGTTTAATAGTTTGCTTTAAGCATCATTCTGGAGCATTTTGTGAATAAGAATCAGATGTTGAAGGATTGTTTGAAAATCTGGGATCTCCCCTCTCTCTCTCTTTCAAATGAAATTTTTTTTTACAATTTAGTAGCTTTTCCGGTTATTTTTTCCAGTTTCCTTAGGAGCTAGCTTTCCCCCCCCCCCCTTTTTTTTAAACTTGACTATACTTGTCACAAACATTAATTTGCTAAGAACTAAGGGAGGGGGTGTTGTAAACACCAAAATTGGACAAATCAGTTAATTTTAAATAATTATTTTTAAAAAATTATTTTACTTTCTAACTATCACTTCTATCTAATGCTAAAATGTAAAAGTGTTTTTCAAGCTAAAATAAAAATAGGATAAATTCAAAAAGCGGAAAATATGAAAAATTCGGAAATCCGCTGTTTGGCAGAAGGTATCACATCCCTGGTTATAATATTTTAATTAATAAATAGAAGTGTGCAAAAAAAAAAAGAAACATTTCGGTGAGTGAGAAGGAGTTAGTGCTATGGGAACATTTGCTATCCGTTGAACTGGAAGTCTATTAGTATTAGATAATAGATGAATGTTTAATTATCTATTGCTAAAGGGATTTACTGAACCTAAAAAATTCTTTGCACATATTAATAATTATGTTAAGTGTAGAATATATATTTTTTACAAAATGCATAGTAGTTATGTAGCCCTTCGTAACCCATGTCTACCAAAAGGATCCCTCAAGGTAAAAACGGGTTACTCTGCTTTTATATTACTGAATTTGTTGTAAACTAATTTACTGGTGAGAACATGCAATGCCATCTGTTGGAGATTGCTACATTACTCTCCCTCCAAAATTTTATCAGAGATGGAATTCGATACATGATACCACCAGTTGTTAGTTGTCATTGCGTAATCGAGAGAGCTTTATTAAGTTCACCAATATATATACTTTTATTTACTTTTGTTTGAGCAGCGACAATTTTTTTTCCAATTAGCAAGTCTACTGTTAATTGTGTACCATCTATCGTAGAAGTAGTTTTGCCTATCCATTTCATTGTCTGGAGGTCACCAATGTAGCTCTTCATAACCCATGTCCACCAAAAGGATCCTCAAGGTAAAGACGGGTCACACAACTTTTATACTACTGCATTTGTTGTAAACTAATTTACTGGTGGGAAAGTGCAACGCCATCTGTTGGCTTCTGCTACAGTTATTAAATTTCCTCACAATTTAAATAAATAATAAATATATAAAATTCATGTATCATTAAATTTGTATAAATTGATGTATCAACAAACTTTAATTTAAAAATATTATACACACCTGATGACCAAGCATTATGCTTTGCGCACCAAGCATAATAGCTTTCATACCAGATGCACAAACTTTGTTGACGGTAGTGCAAGGTGTAGACATAGGAAGACCTGAATTAAAATTAAATAATATTGCTGGAAATAATGTTTAGTCAAATAGTAATATATAAATAAAGAATGGAAATTTATTTAAGCTGTGTTCCTTACCATAATTTTTTTAAGTTAGCACTTCACTTTGAAACTATGCTAAAAATTTTTAAACTATTCTTCGGCTTTAGAGTTTCCAACACTAATTAAGGTTTAAAATAATTCACTACAAAATAAAACCCTATTATTAAAATTACTGACATTTACATTCATCCTATTTTTAAGCTGTTTACAACCATACACAATTAGCATTATTATGAGATAGTTGGTTCAATTACCTAACCAGCATAATTTAATAGTGCATCTCGATCTCTAAATTTAGTTTTAATTTACATAATTCTAGACATCACAATTATTTCGGTTTAATTTAAAAAAATTAAATTAAGATGTTTTTGTATTTTTCTGTCATCTAAGGTATGCATAGTAAAATTCCTCAATCAACTTATATAATTAATACATAATTTTGATTTTAGTAGTTACATTTCAATTTATAGTCTTTACTTGAATTCCTTTCAACAAATAATGACTTTGAGTTATAAAACTACAAATTAATGTATTTCAAAGAAAATCTGAATCAAAAATACCCAACCATGGTTATAGGAAAAGAAATAAGTAGTATTAGAAAATATACATCTAGTTTTATGAAAAATTCTTACCAGCAGCAAGACAGGCTTGTCTTGCAGGGGCTTGTCCAAGACCAGCTTGGAAAACACATCCCATGTAGACTTCTTGCACAGCATCTTTTGAAATTCCTGCAATAAAAGTGGTTTATTGGTTTGCATATTTTTATTTGGTTTTATAAAACTATATCTCAAAGAGTAAGGTACAATATCATAAAAAAAAATTGAATATGATTTTCTGCAAATAATGGGAAGAATAATAAATTTAAAAAAATTCATTGGAAATAATATTGAAATACTTTTGGACTAAAAAAAAATATAAATGCAATAACAAGTAATAATGTAAAGCAAAATTGACATATCAAATAAAGAGTGTTATTTTAACAGAAAAAAAGTAACCATCACTAATATAAATTCTTAGAAAACTTTTTGGTATCAACTCAATTGTTGGATTGATAACTATAGACTGTCTCATGTGATAAAAAGGATTTCGGTATGACAACCAAATGAATTAAATTTAACAGAATGCTGATAATATTGAAGTCCTTAGTTGTCGATATGCATATAATGCATACACATGGTACAGCTCCCATAAAAAGAATAAAAAAAAAGACCTTCATACAAAAGCAATGAAAATGGCCAAAAAAAATTTATATTTAAAACAAGTAAAAAAAGTTTAAATAATTTTGCTAAATTGACAAACAGGCAAACCAAATTGAACCAAGTTTTAGAATTTTTAAGCTACACTCAGAGTTCTTTAAAAAAATGGCTTTAACTTTTAAATTTAAACTACCCATACCTTACCTAATGTTTGTTGCGCTTATAAACAACAAACAATTTTAATAGCAGATAAAATTACAATTTTAAACAAGGATGATACAAAAAAATTAAATTGGGGCTAAATTTCTCTTACAGAATTATATTAAAATTTTAGTTATTCTGCATGAATTCAAATGATGAAATCGATCAACACACAGATATTAATTACAAGCAAAAGGACTA